>CM075871.1:29727850-31037850 GCA_038021265.1 Cyprinella venusta
TTCCATTTTTGCGCGCTGGTCGAAGTCTCGTGGCCTCTGTCAGAATCCAGAGTTTCAAGAAGATCGGAGGGGGTCAAAATTTCGGCCAAAAAAAAAAATGACAGTGTTACCCCTTATGTTTTTTTTTCAGGTCCAAATTTTGACCTTCGATATCTCGGCTCTGGAAGGGTCGACACGACGATGTTCCATTTTTGCGCGCTGGTCGAAGTCTCGTGGCCCTCTGTCAGAATCCAGAGTTTCAAGAAGATCGGAGGGGGTCAAAATTTCGGCCAAAAAAAAAAATGACAGTGTTACCCCTTATGTTTTTTTTTCAGGTCCAAATTTTGACCTTCGATATCTCGGCTCTGGAAGGGTCTAGAGCCTCCATTTTTGCGCGCTGGTCGAAGTCTCGTGGCCCTCTGTCAGAATCCAGAGTTTCAAGAAGATCGGAGGGGGTCAAAATTTCGGCCAAAAAAAAAAATGACAGTGTTACCCCTTATGTTTTTTTTTCAGGTCCAAATTTTGACCTTCGATATCTCGGCTCTGGAAGGGTCTAGAGCCTCCATTTTTGCGCGCTGGTCGAAGTCTCGTGGCCCTCTGTCAGAATCCAGAGTTTCAAGAAGATCGGAGGGGGTCAAAATTTCGGCCCAAAAAAAAAAATGACAGTGTTACCCCTTATGTTTTTTTTTCAGGTCCAAATTTTGACCTTCGATATCTCGGCTCTGGAAGGGTCTAGAGCCTCCATTTTTGCGCGCTGGTCGAAGTCTCGTGGCCCTCTGTCAGAATCCAGAGTTTCAAGAAGATCGGAGGGGGTCAAAATTTCGGCCCAAAAAAAAAAATGACAGTGTTACCCCTTATGTTTTTTTTTCAGGTCCAAATTTTGACCTTCGATATCTCGGCTCTGGAAGGGTCTAGAGCCTCCATTTTTGCGCGCTGGTCGAAGTCTCGTGGCCCTCTGTCAGAATCCAGAGTTTCAAGAAGATCGGAGGGGGTCAAAATTTCGGCCAAAAAAAAAAATGACAGTGTTACCCCTTATGTTTTTTTTTCAGGTCCAAATTTTGACCTTCGATATCTCGGCTCTGGAAGGGTCTAGAGCCTCCATTTTTGCGCGCTGGTCGAAGTCTCGTGGCCCTCTGTCAGAATCCAGAGTTTCAAGAAGATCGGAGGGGGTCAAAATTTCGGCCAAAAAAAAAAATGACAGTGTTACCCCTTATGTTTTTTTTTCAGGTCCAAATTTTGACCTTCGATATCTCGGCTCTGGAAGGGTCTAGAGCCTCCATTTTTGCGCGCTGGTCGAAGTCTCGTGGCCCTCTGTCAGAATCCAGAGTTTCAAGAAGATCGGAGGGGGTCAAAATTTCGGCCAAAAAAAAAAATGACAGTGTTACCCCTTATGTTTTTTTTTTCAGGTCCAAATTTTGACCTTCGATATCTCGGCTCTGGAAGGGTCTAGAGCCTCCATTTTTGCGCGCTGGTCGAAGTCTCGTGGCCCTCTGTCAGAATCCAGAGTTTCAAGAAGATCGGAGGGGGTCAAAATTTCGGCCCAAAAAAAAAATGACAGTGTTACCCCTTATGTTTTTTTTTCAGGTCCAAATTTTGACCTTCGATATCTCGGCTCTGGAAGGGTCTAGAGCCTCCATTTTTGCGCGCTGGTCGAAGTCTCGTGGCCCTCTGTCAGAATCCAGAGTTTCAAGAAGATCGGAGGGGGTCAAAATTTCGGCCCAAAAAAAAAATGACAGTGTTACCCCTTATGTTTTTTTTTCAGGTCCAAATTTTGACCTTCGATATCTCGGCTCTGGAAGGGTCTAGAGCCTCCATTTTTGCGCGCTGGTCGAAGTCTCGTGGCCCTCTGTCAGAATCCAGAGTTTCAAGAAGATCGGAGGGGGTCAAAATTTCGGCCAAAAAAAAAAATGACAGTGTTACCCCTTATGTTTTTTTTTCAGGTCCAAATTTTGACCTTCGATATCTCGGCTCTGGAAGGGTCTAGAGCCTGTCTAGAGCCTCCATTTTTGCGCGCTGGTCGAAGTCTCGTGGCCCTCTGTCAGAATCCAGAGTTTCAAGAAGATCGGAGGGGGTCAAAATTTCGGCCCAAAAAAAAAATGACAGTGTTACCCCTTATGTTTTTTTTTTCAGGTCCAAATTTTGACCTTCGATATCTCGGCTCTGGAAGGGTCTAGAGCCTCCATTTTTGCACGCTGGTCGAAGTCTCGTGGCCCTCTGTCAGAATCCAGAGTTTCAAGAGATCGGAGGGGTCAAAATTTTGGGCAAAAAAAAAATGACAGTGTTACCCCTTATGTTTTTTTTTCAGGTCCAAACTTTGACCTTCGATATCTCGGCTCTGGAAGGGTCTAGAGCCTCCATTTTTGCGCGCTGGTCGAAGTCTCGTGGCCCTCTGTCAGAATCCAGAGTTCAAGAAGATCGGAGGGGGTCAAAATTTCGGCCCAAAAAAAAAAAGACAGTGTTACCCCTTATGTTTTTTTTTCAGGTCCAAATTTTGACCTTCGATATCTCGGCTCTGGAAGGGTCTAGAGCCTCCATTTTTGCGCGCTGGTCAAAGTCTCGTGGCCCTCTGTCAGAATCCAGAGTTTCAAGAAGATCGGAGGGGGTCAAAATTTCGGCCAAAAAAAAAATGACAGTGTTACCCCTTATGTTTTTTTTTTCAGGTCCAAATTTTGACCTTCGATATCTCGGCTCTGGAAGGGTCTAGAGCCTCCATTTTTGCGCGCTGGTCGAAGTCTCGTGGCCCTCTGTCAGAATCCAGAGTTTCAAGAAGATCGGAGGGGGTCAAAATTTCGGCCCAAAAAAAAAATGACAGTGTTACCCCTTATGTTTTTTTTCAGGTCCAAATTTTGACCTTCGATATCTCGGCTCTGGAAGGGTCTAGAGCCTCCATTTTTGCGCGCTGGTCGAAGTCTCGTGGCCCTCTGTCAGAATCCAGAGTTTCAAGAAGATCGGAGGGGGTCAAATTTCGGCCAAAAAAAAAAATGACAGTGTTACCCCTTATGTTTTTTTTTTCAGGTCCAAATTTTGACCTTCGATATCTCGGCTCTGGAAGGGTCTAGAGCCTCCATTTTTGCTCGCTGGTCGAAGTCTCGTGGCCCTCTGTCAGAATCCAGAGTTTCAAGAAGATCGGAGGGGGTCAAAATTTCGGCCCAAAAAAAAAAATGACAGTGTTACCCCTTATGTTTTTTTTTCAGGTCCAAATTTTGACCTTCGATATCTCGGCTCTGGAAGGGTCTAGAGCCTCCATTTTTGCACGCTGGTCGAAGTCTCGTGGCCCTCTGTCAGAATCCAGAGTTTCAAGAAGATCGGAGGGGGTCAAAATTTCGGCCAAAAAAAAAAAATGACAGTGTTACCCCTTATGTTTTTTTTTCAGGTCCAAATTTTGACCTTCGATATCTCGGTTCTGGAAGGGTCTAGAGCCTCCATTTTTGCGCGCTGGTCGAAGTCTCGTGGCCCTCTGTCAGAATCCAGAGTTTCAAGAAGATCGGAGGGGGTCAAAATTTCGGCCAAAAAAAAAAAAATGACAGTGTTACCCCTTATGTTTTTTTTTCAGGTCCAAATTTTGACCTTCGATATCTCGGCTCTGGAAGGGTCTAGAGCCTCCATTTTTGCGCGCTGGTCGAAGTCTCGTGGCCCTCTGTCAGAATCCAGAGTTTCAAGAAGATCGGAGGGGGTCAAAATTTCGGCCAAAAAAAAAAAATGACAGTGTTACCCCTTATGTTTTTTTTTTCAGGTCCAAACTTTGACCTTCGATATCTCGGCTCTGGAAGGGTCTAGAGCCTCCATTTTTGCGCGCTGGTCGAAGTCTCGTGGCCCTCTGTCAGAATCCAGAGTTTCAAGAAGATCGGAGGGGGTCAAAATTTCGGCCAAAAAAAAAAAATGACAGTGTTACCCCTTATGTTTTTTTTTCAGGTCCAAATTTTGACCTTCGATATCTCGGCTCTGGAAGGGTCTAGAGCCTCCATTTTTGCGCGCTGGTCGAAGTCTCGTGGCCCTCTGTCAGAATCCAGAGTTTCAAGAAGATCGGAGGGGGTCAAAATTTCGGCCAAAAAAAAAAAATGACAGTGTTACCCCTTATGTTTTTTTTTCAGGTCCAAATTTTGACCTTCGATATCTCGGCTCTGGAAGGGTCTAGAGCCTCCATTTTTGCGCGCTGGTCGAAGTCTCGTGGCCCTCTGTCAGAATCCAGAGTTTCAAGAAGATCGGAGGGGGTCAAAATTTCGGCCCAAAAAAAAAATGACAGTGTTACCCCTTATGTTTTTTTTCAGGTCCAAATTTTGACCTTCGATATCTCGGCTCTGGAAGGGTCTAGAGCCTCCATTTTTGCGCGCTGGTCGAAGTCTCGTGGCCCTCTGTCAGAATCCAGAGTTTCAAGAAGATCGGAGGGGGTCAAAATTTCGGCCAAAAAAAAAAAATGACAGTGTTACCCCTTATGTTTTTTTTTCAGGTCCAAATTTTGACCTTCGATATCTCGGCTCTGGAAGGGTCTAGAGCCTCCATTTTTGCGCGCTGGTCGAAGTCTCGTGGCCCTCTGTCAGAATCCAGAGTTTCAAGAAGATCGGAGGGGGTCAAAATTTCGGCCAAAAAAAAAAAATGACAGTGTTACCCCTTATGTTTTTTTTTCAGGTCCAAATTTTGACCTTCGATATCTCGGCTCTGGAAGGGTCTAGAGCCTCCATTTTTGCGCGCTGGTCGAAGTCTCGTGGCCCTCTGTCAGAATCCAGAGTTTCAAGAAGATCGGAGGGGGTCAAAATTTCGGCCAAAAAAAAAAATGACAGTGTTACCCCTTATGTTTTTTTTTCAGGTCCAAATTTTGACCTTCGATATCTCGGCTCTGGAAGGGTCTAGAGCCTCCATTTTTGCGCGCTGGTCGAAGTCTCGTGGCCCTCTGTCAGAATCCAGAGTTTCAAGAAGATCGGAGGGGGTCAAAATTTCGGCCCAAAAAAAAAATGACAGTGTTACCCCTTATGTTTTTTTTTCAGGTCCAAATTTTGACCTTCGATATCTCGGCTCTGGAAGGGTCTAGAGCCTCCATTTTTGCGCGCTGGTCGAAGTCTCGTGGCCCTCTGTCAGAATCCAGAGTTTCAAGAAGATCGGAGGGGGTCAAAATTTCGGCCCAAAAAAAAAATGACAGTGTTACCCCTTATGTTTTTTTTTCAGGTCCAAATTTTGACCTTCGATATCTCGGCTCTGGAAGGGTCTAGAGCCTCCATTTTTGCGCGCTGGTCGAAGTCTCGTGGCCCTCTGTCAGAATCCAGAGTTTCAAGAAGATCGGAGGGGGTCAAAATTTCGGCCAAAAAAAAAAATGACAGTGTTACCCCTTATGTTTTTTTTTTCAGGTCCAAATTTTGACCTTCGATATCTCGGCTCTGGAAGGGTCTAGAGCCTCCATTTTTGCGCGCTGGTCGAAGTCTCGTGGCCCTCTGTCAGAATCCAGAGTTTCAAGAAGATCGGAGGGGGTCAAAATTTCGGCCCAAAAAAAAAATGACAGTGTTACCCCTTATGTTTTTTTTTCAGGTCCAAATTTTGACCTTCGATATCTCGGCTCTGGAAGGGTCTAGAGCCTCCATTTTTGCGCGCTGGTCGAAGTCTCGTGGCCCTCTGTCAGAATCCAGAGTTTCAAGAAGATCGGAGGGGGTCAAAATTTCGGCCCAAAAAAAAAATGACAGTGTTACCCCTTATGTTTTTTTTTCAGGTCCAAATTTTGACCTTCGATATCTCGGCTCTGGAAGGGTCTAGAGCCTCCATTTTTGCGCGCTGGTCGAAGTCTCGTGGCCCTCTGTCAGAATCCAGAGTTTCAAGAAGATCGGAGGGGGTCAAAATTTCGGCCAAAAAAAAAATGACAGTGTTACCCCTTATGTTTTTTTTTCAGGTCCAAATTTTGACCTTCGATATCTCGGCTCTGGAAGGGTCTAGAGCCTCCATTTTTGCGCGCTGGTCGAAGTCTCGTGGCCCTCTGTCAGAATCCAGAGTTTCAAGAAGATCGGAGGGGGTCAAAATTTCGGCCAAAAAAAAAAAATGACAGTGTTACCCCTTTTTTTTTTTTCAGGTCCAAATTTTGACCTTCGATATCTCGGCTCTGGAAGGGTCTAGAGCCTCCATTTTTGCACGCTGGTCGAAGTCTCGTGGCCCTCTGTCAGAATCCAGAGTTTCAAGAAGATCGGAGGGGGTCAAAATTTCGGCCCAAAAAAAAAAATGACAGTGTTACCCCTTATGTTTTTTTTTCAGGTCCAAATTTTGACCTTCGATATCTCGGCTCTGGAAGGGTCTAGAGCCTCCATTTTTGCGCGCTGGTCGAAGTCTCGTGGCCCTCTGTCAGAATCCAGAGTTTCAAGAAGATCGGAGGGGGTCAAAATTTCGGCCCAAAAAAAAAAATGACAGTGTTACCCCTTATGTTTTTTTTTCAGGTCCAAATTTTGACCTTCGATATCTCGGCTCTGGAAGGGTCTAGAGCCTCCATTTTTGCGCGCTGGTCGAAGTCTCGTGGCCCTCTGTCAGAATCCAGAGTTTCAAGAAGATCGGAGGAGGTCAAAATTTTGGCCAAAAAAAAAAAAATGACACTGTTACCCCTTATGTTTTTTTTTCAGGTCCAAACTTTGACCTTCGATATCTCGGCTCTGGAAGGGTCTAGAACCTCCATTTTTGCGCGCTGGTCGAAGTCTCGTGGCCCTCTGTCAGAATCCAGAGTTTCAAGAAGATCGGAGGGGGTCAAAATTTCGGCCAAAAAAAAAAATGACAGTGTTACCCCTTATGTTTTTTTTTTCAGGTCCAAATTTTGACCTTCGATATCTCGGCTCTGGAAGGGTCTAGAGCCTCCATTTTTGCGCGCTGGTCGAAGTCTCGTGGCCCTCTGTCAGAATCCAGAGTTTCAAGAAGATCGGAGGGGGTCAAAATTTCGGCCCAAAAAAAAAATGACAGTGTTACCCCTTATGTTTTTTTTTTCAGGTCCAAATTTTGACCTTCGATATCTCGGCTCTGGAAGGGTCTAGAGCCTCCATTTTTGCACGCTGGTCGAAGTCTCGTGGCCCTCTGTCAGAATCCAGAGTTTCAAGGAGATCGGAGGGGGTCAAAATTTTGGGCAAAAAAAAAAATGACAGTGTTACCCCTTATGTTTTTTTTTTCAGGTCCAAATTTTGACCTTCGATATCTCGGCTCTGGAAGGGTCTAGAGCCTCCATTTTTGCGCGCTGGTCGAAGTCTCGTGGCCCTCTGTCAGAATCCAGAGTTTCAAGAAGATCGGAGGGGGTCAAAATTTCGGCCAAAAAAAAAAAAATGACAGTGTTACCCCTTATGTTTTTTTTCAGGTCCAAATTTTAACCTTCGATATCTCGGCTCTGGAAGGGTCTAGAGCCTCCATTTTTGCGCGCTGGTCGAAGTCTCGTGGCCCTCTGTCAGAATCCAGAGTTTCAAGAAGATCGGAGGGGGTCAAAATTTCGGCCCAAAAAAAAAAAATGACAGTGTTACCCCTTATGTTTTTTTTCAGGTCCAAATTTTGACCTTCGATATCTCGGCTCTGGAAGGGTCTAGAGCCTCCATTTTTGCGCGCTGGTCGAAGTCTCGTGGCCCTCTGTCAGAATCCAGAGTTTCAAGAAGATCGGAGGGGGTCAAAATTTCGGCCCAAAAAAAAAAATGACAGTGTTACCCCTTATGTTTTTTTTTCAGGTCCAAATTTTGACCTTCGATATCTCGGCTCTGGAAGGGTCTAGAGCCTCCATTTTTGCGCGCTGGTCGAAGTCTCGTGGCCCTCTGTCAGAATCCAGAGTTTCAAGAAGATCGGAGGGGGTCAAAATTTCGGCCCAAAAAAAAATGACAGTGTTACCCCTTATGTTTTTTTTTCAGGTCCAAATTTTGACCTTCGATATCTCGGCTCTGGAAGGGTCTAGAGCCTCCATTTTTGCGCGCTGGTCGAAGTCTCGTGGCCCTCTGTCAGAATCCAGAGTTTCAAGAAGATCGGAGGGGGTCAAAATTTTGGCCAAAAAAAAAAAATGACACTGTTACCCCTTATGTTTTTTTTTCAGGTCCAAACTTTGACCTTCGATATCTCGGCTCTGGAAGGGTCTAGAACCTCCATTTTTGCGCGCTGGTCGAAGTCTCGTGGCCCTCTGTCAGAATCCAGAGTTTCAAGAAGATCGGAGGGGGTCAAAATTTCGGCCAAAAAAAAAATGACAGTGTTACCCCTTATGTTTTTTTTTCAGGTCCAAATTTTGACCTTCGATATCTCGGCTCTGGAAGGGTCTAGAGCCTCCATTTTTGCGCGCTGGTCGAAGTCTCGTGGCCCTCTGTCAGAATCCAGAGTTTCAAGAAGATCGGAGGGGGTCAAAATTTCGGCCCAAAAAAAAAATGACAGTGTTACCCCTTATGTTTTTTTTTTCAGGTCCAAATTTTGACCTTCGATATCTCGGCTCTGGAAGGGTCTAGAGCCTCCATTTTTGCACGCTGGTCGAAGTCTCGTGGCCCTCTGTCAGAATCCAGAGTTTCAAGGAGATCGGAGGGGGTCAAAATTTTGGGCAAAAAAAAAAATGACAGTGTTACCCCTTATGTTTTTTTTTTCAGGTCCAAATTTTGACCTTCGATATCTCGGCTCTGGAAGGGTCTAGAGCCTCCATTTTTGCGCGCTGGTCGAAGTCTCGTGGCCCTCTGTCAGAATCCAGAGTTTCAAGAAGATCGGAGGGGGTCAAAATTTCGGCCAAAAAAAAAAAATGACAGTGTTACCCCTTATGTTTTTTTTTCAGGTCCAAATTTTAACCTTCGATATCTCGGCTCTGGAAGGGTCTAGAGCCTCCATTTTTGCGCGCTGGTCGAAGTCTCGTGGCCCTCTGTCAGAATCCAGAGTTTCAAGAAGATCGGAGGGGGTCAAAATTTCGGCCCAAAAAAAAAAATGACAGTGTTACCCCTTATGTTTTTTTTTTCAGGTCCAAATTTTGACCTTCGATATCTCGGCTCTGGAAGGGTCTAGAGCCTCCATTTTTGCGCGCTGGTCGAAGTCTCGTGGCCCTCTGTCAGAATCCAGAGTTTCAAGAAGATCGGAGGGGGTCAAAATTTCGGCCAAAAAAAAAAAATGACAGTGTTACCCCTTATGTTTTTTTTTTCAGGTCCAAATTTTGACCTTCGATATCTCGGTTCTGGAAGGGTCTAGAGCCTCAATTTTTGCGCGTTGGTCGAAGTCTCGTGGCCCTCTGTCAGAATCCAGAGTTTCAAGAAGATCGGAGGGGGTCAAAATTTCGGCCAAAAAAAAAAATGACAGTGTTACCCCTTATGTTTTTTTTTCAGGTCCAAACTTTGACCTTCGATATCTCGGCTCTGGAAGGGTCTAGAACCTCCATTTTTGCGCGCTGGTCAAAGTCTCGTGGCCCTCTGTCAGAATCCAGAGTTTCAAGAAGATCGGAGGGGGTCAAAATTTCGGCCCAAAAAAAAATGACAGTGTTACCCCTTATGTTTTTTTTTCAGGTCCAAATTTTGACCTTCGATATCTCGGCTCTGGAAGGGTCTAGAGCCTCAATTTTTGCGCGTTGGTCGAAGTCTCGTGGCCTTCTGTCAGAATCCAGAGTTTCAAGCAGATCGGAGGGGGTCAAAATTTCGGCCCAAAAAAAAAATGACAGTGTTACCCCTTATGTTTTTTTTTTCAGGTCCAAATTTTGACCTTCGATATCTCGGCTCTGGAAGGGTCTAGAGCCTCCATTTTTGCGCGCTGGTCGAAGTCTCGTGGCCCTCTGTCAGAATCCAGAGTTTCAAGAAGATCGGAGGGGGTCAAAATTTCGGCCAAAAAAAAAAAAAAATGACAGTGTTACCCCTTATGTTTTTTTTTCAGGTCCAAATTTTGACCTTCGATATCTCGGTTCTGGAAGGGTCTAGAGCCTCAATTTTTGCGCGTTGGTCGAAGTCTCGTGGCCCTCTGTCAGAATCCAGAGTTTCAAGAAGATCGGAGGGGGTCAAAATTTCGGCCAAAAAAAAAAATGACAGTGTTACCTCTTATGTTTTTTTTTCAGGTCCAAATTTTGACCTTCGATATCTCGGCTCTGGAAGGGTCTAGAGCCTCCATTTTTGCGCGCTGGTCGAAGTCTCGTGGCCCTCTGTCAGAATCCAGAGTTTCAAGAAGATCGGAGGGGGTCAAAATTTCGGCCCAAAAAAAAAATGACAGTGTTACCCCTTATGTTTTTTTTTTCAGGTCCAAATTTTGACCTTCGATATCTCGGCTCTGGAAGGGTCTAGAGCCTCCATTTTTGCACGCTGGTCGAAGTCTCGTGGCCCTCTGTCAGAATCCAGAGTTTCAAGGAGATCGGAGGGGGTCAAAATTTTGGGCAAAAAAAAAAATGACAGTGTTACCCCTTATGTTTTTTTTTTCAGGTCCAAATTTTGACCTTCGATATCTCGGCTCTGGAAGGGTCTAGAGCCTCCATTTTTGCGCGCTGGTCGAAGTCTCGTGGCCCTCTGTCAGAATCCAGAGTTTCAAGAAGATCGGAGGGGGTCAAAATTTCGGCCAAAAAAAAAAATGACAGTGTTACCCCTTATGTTTTTTTTTTCAGGTCCAAATTTTAACCTTCGATATCTCGGCTCTGGAAGGGTCTAGAGCCTCCATTTTTGCGCGCTGGTCGAAGTCTCGTGGCCCTCTGTCAGAATCCAGAGTTTCAAGAAGATCGGAGGGGGTCAAAATTTCGGCCCAAAAAAAAAAATGACAGTGTTACCCCTTATGTTTTTTTTTTCAGGTCCAAATTTTGACCTTCGATATCTCGGCTCTGGAAGGGTCTAGAGCCTCCATTTTTGCGCGCTGGTCGAAGTCTCGTGGCCCTCTGTCAGAATCCAGAGTTTCAAGAAGATCGGAGGGGGTCAAAATTTCGGCCAAAAAAAAAAAATGACAGTGTTACCCCTTATGTTTTTTTTTTCAGGTCCAAATTTTGACCTTCGATATCTCGGTTCTGGAAGGGTCTAGAGCCTCAATTTTTGCGCGTTGGTCGAAGTCTCGTGGCCCTCTGTCAGAATCCAGAGTTTCAAGAAGATCGGAGGGGGTCAAAATTTCGGCCAAAAAAAAAAATGACAGTGTTACCCCTTATGTTTTTTTTTCAGGTCCAAACTTTGACCTTCGATATCTCGGCTCTGGAAGGGTCTAGAACCTCCATTTTTGCGCGCTGGTCAAAGTCTCGTGGCCCTCTGTCAGAATCCAGAGTTTCAAGAAGATCGGAGGGGGTCAAAATTTCGGCCCAAAAAAAAAATGACAGTGTTACCCCTTATGTTTTTTTTTCAGGTCCAAATTTTGACCTTCGATATCTCGGCTCTGGAAGGGTCTAGAGCCTCAATTTTTGCGCGTTGGTCGAAGTCTCGTGGCCTTCTGTCAGAATCCAGAGTTTCAAGCAGATCGGAGGGGGTCAAAATTTCGGCCCAAAAAAAAAATGACAGTGTTACCCCTTATGTTTTTTTTTTCAGGTCCAAATTTTGACCTTCGATATCTCGGCTCTGGAAGGGTCTAGAGCCTCCATTTTTGCGCGCTGGTCGAAGTCTCGTGGCCCTCTGTCAGAATCCAGAGTTTCAAGAAGATCGGAGGGGGTCAAAATTTCGGCCAAAAAAAAAAAAAAATGACAGTGTTACCCCTTATGTTTTTTTTTCAGGTCCAAATTTTGACCTTCGATATCTCGGTTCTGGAAGGGTCTAGAGCCTCAATTTTTGCGCGTTGGTCGAAGTCTCGTGGCCCTCTGTCAGAATCCAGAGTTTCAAGAAGATCGGAGGGGGTCAAAATTTCGGCCAAAAAAAAAAATGACAGTGTTACCTCTTATGTTTTTTTTTCAGGTCCAAATTTTGACCTTCGATATCTCGGCTCTGGAAGGGTCTAGAACCTCCATTTTTGCGCGCTGCTCGAAGTCTCGTGGCCCTCTGTCAGAATCCAGAGTTTCAAGAAGATCGGAGGCGGTCAAAATTTCGGCCCCAAAAAAAAATGACAGTGTTACCCCTTATGTTTTTTTTTCAGGTCCAAATTTTGACCTTCGATATCTCGGCTCTGGAAGGGTCTAGAGCCTCAATTTTTGCGCGTTGGTCGAAGTCTCGTGGCCTTCTGTCAGAATCCAGAGTTTCAAGCAGATCGGAGGGGGTCAAAATTTCGGCCCAAAAAAAAAAAATGACAGTGTTACCCCTTATGTTTTTTTTTCAGGTCCAAATTTTGACCTTCGATATCTCGGCTCTGGAAGGGTCTAGAGCCTCCATTTTTGCGCGCTGGTCGAAGTCTCGTGGCCCTCTGTCAGAATCCAGAGTTTCAAGAAGATCGGAGGGGGTCAAAATTTCGGCCCAAAAAAAAAATGACAGTGTTACCCCTTATGTTTTTTTTTCAGGTCCAAATTTTGACCTTCGATATCTCGGCTCTGGAAGGGTCTAGAGCCTCCATTTTTGCGCGCTGGTCGAAGTCTCGTGGCCCTCTGTCAGAATCCAGAGTTTCAAGAAGATCGGAGGGGGTCAAAATTTCGGCCAAAAAAAAAAATGACAGTGTTACCCCTTATGTTTTTTTTTTCAGGTCCAAACTTTGACCTTCGATATCTCGGCTCTGGAAGGGTCTAGAGCCTCCATTTTTGCGCGCTGGTCGAAGTCTCGTGGCCCTCTGTCAGAATCCAGAGTTTCAAGAAGATCGGAGGGGGTCAAAATTTCGGCCCAAAAAAACAAATGACAGTGTTACCCCTTATGTTTTTTTTTTCAGGTCCAAATTTTGACCTTCGATATCTCGGCTCTGGAAGGGTCTAGAGCCTCCATTTTTGCGCGCTGGTCGAAGTCTCGTGGCCCTCTGTCAGAATCCAGAGTTTCAAGAAGATCGGAGGGGGTCAAAATTTCGGCCCAAAAAAAAAATGACAGTGTTACCCCTTATGTTTTTTTTTCAGGTCCAAATTTTGACCTTCGATATCTCGGCTCTGGAAGGGTCTAGAGCCTCCATTTTTGCGCGCTGGTCGAAGTCTCGTGGCCCTCTGTCAGAATCCAGAGTTTCAAGAAGATCGGAGGGGGTCAAAATTTCGGCCAAAAAAAAAATGACAGTGTTACCCCTTATGTTTTTTTTTTTCAGGTCCAAACTTTGACCTTCGATATCTCGGCTCTGGAAGGGTCTAGAGCCTCCATTTTTGCGCGCTGGTCGAAGTCTCGTGGCCCTCTGTCAGAATCCAGAGTTTCAAGAAGATCGGAGGGGGTCAAAATTTCGGCCCAAAAAAAAAAAATGACAGTGTTACCCCTTATGTTTTTTTTTTCAGGTCCAAATTTTGACCTTCGATATCTCGGCTCTGGAAGGGTCTAGAGCCTCCATTTTTGCGCGCTGGTCGAAGTCTCGTGGCCCTCTGTCAGAATCCAGAGTTTCAAGAAGATCGGAGGGGGTCAAAATTTCGGCCCAAAAAAAAAAATGACAGTGTTACCCCTTATGTTTTTTTTTCAGGTCCAAATTTTGACCTTCGATATCTCGGCTCTGGAAGGGTCTAGAGCCTCCATTTTTGCGCGCTGGTCGAAGTCTCGTGGCCCTCTGTCAGAATCCAGAGTTTCAAGAAGATCGGAGGGGGTCAAAATTTCGGCCCAAAAAAAAAATGACAGTGTTACCCCTTATGTTTTTTTTCAGGTCCAAATTTTGACCTTCGATATCTCGGCTCTGGAAGGGTCTAGAGCCTCCATTTTTGCGTGCTGGTCGAAGTCTCGTGGCCCTCTGTCAGAATCCAGAGTTTCAAGAAGATCGGAGGGGGTCAAAATTTTGGCCAAAAAAAAAAAATGACAGTGTTACCCCTTATGTTTTTTTTTCAGGTCCAAACTTTGACCTTCGATATCTCGGCTCTGGAAGGGTCTAGAGCCTCCATTTTTGCGCGCTGGTCGAAGTCTCGTGGCCCTCTGTCAGAATCCAGAGTTTCAAGAAGATCGGAGGGGGTCAAAATTTCGGCCCAAAAAAAAAAAATGACAGTGTTACCCCTTATGTTTTTTTTTCAGGTCCAAATTTTGACCTTCGATATCTCGGCTCTGGAAGGGTCTAGAGCCTCCATTTTTGCGCGCTGGTCGAAGTCTCGTAGCCCTCTGTCAGAATCCAGAGTTTCAAGAAGATCGGAGGGGGTCAAAATTTCGGCCAAAAAAAAAAATGACAGTGTTACCCCTTATGTTTTTTTTTTCAGGTCCAAACTTTGACCTTCGATATCTCGGCTCTGGAAGGGTCTAGAGCCTCCATTTTTGCGCGCTGGTCGAAGTCTCGTGGCCCTCTGTCAGAATCCAGAGTTTCAAGAAGATCGGAGGGGGTCAAAATTTCGGCCCAAAAAAAAAATGACAGTGTTACCCCTTATGTTTTTTTTTTCAGGTCCAAATTTTGACCTTCGATATCTCGGCTCTGGAAGGGTCTAGAGCCTCCATTTTTGCGCGCTGGTCGAAGTCTCGTGGCCCTCTGTCAGAATCCAGAGTTTCAAGAGGATCGGAGGGGGTCAAAATTTCGGCCAAAAAAAAAAAATGACAGTGTTACCCCTTATGTTTTTTTTTCAGGTCCAAATTTTGACCTTCGATATCTCGGCTCTGGAAGGGTCTAGAGCCTCCATTTTTGCGCGCTGGTCGAAGTCTCGTGGCCCTCTGTCAGAATCCAGAGTTTCAAGAAGATCGGAGGGGGTCAAAATTTCGGCCCAAAAAAAAAAATGACAGTGTTACCCCTTATGTTTTTTTTTTTTCAGGTCCAAATTTTGACCTTCGATATCTCGGCTCTGGAAGGGTCTAGAGCCTCCATTTTTGCGCGCTGGTCGAAGTCTCGTGGCCCTCTGTCAGAATCCAGAGTTTCAAGAAGATCGGAGGGGGTCAAAATTTCGGCCCAAAAAAAAAATGACAGTGTTACCCCTTATGTTTTTTTTCAGGTCCAAATTTTGACCTTCGATATCTCGGCTCTGGAAGGGTCTAGAGCCTCCATTTTTGCGCGCTGGTCGAAGTCTCGTGGCCCTCTGTCAGAATCCAGAGTTTCAAGAAGATCGGAGGGGGTCAAAATTTCGGCCCAAAAAAAAAAATGACAGTGTTACCCCTTATGTTTTTTTTTCAGGTCCAAATTTTGACCTTCGATATCTCGGCTCTGGAAGGGTCTAGAGCCTCAATTTTTGCGCGTTGGTCGAAGTCTCGTGGCCTTCTGTCAGAATCCAGAGTTTCAAGAAGATCGGAGGGGGTCAAAATTTCGGCCAAAAAAAAAAATGACAGTGTTACCCCTTATGTTTTTTTTTTTCAGGTCCAAACTTTGACCTTCGATATCTCGGCTCTGGAAGGGTCTAGAGCCTCCATTTTTGCGCGCTGGTCGAAGTCTCGTGGCCCTCTGTCAGAATCCAGAGTTTCAAGAAGATCGGAGGGGGTCAAAATTTCGGCCCAAAAAAAAAAATGACAGTGTTACCCCTTATGTTTTTTTTTTCAGGTCCAAATTTTGACCTTCGATATCTCGGCTCTGGAAGGGTCTAGAGCCTCCATTTTTGCGCGCTGGTCGAAGTCTCGTGGCCCTCTGTCAGAATCCAGAGTTTCAAGAAGATCGGAGGGGGTCAAAATTTCGGCCCAAAAAAAAAAATGACAGTGTTACCCCTTATGTTTTTTTTTCAGGTCCAAATTTTGACCTTCGATATCTCGGCTCTGGAAGGGTCTAGAGCCTCCATTTTTGCGCGCTGGTCGAAGTCTCGTGGCCCTCTGTCAGAATCCAGAGTTTCAAGAAGATCGGAGGGGGTCAAAATTTCGGCCCAAAAAAAAAATGACAGTGTTACCCCTTATGTTTTTTTTCAGGTCCAAATTTTGACCTTCGATATCTCGGCTCTGGAAGGGTCTAGAGCCTCCATTTTTGCGCGCTGGTCGAAGTCTCGTGGCCCTCTGTCAGAATCCAGAGTTTCAAGAAGATCGGAGGGGGTCAAAATTTTGGCCAAAAAAAAAAAATGACAGTGTTACCCCTTATATTTTTTTTTCAGGTCCAAACTTTGACCTTCGATATCTCGGCTCTGGAAGGGTCTAGAGCCTCCATTTTTGCGCGCTGGTCGAAGTCTCGTGGCCCTCTGTCAGAATCCAGAGTTTCAAGAAGATCGGAGGGGGTCAAAATTTCGGCCCAAAAAAAAAATGACAGTGTTACCCCTTATGTTTTTTTTTCAGGTCCAAATTTTGACCTTCGATATCTCGGCTCTGGAAGGGTCTAGAGCCTCCATTTTTGCGCGCTGGTCGAAGTCTCGTAGCCCTCTGTCAGAATCCAGAGTTTCAAGAAGATCGGAGGGGGTCAAAATTTCGGCCAAAAAAAAAAAATGACAGTGTTACCCCTTATGTTTTTTTTTTCAGGTCCAAACTTTGACCTTCGATATCTCGGCTCTGGAAGGGTCTAGAGCCTCCATTTTTGCGCGCTGGTCGAAGTCTCGTGGCCCTCTGTCAGAATCCAGAGTTTCAAGAAGATCGGAGGGGGTCAAAATTTCGGCCCAAAAAAAAAAATGACAGTGTTACCCCTTATGTTTTTTTTTCAGGTCCAAATTTTGACCTTCGATATCTCGGCTCTGGAAGGGTCTAGAGCCTCCATTTTTGCGCGCTGGTCGAAGTCTCGTGGCCCTCTGTCAGAATCCAGAGTTTCAAGAAGATCGGAGGGGGTCAAAATTTCGGCCAAAAAAAAAAAAATGACAGTGTTACCCCTTATGTTTTTTTTTCAGGTCCAAATTTTGACCTTCGATATCTCGGCTCTGGAAGGGTCTAGAGCCTCCATTTTTGCGCGCTGGTCGAAGTCTCGTGGCCCTCTGTCAGAATCCAGAGTTTCAAGAAGATCGGAGGGGGTCAAAATTTCGGCCCAAAAAAAAAAATGACAGTGTTACCCCTTATGTTTTTTTTTTCAGGTCCAAATTTTGACCTTCGATATCTCGGCTCTGGAAGGGTCTAGAGCCTCCATTTTTGCGCGCTGGTCGAAGTCTCGTGGCCCTCTGTCAGAATCCAGAGTTTCAAGAAGATCGGAGGGGGTCAAAATTTCGGCCCAAAAAAAAAATGACAGTGTTACCCCTTATGTTTTTTTTCAGGTCCAAATTTTGACCTTCGATATCTCGGCTCTGGAAGGGTCTAGAGCCTCCATTTTTGCGCGCTGGTCGAAGTCTCGTGGCCCTCTGTCAGAATCCAGAGTTTCAAGAAGATCGGAGGGGGTCAAAATTTCGGCCCAAAAAAAAAAAATGACAGTGTTACCCCTTATGTTTTTTTTTCAGGTCCAAATTTTGACCTTCGATATCTCGGCTCTGGAAGGGTCTAGAGCCTCCATTTTTGCGCGCTGGTCGAAGTCTCGTGGCCCTCTGTCAGAATCCAGAGTTTCAAGAAGATCGGAGGGGGTCAAAATTTCGGCCAAAAAAAAAAAATGACAGTGTTACCCCTTATGTTTTTTTTTTTCAGGTCCAAATTTTGACCTTCGATATCTCGGTTCTGGAAGGGTCTAGAGCCTCCATTTTTGCGCGCTGGTCGAAGTCTCGTGGCCCTCTGTCAGAATCCAGAGTTTCAAGAAGATCGGAGGGGGTCAAAATTTCGGCCAAAAAAAAAAAATGACAGTGTTACCCCTTATGTTTTTTTTTCAGGTCCAAATTTTGACCTTCGATATCTCGGCTCTGGAAGGGTCTAGAGCCTCCATTTTTGCGCGCTGGTCGAAGTCTCGTGGCCCTCTGTCAGAATCCAGAGTTTCAAGAAGATCGGAGGGGGTCAAAATTTCGGCCAAAAAAAAAAAAATGACAGTGTTACCCCTTTTGTTTTTTTTTCAGGTCCAAACTTTGACCTTCGATATCTCGGCTCTGGAAGGGTCTAGAGCCTCCATTTTTGCGCGCTGGTCGAAGTCTCGTGGCGCTCTGTCAGAATCCAGAGTTTCAAGAAGATCGGAGGAGGTCAAAATTTCGGCCCAAAAAAAAAATGACAGTGTTACCCCTTATATTTTTTTTTTCAGGTCCAAATTTTGACCTTCGATATCTCGGCTCTGGAAGGGTCTAGAGCCTCCATTTTTGCGCGCTGGTCGAAGTCTCGTGGCCCTCTGTCAGAATCCAGAGTTTCAAGAAGATCGGAGGGGGTCAAAATTTTGGCCAAAAAAAAAAAAAATGACAGTGTTACCCCTTATGTTTTTTTTTTTCAGGTCCAAATTTTGACCTTCGATATCTCGGCTCTGGAAGGGTCTAGAGCCTCCATTTTTGCGCGCTGGTCGAAGTCTCGTGGCCCTCTGTCAGAATCCAGAGTTTCAAGAAGATCGGAGGGGGTCAAAATTTCGGCCCAAAAAAAAAAATGACAGTGTTACCCCTTATGTTTTCATTTTCAGGTCCAAATTTTGACCTTCGATATCTCGGCTCTGGAAGGGTCTAGAACCTCCATTTTTGCGCGCTGGTCGAAGTCTCGTGGCCCTCTGTCAGAATCCAGAGTTTCAAGAAGATCGGAGGGGGTCAAAATTTCGGCCAAAAAAAAAAATGACAGTGTTACCCCTTATGTTTTTTTTTCAGGTCCAAACTTTGACCTTCGATATCTCGGCTCTGGAAGGGTCTAGAGCCTCCATTTTTGCGCGCTGGTCGAAGTCTCGTGGCCCTCTGTCAGAATCCAGAGTTTCAAGAAGATCGGAGGGGGTCAAAATTTCGGCCCAAAAAAAAAAAATTACAGTGTTACCCCTTATGTTTTTTTTTCAGGTCCAAATTTTGACCTTCGATATCTCGGCTCTGGAAGGGTCTAGAGCCTCCATTTTTGCGCGCTGGTCGAAGTCTCGTGGCCCTCTGTCAGAATCCAGAGTTTCAAGAAGATCGGAGGGGGTCAAAATTTCGGCCAAAAAAAAAAATGACAGTGTTACCCCTTATGTTTTTTTTTTCAGGTCCAAACTTTGACCTTCGATATCTCGGCTCTGGAAGGGTCTAGAGCCTCCATTTTTGCGCGCTGGTCGAAGTCTCGTGGCCCTCTGTCAGAATCCAGAGTTTCAAGAAGATCGGAGGGGGTCAAAATTTCGGCCCCAAAAAAAAAATGACAGTGTTACCCCTTATGTTTTTTTTTTTCAGGTCCAAATTTTGACCTTCGATATCTCGGCTCTGGAAGGGTCTAGAGCCTCCATTTTTGCGCGCTGGTCGAAGTCTCGTGGCCCTCTGTCAGAATCCAGAGTTTCAAGAAGATCGGAGGGGGTCAAAATTTCGGCCAAAAAAAAAAAAATGACAGTGTTACCCCTTATGTTTTTTTTTCAGGTCCAAATTTTGACCTTCGATATCTCGGCTCTGGAAGGGTCTAGAGCCTCCATTTTTGCGCGCTGGTCGAAGTCTCGTGGCCCTCTGTCAGAATCCAGAGTTTCAAGAAGATCGGAGGGGGTCAAAATTTCGGCCCAAAAAAAAAATGACAGTGTTACCCCTTATGTTTTTTTTTTCAGGTCCAAACTTTGACCTTCGATATCTCGGCTCTGGAAGGGTCTAGAGCCTCCATTTTTGCGCGCTGGTCGAAGTCTCGTGGCCCTCTGTCAGAATCCAGAGTTTCAAGAAGATCGGAGGGGGTCAAAATTTCGGCCCAAAAAAAAAAATGACAGTGTTACCCCTTATGTTTTTTTTTCAGGTCCAAATTTTGACCTTCGATATCTCGGCTCTGGAAGGGTCTAGAGCCTCCATTTTTGCGCGCTGGTCGAAGTCTCATGGCCCTCTGTCAGAATCCAGAGTTTCAAGAAGATCGGAGGGGGTCAAAATTTCGGCCAAAAAAAAAATGACAGTGTTACCCCTTATGTTTTTTTTTCAGGTCCAAACTTTGACCTTCGATATCTCGGCTCTGGAAGGGTCTAGAGCCTCCATTTTTGCGCGCTGGTCGAAGTCTCGTGGCCCTCTGTCAGAATCCAGAGTTTCAAGAAGATCGGAGGGGGTCAAAATTTCGGCCAAAAAAAAAAAATGACAGTGTTACCCCTTATGTTTTTTTTTCAGGTCCAAATTTTGACCTTCGATATCTCGGCTCTGGAAGGGTCTAGAGCCTCCATTTTTGCGCGCTGGTCGAAGTCTCGTGGCCCTCTGTCAGAATCCAGAGTTTCAAGAAGATCGGAGGGGGTCAAAATTTCGGCCAAAAAAAAAAAATGACAGTGTTACCCCTTATGTTTTTTTTTCAGGTCCAAATTTTGACCTTCGATATCTCGGCTCTGGAAGGGTCTAGAGCCTCCATTTTTGCGCGCTGGTCGAAGTCTCGTGGCCCTCTGTCAGAATCCAGAGTTTCAAGAAGATCGGAGGGGGTCAAAATTTCGGCCAAAAAAAAAAAAATGACAGTGTTACCCCTTATGTTTTTTTTTCAGGTCCAAATTTTGACCTTCGATATCTCGGCTCTGGAAGGGTCTAGAGCCTCCATTTTTGCGCGCTGGTCGAAGTCTCGTGGCCCTCTGTCAGAATCCAGAGTTTCAAGAAGATCGGAGGGGGTCAAAATTTCGGCCCCAAAAAAAAAATGACAGTGTTACCCCTTATGTTTTTTTTTCAGGTCCAAATTTTGACCTTCGATATCTCGGCTCTGGAAGGGTCTAGAGCCTCCATTTTTGCGCGCTGGTCGAAGTCTCGTGGCCCTCTGTCAGAATCCAGAGTTTCAAGAAGATCGGAGGGGGTCAAAATTTTGGCCAAAAAAAAAAATGACAGTGTTACCCCTTATGTTTTTTTTTCAGGTCCAAACTTTGACCTTCGATATCTCGGCTCTGGAAGGGTCTAGAGCCTCCATTTTTGCGCGCTGGTCGAAGTCTCGTGGCCCTCTGTCAGAATCCAGAGTTTCAAGAAGATCGGAGGGGGTCAAAATTTCGGCCCAAAAAAAAAATGACAGTGTTACCCCTTATGTTTTTTTTTTCAGGTCCAAATTTTGACCTTCGATATCTCGGCTCTGGAAGGGTCTAGAGCCTCCATTTTTGCGCGCTGGTCGAAGTCTCGTGGCCCTCTGTCAGAATCCAGAGTTTCAAGAAGATCGGAGGGGGTCAAAATTTTGGCCAAAAAAAAAAAATGACAGTGTTACCCCTTATGTTTTTTTTTCAGGTCCAAATTTTGACCTTCGATATCTCGGCTCTGGAACGGTCTAGAGCCTCCATTTTTGCGCGCTGGTCGAAGTCTCGTGGCCCTCTGTCAGAATCCAGAGTTTCAAGAAGATCGGAGGGGGTCAAAATTTCGGCCCAAAAAAAAAAAATGACAGTGTTACCCCTTATGTTTTCATTTTCAGGTCCAAATTTTGACCTTCGATATCTCGGCTCTGGAAGGGTCTAGAACCTCCATTTTTGCGCGCTGGTCGAAGTCTCGTGGCCCTCTGTCAGAATCCAGAGTTTCAAGAAGATCGGAGGGGGTCAAAATTTCGGCCAAAAAAAAAATGACAGTGTTACCCCTTATGTTTTTTTTTCAGGTCCAAACTTTGACCTTCGATATCTCGGCTCTGGAAGGGTCTAGAGCCTCCATTTTTGCGCGCTGGTCGAAGTCTCGTGGCCCTCTGTCAGAATCCAGAGTTTCAAGAAGATCGGAGGGGGTCAAAATTTCGGCCAAAAAAAAAAATTACAGTGTTACCCCTTATGTTTTTTTTTCAGGTCCAAATTTTGACCTTCGATATCTCGGCTCTGGAAGGGTCTAGAGCCTCCATTTTTGCGCGCTGGTCGAAGTCTCGTGGCCCTCTGTCAGAATCCAGAGTTTCAAGAAGATCGGAGGGGGTCAAAATTTCGGCCAAAAAAAAAAATGACAGTGTTACCCCTTATGTTTTTTTTTTCAGGTCCAAACTTTGACCTTCGATATCTCGGCTCTGGAAGGGTCTAGAGCCTCCATTTTTGCGCGCTGGTCGAAGTCTCGTGGCCCTCTGTCAGAATCCAGAGTTTCAAGAAGATCGGAGGGGGTCAAAATTTCGGCCCCAAAAAAAAAATGACAGTGTTACCCCTTATGTTTTTTTTTCAGGTCCAAATTTTGACCTTCGATATCTCGGCTCTGGAAGGGTCTAGAGCCTCCATTTTTGCGCGCTGGTCAAAGTCTCGTGGCCCTCTGTCAGAATCCAGAGTTTCAAGAAGATCGGAGGGGGTCAAAATTTCGGCCCAAAAAAAAAATGACAGTGTTACCCCTTATGTTTTTTTTTCAGGTCCAAATTTTGACCTTCGATATCTCGGCTCTGGAAGGGTCTAGAGCCTCCATTTTTGCGCGCTGGTCGAAGTCTCGTGGCCCTCTGTCAGAATCCAGAGTTTCAAGAAGATCGGAGGGGGTCAAAATTTTGGCCAAAAAAAAAATGACAGTGTTACCCCTTATGTTTTTTTTTCAGGTCCAAACTTTGACCTTCGATATCTCGGCTCTGGAAGGGTCTAGAGCCTCCATTTTTGCGCGCTGGTCGAAGTCTCGTGGCCCTCTGTCAGAATCCAGAGTTTCAAGAAGATCGGAGGGGGTCAAAATTTCGGCCCAAAAAAAAAATGACAGTGTTACCCCTTATGTTTTTTTTTTCAGGTCCAAATTTTGACCTTCGATATCTCGGCTCTGGAAGGGTCTAGAGCCTCCATTTTTGCGCGCTGGTCGAAGTCTCGTGGCCCTCTGTCAGAATCCAGAGTTTCAAGAAGATCGGAGGGGGTCAAAATTTTGGCCAAAAAAAAAAAATGACAGTGTTACCCCTTATGTTTTTTTTTCAGGTCCAAATTTTGACCTTCGATATCTCGGCTCTGGAACGGTCTAGAGCCTCCATTTTTGCGCGCTGGTCGAAGTCTCGTGGCCCTCTGTCAGAATCCAGAGTTTCAAGAAGATCGGAGGGGGTCAAAATTTCGGCCCAAAAAAAAAAAAATGACAGTGTTACCCCTTATGTTTTCATTTTCAGGTCCAAATTTTGACCTTCGATATCTCGGCTCTGGAAGGGTCTAGAACCTCCATTTTTGCGCGCTGGTCGAAGTCTCGTGGCCCTCTGTCAGAATCCAGAGTTTCAAGAAGATCGGAGGGGGTCAAAATTTCGGCCAAAAAAAAAATGACAGTGTTACCCCTTATGTTTTTTTTTCAGGTCCAAACTTTGACCTTCGATATCTCGGCTCTGGAAGGGTCTAGAGCCTCCATTTTTGCGCGCTGGTCGAAGTCTCGTGGCCCTCTGTCAGAATCCAGAGTTTCAAGAAGATCGGAGGGGGTCAAAATTTCGGCCAAAAAAAAAAAATTACAGTGTTACCCCTTATGTTTTTTTTTCAGGTCCAAATTTTGACCTTCGATATCTCGGCTCTGGAAGGGTCTAGAGCCTCCATTTTTGCGCGCTGGTCGAAGTCTCGTGGCCCTCTGTCAGAATCCAGAGTTTCAAGAAGATCGGAGGGGGTCAAAATTTCGGCCAAAAAAAAAAATGACAGTGTTACCCCTTATGTTTTTTTTTTCAGGTCCAAACTTTGACCTTCGATATCTCGGCTCTGGAAGGGTCTAGAGCCTCCATTTTTGCGCGCTGGTCGAAGTCTCGTGGCCCTCTGTCAGAATCCAGAGTTTCAAGAAGATCGGAGGGGGTCAAAATTTCGGCCAAAAAAAAAAAAATGACAGTGTTACCCCTTATGTTTTTTTTTTCAGGTCCAAATTTTGACCTTCGATATCTCGGCTCTGGAAGGGTCTAGAGCCTCCATTTTTGCGCGCTGGTCGAAGTCTCGTGGCCCTCTGTCAGAATCCAGAGTTTCAAGAAGATCGGAGGGGGTCAAAATTTCGGCCAAAAAAAAAAAAATGACAGTGTTACCCCTTATGTTTTTTTTTCAGGTCCAAATTTTGACCTTCGATATCTCGGCTCTGGAAGGGTCTAGAGCCTCCATTTTTGCGCGCTGGTCGAAGTCTCGTGGCCCTCTGTCAGAATCCAGAGTTTCAAGAAGATCGGAGGGGGTCAAAATTTCGGCCAAAAAAAAAAATGACAGTGTTACCCCTTATGTTTTTTTTTCAGGTCCAAATTTTGACCTTCGATATCTCGGCTCTGGAAGGGTCTAGAGCCTCCATTTTTGCGCGCTGGTCGAAGTCTCGTGGCCCTCTGTCAGAATCCAGAGTTTCAAGAAGATCGGAGGGCGTCAAAATTTCGGCCAAAAAAAAATGACAGTGTTACCCCTTATGTTTTTTTTTCAGGTCCAAATTTTGACCTTCGATATCTCGGCTCTGGAAGGGTCTAGAGCCTCCATTTTTGCGCGCTGGTCGAAGTCTCGTGGCCCTCTGTCAGAATCCAGAGTTTCAAGAAGATCGGAGGGGGTCAAAATTTCGGCCCCCCCAAAAAAATGACAGTGTTACCCCTTATGTTTTTTTTTCAGGTCCAAATTTTGACCTTCGATATCTCGGCTCTGGAAGGGTCTAGAGCCTCCATTTTTGCGCGCTGGTCGAAGTCTCGTGGCCCTCTGTCAGAATCCAGAGGTTCAAGAAGATCGGAGGGGGTCAAAATTTTGGCCAAAAAAAAAAAATGACAGTGTTACCCCTTATGTTTTTTTTTCAGGTCCAAACTTTGACCTTCGATATCTCGGCTCTGGAAGGGTCTAGAGCCTCCATTTTTGCGCGCTGGTCGAAGTCTCGTGGCCCTCTGTCAGAATCCAGAGTTTCAAGAAGATCGGAGGGGGTCAAAATTTCGGCCCAAAAAAAAAAATGACAGTGTTACCCCTTATGTTTTTTTTTCAGGTCCAAATTTTGACCTTCGATATCTCGGCTCTGGAAGGGTCTAGAGCCTCCATTTTTGCGCGCTGGTCGAAGTCTCGTGTCCCTCTGTCAGAATCCAGAGTTTCAAGAAGATTGGAGGGGGTCAAAATTTTGGCCCAAAAAAAAAATGACAGTGTTACCCCTTATGTTTTTTTTTCAGGTCCAAATTTTGACCTTCGATATCTCGGCTCTGGAAGGGTCTAGAGCCTCCATTTTTGCGCGCTGGTCGAAGTCTCGTGGCCCTCTGTCAGAATCCAGAGTTTCAAGAAGATCGGAGGGGGTCAAAATTTCGGCCAAAAAAAAAAAATGACAGTGTTACCCCTTATGTTTTTTTTTTCAGGTCCAAACTTTGACCTTCGATATCTCGGCTCTGGAAGGGTCTAGAGCCTCCATTTTTGCGCGCTGGTCGAAGTCTCGTGGCCCTCTGTCAGAATCCAGAGTTTCAAGAAGATCGGAGGGGGTCAAAATTTCGGCCCAAAAAAAAATGACAGTGTTACCCCTTATGTTTTTTTTTCAGGTCCAAATTTTGACCTTCGATATCTCGGCTCTGGAAGGGTCTAGAGCCTCCATTTTTTCACGCTGGTCGAAGTCTCGTGGCCCTCTGTCAGAATCCAGAGTTTCAAGAAGATCGGAGGGGGTCAAAATTTCGGCCAAAAAAAAAAAATGACAGTGTTACCCCTTATGTTTTTTTTTCAGGTCCAAATTTTGACCTTCGATATCTCGGCTCTGGAAGGGTCTAGAGCCTCCATTTTTGCGCGCTGGTCGAAGTCTCGTGGCCCTCTGTCAGAATCCAGAGTTTCAAGAAGATCGGAGGGGGTCAAAATTTCGGCCCAAAAAAAAATGACAGTGTTACCCCTTATGTTTTTTTTTCAGGTCCAAATTTTGACCTTCGATATCTCGGCTCTGGAAGGGTCTAGAGCCTCCATTTTTGCGCGCTGGTCGAAGTCTCGTGGCCCTCTGTCAGAATCCAGAGTTTCAAGAAGATCGGAGGGGGTCAAAATTTCGGCCCAAAAAAAAAATGACATTGTTACCCCTTATGTTTTTTTTTCAGGTCCAAACTTTGACCTTCGATATCTCGGCTCTGGAAGGGTCTAGAACCTCCATTTTTGCGCGCTGGTCGAAGTCTCGTGGCCCTCTGTCAGAATCCAGAGTTTCAAGAAGATCGGAGGGGGTCAAAATTTTGGCCAAAAAAAAAAAATGACAGTGTTACCCCTTATGTTTTTTTTTTCAGGTCCAAACTTTGACCTTCGATATCTCGGCTCTGGAAGGGTCTAGAGCCTCCATTTTTGCGCGCTGGTCGAAGTCTCGTGGCCCTCTGTCAGAATCCAGAGTTTCAAGAAGATCGGAGGGGGTCAAAATTTCGGCCCAAAAAAAAAATGACAGTGTTACCCCTTATGTTTTTTTTTTCAGGTCCAAATTTTGACCTTCGATATCTCGGCTCTGGAAGGGTCTAGAGCCTCCATTTTTGCGCGCTGGTCGAAGTCTCGTGGCCCTCTGTCAGAATCCAGAGTTTCAAGAAGATCGGAGGGGGTCAAAATTTCGGCCAAAAAAAAAAATGACAGTGTTACCCCTTATGTTTTTTTTTTCAGGTCCAAACTTTGACCTTCGATATCTCGGCTCTGGAAGGGTCTAGAACCTCCATTTTTGCGCGCTGGTCGAAGTCTCGTGGCCCTCTGTCAGAATCCAGAGTTTCAAGAAGATCGGAGGGGGTCAAAATTTCGGCCCAAAAAAAAAAATGACAGTGTTACCCCTTATGTTTTTTTTTTCAGGTCCAAATTTTGACCTTCGATATCTCGGCTCTGGAAGGGTCTAGAGCCTCAATTTTTGCGCGTTGGTCGAAGTCTCGTGGCCTTCTGTCAGAATCCAGAGTTCCAAGCAGATCGGAGGGGGTCAAAATTTCGGCCCAAAAAAAAAAATGACAGTGTTACCCCTTATATTTTTTTTTCAGGTCCAAATTTTGACCTTGGATATCTCGGCTCTGGAAGGGTCTAGAGCCTCCATTTTTGCACGCTGGTCGAAGTCTCGTGGCCCTCTGTCAGAATCCAGAGTTTCAAGAAGATCGGAGGGGGTCAAAATTTTGGCCAAAAAAAAAATGACAGTGTTACCCCTTATGTTTTTTTTTCAGGTCCAAACTTTGACCTTCGATATCTCGGCTCTGGAAGGGTCTAGAGCCTCCATTTTTGCGCGCTGGTCGAAGTCTCGTGGCCCTCTGTCAGAATCCAGAGTTTCAAGAAGATCGGAGGGGGTCAAAATTTTGGCCAAAAAAAAAATGACAGTGTTACCCCTTATGTTTTTTTTTCAGGTCCAAATTTTGACCTTCGATATCTCGGCTCTGGAAGGGTCTAGAGTCTCCATTTTTGCACGCTGGTCGAAGTCTCGTGGCCCTCTGTCAGAATCCAGAGTTTCAAGAAGATCGGAGGGGGTCCAAATTTTGGCCAAAAAAAAAAAATGACAGTGTTACCCCTTATGTTTTTTTTTTCAGGTCCAAATTTTGACCTTCGATATCTCGGCTCTGGAAGGGTCTAGAACCTCCATTTTTGCGCGCTGGTCGAAGTCTCGTGGCCCTCTGTCAGAATCCAGAGTTTCAAGAAGATCGGAGGGGGTCAAAATTTCGGCCCAAAAAAAAAAAAAAATGACAGTGTTACCCCTTATGTTTTTTTTTCAGGTCCAAATTTTGACCTTCGATATCTCGGTTCTGGAAGGGTCTAGAGCCTCAATTTTTGCGCGTTGGTCGAAGTCTCGTGGCCCTCTGTCAGAATCCAGAGTTTCAAGAAGATCGGAGGGGGTCAAAATTTCGGCCAAAAAAAAAATGACAGTGTTACCCCTTATGTTTTTTTTTCAGGTCCAAACTTTGACCTTCGATATCTCGGCTCTGGAAGGGTCTAGAACCTCCATTTTTGCGCGCTGGTCGAAGTCTCGTGGCCCTCTGTCAGAATCCAGAGTTTCAAGAAGATCGGAGGGGGTCAAAATTTCGGCCCAAAAAAAAAAATGACAGTGTTACCCCTTATGTTTTTTTTTCAGGTCCAAATTTTGACCTTCGATATCTCGGCTCTGGAAGGGTCTAGAGCCTCAATTTTTGCGCGTTGGTCGAAGTCTCGTGGCCTTCTGTCAGAATCCAGAGTTTCAAGCAGATCGGAGGGGGTCAAAATTTCGGCCCCAAAAAAAAAAAAATGACAGTGTTACCCCTTATGTTTTTTTTTCAGGTCCAAATTTTGACCTTCGATATCTCGGCTCTGGAAGGGTCTAGAGCCTCCATTTTTGCACGCTGGTCGAAGTCTCGTGGCCCTCTGTCAGAATCCAGAGTTTCAAGAAGATCGGAGGGGGTCAAAATTTTGGCCAAAAAAAAAAATGACAGTGTTACCCCTTATGTTTTTTTTTCAGGTCCAAACTTTGACCTTCGATATCTCGGCTCTGGAAGGGTCTAGAGCCTCCATTTTTGCGTGCTGGTCGAAGTCTCGTGGCCCTCTGTCAGAATCCAGAGTTTCAAGAAGATCGGAGGGGGTCAAAATTTCGGCCCAAAAAAAAAAATGACAGTGTTACCCCTTATGTTTTTTTTCAGGTCCAAATTTTGACCTTCGATATCTCGGCTCTGGAAGGGTCTAGAGCCTCCATTCTTGCGCGCTGGTCGAAGTCTCGTGGCCCTCTGTCAGAATCCAGAGTTTCAAGAAGATCGGAGGGGGTCAAAATTTCGGCCAAAAAAAAAAATGACAGTGTTACCCCTTATGTTTTTTTTTCAGGTCCAAACTTTGACCTTCGATATCTCGGCTCTGGAAGGGTCTAGAGCCTCCATTTTTGCGCGCTGGTCGAAGTCTCGTGGCCCTCTGTCAGAATCCAGAGTTTCAAGAAGATCGGAGGGGGTCAAAATTTCGGCCCCCCAAAAAAAATTACAGTGTTACCCCTTATGTTTTTTTTTCAGGTCCAAACTTTGACCTTCGATATCTCGGCTCTGGAAGGGTCTAAAACCTCCATTTTTGCGCGCTGGTCGAAGTCTCGTGGCCCTCTGTCAGAATCCAGAGTTTCAAGAAGATCGGAGGGGGTCAAAATTTTGGCCAAAAAAAAAATGACAGTGTTACCCCTTATGTTTTTTTTTTTCAGGTCCAAACTTTGACCTTCGATATCTCGGCTCTGGAAGGGTCTAGAGCCTCCATTTTTGCGTGCTGGTCGAAGTCTCGTGGCCCTCTGTCAGAATCCAGAGTTTCAAGAAGATCGGAGGGGGTCAAAATTTCGGCCCAAAAAAAAAAATGACAGTGTTACCCCTTATGTTTTTTTTTCAGGTCCAAATTTTGACCTTCGATATCTCGGCTCTGGAAGGGTCTAGAGCCTCCATTCTTGCGCGCTGGTCGAAGTCTCGTGGCCCTCTGTCAGAATCCAGAGTTTCAAGAAGATCGGAGGGGGTCAAAATTTCGGCCCCCCCAAAAAAATTACAGTGTTACCCCTTACGTTTTTTTTTCAGGTCCAAACTTTGACCTTCGATATCTCGGCTCTGGAAGGGTCTAGAACCTCCATTTTTGCGCGCTGGTCGAAGTCTCGTGGCCCTCTGTCAGAATCCAGAGTTTCAAGAAGATCGGAGGGGGTCAAAATTTCGGCCCAAAAAAAAAATGACAGTGTTACCCCTTATGTTTTTTTTTCAGGTCCAAATTTTGACCTTCGATATCTCGGCTCTGGAAGGGTCTAGAGCCTCCATTTTTGCGCGCTGGTCGAAGTCTCGTGGCCCTCTGTCAGAATCCAGAGTTTCAAGAAGATCGGAGGGGGTCAAAATTTCGGCCAAAAAAAAAAAAAATGACAGTGTTACCCCTTATGTTTTTTTTAGGTCCAAATTTTGACCTTCGATATCTCGGCTCTGGAAGGGTCTAGAACCTCCATTTTTGCGCGTTGGTCGAAGTCTCGTGGCCCTCTGTCAGAATCCAGAGTTTCAAGAAGATCGGAGGGGGTCAAAATTTCGGCCCCCCAAAAAAATGACAGTGTTACCCCTAATGTTTTCATTTTCAGGTCCAAATTTTGACCTTCGATATCTCGGCTCTGGAAGGGTCTAGAGCCTCCATTTTTGCGTGCTGGTCGAAGTCTCGTGGCCCTCTGTCAGAATCCAGAGTTTCAAGAAGATCGGAGGGGGTCAAAATTTCGGCCCAAAAAAAAAAATGACAGTGTTACCCCTTATGTTTTTTTTTCAGGTCCAAATTTTGACCTTCGATATCTCGGCTCTGGAAGGGTCTAGAGCCTCCATTTTTGCGCGCTGGTCGAAGTCTCGTGGCCCTCTGTCAGAATCCAGAGTTTCAAGAAGATCGGAGGGGGTCAAAATTTCGGCCAAAAAAAAAAAAAAAGACAGTGTTACCCCTTATGTTTTTTTTTTCAGGTCCAAATTTTGACCTTCGATATCTCGGCTCTGGAAGGGTCTAGAACCTCCATTTTTGCGCGTTGGTCGAAGTTTCGTGGCCCTCTGTCAGAATCCAGAGTTTCAAGAAGATCGGAGGGGGTCAAAATTTCGGCCCCAAAAAAAAATGACAGTGTTACCCCTTATGTTTTCATTTTCAGGTCCAAATTTTGACCTTCGATATCTCGGCTCTGGAAGGGTCTAGAGCCTCAATTTTTGCGCGTTGGTCGAAGTCTCGTGGCCTTCTGTCAGAATCCAGAGTTTCAAGCAGATCGGAGGGGGTCAAAATTTCGGCCAAAAAAAAAAAATGACAGTGTTACCCCTTATGTTTTTTTTTCAGGTCCAAATTTTGACCTTCGATATCTCGGCTCTGGAAGGGTCTAGAGCCTCCATTTTTGCACGCTGGTCGAAGTCTCGTGGCCCTCTGTCAGAATCCAGAGTTTCAAGAAGATCGGAGGGGGTCAAAATTTTGGCCAAAAAAAAAAATGACAGTGTTACCCCTTATGTTTTTTTTTCAGGTCCAAACTTTGACCTTCGATATCTCGGCTCTGGAAGGGTCTAGAGCCTCCATTTTTGCGCGCTGGTCGAAGTCTCGTGGCCCTCTGTCAGAATCCAGAGTTTCAAGAAGATCGGAGGGGGTCAAAATTTCGGCCCAAAAAAAAAAAATGACAGTGTTACCCCTTATGTTTTTTTTTTCAGGTCCAAATTTTGACCTTCGATATCTCGGCTCTGGAAGGGTCTAGAGCCTCCATTTTTGCGCACTGGTCGAAGTCTCGTGGCCCTCTGTCAGAATCCAGAGTTTCAAGAAGATCGGAGGGGGTCAAAATTTCGGCCAAAAAAAAATGACAGTGTTACCCCTTATGTTTTTTTTTTCAGGTCCAAACTTTGACCTTCGATATCTCGGCTCTGGAAGGGTCTAGAGCCTCCATTTTTGCACGCTGGTCGAAGTCTCGTGGCCCTCTGTCAGAATCCAGAGTTTCAAGAAGATCGGAGGGGGTCAAAATTTCGGCCCAAAAAAAAAATGACAGTGTTACCCCTTATGTTTTTTTTTCAGGTCCAAATTTTGACCTTCGATATCTCGGCTCTGGAAGGGTCTAGAGCCTCCATTTTTTTTCTCACGCTGGTCGAAGTCTCGTGGCCCTCTGTCAGAATCCAGAGTTTCAAGAAGATCGGAGGGGGTCAAAATTTTGGCCAAAAGAAAAAATGACAGTGTTACCCCTTCTGTTTTTTTTTCAGGTCCAAACTTTGACCTTCGATATCTCGGCTCTGGAAGGGTCTAGAGCCTCCATTTTTGCACGCTGGTCGAAGTCTCGTGGCCCTCTGTCAGAATCCAGAGTTTCAAGAAGATCGGAGGGGGTCAAAATTTCGGCCCAAAAAAAATAATGACAGTGTTACCCCTTATGTTTTTTTTTTCAGGTCCAAATTTTGACCTTCGATATCTCGGCTCTGGAAGGGTCTAGAGCCTCCATTTTTGCGCGCTGGTCGAAGTCTTGTGGCCTTCTGTCAGAATCCAGAGTTTCAAGAAGATCGGAGGGGGTCAAAATTTTGGCCAAAAAAAAAATGACAGTGTTACCCCTTATGTTTTTTTTTCAGGTCCAAACTTTGACCTTCGATATCTCGGCTCTGGAAGGATCTAGAGCCTCCATTTTTGCGCGCTGGTCGAAGTCTCGTGGCCCTCTGTCAGAATCCAGAGTTTCAAGAAGATCGGAGGGGGTCAAAATTTCGGCCCAAAAAAAAAATGACAGTGTTACCCCTTATGTTTTTTTTTCAGGTCCAAATTTTGACCTTCGATATCTCGGCTCTGGAAGGGTCTAGAGCCTCCATTTTTGCGCGCTGGTCGAAGTCTCGTGGCCCTCTGTCAGAATCCAGAGTTTCAAGAAGATCGGAGGGGGTCAAAATTTCGGCCAAAAAAAAAATGACAGTGTTACCCCTTATGTTTTTTTTTCAGGTCCAAACTTTGACCTTCGATATCTCGGCTCTGGAAGGGTCTAGAGCCTCCATTTTTGCGCGCTGGTCGAAGTCTCGTGGCCCTCTGTCAGAATCCAGAGTTTCAAGAAGATCGGAGGGGGTCAAAATTTCGGCCAAAAAAAAAATGACAGTGTTACCCCTTATGTTTTTTTTTCAGGTCCAAATTTTGACCTTCGATATCTCGGCTCTGGAAGGGTCTAGAGCCTCCATTTTTGCGCGCTGGTCGAAGTCTCGTGGCCCTCTGTCAGAATCCAGAGTTTCAAGAAGATCGGAGGGGGTCAAAATTTCGGCCAAAAAAAAAATGACAGTGTTACCCCTTATGTTTTTTTTTCAGGTCCAAATTTTGACCTTCGATATCTCGGCTCTGGAAGGGTCTAGAGCCTCCATTTTTGCGCGCTGGTCGAAGTCTCGTGGCCCTCTGTCAGAATCCAGAGTTTCAAGAAGATCGGAGGGGGTCAAAATTTCGGCCAAAAAAAAAAAAATGACAGTGTTACCCCTTATGTTTTTTTTTCAGGTCCAAATTTTGACCTTCGATATCTCGGCTCTGGAAGGGTCTAGAACCTCCATTTTTGCGCGTTGGTCGAAGTCTCGTGGCCCTCTGTCAGAATCCAGAGTTTCAAGAAGATCGGAGGGGGTCAAAATTTCGGCCCAAAAAAAAAAAATGACAGTGTTACCCCTTATGTTTTCATTTTCAGGTCCAAATTTTGACCTTCGATATCTCGGCTCTGGAAGGGTCTAGAGCCTCCATTTTTGCGCGCTGGTCGAAGTCTCGTGGCCCTCTGTCAGAATCCAGAGTTTCAAGAAGATCGGAGGGGGTCAAAATTTCGGCCCAAAAAAAAAATGACAGTGTTACCCCTTATGTTTTTTTTTCAGGTCCAAATTTTGACCTTCGATATCTCGGCTCTGGAAGGGTCTAGAGCCTCCATTTTTGCGCGCTGGTCGAAGTCTCGTGGCCCTCTGTCAGAATCCAGAGTTTCAAGAAGATCGGAGGGGGTCAAAATTTCGGCCAAAAAAAAAAATGACAGTGTTACCCCTTATGTTTTTTTTTTCAGGTCCAAATTTTGACCTTCGATATCTCGGCTCTGGAAGGGTCTAGAGCCTCCATTTTTGCGCGCTGGTCGAAGTCTCGTGGCCCTCTGTCAGAATCCAGAGTTTCAAGAAGATCGGAGGGGGTCAAAATTTCGGCCCAAAAAAAAAAATGACAGTGTGACCCCTTATGTTTTTTTTTCAGGTCCAAATTTTGACCTTCGATATCTCGGCTCTGGAAGGGTCTAGAGCCTCCATTTTTGCGCGCTGGTCGAAGTCTCGTGGCCCTCTGTCAGAATCCAGAGTTTCAAGAAGATCGGAGGGGGTCAAAATTTTGGCCAAAAAAAAAAAATGACAGTGTTACCCCTTATGTTTTTTTTTCAGGTCCAAACTTTGACCTTCGATATCTCGGCTCTGGAAGGGTCTAGAGCCTCCATTTTTGCGCGCTGGTCGAAGTCTCGTGGCCCTCTGTCAGAATCCAGAGTTTCAAGAAGATCGGAGGGGGTCAAAATTTCGGCCCAAAAAAAAAAATGACTGTGTTACCCCTTATGTTTTTTTTTTCAGGTCCAAATTTTGACCTTCGATATCTCGGCTCTGGAAGGGTCTAGAGCCTCCATTTTTGCGCGCTGGTCGAAGTCTCGTGGCCCTCTGTCAGAATCCAGAGTTTCAAGAAGATCGGAGGGGGTCAAAATTTCGGCCAAAAAAAAAAATGACAGTGTTACCCCTTATGTTTTTTTTTTCAGGTCCAAACTTTGACCTTCGATATCTCGGATCTGGAAGGGTCTAGAGCCTCCATTTTTGCGCGCTGGTCGAAGTCTCGTGGCCCTCTGTCAGAATCCAGAGTTTCAAGAAGATCGGAGGGGGTCAAAATTTCGGCCCAAAAAAAAAAAAATGACAGTGTTACCCCTAATGTTTTTTTTTTCAGGTCCAAATTTTGACCTTCGATATCTCGGCTCTGGAAGGGTCTAGAGCCTCCATTTTTGCGCGCTGGTCGAAGTCTCGTGGCCCTCTGTCAGAATCCAGAGTTTCAAGAAGATCGGAGGGGGTCAAAATTTCGGCCAAAAAAAAAAAAAATGACAGTGTTACCCCTTATGTTTTTTTTTTCAGGTCCAAATTTTGACCTTCGATATCTCGGCTCTGGAAGGGTCTAGAGCCTCCATTTTTGCGCGCTGGTCGAAGTCTCGTGGCCCTCTGTCAGAATCCAGAGTTTCAAGAAGATCGGAGGGGGTCAAAATTTCGGCCCAAAAAAAAAAATGACAGTGTTACCCCTTATGTTTTTTTTTTCAGGTCCAAATTTTGACCTTCGATATCTCGGCTCTGGAAGGGTCTAGAGCCTCCATTTTTGCGCGCTGGTCGAAGTCTCGTGGCCCTCTGTCAGAATCCAGAGTTTCAAGAAGATCGGAGGGGGTCAAAATTTCGGCCAAAAAAAAAAAATGACAGTGTTACCCCTTATGTTTTTTTTTCAGGTCCAAACTTTGACCTTCGATATCTCGGCTCTGGAAGGGTCTAGAGCCTCCATTTTTGCGCGCTGGTCGAAGTCTCGTGGCCCTCTGTCAGAATCCAGAGTTTCAAGAAGATCGGAGGGGGTCAAAATTTCGGCCCAAAAAAAAAATGACAGTGTTACCCCTTATGTTTTTTTTTCAGGTACAAATTTTGACCTTCGATATCTCGGCTCTGGAAGGGTCTAGAGCCTCCATTTTTGCGCGCTGGTCGAAGTCTCGTGGCCCTCTGTCAGAATCCAGAGTTTCAAGAAGATCGGAGGGGGTCAAAATTTCGGCCAAAAAAAAAAATGACAGTGTTACCCCTTATGTTTTTTTTTTTTCAGGTCCAAACTTTGACCTTCGATATCTCGGCTCTGGAAGGGTCTAGAGCCTCCATTTTTGCGCGCTGCTCGAAGTCTCGTGGCCCTCTGTCAGAATCCAGAGTTTCAAGAAGATCGGAGGGGGTCAAAATTTCGGCCCAAAAAAAAAAAATGACAGTGTTACCCCTTATGTTTTTTTTTTCAGGTCCAAATTTTGACCTTCGATATCTCGGCTCTGGAAGGGTCTAGAGCCTCCATTTTTGCGCACTGGTCGAAGTCTCGTGGCCCTCTGTCAGAATCCAGAGTTTCAAGAAGATCGGAGGGGGTCAAAATTTCGGCCAAAAAAAAAAAAAAAATGACAGTGTTACCCCTTATGTTTTTTTTTTCAGGTCCAAATTTTGACCTTCGATATCTCGGCTCTGGAAGGGTCTAGAGCCTCCATTTTTGCGCGCTGGTCGAAGTCTCGTGGCCCTCTGTCAGAATCCAGAGTTTCAAGAAGATCGGAGGGGGTCAAAATTTCGGCCCAAAAAAAAAAAATGACAGTGTTACCCCTTATGTTTTTTTTTCAGGTCCAAATTTTGACCTTCGATATCTCGGCTCTGGAAGGGTCTAGAGCCTCCATTTTTGCGCGCTGGTCGAAGTCTCGTGGCCCTCTGTCAGAATCCAGAGTTTCAAGAAGATCGGAGGGGGTCAAAATTTCGGCCCAAAAAAAAAAAAATGACAGTGTTACCCCTTATGTTTTTTTTTCAGGTCCAAATTTTGACCTTCGATATCTCGGCTCTGGAAGGGTCTAGAGCCTCCATTTTTGCGCGCTGGTCGAAGTCTCGTGGCCCTCTGTCAGAATCCAGAGTTTCAAGAAGATCGGAGGGGGTCAAAATTTCGGCCCAAAAAAAAAAATGACAGTGTTACCCCTTATGTTTTTTTTTTTCAGGTCCAAATTTTGACCTTCGATATCTCGGCTCTGGAAGGGTCTAGAGCCTCCATTTTTGCGCGCTGGTCGAAGTCTCGTCGCCCTCTGTCAGAATCCAGAGTTTCAAGAAGATCGGAGGGGGTCAAAATTTCGGCCCAAAAAAAAAATGACAGTGTTACCCCTTATGTTTTTTTTTCAGGTCCAAATTTTGACCTTCGATATCTCGGCTCTGGAAGGGTCTAGAGCCTCCATTTTTGCGCGCTGGTCGAAGTCTCGTGGCCCTCTGTCAGAATCCAGAGTTTCAAGAAGATCGGAGGGGGTCAAAATTTCGGCCAAAAAAAAAAAATGACAGTGTTACCCCTTATGTTTTTTTTTCAGGTCCAAATTTTGACCTTCGATATCTCGGTTCTGGAAGGGTCTAGAGCCTCCATTTTTGCGCGCTGGTCGAAGTCTCGTGGCCCTCTGTCAGAATCCAGAGTTTCAAGAAGATCGGAGGGGGTCAAAATTTCGGCCAAAAAAAAAAAAAATGACAGTGTTACCCCTTATGTTTTTTTTTCAGGTCCAAATTTTGACCTTCGATATCTCGGCTCTGGAAGGGTCTAGAGCCTCCATTTTTGCGCGCTGGTCGAAGTCTCGTGGCCCTCTGTCAGAATCCAGAGTTTCAAGAAGATCGGAGGGGGTCAAAATTTCGGCCCAAAAAAAAAATGACAGTGTTACCCCTTATGTTTTTTTTTCAGGTCCAAATTTTGACCTTCGATATCTCGGCTCTGGAAGGGTCTAGAGCCTCCATTTTTGCGCGCTGGTCGAAGTCTCGTGGCCCTCTGTCAGAATCCAGAGTTTCAAGAAGATCGGAGGGGGTCAAAATTTCGGCCAAAAAAAAAAAATGACAGTGTTACCCCTTATGTTTTTTTTTCAGGTCCAAATTTTGACCTTCGATATCTCGGTTCTGGAAGGGTCTAGAGCCTCCATTTTTGCGCGCTGGTCGAAGTCTCGTGGCCCTCTGTCAGAATCCAGAGTTTCAAGAAGATCGGAGGGGGTCAAAATTTCGGCCAAAAAAAAAAAAAAATGACAGTGTTACCCCTTATGTTTTTTTTTTTCAGGTCCAAATTTTGACCTTCGATATCTCGGCTCTGGAAGGGTCTAGAGCCTCCATTTTTGCGCGCTGGTCGAAGTCTCGTGGCCCTCTGTCAGAATCCAGAGTTTCAAGAAGATCGGAGGGGGTCAAAATTTCGGCCAAAAAAAAAAAATGACAGTGTTACCCCTTATGTTTTTTTTTTTCAGGTCCAAACTTTGACCTTCGATATCTCGGCTCTGGAAGGGTCTAGAGCCTCCATTTTTGCGCGCTGGTCGAAGTCTCGTGGCCCTCTGTCAGAATCCAGAGTTTCAAGAAGATCGGAGGGGGTCAAAATTTCGGCCCCCCCAAAAAAAATGACAGTGTTACCCCTTATGTTTTTTTTTTCAGGTCCAAATTTTGACCTTCGATATCTCGGCTCTGGAAGGGTCTAGAGCCTCCATTTATGCGCGCTGGTCGAAGTCTCGTGGCCCTCTGTCAGAATCCAGAGTTTCAAGAAGATCGGAGGGGGTCAAAATTTCGGCCAAAAAAAAAAAAATGACAGTGTTACCCCTTATGTTTTTTTTTTCAGGTCCAAATTTTGACCTTCGATATCTCGGCTCTGGAAGGGTCTAGAGCCTCCATTTTTGCGCGCTGGTCGAAGTCTCGTGGCCCTCTGTCAGAATCCAGAGTTTCAAGAAGATCGGAGGGGGTCAAAATTTCGGCCCAAAAAAAAAAATGACAGTGTTACCCCTTATGTTTTTTTTCAGGTCAAAATTTTGACCTTCGATATCTCGGCTCTGGAAGGGTCTAGAGCCTCCATTTTTGCGCGCTGGTCGAAGTCTCGTGGCCCTCTGTCAGAATCCAGAGTTTCAAGAAGATCGGAGGGGGTCAAAATTTCGGCCAAAAAAAAAAAAATGACAGTGTTACCCCTTATGTTTTTTTTCAGGTCCAAATTTTGACCTTCGATATCTCGGCTCTGGAAGGGTCTAGAGCCTCCATTTTTGCGCGCTGGTCGAAGTCTCGTGGCCCTCTGTCAGAATCCAGAGTTTCAAGAAGATCGGAGGGGGTCAAAATTTCGGCCCAAAAAAAAAAATGACAGTGTTACCCCTTATGTTTTCATTTTCAGGTCCAAATTTTGACCTTCAATATCTCGGCTCTGGAAGGGTCTAGAACCTCCATTTTTGCGCGCTGGTCGAAGTCTCATGGCCCTCTGTCAGAATCCAGAGTTTCAAGAAGATCGGAGGGGGTCAAAATTTCGGCCCAAAAAAAAATGACAGTGTTACCCCTTATGTTTTTTTTTCAGGTCCAAACTTTGACCTTCGATATCTCGGCTCTGGAAGGGTCTAGAGCCTCCATTTTTGCGCGCTGGTCGAAGTCTCGTGGCCCTCTGTCAGAATCCAGAGTTTCAAGAAGATCGGAGGGGGTCAAAATTTCGGCCCAAAAAAAAAATGACAGTGTTACCCCTTATGTTTTTTTTTCAGGTCCAAATTTTGACCTTCGATATCTCGGCTCTGGAAGGGTCTAGAGCCTCCATTTTTGCGCGCTGGTCGAAGTCTCGTCGCCCTCTGTCAGAATCCAGAGTTTCAAGAAGATCGGAGGGGGTCAAAATTTCGGCCCAAAAAAAAATGACAGTGTTACCCCTTATGTTTTTTTTTCAGGTCCAAATTTTGACCTTCGATATCTCGGCTCTGGAAGGGTCTAGAGCCTCCATTTTTGCGCGCTGGTCGAAGTCTCGTGGCCCTCTGTCAGAATCCAGAGTTTCAAGAAGATCGGAGGGGGTCAAAATTTCGGCCAAAAAAAAAAAATGACAGTGTTACCCCTTATGTTTTTTTTTCAGGTCCAAATTTTGACCTTCGATATCTCGGTTCTGGAAGGGTCTAGAGCCTCCATTTTTGCGCGCTGGTCGAAGTCTCGTGGCCCTCTGTCAGAATCCAGAGTTTCAAGAAGATCGGAGGGGGTCAAAATTTCGGCCAAAAAAAAAAAAAATGACAGTGTTACCCCTTATGTTTTTTTTTCAGGTCCAAATTTTGACCTTCGATATCTCGGCTCTGGAAGGGTCTAGAGCCTCCATTTTTGCGCGCTGGTCGAAGTCTCGTGGCCCTCTGTCAGAATCCAGAGTTTCAAGAAGATCGGAGGGGGTCAAAATTTCGGCCAAAAAAAAAAATGACAGTGTTACCCCTTATGTTTTTTTTTTCAGGTCCAAACTTTGACCTTCGATATCTCGGCTCTGGAAGGGTCTAGAGCCTCCATTTTTGCGCGCTGGTCGAAGTCTCGTGGCCCTCTGTCAGAATCCAGAGTTTCAAGAAGATCGGAGGGGGTCAAAATTTCGGCCCCCCCAAAAAAAATGACAGTGTTACCCCTTATGTTTTTTTTTTCAGGTCCAAATTTTGACCTTCGATATCTCGGCTCTGGAAGGGTCTAGAGCCTCCATTTTTGCGCGCTGGTCGAAGTCTCGTGGCCCTCTGTCAGAATCCAGAGTTTCAAGAAGATCGGAGGGGGTCAAAATTTCGGCCAAAAAAAAAAAAATGACAGTGTTACCCCTTATGTTTTTTTTTTCAGGTCCAAATTTTGACCTTCGATATCTCGGCTCTGGAAGGGTCTAGAGCCTCCATTTTTGCGCGCTGGTCGAAGTCTCGTGGCCCTCTGTCAGAATCCAGAGTTTCAAGAAGATTGGAGGGGGTCAAAATTTCGGCCCAAAAAAAAAAATGACAGTGTTACCCCTTATGTTTTTTTTCAGGTCAAAATTTTGACCTTCGATATCTCGGCTCTGGAAGGGTCTAGAGCCTCCATTTTTGCGCGCTGGTCGAAGTCTCGTGGCCCTCTGTCAGAATCCAGAGTTTCAAGAAGATCGGAGGGGGTCAAAATTTCGGCCAAAAAAAAAAAAATGACAGTGTTACCCCTTATGTTTTTTTTCAGGTCCAAATTTTGACCTTCGATATCTCGGCTCTGGAAGGGTCTAGAGCCTCCATTTTTGCGCGCTGGTCGAAGTCTCGTGGCCCTCTGTCAGAATCCAGAGTTTCAAGAAGATCGGAGGGGGTCAAAATTTCGGCCCAAAAAAAAAATGACAGTGTTACCCCTTATGTTTTCATTTTCAGGTCCAAATTTTGACCTTCAATATCTCGGCTCTGGAAGGGTCTAGAACCTCCATTTTTGCGCGCTGGTCGAAGTCTCGTGGCCCTCTGTCAGAATCCAGAGTTTCAAGAAGATCGGAGGGGGTCAAAATTTCGGCCCAAAAAAAAAATGACAGTGTTACCCCTTATGTTTTTTTTTCAGGTCCAAACTTTGACCTTCGATATCTCGGCTCTGGAAGGGTCTAGAGCCTCCATTTTTGCGCGCTGGTCGAAGTCTCGTGGCCCTCTGTCAGAATCCAGAGTTTCAAGAAGATCGGAGGGGGTCAAAATTTCAGCCCAAAAAAAAATGACAGTGTTACCCCTTATGTTTTTTTTTTCAGGTCCAAATTTTGACCTTCGATATCTCGGCTCTGGAAGGGTCTAGAGCCTCCATTTTTGCGCGCTGGTCGAAGTCTCGTGGCCCTCTGTCAGAATCCAGAGTTTCAAGAAGATCGGAGGGGGTCAAAATTTCGGCCCAAAAAAAAAATGACAGTGTTACCCCTTATGTTTTTTTTTTCAGGTCCAAATTTTGACCTTCGATATCTCGGCTCTGGAAGGGTCTAGAGCCTCCATTTTTGCGCGCTGGTCGAAGTCTCGTGGCCCTCTGTCAGAATCCAGAGTTTCAAGAAGATCGGAGGGGGTCAAAATTTTGGCCAAAAAAAAAATGACAGTGTTACCCCTTATGTTTTTTTTTCAGGTCCAATCTTTGACCTTCGATATCTCGGCTCTGGAAGGGTCTAGAGCCTCCATTTTTGCGCGCTGGTCGAAGTCTCGTGGCCCTCTGTCAGAATCCAGAGTTTCAAGAAGATCGGAGGGGGTCAAAATTTCGGCCCAAAAAAAAAAATGACAGTGTTACCCCTTATGTTTTTTTTTCAGGTCCAAATTTTGACCTTCGATATCTCGGCTCAGGAAGGGTCTAGAGCCTCCATTTTTGCGCGCTGGTCGAAGTCTCGTGGCCCTCTGTCAGAATCCAGAGTTTCAAGAAGATCGGAGGGGGTCAAAATTTCGGCCAAAAAAAAAAATGACAGTGTTACCCCTTATGTTTTTTTTTCAGGTCCAAACTTTGACCTTCGATATCTCGGCTCTGGAAGGGTCTAGAGCCTCCATTTTTGCGCGCTGGTCGAAGTCTCGTGGCCCTCTGTCAGAATCCAGAGTTTCAAGAAGATCGGAGGGGGTCAAAATTTCGGCCAAAAAAAAAAAAATGACAGTGTTACCCCTTATGTTTTTTTTTCAGGTCCAAATTTTGACCTTCGATATCTCGGCTCTGGAAGGGTCTAGAGCCTCCATTTTTGCGCGCTGGTCGAAGTCTCGTGGCCCTCTGTCAGAATCCAGAGTTTCAAGAAGATCGGAGGGGGTCAAAATTTCGGCCAAAAAAAAAAAATGACAGTGTTACCCCTTATGTTTTTTTTTTCAGGTCCAAATTTTGACCTTCGATATCTCGGCTCTGGAAGGGTCTAGAGCCTCCATTTTTGCGCGCTGGTCGAAGTCTCGTGGCCCTCTGTCAGAATCCAGAGTTTCAAGAAGATCGGAGGGGGTCAAAATTTCGGCCAAAAAAAAAAAATGACAGTGTTACCCCTTATGTTTTTTTTTTCAGGTCCAAATTTTGACCTTCGATATCTCGGCTCTGGAAGGGTCTAGAGCCTCCATTTTTGCGCGCTGGTCGAAGTCTCGTGGCCCTCTGTCAGAATCCAGAGTTTCAAGAAGATCGGAGGGGGTAAAAATTTCGGCCCAAAAAAAAATGACAGTGTTACCCCTTATGTTTTTTTTTCAGGTCCAAATTTTGACCTTCGATATCTCGGCTCTGGAAGGGTCTAGAGCCTCCATTTTTGCGCGCTGGTCGAAGTCTCGTGGCCATCTGTCAGAATCCAGAGTTTCAAGAAGATCGGAGGGGGTCAAAATTTCGGCCCAAAAAAAAAAATGACAGTGTTACCCCTTATGTTTTCATTTTCAGGTCCAAATTTTGACCTTCGATATCTCGGCTCTGGAAGGGTCTAGAGCCTCCATTTTTGCGCGCTGGTCGAAGTCTCGTGGCCCTCTGTCAGAATCCAGAGTTTCAAGAAGATCGGAGGGGGTCAAAATTTTGGCCAAAAAAAAAAATGACAGTGTTACCCCTTATGTTTTTTTTTCAGGTCCAAACTTTGACCTTCGATATCTCGGCTCTGGAAGGGTCTAGAGCCTCCATTTTTGCGCGCTGGTCGAAGTCTCGTGGCCCTCTGTCAGAATCCAGAGTTTCAAGAAGATCGGAGGGGGTCAAAATTTCGGCCAAAAAAAAAAATGACAGTGTTACCCCTTATGTTTTTTTTTCAGGTCCAAACTTTGACCTTCGATATCTCGGCTCTGGAAGGGTCTAGAGCCTCCATTTTTGCGCGCTGGTCGAAGTCTCGTGGCCCTCTGTCAGAATCCAGAGTTTCAAGAAGATCGGAGGGGGTCAAAATTTCGGCCCAAAAAAAAAAAATGACAGTGTTACCCCTTATGTTTTTTTTTCAGGTCCAAATTTTGACCTTCGATATCTCGGCTCTGGAAGGGTCTAGAGCCTCCATTTTTGCGCGCTGGTCGAAGTCTCGTGGCCCTCTGTCAGAATCCAGAGTTTCAAGAAGATCGGAGGGGGTCAAAATTTCGGCCAAAAAAAAAAAATGACAGTGTTACCCCTTATGTTTTTTTTTCAGGTCCAAATTTTGACCTTCGATATCTCGGCTCTGGAAGGGTCTAGAGCCTCCATTTTTGCGCGCTGGTCGAAGTCTCGTGGCCCTCTGTCAGAATCCAGAGTTTCAAGAAGATCGGAGGGGGTCAAAATTTCGGCCAAAAAAAAATAATGACAGTGTTACCCCTTATGTTTTTTTTTCAGGTCCAAATTTTGACCTTCGATATCTCGGCTCTGGAAGGGTCTAGAGCCTCCATTTTTGCGCGCTGGTCGAAGTCTCGTGGCCCTCTGTCAGAATCCAGAGTTTCAAGAAGATCGGAGGGGGTCAAAATTTCGGCCCAAAAAAAAATGACAGTGTTACCCCTTATGTTTTTTTTTCAGGTCCAAACTTTGACCTTCGATATCTCGGCTCTGGAAGGGTCTAGAGCCTCCATTTTTGCGCGCTGGTCGAAGTCTCGTGGCCCTCTGTCAGAATCCAGAGTTTCAAGAAGATCGGAGGGGGTCAAAATTTCGGCCAAAAAAAAAAATGACAGTGTTACCCCTTATGTTTTTTTTTCAGGTCCAAATTTTGACCTTCGATATCTCGGCTCTGGAAGGGTCTAGAGCCTCCATTTTTGCGCGCTGGTCGAAGTCTCGTGGCCCTCTGTCAGAATCCAGAGTTTCAACAAGATCGGAGGGGGTCAAAATTTCGGCCCAAAAAAAAAAATGACAGTGTTACCCCTTATGTTTTTTTTTCAGGTCCAAATTTTGACCTTCGATATCTCGGCTCTGGAAGGGTCTAGAGCCTCCATTTTTGCGCGCTGGTCGAAGTCTCGTGGCCCTCTGTCAGAATCCAGAGTTTCAAGAAGATCGGAGGGGGTCAAAATTTCGGCCCAAAAAAAAAATGACAGTGTTACCCCTTATGTTTTTTTTTCAGGTCCAAATTTTGACCTTCGATATCTCGGCTCTGGAAGGGTCTAGAGCCTCCATTTTTGCGCGCTGGTCGAAGTCTCGTGGCCCTCTGTCAGAATCCAGAGTTTCAAGAAGATCGGAGGGGGTCAAAATTTTGGCCAAAAAAAAAAAAAAATGACAGTGTTACCCCTTATGTTTTTTTTTTCAGGTCCAAACTTTGACCTTCGATATCTCGGCTCTGGAAGGGTCTAGAGCCTCCATTTTTGCGCGCTGGTCGAAGTCTCGTGGCCCTCTGTCAGAATCCAGAGTTTCAAGAAGATCGGAGGGGGTCAAAATTTTGGCCAAAAAAAAAAAATGACAGTGTTACCCCTTATGTTTTTTTTTTCAGGTCCAAACTTTGACCTTCGATATCTCGGCTCTGGAAGGGTCTAGAGCCTCCATTTTTGCACGCTGGTCGAAGTCTCGTGGCCCTCTGTCAGAATCCAGAGTTTCAAGAAGATGGGAGGGGGTCAAAATTTTGGCCAAAAAAAAAAAAATGACAGTGTTACCCCTTATGTTTTTTTTTCAGGTCCAAACTTTGACCTTCGATATCTCGGCTCTGGAAGGGTCTAGAGCCTCCATTTTTGCGCGCTGGTCGAAGTCTCGTGGCCCTCTGTCAGAATCCAGAGTTTCAAGAAGATCGGAGGGGGTCAAAATTTCGGCCCAAAAAAAAAAAATGACAGTGTTACCCCTTATGTTTTTTTTTCAGGTCCAAATTTTGACCTTCGATATCTCGGCTCTGGAAGGGTCTAGAGCCTCCATTTTTGCGCGCTGGTCGAAGTCTCGTGGCCCTCTGTCAGAATCCAGAGTTTCAAGAAGATCGGAGGGGGTCAAAATTTCGGCCAAAAAAAAAAAATGACAGTGTTACCCCTTATGTTTTTTTTTTCAGGTCCAAACTTTGACCTTCGATATCTCGGCTCTGGAAGGGTCTAGAGCCTCCATTTTTGCGCGCTGGTCGAAGTCTCGTGGCCCTCTGTCAGAATCCAGAGTTTCAAGAAGATCGGAGGGGGTCGAAATTTCGGCCCAAAAAAAAAAATGACAGTGTTACCCCTTATGTTTTTTTTTCAGGTCCAAATTTTGACCTTCGATATCTCGGCTCTGGAAGGGTCTAGAGCCTCCATTTTTGCGCGCTGGTCGAAGTCTCGTGGCCCTCTGTCAGAATCCAGAGTTTCAAGAAGATCGGAGGGGGTCAAAATTTCGGCCAAAAAAAAAAATGACAGTGTTATCCCTTATGTTTTTTTTTCAGGTCCAAACTTTGACCTTCGATATCTCGGCTCTGGAAGGGTCTAGAGCCTCCATTTTTGCGCGCTGGTCGAAGTCTCGTGGCCCTCTGTCAGAATCCAGAGTTTCAAGAAGATCGGAGGGGGTCAAAATTTCGGCCCAAAAAAAAAATGACAGTGTTACCCCTTATGTTTTTTTTTCAGGTCCAAATTTTAACCTTCGATATCTCGGCTCTGGAAGGGTCTAGAGCCTCCATTTTTGCGCGCTGGTCGAAGTCTCGTGGCCCTCTGTCAGAATCCAGAGTTTCAAGAAGATCGGAGGGGGTCAAAATTTCGGCCAAAAAAAAAATGACAGTGTTACCCCTTATGTTTTTTTTTCAGGTCCAAATTTTGACCTTCGATATCTCGGCTCTGGAAGGGTCTAGAGCCTCCATTTTTGCGCGCTGGTCGAAGTCTCGTGGCCCTCTGTCAGAATCCAGAGTTTCAAGAAGATCGGAGGGGGTCAAAATTTCGGCCCAAAAAAAAAATGACAGTGTTACCCCTTATGTTTTTTTTTCAGGTCCAAACTTTGACCTTCGATATCTCGGCTCTGGAAGGGTCTAGAGCCTCCATTTTTGCGCGCTGGTCGAAGTCTCGTGGCCCTCTGTCAGAATCCAGAGTTTCAAGAAGATCGGAGGGGGTCAAAATTTCGGCCAAAAAAAAAAATGACAGTGTTACCCCTTATGTTTTTTTTTCAGGTCCAAATTTTGACCTTCGATATCTCGGCTCTGGAAGGGTCTAGAGCCTCCATTTTTGCGCGCTGGTCGAAGTCTCGTGGCCCTCTGTCAGAATCCAGAGTTTCAACAAGATCGGAGGGGGTCAAAATTTCGGCCCAAAAAAAAAAATGACAGTGTTACCCCTTATGTTTTTTTTTCAGGTCCAAATTTTGACCTTCGATATCTCGGCTCTGGAAGGGTCTAGAGCCTCCATTTTTGCGCGCTGGTCGAAGTCTCGTGGCCCTCTGTCAGAATCCAGAGTTTCAAGAAGATCGGAGGGGGTCAAAATTTCGGCCCAAAAAAAAAATGACAGTGTTACCCCTTATGTTTTTTTTTCAGGTCCAAATTTTGACCTTCGATATCTCGGCTCTGGAAGGGTCTAGAGCCTCCATTTTTGCGCGCTGGTCGAAGTCTCGTGGCCCTCTGTCAGAATCCAGAGTTTCAAGAAGATCGGAGGGGGTCAAAATTTTGGCCAAAAAAAAAAAAAATGACAGTGTTACCCCTTATGTTTTTTTTTTCAGGTCCAAACTTTGACCTTCGATATCTCGGCTCTGGAAGGGTCTAGAGCCTCCATTTTTGCGCGCTGGTCGAAGTCTCGTGGCCCTCTGTCAGAATCCAGAGTTTCAAGAAGATCGGAGGGGGTCAAAATTTTGGCCAAAAAAAAAAAATGACAGTGTTACCCCTTATGTTTTTTTTTCAGGTCCAAACTTTGACCTTCGATATCTCGGCTCTGGAAGGGTCTAGAGCCTCCATTTTTGCACGCTGGTCGAAGTCTCGTGGCCCTCTGTCAGAATCCAGAGTTTCAAGAAGATGGGAGGGGGTCAAAATTTTGGCCAAAAAAAAAAAAATGACAGTGTTACCCCTTATGTTTTTTTTTCAGGTCCAAACTTTGACCTTCGATATCTCGGCTCTGGAAGGGTCTAGAGCCTCCATTTTTGCGCGCTGGTCGAAGTCTCGTGGCCCTCTGTCAGAATCCAGAGTTTCAAGAAGATCGGAGGGGGTCAAAATTTCGGCCCAAAAAAAAAAAATGACAGTGTTACCCCTTATGTTTTTTTTTCAGGTCCAAATTTTGACCTTCGATATCTCGGCTCTGGAAGGGTCTAGAGCCTCCATTTTTGCGCGCTGGTCGAAGTCTCGTGGCCCTCTGTCAGAATCCAGAGTTTCAAGAAGATCGGAGGGGGTCAAAATTTCGGCCAAAAAAAAAAAATGACAGTGTTACCCCTTATGTTTTTTTTTTCAGGTCCAAACTTTGACCTTCGATATCTCGGCTCTGGAAGGGTCTAGAGCCTCCATTTTTGCGCGCTGGTCGAAGTCTCGTGGCCCTCTGTCAGAATCCAGAGTTTCAAGAAGATCGGAGGGGGTCGAAATTTCGGCCCAAAAAAAAAAATGACAGTGTTACCCCTTATGTTTTTTTTTCAGGTCCAAATTTTGACCTTCGATATCTCGGCTCTGGAAGGGTCTAGAGCCTCCATTTTTGCGCGCTGGTCGAAGTCTCGTGGCCCTCTGTCAGAATCCAGAGTTTCAAGAAGATCGGAGGGGGTCAAAATTTCGGCCAAAAAAAAAAATGACAGTGTTATCCCTTATGTTTTTTTTTCAGGTCCAAACTTTGACCTTCGATATCTCGGCTCTGGAAGGGTCTAGAGCCTCCATTTTTGCGCGCTGGTCGAAGTCTCGTGGCCCTCTGTCAGAATCCAGAGTTTCAAGAAGATCGGAGGGGGTCAAAATTTCGGCCCAAAAAAAAAATGACAGTGTTACCCCTTATGTTTTTTTTTCAGGTCCAAATTTTAACCTTCGATATCTCGGCTCTGGAAGGGTCTAGAGCCTCCATTTTTGCGCGCTGGTCGAAGTCTCGTGGCCCTCTGTCAGAATCCAGAGTTTCAAGAAGATCGGAGGGGGTCAAAATTTCGGCCAAAAAAAAAATGACAGTGTTACCCCTTATGTTTTTTTTTCAGGTCCAAATTTTGACCTTCGATATCTCGGCTCTGGAAGGGTCTAGAGCCTCCATTTTTGCGCGCTGGTCGAAGTCTCGTGGCCCTCTGTCAGAATCCAGAGTTTCAAGAAGATCGGAGGGGGTCAAAATTTCGGCCCCCCAAAAAAAATGACAGTGTTACCCCTTATGTTTTTTTTTCAGGTACAAATTTTGACCTTCGATATCTCGGCTCTGGAAGGGTCTAGAGCCTCCATTTTTGCGCGCTGGTCGAAGTCTCGTGGCCCTCTGTCAGAATCCAGAGTTTCAAGAAGATCGGAGGGGGTCAAAATTTCGGCCAAAAAAAAAAATGACGGTGTTACTCCTTATGTTTTTTTTTTCAGGTCCAAACTTTGACCTTCGATATCTCGGCTCTGGAAGGGTCTAGAGCCTCCATTTTTGCGCGCTGCTCGAAGTCTCGTGGCCCTCTGTCAGAATCCAGAGTTTCAAGCAGATCGGAGGGGGTCAAAATTTCGGCCCAAAAAAAAAAATGACAGTGTTACCCCTTATGTTTTTTTTTCAGGTCCAAACTTTGACCTTCGATATCTCGGCTCTGGAAGGGTCTAGAGCCTCCATTTTTGCACGCTGGTCGAAGTCTCGTGGCCCTCTGTCAGAATCCAGAGTTTCAAGAAGATCGGAGGGGGTCAAAATTTTGGCCAAAAAAAAAAAATGACAGTGTTAACCCTTATGTTTTTTTTTCAGGTCCAAACTTTGACCTTCGATATCTCGGCTCTGGAAGGGTCTAGAGCCTCCATTTTTGCGCGCTGGTCGAAGTCTCGTGGCCCTCTGTCAGAATCCAGAGTTTCAAGAAGATCGGAGGGGGTCAAAATTTCGGCCCAAAAAAAAAAATGACAGTGTTACCCCTTATGTTTTTTTTTCAGGTCCAAATTTTGACCTTCGATATCTCGGCTCTGGAAGGGTCTAGAGCCTCCATTTTTGCGCGCTGGTCGAAGTCTCGTGGCCCTCTGTCAGAATCCAGAGTTTCAAGAAGATCGGAGGGGGTCAAAATTTCGGCCAAAAAAAAAAATGACAGTGTTACCCCTTATGTTTTTTTTTCAGGTCCAAACTTTGACCTTCGATATCTCGGCTCTGGAAGGGTCTAGAGCCTCCATTTTTGCGCGTGGTCGAAGTCTCGTGGCCCTCTGTCAGAATCCAGAGTTTCAAGAAGATCGGAGGGGGTCAAAATTTCGGCCAAAAAAAAAAAAATGACAGTGTTACCCCTTATGTTTTTTTTTTCAGGTCCAAATTTTGACCTTCGATATCTCGGCTCTGGAAGGGTCTAGAACCTCCATTTTTGCGCGCTGGTCGAAGTCTCGTGGCCCTCTGTCAGAATCCAGAGTTTCAAGAAGATCGGAGGGGGTCAAAATTTCGGCCCAAAAAAAAAAATGACAGTGTTACCCCTTATGTTTTTTTTTCAGGTCCAAATTTTGACCTTCGATATCTCGGCTCAGGAAGGGTCTAGAGCCTCCATTTTTGCGCGCTGGTCGAAGTCTCGTGGCCCTCTGTCAGAATCCAGAGTTTCAAGAAGATCGGAGGGGGTCAAAATTTCGGCCAAAAAAAAAAATGACAGTGTTACCCCTTATGTTTTTTTTTCAGGTCCAAACTTTGACCTTCGATATCTCGGCTCTGGAAGGGTCTAGAGCCTCCATTTTTGCGCGCTGGTCGAAGTCTCGTGGCCCTCTGTCAGAATCCAGAGTTTCAAGAAGATCGGAGGGGGTCAAAATTTCGGCCAAAAAAAAAAAATGACAGTGTTACCCCTTATGTTTTTTTTTCAGGTCCAAATTTTGACCTTCGATATCTCGGCTCTGGAAGGGTCTAGAGCCTCCATTTTTGCGCGCTGGTCGAAGTCTCGTGGCCCTCTGTCAGAATCCAGAGTTTCAAGAAGATCGGAGGGGGTCAAAATTTCGGCCAAAAAAAAAAAATGACAGTGTTACCCCTTATGTTTTTTTTTTCAGGTCCAAATTTTGACCTTCGATATCTCGGCTCTGGAAGGGTCTAGAGCCTCCATTTTTGCGCGCTGGTCGAAGTCTCGTGGCCCTCTGTCAGAATCCAGAGTTTCAAGAAGATCGGAGGGGGTCAAAATTTCGGCCAAAAAAAAAAAATGACAGTGTTACCCCTTATGTTTTTTTTTTCAGGTCCAAATTTTGACCTTCGATATCTCGGCTCTGGAAGGGTCTAGAGCCTCCATTTTTGCGCGCTGGTCGAAGTCTCGTGGCCCTCTGTCAGAATCCAGAGTTTCAAGAAGATCGGAGGGGGTAAAAATTTCGGCCCAAAAAAAAAATGACAGTGTTACCCCTTATGTTTTTTTTTTCAGGTCCAAATTTTGACCTTCGATATCTCGGCTCTGGAAGGGTCTAGAGCCTCCATTTTTGCGCGCTGGTCGAAGTCTCGTGGCCATCTGTCAGAATCCAGAGTTTCAAGAAGATCGGAGGGGGTCAAAATTTCGGCCCAAAAAAAAAAATGACAGTGTTACCCCTTATGTTTTCATTTTCAGGTCCAAATTTTGACCTTCGATATCTCGGCTCTGGAAGGGTCTAGAGCCTCCATTTTTGCGCGCTGGTCGAAGTCTCGTGGCCCTCTGTCAGAATCCAGAGTTTCAAGAAGATCGGAGGGGGTCAAAATTTTGGCCAAAAAAAAAAATGACAGTGTTACCCCTTATGTTTTTTTTTCAGGTCCAAACTTTGACCTTCGATATCTCGGCTCTGGAAGGGTCTAGAGCCTCCATTTTTGCGCGCTGGTCGAAGTCTCGTGGCCCTCTGTCAGAATCCAGAGTTTCAAGAAGATCGGAGGGGGTCAAAATTTCGGCCAAAAAAAAAAATGACAGTGTTACCCCTTATGTTTTTTTTTCAGGTCCAAACTTTGACCTTCGATATCTCGGCTCTGGAAGGGTCTAGAGCCTCCATTTTTGCGCGCTGGTCGAAGTCTCGTGGCCCTCTGTCAGAATCCAGAGTTTCAAGAAGATCGGAGGGGGTCAAAATTTCGGCCAAAAAAAAATAATGACAGTGTTACCCCTTATGTTTTTTTTTCAGGTCCAAATTTTGACCTTCGATATCTCGGCTCTGGAAGGGTCTAGAGCCTCCATTTTTGCGCGCTGGTCGAAGTCTCGTGGCCCTCTGTCAGAATCCAGAGTTTCAAGAAGATCGGAGGGGGTCAAAATTTCGGCCCAAAAAAAAATGACAGTGTTACCCCTTATGTTTTTTTTTCAGGTCCAAACTTTGACCTTCGATATCTCGGCTCTGGAAGGGTCTAGAGCCTCCATTTTTGCGCGCTGGTCGAAGTCTCGTGGCCCTCTGTCAGAATCCAGAGTTTCAAGAAGATCGGAGGGGGTCAAAATTTCGGCCAAAAAAAAAAATGACAGTGTTACCCCTTATGTTTTTTTTTCAGGTCCAAATTTTGACCTTCGATATCTCGGCTCTGGAAGGGTCTAGAGCCTCCATTTTTGCGCGCTGGTCGAAGTCTCGTGGCCCTCTGTCAGAATCCAGAGTTTCAACAAGATCGGAGGGGGTCAAAATTTCGGCCCAAAAAAAAAAATGACAGTGTTACCCCTTATGTTTTTTTTTCAGGTCCAAATTTTGACCTTCGATATCTCGGCTCTGGAAGGGTCTAGAGCCTCCATTTTTGCGCGCTGGTCGAAGTCTCGTGGCCCTCTGTCAGAATCCAGAGTTTCAAGAAGATCGGAGGGGGTCAAAATTTCGGCCCAAAAAAAAAATGACAGTGTTACCCCTTATGTTTTTTTTTCAGGTCCAAATTTTGACCTTCGATATCTCGGCTCTGGAAGGGTCTAGAGCCTCCATTTTTGCGCGCTGGTCGAAGTCTCGTGGCCCTCTGTCAGAATCCAGAGTTTCAAGAAGATCGGAGGGGGTCAAAATTTTGGCCAAAAAAAAAAAAAATGACAGTGTTACCCCTTATGTTTTTTTTTTCAGGTCCAAACTTTGACCTTCGATATCTCGGCTCTGGAAGGGTCTAGAGCCTCCATTTTTGCGCGCTGGTCGAAGTCTCGTGGCCCTCTGTCAGAATCCAGAGTTTCAAGAAGATCGGAGGGGGTCAAAATTTTGGCCAAAAAAAAAAAATGACAGTGTTACCCCTTATGTTTTTTTTTTCAGGTCCAAACTTTGACCTTCGATATCTCGGCTCTGGAAGGGTCTAGAGCCTCCATTTTTGCACGCTGGTCGAAGTCTCGTGGCCCTCTGTCAGAATCCAGAGTTTCAAGAAGATGGGAGGGGGTCAAAATTTTGGCCAAAAAAAAAAAAATGACAGTGTTACCCCTTATGTTTTTTTTTCAGGTCCAAACTTTGACCTTCGATATCTCGGCTCTGGAAGGGTCTAGAGCCTCCATTTTTGCGCGCTGGTCGAAGTCTCGTGGCCCTCTGTCAGAATCCAGAGTTTCAAGAAGATCGGAGGGGGTCAAAATTTCGGCCCAAAAAAAAAAAATGACAGTGTTACCCCTTATGTTTTTTTTTCAGGTCCAAATTTTGACCTTCGATATCTCGGCTCTGGAAGGGTCTAGAGCCTCCATTTTTGCGCGCTGGTCGAAGTCTCGTGGCCCTCTGTCAGAATCCAGAGTTTCAAGAAGATCGGAGGGGGTCAAAATTTCGGCCAAAAAAAAAAAATGACAGTGTTACCCCTTATGTTTTTTTTTTCAGGTCCAAACTTTGACCTTCGATATCTCGGCTCTGGAAGGGTCTAGAGCCTCCATTTTTGCGCGCTGGTCGAAGTCTCGTGGCCCTCTGTCAGAATCCAGAGTTTCAAGAAGATCGGAGGGGGTCGAAATTTCGGCCCAAAAAAAAAAATGACAGTGTTACCCCTTATGTTTTTTTTTCAGGTCCAAATTTTGACCTTCGATATCTCGGCTCTGGAAGGGTCTAGAGCCTCCATTTTTGCGCGCTGGTCGAAGTCTCGTGGCCCTCTGTCAGAATCCAGAGTTTCAAGAAGATCGGAGGGGGTCAAAATTTCGGCCAAAAAAAAAAATGACAGTGTTATCCCTTATGTTTTTTTTTCAGGTCCAAACTTTGACCTTCGATATCTCGGCTCTGGAAGGGTCTAGAGCCTCCATTTTTGCGCGCTGGTCGAAGTCTCGTGGCCCTCTGTCAGAATCCAGAGTTTCAAGAAGATCGGAGGGGGTCAAAATTTCGGCCCAAAAAAAAAATGACAGTGTTACCCCTTATGTTTTTTTTTCAGGTCCAAATTTTAACCTTCGATATCTCGGCTCTGGAAGGGTCTAGAGCCTCCATTTTTGCGCGCTGGTCGAAGTCTCGTGGCCCTCTGTCAGAATCCAGAGTTTCAAGAAGATCGGAGGGGGTCAAAATTTCGGCCAAAAAAAAAATGACAGTGTTACCCCTTATGTTTTTTTTTCAGGTCCAAATTTTGACCTTCGATATCTCGGCTCTGGAAGGGTCTAGAGCCTCCATTTTTGCGCGCTGGTCGAAGTCTCGTGGCCCTCTGTCAGAATCCAGAGTTTCAAGAAGATCGGAGGGGGTCAAAATTTCGGCCCAAAAAAAAAATGACAGTGTTACCCCTTATGTTTTTTTTTCAGGTCCAAACTTTGACCTTCGATATCTCGGCTCTGGAAGGGTCTAGAGCCTCCATTTTTGCGCGCTGGTCGAAGTCTCGTGGCCCTCTGTCAGAATCCAGAGTTTCAAGAAGATCGGAGGGGGTCAAAATTTCGGCCAAAAAAAAAAATGACAGTGTTACCCCTTATGTTTTTTTTTCAGGTCCAAATTTTGACCTTCGATATCTCGGCTCTGGAAGGGTCTAGAGCCTCCATTTTTGCGCGCTGGTCGAAGTCTCGTGGCCCTCTGTCAGAATCCAGAGTTTCAACAAGATCGGAGGGGGTCAAAATTTCGGCCCAAAAAAAAAAATGACAGTGTTACCCCTTATGTTTTTTTTTCAGGTCCAAATTTTGACCTTCGATATCTCGGCTCTGGAAGGGTCTAGAGCCTCCATTTTTGCGCGCTGGTCGAAGTCTCGTGGCCCTCTGTCAGAATCCAGAGTTTCAAGAAGATCGGAGGGGGTCAAAATTTCGGCCCAAAAAAAAAATGACAGTGTTACCCCTTATGTTTTTTTTTCAGGTCCAAATTTTGACCTTCGATATCTCGGCTCTGGAAGGGTCTAGAGCCTCCATTTTTGCGCGCTGGTCGAAGTCTCGTGGCCCTCTGTCAGAATCCAGAGTTTCAAGAAGATCGGAGGGGGTCAAAATTTTGGCCAAAAAAAAAAAAAATGACAGTGTTACCCCTTATGTTTTTTTTTTCAGGTCCAAACTTTGACCTTCGATATCTCGGCTCTGGAAGGGTCTAGAGCCTCCATTTTTGCGCGCTGGTCGAAGTCTCGTGGCCCTCTGTCAGAATCCAGAGTTTCAAGAAGATCGGAGGGGGTCAAAATTTTGGCCAAAAAAAAAAAATGACAGTGTTACCCCTTATGTTTTTTTTTCAGGTCCAAACTTTGACCTTCGATATCTCGGCTCTGGAAGGGTCTAGAGCCTCCATTTTTGCACGCTGGTCGAAGTCTCGTGGCCCTCTGTCAGAATCCAGAGTTTCAAGAAGATGGGAGGGGGTCAAAATTTTGGCCAAAAAAAAAAAAATGACAGTGTTACCCCTTATGTTTTTTTTTCAGGTCCAAACTTTGACCTTCGATATCTCGGCTCTGGAAGGGTCTAGAGCCTCCATTTTTGCGCGCTGGTCGAAGTCTCGTGGCCCTCTGTCAGAATCCAGAGTTTCAAGAAGATCGGAGGGGGTCAAAATTTCGGCCCAAAAAAAAAAAATGACAGTGTTACCCCTTATGTTTTTTTTTCAGGTCCAAATTTTGACCTTCGATATCTCGGCTCTGGAAGGGTCTAGAGCCTCCATTTTTGCGCGCTGGTCGAAGTCTCGTGGCCCTCTGTCAGAATCCAGAGTTTCAAGAAGATCGGAGGGGGTCAAAATTTCGGCCAAAAAAAAAAAATGACAGTGTTACCCCTTATGTTTTTTTTTTCAGGTCCAAACTTTGACCTTCGATATCTCGGCTCTGGAAGGGTCTAGAGCCTCCATTTTTGCGCGCTGGTCGAAGTCTCGTGGCCCTCTGTCAGAATCCAGAGTTTCAAGAAGATCGGAGGGGGTCGAAATTTCGGCCCAAAAAAAAAAATGACAGTGTTACCCCTTATGTTTTTTTTTCAGGTCCAAATTTTGACCTTCGATATCTCGGCTCTGGAAGGGTCTAGAGCCTCCATTTTTGCGCGCTGGTCGAAGTCTCGTGGCCCTCTGTCAGAATCCAGAGTTTCAAGAAGATCGGAGGGGGTCAAAATTTCGGCCAAAAAAAAAAATGACAGTGTTATCCCTTATGTTTTTTTTTCAGGTCCAAACTTTGACCTTCGATATCTCGGCTCTGGAAGGGTCTAGAGCCTCCATTTTTGCGCGCTGGTCGAAGTCTCGTGGCCCTCTGTCAGAATCCAGAGTTTCAAGAAGATCGGAGGGGGTCAAAATTTCGGCCCAAAAAAAAAATGACAGTGTTACCCCTTATGTTTTTTTTTCAGGTCCAAATTTTAACCTTCGATATCTCGGCTCTGGAAGGGTCTAGAGCCTCCATTTTTGCGCGCTGGTCGAAGTCTCGTGGCCCTCTGTCAGAATCCAGAGTTTCAAGAAGATCGGAGGGGGTCAAAATTTCGGCCAAAAAAAAAATGACAGTGTTACCCCTTATGTTTTTTTTTCAGGTCCAAATTTTGACCTTCGATATCTCGGCTCTGGAAGGGTCTAGAGCCTCCATTTTTGCGCGCTGGTCGAAGTCTCGTGGCCCTCTGTCAGAATCCAGAGTTTCAAGAAGATCGGAGGGGGTCAAAATTTCGGCCCCCCAAAAAAAATGACAGTGTTACCCCTTATGTTTTTTTTTCAGGTACAAATTTTGACCTTCGATATCTCGGCTCTGGAAGGGTCTAGAGCCTCCATTTTTGCGCGCTGGTCGAAGTCTCGTGGCCCTCTGTCAGAATCCAGAGTTTCAAGAAGATCGGAGGGGGTCAAAATTTCGGCCAAAAAAAAAAATGACGGTGTTACTCCTTATGTTTTTTTTTTCAGGTCCAAACTTTGACCTTCGATATCTCGGCTCTGGAAGGGTCTAGAGCCTCCATTTTTGCGCGCTGCTCGAAGTCTCGTGGCCCTCTGTCAGAATCCAGAGTTTCAAGCAGATCGGAGGGGGTCAAAATTTCGGCCCAAAAAAAAAAATGACAGTGTTACCCCTTATGTTTTTTTTTCAGGTCCAAACTTTGACCTTCGATATCTCGGCTCTGGAAGGGTCTAGAGCCTCCATTTTTGCACGCTGGTCGAAGTCTCGTGGCCCTCTGTCAGAATCCAGAGTTTCAAGAAGATCGGAGGGGGTCAAAATTTTGGCCAAAAAAAAAAAATGACAGTGTTAACCCTTATGTTTTTTTTTCAGGTCCAAACTTTGACCTTCGATATCTCGGCTCTGGAAGGGTCTAGAGCCTCCATTTTTGCGCGCTGGTCGAAGTCTCGTGGCCCTCTGTCAGAATCCAGAGTTTCAAGAAGATCGGAGGGGGTCAAAATTTCGGCCCAAAAAAAAAAAAATGACAGTGTTACCCCTTATGTTTTTTTTTCAGGTCCAAATTTTGACCTTCGATATCTCGGCTCTGGAAGGGTCTAGAGCCTCCATTTTTGCGCGCTGGTCGAAGTCTCGTGGCCCTCTGTCAGAATCCAGAGTTTCAAGAAGATCGGAGGGGGTCAAAATTTCGGCCAAAAAAAAAAATGACAGTGTTACCCCTTATGTTTTTTTTTCAGGTCCAAACTTTGACCTTCGATATCTCGGCTCTGGAAGGGTCTAGAGCCTCCATTTTTGCGCGCTGGTCGAAGTCTCGTGGCCCTCTGTCAGAATCCAGAGTTTCAAGAAGATCGGAGGGGGTCAAAATTTCGGCCAAAAAAAAAAAAATGACAGTGTTACCCCTTATGTTTTTTTTTTCAGGTCCAAATTTTGACCTTCGATATCTCGGCTCTGGAAGGGTCTAGAACCTCCATTTTTGCGCGTTGGTCGAAGTCTCGTGGCCCTCTGTCAGAATCCAGAGTTTCAAGAAGATCGGAGGGGGTCAAAATTTCGGCCCAAAAAAAAAATGACAGTGTTACCCCTTATGTTTTCATTTTCAGGTCCAAATTTTGACCTTCGATATCTCGGCTCTGGAAGGGTCTAGAGCCTCCATTTTTGCGCGCTGGTCGAAGTCTCGTGGCCCTCTGTCAGAATCCAGAGTTTCAAGAAGATCGGAGGGGGTCAAAATTTCGGCCCAAAAAAAAAAATGACAGTGTTACCCCTTATGTTTTTTTTTCAGGTCCAAATTTTGACCTTCGATATCTCGGCTCTGGAAGGGTCTAGAGCCTCCATTTTTGCGCGCTGGTCCAAGTCTCGTGGCCCTCTGTCAGAATCCAGAGTTTCAAGAAGATCGGGGGGGGTCAAAATTTCGGCCAAAAAAAAAAAAAATGACAGTGTTACCCCTTATGTTTTTTTTTCAGGTCCAAACTTTGACCTTCGATATCTCGGCTCTGGAAGGGTCTAGAGCCTCCATTTTTGCGCGCTGGTCGAAGTCTCGTGGCCCTCTGTCAGAATCCAGAGTTTCAAGAAGATCGGAGGGGGTCAAAATTTCAGCCCAAAAAAAAAATGACAGTGTTACCCCTTATGTTTTTTTTTTCAGGTCCAAATTTTGACCTTCGATATCTCGGCTCTGGAAGGGTCTAGAGCCTCCATTTTTGCGCGCTGGTCGAAGTCTCGTGGCCCTCTGTCAGAATCCAGAGTTTCAAGAAGATCGGAGGGGGTCAAAATTTCGGCCCAAAAAAAAAAATGACAGTGTTACCCCTTATGTTTTTTTTTTCAGGTCCAAATTTTGACCTTCGATATCTCGGCTCTGGAAGGGTCTAGAGCCTCCATTTTTGCGCGCTGGTCGAAGTCTCGTGGCCCTCTGTCAGAATCCAGAGTTTCAAGAAGATCGGAGGGGGTCAAAATTTTGGCCAAAAAAAAAATGACAGTGTTACCCCTTATGTTTTTTTTTCAGGTCCAATCTTTGACCTTCGATATCTCGGCTCTGGAAGGGTCTAGAGCCTCCATTTTTGCGCGCTGGTCGAAGTCTCGTGGCCCTCTGTCAGAATCCAGAGTTTCAAGAAGATCGGAGGGGGTCAAAATTTCGGCCCAAAAAAAAAAATGACAGTGTTACCCCTTATGTTTTTTTTTCAGGTCCAAATTTTGACCTTCGATATCTCGGCTCAGGAAGGGTCTAGAGCCTCCATTTTTGCGCGCTGGTCGAAGTCTCGTGGCCCTCTGTCAGAATCCAGAGTTTCAAGAAGATCGGAGGGGGTCAAAATTTCGGCCAAAAAAAAAAATGACAGTGTTACCCCTTATGTTTTTTTTTCAGGTCCAAACTTTGACCTTCGATATCTCGGCTCTGGAAGGGTCTAGAGCCTCCATTTTTGCGCGCTGGTCGAAGTCTCGTGGCCCTCTGTCAGAATCCAGAGTTTCAAGAAGATCGGAGGGGGTCAAAATTTCGGCCAAAAAAAAAAAAATGACAGTGTTACCCCTTATGTTTTTTTTTTCAGGTCCAAATTTTGACCTTCGATATCTCGGCTCTGGAAGGGTCTAGAGCCTCCATTTTTGCGCGCTGGTCGAAGTCTCGTGGCCCTCTGTCAGAATCCAGAGTTTCAAGAAGATCGGAGGGGGTCAAAATTTCGGCCAAAAAAAAAAAATGACAGTGTTACCCCTTATGTTTTTTTTTTCAGGTCCAAATTTTGACCTTCGATATCTCGGCTCTGGAAGGGTCTAGAGCCTCCATTTTTGCGCGCTGGTCGAAGTCTCGTGGCCCTCTGTCAGAATCCAGAGTTTCAAGAAGATCGGAGGGGGTCAAAATTTCGGCCAAAAAAAAAAAATGACAGTGTTACCCCTTATGTTTTTTTTTCAGGTCCAAATTTTGACCTTCGATATCTCGGCTCTGGAAGGGTCAAGAGCCTCCATTTTTGCGCGCTGGTCGAAGTCTCGTGGCCCTCTGTCAGAATCCAGAGTTTCAAGAAGATCGGAGGGGGTCAAAATTTCGGCCAAAAAAAAAAATGACAGTGTTACCCCTTATGTTTTTTTTTTCAGGTCCAAACTTTGACCTTCGATATCTCGGCTCTGGAAGGGTCTAGAGCCTCCATTTTTGCGCGCTGGTCGAAGTCTCGTGGCCCTCTGTCAGAATCCAGAGTTTCAAGAAGATCGGAGGGGGTCAAAATTTCGGCCCAAAAAAAAAAAATGACAGTGTTACCCCTTATGTTTTTTTTTCAGGTCCAAATTTTGACCTTCGATATCTCGGCTCTGGAAGGGTCTAGAGCCTCCATTTTTGCGCGCTGGTCGAAGTCTCGTGGCCCTCTGTCAGAATCCAGAGTTTCAAGAAGATCGGAGGGGGTCAAAATTTCGGCCAAAAAAAAAAAATGACAGTGTTACCCCTTATGTTTTTTTTTCAGGTCCAAATTTTGACCTTCGATATCTCGGCTCTGGAAGGGTCTAGAGCCTCCATTTTTGCGCGCTGGTCGAAGTCTCGTGGCCCTCTGTCAGAATCCAGAGTTTCAAGAAGATCGGAGGGGGTCAAAATTTCGGCCAAAAAAAAATAATGACAGTGTTACCCCTTATGTTTTTTTTTCAGGTCCAAATTTTGACCTTCGATATCTCGGCTCTGGAAGGGTCTAGAGCCTCCATTTTTGCGCGCTGGTCGAAGTCTCGTGGCCCTCTGTCAGAATCCAGAGTTTCAAGAAGATCGGAGGGGGTCAAAATTTCGGCCCAAAAAAAAAATGACAGTGTTACCCCTTATGTTTTTTTTTCAGGTCCAAACTTTGACCTTCGATATCTCGGCTCTGGAAGGGTCTAGAGCCTCCATTTTTGCGCGCTGGTCGAAGTCTCGTGGCCCTCTGTCAGAATCCAGAGTTTCAAGAAGATCGGAGGGGGTCAAAATTTCGGCCAAAAAAAAAAATGACAGTGTTACCCCTTATGTTTTTTTTTCAGGTCCAAATTTTGACCTTCGATATCTCGGCTCTGGAAGGGTCTAGAGCCTCCATTTTTGCGCGCTGGTCGAAGTCTCGTGGCCCTCTGTCAGAATCCAGAGTTTCAACAAGATCGGAGGGGGTCAAAATTTCGGCCCAAAAAAAAAAATGACAGTGTTACCCCTTATGTTTTTTTTTCAGGTCCAAATTTTGACCTTCGATATCTCGGCTCTGGAAGGGTCTAGAGCCTCCATTTTTGCGCGCTGGTCGAAGTCTCGTGGCCCTCTGTCAGAATCCAGAGTTTCAAGAAGATCGGAGGGGGTCAAAATTTCGGCCCAAAAAAAAAATGACAGTGTTACCCCTTATGTTTTTTTTTCAGGTCCAAATTTTGACCTTCGATATCTCGGCTCTGGAAGGGTCTAGAGCCTCCATTTTTGCGCGCTGGTCGAAGTCTCGTGGCCCTCTGTCAGAATCCAGAGTTTCAAGAAGATCGGAGGGGGTCAAAATTTTGGCCAAAAAAAAAAAATGACAGTGTTACCCCTTATGTTTTTTTTTTCAGGTCCAAACTTTGACCTTCGATATCTCGGCTCTGGAAGGGTCTAGAGCCTCCATTTTTGCGCGCTGGTCGAAGTCTCGTGGCCCTCTGTCAGAATCCAGAGTTTCAAGAAGATCGGAGGGGGTCAAAATTTTGGCCAAAAAAAAAAAAATGACAGTGTTACCCCTTATGTTTTTTTTTCAGGTCCAAACTTTGACCTTCGATATCTCGGCTCTGGAAGGGTCTAGAGCCTCCATTTTTGCACGCTGGTCGAAGTCTCGTGGCCCTCTGTCAGAATCCAGAGTTTCAAGAAGATGGGAGGGGGTCAAAATTTTGGCCAAAAAAAAAAAATGACAGTGTTACCCCTTATGTTTTTTTTTCAGGTCCAAACTTTGACCTTCGATATCTCGGCTCTGGAAGGGTCTAGAGCCTCCATTTTTGCGCGCTGGTCGAAGTCTCGTGGCCCTCTGTCAGAATCCAGAGTTTCAAGAAGATCGGAGGGGGTCAAAATTTCGGCCCAAAAAAAAAAAAATGACAGTGTTACCCCTTATGTTTTTTTTTCAGGTCCAAATTTTGACCTTCGATATCTCGGCTCTGGAAGGGTCTAGAGCCTCCATTTTTGCGCGCTGGTCGAAGTCTCGTGGCCCTCTGTCAGAATCCAGAGTTTCAAGAAGATCGGAGGGGGTCAAAATTTCGGCCAAAAAAAAAAAATGACAGTGTTACCCCTTATGTTTTTTTTTTCAGGTCCAAACTTTGACCTTCGATATCTCGGCTCTGGAAGGGTCTAGAGCCTCCATTTTTGCGCGCTGGTCGAAGTCTCGTGGCCCTCTGTCAGAATCCAGAGTTTCAAGAAGATCGGAGGGGGTCAAAATTTCGGCCCAAAAAAAAAAATGACAGTGTTACCCCTTATGTTTTTTTTTTCAGGTCCAAATTTTGACCTTCGATATCTCGGCTCTGGAAGGGTCTAGAGCCTCCATTTTTGCGCGCTGGTCGAAGTCTCGTGGCCCTCTGTCAGAATCCAGAGTTTCAAGAAGATCGGAGGGGGTCAAAATTTCGGCCAAAAAAAAAAATGACAGTGTTATCCCTTATGTTTTTTTTTCAGGTCCAAACTTTGACCTTCGATATCTCGGCTCTGGAAGGGTCTAGAGCCTCCATTTTTGCGCGCTGGTCGAAGTCTCGTGGCCCTCTGTCAGAATCCAGAGTTTCAAGAAGATCGGAGGGGGTCAAAATTTCGGCCCAAAAAAAAAATGACAGTGTTACCCCTTATGTTTTTTTTTCAGGTCCAAATTTTAACCTTCGATATCTCGGCTCTGGAAGGGTCTAGAGCCTCCATTTTTGCGCGCTGGTCGAAGTCTCGTGGCCCTCTGTCAGAATCCAGAGTTTCAAGAAGATCGGAGGGGGTCAAAATTTCGGCCAAAAAAAAAATGACAGTGTTACCCCTTATGTTTTTTTTTCAGGTCCAAATTTTGACCTTCGATATCTCGGCTCTGGAAGGGTCTAGAGCCTCCATTTTTGCGCGCTGGTCGAAGTCTCGTGGCCCTCTGTCAGAATCCAGAGTTTCAAGAAGATCGGAGGGGGTCAAAATTTCGGCCCCCCAAAAAAAATGACAGTGTTACCCCTTATGTTTTTTTTTCAGGTACAAATTTTGACCTTCGATATCTCGGCTCTGGAAGGGTCTAGAGCCTCCATTTTTGCGCGCTGGTCGAAGTCTCGTGGCCCTCTGTCAGAATCCAGAGTTTCAAGAAGATCGGAGGGGGTCAAAATTTCGGCCAAAAAAAAAAATGACGGTGTTACCCCTTATGTTTTTTTTTTCAGGTCCAAACTTTGACCTTCGATATCTCGGCTCTGGAAGGGTCTAGAGCCTCCATTTTTGCGCGCTGCTCGAAGTCTCGTGGCCCTCTGTCAGAATCCAGAGTTTCAAGAAGATCGGAGGGGGTCAAAATTTCGGCCCAAAAAAAAAAAAATGACAGTGTTACCCCTTATGTTTTTTTTTTTCAGGTCCAAATTTTGACCTTCGATATCTCGGCTCTGGAAGGGTCTAGAGCCTCAATTTTTGCGCGTTGGTCGAAGTCTCGTGGCCTTCTGTCAGAATCCAGAGTTTCAAGCAGATCGGAGGGGGTCAAAATTTCAGCCAAAAAAAAAATGACAGTGTTACCCCTTATGTTTTTTTTTCAGGTCCAAACTTTGACCTTCGATATCTCGGCTCTGGAAGGGTCTAGAGCCTCCATTTTTGCACGCTGGTCGAAGTCTCGTGGCCCTCTGTCAGAATCCAGAGTTTCAAGAAGATCGGAGGGGGTCAAAATTTTGGCCAAAAAAAAAAAAATGACAGTGTTACCCCTTATGTTTTTTTTTCAGGTCCAAACTTTGACCTTCGATATCTCGGCTCTGGAAGGGTCTAGAGCCTCCATTTTTGCGCGCTGGTCGAAGTCTCGTGGCCCTCTGTCAGAATCCAGAGTTTCAAGAAGATCGGAGGGGGTCAAAATTTCGGCCCAAAAAAAAAAAAAATGACAGTGTTACCCCTTATGGTTTTTTTTCAGGTCCAAATTTTGACCTTCGATATCTCGGCTCTGGAAGGGTCTAGAGCCTCCATTTTTGCGCGCTGGTCGAAGTCTCGTGGCCCTCTGTCAGAATCCAGAGTTTCAAGAAGATCAGAGGGGGTCAAAATTTCGGCCAAAAAAAAAAATGACAGTGTTACCCCTTATGTTTTTTTTTCAGGTCCAAACTTTGACCTTCGATATCTCGGCTCTGGAAGGGTCTAGAGCCTCCATTTTTGCGCGCTGGTCGAAGTCTCGTGGCCCTCTGTCAGAATCCAGAGTTTCAAGAAGATCGGAGGGGGTCAAAATTTCGGCCAAAAAAAAAAAAATGACAGTGTTACCCCTTATGTTTTTTTTTTCAGGTCCAAATTTTGACCTTCGATATCTCGGCTCTGGAAGGGTCTAGAACCTCCATTTTTGCGCGTTGGTCGAAGTCTCGTGGCCCTCTGTCAGAATCCAGAGTTTCAAGAAGATCGGAGGGGGTCAAAATTTCGGCCCAAAAAAAAAATGACAGTGTTACCCCTTATGTTTTCATTTTCAGGTCCAAATTTTGACCTTCGATATCTCGGCTCTGGAAGGGTCTAGAGCCTCCATTTTTGCGCGCTGGTCGAAGTCTCGTGGCCCTCTGTCAGAATCCAGAGTTTCAAGAAGATCGGAGGGGGTCAAAATTTCAGCCCAAAAAAAAAAAATGACAGTGTTACCCCTTATGTTTTTTTTTCAGGTCCAAATTTTGACCTTCGATATCTCGGCTCTGGAAGGGTCTAGAGCCTCCATTTTTGCGCGCTGGTCCAAGTCTCGTGGCCCTCTGTCAGAATCCAGAGTTTCAAGAAGATCGGGGGGGGTCAAAATTTCGGCCAAAAAAAAAAAAAATGACAGTGTTACCCCTTATGTTTTTTTTTCAGGTCCAAACTTTGACCTTCGATATCTCGGCTCTGGAAGGGTCTAGAGCCTCCATTTTTGCGCGCTGGTCGAAGTCTCGTGGCCCTCTGTCAGAATCCAGAGTTTCAAGAAGATCGGAGGGGGTCAAAATTTCGGCCCAAAAAAAAAAAATGACAGTGTTACCCCTTATGTTTTTTTTTCAGGTCCAAATTTTGACCTTCGATATCTCGGCTCTGGAAGGGTCTAGAGCCTCCATTTTTGCGCGCTGGTCGAAGTCTCGTGGCCCTCTGTCAGAATCCAGAGTTTCAAGAAGATCGGAGGGGGTCAAAATTTCGGCCAAAAAAAAAAAAATGACAGTGTTACCCCTTATGTTTTTTTTTTCAGGTCCAAACTTTGACCTTCGATATCTCGGCTCTGGAAGGGTCTAGAGCCTCCATTTTTGCGCGCTGGTCGAAGTCTCGTGGCCCTCTGTCAGAATCCAGAGTTTCAAGAAGATCGGAGGGGGTCAAAATTTCGGCCCAAAAAAAAAAATGACAGTGTTACCCCTTATGTTTTTTTTTTCAGGTCCAAATTTTGACCTTCGATATCTCGGCTCTGGAAGGGTCTAGAGCCTCCATTTTTGCGCGCTGGTCGAAGTCTCGTGGCCCTCTGTCAGAATCCAGAGTTTCAAGAAGATCGGAGGGGGTCAAAATTTCGGCCAAAAAAAAAATGACAGTGTTACCCCTTATGTTTTTTTTTCAGGTCCAAATTTTGACCTTCGATATCTCGGCTCTGGAAGGGTCTAGAGCCTCCATTTTTGCGCGCTGGTCGAAGTCTCGTGGCCCTCTGTCAGAATCCAGAGTTTCAAGAAGATCGGAGGGGGTCAAAATTTCGGCCCCCCAAAAAAAATGACAGTGTTACCCCTTATGTTTTTTTTTCAGGTACAAATTTTGACCTTCGATATCTCGGCTCTGGAAGGGTCTAGAGCCTCCATTTTTGCGCGCTGGTCGAAGTCTCGTGGCCCTCTGTCAGAATCCAGAGTTTCAAGAAGATCGGAGGGGGTCAAAATTTCGGCCAAAAAAAAAAATGACGGTGTTACCCCTTATGTTTTTTTTTTCAGGTCCAAACTTTGACCTTCGATATCTCGGCTCTGGAAGGGTCTAGAGCCTCCATTTTTGCGCGCTGCTCGAAGTCTCGTGGCCCTCTGTCAGAATCCAGAGTTTCAAGAAGATCGGAGGGGGTCAAAATTTCGGCCCAAAAAAAAAAAAATGACAGTGTTACCCCTTATGTTTTTTTTTTTCAGGTCCAAATTTTGACCTTCGATATCTCGGCTCTGGAAGGGTCTAGAGCCTCAATTTTTGCGCGTTGGTCGAAGTCTCGTGGCCTTCTGTCAGAATCCAGAGTTTCAAGCAGATCGGAGGGGGTCAAAATTTCAGCCAAAAAAAAAATGACAGTGTTACCCCTTATGTTTTTTTTTCAGGTCCAAACTTTGACCTTCGATATCTCGGCTCTGGAAGGGTCTAGAGCCTCCATTTTTGCACGCTGGTCGAAGTCTCGTGGCCCTCTGTCAGAATCCAGAGTTTCAAGAAGATCGGAGGGGGTCAAAATTTTGGCCAAAAAAAAAAAAATGACAGTGTTACCCCTTATGTTTTTTTTTCAGGTCCAAACTTTGACCTTCGATATCTCGGCTCTGGAAGGGTCTAGAGCCTCCATTTTTGCGCGCTGGTCGAAGTCTCGTGGCCCTCTGTCAGAATCCAGAGTTTCAAGAAGATCGGAGGGGGTCAAAATTTCGGCCCAAAAAAAAAAAAAATGACAGTGTTACCCCTTATGGTTTTTTTTCAGGTCCAAATTTTGACCTTCGATATCTCGGCTCTGGAAGGGTCTAGAGCCTCCATTTTTGCGCGCTGGTCGAAGTCTCGTGGCCCTCTGTCAGAATCCAGAGTTTCAAGAAGATCAGAGGGGGTCAAAATTTCGGCCAAAAAAAAAAATGACAGTGTTACCCCTTATGTTTTTTTTTCAGGTCCAAACTTTGACCTTCGATATCTCGGCTCTGGAAGGGTCTAGAGCCTCCATTTTTGCGCGCTGGTCGAAGTCTCGTGGCCCTCTGTCAGAATCCAGAGTTTCAAGAAGATCGGAGGGGGTCAAAATTTCGGCCAAAAAAAAAAAAATGACAGTGTTACCCCTTATGTTTTTTTTTTCAGGTCCAAATTTTGACCTTCGATATCTCGGCTCTGGAAGGGTCTAGAACCTCCATTTTTGCGCGTTGGTCGAAGTCTCGTGGCCCTCTGTCAGAATCCAGAGTTTCAAGAAGATCGGAGGGGGTCAAAATTTCGGCCCAAAAAAAAAATGACAGTGTTACCCCTTATGTTTTCATTTTCAGGTCCAAATTTTGACCTTCGATATCTCGGCTCTGGAAGGGTCTAGAGCCTCCATTTTTGCGCGCTGGTCGAAGTCTCGTGGCCCTCTGTCAGAATCCAGAGTTTCAAGAAGATCGGAGGGGGTCAAAATTTCAGCCCAAAAAAAAAAAATGACAGTGTTACCCCTTATGTTTTTTTTTCAGGTCCAAATTTTGACCTTCGATATCTCGGCTCTGGAAGGGTCTAGAGCCTCCATTTTTGCGCGCTGGTCCAAGTCTCGTGGCCCTCTGTCAGAATCCAGAGTTTCAAGAAGATCGGGGGGGGTCAAAATTTCGGCCAAAAAAAAAAAAAATGACAGTGTTACCCCTTATGTTTTTTTTTCAGGTCCAAACTTTGACCTTCGATATCTCGGCTCTGGAAGGGTCTAGAGCCTCCATTTTTGCGCGCTGGTCGAAGTCTCGTGGCCCTCTGTCAGAATCCAGAGTTTCAAGAAGATCGGAGGGGGTCAAAATTTCGGCCCAAAAAAAAAAAATGACAGTGTTACCCCTTATGTTTTTTTTTCAGGTCCAAATTTTGACCTTCGATATCTCGGCTCTGGAAGGGTCTAGAGCCTCCATTTTTGCGCGCTGGTCGAAGTCTCGTGGCCCTCTGTCAGAATCCAGAGTTTCAAGAAGATCGGAGGGGGTCAAAATTTCGGCCAAAAAAAAAAAAATGACAGTGTTACCCCTTATGTTTTTTTTTTCAGGTCCAAACTTTGACCTTCGATATCTCGGCTCTGGAAGGGTCTAGAGCCTCCATTTTTGCGCGCTGGTCGAAGTCTCGTGGCCCTCTGTCAGAATCCAGAGTTTCAAGAAGATCGGAGGGGGTCAAAATTTCGGCCCAAAAAAAAAAATGACAGTGTTACCCCTTATGTTTTTTTTTTCAGGTCCAAATTTTGACCTTCGATATCTCGGCTCTGGAAGGGTCTAGAGCCTCCATTTTTGCGCGCTGGTCGAAGTCTCGTGGCCCTCTGTCAGAATCCAGAGTTTCAAGAAGATCGGAGGGGGTCAAAATTTCGGCCAAAAAAAAAAAATGACAGTGTTACCCCTTATGTTTTTTTTTTCAGGTCCAAATTTTGACCTTCGATATCTCGGCTCTGGAAGGGTCTAGAGCCTCCATTTTTGCGCGCTGCTCGAAGTCTCGTGGCCCTCTGTCAGAATCCAGAGTTTCAAGCAGATCGGAGGGGGTCAAAATTTCGGCCCAAAAAAAAAAATGACAGTGTTACCCCTTATGTTTTTTTTTCAGGTCCAAACTTTGACCTTCGATATCTCGGCTCTGGAAGGGTCTAGAGCCTCCATTTTTGCACGCTGGTCGAAGTCTCGTGGCCCTCTGTCAGAATCCAGAGTTTCAAGAAGATCGGAGGGGGTCAAAATTTTGGCCAAAAAAAAAAAATGACAGTGTTACCCCTTATGTTTTTTTTTCAGGTCCAAACTTTGACCTTCGATATCTCGGCTCTGGAAGGGTCTAGAGCCTCCATTTTTGCGCGCTGGTCGAAGTCTCGTGGCCCTCTGTCAGAATCCAGAGTTTCAAGAAGATCGGAGGGGGTCAAAATTTCGGCCCAAAAAAAAAAAATGACAGTGTTACCCCTTATGTTTTTTTTTCAGGTCCAAATTTTGACCTTCGATATCTCGGCTCTGGAAGGGTCTAGAGCCTCCATTTTTGCGCGCTGGTCGAAGTCTCGTGGCCCTCTGTCAGAATCCAGAGTTTCAAGAAGATCGGAGGGGGTCAAAATTTCGGCCAAAAAAAAAAAATGACAGTGTTACCCCTTATGTTTTTTTTTCAGGTCCAAACTTTGACCTTCGATATCTCGGCTCTGGAAGGGTCTAGAGCCTCCATTTTTGCGCGCTGGTCGAAGTCTCGTGGCCCTCTGTCAGAATCCAGAGTTTCAAGAAGATCGGAGGGGGTCAAAATTTCGGCCAAAAAAAAAAAAATGACAGTGTTACCCCTTATGTTTTTTTTTTCAGGTCCAAATTTTGACCTTCGATATCTCGGCTCTGGAAGGGTCTAGAACCTCCATTTTTGCGCGTTGGTCGAAGTCTCGTGGCCCTCTGTCAGAATCCAGAGTTTCAAGAAGATCGGAGGGGGTCAAAATTTCGGCCCAAAAAAAAAATGACAGTGTTACCCCTTATGTTTTCATTTTCAGGTCCAAATTTTGACCTTCGATATCTCGGCTCTGGAAGGGTCTAGAGCCTCCATTTTTGCGCGCTGGTCGAAGTCTCGTGGCCCTCTGTCAGAATCCAGAGTTTCAAGAAGATCGGAGGGGGTCAAAATTTCGGCCCAAAAAAAAAAATGACAGTGTTACCCCTTATGTTTTTTTTTCAGGTCCAAATTTTGACCTTCGATATCTCGGCTCTGGAAGGGTCTAGAGCCTCCATTTTTGCGCGCTGGTCCAAGTCTCGTGGCCCTCTGTCAGAATCCAGAGTTTCAAGAAGATCGGGGGGGGTCAAAATTTCGGCCAAAAAAAAAAAAATGACAGTGTTACCCCTTATGTTTTTTTTTCAGGTCCAAACTTTGACCTTCGATATCTCGGCTCTGGAAGGGTCTAGAGCCTCCATTTTTGCGCGCTGGTCGAAGTCTCGTGGCCCTCTGTCAGAATCCAGAGTTTCAAGAAGATCGGAGGGGGTCAAAATTTCAGCCCAAAAAAAAAATGACAGTGTTACCCCTTATGTTTTTTTTTTCAGGTCCAAATTTTGACCTTCGATATCTCGGCTCTGGAAGGGTCTAGAGCCTCCATTTTTGCGCGCTGGTCGAAGTCTCGTGGCCCTCTGTCAGAATCCAGAGTTTCAAGAAGATCGGAGGGGGTCAAAATTTCGGCCCAAAAAAAAAATGACAGTGTTACCCCTTATGTTTTTTTTTTCAGGTCCAAATTTTGACCTTCGATATCTCGGCTCTGGAAGGGTCTAGAGCCTCCATTTTTGCGCGCTGGTCGAAGTCTCGTGGCCCTCTGTCAGAATCCAGAGTTTCAAGAAGATCGGAGGGGGTCAAAATTTTGGCCAAAAAAAAAATGACAGTGTTACCCCTTATGTTTTTTTTTCAGGTCCAATCTTTGACCTTCGATATCTCGGCTCTGGAAGGGTCTAGAGCCTCCATTTTTGCGCGCTGGTCGAAGTCTCGTGGCCCTCTGTCAGAATCCAGAGTTTCAAGAAGATCGGAGGGGGTCAAAATTTCGGCCCAAAAAAAAAAATGACAGTGTTACCCCTTATGTTTTTTTTTCAGGTCCAAATTTTGACCTTCGATATCTCGGCTCAGGAAGGGTCTAGAGCCTCCATTTTTGCGCGCTGGTCGAAGTCTCGTGGCCCTCTGTCAGAATCCAGAGTTTCAAGAAGATCGGAGGGGGTCAAAATTTCGGCCAAAAAAAAAAATGACAGTGTTACCCCTTATGTTTTTTTTTCAGGTCCAAACTTTGACCTTCGATATCTCGGCTCTGGAAGGGTCTAGAGCCTCCATTTTTGCGCGCTGGTCGAAGTCTCGTGGCCCTCTGTCAGAATCCAGAGTTTCAAGAAGATCGGAGGGGGTCAAAATTTCGGCCAAAAAAAAAAAATGACAGTGTTACCCCTTATGTTTTTTTTTTCAGGTCCAAATTTTGACCTTCGATATCTCGGCTCTGGAAGGGTCTAGAGCCTCCATTTTTGCGCGCTGGTCGAAGTCTCGTGGCCCTCTGTCAGAATCCAGAGTTTCAAGAAGATCGGAGGGGGTCAAAATTTCGGCCAAAAAAAAAAAATGACAGTGTTACCCCTTATGTTTTTTTTTTCAGGTCCAAATTTTGACCTTCGATATCTCGGCTCTGGAAGGGTCTAGAGCCTCCATTTTTGCGCGCTGGTCGAAGTCTCGTGGCCCTCTGTCAGAATCCAGAGTTTCAAGAAGATCGGAGGGGGTCAAAATTTCGGCCAAAAAAAAAAAATGACAGTGTTACCCCTTATGTTTTTTTTTCAGGTCCAAATTTTGACCTTCGATATCTCGGCTCTGGAAGGGTCAAGAGCCTCCATTTTTGCGCGCTGGTCGAAGTCTCGTGGCCCTCTGTCAGAATCCAGAGTTTCAAGAAGATCGGAGGGGGTAAAAATTTCGGCCCAAAAAAAAAATGACAGTGTTACCCCTTATGTTTTTTTTTCAGGTCCAAATTTTGACCTTCGATATCTCGGCTCTGGAAGGGTCTAGAGCCTCCATTTTTGCGCGCTGGTCGAAGTCTCGTGGCCATCTGTCAGAATCCAGAGTTTCAAGAAGATCGGAGGGGGTCAAAATTTCGGCCCAAAAAAAAAAATGACAGTGTTACCCCTTATGTTTTCATTTTCTGGTCCAAATTTTGACCTTCGATATCTCGGCTCTGGAAGGGTCTAGAGCCTCCATTTTTGCGCGCTGGTCGAAGTCTCGTGGCCCTCTGTCAGAATCCAGAGTTTCAAGAAGATCGGAGGGGGTCAAAATTTTGGCCAAAAAAAAAATGACAGTGTTACCCCTTATGTTTTTTTTTCAGGTCCAAACTTTGACCTTCGATATCTCGGCTCTGGAAGGGTCTAGAGCCTCCATTTTTGCGCGCTGGTCGAAGTCTCGTGGCCCTCTGTCAGAATCCAGAGTTTCAAGAAGATCGGAGGGGGTCAAAATTTCGGCCAAAAAAAAAAATGACAGTGTTACCCCTTATGTTTTTTTTTTCAGGTCCAAACTTTGACCTTCGATATCTCGGCTCTGGAAGGGTCTAGAGCCTCCATTTTTGCGCGCTGGTCGAAGTCTCGTGGCCCTCTGTCAGAATCCAGAGTTTCAAGAAGATCGGAGGGGGTCAAAATTTCGGCCCAAAAAAAAAAAATGACAGTGTTACCCCTTATGTTTTTTTTTCAGGTCCAAATTTTGACCTTCGATATCTCGGCTCTGGAAGGGTCTAGAGCCTCCATTTTTGCGCGCTGGTCGAAGTCTCGTGGCCCTCTGTCAGAATCCAGAGTTTCAAGAAGATCGGAGGGGGTCAAAATTTCGGCCAAAAAAAAAAAAATGACAGTGTTACCCCTTATGTTTTTTTTTCAGGTCCAAATTTTGACCTTCGATATCTCGGCTCTGGAAGGGTCTAGAGCCTCCATTTTTGCGCGCTGGTCGAAGTCTCGTGGCCCTCTGTCAGAATCCAGAGTTTCAAGAAGATCGGAGGGGGTCAAAATTTCGGCCAAAAAAAAATAATGACAGTGTTACCCCTTATGTTTTTTTTTCAGGTCCAAATTTTGACCTTCGATATCTCGGCTCTGGAAGGGTCTAGAGCCTCCATTTTTGCGCGCTGGTCGAAGTCTCGTGGCCCTCTGTCAGAATCCAGAGTTTCAAGAAGATCGGAGGGGGTCAAAATTTCGGCCCAAAAAAAAAATGACAGTGTTACCCCTTATGTTTTTTTTTCAGGTCCAAACTTTGACCTTCGATATCTCGGCTCTGGAAGGGTCTAGAGCCTCCATTTTTGCGCGCTGGTCGAAGTCTCGTGGCCCTCTGTCAGAATCCAGAGTTTCAAGAAGATCGGAGGGGGTCAAAATTTCGGCCAAAAAAAAAAATGACAGTGTTACCCCTTATGTTTTTTTTTCAGGTCCAAATTTTGACCTTCGATATCTCGGCTCTGGAAGGGTCTAGAGCCTCCATTTTTGCGCGCTGGTCGAAGTCTCGTGGCCCTCTGTCAGAATCCAGAGTTTCAACAAGATCGGAGGGGGTCAAAATTTCGGCCCAAAAAAAAAAATGACAGTGTTACCCCTTATGTTTTTTTTTCAGGTCCAAATTTTGACCTTCGATATCTCGGCTCTGGAAGGGTCTAGAGCCTCCATTTTTGCGCGCTGGTCGAAGTCTCGTGGCCCTCTGTCAGAATCCAGAGTTTCAAGAAGATCGGAGGGGGTCAAAATTTCGGCCCCAAAAAAAAATGACAGTGTTACCCCTTATGTTTTTTTTTCAGGTCCAAATTTTGACCTTCGATATCTCGGCTCTGGAAGGGTCTAGAGCCTCCATTTTTGCGCGCTGGTCGAAGTCTCGTGGCCCTCTGTCAGAATCCAGAGTTTCAAGAAGATCGGAGGGGGTCAAAATTTTGGCCAAAAAAAAAAAATGACAGTGTTACCCCTTATGTTTTTTTTTTCAGGTCCAAACTTTGACCTTCGATATCTCGGCTCTGGAAGGGTCTAGAGCCTCCATTTTTGCGCGCTGGTCGAAGTCTCGTGGCCCTCTGTCAGAATCCAGAGTTTCAAGAAGATCGGAGGGGGTCAAAATTTTGGCCAAAAAAAAAAAAATGACAGTGTTACCCCTTATGTTTTTTTTTCAGGTCCAAACTTTGACCTTCGATATCTCGGCTCTGGAAGGGTCTAGAGCCTCCATTTTTGCACGCTGGTCGAAGTCTCGTGGCCCTCTGTCAGAATCCAGAGTTTCAAGAAGATGGGAGGGGGTCAAAATTTTGGCCAAAAAAAAAAAAATGACAGTGTTACCCCTTATGTTTTTTTTTCAGGTCCAAACTTTGACCTTCGATATCTCGGCTCTGGAAGGGTCTAGAGCCTCCATTTTTGCGCGCTGGTCGAAGTCTCGTGGCCCTCTGTCAGAATCCAGAGTTTCAAGAAGATCGGAGGGGGTCAAAATTTCGGCCCAAAAAAAAAAAAATGACAGTGTTACCCCTTATGTTTTTTTTTCAGGTCCAAATTTTGACCTTCGATATCTCGGCTCTGGAAGGGTCTAGAGCCTCCATTTTTGCGCGCTGGTCGAAGTCTCGTGGCCCTCTGTCAGAATCCAGAGTTTCAAGAAGATCGGAGGGGGTCAAAATTTCGGCCAAAAAAAAAAAATGACAGTGTTACCCCTTATGTTTTTTTTTTCAGGTCCAAACTTTGACCTTCGATATCTCGGCTCTGGAAGGGTCTAGAGCCTCCATTTTTGCGCGCTGGTCGAAGTCTCGTGGCCCTCTGTCAGAATCCAGAGTTTCAAGAAGATCGGAGGGGGTCAAAATTTCGCCCCAAAAAAAAAAATGACAGTGTTACCCCTTATGTTTTTTTTTTCAGGTCCAAATTTTGACCTTCGATATCTCGGCTCTGGAAGGGTCTAGAGCCTCCATTTTTGCGCGCTGGTCGAAGTCTCGTGGCCCTCTGTCAGAATCCAGAGTTTCAAGAAGATCGGAGGGGGTCAAAATTTCGGCCAAAAAAAAAAATGACAGTGTTATCCCTTATGTTTTTTTTTCAGGTCCAAACTTTGACCTTCGATATCTCGGCTCTGGAAGGGTCTAGAGCCTCCATTTTTGCGCGCTGGTCGAAGTCTCGTGGCCCTCTGTCAGAATCCAGAGTTTCAAGAAGATCGGAGGGGGTCAAAATTTCGGCCCAAAAAAAAAATGACAGTGTTACCCCTTATGTTTTTTTTTCAGGTCCAAATTTTAACCTTCGATATCTCGGCTCTGGAAGGGTCTAGAGCCTCCATTTTTGCGCGCTGGTCGAAGTCTCGTGGCCCTCTGTCAGAATCCAGAGTTTCAAGAAGATCGGAGGGGGTCAAAATTTCGGCCAAAAAAAAAATGACAGTGTTACCCCTTATGTTTTTTTTTCAGGTCCAAATTTTGACCTTCGATATCTCGGCTCTGGAAGGGTCTAGAGCCTCCATTTTTGCGCGCTGGTCGAAGTCTCGTGGCCCTCTGTCAGAATCCAGAGTTTCAAGAAGATCGGAGGGGGTCAAAATTTCGGCCCCCCAAAAAAAATGACAGTGTTACCCCTTATGTTTTTTTTTCAGGTACAAATTTTGACCTTCGATATCTCGGCTCTGGAAGGGTCTAGAGCCTCCATTTTTGCGCGCTGGTCGAAGTCTCGTGGCCCTCTGTCAGAATCCAGAGTTTCAAGAAGATCGGAGGGGGTCAAAATTTCGGCCAAAAAAAAAAATGACGGTGTTACCCCTTATGTTTTTTTTTTCAGGTCCAAACTTTGACCTTCGATATCTCGGCTCTGGAAGGGTCTAGAGCCTCCATTTTTGCGCGCTGCTCGAAGTCTCGTGGCCCTCTGTCAGAATCCAGAGTTTCAAGAAGATCGGAGGGGGTCAAAATTTCGGCCCAAAAAAAAAAAAATGACAGTGTTACCCCTTATGTTTTTTTTTTTCAGGTCCAAATTTTGACCTTCGATATCTCGGCTCTGGAAGGGTCTAGAGCCTCAATTTTTGCGCGTTGGTCGAAGTCTCGTGGCCTTCTGTCAGAATCCAGAGTTTCAAGCAGATCGGAGGGGGTCAAAATTTCAGCCAAAAAAAAAATGACAGTGTTACCCCTTATGTTTTTTTTTCAGGTCCAAACTTTGACCTTCGATATCTCGGCTCTGGAAGGGTCTAGAGCCTCCATTTTTGCACGCTGGTCGAAGTCTCGTGGCCCTCTGTCAGAATCCAGAGTTTCAAGAAGATCGGAGGGGGTCAAAATTTTGGCCAAAAAAAAAAAAATGACAGTGTTACCCCTTATGTTTTTTTTTCAGGTCCAAACTTTGACCTTCGATATCTCGGCTCTGGAAGGGTCTAGAGCCTCCATTTTTGCGCGCTGGTCGAAGTCTCGTGGCCCTCTGTCAGAATCCAGAGTTTCAAGAAGATCGGAGGGGGTCAAAATTTCGGCCCAAAAAAAAAAAAAATGACAGTGTTACCCCTTATGGTTTTTTTTCAGGTCCAAATTTTGACCTTCGATATCTCGGCTCTGGAAGGGTCTAGAGCCTCCATTTTTGCGCGCTGGTCGAAGTCTCGTGGCCCTCTGTCAGAATCCAGAGTTTCAAGAAGATCAGAGGGGGTCAAAATTTCGGCCAAAAAAAAAAATGACAGTGTTACCCCTTATGTTTTTTTTTCAGGTCCAAACTTTGACCTTCGATATCTCGGCTCTGGAAGGGTCTAGAGCCTCCATTTTTGCGCGCTGGTCGAAGTCTCGTGGCCCTCTGTCAGAATCCAGAGTTTCAAGAAGATCGGAGGGGGTCAAAATTTCGGCCAAAAAAAAAAAAATGACAGTGTTACCCCTTATGTTTTTTTTTTCAGGTCCAAATTTTGACCTTCGATATCTCGGCTCTGGAAGGGTCTAGAACCTCCATTTTTGCGCGTTGGTCGAAGTCTCGTGGCCCTCTGTCAGAATCCAGAGTTTCAAGAAGATCGGAGGGGGTCAAAATTTCGGCCCAAAAAAAAAATGACAGTGTTACCCCTTATGTTTTCATTTTCAGGTCCAAATTTTGACCTTCGATATCTCGGCTCTGGAAGGGTCTAGAGCCTCCATTTTTGCGCGCTGGTCGAAGTCTCGTGGCCCTCTGTCAGAATCCAGAGTTTCAAGAAGATCGGAGGGGGTCAAAATTTCAGCCCAAAAAAAAAAAATGACAGTGTTACCCCTTATGTTTTTTTTTCAGGTCCAAATTTTGACCTTCGATATCTCGGCTCTGGAAGGGTCTAGAGCCTCCATTTTTGCGCGCTGGTCCAAGTCTCGTGGCCCTCTGTCAGAATCCAGAGTTTCAAGAAGATCGGGGGGGGTCAAAATTTCGGCCAAAAAAAAAAAAAAATGACAGTGTTACCCCTTATGTTTTTTTTTCAGGTCCAAACTTTGACCTTCGATATCTCGGCTCTGGAAGGGTCTAGAGCCTCCATTTTTGCGCGCTGGTCGAAGTCTCGTGGCCCTCTGTCAGAATCCAGAGTTTCAAGAAGATCGGAGGGGGTCAAAATTTCGGCCCAAAAAAAAAAAATGACAGTGTTACCCCTTATGTTTTTTTTTCAGGTCCAAATTTTGACCTTCGATATCTCGGCTCTGGAAGGGTCTAGAGCCTCCATTTTTGCGCGCTGGTCGAAGTCTCGTGGCCCTCTGTCAGAATCCAGAGTTTCAAGAAGATCGGAGGGGGTCAAAATTTCGGCCAAAAAAAAAAAAATGACAGTGTTACCCCTTATGTTTTTTTTTTCAGGTCCAAACTTTGACCTTCGATATCTCGGCTCTGGAAGGGTCTAGAGCCTCCATTTTTGCGCGCTGGTCGAAGTCTCGTGGCCCTCTGTCAGAATCCAGAGTTTCAAGAAGATCGGAGGGGGTCAAAATTTCGGCCCAAAAAAAAAAATGACAGTGTTACCCCTTATGTTTTTTTTTTCAGGTCCAAATTTTGACCTTCGATATCTCGGCTCTGGAAGGGTCTAGAGCCTCCATTTTTGCGCGCTGGTCGAAGTCTCGTGGCCCTCTGTCAGAATCCAGAGTTTCAAGAAGATCGGAGGGGGTCAAAATTTCGGCCAAAAAAAAAAAATGACAGTGTTACCCCTTATGTTTTTTTTTTCAGGTCCAAATTTTGACCTTCGATATCTCGGCTCTGGAAGGGTCTAGAGCCTCCATTTTTGCGCGCTGGTCGAAGTCTCGTGGCCCTCTGTCAGAATCCAGAGTTTCAAGAAGATCGGAGGGGGTCAAAATTTCGGCCCAAAAAAAAAAATGACAGTGTTACCCCTTATGTTTTTTTTTTCAGGTCCAAATTTTGACCTTCGATATCTCGGCTCTGGAAGGGTCTAGAGCCTCCATTTTTGCGCGCTGGTCGAAGTCTCGTGGCCCTCTGTCAGAATCCAGAGTTTCAAGAAGATCGGAGGGGGTCAAAATTTCGGCCAAAAAAAAAAAATGACAGTGTTACCCCTTATGTTTTTTTTTCAGGTCCAAACTTTGACCTTCGATATCTCGGCTCTGGAAGGGTCTAGAGCCTCCATTTTTGCGCGCTGGTCGAAGTCTCGTGGCCCTCTGTCAGAATCCAGAGTTTCAAGAAGATCGGAGGGGGTCAAAATTTCGGCCCCCCCAAAAAAAATGACAGTGTTACCCCTTATGTTTTTTTTTCAGGTACAAATTTTGACCTTCGATATCTCGGCTCTGGAAGGGTCTAGAGCCTCCATTTTTGCGCGCTGGTCGAAGTCTCGTGGCCCTCTGTCAGAATCCAGAGTTTCAAGAAGATCGGAGGGGGTCAAAATTTCGGCCAAAAAAAAAAAATGACAGTGTTACCCCTTATGTTTTTTTTTTCAGGTCCAAACTTTGACCTTCGATATCTCGGCTCTGGAAGGGTCTAGAGCCTCCATTTTTGCGCGCTGCTCGAAGTCTCGTGGCCCTCTGTCAGAATCCAGAGTTTCAAGAAGATCGGAGGGGGTCAAAATTTCGGCCCAAAAAAAAAAAAATGACAGTGTTACCCCTTATGTTTTTTTTTTCAGGTCCAAATTTTGACCTTCGATATCTCGGCTCTGGAAGGGTCTAGAGCCTCCATTTTTGCGCGCTGGTCGAAGTCTCGTGGCCCTCTGTCAGAATCCAGAGTTTCAAGAAGATCGGAGGGGGTCAAAATTTCGGCCAAAAAAAAAAAAATGACAGTGTTACCCCTTATGTTTTTTTTTTCAGGTCCAAATTTTGACCTTCGATATCTCGGCTCTGGAAGGGTCTAGAGCCTCCATTTTTGCGCGCTGGTCGAAGTCTCGTGGCCCTCTGTCAGAATCCAGAGTTTCAAGAAGATCGGAGGGGGTCAAAATTTCGGCCCAAAAAAAAAAATGACAGTGTTACCCCTTATGTTTTTTTTTCAGGTCCAAATTTTGACCTTCGATATCTCGGCTCTGGAAGGGTCTAGAGCCTCCATTTTTGCGCGCTGGTCGAAGTCTCGTGGCCCTCTGTCAGAATCCAGAGTTTCAAGAAGATCGGAGGGGGTCAAAATTTCGGCCCAAAAAAAAAAAATGACAGTGTTACCCCTTATGTTTTTTTTTCAGGTCCAAATTTTGACCTTCGATATCTCGGCTCTGGAAGGGTCTAGAGCCTCCATTTTTGCGCGCTGGTCGAAGTCTCGTGGCCCTCTGTCAGAATCCAGAGTTTCAAGAAGATCGGAGGGGGTCAAAATTTCGGCCCAAAAAAAAAATGACAGTGTTACCCCTTATGTTTTTTTTTTCAGGTCCAAATTTTGACCTTCGATATCTCGGCTCTGGAAGGGTCTAGAGCCTCCATTTTTGCGCGCTGGTCGAAGTCTCGTCGCCCTCTGTCAGAATCCAGAGTTTCAAGAAGATCGGAGGGGGTCAAAATTTCGGCCCAAAAAAAAATGACAGTGTTACCCCTTATGTTTTTTTTTTCAGGTCCAAATTTTGACCTTCGATATCTCGGCTCTGGAAGGGTCTAGAGCCTCCATTTTTGCGCGCTGGTCGAAGTCTCGTGGCCCTCTGTCAGAATCCAGAGTTTCAAGAAGATCGGAGGGGGTCAAAATTTCGGCCAAAAAAAAAAAATGACAGTGTTACCCCTTATGTTTTTTTTTCAGGTCCAAATTTTGACCTTCGATATCTCGGCTCTGGAAGGGTCTAGAGCCTCCATTTTTGCGCGCTGGTCGAAGTCTCGTGGCCCTCTGTCAGAATCCAGAGTTTCAAGAAGATCGGAGGGGGTCAAAATTTCGGCCAAAAAAAAAAATGACAGTGTTACCCCTTATGTTTTTTTTTTCAGGTCCAAACTTTGACCTTCGATATCTCGGCTCTGGAAGGGTCTAGAGCCTCCATTTTTGCGCGCTGGTCGAAGTCTCGTGGCCCTCTGTCAGAATCCAGAGTTTCAAGAAGATCGGAGGGGGTCAAAATTTCGGCCCCAAAAAAAAAAATGACAGTGTTACCCCTTATGTTTTTTTTTTCAGGTCCAAATTTTGACCTTCGATATCTCGGCTCTGGAAGGGTCTAGAGCCTCCATTTTTGCGCGCTGGTCGAAGTCTCGTGGCCCTCTGTCAGAATCCAGAGTTTCAAGAAGATCGGAGGGGGTCAAAATTTCGGCCAAAAAAAAAAATGACAGTGTTACCCCTTATGTTTTTTTTTCAGGTCCAAATTTTGACCTTCGATATCTCGGCTCTGGAAGGGTCTAGAGCCTCCATTTTTGCGCGCTGGTCGAAGTCTCGTGGCCCTCTGTCAGAATCCAGAGTTTCAAGAAGATCGGAGGGGGTCAAAATTTCGGCCCAAAAAAAAAAATGACAGTGTTACCCCTTATGTTTTTTTTCAGGTCCAAATTTTGACCTTCGATATCTTGGCTCTGGAAGGGTCTAGAGCCTCCATTTTTGCGCGCTGGTCGAAGTCTCGTGGCCCTCTGTCAGAATCCAGAGTTTCAAGAAGATCGGAGGGGGTCAAAATTTCGGCCAAAAAAAAAAAAATGACAGTGTTACCCCTTATGTTTTTTTTCAGGTCCAAATTTTGACCTTCGATATCTCGGCTCTGGAAGGGTCTAGAGCCTCCATTTTTGCGCGCTGGTCGAAGTCTCGTGGCCCTCTGTCAGAATCCAGAGTTTCAAGAAGATCGGAGGGGGTCAAAATTTCGGCCCAAAAAAAAAAATGACAGTGTTACCCCTTATGTTTTCATTTTCAGGTCCAAATTTTGACCTTCGATATCTCGGCTCTGGAAGGGTCTAGAACCTCCATTTTTGCGCGCTGGTCGAAGTCTCGTGGCCCTCTGTCAGAATCCAGAGTTTCAAGAAGATCGGAGGGGGTCAAAATTTCGGCCCAAAAAAAAATGACAGTGTTACCCCTTATGTTTTTTTTTCAGGTCCAAACTTTGACCTTCGATATCTCGGCTCTGGAAGGGTCTAGAGCCTCCATTTTTGCGCGCTGGTCGAAGTCTCGTGGCCCTCTGTCAGAATCCAGAGTTTCAAGAAGATCGGAGGGGGTCAAAATTTCAGCCCAAAAAAAAAAATGACAGTGTTACCCCTTATGTTTTTTTTTCAGGTCCAAATTTTGACCTTCGATATCTCGGCTCTGGAAGGGTCTAGAGCCTCCATTTTTGCGCGCTGGTCGAAGTCTCGTGGCCCTCTGTCAGAATCCAGAGTTTCAAGAAGATCGGAGGGGGTCAAAATTTCGGCCCAAAAAAAAAATGACAGTGTTACCCCTTATGTTTTTTTTTCAGGTCCAAATTTTGACCTTCGATATCTCGGCTCTGGAAGGGTCTAGAGCCTCCATTTTTGCGCGCTGGTCGAAGTCTCGTGGCCCTCTGTCAGAATCCAGAGTTTCAAGAAGATCGGAGGGGGTCAAAATTTTGGCCAAAAAAAAATGACAGTGTTACCCCTTATGTTTTTTTTTTCAGGTCCAATCTTTGACCTTCGATATCTCGGCTCTGGAAGGGTCTAGAGCCTCCATTTTTGCGCGCTGGTCGAAGTCTCGTGGCCCTCTGTCAGAATCCAGAGTTTCAAGAAGATCGGAGGGGGTCAAAATTTCGGCCCAAAAAAAAAAATGACAGTGTTACCCCTTATGTTTTTTTTTTTCAGGTCCAAATTTTGACCTTCGATATCTCGGCTCTGGAAGGGTCTAGAGCCTCCATTTTTGCGCGCTGGTCGAAGTCTCGTGGCCCTCTGTCAGAATCCAGAGTTTCAAGAAGATCGGAGGGGGTCAAAATTTCGGCCAAAAAAAAAAATGACAGTGTTACCCCTTATGTTTTTTTTTTTCAGGTCCAAACTTTGACCTTCGATATCTCGGCTCTGGAAGGGTCTAGAGCCTCCATTTTTGCGCGCTGGTCGAAGTCTCGTGGCCCTCTGTCAGAATCCAGAGTTTCAAGAAGATCGGAGGGGGTCAAAATTTCGGCCAAAAAAAAAAATGACAGTGTTACCCCTTATGTTTTTTTTTCAGGTCCAAATTTTGACCTTCGATATCTCGGCTCTGGAAGGGTCTAGAGCCTCCATTTTTGCGCGCTGGTCGAAGTCTCGTGGCCCTCTGTCAGAATCCAGAGTTTCAAGAAGATCGGAGGGGGTCAAAATTTCGGCCAAAAAAAAAAAATGACAGTGTTACCCCTTATGTTTTTTTTTCAGGTCCAAATTTTGACCTTCGATATCTCGGCTCTGGAAGGGTCTAGAGCCTCCATTTTTGCGCGCTGGTCGAAGTCTCGTGGCCCTCTGTCAGAATCCAGAGTTTCAAGAAGATCGGAGGGGGTCAAAATTTCGGCCAAAAAAAAAAAAAATGACAGTGTTACCCCTTATGTTTTTTTTTCAGGTCCAAATTTTGACCTTCGATATCTCGGCTCTGGAAGGGTCTAGAGCCTCCATTTTTGCGCGCTGGTCGAAGTCTCGTGGCCCTCTGTCAGAATCCAGAGTTTCAAGAAGATCGGAGGGGGTCAAAATTTCGGCCCAAAAAAAAATGACAGTGTTACCCCTTATGTTTTTTTTTCAGGTCCAAATTTTGACCTTCGATATCTCGGCTCTGGAAGGGTCTAGAGACTCCATTTTTGCGCGCTGGTCGAAGTCTCGTGGCCATCTGTCAGAATCCAGAGTTTCAAGAAGATCGGAGGGGGTCAAAATTTCGGCCCAAAAAAAAAAATGACAGTGTTACCCCTTATGTTTTCATTTTCAGGTCCAAATTTTGACCTTCGATATCTCGGCTCTGGAAGGGTCTAGAGCCTCCATTTTTGCGCGCTGGTCGAAGTCTCGTGGCCCTCTGTCAGAATCCAGAGTTTCAAGAAGATCGGAGGGGGTCAAAATTTTGGCCAAAAAAAAAAATGACAGTGTTACCCCTTATGTTTTTTTTTCAGGTCCAAACTTTGACCTTCGATATCTCGGCTCTGGAAGGGTCTAGAGCCTCCATTTTTGCGCGCTGGTCGAAGTCTCGTGGCCCTCTGTCAGAATCCAGAGTTTCAAGAAGATCGGAGGGGGTCAAAATTTCGGCCAAAAAAAAAAAATGACAGTGTTACCCCTTATGTTTTTTTTTCAGGTCCAAACTTTGACCTTCGATATCTCGGCTCTGGAAGGGTCTAGAGCCTCCATTTTTGCGCGCTGGTCGAAGTCTCGTGGCCCTCTGTCAGAATCCAGAGTTTCAAGAAGATCGGAGGGGGTCAAAATTTCGGCCAAAAAAAAAAAAATGACAGAGTTACCCCTTATGTTTTTTTTTCAGGTCCAAATTTTGACCTTCGATATCTCGGCTCTGGAAGGGTCTAGAGCCTCCATTTTTGCGCGCTGGTCGAAGTCTCGTGGCCCTCTGTCAGAATCCAGAGTTTCAAGAAGATCGGAGGGGGTCAAAATTTCGGCCAAAAAAAAAAAATGACAGTGTTACCCCTTATGTTTTTTTTTCAGGTCCAAATTTTGACCTTCGATATCTCGGCTCTGGAAGGGTCTAGAGCCTCCATTTTTGCGCGCTGGTCGAAGTCTCGTGGCCCTCTGTCAGAATCCAGAGTTTCAAGAAGATCGGAGGGGGTCAAAATTTCGGCCAAAAAAAAAAAATGACAGTGTTACCCCTTATGTTTTTTTTCAGGTCCAAATTTTGACCTTCGATATCTCGGCTCTGGAAGGGTCTAGAGCCTCCATTTTTGCGCGCTGGTCGAAGTCTCGTGGCCCTCTGTCAGAATCCAGAGTTTCAAGAAGATCGGAGGGGGTCAAAATTTCGGCCCAAAAAAAAAATGACAGTGTTACCCCTTATGTTTTTTTTTCAGGTCCAAACTTTGACCTTCGATATCTCGGCTCTGGAAGGGTCTAGAGCCTCCATTTTTGCGCGCTGGTCGAAGTCTCGTGGCCCTCTGTCAGAATCCAGAGTTTCAAGAAGATCGGAGGGGGTCAAAATTTCGGCCAAAAAAAAAAATGACAGTGTTACCCCTTATGTTTTTTTTTCAGGTCCAAATTTTGACCTTCGATATCTCGGCTCTTGAAGGGTCTAGAGCCTCCATTTTTGCGCGCTGGTCGAAGTCTCGTGGCCCTCTGTCAGAATCCAGAGTTTCAAGAAGATCGGAGGGGGTCAAAATTTCGGCCCAAAAAAAAAATGACAGTGTTACCCCTTATGTTTTTTTTTCAGGTCCAAATTTTGACCTTCGATATCTCGGCTCTGGAAGGGTCTAGAGCCTCCATTTTTGCGCGCTGGTCGAAGTCTCGTGGCCCTCTGTCAGAATCCAGAGTTTCAAGAAGATCGGAGGGGGTCAAAATTTCGGCCCAAAAAAAAAATGACAGTGTTACCCCTTATGTTTTTTTTTTCAGGTCCAAATTTTGACCTTCGATATCTCGGCTCTGGAAGGGTCTAGAGCCTCCATTTTTGCGCGCTGGTCGAAGTCTCGTGGCCCTCTGTCAGAATCCAGAGTTTCAAGAAGATCGGAGGGGGTCAAAATTTTGGCCAAAAAAAAAAATGACAGTGTTACCCCTTATGTTTTTTTTTCAGGTCCAAACTTTGACCTTCGATATCTCGGCTCTGGAAGGGTCTAGAGCCTCCATTTTTGCGCGCTGGTCGAAGTCTCGTGGCCCTCTGTCAGAATCCAGAGTTTCAAGAAGATCGGAGGGGGTCAAAATTTTGGCCAAAAAAAAAAAATGACAGTGTTACCCCTTATGTTTTTTTTTCAGGTCCAAACTTTGACCTTCGATATCTCGGCTCTGGAAGGGTCTAGAGCCTCCATTTTTGCACGCTGGTCGAAGTCTCGTGGCCCTCTGTCAGAATCCAGAGTTTCAAGAAGATCGGAGGGGGTCAAAATTTTGGCCAAAAAAAAAAATGACAGTGTTACCCCTTATGTTTTTTTTTCAGGTCCAAACTTTGACCTTCGATATCTCGGCTCTGGAAGGGTCTAGAGCCTCCATTTTTGCGCGCTGGTCGAAGTCTCGTGGCCCTCTGTCAGAATCCAGAGTTTCAAGAAGATCGGAGGGGGTCAAAATTTCGGCCCAAAAAAAAAAAATGACAGTGTTACCCCTTATGTTTTTTTTTCAGGTCCAAATTTTGACCTTCGATATCTCGGCTCTGGAAGGGTCTAGAGCCTCCATTTTTGCGCGCTGGTCGAAGTCTCGTGGCCCTCTGTCAGAATCCAGAGTTTCAAGAAGATCGGAGGGGGTCAAAATTTCGGCCAAAAAAAAAAAATGACAGTGTTACCCCTTATGTTTTTTTTTTCAGGTCCAAACTTTGACCTTCGATATCTCGGCTCTGGAAGGGTCTAGAGCCTCCATTTTTGCGCGCTGGTCGAAGTCTCGTGGCCCTCTGTCAGAATCCAGAGTTTCAAGAAGATCGGAGGGGGTCAAAATTTCGGCCCAAAAAAAAAATGACAGTGTTACCCCTTATGTTTTTTTTTTCAGGTCCAAATTTTGACCTTCGATATCTCGGCTCTGGAAGGGTCTAGAGCCTCCATTTTTGCGCGCTGGTCGAAGTCTCGTGGCCCTCTGTCAGAATCCAGAGTTTCAAGAAGATCGGAGGGGGTCAAAATTTCGGCCAAAAAAAAAATGACAGTGTTACCCCTTATGTTTTTTTTTCAGGTCCAAATTTTGACCTTCGATATCTCGGCTCTGGAAGGGTCTAGAGCCTCCATTTTTGCGCGCTGGTCGAAGTCTCGTGGCCCTCTGTCAGAATCCAGAGTTTCAAGAAGATCGGAGGGGGTCAAAATTTCGGCCAAAAAAAAAAATGACAGTGTTACCCCTTACGTTTTTTTTTTCAGGTCCAAATTTTGACCTTCGATATCTCGGCTCTGGAAGGGTCTAGAACCTCCATTTTTGCGCGTTGGTCGAAGTCTCGTGGCCCTCTGTCAGAATCCAGAGTTTCAAGAAGATCGGAGGGGGTCAAAATTTCGGCCCCAAAAAAAAATGACAGTGTTACCCCTTATGTTTTCATTTTCAGGTCCAAACTTTGACCTTCGATATCTCGGCTCTGGAAGGGTCTAGAGCCTCCATTTTTGCACGCTGGTCGAAGTCTCGTGGCCCTCTGTCAGAATCCAGAGTTTCAAGAAGATCGGAGGGGGTCAAAATTTTGGCCAAAAAAAAAAATGACAGTGTTACCCCTTATGTTTTTTTTTCAGGTCCAAACTTTGACCTTCGATATCTCGGCTCTGGAAGGGTCTAGAGCCTCCATTTTTGCGCGCTGGTCGAAGTCTCGTGGCCCTCTGTCAGAATCCAGAGTTTCAAGAAGATCGGAGGGGGTCAAAATTTCGGCCCAAAAAAAAAAAATGACAGTGTTACCCCTTATGTTTTTTTTTCAGGTCCAAATTTTGACCTTCGATATCTCGGCTCTGGAAGGGTCTAGAGCCTCCATTTTTGCGCGCTGGTCGAAGTCTCGTGGCCCTCTGTCAGAATCCAGAGTTTCAAGAAGATCGGAGGGGGTCAAAATTTCGGCCAAAAAAAAAAAATGACAGTGTTACCCCTTATGTTTTTTTTTTCAGGTCCAAACTTTGACCTTCGATATCTCGGCTCTGGAAGGGTCTAGAGCCTCCATTTTTGCGCGCTGGTCGAAGTCTCGTGGCCCTCTGTCAGAATCCAGAGTTTCAAGAAGATCGGAGGGGGTCAAAATTTCGGCCCAAAAAAAAAAAAATGACAGTGTTACCCCTTATGTTTTTTTTTTTCAGGTCCAAATTTTGACCTTCGATATCTCGGCTCTGGAAGGGTCTAGAGCCTCCATTTTTGCGCGCTGGTCGAAGTCTCGTGGCCCTCTGTCAGAATCCAGAGTTTCAAGAAGATCGGAGGGGGTCAAAATTTCGGCCAAAAAAAAAATGACAGTGTTACCCCTTATGTTTTTTTTTCAGGTCCAAATTTTGACCTTCGATATCTCGGCTCTGGAAGGGTCTAGAGCCTCCATTTTTGCGCGCTGGTCGAAGTGTCGTGGCCCTCTGTCAGAATCCAGAGTTTCAAGAAGATCGGAGGGGGTCAAAATTTCGGCCAAAAAAAAAAAATGACAGTGTTACCCCTTACGTTTTTTTTTTCAGGTCCAAATTTTGACCTTCGATATCTCGGCTCTGGAAGGGTCTAGAACCTCCATTTTTGCGCGTTGGTCGAAGTCTCGTGGCCCTCTGTCAGAATCCAGAGTTTCAAGAAGATCGGAGGGGGTCAAAATTTCGGCCCCAAAAAAAAATGACAGTGTTACCCCTTATGTTTTCATTTTCAGGTCCAAATTTCGACCTTCGATATCTCGGCTCTGGAAGGGTCTAGAGCCTCCATTTTTGCGCGCTGGTCGAAGTCTCGTGGCCCTCTGTCAGAATCCAGAGTTTCAAGAAGATCGGAGGGGGTCAAAATTTCGGCCCAAAAAAAAAATGACAGTGTTACCCCTTATGTTTTTTTTTCAGGTCCAAATTTTGAACTTCGATATCTCGGCTCTGGAAGGGTCTAGAGCCTCCATTTTTGCGCGCTGGTCGAAGTCTCATGGCCCTCTGTCAGAATCCAGAGTTTCAAGAAGATCGGAGGGGGTCAAAATTTCGGCCAAAAAAAAAAAATGACAGTGTTACCCCTTATGTTTTTTTTTTCAGGTCCAAATTTTGACCTTCGATATCTCGGCTCTGGAAGGGTCTAGAGCCTCCATTTTTGCGCGTTGGTCGAAGTCTCGTGGCCCTGTGTCAGAATCCAGAGTTTCAAGAAGATCGGAGGGGGTCAAAATTTCGGCCCAAAAAAAAATGACAGTGTTACCCCTTATGTTTTCATTTTCAGGTCCAAATTTTGACCTTCGATATCTCGGCTCTGGAAGGGTCTAGAGCCTCAATTTTTGCGCGTTGGTCGAAGTCTCGTGGCCTTCTGTCAGAATCCAGAGTTTCAAGCAGATCGGAGGGGGTCAAAATTTCAGCCAAAAAAAAATGACAGTGTTACCCCTTATGTTTTTTTTTCAGGTCCAAATTTTGACCTTCGATATCTCGGCTCTGGAAGGGTCTAGAGCCTCCATTTTTGCACGCTGGTCGAAGTCTCGTGGCCCTCTGTCAGAATCCAGAGTTTCAAGAAGATCGGAGGGGGTCAAAATTTTGGCCAAAAAAAATGACAGTGTTACCCCTTATGTTTTTTTTTCAGGTCCAAACTTTGACCTTCGATATCTCGGCTCTGGAAGGGTCTAGAGCCTCCATTTTTGCGCGCTGGTCGAAGTCTCGTGGCCCTCTGTCAGAATCCAGAGTTTCAAGAAGATCGGAGGGGGTCAAAATTTCGGCCAAAAAAAAAATGACAGTGTTACCCCTTATGTTTTTTTTTCAGGTCCAAACTTTGACCTTCGATATCTCGGCTCTGGAAGGGTCTAGAGCCTCCATTTTTGCGCGCTGGTCGAAGTCTCGTGGCCCTCTGTCAGAATCCAGAGTTTCAAGAAGATCGGAGGGGGTCAAAATTTTGGCCAAAAAAAAAAATGACAGTGTTACCCCTTATGTTTTTTTTTCAGGTCCAAACTTTGACCTTCGATATCTCGGCTCTGGAAGGGTCTAGAGCCTCCATTTTTGCACGCTGGTCGAAGTCTCGTGGCCCTCTGTCAGAATCCAGAGTTTCAAGAAGATCGGAGGGGGTCAAAATTTTGGCCAAAAAAAAAAAATGACAGTGTTACCCCTTATGTTTTTTTTTTCAGGTCCAAACTTTGACCTTCGATATCTCGGCTCTGGAAGGGTCTAGAGCCTCCATTTTTGCGCGCTGGTCGAAGTCTCGTGGCCCTCTGTCAGAATCCAGAGTTTCAAGAAGATCGGAGGGGGTCAAAATTTCGGCCCAAAAAAAAAAAAATGACAGTGTTACCCCTTATGTTTTTTTTTCAGGTCCAAATTTTGACCTTCGATATCTCGGCTCTGGAAGGGTCTAGAGCCTCCATTTTTGCGCGCTGGTCGAAGTCTCGTGGCCCTCTGTCAGAATCCAGAGTTTCAAGAAGATCGGAGGGGGTCAAAATTTCGGCCAAAAAAAAAAATGACAGTGTTACCCCTTATGTTTTTTTTCAGGTCCAAACTTTGACCTTCGATATCTCGGCTCTGGAAGGGTCTAGAGCCTCCATTTTTGCGCGCTGGTCGAAGTCTCGTGGCCCTCTGTCAGAATCCAGAGTTTCAAGAAGATCGGAGGGGGTCAAAATTTCGGCCAAAAAAAAAAAATGACAGTGTTACCCCTTATGTTTTTTTTTCAGGTCCAAATTTTGACCTTCGATATCTCGGCTCTGGAAGGGTCTAGAACCTCCATTTTTGCGCGTTGGTCGAAGTCTCGTGGCCCTCTGTCAGAATCCAGAGTTTCAAGAAGATCGGAGGGGGTCAAAATTTCGGCCCCAAAAAAAAATGACAGTGTTACCCCTTATGTTTTCATTTTCAGGTCCAAATTTTGACCTTCGATATCTCGGCTCTGGAAGGGTCTAGAGCCTCCATTTTTGCACGCTGGTCGAAGTCTCGTGGCCCTCTGTCAGAATCCAGAGTTTCAAGAAGATCGGAGGGGGTCAAAATTTCGGCCCAAAAAAAAAAAAATGACAGTGTTACCCCTTATGTTTTTTTTTCAGGTCCAAATTTTGACCTTCGATATCTCGGCTCTGGAAGGGTCTAGAGCCTCCATTTTTGCGCGCTGGTCCAAGTCTCGTGGCCCTCTGTCAGAATCCAGAGTTTCAAGAAGATCGGGGGGGGGGTCAAAATTTCGGCCAAAAAAAAAAAATGACAGTGTTACCCCTTATGTTTTTTTTTCAGGTCCAAACTTTGACCTTCGATATCTCGGCTCTGGAAGGGTCTAGAGCCTCCATTTTTGCGCGCTGGTCGAAGTCTCGTGGCCCTCTGTCAGAATCCAGAGTTTCAAGAAGATCGGAGGGGGTCAAAATTTCGGCCCAAAAAAAAAAATGACAGTGTTACCCCTTATGTTTTTTTTTCAGGTCCAAATTTTGACCTTCGATATCTCGGCTCTGGAAGGGTCTAGAGCCTCCATTTTTGCGCGCTGGTCGAAGTCTCGTGGCCCTCTGTCAGAATCCAGAGTTTCAAGAAGATCGGAGGGGGTCAAAATTTCGGCCAAAAAAAAAAAATGACAGCGTTACCCCTTATGTTTTTTTTTTCAGGTCCAAATTTTGACCTTCGATATCTCGGCTCTGGAAGGGTCTAGAACCTCCATTTTTGCGCGCTGGTCGAAGTCTCGTGGCCCTCTGTCAGAATCCAGAGTTTCAAGAAGATCGGAGGGGGTCAAAATTTCGGCCCCCCAAAAAAATGACAGTGTTACCCCTTATGTTTTCATTTTCAGGTCCAAATTTTGACCTTCGATATCTCGGCTCTGGAAGGGTCTAGAGCCTCCATTTTTGCGCGCTGGTCGAAGTCTCGTGGCCCTCTGTCAGAATCCAGAGTTTCAAGAAGATCGGAGGGGGTCAAAATTTCGGCCCAAAAAAAAAATGACAGTGTTACCCCTTATGTTTTTTTTTCAGGTCCAAACTTTGACCTTCGATATCTCGGCTCTGGAAGGGTCTAGAGCCTCCATTTTTGCGCGCTGGTCGAAGTCTCGTGGCCCTCTGTCAGAATCCAGAGTTTCAAGAAGATCGGAGGGGGTCAAAATTTTGGCCAAAAAAAAAAATGACAGTGTTACCCCTTATGTTTTTTTTTTCAGGTCCAAACTTTGACCTTCGATATCTCGGCTCTGGAAGGGTCTAGAGCCTCCATTTTTGCGCGCTGGTCGAAGTCTCGTGGCCCTCTGTCAGAATCCAGAGTTTCAAGAAGATCGGAGGGGGTCAAAATTTCGGCCCAAAAAAAAAATGACAGTGTTACCCCTTATGTTTTTTTTTCAGGTCCAAATTTTGACCTTCGATATCTCGGCTCTGGAAGGGTCTAGAGCCTCCATTTTTGCGCGCTGGTCGAAGTCTCGTGGCCCTCTGTCAGAATCCAGAGTTTCAAGAAGATCGGAGGGGGTCAAAATTTCGGCCCAAAAAAAAATGACAGTGTTACCCCTTATGTTTTTATTTTCAGGTCCAAATTTTGACCTTCGATATCTCGGCTCTGGAAGGGTCTAGAGCCTCCATTTTTGCGCGCTGGTCGAAGTCTCGTGGCCCTCTGTCAGAATCCAGAGTTTCAAGAAGATCGGAGGGGGTCAAAATTTCGGCCCAAAAAAAAAAAATGACAGTGTTACCCCTTATGTTTTTTTTTCAGGTCCAAATTTTGACCTTCGATATCTCGGCTCTGGAAGGGTCTAGAGCCTCCATTTTTGCGCGCTGGTCGAAGTCTCGTGGCCCTCTGTCAGAATCCAGAGTTTCAAGAAGATCGGAGGGGGTCAAAATTTCGGCCAAAAAAAAAAAAATGACAGTGTTACCCCTTATGTTTTTTTTTTCAGGTCCAAATTTTGACCTTCGATATCTCGGCTCTGGAAGGGTCTAGAACCTCCATTTTTGCGCGTTGGTCGAAGGCTCGTGGCCCTCTGTCAGAATCCAGAGTTTCAAGAAGATCGGAGGGGGTCAAAATTCCGGCCCAAAAAAAAAATGACAGTGTTACCCCTTATGTTTTCATTTTCAGGTCCAAATTTTGACCTTCGATATCTCGGCTCTGGAAGGGTCTAGAGCCTCAATTTTTGCGCGTTGGTCGAAGTCTCGTGGCCTTCTGTCAGAATCCAGAGTTTCAAGCAGATCGGAGGGGGTCAAAATTTCGGCCAAAAAAAAAATGACAGTGTTACCCCTTATGTTTTTTTTTCAGGTCCAAATTTTGACCTTCGATATCTCGGCTCTGGAAGGGTCTAGAGCCTCCATTTTTGCACGCTGGTCGAAGTCTCGTGGCCCTCTGTCAGAATCCAGAGTTTCAAGAAGATCGGAGGTGGTCAAAATTTTGGCCAAAAAAAAAAATGACAGTGTTACCCCTTATGTTTTTTTTTTCAGGTCCAAATTTTGACCTTCGATATCTCGGCTCTGGAAGGGTCTAGAGCCTCCATTTTTGCGCGCTGGTCGAAGTCTCGTGGCCCTCTGTCAGAATCCAGAGTTTCAAGAAGATCGGAGGGGGTCAAAATTTCGGCCAAAAAAAAAAAAAATGACAGTGTTACCCCTTATGTTTTTTTTTTCAGGTCCAAATTTTGACCTTCGATATCTCGGTTCTGGAAGGGTCTAGAGCCTCAATTTTTGCGCGTTGGTCGAAGTCTCGTGGCCCTCTGTCAGAATCCAGAGTTTCAAGAAGATCGGAGGGGGTCAAAATTTCGGCCAAAAAAAAAATGACAGTGTTACCCCTTATGTTTTTTTTTCAGGTCCAAACTTTGACCTTCGATATCTCGGCTCTGGAAGGGTCTAGAACCTCCATTTTTGCGCGCTGGTCGAAGTCTCGTGGCCCTCTGTCAGAATCCAGAGTTTCAAGAAGATCGGAGGGGGTCAAAATTTCGGCCCAAAAAAAAAAATGACAGTGTTACCCCTTATGTTTTTTTTCAGGTCCAAATTTTGACCTTCGATATCTCGGCTCTGGAAGGGTCTAGAGCCTCCATTTTTGCGCGCTGGTCGAAGTCTCGTGGCCCTCTGTCAGAATCCAGAGTTTCAAGAAGATCGGAGGGGGTCAAAATTTCGGCCCAAAAAAAAAATGACAGTGTTACCCCTTATGTTTTTTTTTCAGGTCCAAATTTTGACCTTCGATATCTCGGCTCTGGAAGGGTCTAGAGCCTCCATTTTTGCGCGCTGGTCGAAGTCTCGTGGCCCTCTGTCAGAATCCAGAGTTTCAAGAAGATCGGAGGGGGTCAAAATTTTGGCCAAAAAAAAAAATGACAGTGTTACCCCTTATGTTTTTTTTTTCAGGTCCAAACTTTGACCTTCGATATCTCGGCTCTGGAAGGGTCTAGAGCCTCCATTTTTGCGCGCTGGTCGAAGTCTCGTGGCCCTCTGTCAGAATCCAGAGTTTCAAGAAGATCGGAGGGGGTCAAAATTTCGGCCCAAAAAAAAAAATGACAGTGTTACCCCTTATGTTTTTTTTTCAGGTCCAAATTTTGACCTTCGATATCTCGGCTCTGGAAGGGTCTAGAGCCTCCATTTTTGCGCGCTGGTCGAAGTCTCGTGGCCCTCTGTCAGAATCCAGAGTTTCAAGAAGATCGGAGGGGGTCAAAATTTCGGCCAAAAAAAAAAAAAAATGACAGTGTTACCCCTTATGTTTTTTTTTTCAGGTCCAAATTTTGACCTTCGATATCTCGGTTCTGGAAGGGTCTAGAGCCTCAATTTTTGCGCGTTGGTCGAAGTCTCGTGGCCCTCTGTCAGAATCCAGAGTTTCAAGAAGATCGGAGGGGGTCAAAATTTCGGCCAAAAAAAAAAAAGACAGTGTTACCCCTTATGTTTTTTTTTTTCAGGTCCAAACTTTGACCTTCGATATCTCGGCTCTGGAAGGGTCTAGAACCTCCATTTTTGCGCGCTGGTCGAAGTCTCGTGGCCCTCTGTCAGAATCCAGAGTTTCAAGAAGATCGGAGGGGGTCAAAATTTCGGACCCCCCAAAAAAATGACAGTGTTACCCCTTATGTTTTTTTTCAGGTCCAAATTTTGACCTTCGATATCTCGGCTCTGGAAGGGTCTAGAGCCTCCATTTTTGCGCGCTGGTCGAAGTCTCGTGGCCCTCTGTCAGAATCCAGAGTTTCAAGAAGATCGGAGGGGGTCAAAATTTTGGCCAAAAAAAAAAAATGACAGTGTTACCCCTTATGTTTTTTTTTCAGGTCCAAACTTTGACCTTCGATATCTCGGCTCTGGAAGGGTCTAGAGCCTCCATTTTTGCGCGCTGGTCGAAGTCTCGTGGCCCTCTGTCAGAATCCAGAGTTTCAAGAAGATCGGAGGGGGTCAAAATTTCGGCCCAAAAAAAAAATGACAGTGTTACCCCTTATGTTTTTTTTTCAGGTCCAAATTTTGACCTTCGATATCTCGGCTCTGGAAGGGTCTAGAGCCTCCATTTTTGCGCGCTGGTCGAAGTCTCGTGGCCCTCTGTCAGAATCCAGAGTTTCAAGAAGATCGGAGGGGGTCAAAATTTCGGCCAAAAAAAAATGACAGTGTTACCCCTTATGTTTTTTTTTTCAGGTCCAAACTTTGACCTTCGATATCTCGGCTCTGGAAGGGTCTAGAGCCTCCATTTTTGCGCGCTGGTCGAAGTCTCGTGGCCCTCTGTCAGAATCCAGAGTTTCAAGAAGATCGGAGGGGGTCAAAATTTCGGCCCAAAAAAAAAAATGACAGTGTTACCCCTTATGTTTTTTTTTCAGGTCCAAATTTTGACCTTCGATATCTCGGCTCTGGAAGGGTCTAGAGCCTCCATTTTTGCGCGCTGGTCGAAGTCTCGTGGCCCTCTGTCAGAATCCAGAGTTTCAAGAAGATCGGAGGGGGTCAAAATTTCGGCCAAAAAAAAAAATGACAGTGTTACCCCTTATGTTTTTTTTTCAGGTCCAAATTTTGACCTTCGATATCTCGGCTCTGGAAGGGTCTAGAGCCTCCATTTTTGCACGCTGGTCGAAGTCTCGTGGCCCTCTGTCAGAATCCAGAGTTTCAAGGAGATCGGAGGGGGTCAAAATTTTGGGCAAAAAAAAAAATGACAGTGTTACCCCTTATGTTTTTTTTTTCAGGTCCAAATTTTGACCTTCGATATCTCGGCTCTGGAAGGGTCTAGAGCCTCCATTTTTGCGCGCTGGTCGAAGTCTCGTGGCCCTCTGTCAGAATCCAGAGTTTCAAGAAGATCGGAGGGGGTCAAAATTTCGGCCAAAAAAAAAAAAAATGACAGTGTTACCCCTTATGTTTTTTTTTCAGGTCCAAATTTTGACCTTCGATATCTCGGCTCTGGAAGGGTCTAGAGCCTCAATTTTTGTGCGTTGGTCGAAGTCTCGTGGCCTTCTGTCAGAATCCAGAGTTTCAAGAAGATCGGAGGGGGTCAAAATTTTGGCCAAAAAAAAAAAAATGACAGTGTTACCCCTTATGTTTTTTTTTCAGGTCCAAATTTTGACCTTCAATATCTCGGCTCTGGAAGGGTCTAGAGCCTCCATTTTTGCACGCTGGTCGAAGTCTCGTGGCCCTCTGTCAGAATCCAGAGTTTCAAGAAGATCGGAGGGGGTCCAAATTTTGGCCAAAAAAAAAAAAAATGACAGTGTTACCCCTTATGTTTTTTTTTCAGGTCCAAATTTTGACCTTCGATATCTCGGCTCTGGAAGGGTCTAGAGCCTCCATTTTTGCGCGCTGGTCGAAGTCTCGTGGCCCTCTGTCAGAATCCAGAGCTTCAAGAAGATCGGAGGGGGTCAAAATTTCGGCCAAAAAAAAAAAAATTACAGTGTTACCCCTTATGTTTTTTTTTTCAGGTCCAAATTTTGACCTTCGATATCTCGGTTCTGGAAGGGTCTAGAGCCTCAATTTTTGCGCGTTGGTCGAAGTCTCGTGGCCCTCTGTCAGAATCCAGAGTTTCAAGAAGATCGGAGGGGGTCAAAATTTCGGCAAAAAAAAAAAATGACAGTGTTACCCCTTATGTTTTTTTTTCAGGTCCAAACTTTGACCTTCGATATCTCGGCTCTGGAAGGGTCTAGAGCCTCCATTTTTGCGTGCTGGTCGAAGTCTCGTGGCCCTCTGTCAGAATCCAGAGTTTCAAGAAGATCGGAGGGGGTCAAAATTTCGGCCAAAAAAAAAAAATGACAGTGTTACCCCTTATGTTTTTTTTTTCAGGTCCAAATTTTGACCTTCGATATCTCGGCTCTGGAAGGGCCTAGAACCTCCATTTTTGCGCGTTGGTCGAAGTCTCGTGGCCCTCTGTCAGAATCCAGAGTTTCAAGAAGATCGGAGGGGGTCAAAATTTCGGCCAAAAAAAAAAAATGACAGTGTTACCCCTTATGTTTTCATTTTCAGGTCCAAATTTTGACCTTCGATATCTCGGCTCTGGAAGGGTCTAGAGCCTCAATTTTTGCGTGTTGGTCGAAGTCTCGTGGCCTTCTGTCAGAATCCAGAGTTTCAAGCAGATCGGAGGGGGTCAAAATTTCGGCCAAAAAAAAAAAATGACAGTGTTACCCCTTATGTTTTTTTTTCAGGTCCAAATTTTGACCTTCGATATCTCGGCTCTGGAAGGGTCTAGAGCCTCCATTTTTGCACGCTGGTCGAAGTCTCGTGGCCCTCTGTCAGAATCCAGAGCTTCAAGAAGATCGGAGGGGGTCAAAATTTTGGCCAAAAAAAAAAATGACAGTGTTACCCCTTATGTTTTTTTTTCAGGTCCAAACTTTGACCTTCGATATCTCGGCTCTGGAAGGGTCTAGAGCCTCCATTTTTGCGCGCTGGTCGAAGTCTCGTGGCCCTCTGTCAGAATCCAGAGTTTCAAGAAGATCGGAGGGGGTCAAAATTTCGGCCCAAAAAAAAAAAATGACAGTGTTACCCCTTATGTTTTTTTTTTCAGGTCCAAATTTTGACCTTCGATATCTCGGCTCTGGAAGGGTCTAGAGCCTCCATTTTTGCGCGCTGGTCGAAGTCTTGTGGCCCTCTGTCAGAATCCAGAGTTTCAAGAAGATCGGAGGGGGTCAAAATTTCGGCCAAAAAAAAAAATGACAGTGTTACCCCTTATATTTTTTTTTCAGGTCCAAACTTTGACCTTCGATATCTCGGCTCTGGAAGGGTCTAGAGCCTCCATTTTTGCGCGCTGGTCGAAGTCTCGTGGCCCTCTTTCAGAATCCAGAGTTTCAAGAAGATCGGAGGGGGTCAAAATTTCGGCCAAAAAAAAAATGACAGTGTTACCCCTTATGTTTTTTTTTCAGGTCCAAATTTTGACCTTCGATATCTCGGCTCTGGAAGGGTCTAGAGCCTCCATTTTTGCGCGCTGGTCGAAGTCTCGTGGCCCTCTGTCAGAATCCAGAGTTTCAAGAAGATCGGAGGGGGTCAAAATTTCGGCCCAAAAAAAAATGACAGTGTTACCCCTTATGTTTTCATTTTCAGGTCCAAATTTTGACCTTCGATATCTCGGCTCTGGAAGGGTCTAGAGCCTCCATTTTTGCGCGCTGGTCGAAGTCTCGTGGCCCTCTGTCAGAATCCAGAGTTTCAGGAAGATCGGAGGGGGGTCAAAATTTCGGCCCAAAAAAAAAAATGACAGTGTTACCCCTTATGTTTTTTTTTCAGGTCCAAATTTTGACCTTCGATATCTCGGCTCTGGAAGGGTCTAGAGCCTCCATTTTTGCGCGCTGGTCGAAGTCTCGTGGCCCTCTGTCAGAATCCAGAGTTTCAAGAAGATCGGAGGGGGTCAAAAATTCGGCCAAAAAAAAAAAATGACAGTGTTACCCCTTATGTTTTTTTTTTCAGGTCCAAATTTTGACCTTCGATATCTCGGCTCTGGAAGGGTCTAGAACCTCCATTTTTGCGCGTTGGTCGAAGTCTCGTGGCCCTCTGTCAGAATCCAGAGTTTCAAGAAGATCGGAGGGGGTCAAAATTTCGGCCCTAAAAAAAAAATGACAGCGTTACCCCTTATGTTTTTTTTTCAGGTCCAAACTTTGACCTTCGATATCTCGGCTCTGGAAGGGTCTAGAGCCTCCATTTTTGCGCGCTGGTCGAAGTCTCGTGGCCCTCTGTCAGAATCCAGAGTTTCAAGAAGATCGGAGGGGGTCAAAATTTCGGCCCCCTCAAAAAAAATGACAGTGTTACCCCTTATGTTTTTTTTTCAGGTCCAAATTTTGACCTTCGATATCTCGGCTCTGGAAGGGTCTAGAGCCTCCATTTTTGCGCGCTGGTCGAAGTCTCGTGGCCCTCTGTCAGAATCCAGAGTTTCAAGAAGATCGGAGGGGGTCAAAATTTCGGCCAAAAAAAAAAAATGACAGTGTTACCCCTTATGTTTTTTTTTCAGGTCCAAATTTTGACCTTCGATATCTCGGCTCTGGAAGGGTCTAGAGCCTCCATTTTTGCACGCTGGTCGAAGTCTCGTGGCCTTCTGTCAGAATCCAGAGTTTCAAGAAGATCGGAGGGGGTCAAAATTTTGGCCAAAAAAAAAAAATGACAGTGTTACCCCTTATGTTTTTTTTTCAGGTCTAAATTTTGACCTTCGATATCTCAGCTCTGGAAGGGTCTAGAGCCTCCATTTTTGCGCGCTGGTCGAAGTCTCGTGGCCCTCTTTCAGAATCCAGAGTTTCAAGAAGATCGGAGGGGGTCAAAATTTCGGCCAAAAAAAAAAATGACAGTGTTACCCCTTATGTTTTTTTTTCAGGTCCAAATTTTGACCTTCGATATCTCGGCTCTGGAAGGGTCTAGAGCCTCCATTTTTGCGCGCTGGTCGAAGTCTCGTGGCCCTCTGTCAGAATCCAGAGTTTCAAGAAGATCGGAGGGGGTCAAAATTTCGGCCCAAAAAAAAATGACAGTGTTACCCCTTATGTTTTCATTTTCAGGTCCAAATTTTGACCTTCGATATCTCGGCTCTGGAAGGGTCTAGAGCCTCCATTTTTGCGCGCTGGTCGAAGTCTCGTGGCCCTCTGTCAGAATCCAGAGTTTCAGGAAGATCGGAGGGGGGTCAAAATTTCGGCCCAAAAAAAAATGACAGTGTTACCCCTTATGTTTTTTTTTCAGGTCCAAATTTTGACCTTCGATATCTCGGCTCTGGAAGGGTCTAGAGCCTCCATTTTTGCGCGCTGGTCGAAGTCTCGTGGCCCTCTGTCAGAATCCAGAGTTTCAAGAAGATCGGAGGGGGTCAAAAATTCGGCCAAAAAAAAAAAATGACAGTGTTACCCCTTATGTTTTTTTTTTTCAGGTCCAAATTTTGACCTTCGATATCTCGGCTCTGGAAGGGTCTAGAACCTCCATTTTTGCGCGTTGGTCGAAGTCTCGTGGCCCTCTGTCAGAATCCAGAGTTTCAAGAAGATCGGAGGGGGTCAAAATTTCGGCCCTAAAAAAAAAATGACAGTGTTACCCCTTATGTTTTTTTTTCAGGTCCAAACTTTGACCTTCGATATCTCGGCTCTGGAAGGGTCTAGAGCCTCCATTTTTGCGCGCTGGTCGAAGTCTCGTGGCCCTCTGTCAGAATCCAGAGTTTCAAGAAGATCGGAGGGGGTCAAAATTTCGGCCCCCTCAAAAAAAATGACAGTGTTACCCCTTATGTTTTTTTTTCAGGTCCAAATTTTGACCTTCGATATCTCGGCTCTGGAAGGGTCTAGAGCCTCCATTTTTGCGCGCTGGTCGAAGTCTCGTGGCCCTCTGTCAGAATCCAGAGTTTCAAGAAGATCGGAGGGGGTCAAAATTTCGGCCAAAAAAAAAAAATGACAGTGTTACCCCTTATGTTTTTTTTTCAGGTCCAAATTTTGACCTTCGATATCTCGGCTCTGGAAGGGTCTAGAGCCTCCATTTTTGCACGCTGGTCGAAGTCTCGTGGCCTTCTGTCAGAATCCAGAGTTTCAAGAAGATCGGAGGGGGTCAAAATTTTGGCCAAAAAAAAAAAATGACAGTGTTACCCCTTATGTTTTTTTTTCAGGTCTAAATTTTGACCTTCGATATCTCAGCTCTGGAAGGGTCTAGAGCCTCAATTTTTGCGCGTTGGTCGAAGTCTCGTGGCCTTCTGTCAGAATCCAGAGTTTCAAGAAGATCGGAGGGGGTCAAAATTTCGGCCAAAAAAAAAAAATGACAGTGTTACCCCTTATGTTTTTTTTTTCAGGTCCAAATTTTGACCTTCGATATCTCGGCTCTGGAAGGGTCTAGAGCCTCCATTTTTGCACGCTGGTCGAAGTCTCGTGGCCCTCTGTCAGAATCCAGAGTTTCAAGAAGATCGGAGGGGGTCAAAATTTTGGCCAAAAAAAAAAAATGACAGTGTTACCCCTTATGTTTTTTTTTCAGGTCCAAACTTTGACCTTCGATATCTCGGCTCTGGAAGGGTCTAGAGCCTCCATTTTTGCGCGCTGGTCGAAGTCTCGTGGCCCTCTGTCAGAATCCAGAGTTTCAAGAAGATCGGAGGGGGTCAAAATTTCGGCCCAAAAAAAAAATGACAGTGTTACCCCTTATGTTTTTTTTTCAGGTCCAATTTTTGACCTTCGATATCTCGGCTCTGGAAGGGTCTAGAGCCTCTATTTTTGCGCGCTGGTCGAAGTCTCGTGGCCCTCTGTCAGAATCCAGAGTTTCAAGAAGATCGGAGGGGGTCAAAATTTTGGCCCAAAAAAAAAAATGACAGTGTTACCCCTTATGTTTTTTTTTCAGGTCCAAATTTTGACCTTCGATATCTCGGCTCTGGAAGGGTCTAGAGCCTCCATTTTTGCACGCTGGTCGAAGTCTCGTGGCCCTCTGTCAGAATCCAGAGTTTCAAGGAGATCGGAGGGGGTCAACATTTTGGGCAAAAAAAAAAAAATGACAGTGTTACCCCTTATGTTTTTTTTTTTCAGGTCCAAATTTTGACCTTCGATATCTCGGCTCTGGAAGGGTCTAGAGCCTCCATTTTTGCGCGCTGGTCGAAGTCTCGTGGCCCTCTGTCAGAATCCAGAGTTTCAAGAAGATCGGAGGGGGTCAAAATTTCGGCCAAAAAAAAAAAAATGACAGTGTTACCCTTATGTTTTTTTTTCAGGTCCAAATTTTGACCTTCGATATCTCGGCTCTGGAAGGGTCTAGAGCCTCAATTTTTGCGCGTTGGTCGAAATCTCGTGGCCTTCTGTCAGAATCCAGAGTTTCAAGAAGATCGGAGGGGGTCAAAATTTTGGCCAAAAAAAAAAAAAATGACAGTGTTACCCCTTATGTTTTTTTTTCAGGTCCAAATTTTGACCTTCGATATCTCGGCTCTGGAAGGGTCTAGAGCCTCCATTTTTGCGCGCTGGTCGAAGTCTCGTGGCCCTCTGTCAGAATCCAGAGTTTCAAGAAGATCGGAGGGGGTCAAAATTTCGGCCCAAAAAAAAAAAATGACAGTGTTACCCCTTATGTTTTTTTTTCAGGTCCAAATTTTGACCTTCGATATCTCGGCTCTGGAAGGGTCTAGAGCCTCCATTTTTGCGCGCTGGTCGAAGTCTCGTGGCCCTCTGTCAGAATCCAGAGTTTCAAGAAGATCGGAGGGGGTCAAAATTTCGGCCAAAAAAAAAAATGACAGTGTTACCCCTTATGTTTTTTTTTCAGGTCCAAATTTTGACCTTCGATATCTCGGCTCTGGAAGGGTCTAGAGCCTCCATTTTTGCACGCTGGTCGAAGTCTCGTGGCCCTCTGTCAGAATCCAGAGTTTCAAGGAGATCGGAGGGGGTCAAAATTTTGGGCAAAAAAAAAAAATGACAGTGTTACCCCTTATGTTTTTTTTTTCAGGTCCAAATTTTGACCTTCGATATCTCGGCTCTGGAAGGGTCTAGAGCCTCCATTTTTGCGCGCTGGTCGAAGTCTCGTGGCCCTCTGTCAGAATCCAGAGTTTCAAGAAGATCGGAGGGGGTCAAAATTTCGGCCAAAAAAAAAAAAAATGACAGTGTTACCCCTTATGTTTTTTTTTCAGGTCCAAATTTTGACCTTCGATATCTCGGCTCTGGAAGGGTCTAGAGCCTCAATTTTTGTGCGTTGGTCGAAGTCTCGTGGCCTTCTGTCAGAATCCAGAGTTTCAAGAAGATCGGAGGGGGTCAAAATTTTGGCCAAAAAAAAAAAAATGACAGTGTTACCCCTTATGTTTTTTTTTCAGGTCCAAATTTTGACCTTCAATATCTCGGCTCTGGAAGGGTCTAGAGCCTCCATTTTTGCACGCTGGTCGAAGTCTCGTGGCCCTCTGTCAGAATCCAGAGTTTCAAGAAGATCGGAGGGGGTCCAAATTTTGGCCAAAAAAAAAAAAAATGACAGTGTTACCCCTTATGTTTTTTTTTTTCAGGTCCAAATTTTGACCTTCGATATCTCGGCTCTGGAAGGGTCTAGAGCCTCCATTTTTGCGCGCTGGTCGAAGTCTCGTGGCCCTCTGTCAGAATCCAGAGTTTCAAGAAGATCGGAGGGGGTCAAAATTTCGGCCAAAAAAAAAAAAAATGACAGTGTTACCCCTTATGTTTTTTTTTTCAGGTCCAAATTTTGACCTTCGATATCTCGGTTCTGGAAGGGTCTAGAGCCTCAATTTTTGCGCGTTGGTCGAAGTCTCGTGGCCCTCTGTCAGAATCCAGAGTTTCAAGAAGATCGGAGGGGGTCAAAATTTCGGCAAAAAAAAAAATGACAGTGTTACCCCTTATGTTTTTTTTTCAGGTCCAAACTTTGACCTTCGATATCTCGGCTCTGGAAGGGTCTAGAGCCTCCATTTTTGCGTGCTGGTCGAAGTCTCGTGGCCCTCTGTCAGAATCCAGAGTTTCAAGAAGATCGGAGGGGGTCAAAATTTCGGCCAAAAAAAAAAAATGACAGTGTTACCCCTTATGTTTTTTTTTTCAGGTCCAAATTTTGACCTTCGATATCTCGGCTCTGGAAGGGCCTAGAACCTCCATTTTTGCGCGTTGGTCGAAGTCTCGTGGCCCTCTGTCAGAATCCAGAGTTTCAAGAAGATCGGAGGGGGTCAAAATTTCGGCCAAAAAAAAAAATGACAGTGTTACCCCTTATGTTTTCATTTTCAGGTCCAAATTTTGACCTTCGATATCTCGGCTCTGGAAGGGTCTAGAGCCTCAATTTTTGCGTGTTGGTCGAAGTCTCGTGGCCTTCTGTCAGAATCCAGAGTTTCAAGCAGATCGGAGGGGGTCAAAATTTCGGCCAAAAAAAAAAAATGACAGTGTTACCCCTTATGTTTTTTTTTCAGGTCCAAATTTTGACCTTCGATATCTCGGCTCTGGAAGGGTCTAGAGCCTCCATTTTTGCACGCTCTTCTAAGTCTCGTGGCCCTCTGTCAGAATCCAGAGCTTCAAGAAGATCGGAGGGGGTCAAAATTTTGGCCAAAAAAAAAAATGACAGTGTTACCCCTTATGTTTTTTTTTCAGGTCCAAACTTTGACCTTCGATATCTCGGCTCTGGAAGGGTCTAGAGCCTCCATTTTTGCGCGCTGGTCGAAGTCTCGTGGCCCTCTGTCAGAATCCAGAGTTTCAAGAAGATCGGAGGGGGTCAAAATTTCGGCCCAAAAAAAAAAAATGACAGTGTTACCCCTTATGTTTTTTTTTTCAGGTCCAAATTTTGACCTTCGATATCTCGGCTCTGGAAGGGTCTAGAGCCTCCATTTTTGCGCGCTGGTCGAAGTCTTGTGGCCCTCTGTCAGAATCCAGAGTTTCAAGAAGATCGGAGGGGGTCAAAATTTCGGCCAAAAAAAAAAATGACAGTGTTACCCCTTATATTTTTTTTTCAGGTCCAAACTTTGACCTTCGATATCTCGGCTCTGGAAGGGTCTAGAGCCTCCATTTTTGCGCGCTGGTCGAAGTCTCGTGGCCCTCTTTCAGAATCCAGAGTTTCAAGAAGATCGGAGGGGGTCAAAATTTCGGCCAAAAAAAAAATGACAGTGTTACCCCTTATGTTTTTTTTTCAGGTCCAAATTTTGACCTTCGATATCTCGGCTCTGGAAGGGTCTAGAGCCTCCATTTTTGCGCGCTGGTCGAAGTCTCGTGGCCCTCTGTCAGAATCCAGAGTTTCAAGAAGATCGGAGGGGGTCAAAATTTCGGCCCAAAAAAAAATGACAGTGTTACCCCTTATGTTTTCATTTTCAGGTCCAAATTTTGACCTTCGATATCTCGGCTCTGGAAGGGTCTAGAGCCTCCATTTTTGCGCGCTGGTCGAAGTCTCGTGGCCCTCTGTCAGAATCCAGAGTTTCAGGAAGATCGGAGGGGGGTCAAAATTTCGGCCCAAAAAAAAAATGACAGTGTTACCCCTTATGTTTTTTTTTCAGGTCCAAATTTTGACCTTCGATATCTCGGCTCTGGAAGGGTCTAGAGCCTCCATTTTTGCGCGCTGGTCGAAGTCTCGTGGCCCTCTGTCAGAATCCAGAGTTTCAAGAAGATCGGAGGGGGTCAAAAATTCGGCCAAAAAAAAAAAATGACAGTGTTACCCCTTATGTTTTTTTTTTTCAGGTCCAAATTTTGACCTTCGATATCTCGGCTCTGGAAGGGTCTAGAACCTCCATTTTTGCGCGTTGGTCGAAGTCTCGTGGCCCTCTGTCAGAATCCAGAGTTTCAAGAAGATCGGAGGGGGTCAAAATTTCGGCCCTAAAAAAAAAATGACAGCGTTACCCCTTATGTTTTTTTTTCAGGTCCAAACTTTGACCTTCGATATCTCGGCTCTGGAAGGGTCTAGAGCCTCCATTTTTGCGCGCTGGTCGAAGTCTCGTGGCCCTCTGTCAGAATCCAGAGTTTCAAGAAGATCGGAGGGGGTCAAAATTTCGGCCCCCTCAAAAAAAATGACAGTGTTACCCCTTATGTTTTTTTTTCAGGTCCAAATTTTGACCTTCGATATCTCGGCTCTGGAAGGGTCTAGAGCCTCCATTTTTGCGCGCTGGTCGAAGTCTCGTGGCCCTCTGTCAGAATCCAGAGTTTCAAGAAGATCGGAGGGGGTCAAAATTTCGGCCAAAAAAAAAAAATGACAGTGTTACCCCTTATGTTTTTTTTTCAGGTCCAAATTTTGACCTTCGATATCTCGGCTCTGGAAGGGTCTAGAGCCTCCATTTTTGCACGCTGGTCGAAGTCTCGTGGCCTTCTGTCAGAATCCAGAGTTTCAAGAAGATCGGAGGGGGTCAAAATTTTGGCCAAAAAAAAAAAATGACAGTGTTACCCCTTATGTTTTTTTTTCAGGTCTAAATTTTGACCTTCGATATCTCAGCTCTGGAAGGGTCTAGAGCCTCCATTTTTGCGCGCTGGTCGAAGTCTCGTGGCCCTCTTTCAGAATCCAGAGTTTCAAGAAGATCGGAGGGGGTCAAAATTTCGGCCAAAAAAAAAAATGACAGTGTTACCCCTTATGTTTTTTTTTCAGGTCCAAATTTTGACCTTCGATATCTCGGCTCTGGAAGGGTCTAGAGCCTCCATTTTTGCGCGCTGGTCGAAGTCTCGTGGCCCTCTGTCAGAATCCAGAGTTTCAAGAAGATCGGAGGGGGTCAAAATTTCGGCCCAAAAAAAAATGACAGTGTTACCCCTTATGTTTTCATTTTCAGGTCCAAATTTTGACCTTCGATATCTCGGCTCTGGAAGGGTCTAGAGCCTCCATTTTTGCGCGCTGGTCGAAGTCTCGTGGCCCTCTGTCAGAATCCAGAGTTTCAGGAAGATCGGAGGGGGGTCAAAATTTCGGCCCAAAAAAAAATGACAGTGTTACCCCTTATGTTTTTTTTTCAGGTCCAAATTTTGACCTTCGATATCTCGGCTCTGGAAGGGTCTAGAGCCTCCATTTTTGCGCGCTGGTCGAAGTCTCGTGGCCCTCTGTCAGAATCCAGAGTTTCAAGAAGATCGGAGGGGGTCAAAAATTCGGCCAAAAAAAAAAAAAATGACAGTGTTACCCCTTATGTTTTTTTTTTTCAGGTCCAAATTTTGACCTTCGATATCTCGGCTCTGGAAGGGTCTAGAACCTCCATTTTTGCGCGTTGGTCGAAGTCTCGTGGCCCTCTGTCAGAATCCAGAGTTTCAAGAAGATCGGAGGGGGTCAAAATTTCGGCCCTAAAAAAAAAATGACAGTGTTACCCCTTATGTTTTTTTTTCAGGTCCAAACTTTGACCTTCGATATCTCGGCTCTGGAAGGGTCTAGAGCCTCCATTTTTGCGCGCTGGTCGAAGTCTCGTGGCCCTCTGTCAGAATCCAGAGTTTCAAGAAGATCGGAGGGGGTCAAAATTTCGGCCCCCTCAAAAAAAATGACAGTGTTACCCCTTATGTTTTTTTTTCAGGTCCAAATTTTGACCTTCGATATCTCGGCTCTGGAAGGGTCTAGAGCCTCCATTTTTGCGCGCTGGTCGAAGTCTCGTGGCCCTCTGTCAGAATCCAGAGTTTCAAGAAGATCGGAGGGGGTCAAAATTTCGGCCAAAAAAAAAAAATGACAGTGTTACCCCTTATGTTTTTTTTTCAGGTCCAAATTTTGACCTTCGATATCTCGGCTCTGGAAGGGTCTAGAGCCTCCATTTTTGCACGCTGGTCGAAGTCTCGTGGCCTTCTGTCAGAATCCAGAGTTTCAAGAAGATCGGAGGGGGTCAAAATTTTGGCCAAAAAAAAAAAATGACAGTGTTACCCCTTATGTTTTTTTTTCAGGTCTAAATTTTGACCTTCGATATCTCAGCTCTGGAAGGGTCTAGAGCCTCAATTTGTGCACGTTGGTCGAAGTCTCGTGGCCTTCTGTCAGAATCCAGAGTTTCAAGAAGATCGGAGGGGGTCAAAATTTCGGCCAAAAAAAAAAATGACAGTGTTACCCCTTATGTTTTTTTTTTCAGGTCCAAATTTTGACCTTCGATATCTCGGCTCTGGAAGGGTCTAGAGCCTCCATTTTTGCACGCTGGTCGAAGTCTCGTGGCCCTCTGTCAGAATCCAGAGTTTCAAGAAGATCGGAGGGGGTCAAAATTTTGGCCAAAAAAAAAAAAATGACAGTGTTACCCCTTATGTTTTTTTTTCAGGTCCAAACTTTGACCTTCGATATCTCGGCTCTGGAAGGGTCTAGAGCCTCCATTTTTGCGCGCTGGTCGAAGTCTCGTGGCCCTCTGTCAGAATCCAGAGTTTCAAGAAGATCGGAGGGGGTCAAAATTTCGGCCCAAAAAAAAAATGACAGTGTTACCCCTTATGTTTTTTTTTCAGGTCCAATTTTTGACCTTCGATATCTCGGCTCTGGAAGGGTCTAGAGCCTCTATTTTTGCGCGCTGGTCGAAGTCTCGTGGCCCTCTGTCAGAATCCAGAGTTTCAAGAAGATCGGAGGGGGTCAAAATTTCGGCCCAAAAAAAAAAATGACAGTGTTACCCCTTATGTTTTTTTTTCAGGTCCAAATTTTGACCTTCGATATCTCGGCTCTGGAAGGGTCTAGAGCCTCCATTTTTGCACGCTGGTCGAAGTCTCGTGGCCCTCTGTCAGAATCCAGAGTTTCAAGGAGATCGGAGGGGGTCAACATTTTGGGCAAAAAAAAAAAAATGACAGTGTTACCCCTTATGTTTTTTTTTTTCAGGTCCAAATTTTGACCTTCGATATCTCGGCTCTGGAAGGGTCTAGAGCCTCCATTTTTGCGCGCTGGTCGAAGTCTCGTGGCCCTCTGTCAGAATCCAGAGTTTCAAGAAGATCGGAGGGGGTCAAAATTTCGGCCAAAAAAAAAAAAATGACAGTGTTACCCTTATGTTTTTTTTTCAGGTCCAAATTTTGACCTTCGATATCTCGGCTCTGGAAGGGTCTAGAGCCTCAATTTTTGCGCGTTGGTCGAAATCTCGTGGCCTTCTGTCAGAATCCAGAGTTTCAAGAAGATCGGAGGGGGTCAAAATTTTGGCCAAAAAAAAAAAAAAATGACAGTGTTACCCCTTATGTTTTTTTTTCAGGTCCAAATTTTGACCTTCGATATCTCGGCTCTGGAAGGGTCTAGAGCCTCCATTTTTGCACGCTGGTCGAAGTCTCGTGGCCCTCTGTCAGAATCCAGAGTTTCAAGAAGATCGGAGGGGGTCCAAATTTTGGCCAAAAAAAAAAATGACAGTGTTACCCCTTATGTTTTTTTTTTTCAGGTCCAAATTTTGACCTTCGATATCTCGGCTCTGGAAGGGTCTAGAGCCTCCATTTTTGCGCGCTGGTCGAAGTCTCGTGGCCCTCTGTCAGAATCCAGAGTTTCAAGAAGATCGGAGGGGGTCAAAATTTCGGCCAAAAAAAAAAAAAATGACAGTGTTACCCCTTATGTTTTTTTTTCAGGTCCAAATTTTGACCTTCGATATCTCGGCTCTGGAAGGGTCTAGAGCCTCAATTTTTGCGCGTTGGTCGAAGTCTCGTGGCCTTCTGTCAGAATCCAGAGTTTCAAGAAGATCGGAGGGGGTCAAAATTTTGGCCAAAAAAAAAATGACAGTGTTACCCCTTATGTTTTTTTTTCAGGTCCAAATTTTGACCTTCGATATCTCGGCTCTGGAAGGGTCTAGAGCCTCCATTTTTGCACGCTGGTCGAAGTCTCGTGGCCCTCTGTCAGAATCCAGAGTTTCAAGAAGATCGGAGGGGGTCCAAATTTTGGCCAAAAAAAAAAAATGACAGTGTTACCCCTTATGTTTTTTTTTTCAGGTCCAAATTTTGACCTTCGATATCTCGGCTCTGGAAGGGTCTAGAGCCTCCATTTTTGCGCGCTGGTCGAAGTCTCGTGGCCCTCTGTCAGAATCCAGAGTTTCAAGAAGATCGGAGGGGGTCAAAATTTCGGCCAAAAAAAAAAAATGACAGTGTTACCCCTTATGTTTTTTTTTTCAGGTCCAAATTTTGACCTTCGATATCTCGGTTCTGGAAGGGTCTAGAGCCTCAATTTTTGCGCGTTGGTCGAAGTCTCGTGGCCCTCTGTCAGAATCCAGAGTTTCAAGAAGATCGGAGGGGGTCAAAATTTCGGCCAAAAAAAAAAATGACAGTGTTACCCCTTATGTTTTTTTTCAGGTCCAAACTTTGACCTTCGATATCTCGGCTCTGGAAGGGTCTAGAACCTCCATTTTTCCGCGCTGGTCGAAGTCTCGTGGCCCTCTGTCAGAATCCAGAGTTTCAAGAAGATCGGAGGGGGTCAAAATTTCGGCCCAAAAAAAAAATGACAGTGTTACCCCTTATGTTTTTTTTTCAGGTCCAAATTTTGACCTTCGATATCTCGGCTCTGGAAGGGTCTAGATCCTCCATTTTTGCGCACTGGTCGAAGTCTCGTGGCCCTCTGTCAGAATCCAGAGTTTCAAGAAGATCGGAGGGGGTCAAAATTTCGGCCAAAAAAAAAAATGACAGTGTTACCCCTTATGTTTTTTTTTCAGGTCCAAATTTTGACCTTCGATATCTCGGCTCTGGAAGGGTCTAGAGCCTCCATTTTTGCGCGCTGGTCGAAGTCTCGTGGCCCTCTGTCAGAATCCAGAGTTTCAAGAAGATCGGAGGGGGTCAAAATTTTGGCCAAAAAAAAAAAATGACAGTGTTACCCCTTATGTTTTTTTTTTCAGGTCCAAACTTTGACCTTCGATATCTCGGCTCTGGAAGGGTCTAGAGCCTCCATTTTTGCGCGCTGGTCGAAGTCGCGTGGCCCTCTGTCAGAATCCGGAGTTTCAAGAAGATCGGAGGGGGTCAAAATTTCGGCCCAAAAAAAAAATGACAGTGTTACCCCTTATGTTTTTTTTCAGGTCCAAATTTTGACCTTCAATATCTCGGCTCTGGAAGGGTCTAGAGCCTCCATTTTTGCGCGCTGGTCGAAGTCTCGTGGCCCTCTGTCAGAATCCAGAGTTTCAAGAAGATCGGAGGGGGTCAAAATTTCGGCCAAAAAAAAAAATGACAGTGTTACCCCTTTTTGTTTTTTTTTCAGGTCCAAACTTTGACCTTCGATATCTCGGCTCTGGAAGGGTCTAGAGCCTCCATTTTTGCGCGCTGGTCGAAGTCTCGTGGCCCTCTGTCAGAATCCAGAGTTTCAAGAAGATCGGAGGGGGTCAAAATTTCGGCCAAAAAAAAATGACAGTGTTACCCCTTATGTTTTTTTTTCAGGTCCAAATTTTGACCTTCGATATCTCGGCTCTGGAAGGGTCTAGAACCTCCATTTTTGCGCGTTGGTCGAAGTCTCGTGGCCCTCTGTCAGAATCCAGAGTTTCAAGAGATATCGAAGGTCAAAATTTGGACCTGAAAAAAAAACATAAGGGGTAACACTGTCATTTTTTTTTTTTTGGCCAAAATTTTGACCCCCTCCGATCTTCTTGAAACTCTGGATTCTGACAGAGGGCCACGAGACTTCGACCAGCGCGCAAAAATGGAGGCTCTAGACCCTTCCAGAGCCGAGATATCGAAGGTCAAAATTTGGACCTGAAAAAAAAACATAAGGGGTGACACTGTCATTTTTTTTTTTTTTGGCCGAAATTTTGACCCCCTCCGATCTTCTTGAAACTCTGGATTCTGACAAAAGGCCACAAGACTTCGACCAACGCGCAAAAATTGAGGCTCTAGACCCTTCCAGAGCCGAGATATCGAAGGTCAAAATTTGCACCTGAAAAAAAAACATAAGGGGTAACACTGTCATTTTTTTTTTTTGGCCGAAATTTTGACCCCCTCCGATCTTCTTGAAACTCTGGATTCTGACAGAGGGCCACGAGACTTCGACCAGCGCGCAAAAATGGAGGCTCTAGACCCTTCCAGAGCCGAGATATCGAAGGTCAAAATTTGGACCTGAAAAAAAAAACATAAGGGGTAACACTGTCATTTTTTTTTTTGGCCGAAATTTTGACCCCCTCCGATCTTCTTGAAACTCTGGATTCTGACAGAAGGCCACGAGACTTCGACCAACGCGCAAAAATTGAGGCTCTAGACCCTTCCAGAGCCGAGATATCGAAGGTCAAAATTTGGACCTGAAAAAAAACATAAGGGGTAACACTGTCATTTTTTTTGGCCGAAATTTTGACCCCCTCCGATCTTCTTGAAACTCTGGATTCTGACAGAGGGCCACGAGACTTCGACCAACGCGCAAAAATTGAGGCTCTAGACCCTTCCAGAGCCGAGATATCGAAGGTCAAAATTTGGACCTGAAAAAAAAAACATAAGGGGTAACACTGTCATTTTTTTTTTTGGGCCGAAAGTTTTGACCCCCTCCGATCTTCTTGAAACTCTGGATTCTGACAGAGGGCCACGAGACTTCGACCAGCGCGCAAAAATGGAGGTTCTAGACCCTTCCAGAGCCGAGATATCGAAGGTCAAAGTTTGGACCTGAAAAAAAAAAACATAAGGGGTAACACTGTCATTTTTTTTTTTGGCCGAAATTTTGACCCCCTCCGATCTTCTTGAAACTCTGGATTCTGACAGAGGGCCACGAGACTTCGACCAGCGCGCAAAAATGGAGGCTCTAGACCCTTCCAGAGCCGAGATATCGAAGGTCAAAATTTGGACCTGAAAAAAAAAACATAAGGGGTAACACTGTCATTTTTTTTTGGCCGAAATTTTGACCCCCTCCGATCTTCTTGAAACTCTGGATTCTGACAGAGGGCCACGAGACTTCGACCAGCGCGCAAAAATGGAGGCTCTAGACCCTTCCAGAGCCGAGATATCGAAGGTCAAAATTTGGACCTGAAAAAAAACATAAGGGGTAACACTGTCATTTTTTTTTTTGGCCGAAATTTTGACCCCCTCCGATCTTCTTGAAACTCTGGACTCTGACAGAGGGCCACGAGACTTCGACCAACGCGCAAAAATTGAGGCTCTAGACCCTTCCAGAGCCGAGATATCGAAGGTCAAAATTTGGACCTGAAAAAAAAACATAAGGGGTAACACTGTCATTTTTTTTTTTTGGCCAAAATTTTGACCCCCTCCGATCTTCTTGAAACTCTGGATTCTGACAGAGGGCCATGAGACTTCGACCAGCGTGCAAAAATGGAGGCTCTAGACCCTTCCAGAGCCGAGAAATCGAAGGTCAAAATTTGGACCTGAAAAAAAAACATAAGGGGTAACACTGTCATTTTTTTTTTTTGGCCGAAATTTTGACCCCCTCCGATCTTCTTGAAACTCTGGATTCTGACAGAGGGCCACGAGACTTCGACCAGCGCGCAAAAATGGAGGCTCTAGACCCTTCCAGAGCCGAGATATCGAAGGTCAAAATTTGGACCTGAAAAAAAAAAACATAAGGGGTAACACTGTCATTTTTTTTTTTGGCCGAAATTTTGACCCCCTCCGATCTTCTTGAAACTCTGGATTCTCACAGAGGGCCACGAGACTTCGACCAACGCGCAAAAATGGAGGCTCTAGACCCTTCCAGAGCCGAGATATCGAAGGTCAAAATTTGGACCTGAAAAAAAAACATAAGGGGTAACACTGTCATTTTTTTTTTGGCCGAAATTTTGAACCCCTCCGATCTTCTTGAAACTCTGGATTCTGACAGAGGGCCACGAGACTTCGACCAGTGCGCAAAAATGGAGGCTCTAGACCCTTTCAGAGCCGAGATATCGAAGGTCAAAATTTGGACCTGAAAAAAAAACATAAGGGGTAACACTGTCATTTTTTTTTGGCCGAAATTTTGACCCCCTCCGATCTTCTTGAAACTCTGGATTCTGACAGAAGGCCACGAGACTTCGACCAACGCGCAAAAATTGAGGCTCTAGACCCTTCCAGAGCCGAGATATCGAAGGTCAAAATTTGGACCTGAAAAAAAAACATAAGGGGTAACACTGTCATTTTTTTTTTTTGGCCGAAATTTTTACCCCCTCCGATCTTCTTGAAACTCTGGATTCTGACAGAGGGCCACGAGACTTCGACCAGCGCGCAAAAATGGAGGCTCTAGACCCTTCCAGAGCCGAGATATCGAAGGTCAAAATTTGGACCTGAAAAAAAACATAAGGGGTAACACTGTCATTTTTTTTTTTTTGGCCGAAATTTTGACCCCCTCCGATCTTCTTGAAACTCTGGACTCTGACAGAGGGCCACGAGACTTCGACCAACGCGCAAAAATTGAGGCTCTAGACCCTTCCAGAGCCGAGATATCGAAGGTCAAAATTTGGACCTGAAAAAAAAACATAAGGGGTAACACTGTCATTTTTTTTTTTTTTGGCCAAAATTTTGACCCCCTCCGATCTTCTTGAAACTCTGGATTCTGACAGAGGGCCACGAGACTTCGACCAGCGTGCAAAAATGGAGGCTCTAGACCCTTCCAGAGCCGAGATATCGAAGGTCAAAATTTGGACCTGAAAAAAAAACATAAGGGGTAACACTGTCATTTTTTTTTTGGCCGAAATTTTGACCCCCTCCGATCTTCTTGAAACTCTGGATTCTGACAGAGGGCCACGAGACTTCGACCAAGGCGCAAAAATTGAGGCTCTAGACCCTTCCAGAGCCGAGATATCAAAGGTCAAAATTTGGACCTGAAAAAAAAAAACATAAGGGGTAACACTGTCATTTTTTTTTTGGCCGAAATTTTGACCCCCTCCGATCTTCTTGAAACTCTGGATTCTGACAGAGGGCCACGAGACTTCGACCAGCGCGCAAAAATGGAGGCTCTAGACCCTTCCAGAGCCGAGATATCGAAGGTCAAAGTTTGGACCTGAAAAAAAAACATAAGGGGTAACACTGTCATTTTTTTTGGCCGAAATTTTGACCCCCTCCGATCTTCTTGAAACTCTGGATTCTGACAGAGGGCCACGAGACTTCGACCAACGCGCAAAAATTGAGGCTCTAGACCCTTCCAGAGCCGAGATATCGAAGGTCAAAATTTGGACCTGAAAAAAAAACATAAGGGGTAACACTGTCATTTTTTTTTTGGCCGAAATTTTGACCCCCTCCGATCTACTTGAAACTCTGGATTCTGACAGAGGGCCACGAGACTTCGACCAGCGCGCAAAAATGGAGGCTCTAGACCCTTCCAGAGCCGAGATATCGAAGGTCAAAATTTGGACCTGAAAAAAAAACATAAGGGGTAACACTGTCATTTTTTTTTTTGGCCGAAATTTTGACCCCCTCCGATCTTCTTGAAACTCTGGATTCTGACAGAGGGCCACGAGACTTCGACCAGCGCGCAAAAATGGAGGCTCTAGACCCTTCCAGAGCCGAGATATCGAAGGTCAAAATTTGGACCTGAAAAAAAAACATAAGGGGTAACACTGCCATTTTTTTTTTTTGGCCGAAATTTTGACCCCCTCCGATCTTCTTGAAACTCTGGATTCTGACAGAAGGCCACGAGACTTCGACCAACGCGCAAAAATGGAGGCTCTAGACCCTTCCAGAGCCGAGATATCGAAGGTCAAAATTTGGACCTGAAAAAAAAAACATAAGGGGTAACACTGTCATTTTTTTTTTTTGGCCGAAAATTTGACCCCCTCCGATCTTCTTGAAACTCTGGATTCTGACAGAGGGCCACGAGACTTCGACCAGCGCGCAAAAATGGAGGCTCTAGACCCTTCCAGAGCCGAGATATCGAAGGTCAAAGTTTGGACCTGAAAAAAAACATAAGGGGTAACACTGTCATTTTTTTTTTTTTTGGCCGAAATTTTGACCCCCTCCGATCTTCTTGAAACTCTGGATTCTGACAGAGGGCCACGAGACTTCGACCAGCGCGCAAAAATTGAGGCTCTAGACCCTTCCAGAGCCGAGATATCAAAGGTCAAAATTTGGACCTGAAAAAAAAACATAAGGGGTAACACTGTCATTTTTTTTTTTTGGCCGAAATTTTGACCCCCTCCGATCTTCTTGAAACTCTGGATTCTGACAGAGGGCCACGAGACTTCGACCAGCGCGCAAAAATGGAGGCTCTAGACCCTTCCAGAGCCGAGATATCGAAGGTCAAAATTTGGACCTGAAAAAAAAACATAAGGGGTAACACTGTCATTTTTTTTTTGGCCGAAATTTTGACCCCCTCCGATCTTCTTGAAACTCTGGATTCTGACAGAGGGCTACGAGACTTCGACCAGCGCGCAAAAATGGAGACTCTAGACCCTTCCAGAGCCGAGATATCGAAGGTCAAAATTTGGACCTGAAAAAAAAAACATAAGGGGTAACACTGTCATTTTTTTTTGGGCCGAAATTTTGACCCCCTCCGATCTTCTTGAAACTCTGGATTCTGACAGAGGGCCACGAGACTTCGACCAGCGCGCAAAAATGGAGGTTCTAGACCCTTCCAGAGCCGAGATATCGAAGGTCAAAGTTTGGACCTGAAAAAAAAACATAAGGGGTAACACTGTCATTTTTTTTTGGCCGAAATTTTTACCCCCTCCGATCTTCTTGAAACTCTGGATTCTGACAGAGGGCCACGAGACTTCGACCAACGCGCAAAAATTGAGGCTCTAGACCCTTCCAGAGCCGAGATATCGAAGGTCAAAATTTGGACCTGAAAAAAAAACATAAGGGGTAACACTGTCATTTTTTTTTTTTGGCCGAAATTTTGACCCCCTCCGATCTTCTTGAAACTCTGGATTCTGACAGAGGGCCACGAGACTTCGGCCAGCGCGCAAAAATGGAGGCTCTAGACCCTTCCAGAGCCGAGATAAAGAAGGTCAAAATTTGGACCTGAAAAAAAACATAAGGGGTAACACTGTCATTTTTTTTTTTTGGCCGAAATTTTGACCCCCTCCGATCTTCTTGAAACTCTGGATTCTGACAGAGGGCCACGAGACTTCGACCAGTGCGCAAAAATGGAGGCTCTAGACCCTTCCAGAGCCGAGATATCGAAGGTCAAAATTTGGACCTGAAAAAAAAACATAAGGGGTAACACTGTCATTTTTTTTTTTTGGCCGAAATTTTGACCCCCTCCGATCTTCTTGAAACTCTGGATTCTGACAGAGGGCCACGAGACTTCGACCAGCGCGCAAAAATGGAGACTCTAGACCCTTCCAGAGCCGAGATATCGAAGGTCAAAATTTGGACCTGAAAAAAAAAACATAAGGGGTAACTCTGTCATTTTTTTTTTTGGCCGAAATTTTGACCCCCTCCGATCTTCTTGAAACTCTGGATTCTGACAGAAGGCCACAAGACTTCGACCAACACGCAAAAATTGAGGCTCTAGACCCTTCCAGAGCCGAGATATCGAAGGTCAAAATTTGGACCTGAAAAAAAAAACATACGGGGTAACACTGTCATTTTTTTTTGGCCGAAATTTTGACCCCCTCCGATCTTCTTGAAACTCTGGATTCTGACAGAGGGCCACGAGACTTCGACCAACGCGCAAAAATTGAGGCTCTAGACCCTTCCAGAGCCGAGATATCGAAGGTCAAAATTTGGACCTGAAAAAAAAACATAAGGGGTAACACTGTCATTTTTTTTTTTTTTTTTGGCCGAAATTTTGACCCCCTCCGATCTTCTTGAAACTCTGGATTCTGACAGAGGGCCACGAGACTTCGACCAGCACGCAAAAATGGAGGCTCTAGATCCTTCCAGAGCCGAGATATCGAAGGTCAAAGTTTGGACCTGAAAAAAAAACATAAGGGGTAACACTGTCATTTTTTTTTTTGGCCGAAATTTTGACCCCCTCCGATCTTCTTGAAACTCTGGATTCTGACAGAGGGCCACAAGACTTCGACCAACGCGCAAAAATTGAGGCTCTAGACCCTTCCAGAGCCGAGATATCGAAGGTCAAAATTTGGACCTGAAAAAAAAACATAAGGGGTGACACTGTCATTTTTTTTTTTTTTGGCCGAAATTTTGACCCCCTCCGATCTTCTTGAAACTCTGGATTCTGACAAAAGGCCACAAGACTTCGACCAACGCGCAAAAATTGAGGCTCTAGACCCTTCCAGAGCCGAGATATCGAAGGTCAAAATTTGCACCTGAAAAAAAAAACATAAGGGGTAACACTGTCATTTTTTTTTTTGGCCGAAATTTTGACCCCCTCCGATCTTCTTGAAACTCTGGATTCTGACAGAGGGCCACGAGACTTCGACCAGCGCGCAAAAATGGAGGCTCTAGACCCTTCCAGAGCCGAGATATCGAAGGTCAAAATTTGGACCTGAAAAAAAAAACATAAGGGGTAACACTGTCATTTTTTTTTTTGGCCGAAATTTTGACCCCCTCCGATCTTCTTGAAACTCTGGATTCTGACAGAAGGCCACGAGACTTCGACCAACGCGCAAAAATTGAGGCTCTAGACCCTTCCAGAGCCGAGATATCGAAGGTCAAAATTTGGACCTGAAAAAAAACATAAGGGGTAACACTGTCATTTTTTTTGGCCGAAATTTTGACCCCCTCCGATCTTCTTGAAACTCTGGATTCTGACAGAGGGCCACGAGACTTCGACCAACGCGCAAAAATTGAGGCTCTAGACCCTTCCAGAGCCGAGATATCGAAGGTCAAAATTTGGACCTGAAAAAAAAAAACATAAGGGGTAACACTGTCATTTTTTTTTTGGGCCGAAAGTTTTGACCCCCTCCGATCTTCTTGAAACTCTGGATTCTGACAGAGGGCCACGAGACTTCGACCAGCGCGCAAAAATGGAGGTTCTAGACCCTTCCAGAGCCGAGATATCGAAGGTCAAAGTTTGGACCTGAAAAAAAAAACATAAGGGGTAACACTGTCATTTTTTTTTTTGGCCAAAATTTTGACCCCCTCCGATCTTCTTGAAACTCTGGATTCTGACAGAGGGCCATGAGACTTCGACCAGCGTGCAAAAATGGAGGCTCTAGACCCTTCCAGAGCCGAGAAATCGAAGGTCAAAATTTGGACCTGAAAAAAAAACATAAGGGGTAACACTGTCATTTTTTTTTTGGCCGAAATTTTGACCCCCTCCGATCTTCTTGAAACTCTGGATTCTGACAGAGGGCCACGAGACTTCGACCAGCGCGCAAAAATGGAGGCTCTAGACCCTTCCAGAGCCGAGATATCGAAGGTCAAAATTTGGACCTGAAAAAAAAAACATAAGGGGTAACACTGTCATTTTTTTTTTTGGCCGAAATTTTGACCCCCTCCGATCTTCTTGAAACTCTGGATTCTCACAGAGGGCCACGAGACTTCGACCAACGCGCAAAAATGGAGGCTCTAGACCCTTCCAGAGCCGAGATATCGAAGGTCAAAATTTGGACCTGAAAAAAAAACATAAGGGGTAACACTGTCATTTTTTTTTTTGGCCGAAATTTTGAACCCCTCCGATCTTCTTGAAACTCTGGATTCTGACAGAGGGCCACGAGACTTCGACCAGTGCGCAAAAATGGAGGCTCTAGACCCTTCCAGAGCCGAGATATCGAAGGTCAAAATTTGGACCTGAAAAAAAAAACATAAGGGGTAACACTGTCATTTTTTTTTTTTTGGCCGAAATTTTGACCCCCTCCGATCTTCTTGAAACTCTGGATTCTGACAGAAGGCCACGAGACTTCGACCAACGCGCAAAAATTGAGGCTCTAGACCCTTCCAGAGCCGAGATATCGAAGGTCAAAATTTGGACCTGAAAAAAAAACATAAGGGGTAACACTGTCATTTTTTTTTTTGGCCGAAATTTTGACCCCCTCCGATCTTCTTGAAACTCTGGATTCTGACAGAGGGCCACGAGACTTCGACCAGCGCGCAAAAATGGAGGCTCTAGACCCTTCCAGAGCCGAGATATCGAAGGTCAAAATTTGGACCTGAAAAAAAAACATAAGGGGTAACACTGTCATTTTTTTTTTTTTTGGCCGAAATTTTGACCCCCTCCGATCTTCTTGAAACTCTGGACTCTGACAGAGGGCCACGAGACTTCGACCAACGCGCAAAAATTGAGGCTCTAGACCCTTCCAGAGCTGAGATATCGAAGGTCAAAATTTGGACCTGAAAAAAAAACATAAGGGGTAACACTGTCATTTTTTTTTTTTTTTGGCCAAAATTTTGACCCCCTCCGATCTTCTTGAAACTCTGGATTCTGACAGAGGGCCACGAGACTTCGACCAGCGTGCAAAAATGGAGGCTCTAGACCCTTCCAGAGCCGAGATATCGAAGGTCAAAATTTGGACCTGAAAAAAAAACATAAGGGGTAACACTGTCATTTTTTTTTGGCCGAAATTTTGACCCCCTCCGATCTTCTTGAAACTCTGGATTCTGACAGAGGGCCACGAGACTTCGACCAAGGCGCAAAAATTGAGGCTCTAGACCCTTCCAGAGCCGAGATATCAAAGGTCAAAATTTGGACCTGAAAAAAAAACATAAGGGGTAACACTGTCATTTTTTTTTTGGCCGAAATTTTGACCCCCTCCGATCTTCTTGAAACTCTGGATTCTGACAGAGGGCCACGAGACTTCGACCAGCGCGCAAAAATGGAGGCTCTAGACCCTTCCAGAGCCGAGATATCGAAGGTCAAAGTTTGGACCTGAAAAAAAAAACATAAGGGGTAACACTGTCATTTTTTTTTGGCCGAAATTTTGACCCCCTCCGATCTTCTTGAAACTCTGGATTCTGACAGAGGGCCACGAGACTTCGACCAACGCGCAAAAATTGAGGCTCTAGACCCTTCCAGAGCCGAGATATCGAAGGTCAAAATTTGGACCTGAAAAAAAAACATAAGGGGTAACACTGTCATTTTTTTTTTGGCCGAAATTTTGACCCCCTCCGATCTACTTGAAACTCTGGATTCTGACAGAGGGCCACGAGACTTCGACCAGCGCGCAAAAATGGAGGCTCTAGACCCTTCCAGAGCCGAGATATCGAAGGTCAAAATTTGGACCTGAAAAAAAAACATAAGGGGTAACACTGTCATTTTTTTTTTGGCCGAAATTTTGACCCCCTCCGATCTTCTTGAAACTCTGGATTCTGACAGAGGGCCACGAGACTTCGACCAGCGCGCAAAAATGGAGGCTCTAGACCCTTCCAGAGCCGAGATATCGAAGGTCAAAATTTGGACCTGAAAAAAAAACATAAGGGGTAACACTGCCATTTTTTTTTTTTTGGCCGAAATTTTGACCCCCTCCGATCTTCTTGAAACTCTGGATTCTGACAGAAGGCCACGAGACTTCGACCAACGCGCAAAAATTGAGGCTCTAGACCCTTCCAGAGCCGAGATATCGAAGGTCAAAATTTGGACCTGAAAAAAAAACATAAGGGGTAACACTGTCATTTTTTTTTTTGGCCGAAAATTTGACCCCCTCCGATCTTCTTGAAACTCTGGATTCTGACAGAGGGCCACGAGACTTCGACCAGCGCGCAAAAATGGAGGCTCTAGACCCTTCCAGAGCCGAGATATCGAAGGTCAAAGTTTGGACCTGAAAAAAAACATAAGGGGTAACACTGTCATTTTTTTTTTTTTGGCCGAAATTTTGACCCCCTCCGATCTTCTTGAAACTCTGGATTCTGACAGAGGGCCACGAGACTTCGACCAGCGCGCAAAAATTGAGGCTCTAGACCCTTCCAGAGCCGAGATATCAAAGGTCAAAATTTGGACCTGAAAAAAAAAACATAAGGGGTAACACTGTCATTTTTTTTTTTTTGGCCGAAATTTTGACCCCCTCCGATCTTCTTGAAACTCTGGATTCTGACAGAGGGCCACGAGACTTCGACCAGCGCGCAAAAATGGAGGCTCTAGACCCTTCCAGAGCCGAGATATTGAAGGTCAAAATTTGGACCTGAAAAAAAAACATAAGGGGTAACACTGTCATTTTTTTTTTTTGGCCGAAATTTTGACCCCCTCCGATCTTCTTGAAACTCTGGATTCTGACAGAGGGCTACGAGACTTCGACCAGCGCGCAAAAATGGAGACTCTAGACCCTTCCAGAGCCGAGATATCGAAGGTCAAAATTTGGACCTGAAAAAAAAAACATAAGGGGTAACACTGTCATTTTTTTTGGGGCCGAAATTTTGACCCCCTCCGATCTTCTTGAAACTCTGGATTCTGACAGAGGGCCACGAGACTTCGACCAGCGCGCAAAAATGGAGGTTCTAGACCCTTCCAGAGCCGAGATATCGAAGGTCAAAGTTTGGACCTGAAAAAAAAACATAAGGGGTAACACTGTCATTTTTTTTTTGGCCGAAATTTTTACCCCCTCCGATCTTCTTGAAACTCTGGATTCTGACAGAGGGCCACGAGACTTCGACCAACGCGCAAAAATTGAGGCTCTAGACCCTTCCAGAGCCGAGATATCGAAGGTCAAAATTTGGACCTGAAAAAAAAACATAAGGGGTAACACTGTCATTTTTTTTTTTTTTGGCCGAAATTTTGACCCCCTCCGATCTTCTTGAAACTCTGGATTCTGACAGAGGGCCACGAGACTTCGGCCAGCGCGCAAAAATGGAGGCTCTAGACCCTTCCAGAGCCGAGATAAAGAAGGTCAAAATTTGGACCTGAAAAAAAACATAAGGGGTAACACTGTCATTTTTTTTTTTTGGCCGAAATTTTGACCCCCTCCGATCTTCTTGAAACTCTGGATTCTGACAGAGGGCCACGAGACTTCGACCAGTGCGCAAAAATGGAGGCTCTAGACCCTTCCAGAGCCGAGATATCGAAGGTCAAAATTTGGACCTGAAAAAAAAACATAAGGGGTAACACTGTCATTTTTTTTTTTTGGCCGAAATTTTGACCCCCTCCGATCTTCTTGAAACTCTGGATTCTGACAGAGGGCCACGAGACTTCGACCAGCGCGCAAAAATGGAGACTCTAGACCCTTCCAGAGACGAGATATCGAAGGTCAAAATTTGGACCTGAAAAAAAAAACATAAGGGGTAACACTGTCATTTTTTTTTTTGGCCGAAATTTTGACCCCCTCCGATCTTCTTGAAACTCTGGATTCTGACAGAAGGCCACAAGACTTCGACCAACACGCAAAAATTGAGGCTCTAGACCCTTCCAGAGCCGAGATATCGAAGGTCAAAATTTGGACCTGAAAAAAAAAACATAAGGGGTAACACTGTCATTTTTTTTTTGGCCGAAATTTTGACCCCCTCCGATCTTCTTGAAACTCTGGATTCTGACAGAGGGCCACGAGACTTCGACCAGCGCGCAAAAATGGAGGCTCTAGACCCTTCCAGAGCCGAGATATCGAAGGTCAAAGTTTGGACCTGAAAAAAAAACATAAGGGGTAACACTGTCATTTTTTTTTGGCCGAAATTTTGACCCCCTCCGATCTTCTTGAAACTCTGGATTCTGACAGAGGGCCACGAGACTTCGACCAACGCGCAAAAATTGAGGCTCTAGACCCTTCCAGAGCCGAGATATCGAAGGTCAAAATTTGGACCTGAAAAAAAAACATAAGGGGTAACACTGTCATTTTTTTTTTTTTTTTTGGCCGAAATTTTGACCCCCTCCGATCTTCTTGAAACTCTGGATTCTGACAGAGGGCCACGAGACTTCGACCAGCACGCAAAAATGGAGGCTCTAGATCCTTCCAGAGCCGAGATATCGAAGGTCAAAGTTTGGACCTGAAAAAAAAACATAAGGGGTAACACAGTCATTTTTTTTTTTGGCCGAAATTTTGACCCCCTCCGATCTTCTTGAAACTCTGGATTCTGACAGAGGGCCACAAGACTTCGACCAACGCGCAAAAATTGAGGCTCTAGACCCTTCCAGAGCCGAGATATCGAAGGTCAAAATTTGGACCTGAAAAAAAAACATAAGGGGTGACACTGTCATTTTTTTTTTTTGGCCGAAATTTTGACCCCCTCCGATCTTCTTGAAACTCTGGATTCTGACAAAAGGCCACAAGACTTCGACCAACGCGCAAAAATTGAGGCTCTAGACCCTTCCAGAGCCGAGATATCGAAGGTCAAAATTTGCACCTGAAAAAAAAACATAAGGGGTAACACTGTCATTTTTTTTTTTGGCCGAAATTTTGACCCCCTCCGATCTTCTTGAAACTCTGGATTCTGACAGAGGGCCACGAGACTTCGACCAGCGCGCAAAAATGGAGGCTCTAGACCCTTCCAGAGCCGAGATATCGAAGGTCAAAATTTGGACCTGAAAAAAAAAACATAAGGGGTAACACTGTCATTTTTTTTTTTGGCCGAAATTTTGACCCCCTCCGATCTTCTTGAAACTCTGGATTCTGACAGAAGGCCACGAGACTTCGACCAACGCGCAAAAATTGAGGCTCTAGACCCTTCCAGAGCCGAGATATCGAAGGTCAAAATTTGGACCTGAAAAAAAACATAAGGGGTAACACTGTCATTTTTTTTGGCCGAAATTTTGACCCCCTCCGATCTTCTTGAAACTCTGGATTCTGACAGAGGGCCACGAGACTTCGACCAACGCGCAAAAATTGAGGCTCTAGACCCTTCCAGAGCCGAGATATCGAAGGTCAAAATTTGGACCTGAAAAAAAAAACATAAGGGGTAACACTGTCATTTTTTTTTGGGCCGAAAGTTTTGACCCCCTCCGATCTTCTTGAAACTCTGGATTCTGACAGAGGGCCACGAGACTTCGACCAGCGCGCAAAAATGGAGGTTCTAGACCCTTCCAGAGCCGAGATATCGAAGGTCAAAGTTTGGACCTGAAAAAAAAAACATAAGGGGTAACACTGTCATTTTTTTTTTTGGCCGAAATTTTGACCCCCTCCGATCTTCTTGAAACTCTGGATTCTGACAGAGGGCCACGAGACTTCGACCAGCGCGCAAAAATGGAGGCTCTAGACCCTTCCAGAGCCGAGATATCGAAGGTCAAAATTTGGACCTGAAAAAAAAAAACATAAGGGGTAACACTGTCATATTTTTTTTGGCCGAAATTTTGACCCCCTCCGATCTTCTTGAAACTCTGGATTCTGACAGAGGGCCACGAGACTTCGACCAGCGCGCAAAAATGGAGGCTCTAGACCCTTCCAGAGCCGAGATATCGAAGGTCAAAATTTGGACCTGAAAAAAAACATAAGGGGTAACACTGTCATTTTTTTTTTGGCCGAAATTTTGACCCCCTCCGATCTTCTTGAAACTCTGGACTCTGACAGAGGGCCACGAGACTTCGACCAACGCGCAAAAATTGAGGCTCTAGACCCTTCCAGAGCCGAGATATCGAAGGTCAAAATTTGGACCTGAAAAAAAAAACATAAGGGGTAACACTGTCATTTTTTTTTTTTGGCCAAAATTTTGACCCCCTCCGATCTTCTTGAAACTCTGGATTCTGACAGAGGGCCATGAGACTTCGACCAGCGTGCAAAAATGGAGGCTCTAGACCCTTCCAGAGCCGAGAAATCGAAGGTCAAAATTTGGACCTGAAAAAAAAAAACATAAGGGGTAACACTGTCATTTTTTTTTTTGGCCGAAATTTTGACCCCCTCCGATCTTCTTGAAACTCTGGATTCTGACAGAGGGCCACGAGACTTCGACCAGCGCGCAAAAATGGAGGCTCTAGACCCTTCCAGAGCCGAGATATCGAAGGTCAAAATTTGGACCTGAAAAAAAAAACATAAGGGGTAACACTGTCATTTTTTTTTTTGGCCGAAATTTTGACCCCCTCCGATCTTCTTGAAACTCTGGATTCTCACAGAGGGCCACGAGACTTCGACCAACGCGCAAAAATGGAGGCTCTAGACCCTTCCAGAGCCGAGATATCGAAGGTCAAAATTTGGACCTGAAAAAAAAACATAAGGGGTAACACTGTCATTTTTTTTTTGGCCGAAATTTTGACCCCCTCCGATCTTCTTGAAACTCTGGATTCTGACAGAGGGCCACGAGACTTCGACCAAGGCGCAAAAATTGAGGCTCTAGACCCTTCCAGAGCCGAGATATCAAAGGTCAAAATTTGGACCTGAAAAAAAAACATAAGGGGTAACACTGTCATTTTTTTTTTGGCCGAAATTTTGACCCCCTCCGATCTTCTTGAAACTCTGGATTCTGACAGAGGGCCACGAGACTTCGACCAGCGCGCAAAAATGGAGGCTCTAGACCCTTCCAGAGCCGAGATATCGAAGGTCAAAGTTTGGACCTGAAAAAAAAAACATAAGGGGTAACACTGTCATTTTTTTTTGGCCGAAATTTTGACCCCCTCCGATCTTCTTGAAACTCTGGATTCTGACAGAGGGCCACGAGACTTCGACCAACGCGCAAAAATTGAGGCTCTAGACCCTTCCAGAGCCGAGATATCGAAGGTCAAAATTTGGACCTGAAAAAAAAAACATAAGGGGTAACACTGTCATTTTTTTTTTGGCCGAAATTTTGAACCCCTCCGATCTTCTTGAAACTCTGGATTCTGACAGAGGGCCACGAGACTTCGACCAGTGCGCAAAAATGGAGGCTCTAGACCCTTCCAGAGCCGAGATATCAAAGGTCAAAATTTGGACCTGAAAAAAAAAACATAAGGGGTAACACTGTCATTTTTTTTTTTTGGCCGAAATTTTGACCCCCTCCGATCTTCTTGAAACTCTGGATTCTGACAGAAGGCCACGAGACTTCGACCAACGCGCAAAAATTGAGGCTCTAGACCCTTCCAGAGCCGAGATATCGAAGGTCAAAATTTGGACCTGAAAAAAAAACATAAGGGGTAACACTGTCATTTTTTTTTGGCCGAAATTTTGACCCCCTCAGATCTTCTTGAAACTCTGGATTCTGACAGAGGGCCACGAGACTTCGACCAGCGCGCAAAAATGGAGGCTCTAGACCCTTCCAGAGCCGAGATATCGAAGGTCAAAATTTGGACCTGAAAAAAAAAACATAAGGGGTAACACTGTCATTTTTTTTTTTTTGGCCGAAATTTTGACCCCCTCCGATCTTCTTGAAACTCTGGACTCTGACAGAGGGCCACGAGACTTCGACCAACGCGCAAAAATTGAGGCTCTAGACCCTTCCAGAGCCGAGATATCGAAGGTCAAAATTTGGACCTGAAAAAAAAACATAAGGGGTAACACTGTCATTTTTTTTTTTGGCCGAAATTTTGACCCCCTCCGATCTTCTTGAAACTCTGGATTCTGACAGAGGGCCACGAGACTTCGACCAGCGCGCAAAAATGGAGGCTCTAGACCCTTCCAGAGCCGAGATATCGAAGGTCAAAGTTTGGACCTGAAAAAAAAACATAAGGGGTAACACTGTCATTTTTTTTTGGCCGAAATTTTGACCCCCTCCGATCTTCTTGAAACTCTGGATTCTGACAGAGGGCCACAAGACTTCGACCAACGCGCAAAAATTGAGGCTCTAGACCCTTCCAGAGCCAAGATATCGAAGGTCAAAATTTGGACCTGAAAAAAAAAACATAAGGGGTGACACTGTCATTTTTTTTTTTTGGCCGAAATTTTGACCCCCTCCGATCTTCTTGAAACTCTGGATTCTGACAAAAGGCCACAAGACTTCGACCAACGCGCAAAAATTGAGGCTCTAGACCCTTCCAGAGCCGAGATATCGAAGGTCAAAATTTGCACCTGAAAAAAAAACATAAGGGGTAACACTGTCATTTTTTTTTTTGGCCGAAATTTTGACCCCCTCCGATCTTCTTGAAACTCTGGATTCTGACAGAGGGCCACGAGACTTCGACCAGCGCGCAAAAATGGAGGCTCTAGACCCTTCCAGAGCCGAGATATCGAAGGTCAAAATTTGGACCTGAAAAAAAAAACATAAGGGGTAACACTGTCATTTTTTTTTTTTGGCCGAAATTTTGACCCCCTCCGATCTTCTTGAAACTCTGGATTCTGACAGAGGGCCATGAGACTTCGACCAGCGTGCAAAAATGGAGGCTCTAGACCCTTCCAGAGCCGAGATATCGAAGGTCAAAATTTGGACCTGAAAAAAAAAACATAAGGGGTAACACTGTCATTTTTTTTTTTGGCCGAAATTTTGACCCCCTCCGATCTTCTTGAAACTCTGGATTCTCACAGAGGGCCACGAGACTTCGACCAACGCGCAAAAATGGAGGCTCTAGACCCTTCCAGAGCCGAGATATCGAAGGTCAAAATTTGGACCTGAAAAAAAAACATAAGGGGTAACACTGTCATTTTTTTTTTGGCCGAAATTTTGACCCCCTCCGATCTTCTTGAAACTCTGGATTCTGACAGAGGGCCACGAGACTTCGACCAAGGCGCAAAAATTGAGGCTCTAGACCCTTCCAGAGCCGAGATATCAAAGGTCAAAATTTGGACCTGAAAAAAAAACATAAGGGGTAACACTGTCATTTTTTTTTTTGGCCGAAATTTTGACCCCCTCCGATCTTCTTGAAACTCTGGATTCTGACAGAGGGCCACGAGACTTCGACCAGCGCGCAAAAATGGAGGCTCTAGACCCTTCCAGAGCCGAGATATCGAAGGTCAAAGTTTGGACCTGAAAAAAAAAACATAAGGGGTAACACTGTCATTTTTTTTTGGCCGAAATTTTGACCCCCTCCGATCTTCTTGAAACTCTGGATTCTGACAGAGGGCCACGAGACTTCGACCAACGCGCAAAAATTGAGGCTCTAGACCCTTCCAGAGCCGAGATATCGAAGGTCAAAATTTGGACCTGAAAAAAAAACATAAGGGGTAACACTGTCATTTTTTTTTTTGGCCGAAATTTTGACCCCCTCAGATCTTCTTGAAACTCTGGATTCTGACAGAGGGCCACGAGACTTCGACCAGCGCGCAAAAATGGAGGCTCTAGACCCTTCCAGAGCCGAGATATCGAAGGTCAAAATTTGGACCTGAAAAAAAAACATAAGGGGTAACACTGTCATTTTTTTTTTTTTGGCCGAAATTTTGACCCCCTCCGATCTTCTTGAAACTCTGGATTCTGACAGAGGGCCACGAGACTTCGACCAGCGCGCAAAAATGGAGGCTCTAGACCCTTCCAGAGCCGAGATATCGAAGGTCAAAATTTGGACCTGAAAAAAAAAACATAAGGGGTAACACTGTCATTTTTTTTTTTGGCCAAAATTTTGACCCCCTCCGATCTTCTTGAAACTCTGGATTCTGACAGAGGGCCATGAGACTTCGACCAGCGTGCAAAAATGGAGGCTCTAGACCCTTCCAGAGCCGAGAAATCGAAGGTCAAAATTTGGACCTGAAAAAAAAAACATAAGGGGTAACACTGTCATTTTTTTTTTTGGCCGAAATTTTGACCCCCTCCGATCTTCTTGAAACTCTGGATTCTGACAGAGGGCCACGAGACTTCGACCAGCGCGCAAAAATGGAGGCTCTAGACCCTTCCAGAGCCGAGATATCGAAGGTCAAAATTTGGACCTGAAAAAAAAAACATAAGGGGTAACACTGTCATTTTTTTTTTTGGCCGAAATTTTGACCCCCTCCGATCTTCTTGAAACTCTGGATTCTCACAGAGGGCCACGAGACTTCGACCAACGCGCAAAAATGGAGGCTCTAGACCCTTCCAGAGCCGAGATATCGAAGGTCAAAATTTGGACCTGAAAATAAACATAAGGGGTAACACTGTCATTTTTTTTTTGGCCGAAATTTTGACCCCCTCCGATCTTCTTGAAACTCTGGATTCTGACAGAGGGCCACGAGACTTCGACCAGCGCGCAAAAATGGAGGCTCTAGACCCTTCCAGAGCCGAGATATTGAAGGTCAAAGTTTGGACCTGAAAAAAAAACATAAGGGGTAACACTGTCATTTTTTTTGGCCGAAATTTTGACCCCCTCCGATCTTCTTGAAACTCTGGATTCTGACAGAGGGCCACGAGACTTCGACCAACGCGCAAAAATTGAGGCTCTAGACCCTTCCAGAGCCGAGATATCGAAGGTCAAAATTTGGACCTGAAAAAAAACATAAGGGGTAACACTGTCATTTTTTTTTTTGGGCCGAAAGTTTTGACCCCCTCCGATCTTCTTGAAACTCTGGATTCTGACAGAGGGCCACGAGACTTCGACCAGCGCGCAAAAATGGAGGTTCTAGACCCTTCCAGAGCCGAGATATCGAAGGTCAAAGTTTGGACCTGAAAAAAAAAACATAAGGGGTAACACTGTCATTTTTTTTTGGCCGAAATTTTGACCCCCTCCGATCTTCTTGAAACTCTGGATTCTGACAGAGGGCCACGAGACTTCGACCAGCGCGCAAAAATTGAGACTCTAGACCCTTCCAGAGCCGAGATATCGAAGGTCAAAATTTGTACCTGAAAAAAAAACATAAGGGGTAACACTGTCATTTTTTTTTGGCCGAAATTTTGACCCCCTCCGATCTTCTTGAAACTCTGGATTCTGACAGAGGGCCACGAGACTTCGACCAGCGCGCAAAAATGGAGGCTCTAGACCCTTCCAGAGCCGAGATATCGAAGGTCAAAATTTGGACCTGAAAAAAAAACATAAGGGGTAACACTGTCATTTTTTTTTTGGCCGAAATTTTGACCCCCTCCGATCTTCTTGAAACTCTGGACTCTGACAGAGGGCCACGAGACTTCGACCAACGCGCAAAAATTGAGGCTCTAGACCCTTCCAGAGCGGAGATATCGAAGGTCAAAATTTGGACCTGAAAAAAAAAACATAAGGGGTAACACTCATTTTTTTTTTGGCCGAAATTTTGACCCCCTCCGATCTTCTTGAAACTCTGGATTCTGACAGAGGGCCACGAGACTTCGACCAACGCGCAAAAATTGAGGCTCTAGACCCTTCCAGAGCCGAGATATCGAAGGTCAAAATTTGGACCTGAAAAAAAACATAAGGGGTAACACTGTCATTTTTTTTTTTTTGGCCGAAATTTTGACCCCCTCCGATCTTCTTGAAACTCTGGATTCTGACAGAAGGCCACGAGACTTCGACCAACGCGCAAAAATTGAGGCTCTAGACCCTTCCAGAGCCGAGATATCGAAGGTCAAAATTTGGACCTGAAAAAAAAACATAAGGGGTAACACTGTCATTTTTTTTTTTTTGGCCGAAATTTTGACCCCCTCCGATCTTCTTGAAACTCTGGATTCTGACAGAGGGCCACGAGACTTCGACCAGCGCGCAAAAATGGAGGCTCTAGACCCTTCCAGAGCCGAGATATCGAAGGTCAAAATTTGGACCTGAAAAAAAAACATAAGGGGTAACACTGCCATTTTTTTTTTTGGCCGAAATTTTGACCCCCTCCGATCTTCTTGAAACTCTGGATTCTGACAGAAGGCCACGAGACTTCGACCAACGCGCAAAAATTGAGGCTCTAGACCCTTCCAGAGCCGAGATATCGAAGGTCAAAATTTGGACCTGAAAAAAAAAACATAAGGGGTAACACTGTCATTTTTTTTTTTTTGGCCGAAAATTTGACCCCCTCCGATCTTCTTGAAACTCTGGATTCTGACAGAGGGCCACGAGACTTCGACCAGCGCGCAAAAATGGAGGCTCTAGACCCTTCCAGAGCCGAGATATCGAAGGTCAAAGTTTGGACCTGAAAAAAAACATAAGGGGTAACACTGTCATTTTTTTTTTTTTTTTGGCCGAAATTTTGACCCCCTCCGATCTTCTTGAAACTCTGGATTCTGACAGAGGGCCACGAGACTTCGACCAGCGCGCAAAAATTGAGGCTCTAGACCCTTCCAGAGCCGAGATATCGAAGGTCAAAATTTGGACCTGAAAAAAAAACATAAGGGGTAACACTGTCATTTTTTTTTTTGGCCGAAATTTTGACCCCCTCCGATCTTCTTGAAACTCTGGATTCTGACAGAGGGCCACGAGACTTCGACCAGCGCGCAAAAATGGAGGCTCTAGACCCTTCCAGAGCCGAGATATCGAAGGTCAAAATTTGGACCTGAAAAAAAAAACATAAGGGGTAACACTGTCATTTTTTTTTTTGGCCGAAATTTTGACCCCCTCCGATCTTCTTGAAACTCTGGATTCTGACAGAGGGCTACGAGACTTCGACCAGCGCGCAAAAATGGAGACTCTAGACCCTTCCAGAGCCGAGATATCGAAGGTCAAAATTTGGACCTGAAAAAAAAAACATAAGGGGTAACACTGTCATTTTTTTTTGGGCCGAAATTTTGACTCCCTCCGATCTTCTTGAAACTCTGGATTCTGACAGAGGGCCACGAGACTTCGACCAGCGCGCAAAAATGGAGGTTCTAGACCCTTCCAGAGCCGAGATATCGAAGGTCAAAGTTTGGACCTGAAAAAAAAACATAAGGGGTAACACTGTCATTTTTTTTTTGGCCGAAATTTTTACCCCCTCCGATCTTCTTGAAACTCTGGATTCTGACAGAGGGCCACGAGACTTCGACCAACGCGCAAAAATTGAGGCTCTAGACCCTTCCAGAGCCGAGATATCGAAGGTCAAAATTTGGACCTGAAAAAAAAACATAAGGGGTAACACTGTCATTTTTTTTTTTTGGCCGAAATTTTAACCCCCTCCGATCTTCTTGAAACTCTGGATTCTGACAGAGGGCCACGAGACTTCGGCCAGCGCGCAAAAATGGAGGCTCTAGACCCTTCCAGAGCCGAGATAAAGAAGGTCAAAATTTGGACCTGAAAAAAAACATAAGGGGTAACACTGTCATTTTTTTTTTTTGGCCGAAATTTTGACCCCCTCCGATCTTCTTGAAACTCTGGATTCTGACAGAGGGCCACGAGACTTCGACCAGTGCGCAAAAATGGAGGCTCTAGACCCTTCCAGAGCCGAGATATCGAAGGTCAAAATTTGGACCTGAAAAAAAAACATAAGGGGTAACACTGTCATTTTTTTTTTTTTGGCCGAAATTTTGACCCCCTCCGATCTTCTTGAAACTCTGGATTCTGACAGAGGGCCACGAGACTTCGACCAGCGCGCAAAAATGGAGGCTCTAGACCCTTCCAGAGCCGAGATATCGAAGGTCAAAATTTGGACCTGAAAAAAAAAAACATAAGGGGTAACACTGTCATTTTTTTTTTGGCCGAAATTTTGACCCCCTCCGATCTTCTTGAAACTCTGGATTCTGACAGAAGGCCACAAGACTTCGACCAACACGCAAAAATTGAGGCTCTAGACCCTTCCAGAGCCGAGATATCGAAGGTCAAAATTTGGACCTGAAAAAAAAAAACATAAGGGGTAACACTGTCATTTTTTTTTGGCCGAAATTTTGACCCCCTCCGATCTTCTTGAAACTCTGGATTCTGACAGAGGGCCACGAGACTTCGACCAGCGCGCAAAAATGGAGGCTCTAGACCCTTCCAGAGCCGAGATATCGAAGGTCAAAGTTTGGACCTGAAAAAAAAACATAAGGGGTAACACTGTCATTTTTTTTTTGGCCGAAATTTTGACCCCCTCCGATCTTCTTGAAACTCTGGATTCTGACAGAGGGCCACGAGACTTCGACCAACGCGCAAAAATTGAGGCTCTAGACCCTTCCAGAGCCGAGATATCGAAGGTCAAAATTTGGACCTGAAAAAAAAACATAAGGGGTAACACTGTCATTTTTTTTTTTTTGGCCGAAATTTTGACCCCCTCCGATCTTCTTGAAACTCTGGATTCTGACAGAGGGCCACGAGACTTCGACCAGCACGCAAAAATGGAGGCTCTAGATCCTTCCAGAGCCGAGATATCGAAGGTCAAAGTTTGGACCTGAAAAAAAAACATAAGGGGTAACACTGTCATTTTTTTTTTTGGCCGAAATTTTGACCCCCTCCGATCTTCTTGAAACTCTGGATTCTGACAGAGGGCCACGAGACTTCGACCAACGCGCAAAAATTGAGGCTCTAGACCCTTCCAGAGCCGAGATATCGAAGGTCAAAATTTGGACCTGAAAAAAAAACATAAGGGGTGACACTGTCATTTTTTTTTTTTGGCCAAAATTTTGACCCCCTCCGATCTTCTTGAAACTCTGGATTCTGACAAAAGGCCACAAGACTTCGACCAACGCGCAAAAATTGAGGCTCTAGACCCTTCCAGAGCCGAGATATCGAAGGTCAAAATTTGCACCTGAAAAAAAAAACATAAGGGGTAACACTGTCATTTTTTTTTTTGGCCGAAATTTTGACCCCCTCCGATCTTCTTGAAACTCTGGATTCTGACAGAGGGCCACGAGACTTCGACCAGCGCGCAAAAATGGAGGCTCTAGACCCTTCCAGAGCCGAGATATCGAAGGTCAAAATTTGGACCTGAAAAAAAAAACATAAGGGGTAACACTGTCATTTTTTTTTTGGCCGAAATTTTGACCCCCTCCGATCTTCTTGAAACTCTGGATTCTGACAGAAGGCCACGAGACTTCGACCAACGCGCAAAAATTGAGGCTCTAGACCCTTCCAGAGCCGAGATATCGAAGGTCAAAATTTGGACCTGAAAAAAAACATAAGGGGTAACACTGTCATTTTTTTTTTGGCCGAAATTTTGACCCCCTCCGATCTTCTTGAAACTCTGGATTCTGACAGAGGGCCACGAGAATTCGACCAACGCGCAAAAATTGAGGCTCTAGACCCTTCCAGAGCCGAGATATCGAAGGTCAAAATTTGGACCTGAAAAAAAAAACATAAGGGGTAACACTGTCATTTTTTTTTTGGGCCGAAAGTTTTGACCCCCTCCGATCTTCTTGAAACTCTGGATTCTGACAGAGGGCCACGAGACTTCGACCAGCGCGCAAAAATGGAGGTTCTAGACCCTTCCAGAGCCGAGATATCGAAGGTCAAAGTTTGGACCTGAAAAAAAAAACATAAGGGGTAACACAGTCATTTTTTTTTTTTGGCCGAAATTTTGACCCCCTCCGATCTTCTTGAAACTCTGGATTCTGACAGAGGGCCACGAGACTTCGACCAGCGCGCAAAAATGGAGGCTCTAGACCCTTCCAGAGCCGAGATATCGAAGGTCAAAATTTGGACCTGAAAAAAAAAACATAAGGGGTAACACTGTCATTTTTTTTTGGCCGAAATTTTGACCCCCTCCGATCTTCTTGAAACTCTGGATTCTGACAGAGGGCCACGAGACTTCGACCAGCGCGCAAAAATGGAGGCTCTAGACCCTTCCAGAGCCGAGATATCGAAGGTCAAAATTTGGACCTGAAAAAAAACATAAGGGGTAACACTGTCATTTTTTTTTTTTGGCCGAAATTTTGACCCCCTCCGATCTTCTTGAAACTCTGGACTCTGACAGAGGGCCACGAGACTTCGACCAACGCGCAAAAATGGAGGCTCTAGACCCTTCCAGAGCCGAGATATCGAAGGTCAAAATTTGGACCTGAAAAAAAAACATAAGGGGTAACACTGTCATTTTTTTTTTTTGGCCAAAATTTTGACCCCCTCCGATCTTCTTGAAACTCTGGATTCTGACAGAGGGCCATGAGACTTCGACCAGCGTGCAAAAATGGAGGCTCTAGACCCTTCCAGAGCCGAGAAATCGAAGGTCAAAATTTGGACCTGAAAAAAAACATAAGGGGTAACACTGTCATTTTTTTTTTTTTTGGCCGAAATTTTGACCCCCTCCGATCTTCTTGAAACTCTGGATTCTGACAGAAGGCCACGAGACTTCGACCAACGCGCAAAAATTGAGGCTCTAGACCCTTCCAGAGCCGAGATATCGAAGGTCAAAATTTGGACCTGAAAAAAAAACATAAGGGGTAACACTGTCATATTTTTTTTTGGCCGAAATTTTGACCCCCTCCGATCTTCTTGAAACTCTGGATTCTGACAGAGGGCCACGAGACTTCGACCAGCGCGCAAAAATGGAGGCTCTAGACCCTTCCAGAGCCGAGATATCGAAGGTCAAAATTTGGACCTGAAAAAAAAACATAAGGGGTAACACTGCCATTTTTTTTTTTTTGGCCGAAATTTTGACCCCCTCCGATCTTCTTGAAACTCTGGATTCTGACAGAAGGCCACGAGACTTCGACCAACGCGCAAAAATTGAGGCTCTAGACCCTTCCAGAGCCGAGATATCGAAGGTCAAAATTTGGACCTGAAAAAAAAAACATAAGGGGTAACACTGTCATTTTTTTTTTTGGCCGAAAATTTGACCCCCTCCGATCTTCTTGAAACTCTGGATTCTGACAGAGGGCCACGAGACTTCGACCAGCGCGCAAAAATGGAGGCTCTAGACCCTTCCAGAGCCGAGATATCGAAGGTCAAAGTTTGGACCTGAAAAAAAACATAAGGGGTAACACTGTCATTTTTTTTTTTTTTGGCCGAAATTTTGACCCCCTCCGATCTTCTTGAAACTCTGGATTCTGACAGAGGGCCACGAGACTTCGACCAGCGCGCAAAAATTGAGGCTCTAGACCCTTCCAGAGCCGAGATATCGAAGGTCAAAATTTGGACCCGAAAAAAAAACATAAGGGGTAACACTGTCATTTTTTTTTTTTGGCCGAAATTTTGACCCCCTCCGATCTTCTTGAAACTCTGGATTCTGACAGAGGGCCACGAGACTTCGACCAGCGCGCAAAAATGGAGGCTCTAGACCCTTCCAGAGCCGAGATATCGAAGGTCAAAATTTGGACCTGAAAAAAAAACATAAGGGGTAACACTGTCATTTTTTTTTTTGGCCGAAATTTTGACCCCCTCCGATCTTCTTGAAACTCTGGATTCTGACAGAGGGCTACGAGACTTCGACCAGCGCGCAAAAATGGAGACTCTAGACCCTTCCAGAGCCGAGATATCGAAGGTCAAAATTTGGACCTGAAAAAAAAAAACATAAGGGGTAACACTGTCATTTTTTTTTGGGCCGAAATTTTGACCCCCTCCGATCTTCTTGAAACTCTGGATTCTGACAGAGGGCCACGAGACTTCGACCAGCGCGCAAAAATGGAGGTTCTAGACCCTTCCAGAGCCGAGATATCGAAGGTCAAAGTTTGGACCTGAAAAAAAAACATAAGGGGTAACACTGTCATTTTTTTTTTTTGGCCGAAATTTTTACCCCCTCCGATCTTCTTGAAACTCTGGATTCTGACAGAGGGCCACGAGACTTCGACCAACGCGCAAAAATTGAGGCTCTAGACCCTTCCAGAGCCGAGATATCGAAGGTCAAAATTTGGACCTGAAAAAAAAAACATAAGGGGTAACACTGTCATTTTTTTTTTTGGCCGAAATTTTGACCCCCTCCGATCTTCTTGAAACTCTGGATTCTGACAGAAGGCCACAAGACTTCGACCAACACGCAAAAATTGAGGCTCTAGACCCTTCCAGAGCCGAGATATCGAAGGTCAAAATTTGGACCTGAAAAAAAAAACATAAGGGGTAACACTGTCATTTTTTTTTTGGCCGAAATTTTGACCCCCTCCGATCTTCTTGAAACTCTGGATTCTGACAGAGGGCCACGAGACTTTGACCAGCGCGCAAAAATGGAGGCTCTAGACCCTTCCAGAGCCGAGATATCGAAGGTCAAAGTTTGGACCTGAAAAAAAAACATAAGGGGTAACACTGTCATTTTTTTTGGCCGAAATTTTGACCCCCTCCGATCTTCTTGAAACTCTGGATTCTGACAGAGGGCCACGAGACTTCGACCAACGCGCAAAAATTGAGGCTCTAGACCCTTCCAGAGCCGAGATATCGAAGGTCAAAATTTGGACCTGAAAAAAAAAACATAAGGGGTAACACTGTCATTTTTTTTTTTTTTGGCCGAAATTTTGACCCCCTCCGATCTTCTTGAAACTCTGGATTCTGACAGAGGGCCACGAGACTTCGACCAGCACGCAAAAATGGAGGCTCTAGATCCTTCCAGAGCCGAGATATCGAAGGTCAAAGTTTGGACCTGAAAAAAAAACATAAGGGGTAACACTGTCATTTTTTTTTTTGGCCGAAATTTTGACCCCCTCCGATCTTCTTGAAACTCTGGATTCTGACAAAAGGCCACAAGACTTCGACCAACGCGCAAAAATTGAGGCTCTAGACCCTTCCAGAGCCGAGATATCGAAGGTCAAAATTTGCACCTGAAAAAAAAACATAAGGGGTAACACTGTCATTTTTTTTTTTTGGCCGAAATTTTGACCCCCTCCGATCTTCTTGAAACTCTGGATTCTGACAGAGGGCCACGAGACTTCGACCAGCGCGCAAAAATGGAGGCTCTAGACCCTTCCAGAGCCGAGATATCGAAGGTCAAAATTTGGACCTGAAAAAAAAAAACATAAGGGGTAACACTGTCATTTTTTTTTTGGCCGAAATTTTGACCCCCTCCGATCTTCTTGAAACTCTGGATTCTGACAGAGGGCCACGAGACTTCGACCAACGCGCAAAAATTGAGGCTCTAGACCCTTCCAGAGCCGAGATATCGAAGGTCAAAATTTGGACCTGAAAAAAAAAACATAAGGGGTAACACTGTCATTTTTTTTTTGGGCCGAAAGTTTTGACCCCCTCCGATCTTCTTGAAACTCTGGATTCTGACAGAGGGCCACGAGACTTCGACCAGCGCGCAAAAATGGAGGTTCTAGACCCTTCCAGAGCCGAGATATCGAAGGTCAAAGTTTGGACCTGAAAAAAAAAACATAAGGGGTAACACTGTCATTTTTTTTTTTGGCCGAAATTTTGACCCCCTCCGATCTACTTGAAACTCTGGATTCTGACAGAGGGCCACGAGACTTCGACCAGCGCGCAAAAATGGAGGCTCTAGACCCTTCCAGAGCCGAGATATCGAAGGTCAAAATTTGGACCTGAAAAAAAAACATAAGGGGTAACACTGTCATTTTTTTTTGGCCGAAATTTTGACCCCCTCCGATCTTCTTGAAACTCTGGATTCTGACAGAGGGCCACGAGACTTCGACCAGCGCGCAAAAATGGAGGCTCTAGACCCTTCCAGAGCCGAGATATCGAAGGTCAAAATTTGGACCTGAAAAAAAAACATAAGGGGTAACACTGTCATTTTTTTTTTTTTGGCCAAAATTTTGACCCCCTCCGATCTTCTTGAAACTCTGGATTCTGACAGAGGGCCATGAGACTTCGACCAGCGTGCAAAAATGGAGGCTCTAGACCCTTCCAGAGCCGAGAAATCGAAGGTCAAAATTTGGACCTGAAAAAAAAAACATAAGGGGTAACACTGTCATTTTTTTTTTGGCCAAAATTTTGACCCCCTCCGATCTTCTTGAAACTCTGGATTCTGACAGAGGGCCACGAGACTTCGACCAGCGCGCAAAAATGGAGGCTCTAGACCCTTCCAGAGCCGAGATATCGAAGGTCAAAATTTGGACCTGAAAAAAAAAACATAAGGGGTAACACTGTCATTTTTTTTTTGGCCGAAATTTTGACCCCCTCCGATCTTCTTGAAACTCTGGATTCTCACAGAGGGCCACGAGAATTCGACCAACGCGCAAAAATGGAGGCTCTAGACCCTTCCAGAGCCGAGATATCGAAGGTCAAAATTTGGACCTGAAAAAAAACATAAGGGGTAACACTGTCATTTTTTTTTTTGGCCGAAATTTTGAACCCCTCCGATCTTCTTGAAACTCTGGATTCTGACAGAGGGCCACGAGACTTCGACCAGTGCGCAAAAATGGAGGCTCTAGACCCTTCCAGAGCCGAGATATCGAAGGTCAAAATTTGGACCTGAAAAAAAAAACATAAGGGGTAACACTGTCATTTTTTTTTTTTGGCCGAAATTTTGACCCCCTCCGATCTTCTTGAAACTCTGGATTCTGACAGAAGGCCACGAGACTTCGACCAACGCGCAAAAATTGAGGCTCTAGACCCTTCCAGAGCCGAGATATCGAAGGTCAAAATTTGGACCTGAAAAAAAAACATAAGGGGTAACACTGTCATTTTTTTTTTGGCCGAAATTTTGACCCCCTCCGATCTTCTTGAAACTCTGGATTCTGACAGAGGGCCACGAGACTTCGACCAGCGCGCAAAAATGGAGGCTCTAGACCCTTCCAGAGCCGAGATATCGAAGGTCAAAATTTGGACCTGAAAAAAAAACATAAGGGGTAACACTGTCATTTTTTTTTTTTGGCCGAAATTTTGACCCCCTCCGATCTTCTTGAAACTCTGGACTCTGACAGAGGGCCATGAGACTTCGACCAACGCGCAAAAATTGAGGCTCTAGACCCTTCCAGAGCCGAGATATCGAAGGTCAAAATTTGGACCTGAAAAAAAAAACATAAGGGGTAACACTGTCATTTTTTTTTTTTTGGCCAAAATTTTGACCCCCTCCGATCTTCTTGAAACTCTGGATTCTGACAGAGGGCCACGAGACTTCGACCAGCGTGCAAAAATGGAGGCTCTAGACCCTTCCAGAGCCGAGATATCGAAGGTCAAAATTTGGACCTGAAAAAAAAACATAAGGGGTAACACTGTCATTTTTTTTTTGGCCGAAATTTTGACCCCCTCCGATCTTCTTGAAACTCTGGATTCTGACAGAGGGCCACGAGACTTCGACCAAGGCGCAAAAATTGAGGCTCTAGACCCTTCCAGAGCCGAGATATCAAAGGTCAAAATTTGGACCTGAAAAAAAAAACATAAGGGGTAACACTGTCATTTTTTTTTTTGGCCGAAATTTTGACCCCCTCCGATCTTCTTGAAACTCTGGATTCTGACAGAGGGCCACGAGACTTCGACCAGCGCGCAAAAATTGAGGCTCTAGACCCTTCCAGAGCCGAGATATCGAAGGTCAAAATTTGGACCTGAAAAAAAAAACATAAGGGGTAACACTGTCATTTTTTTTTTTTGGCCGAAAATTTGACCCCCTCCGATCTTCTTGAAACTCTGGATTCTGACAGAGGGCCACGAGACTTCGACCAGCGCGCAAAAATGGAGGCTCTAGACCCTTCCAGAGCCGAGATATCGAAGGTCAAAGTTTGGACCTGAAAAAAAACATAAGGGGTAACACTGTCATTTTTTTTTTTTTGGCCGAAATTTTGACCCCCTCCGATCTTCTTGAAACTCTGGATTCTGACAGAGGGCCACGAGACTTCGACCAGCGCGCAAAAATTGAGGCTCTAGACCCTTCCAGAGCCGAGATATCGAAGGTCAAAATTTGGACCTGAAAAAAAAACATAAGGGGTAACACTGTCATTTTTTTTTTTGGCCGAAATTTTGACCCCCTCCGATCTTCTTGAAACTCTGGATTCTGACAGAGGGCCACGAGACTTCGACCAGCGCGCAAAAATGGAGGCTCTAGACCCTTCCAGAGCCGAGATATCGAAGGTCAAAATTTGGACCTGAAAAAAAAAACATAAGGGGTAACACTGTCATTTTTTTTTTGGCCGAAATTTTGACCCCCTCCGATCTTCTTGAAACTCTGGATTCTGACAGAGGGCTACGAGACTTCGACCAGCGCGCAAAAATGGAGGCTCTAGACCCTTCCAGAGCCGAGATATCGAAGGTCAAAATTTGGACCTGAAAAAAAAAACATAAGGGGTAACACTGTCATTTTTTTTTTTGGCCGAAATTTTGACCCCCTCCGATCTTCTTGAAACTCTGGATTCTCACAGAGGGCCACGAGACTTCGACCAACGCGCAAAAATGGAGGCTCTAGACCCTTCCAGAGCCGAGATATCGAAGGTCAAAATTTGGACCTGAAAAAAAAACATAAGGGGTAACACTGTCATTTTTTTTTTGGCCGAAATTTTGACCCCCTCCGATCTTCTTGAAACTCTGGATTCTGACAGAGGGCCACGAGACTTCGACCAAGGCGCAAAAATTGAGGCTCTAGACCCTTCCAGAGCCGAGATATCAAAGGTCAAAATTTGGACCTGAAAAAAAAACATAAGGGGTAACACTGTCATTTTTTTTTTTGGCCGAAATTTTGACCCCCTCCGATCTTCTTGAAACTCTGGATTCTGACAGAGGGCCACGAGACTTCGACCAGCGCGCAAAAATGGAGGCTCTAGACCCTTCCAGAGCCGAGATATCGAAGGTCAAAGTTTGGACCTGAAAAAAAAAACATAAGGGGTAACACTGTCATTTTTTTTTGGCCGAAATTTTGACCCCCTCCGATCTTCTTGAAACTCTGGATTCTGACAGAGGGCCACGAGACTTCGACCAACGCGCAAAAATTGAGGCTCTAGACCCTTCCAGAGCCGAGATATCGAAGGTCAAAATTTGGACCTGAAAAAAAAACATAAGGGGTAACACTGTCATTTTTTTTTTTGGCCGAAATTTTGACCCCCTCAGATCTTCTTGAAACTCTGGATTCTGACAGAGGGCCACGAGACTTCGACCAGCGCGCAAAAATGGAGGCTCTAGACCCTTCCAGAGCCGAGATATCGAAGGTCAAAATTTGGACCTGAAAAAAAAACATAAGGGGTAACACTGTCATTTTTTTTTTTTGGCCGAAATTTTGACCCCCTCCGATCTTCTTGAAACTCTGGATTCTGACAGAGGGCCACGAGACTTCGACCAGCGCGCAAAAATGGAGGCTCTAGACCCTTCCAGAGCCGAGATATCGAAGGTCAAAATTTGGACCTGAAAAAAAAAACATAAGGGGTAACACTGTCATTTTTTTTTTTTGGCCAAAATTTTGACCCCCTCCGATCTTCTTGAAACTCTGGATTCTGACAGAGGGCCATGAGACTTCGACCAGCGTGCAAAAATGGAGGCTCTAGACCCTTCCAGAGCCGAGAAATCGAAGGTCAAAATTTGGACCTGAAAAAAAAAACATAAGGGGTAACACTGTCATTTTTTTTTTTGGCCGAAATTTTGACCCCCTCCGATCTTCTTGAAACTCTGGATTCTGACAGAGGGCCACGAGACTTCGACCAGCGCGCAAAAATGGAGGCTCTAGACCCTTCCAGAGCCGAGATATCGAAGGTCAAAATTTGGACCTGAAAAAAAAAACATAAGGGGTAACACTGTCATTTTTTTTTTTGGCCGAAATTTTGACCCCCTCCGATCTTCTTGAAACTCTGGATTCTCACAGAGGGCCACGAGACTTCGACCAACGCGCAAAAATGGAGGCTCTAGACCCTTCCAGAGCCGAGATATCGAAGGTCAAAATTTGGACCTGAAAATAAACATAAGGGGTAACACTGTCATTTTTTTTTTGGCCGAAATTTTGACCCCCTCCGATCTTCTTGAAACTCTGGATTCTGACAGAGGGCCACGAGACTTCGACCAGCGCGCAAAAATGGAGGCTCTAGACCCTTCCAGAGCCGAGATATTGAAGGTCAAAGTTTGGACCTGAAAAAAAAACATAAGGGGTAACACTGTCATTTTTTTTGGCCGAAATTTTGACCCCCTCCGATCTTCTTGAAACTCTGGATTCTGACAGAGGGCCACGAGACTTCGACCAACGCACAAAAATTGAGGCTCTAGACCCTTCCAGAGCCGAGACATCGAAGGTCAAAATTTGGACCTGAAAAAAAAAACATAAGGGGTAACACTGTCATTTTTTTTTTTGGGCCGAAAGTTTTGACCCCCTCCGATCTTCTTGAAACTCTGGATTCTGACAGAGGGCCACGAGACTTCGACCAGCGCGCAAAAATGGAGGTTCTAGACCCTTCCAGAGCCGAGATATCGAAGGTCAAAGTTTGGACCTGAAAAAAAAAACATAAGGGGTAACACTGTCATTTTTTTTTGGCCGAAATTTTGACCCCCTCCGATCTTCTTGAAACTCTGGATTCTGACAGAGGGCCACGAGACTTCGACCAGCGCGCAAAAATTGAGACTCTAGACCCTTCCAGAGCCGAGATATCGAAGGTCAAAATTTGTACCTGAAAAAAAAACATAAGGGGTAACACTGTCATTTTTTTTTGGCCGAAATTTTGACCCCCTCCGATCTTCTTGAAACTCTGGATTCTGACAGAGGGCCACGAGACTTCGACCAGCGCGCAAAAATGGAGGCTCTAGACCCTTCCAGAGCCGAGATATCGAAGGTCAAAATTTGGACCTGAAAAAAAAACATAAGGGGTAACACTGTCATTTTTTTTTTGGCCGAAATTTTGACCCCCTCCGATCTTCTTGAAACTCTGGACTCTGACAGAGGGCCACGAGACTTCGACCAACGCGCAAAAATTGAGGCTCTAGACCCTTCCAGAGCGGAGATATCGAAGGTCAAAATTTGGACCTGAAAAAAAAAACATAAGGGGTAACACTCATTTTTTTTTTGGCCGAAATTTTGACCCCCTCCGATCTTCTTGAAACTCTGGATTCTGACAGAGGGCCACGAGACTTCGACCAACGTGCAAAAATTGAGGCTCTAGACCCTTCCAGAGCCGAGATATCGAAGGTCAAAATTTGGACCTGAAAAAAAACATAAGGGGTAACACTGTCATTTTTTTTTTTTTGGCCGAAATTTTGACCCCCTCCGATCTTCTTGAAACTCTGGATTCTGACAGAAGGCCACGAGACTTCGACCAACGCGCAAAAATTGAGGCTCTAGACCCTTCCAGAGCCGAGATATCGAAGGTCAAAATTTGGACCTGAAAAAAAAACATAAGGGGTAACACTGTCATTTTTTTTTTTTTGGCCGAAATTTTGACCCCCTCCGATCTTCTTGAAACTCTGGATTCTGACAGAGGGCCACGAGACTTCGACCAGCGCGCAAAAATGGAGGCTCTAGACCCTTCCAGAGCCGAGATATCGAAGGTCAAAATTTGGACCTGAAAAAAAAACATAAGGGGTAACACTGCCATTTTTTTTTTTTTGGCCGAAATTTTGACCCCCTCCGATCTTCTTGAAACTCTGGATTCTGACAGAAGGCCACGAGACTTCGACCAACGCGCAAAAATTGAGGCTCTAGACCCTTCCAGAGCCGAGATATCGAAGGTCAAAATTTGGACCTGAAAAAAAAAAACATAAGGGGTAACACTGTCATTTTTTTTTTTTGGCCGAAAATTTGACCCCCTCCGATCTTCTTGAAACTCTGGATTCTGACAGAGGGCCACGAGACTTCGACCAGCGCGCAAAAATGGAGGCTCTAGACCCTTCCAGAGCCGAGATATCGAAGGTCAAAGTTTGGACCTGAAAAAAAACATAAGGGGTAACACTGTCATTTTTTTTTTTTTTTGGCCGAAATTTTGACCCCCTCCGATCTTCTTGAAACTCTGGATTCTGACAGAGGGCCACGAGACTTCGACCAGCGCGCAAAAATTGAGGCTCTAGACCCTTCCAGAGCCGAGATATCGAAGGTCAAAATTTGGACCTGAAAAAAAAACATAAGGGGTAACACTGTCATTTTTTTTTTTGGCCGAAATTTTGACCCCCTCCGATCTTCTTGAAACTCTGGATTCTGACAGAGGGCCACGAGACTTCGACCAGCGCGCAAAAATGGAGGCTCTAGACCCTTCCAGAGCCGAGATATCGAAGGTCAAAATTTGGACCTGAAAAAAAAAACATAAGGGGTAACACTGTCATTTTTTTTTTTGGCCGAAATTTTGACCCCCTCCGATCTTCTTGAAACTCTGGATTCTGACAGAGGGCTACGAGACTTCGACCAGCGCGCAAAAATGGAGACTCTAGACCCTTCCAGAGCCGAGATATCGAAGGTCAAAATTTGGACCTGAAAAAAAAAACATAAGGGGTAACACTGTCATTTTTTTTTGGGCCGAAATTTTGACCCCCTCCGATCTTCTTGAAACTCTGGATTCTGACAGAGGGCCACGAGACTTCGACCAGCGCGCAAAAATGGAGGTTCTAGACCCTTCCAGAGCCGAGATATCGAAGGTCAAAGTTTGGACCTGAAAAAAAAACATAAGGGGTAACACTGTCATTTTTTTTTTTGGCCGAAATTTTTACCCCCTCCGATCTTCTTGAAACTCTGGATTCTGACAGAGGGCCACGAGACTTCGACCAACGCGCAAAAATTGAGGCTCTAGACCCTTCCAGAGCCGAGATATCGAAGGTCAAAATTTGGACCTGAAAAAAAAACATAAGGGGTAACACTGTCATTTTTTTTTTTTTGGCCGAAATTTTAACCCCCTCCGATCTTCTTGAAACTCTGGATTCTGACAGAGGGCCACGAGACTTCGGCCAGCGCGCAAAAATGGAGGCTCTAGACCCTTCCAGAGCCGAGATAAAGAAGGTCAAAATTTGGACCTGAAAAAAAACATAAGGGGTAACACTGTCATTTTTTTTTTTTTGGCCGAAATTTTGACCCCCTCCGATCTTCTTGAAACTCTGGATTCTGACAGAGGGCCACGAGACTTCGACCAGTGCGCAAAAATGGAGGCTCTAGACCCTTCCAGAGCCGAGATATCGAAGGTCAAAATTTGGACCTGAAAAAAAAACATAAGGGGTAACACTGTCATTTTTTTTTTTTTGGCCGAAATTTTGACCCCCTCCGATCTTCTTGAAACTCTGGATTCTGACAGAGGGCCACGAGACTTCGACCAGCGCGCAAAAATGGAGGCTCTAGACCCTTCCAGAGCCGAGATATCGAAGGTCAAAATTTGGACCTGAAAAAAAAAACATAAGGGGTAACACTGTCATTTTTTTTTTGGCCGAAATTTTGACCCCCTCCGATCTTCTTGAAACTCTGGATTCTGACAGAAGGCCACAAGACTTCGACCAACACGCAAAAATTGAGGCTCTAGACCCTTCCAGAGCCGAGATATCGAAGGTCAAAATTTGGACCTGAAAAAAAAACATAAGGGGTAACACTGTCATTTTTTTTTGGCCGAAATTTTGACCCCCTCCGATCTTCTTGAAACTCTGGATTCTGACAGAGGGCCACGAGACTTCGACCAGCGCGCAAAAATGGAGGCTCTAGACCCTTCCAGAGCCGAGATATCGAAGGTCAAAGTTTGGACCTGAAAAAAAAACATAAGGGGTAACACTGTCATTTTTTTTTTGGCCGAAATTTTGACCCCCTCCGATCTTCTTGAAACTCTGGATTCTGACAGAGGGCCACGAGACTTCGACCAACGCGCAAAAATTGAGGCTCTAGACCCTTCCAGAGCCGAGATATCGAAGGTCAAAATTTGGACCTGAAAAAAAAACATAAGGGGTAACACTGTCATTTTTTTTTTTTTGGCCGAAATTTTGACCCCCTCCGATCTTCTTGAAACTCTGGATTCTGACAGAGGGCCACGAGACTTCGACCAGCACGCAAAAATGGAGGCTCTAGATCCTTCCAGAGCCGAGATATCGAAGGTCAAAGTTTGGACCTGAAAAAAAAACATAAGGGGTAACACTGTCATTTTTTTTTTTGGCCGAAATTTTGACCCCCTCCGATCTTCTTGAAACTCTGGATTCTGACAGAGGGCCACGAGACTTCGACCAACGCGCAAAAATTGAGGCTCTAGACCCTTCCAGAGCCGAGATATCGAAGGTCAAAATTTGGACCTGAAAAAAAAACATAAGGGGTGACACTGTCATTTTTTTTTTTTTGGCCAAAATTTTGACCCCCTCCGATCTTCTTGAAACTCTGGATTCTGACAAAAGGCCACAAGACTTCGACCAACGCGCAAAAATTGAGGCTCTAGACCCTTCCAGAGCCGAGATATCGAAGGTCAAAATTTGCACCTGAAAAAAAAAACATAAGGGGTAACACTGTCATTTTTTTTTTTGGCCGAAATTTTGACCCCCTCCGATCTTCTTGAAACTCTGGATTCTGACAGAGGGCCACGAGACTTCGACCAGCGCGCAAAAATGGAGGCTCTAGACCCTTCCAGAGCCGAGATATCGAAGGTCAAAATTTGGACCTGAAAAAAAAAACATAAGGGGTAACACTGTCATTTTTTTTTTGGCCGAAATTTTGACCCCCTCCGATCTTCTTGAAACTCTGGATTCTGACAGAAGGCCACGAGACTTCGACCAACGCGCAAAAATTGAGGCTCTAGACCCTTCCAGAGCCGAGATATCGAAGGTCAAAATTTGGACCTGAAAAAAAACATAAGGGGTAACACTGTCATTTTTTTTTTGGCCGAAATTTTGACCCCCTCCGATCTTCTTGAAACTCTGGATTCTGACAGAGGGCCACGAGAATTCGACCAACGCGCAAAAATTGAGGCTCTAGACCCTTCCAGAGCCGAGATATCGAAGGTCAAAATTTGGACCTGAAAAAAAAAACATAAGGGGTAACACTGTCATTTTTTTTTTGGGCCGAAAGTTTTGACCCCCTCCGATCTTCTTGAAACTCTGGATTCTGACAGAGGGCCACGAGACTTCGACCAGCGCGCAAAAATGGAGGTTCTAGACCCTTCCAGAGCCGAGATATCGAAGGTCAAAGTTTGGACCTGAAAAAAAAAACATAAGGGGTAACACTGTCATTTTTTTTTTTTGGCCGAAATTTTGACCCCCTCCGATCTTCTTGAAACTCTGGATTCTGACAGAGGGCCACGAGACTTCGACCAGCGCGCAAAAATGGAGGCTCTAGACCCTTCCAGAGCCGAGATATCGAAGGTCAAAATTTGGACCTGAAAAAAAAAACATAAGGGGTAACACTGTCATTTTTTTTTGGCCGAAATTTTGACCCCCTCCGATCTTCTTGAAACTCTGGATTCTGACAGAGGGCCACGAGACTTCGACCAGCGCGCAAAAATGGAGGCTCTAGACCCTTCCAGAGCCGAGATATCGAAGGTCAAAATTTGGACCTGAAAAAAAACATAAGGGGTAACACTGTCATTTTTTTTTTTGGCCGAAATTTTGACCCCCTCCGATCTTCTTGAAACTCTGGACTCTGACAGAGGGCCACGAGACTTCGACCAACGCGCAAAAATGGAGGCTCTAGACCCTTCCAGAGCCGAGATATCGAAGGTCAAAATTTGGACCTGAAAAAAAAACATAAGGGGTAACACTGTCATTTTTTTTTTTTGGCCAAAATTTTGACCCCCTCCGATCTTCTTGAAACTCTGGATTCTGACAGAGGGCCATGAGACTTCGACCAGCGTGCAAAAATGGAGGCTCTAGACCCTTCCAGAGCCGAGAAATCGAAGGTCAAAATTTGGACCTGAAAAAAAACATAAGGGGTAACACTGTCATTTTTTTTTTTTTTTTGGCCGAAATTTTGACCCCCTCCGATCTTCTTGAAACTCTGGATTCTGACAGAAGGCCACGAGACTTCGACCAACGCGCAAAAATTGAGGCTCTAGACCCTTCCAGAGCCGAGATATCGAAGGTCAAAATTTGGACCTGAAAAAAAAACATAAGGGGTAACACTGTCATATTTTTTTTTTGGCCGAAATTTTGACCCCCTCCGATCTTCTTGAAACTCTGGATTCTGACAGAGGGCCACGAGACTTCGACCAGCGCGCAAAAATGGAGGCTCTAGACCCTTCCAGAGCCGAGATATCGAAGGTCAAAATTTGGACCTGAAAAAAAAACATAAGGGGTAACACTGCCATTTTTTTTTTTTTGGCCGAAATTTTGACCCCCTCCGATCTTCTTGAAACTCTGGATTCTGACAGAAGGCCACGAGACTTCGACCAACGCGCAAAAATTGAGGCTCTAGACCCTTCCAGAGCCGAGATATCGAAGGTCAAAATTTGGACCTGAAAAAAAAAACATAAGGGGTAACACTGTCATTTTTTTTTTTTGGCCGAAAATTTGACCCCCTCCGATCTTCTTGAAACTCTGGATTCTGACAGAGGGCCACGAGACTTCGACCAGCGCGCAAAAATGGAGGCTCTAGACCCTTCCAGAGCCGAGATATCGAAGGTCAAAGTTTGGACCTGAAAAAAAACATAAGGGGTAACACTGTCATTTTTTTTTTTTTTGGCCGAAATTTTGACCCCCTCCGATCTTCTTGAAACTCTGGATTCTGACAGAGGGCCACGAGACTTCGACCAGCGCGCAAAAATTGAGGCTCTAGACCCTTCCAGAGCCGAGATATCGAAGGTCAAAATTTGGACCCGAAAAAAAAAACATAAGGGGTAACACTGTCATTTTTTTTTTTTGGCCGAAATTTTGACCCCCTCCGATCTTCTTGAAACTCTGGATTCTGACAGAGGGCCACGAGACTTCGACCAGCGCGCAAAAATGGAGGCTCTAGACCCTTCCAGAGCCGAGATATCGAAGGTCAAAATTTGGACCTGAAAAAAAAACATAAGGGGTAACACTGTCATTTTTTTTTTTGGCCGAAATTTTGACCACCTCCGATCTTCTTGAAACTCTGGATTCTGACAGAGGGCTACGAGACTTCGACCAGCGCGCAAAAATGGAGACTCTAGACCCTTCCAGAGCCGAGATATCGAAGGTCAAAATTTGGACCTGAAAAAAAAAAACATAAGGGGTAACACTGTCATTTTTTTTTGGGCCGAAATTTTGACCCCCTCCGATCTTCTTGAAACTCTGGATTCTGACAGAGGGCCACGAGACTTCGACCAGCGCGCAAAAATGGAGGTTCTAGACCCTTCCAGAGCCGAGATATCGAAGGTCAAAGTTTGGACCTGAAAAAAAAACATAAGGGGTAACACTGTCATTTTTTTTTTTTGGCCGAAATTTTTACCCCCTCCGATCTTCTTGAAACTCTGGATTCTGACAGAGGGCCACGAGACTTCGACCAACGCGCAAAAATTGAGGCTCTAGACCCTTCCAGAGCCGAGATATCGAAGGTCAAAATTTGGACCTGAAAAAAAAACATAAGGGGTAACACTGTCATTTTTTTTTTTGGCCGAAATTTTGACCCCCTCCGATCTTCTTGAAACTCTGGATTCTGACAGAGGGCCACGAGACTTCGGCCAGCGCGCAAAAATGGAGGCTCTAGACCCTTCCAGAGCCGAGATAAAGAAGGTCAAAATTTGGACCTGAAAAAAAACATAAGGGGTAACACTGTCATTTTTTTTTTTTGGCCGAAATTTTGACCCCCTCCGATCTTCTTGAAACTCTGGATTCTGACAGAGGGCCACGAGACTTCGACCAGTGCGCAAAAATGGAGGCTCTAGACCCTTCCAGAGCCGAGATATCGAAGGTCAAAATTTGGACCTGAAAAAAAAACATAAGGGGTAACACTGTCATTTTTTTTTTGGCCGAAATTTTGACCCCCTCCGATCTTCTTGAAACTCTGGATTCTGACAGAGGGCCACGAGACTTCGACCAGCGCGCAAAAATGGAGGCTCTAGACCCTTCCAGAGCCGAGATATCGAAGGTCAAAATTTGGACCTGAAAAAAAAAACATAAGGGGTAACACTGTCATTTTTTTTTTTGGCCGAAATTTTGACCCCCTCCGATCTTCTTGAAACTCTGGATTCTGACAGAAGGCCACAAGACTTCGACCAACACGCAAAAATTGAGGCTCTAGACCCTTCCAGAGCCGAGATATCGAAGGTCAAAATTTGGACCTGAAAAAAAAAACATAAGGGGTAACACTGTCATTTTTTTTTTGGCCGAAATTTTGACCCCCTCCGATCTTCTTGAAACTCTGGATTCTGACAGAGGGCCACGAGACTTTGACCAGCGCGCAAAAATGGAGGCTCTAGACCCTTCCAGAGCCGAGATATCGAAGGTCAAAGTTTGGACCTGAAAAAAAAACATAAGGGGTAACACTGTCATTTTTTTTTGGCCGAAATTTTGACCCCCTCCGATCTTCTTGAAACTCTGGATTCTGACAGAGGGCCACGAGACTTCGACCAACGCGCAAAAATTGAGGCTCTAGACCCTTCCAGAGCCGAGATATCGAAGGTCAAAATTTGGACCTGAAAAAAAAACATAAGGGGTAACACTGTCATTTTTTTTTTTTTTGGCCGAAATTTTGACCCCCTCCGATCTTCTTGAAACTCTGGATTCTGACAGAGGGCCACGAGACTTCGACCAGCACGCAAAAATGGAGGCTCTAGATCCTTCCAGAGCCGAGATATCGAAGGTCAAAGTTTGGACCTGAAAAAAAAACATAAGGGGTAACACTGTCATTTTTTTTTTTGGCCGAAATTTTGACCCCCTCCGATCTTCTTGAAACTCTGGATTCTGACAAAAGGCCACAAGACTTCGACCAACGCGCAAAAATTGAGGCTCTAGACCCTTCCAGAGCCGAGATATCGAAGGTCAAAATTTGCACCTGAAAAAAAAACATAAGGGGTAACACTGTCATTTTTTTTTTTTGGCCGAAATTTTGACCCCCTCCGATCTTCTTGAAACTCTGGATTCTGACAGAGGGCCACGAGACTTCGACCAGCGCGCAAAAATGGAGGCTCTAGACCCTTCCAGAGCCGAGATATCGAAGGTCAAAATTTGGACCTGAAAAAAAAAAACATAAGGGGTAACACTGTCATTTTTTTTTTGGCCGAAATTTTGACCCCCTCCGATCTTCTTGAAACTCTGGATTCTGACAGAGGGCCACGAGACTTCGACCAACGCGCAAAAATTGAGGCTCTAGACCCTTCCAGAGCCGAGATATCGAAGGTCAAAATTTGGACCTGAAAAAAAAAACATAAGGGGTAACACTGTCATTTTTTTTTTGGGCCGAAAGTTTTGACCCCCTCCGATCTTCTTGAAACTCTGGATTCTGACAGAGGGCCACGAGACTTCGACCAGCGCGCAAAAATGGAGGTTCTAGACCCTTCCAGAGCCGAGATATCGAAGGTCAAAGTGTGGACCTGAAAAAAAAAACATAAGGGGTAACACTGTCATTTTTTTTTTTGGCCGAAATTTTGACCCCCTCCGATCTACTTGAAACTCTGGATTCTGACAGAGGGCCACGAGACTTCGACCAGCGCGCAAAAATGGAGGCTCTAGACCCTTCCAGAGCCGAGATATCGAAGGTCAAAATTTGGACCTGAAAAAAAAACATAAGGGGTAACACTGTCATTTTTTTTTGGCCGAAATTTTGACCCCCTCCGATCTTCTTGAAACTCTGGATTCTGACAGAGGGCCACGAGACTTCGACCAGCGCGCAAAAATGGAGGCTCTAGACCCTTCCAGAGCCGAGATATCGAAGGTCAAAATTTGGACCTGAAAAAAAAACATAAGGGGTAACACTGTCATTTTTTTTTTTTTGGCCAAAATTTTGACCCCCTCCGATCTTCTTGAAACTCTGGATTCTGACAGAGGGCCATGAGACTTCGACCAGCGTGCAAAAATGGAGGCTCTAGACCCTTCCAGAGCCGAGAAATCGAAGGTCAAAATTTGGACCTGAAAAAAAAAAACATAAGGGGTAACACTGTCATTTTTTTTTTGGCCAAAATTTTGACCCCCTCCGATCTTCTTGAAACTCTGGATTCTGACAGAGGGCCACGAGACTTCGACCAGCGCGCAAAAATGGAGGCTCTAGACCCTTCCAGAGCCGAGATATCGAAGGTCAAAATTTGGACCTGAAAAAAAAAACATAAGGGGTAACACTGTCATTTTTTTTTTGGCCGAAATTTTGACCCCCTCCGATCTTCTTGAAACTCTGGATTCTCACAGAGGGCCACGAGAATTCGACCAACGCGCAAAAATGGAGGCTCTAGACCCTTCCAGAGCCGAGATATCGAAGGTCAAAATTTGGACCTGAAAAAAAACATAAGGGGTAACACTGTCATTTTTTTTTTTGGCCGAAATTTTGAACCCCTCCGATCTTCTTGAAACTCTGGATTCTGACAGAGGGCCACGAGACTTCGACCAGTGCGCAAAAATGGAGGCTCTAGACCCTTCCAGAGCCGAGATATCGAAGGTCAAAATTTGGACCTGAAAAAAAAAACATAAGGGGTAACACTGTCATTTTTTTTTTTTGGCCGAAATTTTGACCCCCTCCGATCTTCTTGAAACTCTGGATTCTGACAGAAGGCCACGAGACTTCGACCAACGCGCAAAAATTGAGGCTCTAGACCCTTCCAGAGCCGAGATATCGAAGGTCAAAATTTGGACCTGAAAAAAAAACATAAGGGGTAACACTGTCATTTTTTTTTTGGCCGAAATTTTGACCCCCTCCGATCTTCTTGAAACTCTGGATTCTGACAGAGGGCCACGAGACTTCGACCAGCGCGCAAAAATGGAGGCTCTAGACCCTTCCAGAGCCGAGATATCGAAGGTCAAAATTTGGACCTGAAAAAAAAACATAAGGGGTAACACTGTCATTTTTTTTTTTTGGCCGAAATTTTGACCCCCTCCGATCTTCTTGAAACTCTGGACTCTGACAGAGGGCCACGAGACTTCGACCAACGCGCAAAAATTGAGGCTCTAGACCCTTCCAGAGCCGAGATATCGAAGGTCAAAATTTGGACCTGAAAAAAAAACATAAGGGGTAACACTGTCATTTTTTTTTTTTTGGCCAAAATTTTGACCCCCTCCGATCTTCTTGAAACTCTGGATTCTGACAGAGGGCCACGAGACTTCGACCAGCGTGCAAAAATGGAGGCTCTAGACCCTTCCAGAGCCGAGATATCGAAGGTCAAAATTTGGACCTGAAAAAAAAACATAAGGGGTAACACTGTCATTTTTTTTTTGGCCGAAATTTTGACCCCCTCCGATCTTCTTGAAACTCTGGATTCTGACAGAGGGCCACGAGACTTCGACCAAGGCGCAAAAATTGAGGCTCTAGACCCTTCCAGAGCCGAGATATCAAAGGTCAAAATTTGGACCTGAAAAAAAAAACATAAGGGGTAACACTGTCATTTTTTTTTTTGGCCGAAATTTTGACCCCCTCCGATCTTCTTGAAACTCTGGATTCTGACAGAGGGCCACGAGACTTCGACCAGCGCGCAAAAATTGAGGCTCTAGACCCTTCCAGAGCCGAGATATCGAAGGTCAAAATTTGGACCTGAAAAAAAAAACATAAGGGGTAACACTGTCATTTTTTTTTTTGGCCGAAAATTTGACCCCCTCCGATCTTCTTGAAACTCTGGATTCTGACAGAGGGCCACGAGACTTCGACCAGCGCGCAAAAATGGAGGCTCTAGACCCTTCCAGAGCCGAGATATCGAAGGTCAAAGTTTGGACCTGAAAAAAAACATAAGGGGTAACACTGTCATTTTTTTTTTTTTTGGCCGAAATTTTGACCCCCTCCGATCTTCTTGAAACTCTGGATTCTGACAGAGGGCCACGAGACTTCGACCAGCGCGCAAAAATTGAGGCTCTAGACCCTTCCAGAGCCGAGATATCGAAGGTCAAAATTTGGACCTGAAAAAAAAACATAAGGGGTAACACTGTCATTTTTTTTTTTGGCCGAAATTTTGACCCCCTCCGATCTTCTTGAAACTCTGGATTCTGACAGAGGGCCACGAGACTTCGACCAGCGCGCAAAAATGGAGGCTCTAGACCCTTCCAGAGCCGAGATATCGAAGGTCAAAATTTGGACCTGAAAAAAAAAACATAAGGGGTAACACTGTCATTTTTTTTTTTGGCCGAAATTTTGACCCCCTCCGATCTTCTTGAAACTCTGGATTCTGACAGAGGGCTACGAGACTTCGACCAGCGCGCAAAAATGGAGACTCTAGACCCTTCCAGAGCCGAGATATCGAAGGTCAAAATTTGGACCTGAAAAAAAAAAACATAAGGGGTAACACTGTCATTTTTTTTTGGGCCGAAATTTTGACCCCCTCCGATCTTCTTGAAACTCTGGATTCTGACAGAGGGCCACGAGACTTCGACCAGCGCGCAAAAATGGAGGTTCTAGACCCTTCCAGAGCCGAGATATCGAAGGTCAAAGTTTGGACCTGAAAAAAAAACATAAGGGGTAACACTGTCATTTTTTTTTTTGGCCGAAATTTTGACCCCCTCCGATCTTCTTGAAACTCTGGATTCTGACAGAGGGCCACGAGACTTCGACCAACGCGCAAAAATTGAGGCTCTAGACCCTTCCAGAGCCGAGATATCGAAGGTCAAAATTTGGACCTGAAAAAAAAACATAAGGGGTAACACTGTCATTTTTTTTTTTTTGGCCGAAATTTTGACCCCCTCCGATCTTCTTGAAACTCTGGATTCTGACAGAGGGCCACGAGACTTCGGCCAGCGCGCAAAAATGGAGGCTCTAGACCCTTCCAGAGCCGAGATAAAGAAGGTCAAAATTTGGACCTGAAAAAAAACATAAGGGGTAACACTGTCATTTTTTTTTTTTTGGCCGAAATTTTGACCCCCTCCGATCTTCTTGAAACTCTGGATTCTGACAGAGGGCCACGAGACTTCGACCAGTGCGCAAAAATGGAGGCTCTAGACCCTTCCAGAGCCGAGATATCGAAGGTCAAAATTTGGACCTGAAAAAAAAACATAAGGGGTAACACTGTCATTTTTTTTTTTTTGGCCGAAATTTTGACCCCCTCCGATCTTCTTGAAACTCTGGATTCTGACAGAGGGCCACGAGACTTCGACCAGCGCGCAAAAATGGAGGCTCTAGACCCTTCCAGAGCCGAGATATCGAAGGTCAAAATTTGGACCTGAAAAAAAAAAACATAAGGGGTAACACTGTCATTTTTTTTTTGGCCGAAATTTTGACCCCCTCCGATCTTCTTGAAACTCTGGATTCTGACAGAGGGCCACGAGACTTCGACCAGCGCGCAAAAATGGAGGCTCTAGACCCTTCCAGAGCCGAGATATCGAAGGTCAAAGTTTGGACCTGAAAAAAAACATAAGGGGTAACACTGTCATTTTTTTTTTTTTTTGGCCGAAATTTTGACCCCCTCCGATCTTCTTGAAACTCTGGATTCTGACAGAGGGCCACGAGACTTCGACCAGCGCGCAAAAATTGAGGCTCTAGACCCTTCCAGAGCCGAGATATCGAAGGTCAAAATTTGGACCTGAAAAAAAAACATAAGGGGTAACACTGTCATTTTTTTTTTTGGCCGAAATTTTGACCCCCTCCGATCTTCTTGAAACTCTGGATTCTGACAGAGGGCCACGAGACTTCGACCAGCGCGCAAAAATGGAGGCTCTAGACCCTTCCAGAGCCGAGATATCGAAGGTCAAAATTTGGACCTGAAAAAAAAAACATAAGGGGTAACACTGTCATTTTTTTTTTGGCCGAAATTTTGACCCCCTCCGATCTTCTTGAAACTCTGGATTCTGACAGAGGGCTACGAGACTTCGACCAGCGCGCAAAAATGGAGACTCTAGACCCTTCCAGAGCCGAGATATCGAAGGTCAAAATTTGGACCTGAAAAAAAAAAACATAAGGGGTAACACTGTCATTTTTTTTTGGGCCGAAATTTTGACCCCCTCCGATCTTCTTGAAACTCTGGATTCTGACAGAGGGCCACGAGACTTCGACCAGCGCGCAAAAATGGAGGTTCTAGACCCTTCCAGAGCCGAGATATCGAAGGTCAAAGTTTGGACCTGAAAAAAAAACATAAGGGGTAACACTGTCATTTTTTTTTTGGCCGAAATTTTGACCCCCTCCGATCTTCTTGAAACTCTGGATTCTGACAGAGGGCCACGAGACTTCGACCAACGCGCAAAAATTGAGGCTCTAGACCCTTCCAGAGCCGAGATATCGAAGGTCAAAATTTGGACCTGAAAAAAAAACACAAGGGGTAACACTGTCATTTTTTTTTTTTTGGCCGAAATTTTGACCCCCTCCGATCTTCTTGAAACTCTGGATTCTGACAGAGGGCCACGAGACTTCGGCCAGCGCGCAAAAATGGAGGCTCTAGACCCTTCCAGAGCCGAGATAAAGAAGGTCAAAATTTGGACCTGAAAAAAAACATAAGGGGTAACACTGTCATTTTTTTTTTTTTGGCCGAAATTTTGACCCCCTCCGATCTTCTTGAAACTCTGGATTCTGACAGAGGGCCACGAGACTTCGACCAGTGCGCAAAAATGGAGGCTCTAGACCCTTCCAGAGCCGAGATATCGAAGGTCAAAATTTGGACCTGAAAAAAAAACATAAGGGGTAACACTGTCATTTTTTTTTTTTGGCCGAAATTTTGACCCCCTCCGATCTTCTTGAAACTCTGGATTCTGACAGAGGGCCACGAGACTTCGACCAGCGCGCAAAAATGGAGGCTCTAGACCCTTCCAGAGCCGAGATATCGAAGGTCAAAATTTGGACCTGAAAAAAAAAAACATAAGGGGTAACACTGTCATTTTTTTTTTGGCCGAAATTTTGACCCCCTCCGATCTTCTTGAAACTCTGGATTCTGACAGAAGGCCACAAGACTTCGACCAACACGCAAAAATTGAGGCTCTAGACCCTTCCAGAGCCGAGATATCGAAGGTCAAAATTTGGACCTGAAAAAAAAAACATAAGGGGTAACACTGTCATTTTTTTTTTGGCCGAAATTTTGACCCCCTCCGATCTTCTTGAAACTCTGGATTCTGACAGAGGGCCACGAGACTTCGACCAGCGCGCAAAAATGGAGGCTCTAGACCCTTCCAGAGCCGAGATATCGAAGGTCAAAGTTTGGACCTGAAAAAAAAACATAAGGGGTAACACTGTCATTTTTTTTTTGGCCGAAATTTTGACCCCCTCCGATCTTCTTGAAACTCTGGATTCTGACAGAGGGCCACGAGACTTCGACCAACGCGCAAAAATTGAGGCTCTAGACCCTTCCAGAGCCGAGATATCGAAGGTCAAAATTTGGACCTGAAAAAAAAACATAAGGGGTAACACTGTCATTTTTTTTTTTTTTGGCCGAAATTTTGACCCCCTCCGATCTTCTTGAAACTCTGGATTCTGACAGAGGGCCACGAGACTTCGACCAGCACGCAAAAATGGAGGCTCTAGATCCTTCCAGAGCCGAGATATCGAAGGTCAAAGTTTGGACCTGAAAAAAAAACATAAGGGGTAACACTGTCATTTTTTTTTTTTGGCCGAAATTTTGACCCCCTCCGATCTTCTTGAAACTCTGGATTCTGACAGAGGGCCACGAGACTTCGACCAACGCGCAAAAATTGAGGCTCTAGACCCTTCCAGAGCCGAGATATCGAAGGTCAAAATTTGGACCTGAAAAAAAAACATAAGGGGTGACACTGTCATTTTTTTTTTTTGGCCGAAATTTTGACCCCCTCCGATCTTCTTGAAACTCTGGATTCTGACAAAAGGCCACAAGACTTCGACCAACGCGCAAAAATTGAGGCTCTAGACCCTTCCAGAGCCGAGATATCGAAGGTCAAAATTTGCACCTGAAAAAAAAACATAAGGGGTAACACTGTCATTTTTTTTTTTGGCCGAAATTTTGACCCCCTCCGATCTTCTTGAAACTCTGGATTCTGACAGAGGGCCACGAGACTTCGACCAGCGCGCAAAAATGGAGGCTCTAGACCCTTCCAGAGCCGAGATATCGAAGGTCAAAATTTGGACCTGAAAAAAAAAACATAAGGGGTAACACTGTCATTTTTTTTTTGGCCGAAATTTTGACCCCCTCCGATCTTCTTGAAACTCTGGATTCTGACAGAAGGCCACGAGACTTCGACCAACGCGCAAAAATTGAGGTTCTAGACCCTTCCAGAGCCGAGATATCGAAGGTCAAAATTTGGACCTGAAAAAAAACATAAGGGGTAACACTGTCATTTTTTTTTTGGCCGAAATTTTGACCCCCTCCGATCTTCTTGAAACTCTGGATTCTGACAGAGGGCCACGAGACTTCGACCAACGCGCAAAAATTGAGGCTCTAGACCCTTCCAGAGCCGAGATATCGAAGGTCAAAATTTGGACCTGAAAAAAAAAACATAAGGGGTAACACTGTCATTTTTTTTTGGGCCGAAAGTTTTGACCCCCTCCGATCTTCTTGAAACTCTGGATTCTGACAGAGGGCCACGAGACTTCGACCAGCGCGCAAAAATGGAGGCTCTAGACCCTTCCAGAGCCGAGATATCGAAGGTCAAAGTTTGGACCTGAAAAAAAAAACATAAGGGGTAACACTGTCATTTTTTTTTTTTGGCCGAAATTTTGACCCCCTCCGATCTTCTTGAAACTCTGGATTCTGACAGAGGGCCACGAGACTTCGACCAGCGCGCAAAAATGGAGGCTCTAGACCCTTCCAGAGCCGAGATATCGAAGGTCAAAATTTGGACCTGAAAAAAAAACATAAGGGGTAACACTGTCATTTTTTTTTGGCCGAAATTTTGACCCCCTCCGATCTTCTTGAAACTCTGGATTCTGACAGAGGGCCACGAGACTTCGACCAGCGCGCAAAAATGGAGGCTCTAGACCCTTCCAGAGCCGAGATATCGAAGGTCAAAATTTGGACCTGAAAAAAAACATAAGGGGTAACACTGTCATTTTTTTTTTTGGCCGAAATTTTGACCCCCTCCGATCTTCTTGAAACTCTGGACTCTGACAGAGGGCCACGAGACTTCGACCAACGCGCAAAAATTGAGGCTCTAGACCCTTCCAGAGCCGAGATATCGAAGTTCAAAATTTGGACCTGAAAAAAAAACATAAGGGGTAACACTGTCATTTTTTTTTTTTTTTGGCCAAAATTTTGACCCCCTCCGATCTTCTTGAAACTCTGGATTCTGACAGAGGGCCATGAGACTTCGACCAGCGTGCAAAAATGGAGGCTCTAGACCCTTCCAGAGCCGAGATATCGAAGGTCAAAATTTGGACCTGAAAAAAAACATAAGGGGTAACACTGTCATTTTTTTTTTTGGCCGAAATTTTGAACCCCTCCGATCTTCTTGAAACTCTGGATTCTGACAGAGGGCCACGAGACTTCGACCAGTGCGCAAAAATGGAGGCTCTAGACCCTTCCAGAGCCGAGATATCGAAGGTCAAAATTTGGACCTGAAAAAAAAAACATAAGGGGTAACACTGTCATTTTTTTTTTTGGCCAAAATTTTGACCCCCTCCGATCTTCTTGAAACTCTGGATTCTGACAGAAGGCCACGAGACTTCGACCAACGCGCAAAAATTGAGGCTCTAGACCCTTCCAGAGCCGAGATATCGAAGGTCAAAATTTGGACCTGAAAAAAAAACATAAGGGGTAACACTGTCATTTTTTTTTTTGGCCGAAATTTTGACCCCCTCCGATCTTCTTGAAACTCTGGATTCTGACAGAGGGCCACGAGACTTCGACCAGCGCGCAAAAATGGAGGCTCTAGACCCTTCCAGAGCCGAGATATCGAAGGTCAAAATTTGGACCTGAAAAAAAAACATAAGGGGTAACACTGTCATTTTTTTTTTTTTGGCCGAAATTTTGACCCCCTCCGATCTTCTTGAAACTCTGGACTCTGACAGAGGGCCACGAGACTTCGACCAACGCGCAAAAATTGAGGCTCTAGACCCTTCCAGAGCCGAGATATCGAAGGTCAAAATTTGGACCTGAAAAAAAAAACATAAGGGGTAACACTGTCATTTTTTTTTGGGCTGAAATTTTGACCCCCTCCGATCTTCTTGAAACTCTGGATTCTGACAGAGGGCCACGAGACTTCGACCAGCGCGCAAAAATGGAGGCTCTAGACCCTTCCAGAGCCGAGATATCGAAGGTCAAAATTTGGACCTGAAAAAAAAACATAAGGGGTAACACTGTCATTTTTTTTTTGGCCAAAATTTTGACCCCCTCCGATCTTCTTGAAACTCTGGATTCTGACAGAGGGCCACGAGACTTCGACCAGCGCGCAAAAATGGAGGCTCTAGACCCTTCCAGAGCCGAGATATCGAAGGTCAAAATTTGGACCTGAAAAAAAAAACATAAGGGGTAACACTGTCATTTTTTTTTTGGCCGAAATTTTGACCCCCTCCGATCTTCTTGAAACTCTGGATTCTCACAGAGGGCCACGAGAATTCGACCAACGCGCAAACATGGAGGCTCTAGACCCTTCCAGAGCCGAGATATCGAAGGTCAAAATTTGGACCTGAAAAAAAACATAAGGGGTAACACTGTCATTTTTTTTTTGGCCGAAATTTTGAACCCCTCCGATCTTCTTGAAACTCTGGATTCTGACAGAGGGCCACGAGACTTCGACCAGTGCGCAAAAATGGAGGCTCTAGACCCTTCCAGAGCCGAGATATCGAAGGTCAAAATTTGGACCTGAAAAAAAAAACATAAGGGGTAACACTGTCATTTTTTTTTTTTTGGCCGAAATTTTGACCCCCTCCGATCTTCTTGAAACTCTGGATTCTGACAGAAGGCCACGAGACTTCGACCAACGCGCAAAAATTGAGGCTCTAGACCCTTCCAGAGCCGAGATATCGAAGGTCAAAATTTGGACCTGAAAAAAAAACATAAGGGGTAACACTGTCATTTTTTTTTTGGCCGAAATTTTGACCCCCTCCGATCTTCTTGAAACTCTGGATTCTGACAGAGGGCCACGAGACTTCGACCAGCGCGCAAAAATGGAGGCTCTAGACCCTTCCAGAGCCGAGATATCGAAGGTCAAAATTTGGACCTGAAAAAAAAACATAAGGGGTAACACTGTCATTTTTTTTTTTGGCCGAAATTTTGACCCCCTCCGATCTACTTGAAACTCTGGATTCTGACAGAGGGCCACGAGACTTCGACCAGCGCGCAAAAATGGAGGCTCTAGACCCTTCCAGAGCCGAGATATCGAAGGTCAAAATTTGGACCTGAAAAAAAAACATAAGGGGTAACACTGTCATTTTTTTTTGGCCGAAATTTTGACCCCCTCCGATCTTCTTGAAACTCTGGATTCTGACAGAGGGCCACGAGACTTCGACCAGCGCGCAAAAATGGAGGCTCTAGACCCTTCCAGAGCCGAGATATCGAAGGTCAAAATTTGGACCTGAAAAAAAAACATAAGGGGTAACACTGTCATTTTTTTTTTTTTGGCCAAAATTTTGACCCCCTCCGATCTTCTTGAAACTCTGGATTCTGACAGAGGGCCATGAGACTTCGACCAGCGTGCAAAAATGGAGGCTCTAGACCCTTCCAGAGCCGAGAAATCGAAGGTCAAAATTTGGACCTGAAAAAAAAAACATAAGGGGTAACACTGTCATTTTTTTTTTGGCCAAAATTTTGACCCCCTCCGATCTTCTTGAAACTCTGGATTCTGACAGAGGGCCACGAGACTTCGACCAGCGCGCAAAAATGGAGGCTCTAGACCCTTCCAGAGCCGAGATATCGAAGGTCAAAATTTGGACCTGAAAAAAAAAACATAAGGGGTAACACTGTCATTTTTTTTTTGGCCGAAATTTTGACCCCCTCCGATCTTCTTGAAACTCTGGATTCTCACAGAGGGCCACGAGAATTCGACCAACGCGCAAAAATGGAGGCTCTGGACCCTTCCAGAGCCGAGATATCGAAGGTCAAAATTTGGACCTGAAAAAAAACATAAGGGGTAACACTGTCATTTTTTTTTTTGGCCGAAATTTTGAACCCCTCCGATCTTCTTGAAACTCTGGATTCTGACAGAGGGCCACGAGACTTCGACCAGTGCGCAAAAATGGAGGCTCTAGACCCTTCCAGAGCCGAGATATCGAAGGTCAAAATTTGGACCTGAAAAAAAAAACATAAGGGGTAACACTGTCATTTTTTTTTTTTTGGCCGAAATTTTGACCCCCTCCGATCTTCTTGAAACTCTGGATTCTGACAGAAGGCCACGAGACTTCGACCAACGCGCAAAAATTGAGGCTCTAGACCCTTCCAGAGCCGAGATATCGAAGGTCAAAATTTGGACCTGAAAAAAAAACATAAGGGGTAACACTGTCATTTTTTTTTTGGCCGAAATTTTGACCCCCTCCGATCTTCTTGAAACTCTGGATTCTGACAGAGGGCCACGAGACTTCGACCAGCGCGCAAAAATGGAGGCTCTAGACCCTTCCAGAGCCGAGATATCGAAGGTCAAAATTTGGACCTGAAAAAAAAACATAAGGGGTAACACTGTCATTTTTTTTTTTTGGCCGAAATTTTGACCCCCTCCGATCTTCTTGAAACTCTGGACTCTGACAGAGGGCCACGAGACTTCGACCAACGCGCAAAAATTGAGGCTCTAGACCCTTCCAGAGCCGAGATATCGAAGGTCAAAATTTGGACCTGAAAAAAAAACATAAGGGGTAACACTGTCATTTTTTTTTTTTTGGCCAAAATTTTGACCCCCTCCGATCTTCTTGAAACTCTGGATTCTGACAGAGGGCCACGAGACTTCGACCAGCGTGCAAAAATGGAGGCTCTAGACCCTTCCAGAGCCGAGATATCGAAGGTCAAAATTTGGACCTGAAAAAAAAACATAAGGGGTAACACTGTCATTTTTTTTTTGGCCGAAATTTTGACCCCCTCCGATCTTCTTGAAACTCTGGATTCTGACAGAGGGCCACGAGACTTCGACCAAGGCGCAAAAATTGAGGCTCTAGACCCTTCCAGAGCCGAGATATCAAAGGTCAAAATTTGGACCTGAAAAAAAAAACATAAGGGGTAACACTGTCATTTTTTTTTTTGGCCGAAATTTTGACCCCCTCCGATCTTCTTGAAACTCTGGATTCTGACAGAGGGCCACGAGACTTCGACCAGCGCGCAAAAATTGAGGCTCTAGACCCTTCCAGAGCCGAGATATCGAAGGTCAAAATTTGGACCTGAAAAAAAAAACATAAGGGGTAACACTGTCATTTTTTTTTTTTGGCCGAAAATTTGACCCCCTCCGATCTTCTTGAAACTCTGGATTCTGACAGAGGGCCACGAGACTTCGACCAGCGCGCAAAAATGGAGGCTCTAGACCCTTCCAGAGCCGAGATATCGAAGGTCAAAGTTTGGACCTGAAAAAAAACATAAGGGGTAACACTGTCATTTTTTTTTTTTTTGGCCGAAATTTTGACCCCCTCCGATCTTCTTGAAACTCTGGATTCTGACAGAGGGCCACGAGACTTCGACCAGCGCGCAAAAATTGAGGCTCTAGACCCTTCCAGAGCCGAGATATCGAAGGTCAAAATTTGGACCTGAAAAAAAAACATAAGGGGTAACACTGTCATTTTTTTTTTTGGCCGAAATTTTGACCCCCTCCGATCTTCTTGAAACTCTGGATTCTGACAGAGGGCCACGAGACTTCGACCAGCGCGCAAAAATGGAGGCTCTAGACCCTTCCAGAGCCGAGATATCGAAGGTCAAAATTTGGACCTGAAAAAAAAAACATAAGGGGTAACACTGTCATTTTTTTTTTGGCCGAAATTTTGACCCCCTCCGATCTTCTTGAAACTCTGGATTCTGACAGAGGGCTACGAGACTTCGACCAGCGCGCAAAAATGGAGACTCTAGACCCTTCCAGAGCCGAGATATCGAAGGTCAAAATTTGGACCTGAAAAAAAAAAACATAAGGGGTAACACTGTCATTTTTTTTTGGGCCGAAATTTTGACCCCCTCCGATCTTCTTGAAACTCTGGATTCTGACAGAGGGCCACGAGACTTCGACCAGCGCGCAAAAATGGAGGTTCTAGACCCTTCCAGAGCCGAGATATCGAAGGTCAAAGTTTGGACCTGAAAAAAAAACATAAGGGGTAACACTGTCATTTTTTTTTTTGGCCGAAATTTTGACCCCCTCCGATCTTCTTGAAACTCTGGATTCTGACAGAGGGCCACGAGACTTCAACCAACGCGCAAAAATTGAGGCTCTAGACCCTTCCAGAGCCGAGATATCGAAGGTCAAAATTTGGACCTGAAAAAAAAACATAAGGGGTAACACTGTCATTTTTTTTTTTTTTGGCCGAAATTTTGACCCCCTCCGATCTTCTTGAAACTCTGGATTCTGACAGAGGGCCACGAGACTTCGGCCAGCGCGCAAAAATGGAGGCTCTAGACCCTTCCAGAGCCGAGATAAAGAAGGTCAAAATTTGGACCTGAAAAAAAACATAAGGGGTAACACTGTCATTTTTTTTTTTTTTGGCCGAAATTTTGACCCCCTCCGATCTTCTTGAAACTCTGGATTCTGACAGAGGGCCACGAGACTTCGACCAGTGCGCAAAAATGGAGGCTCTAGACCCTTCCAGAGCCGAGATATCGAAGGTCAAAATTTGGACCTGAAAAAAAAACATAAGGGGTAACACTGTCATTTTTTTTTTTTGGCCGAAATTTTGACCCCCTCCGATCTTCTTGAAACTCTGGATTCTGACAGAGGGCCACGAGACTTCGACCAGCGCGCAAAAATGGAGGCTCTAGACCCTTCCAGAGCCGAGATATCGAAGGTCAAAATTTGGACCTGAAAAAAAAAACATAAGGGGTAACACTGTCATTTTTTTTTTGGCCGAAATTTTGACCCCCTCCGATCTTCTTGAAACTCTGGATTCTGACAGAAGGCCACAAGACTTCGACCAACACGCAAAAATTGAGGCTCTAGACCCTTCCAGAGCCGAGATATCGAAGGTCAAAATTTGGACCTGAAAAAAAAAACATAAGGGGTAACACTGTCATTTTTTTTTTGGCCGAAATTTTGACCCCCTCCGATCTTCTTGAAACTCTGGATTCTGACAGAGGGCCACGAGACTTCGACCAGCGCGCAAAAATGGAGGCTCTAGACCCTTCCAGAGCCGAGATATCGAAGGTCAAAGTTTGGACCTGAAAAAAAAACATAAGGGGTAACACTGTCATTTTTTTTTTGGCCGAAATTTTGACCCCCTCCGATCTTCTTGAAACTCTGGATTCTGACAGAGGGCCACGAGACTTCGACCAACGCGCAAAAATTGAGGCTCTAGACCCTTCCAGAGCCGAGATATCGAAGGTCAAAATTTGGACCTGAAAAAAAAACATAAGGGGTAACACTGTCATTTTTTTTTTTTTGGCCGAAATTTTGACCCCCTCCGATCTTCTTGAAACTCTGGATTCTGACAGAGGGCCACGAGACTTCGACCAGCACGCAAAAATGGAGGCTCTAGATCCTTCCAGAGCCGAGATATCGAAGGTCAAAGTTTGGACCTGAAAAAAAAACATAAGGGGTAACACTGTCATTTTTTTTTTTGGCCGAAATTTTGACCCCCTCCGATCTTCTTGAAACTCTGGATTCTGACAGAGGGCCACGAGACTTCGACCAACGCGCAAAAATTGAGGCTCTAGACCCTTCCAGAGCCGAGATATCGAAGGTCAAAATTTGGACCTGAAAAAAAAACATAAGGGGTGACACTGTCATTTTTTTTTTTTGGCCGAAATTTTGACCCCCTCCGATCTTCTTGAAACTCTGGATTCTGACAAAAGGCCACAAGACTTCGACCAACGCGCAAAAATTGAGGCTCTAGACCCTTCCAGAGCCGAGATATCGAAGGTCAAAATTTGCACCTGAAAAAAAAACATAAGGGGTAACACTGTCATTTTTTTTTTTGGCCGAAATTTTGACCCCCTCCGATCTTCTTGAAACTCTGGATTCTGACAGAGGGCCACGAGACTTCGACCAGCGCGCAAAAATGGAGGCTCTAGACCCTTCCAGAGCCGAGATATCGAAGGTCAAAATTTGGACCTGAAAAAAAAAACATAAGGGGTAACACTGTAATTTTTTTTTTTGGCCGAAATTTTGACCCCCTCCGATCTTCTTGAAACTCTGGATTCTGACAGAAGGCCACGAGACTTCGACCAACGCGCAAAAATTGAGGCTCTAGACCCTTCCAGAGCCGAGATATCGAAGGTCAAAATTTGGACCTGAAAAAAAACATAAGGGGTAACACTGTCATTTTTTTTTTGGCCGAAATTTTGACCCCCTCCGATCTTCTTGAAACTCTGGATTCTGACAGAGGGCCACGAGACTTCGACCAACGCGCAAAAATTGAGGCTCTAGACCCTTCCAGAGCCGAGATATCGAAGGTCAAAATTTGGACCTGAAAAAAAAAACATAAGGGGTAACACTGTCATTTTTTTTTGGGCCGAAAGTTTTGACCCCCTCCGATCTTCTTGAAACTCTGGATTCTGACAGAGGGCCACGAGACTTCGACCAGCGCGCAAAAATGGAGGCTCTAGACCCTTCCAGAGCCGAGATATCGAAGGTCAAAGTTTGGACCTGAAAAAAAAAACATAAGGGGTAACACTGTCATTTTTTTTTTTTGGCCGAAATTTTGACCCCCTCCGATCTTCTTGAAACTCTGGATTCTGACAGAGGGCCACGAGACTTCGACCAGCGCGCAAAAATGGAGGCTCTAGACCCTTCCAGAGCCGAGATATCGAAGGTCAAAATTTGGACCTGAAAAAAAAACATAAGGGGTAACACTGTCATTTTTTTTTGGCCGAAATTTTGACCCCCTCCGATCTTCTTGAAACTCTGGATTCTGACAGAGGGCCACGAGACTTCGACCAGCGCGCAAAAATGGAGGCTCTAGACCCTTCCAGAGCCGAGATATCGAAGGTCAAAATTTGGACCTGAAAAAAAACATAAGGGGTAACACTGTCATTTTTTTTTTTGGCCGAAATTTTGACCCCCTCCGATCTTCTTGAAACTCTGGACTCTGACAGAGGGCCACGAGACTTCGACCAACGCGCAAAAATTGAGGCTCTAGACCCTTCCAGAGCCGAGATATCGAAGTTCAAAATTTGGACCTGAAAAAAAAACATAAGGGGTAACACTGTCATTTTTTTTTTTTTGGCCAAAATTTTGACCCCCTCCGATCTTCTTGAAACTCTGGATTCTGACAGAGGGCCATGAGACTTCGACCAGCGTGCAAAAATGGAGGCTCTAGACCCTTCCAGAGCCGAGAAATCGAAGGTCAAAATTTGGACCTGAAAAAAAAAAACATAAGGGGTAACACTGTCATTTTTTTTTTTGGCCAAAATTTTGACCCCCTCCGATCTTCTTGAAACTCTGGATTCTGACAGAGGGCCACGAGACTTCGACCAGCGCGCAAAAATGGAGGCTCTAGACCCTTCCAGAGCCGAGATATCGAAGGTCAAAATTTGGACCTGAAAAAAAAAACATAAGGGGTAACACTGTCATTTTTTTTTTGGCCGAAATTTTGACCCCCTCCGATCTTCTTGAAACTCTGGATTCTCACAGAGGGCCACGAGACTTCGACCAACGCGCAAAAATGGAGGCTCTAGACCCTTCCAGAGCCGAGATATCGAAGGTCAAAATTTGGACCTGAAAAAAAACATAAGGGGTAACACTGTCATTTTTTTTTTTGGCCGAAATTTTGAACCCCTCCGATCTTCTTGAAACTCTGGATTCTGACAGAGGGCCACGAGACTTCGACCAGTGCGCAAAAATGGAGGCTCTAGACCCTTCCAGAGCCGAGATATCGAAGGTCAAAATTTGGACCTGAAAAAAAAAACATAAGGGGTAACACTGTCATTTTTTTTTTTGGCCAAAATTTTGACCCCCTCCGATCTTCTTGAAACTCTGGATTCTGACAGAAGGCCACGAGACTTCGACCAACGCGCAAAAATTGAGGCTCTAGACCCTTCCAGAGCCGAGATATCGAAGGTCAAAATTTGGACCTGAAAAAAAAACATAAGGGGTAACACTGTCATTTTTTTTTTTGGCCGAAATTTTGACCCCCTCCGATCTTCTTGAAACTCTGGATTCTGACAGAGGGCCACGAGACTTCGACCAGCGCGCAAAAATGGAGGCTCTAGACCCTTCCAGAGCCGAGATATCGAAGGTCAAAATTTGGACCTGAAAAAAAAACATAAGGGGTAACACTGTCATTTTTTTTTTTTGGCCGAAATTTTGACCCCCTCCGATCTTCTTGAAACTCTGGACTCTGACAGAGGGCCACGAGACTTCGACCAACGCGCAAAAATTGAGGCTCTAGACCCTTCCAGAGCCGAGATATCGAAGGTCAAAATTTGGACCTGAAAAAAAAACATAAGGGGTAACACTGTCATTTTTTTTTTTTTTGGCCAAAATTTTGACCCCCTCCGATCTTCTTGAAACTCTGGATTCTGACAGAGGGCCACGAGACTTCGACCAGCGTGCAAAAATGGAGGCTCTAGACCAGGGATGGAAATTAACTTTTTTGTCCACCGGCCACTGTGGCTGGTGGATTTCAAAATCTACCAGCCACTCAATGTTTTTACCAGCCACTTTCTCGTTTTTTCTCGCTTTTCTCGACAATGCGTAACTGCATGTGAAAATTAATACTACAAGATCTACAATACTACTTAACCAGTTTATTTCATCTCAAGTCTCAATGAATACTGACATTTTCTCTATTTCTCTTGCTCTTCCTCTCCTGTTCCCCTCCTCTGCTCTTCCATCTTTAAAAGACTTCCATGTTTTTTTTTTATTTTTATAAAACACAATATACTTTTACCCACACTAAATAAAAACACGTTTAAATAGGTAATTTTCTTTTCTGATATAGCCTGCAGCAGTTCTTGTTAAAACACACTAGATATGAAAAATCTGTGCGTTTTGGGCACTTTTTGTGTGAAATCATGTTTATTTTTGTGTCCATCTGTGTGCTTTTAAGCATGAACAGTGATCTGGCCCATTATCTGTTCACCGATGCCGACAGTGACGCATTTCAGGCGGCTTTTTATTTCTCATCTCCATAAATATATGTAGTAATAAAGCTATTGCTAATGCAAGGACTAGGAATCAAAGAATTCTTTGCTAATACTTCCTCATCATCGTGGAGAGCGCAGTTCTCACCGCTTTCTCCTTTCCACAAGCGCGAGCTCTTCCGTGGCGTCTGTCGTTGCTATGCAACAATGAACTTGCGCCTCTAACGAGCGCGCCGCGTCGCTTTTATGAGTAGATGCGGAAATAGCGCGCGGGTATGTTCACGCGGCTGGCTCTTTACTACCGTCTATGTTCACCACACAAGTGAGCTTTTCTTCCTTTATCAAGCCTCGACGGAAGAAACGCGCGGGTGTTGAAGGTGTGCCTCCTCTTAAAGTGTCCACCGTCCGGGTGAAACAGTATGCTATTTTTATTCACCCGCCACGGTGGCTGGTTGGTGAAGTTAATTTACCCGCCACAACTCAAAATCACCCGCATTTGGCTGGTGGCGGGTGCTAATTTCCATCCCTGCTCTAGACCCTTCCAGAGCCGAGATATCGAAGGTCAAAATTTGGACCTGAAAAAAAAAACATAAGGGGTAACACTGTCATTTTTTTTTTTGGCCGAAATTTTGACCCCCTCCGATCTTCTTGAAACTCTGGATTCTGACAGAGGGCCACGAGACTTCGACCAGCGCGCAAAAATGGAGGCTCTAGACCCTTCCAGAGCCGAGATATCGAAGGTCAAAGTTTGGACCTGAAAAAAAAACATAAGGGGTAACACTGTCATTTTTTTTTTGGCCGAAATTTTGACCCCCTCCGATCTTCTTGAAACTCTGGATTCTGACAGAGGGCCACGAGACTTCGACCAACGCGCAAAAATTGAGGCTCTAGACCCTTCCAGAGCCGAGATATCGAAGGTCAAAATTTGGACCTGAAAAAAAACATAAGGGGTAACACTGTCATTTTTTTTTTTTTGCCGAAATTTTGACCCCCTCCGATCTTCTTGAAACTCTGGATTCTGACAGAGGGCCACGAGACTTCGACCAGCGCGCAAAAATGGAGGCTCTAGACCCTTCCAGAGCCGAGATATCGAAGGTCAAAGTTTGGACCTGAAAAAAAAACATAAGGGGTAACACTGTCATTTTTTTTTTTTGGCCGAAATTTTGACCCCCTCCGATCTTCTTGAAACTCTGGATTCTGACAGAGGGCCACGAGACTTCGACCAACGCGCAAAAATTGAGGCTCTAGACCCTTCCAGAGCCGAGATATCGAAGGTCAAAATTTGGACCTGAAAAAAAAAACATAAGGGGTAACACTGTCATTTTTTTTTTTTTTGGCCGAAATTTTGACCCCCTCCGATCTTCTTGAAACTCTGGATTCTGACAGAATGCCACGAGACTTCGACCAACGCGCAAAAATTGAGGCTCTAGACCCTTCCAGAGCCGAGATATCGAAGGTCAAAATTTGGACCTGAAAAAAAAAACATAAGGGGTAACACTGTCATTTTTTTTTTTGGGCCGAAATTTTGACCCCCTCCGATCTTCTTGAAACTCTGGATTCTGACAGAGGGCCACGAGACTTCGACCAGCGCGCAAAAATGGAGGCTCTAGACCCTTCCAGAGCCGAGATATCGAAGGTCAAAGTTTGGACCTGAAAAAAAAACATAAGGGGTAACACTGTCATTTTTTTTTTTGGCCGAAATTTTGACCCCCTCCGATCTTCTTGAAACTCTGGATTCTGACAGAGGGCCACGAGACTTCGACCAGCGCGCAAAAATGGAGGCTCTAGACCCTTCCAGAGCCGAGATATCGAAGGTCAAAATTTGGACCTGAAAAAAAAACATAAGGGGTAACACTGTCATTTTTTTTTTTTGGCCGAAATTTTGACCCCCTCCGATCTTCTTGAAACTCTGGATTCTGACAGAGGGCCACGAGACTTCGACCAGCACGCAAAAATGGAGGCTCTAGATTCTTCCAGAGCCGAGATATCGAAGGTCAAAATTTGGACCTGAAAAAAAAAAACATAAGGGGTAACACTGTCATTTTTTTGGGGGGGGCCGAAATTTTGACCCCCTCCGATCTTCTTGAAACTCTGGATTCTGACAGAGGGCCACGAGACTTCGACCAGCGCGCAAAAATGGAGGTTCTAGACCCTTCCAGAGCCGAGATATCGAAGGTCAAAGTTTGGACCTGAAAAAAAAACATAAGGGGTAACACTGTCATTTTTTTTTTGGCCGAAATTTTGACCCCCTCCGATCTTCTTGAAACTCTGGATTCTGACAGAGGGCCACGAGACTTCGACCAGCGCGCAAAAATGGAGGCTCTAGACCCTTCCAGAGCCGAGATATCGAAGGTCAAAATTTGGACCTGAAAAAAAAACATAAGGGGTAACACTGTCATTTTTTTTTTTGGCCGAAATTTTGACCCCCTCCGATCTTCTTGAAACTCTGGACTCTGACAGAGGGCCACGAGACTTTGACCAACGCGCAAAAATTGAGGCTCTAGACCCTTCCAGAGCCGAGATATCGAAGGTCAAAATTTGGACCTGAAAAAAAAAAACATAAGGGGTAACACTGTCATTTTTTTTTTTTTGGCCAAAATTTTGACCCCCTCCGATCTTCTTGAAACTCTGGATTCTGACAGAGGGCCACGAGACTTCGACCAGCGCGCAAAAATGGAGGCTCTAGACCCTTCCAGAGCCGAGATATCGAAGGTCAAAATTTGGACCTGAAAAAAAAACATAAGGGGTAACACTGTCATTTTTTTTTTTTTTGGCCGAAATTTTGACCCCCTCCGATCTTCTTGAAACTCTGGATTCTGACAGAGGGCCACGAGACTTCGACCAGCACGCAAAAATGGAGGCTCTAGACCCTTCCAGAGCCGAGATATCGAAGGTCAAAATTTGGACCTGAAAAAAAAACATAAGGGGTAACACTGTCATTTTTTTTTTTTTTGGCCGAAATTTTGACCCCCTCCGATCTTCTTGAAACTTTGGATTCTGACAGAAGGCCACGAGACTTCGAACAACGCGCAAAAATTGAGGCTCTAGACCCTTCCAGAGCCGAGATATCGAAGGTCAAAATTTGGACCTGAAAAAAAAAAACATAAGGGGTAACACTGTCTTTTTTTTTTTTGGTCGAAATTTTGACCCCCTCCGATCTTCTTGAAACTCTGGATTCTGACAGAGGGCCACGAGACTTCGACCAGCACGCAAAAATGGAGGCTCTAGACCCTTCCAGAGCCGAGATATCCAAGGTCAAAATTTGGACCTGAAAAAAAAAACATAAGGGGTAACACTGTCATTTTTTTTTTTTTTTTGGCCGAAATTTTGACCCCCTCCGATCTTCTTGAAACTTTGGATTCTGACAGAAGGCCACGAGACTTCGAACAACGCGCAAAAATTGAGGCTCTAGACCCTTCCAGAGCCGAGATATCGAAGGTCAAAGTTTGGACCTGAAAAAAAAAACATAAGGGGTAACACTGTCATTTTTTTTTTGGCCGAAATTTTGACCCCCTCCGATCTTCTTGAAACTCTGGATTCTGACAGAGGGCCACGAGACTTCGACCAACGCGCAAAAATTGAGGCTCTAGACCCTTCCAGAGCAGAGATATCGAAGGTCAAAATTTGGACCTGAAAAGAAAAACATAAGGGGTAACAGTCATTTTTTTTTGGCCGAAATTTTGACCCCCTCCAATCTTCTTGAAACTTTGGATTCTGACAGAGGGCCACGAGACTTCGACCAGCGCGCAAAAATGGAGGCTCTAGACCCTTCCAGAGCCGAGATATCGAAGGTCAAAGTTTGGACCTGAAAAAAAAAAACATAAGGGGTAACACTGTCATTTTTTTTTTTGGCCGAAATTTTGACCTCCTCCGATCTTCTTGAAACTCTGGATTCTGACAGAGGGCCACGAGACTTCGACCAACGCGCAAAAATTGAGGCTCTAGTCCATTCCAGAGCCGAGAAATCGAAGGTCAAAATTTGGACCTGAAAAAAAAAACATAAGGGGTAACACTGTCATTTTTTTTTTTTGGCCGAAATTTTGACCCCCTCCGATCTTCTTGAAACTCTGGATTCTGACAGAGGGCCACGAGACGTCGACCAGCGCGCAAAAATGGAGGCTCTAGACCCTTCCAGAGCCGAGATATCGAAGGTCAAAATTTGGACCTGAAAAAAAAACATAAGGGGTAACACTGTCATTTTTTTTTTTTGGCCAAAATTTTGACCCCCTCCGATCTTCTTGAAACTCTGGACTCTGACAGAGGGCCACGAGACTTTGACCAACGCGCAAAAATTGAGGCTCTAGACCCTTCCAGAGCCGAGATATCGAAGGTCAAAATTTGGACCTGAAAAAAAAAACATAAGGGGTAACACTGTCATTTTTTTTTTTGGCCAAAATTTTGACCCCCTCCGATCTTCTTGAAACTCTGGATTCTGACAGAGGGCCACGAGACTTCGACCAGCGCGCAAAAATGGAGGCTCTAGACCCTTCCAGAGCCGAGATATCGAAGGTCAAAATTTGGACCTGAAAAAAAACATAAGGGGTAACACTGTCATTTTTTTTTTTTGGCCGAAATTTTGACCCCCTCCGATCTTCTTGAAACTCTGGATTCTGACAGAGGGCCACGAGACTTCGACCAGCACGCAAAAATGGAGGCTCTAGACCCTTCCAGAGCCGAGATATCGAAGGTCAAAATTTGGACCTGAAAAAAAAACATAAGGGGTAACACTGTCATTTTTTTTTTTTTTGGCCGAAATTTTGACCCCCTCCGATCTTCTTGAAACTTTGGATTCTGACAGAAGGCCACGAGACTTCGAACAACGCGCAAAAATTGAGGCTCTAGACCCTTCCAGAGCCGAGATATCGAAGGTCAAAATTTGGACCTGAAAAAAAAAAACATAAGGGGTAACACTGTCATTTTTTTTGGGCCGAAATTTTGACCCCCTCCGATCTTCTTGAAACTCTGGATTCTGACAGAGGGCCACGAGACTTCGACCAGCGCGCAAAAATGGAGGCTCTAGACCCTTCCAGAGCCGAGATATCAAAGGTCAAAATTTGGACCTGAAAAAAAAACATAAGGGGTAACACTGTCATTTTTTTTTTTGGCCGAAATTTTGACCCCCTCCGATCTTCTTGAAACTCTGGATTCTGACAGAGGGCCACGAGACTTCGACCAGCACGCAAAAATGGAGGCTCTAGACCCTTCCAGAGCCGAAATATCGAAGGTCAAAATTTGGACCTGAAAAAAAAAAACATAAGGGGTAACACTGTCATTTTTTTGGGGGGGGCCGAAATTTTGACCCCCTCCGATCTTCTTGAAACTCTGGATTCTGACAGAGGGCCACGAGACTTCGACCAGCGCGCAAAAATGGAGGTTCTAGACCCTTCCAGAGCCGAGATATCGAAGGTCAAAGTTTGGACCTGAAAAAAAAACATAAGGGGTAACACTGTCATTTTTTTTTGGCCGAAATTTTGACCCCCTCCGATCTTCTTGAAACTCTGGATTCTGACAGAGGGCCACGAGACTTCGACCAACGCGCAAAAATTGAGGCTCTAGACCCTTCCAGAGCCGAGATATCGAAGGTCAAAATTTGGACCTGAAAAAAAAACATAAGGGGTAACACTGTCATTTTTTTTTTTGGCCGAAATTTTGACCCCCTCCGATCTTCTTGAAACTCTGGATTCTGACAGAGGGCCACGAGACTTCGACCAGCGCGCAAAAATGGAGGCTCTAGACCCTTCCAGAGCCGAGATATCGAAGGTCAAAATTTGGACCTGAAAAAAAAACATAAGGGGTAACACTGTCATTTTTTTTTTTTGGCCGAAATTTTGACCCCCTCCGATCTTCTTGAAACTCTGGATTCTGACAGAGGGCCACGAGACTTCGACCAGCACGCAAAAATGGAGGCTCTAGACCCTTCCAGAGCCGAGATATCGAAGGTCAAAATTTGGACCTGAAAAAAAACATAAGGGGTAACACTGTCATTTTTTTTTTTTTTTTGGCCGAAATTTTGACCCCCTCCGATCTTCTTGAAACTTTGGATTCTGACAGAAGGCCACGAGACTTCGAACAACGCGCAAAAATTGAGGCTCTAGACCCTTCCAGAGCCGAGATATCGAAGGTCAAAATTTGGACCTGAAAAAAAAACATAAGGGGTAACACTGTCATTTTTTTTGGGCCGAAATTTTGACCCCCTCTGATCTTCTTGAAACTCTGGATTCTGACAGAGGGCCACGAGACTTCGACCAGCGCGCAAAAATGGAGGTTCTAGACCCTTCCAGATCCGAGATATCGAAGGTCAAAGTTTGGACCTGAAAAAAAAAAACATAAGGGGTAACACTGTCTTTTTTTTTTTTGGTCGAAATTTTGACCCCCTCCGATCTTCTTGAAACTCTGGATTCTGACAGAGGGCCACGAGACTTCGACCAGCGCGCAAAAATGGAGGCTCCAGACCCTTCCAGAGCCGAGATATCGAAGGTCAAAGTTTGGACCTGAAAAAAAAACATAAGGGGTAACACTGTCATTTTTTTTTGGCCGAAATTTTGACCCCCTCCGATCTTCTTGAAACTCTGGATTCTGACAGAGGGCCACGAGACTTCGACCAACGCGCAAAAATTGAGGCTCTAGACCCTTCCAGAGCCGAGATATCGAAGGTCAAAATTTGGACCTGAAAAGAAAAACATAAGGGGTAACAGTCATTTTTTTTTGGCCGAAATTTTGACCCCCTCCAATCTTCTTGAAACTTTGGATTCTGACAGAGGGCCACGAGACTTCGACCAGCGCGCAAAAATGGAGGCTCTAGACCCTTCCAGAGCCGAGATATCGAAGGTCAAAGTTTGGACCTGAAAAAAAAAAAACATAAGGGGTAACACTGTCATTTTTTTTTTTTGGCCGAAATTTTGACCTCCTCCGATCTTCTTGAAACTCTGGATTCTGACAGAGGGCCACGAGACTTCGACCAACGCGCAAAAATTGAGGCTCTAGACCCTTCCAGAGCCGAGAAATCGAAGGTCAAAATTTGGACCTGAAAAAAAAAACATAAGGGGTAACACTGTCATTTTTTTTTTTGGCCGAAATTTTGACCCCCTCCGATCTTCTTGAAACTCTGGATTCTGACAGAGGGCCACGAGACTTCGACCAGCGCGCAAAAATGGAGGCTCTAGACCCTTCCAGAGCCGAGATATCGAAGGTCAAAATTTGGACCTGAAAAAAAAAACATAAGGGGTAACACTGTCATTTTTTTTTTTGGCCGAAATTTTGACCCCCTCCGATCTTCTTGAAACTCTGGATTCTGACAGAGGGCCACAGGACTTCGACCAGCGCGCAAAAATGGAGGCTCTAGACCCTTCCAGAGCCGAGATATCGAAGGTCAAAATTTTGACCTGAAAAAAAAACATAAGGGGTAACACTGTCATTTTTTTTTTTTGGCCGAAATTTTGACCCCCTCCGATCTTCTTGAAACTCTGGATTCTGACAGAGGGCCACGAGACTTCGACCAGCACGCAAAAATGGAGGCTCTAGACCCTTCCAGAGCCGAGATATCGAAGGTCAAAATTTGGACCTGAAAAAAAAAAACATAAGGGGTAACACTGTCATTTTTTTGGGGGGGGCCGAAATTTTGACCCCCTCCGATCTTCTTGAAACTCTGGATTCTGACAGAGGGCCACGAGACTTCGACCAGCGCGCAAAAATGGAGGTTCTAGACCCTTCCAGAGCCGAGATATCGAAGGTCAAAGTTTGGACCTGAAAAAAAAACATAAGGGGTAACACTGTCATTTTTTTTTTGGCCGATATTTTGACCCCCTCCGATCTTCTTGAAACTCTGGATTCTGACAGAGGGCCACGAGACTTCGACCAACGCGCAAAAATTGAGGCTCTAGACCCTTCCAGAGCCGAGATATCGAAGGTCAAAGTTTGGACCTGAAAAAAAAAACATATGGGGTAACACTGTCATTTTTTTTTTTTGGCCGAAATTTTGACCTCCTCCGATCTTCTTGAAACTCTGGATTCTGACAGAGGGCCACGAGACTTCGATCAACGCGCAAAAATTGAGGCTCTAGACCCTTCCAGAGCCGAGAAATCGAAGGTCAAAATTTGGACCTGAAAAAAAAAAACATAAGGGGTAACACTGTCATTTTTTTTTTTTGGCCGAAATTTTGACCCCCTCCGATCTTCTTGAAACTCTGGATTCTGACAGAGGGCCACGAGACTTCGACCAGCGCGCAAAAATGGAGGCTCTAGACCCTTCCAGAGCCGAGATATCGAAGGTCAAAATTTGGACCTGAAAAAAAAAAACATAAGGGGTAACACTGTCATTTTTTTTTTTTTGGCCAAAATTTTGACCCCCTCCGATCTTCTTGAAACTCTGGACTCTGACAGAGGGCCACGAGACTTCGACCAACGCGCAAAAATTGAGTCTCTAGACCCTTCCAGAGCCGAGATATCGAAGGTCAAAATTTGGACCTGAAAAAAAAACATAAGGGGTAACACTGTCATTTTTTTTTTTGGCCGAAATTTTGACCCCCTCCGATCTTCTTGAAACTCTGGATTCTGACAGAGGGCCACGAGACTTCGACCAGCGCGCAAAAATGGAGGCTCTAGACCCTTCCAGAGCCGAGATATCGAAGGTCAAAATTTGGACCTGAAAAAAAAACATAAGGGGTAACACTGTCATTTTTTTTTTTGGCCGAAATTTTGACCCCCTCCGATCTTCTTGAAACTCTGGATTCTGACAGAGGGCCACGAGACTTCGACCAGCACGCAAAAATGGAGGCTCTAGACCCTTCCAGAGCCGAGATATCGAAGGTCAAAATTTGGACCTGAAAAAAAAAACATAAGGGGTAACACTGTCATTTTTTTTGGGGGGGCCGAAATTTTGACCCCCTCCGATCTTCTTGAAACTCTGGATTCTGACAGAGGGCCACGAGACTTCGACCAGCGCGCAAAAATGGAGGTTCTAGACCCTTCCAGAGCCGAGATATCGAAGGTCAAAGTTTGGACCTGAAAAAAAAAAACATAAGGGGTAACACTGTCATTTTTTTTTTTTTTGGCCGAAATTTTGACCTCCTCCGATCTTCTTGAAACTCTGGATTCTGACAGAGGGCCACGAGACTTCGACCAACGCGCAAAAATTGAGGCTCTAGACCCTTCCAGAGCCGAGAAATCGAAGGTCAAAATTTGGACCTGAAAAAAAAAACATAAGGGGTAACACTGTCATTTTTTTTTGGCCGAAATTTTGACCCCCTCCGATCTTCTTGAAACTCTGGATTCTGACAGAGGGCCACGAGACTTCGACCAGCGCGCAAAAATGGAGGCTCTAGACCCTTCCAGAGCCGAGATATCGAAGGTCAAAATTTGGACCTGAAAAAAAAAACATAAGGGGTAACACTGTCATTTTTTTTTTTTGGCCGAAATTTTGACCCCCTCCGATCTTCTTGAAACTCTGGATTCTGACAGAGGGCCACGAGACTTCGACCAGCGCGCAAAAATGGAGGCTCTAGACCCTTCCAGAGCCGAGATATCGAAGGTCAAAGTTTGGACCTGAAAAAAAAACATAAGGGGTAACACTGTCATTTTTTTTTTGGCCGATATTTTGACCCCCTCCGATCTTCTTGAAACTCTGGATTCTGACAGAGGGCCACGAGACTTCGACCAACGCGCAAAAATTGAGGCTCTAGACCCTTCCAGAGCCGAGATATCGAAGGTCAAAATTTGGACCTGAAAAGAAAAACATAAGGGGTAACAGTCATTTTTTTTTTGGCCGAAATTTTGACCCCCTCCAATCTTCTTGAAACTTTGGATTCTGACAGAGGGCCACGAGACTTCGACCAGCGCGCAAAAATGGAGGCTCTAGACCCTTCCAGAGCCGAGATATCGAAGGTCAAAGTTTGGACCTGAAAAAAAAAACATAAGGGGTAACACTGTCATTTTTTTTTTTGGCCGAAATTTTGACCTCCTCCGATCTTCTTGAAACTCTGGATTCTGACAGAGGGCCACGAGACTTCGATCAACGCGCAAAAATTGAGGCTCTAGACCCTTCCAGAGCCGAGAAATCGAAGGTCAAAATTTGGAACTGAAAAAAAAAACATAAGGGGTAACACTGTCATTTTTTTTTTGGCCGAAATTTTGACCCCCTCCGATCTTCTTGAAACTCTGGATTCTGACAGAGGGCCACGAGACTTCGACCAGCGCGCAAAAATGGAGGCTCTAGACCCTTCCAGAGCCGAGATATCGAAGGTCAAAATTTGGACCTGAAAAAAAAAAACATAAGGGGTAACACTGTCATTTTTTTTTTTGGCCAAAATTTTGACCCCCTCCGATCTTCTTGAAACTCTGGACTCTGACAGAGGGCCACGAGACTTCGACCAACGCGCAAAAATTGAGTCTCTAGACCCTTCCAGAGCCGAGATATCGAAGGTCAAAATTTGGACCTGAAAAAAAAAAACATAAGGGGTAACACTGTCATTTTTTTTTTTTGGCCGAAATTTTGACCCCCTCCGATCTTCTTGAAACTCTGGATTCTGACAGAGGGCCACGAGACTTCGACCAGCGCGCAAAAATGGAGGCTCTAGACCCTTCCAGAGCCGAGATATCGAAGGTCAAAATTTGGACCTGAAAAAAAAACATAAGGGGTAACACTGTCATTTTTTTTTTTTGGCCGAAATTTTGACCCCCTCCGATCTTCTTGAAACTCTGGATTCTGACAGAGGGCCACGAGACTTCGACCAACGCGCAAAAATTGAGGCTCTAGACCCTTCCAGAGCCGAGATATCGAAGGTCAAAATTTGGACCTGAAAAGAAAAACATAAGGGGTAACAGTCATTTTTTTTTGGCCGAAATTTTGACCCCCTCCAATCTTCTTGAAACTTTGGATTCTGACAGAGGGCCACGAGACTTCGACCAACGCGCAAAAATTGAGGCTCTAGACCCTTCCAGAGCCGAGATATCGAAGGTCAAAGTTTGGACCTGAAAAAAAAAAAAACATAAGGGGTAACACTGTCATTTTTTTTTTTGGCCGAAATTTTGACCTCCTCCGATCTTCTTGAAACTCTGGATTCTGACAGAGGGCCACGAGACTTCGACCAACGCGCAAAAATTGAGGCTCTAGACCCTTCCAGAGCCGAGAAATCGAAGGTCAAAATTTGGACCTGAAAAAAAAAACATAAGGGGTAACACTGTCATTTTTTTTTTTGGCCGAAATTTTGACCCCCTCCGATCTTCTTGAAACTCTGGATTCTGACAGAGGGCCACGAGACTTCGACCAGCGCGCAAAAATGGAGGCTCTAGACCCTTCCAGAGCCGAGATATCGAAGGTCAAAATTTGGACCTGAAAAAAAAAACATAAGGGGTAACACTGTCATTTTTTTTTTTTGGCCGAAATTTTGACCCCCTCCGATCTTCTTGAAACTCTGGATTCTGACAGAGGGCCACAGGACTTCGACCAGCGCGCAAAAATGGAGGCTCTAGACCCTTCCAGAGCCGAGATATCGAAGGTCAAAATTTGGACCTGAAAAAAAAACATAAGGGGTAACACTGTCATTTTTTTTTTTTGGCCGAAATTTTGACCCCCTCCGATCTTCTTGAAACTCTGGATTCTGACAGAGGGCCACGAGACTTCGACCAGCACGCAAAAATGGAGGCTCTAGACCCTTCCAGAGCCGAGATATCGAAGGTCAAAATTTGGACCTGAAAAAAAAAAACATAAGGGGTAACACTGTCATTTTTTGGGGGGGGGGCGAAATTTTGACCCCCTCCGTTCTTCTTGAAACTCTGGATTCTGACAGAGGGCCACGAGACTTCGACCAGCGCGCAAAAATGGAGGTTCTAGACCCTTCCAGAGCCGAGATATCGAAGGTCAAAGTTTGGACCTGAAAAAAAAACATAAGGGGTAACACTGTCATTTTTTTTTTGGCCGATATTTTGACCCCCTCCGATCTTCTTGAAACTCTGGATTCTGACAGAGGGCCACGAGACTTCGACCAACGCGCAAAAATTGAGGCTCTAGACCCTTCCAGAGCCGAGATATCGAAGGTCAAAGTTTGGACCTGAAAAAAAAAAACATAAGGGGTAACACTGTCATTTTTTTTTTTGGCCGAAATTTTGACCTCCTCCGATCTTCTTGAAACTCTGGATTCTGACAGAGGGCCACGAGACTTCGATCAACGCGCAAAAATTGAGGCTCTAGACCCTTCCAGAGCCGAGAAATCGAAGGTCAAAATTTGGACCTGAAAAAAAAACATAAGGGGTAACACTGTCTTTTTTTTTTTTTGGCCGAAATTTTGACCCCCTCCGATCTTCTTGAAACTCTGGATTCTGACAGAGGGCCACGAGACTTCGACCAGCGCGCAAAAATGGAGGCTCTAGACCCTTCCAGAGCCGAGATATCGAAGGTCAAAATTTGGACCTGAAAAAAAAAAACATAAGGGGTAACACTGTCATTTTTTTTTTTTTTTTGGCCAAAATTTTGACCCCCTCCGATCTTCTTGAAACTCTGGACTCTGACAGAGGGCCACGAGACTTCGACCAACGCGCAAAAATTGAGTCTCTAGACCCTTCCAGAGCCGAGATATCGAAGGTCAAAATTTGGACCTGAAAAAAAAACATAAGGGGTAACACTGTCATTTTTTTTTTTTGGCCGAAATTTTGACCCCCTCCGATCTTCTTGAAACTCTGGATTCTGACAGAGGGCCACGAGACTTCGACCAGCGCGCAAAAATGGAGGCTCTAGACCCTTCCAGAGCCGAGATATCGAAGGTCAAAATTTGGACCTGAAAAAAAAACGTAAGGGGTAACACTGTCATTTTTTTTTTTTGGCCGAAATTTTGACCCCCTCCGATCTTCTTGAAACTCTGGATTCTGACAGAGGGCCACGAGACTTCGACCAGCACGCAAAAATGGAGGCTCTAGACCCTTCCAGAGCCGAGATATCGAAGGTCAAAATTTGGACCTGAAAAAAAAAACATAAGGGGTAACACTGTCATTTTTTTTGGGGGGGCCGAAATTTTGACCCCCTCCGATCTTCTTGAAACTCTGGATTCTGACAGAGGGCCACGAGACTTCGACCAGCGCGCAAAAATGGAGGTTCTAGACCCTTCCAGAGCCGAGATATCGAAGGTCAAAGTTTGGACCTGAAAAAAAAAAACATAAGGGGTAACACTGTCATTTTTTTTTTTGGCCGAAATTTTGACCTCCTCCGATCTTCTTGAAACTCTGGATTCTGACAGAGGGCCACGAGACTTCGACCAACGCGCAAAAATTGAGGCTCTAGACCCTTCCAGAGCCGAGAAATCGAAGGTCAAAATTTGGACCTGAAAAAAAAAAACATAAGGGGTAACACTGTCATTTTTTTTTTGGCCGAAATTTTGACCCCCTCCGATCTTCTTGAAACTCTGGATTCTGACAGAGGGCCACGAGACTTCGACCAGCGCGCAAAAATGGAGGCTCTAGACCCTTCCAGAGCCGAGATATCGAAGGTCAAAATTTGGACCTGAAAAAAAAAACATAAGGGGTAACACTGTCATTTTTTTTTTTTGGCCGAAATTTTGACCCCCTCCGATCTTCTTGAAACTCTGGATTCTGACAGAGGGCCACGAGACTTCGACCAGCGCGCAAAAATGGAGGCTCTAGACCCTTCCAGAGCCGAGATATCGAAGGTCAAAGTTTGGACCTGAAAAAAAAACATAAGGGGTAACACTGTCATTTTTTTTGGCCGATATTTTGACCCCCTCCGATCTTCTTGAAACTCTGGATTCTGACAGAGGGCCACGAGACTTCGACCAACGCGCAAAAATTGAGGCTCTAGACCCTTCCAGAGCCGAGATATCGAAGGTCAAAATTTGGACCTGAAAAGAAAAACATAAGGGGTAACAGTCATTTTTTTTTTGGCCGAAATTTTGACCCCCTCCAATCTTCTTGAAACTTTGGATTCTGACAGAGGGCCACGAGACTTCGACCAGCGCGCAAAAATGGAGGCTCTAGACCCTTCCAGAGCCGAGATATCGAAGGTCAAAGTTTGGACCTGAAAAAAAAAAAACATAAGGGGTAACACTGTCATTTTTTTTTTTTTGGCCGAAATTTTGACCTCCTCCGATCTTCTTGAAACTCTGGATTCTGACAGAGGGCCACGAGACTTCGATCAACGCGCAAAAATTGAGGCTCTAGACCCTTCCAGAGCCGAGAAATCGAAGGTCAAAATTTGGAACTGAAAAAAAAACCATAAGGGGTAACACTGTCATTTTTTTTTGGGCCGAAATTTTGACCCCCTCCGATCTTCTTGAAACTCTGGATTCTGACAGAGGGCCACGAGACTTCGACCAGCGCGCAAAAATGGAGGCTCTAGACCCTTCCAGAGCCGAGATATCGAAGGTCAAAATTTGGACCTGAAAAAAAAAAACATAAGGGGTAACACTGTCATTTTTTTTTTTTGGCCAAAATTTTGACCCCCTCCGATCTTCTTGAAACTCTGGACTCTGACAGAGGGCCACGAGACTTCGACCAACGCGCAAAAATTGAGTCTCTAGACCCTTCCAGAGCCGAGATATCGAAGGTCAAAATTTGGACCTGAAAAAAAAAAACATAAGGGGTAACACTGTCATTTTTTTTTTTTTGGCCGAAATTTTGACCCCCTCCGATCTTCTTGAAACTCTGGATTCTGACAGAGGGCCACGAGACTTCGACCAGCGCGCAAAAATGGAGGCTCTAGACCCTTCCAGAGCCGAGATATCGAAGGTCAAAATTTGGACCTGAAAAAAAAACATAAGGGGTAACACTGTCATTTTTTTTTTTTTGGCCGAAATTTTGACCCCCTCCGATCTTCTTGAAACTCTGGATTCTGACAGAGGGCCACGAGACTTCGACCAGCACGCAAAAATGGAGGCTCTAGACCCTTCCAGAGCCGAGATATCGAAGGTCAAAATTTGGACCTGAAAAAAAAAACATAAGGGGTAACACTGTCATTTTTTTTGGGGGGGCCGAAATTTTGACCCCCTCCGATCTTCTTGAAACTCTGGATTCTGACAGAGGGCCACGAGACTTCGACCAGCGCGCAAAAATGGAGGTTCTAGACCCTTCCAGAGCCGAGATATCGAAGGTCAAAGTTTGGACCTGAAAAAAAAAACATAAGGGGTAACACTGTCATTTTTTTTTTTTTGGCCGAAATTTTGACCTCCTCCGATCTTCTTGAAACTCTGGATTCTGACAGAGGGCCACGAGACTTCGACCAACGCGCAAAAATTGAGGCTCTAGACCCTTCCAGAGCCGAGAAATCGAAGGTCAAAATTTGGACCTGAAAAAAAAAACATAAGGGGTAACACTGTCATTTTTTTTTGGCCGAAATTTTGACCCCCTCCGATCTTCTTGAAACTCTGGATTCTGACAGAGGGCCACGAGACTTCGACCAGCGCGCAAAAATGGAGGCTCTAGACCCTTCCAGAGCCGAGATATCGAAGGTCAAAATTTGGACCTGAAAAAAAAAAACATAAGGGGTAACACTGTCATTTTTTTTTTTGGCCGAAATTTTGACCCCCTCCGATCTTCTTGAAACTCTGGATTCTGACAGAGGGCCACGAGACTTCGACCAGCGCGCAAAAATGGAGGCTCTAGACCCTTCCAGAGCCGAGATATCGAAGGTCAAAATTTGGACCTGAAAAAAAAAACATAAGGGGTAACACTGTCATTTTTTTTTTTTGGCCGAAATTTTGACCCCCTCCGATCTTCTTGAAACTCTGGATTCTGACAGAGGGCCACGAGACTTCGACCAGCACGCAAAAATGGAGGCTCTAGACCCTTCCAGAGCCGAGATATCGAAGGTCAAAATTTGGACCTGAAAAAAAAACATAAGGGGTAACACTGTCATTTTTTTGGGGGGGGCCGAAATTTTGACCCCCTCCGATCTTCTTGAAACTCTGGATTCTGACAGAGGGCCACGAGACTTCGACCAGCGCGCAAAAATGGAGGTTCTAGACCCTTCCAGAGCCGAGATATCGAAGGTCAAAGTTTGGACCTGAAAAAAAAACATAAGGGGTAACACTGTCATTTTTTTTTTGGCCGAAATTTTGACCCCCTCCGATCTTCTTGAAACTCTGGATTCTGACAGAGGGCCACGAGACTTCGACCAACGCGCAAAAATTGAGGCTCTAGACCCTTCCAGAGCCGAGATATCGAAGGTCAAAATTTGGACCTGAAAAGAAAAACATAAGGGGTAACAGTCATTTTTTTTTGGCCGAAATTTTGACCCCCTCCAATCTTCTTGAAACTTTGGATTCTGACAGAGGGCCACGAGACTTCGACCAGCGCGCAAAAATGGAGGCTCTAGACCCTTCCAGAGCCGAGATATCGAAGGTCAAAGTTTGGACCTGAAAAAAAAAAACATAAGGGGTAACACTGTCATTTTTTTTTTTTGGCCGAAATTTTGACCTCCTCCGATCTTCTTGAAACTCTGGATTCTGACAGAGGGCCACGAGACTTCGACCAACGCGCAAAAATTGAGGCTCTAGACCCTTCCAGAGCCGAGATATCGAAGGTCAAAATTTGGACCTGAAAAGAAAAACATAAGGGGTAACAGTCATTTTTTTTTGGCCGAAATTTTGACCCCCTCCAATCTTCTTGAAACTTTGGATTCTGACAGAGGGCCACGAGACTTCGACCAGCGCGCAAAAATGGAGGCTCTAGACCCTTCCAGAGCCGAGATATCGAAGGTCAAAGTTTGGACCTGAAAAAAAAAACATAAGGGGTAACACTGTCATTTTTTTTTTTGGCCGAAATTTTGACCTCCTCCGATCTTCTTGAAACTCTGGATTCTGACAGAGGGCCACGAGACTTCGACCAACGCGCAAAAATTGAGGCTCTAGACCCTTCCAGAGCCGAGAAATCGAAGGTCAAAATTTGGACCTGAAAAAAAAAACATAAGGGGTAACACTGTCATTTTTTTTTTTTGGCCGAAATTTTGACCCCCTCCGATCTTCTTGAAACTCTGGATTCTGACAGAGGGCCACGAGACTTCGACCAGCGCGCAAAAATGGAGGCTCTAGACCCTTCCAGAGCCGAGATATCGAAGGTCAAAATTTGGACCTGAAAAAAAAAACATAAGGGGTAACACTGTCATTTTTTTTTTTTTGGCCAAAATTTTGACCCCCTCCGATCTTCTTGAAACTCTGGACTCTGACAGAGGGCCACGAGACTTCGACCAACGCGCAAAAATTGAGTCTCTAGACCCTTCCAGAGCCGAGATATCGAAGGTCAAAATTTGGACCTGAAAAAAAAAACATAAGGGGTAACACTGTCATTTTTTTTTTTTGGCCGAAATTTTGACCCCCTCCGATCTTCTTGAAACTCTGGATTCTGACAGAGGGCCACGAGACTTCGACCAGCGCGCAAAAATGGAGGCTCTAGACCCTTCCAGAGCCGAGATATCGAAGGTCAAAATTTGGACCTGAAAAAAAAACATAAGGGGTAACACTGTCATTTTTTTTTTTGGCCGAAATTTTGACCCCCTCCGATCTTCTTGAAACTCTGGATTCTGACAGAGGGCCACGAGACTTCGACCAGCACGCAAAAATGGAGGCTCTAGACCCTTCCAGAGCCGAGATATCGAAGGTCAAAATTTGGACCTGAAAAAAAAAACATAAGGGGTAACACTGTCATTTTTTTTGGGGGGCCGAAATTTTGACCCCCTCCGATCGTCTTGAAACTCTGGATTCTGACAGAGGGCCACGAGACTTCGACCAGCGCGCAAAAATGGAGGTTCTATACCCTTCCAGAGCCGAGATATCGAAGGTCAAAGTTTGGACCTGAAAAAAAAACATAAGGGGTAACACTGTCATTTTTTTTTTGGCCGAAATTTTGACCCCCTCTGATCTTCTTGAAACTCTGGATTCTGACAGAGGGCCACGAGACTTCGACCAGCGCGCAAAAATGGAGGTTCTAGACCCTTCCAGAGCCGAGATATCGAAGGTCAAAGTTTGGACCTGAAAAAAAAACATAAGGGGTAACACTGTCATTTTTTTTTTGGCCGAAATTTTGACCCCCTCCGATCTTCTTGAAACTCTGGATTCTGACAGAGGGCCACGAGACTTCGACCAACGCGCAAAAATTGAGGCTCTAGACCCTTCCAGAGCCGAGATATCGAAGGTCAAAATTTGGACCTGAAAAGAAAAATATAAGGGGTAACAGTCATTTTTTTTTGGCCGAAATTTTGACCCCCTCCAATCTTCTTGAAACTTTGGATTCTGACAGAGGGCCACGAGACTTCGACCAGCGCGCAAAAATGGAGGCTCTAGACCCTTCCAGAGCCGAGATATCGAAGGTCAAAGTTTGGACCTGAAAAAAAAAACATAAGGGGTAACACTGTCATTTTTTTTTTTTGGCCGAAATTTTGACCTCCTCCGATCTTCTTGAAACTCTGGATTATGACAGAGGGCCACGAGACTTCGACCAACGCGCAAAAATTGAGGCTCTAGACCCTTCCAGAGCCGAGATATCGAAGGTCAAAATTTGGACCTGAAAAGAAAAACATAAGGGGTAACAGTCATTTTTTTTGGCCGAAATTTTGACCCCCTCCAATCTTCTTGAAACTTTGGATTCTGACAGAGGGCCACGAGACTTCGACCAGCGCGCAAAAATGGAGGCTCTAGACCCTTCCAGAGCCGAGATATCGAAGGTCAAAGTTTGGACCTGAAAAAAAAAAAACATAAGGGGTAACACTGTCATTTTTTTTTTTGGCCGAAATTTTGACCTCCTCCGATCTTCTTGAAACTCTGGATTCTGACAGAGGGCCACGAGACTTCGACCAACGCGCAAAAATTGAGGCTCTAGACCCTTCCAGAGCCGAGAAATCGAAGGTCAAAATTTGGACCTGAAAAAAAAAACATAAGGGGTAACACTGTCATTTTTTTTTTTGGCCGAAATTTTGACCCCCTCCGATCTTCTTGAAACTCTGGATTCTGACAGAGGGCCACGAGACTTCGACCAGCGCGCAAAAATGGAGGCTCTAGACCCTTCCAGAGCCGAGATATCGAAGGTCAAAATTTGGACCTGAAAAAAAAAACATAAGGGGTAACACTGTCATTTTTTTTTTTTTTGGCCAAAATTTTGACCCCCTCCGATCTTCTTGAAACTCTGGACTCTGACAGAGGGCCACGAGACTTCGACCAACGCGCAAAAATTGAGTCTCTAGACCCTTCCAGAGCCGAGATATCGAAGGTCAAAATTTGGACCTGAAAAAAAAAAACATAAGGGGTAACACTGTCATTTTTTTTTTTGGCCGAAATTTTGACCCCCTCCGATCTTCTTGAAACTCTGGATTCTGACAGAGGGCCACGAGACTTCGACCAGCGCGCAAAAATGGAGGCTCTAGACCCTTCCAGAGCCGAGATATCGAAGGTCAAAATTTGGACCTGAAAAAAAAACATAAGGGGTAACACTGTCATTTTTTTTTTTTGGCCGAAATTTTGACCCCCTCCGATCTTCTTGAAACTCTGGATTCTGACAGAGGGCCACGAGACTTCGACCAGCACGCAAAAATGGAGGCTCTAGACCCTTCCAGAGCCGAGATATCGAAGGTCAAAGTTTGGACCTGAAAAAAAAACATAAGGGGTAACACTGTCATTTTTTTTTTTGGCCGAAATTTTGACCCCCTCCGATCTTCTTGAAACTCTGGATTCTGACAGAGGGCCACGAGACTTCGACCAACGCGCAAAAATTGAGGCTCTAGACCCTTCCAGAGCCGAGATATCGAAGGTCAAAATTTGGACCTGAAAAAAAAACATAAGGGGTAACACTGTAATTTTTTTTTTGGCCGAAATTTTGACCCCCTCCGATCTTCTTGAAACTCTGGATTCTGACAGAGGGCCACGAGACTTCGACCAGCGCGCAAAAATGGAGGCTCTAGACCCTTCCAGAGCCGAGATATCGAAGGTCAAAATTTGGACCTGAAAAAAAAACATAAGGGGTAACACTGTCATTTTTTTTTTTTGGCCGAAATTTTTACCCCCTCCGATCTTCTTGAAACTCTGGATTCTGACAGAGGGCCACGAGACTTCGACCAACGCGCAAAAATTGAGGCTCTAGACCCTTCCAGAGCCGAGATATCGAAGGTCAAAATTTGGACCTGAAAAAAAAACATAAGGGGTAACACTGTCATTTTTTTTTTTGGCCAAAATTTTGACCCCCTCCGATCTTCTTGAAACTCTGGATTTTGACAGAGGGCCACGAGACTTCGACCAGTGCGCAAAAATGGAGGCTCTAGACCCTTCCAGAGCCAATATATCGAAGGTCAAAATTTGGACCTGAAAAAAAAACATAAGGGGTAACACTGTCATTTTTTTTTTTTTGGCCGAAATTTTGACCCCCTCCGATCTTCTTGAAACTCTGGATTCTGACAGAAGGCCACGAGACTTCGACCAACGCGCAAAACTGAGGCTCTAGACCCTTCCAGAGCCGAGATATCGAAGGTCAAAATTTGGACCTGAAAAAAAAACATAAGGGGTAACACTGTCATTTTTTTTTTGGCCGAAATTTTGACCCCCTCCGATCTTCTTGAAACTCTGGATTCTGACAGAGGGCCACGAGACTTCGACCAGCGCGCAAAAATGGAGGCTCTAGACCCTTCCAGAGCCGAGATATCGAAGGTCAAAATTTGGACCTGAAAAAAAAACATAAGGGGTAACACTGTCATTTTTTTTTTTTGGCCGAAATTTTTACCCCCTCCGATCTTCTTGAAACTCTGGATTCTGACAGAGGGCCACGAGACTTCGACCAACGCGCAAAAATTGAGGCTCTAGACCCTTCCAGAGCCGAGATATCGAAGGTCAAAATTTGGACCTGAAAAAAAAACATAAGGGGTAACACTGTCATTTTTTTTTTGGCCGAAATTTTGACCCCCTCCGATCTTCTTGAAACTCTGGATTTTGACAGAGGGCCACGAGACTTCGACCAGCGCGCAAAAATGGAGGCTCTAGACCCTTCCAGAGCCGAGATATCGAAGGTCAAAATTTGGACCTGAAAAAAAAACATAAGGGGTAACACTGTCATTTTTTTTTTTTTTGGCCGAAATTTTGACCCCCTCCGATCTTCTTGAAACTCTGGATTCTGACAGAAGGCCACGAGACTTCGACCAACGCGCAAAAATTGAGGCTCTAGACCCTTCCAGAGCCGAGATATCGAAGGTCAAAATTTGGACCTGAAAAAAAAACATAAGGGGTAACACTGTCATTTTTTTTTTTTGGCCGAAATTTTGACCCCCTCCGATCTTCTTGAAACTCTGGATTCTGACAGAGGGCCACGAGACTTCGACCAGCGCGCAAAAATTGAGGCTCTAGACCATTCCAGAGCCGAGATATCGAAGGTCAAAATTTGGACCTGAAAAAAAAAACATAAGGGGTAACACTGTCATTTTTTTTTTTGGCCAAAATTTTGACCCCCTCCGATCTTCTTGAAACTCTGGATTCTGACAGAGGGCCACGAGACTTCGACCAGCGCGCAAAAATGGAGGCTCTAGACCCTTCCAGAGCCGAGATATCGAAGGTCAAAATTTGGACCTGAAAAAAAAACATAAGGGGTAACACTGTCATTTTTTTTTTTTTGGCCGAAATTTTGACCCCCTCCGATCTTCTTGAAACTCTGGATTCTGACAGAGGGCCACGAGACTTCGACCAGCACGCAAAAATGGAGGCTCTAGACCCTTCCAGAGCCGAGATATCGAAGGTCAAAATTTGGACCTGAAAAAAAAACATAAGGGGTAACACTGTCATTTTTTTTTTTTGGCCGAAATTTTGACCCCCTCCGATCTTCTTGAAACTCTGGATTCTGACAGAAGGCCACGAGACTTCGACCAACGCGCAAAAATTGAGGCTCTAGACCCTTCCAGAGCCGAGATATCGAAGGTCAAAATTTGGACCTGAAAAAAAAACATAAGGGGTAACACTGTCATTTTTTTTTTGAGCCGAAATTTTGACCCCCTCCGATCTTCTTGAAACTCTGGATTCTGACAGAGGGCCACGAGACTTCGACCAGCGCGCAAAAATGGAGGTTCTAGACCCTTCCAGAGCCGAGATATCGAAGGTCAAAGTTTGGACCTGAAAAAAAAACATAAGGGGTAACACTGTCATTTTTTTTTTTTTTTGGCCGAAATTTTGACCCCCTCCGATCTTCTTGAAACTCTGGATTCTGACAGAGGGCCACGAGACTTCGACCAGCGCGCAAAAATGGAGGCTCTAGACCCTTCCAGAGCCGAGATATCGAAGGTCAAAGTTTGGACCTGAAAAAAAAAACATAAGGGGTAACACTGTCATTTTTTTTTTTGCCGAAATTTTGACCCCCTCCAATCTTCTTGAAACTCTGGATTCTGACAGAGGGCCACGAGACTTCGACCAACGCGCAAAAATTGAGGCTCTAGACCCTTCCAGAGCCGAGATATCGAAGGTCAAAATTTGGACCTGAAAAAAAAACATAAGGGGTAACACTGTCATTTTTTTTTTTTTTGGCCGAAATTTTGACCCCCTCCGATCTTCTTGAAACTCTGGATTCTGACAGAGGGCCACGAGACTTCGACCAGCGCGCAAAAATGGAGGCTCTAGACCCTTCCAGAGCCGAGATATCGAAGGTCAAAGTTTGGACCTGAAAAAAAAACATAAGGGGTAACACTGTCATTTTTTTTTTTTGGCCGAAATTTTGACCCCCTCCGATCTTCTTGAAACTCTGGATTCTGACAGAGGGCCACGAGACTTCGACCAACGCGCAAAAATTGAGGTTCTAGACCCTTCCAGAGCCGAGATATCAAAGGTCAAAATTTGGACCTGAAAAAAAAACATAAGGGGTAACACTGTCATTTTTTTTTTTTTGGCCGAAATTTTGACCCCCTCCGATCTTCTTGAAACTCTGGATTCTGACAGAGGGCCACGAGACTTCGACCAGCGCGCAAAAATGGAGGCTCTAGACCCTTCCAGAGCCGAGATATCGAAGGTCAAAATTTGGACCTGAAAAAAAAAACATAAGGGGTAACACTGTCATTTTTTTTTTTTGGCCGAAATTTTGACCCCCTCCGATCTTCTTGAAACTCTGGATTCTGACAGAGGGCCACGAGACTTCGACCAGCGCGCAAAAATGGAGGCTCTAGACCCTTCCAGAGCCGAGATATCGAAGGTCAAAATTTGGACCTGAAAAAAAAACATAAGGGGTAACACTGTCATTTTTTTTTTTTTGGCCGAAATTTTGACCCCCTCCGATCTTCTTGAAACTCTGGATTCTGACAGAGGGCCACGAGACTTCGACCAGCGCGCAAAAATGGAGGCTCTAGACCCTTCCAGAGCCGAGATATCGAAGGTCAAAATTTGGACCTGAAAAAAAAACATAAGGGGTAACACTGTCATTTTTTTTTTTTTTGGCCGAAATTTTGACCCCCTCCGATCTTCTTGAAACTCTGGATTCTGACAGAGGGCCACGAGACTTCGACCAGCGCGCAAAAATGGAGGCTCTAGACCCTTCCAGAGCCGAGATATCGAAGGTCAAAATTTGGACCTGAAAAAAAAACATAAGGGGTAACACTGTCATTTTTTTTTGGGCCGAAATTTTGACCCCCTCCGATCTTCTTGAAACTCTGGATTCTGACAGAGGGCCACGAGACTTCGACCAGCGCGCAAAAATGGAGGTTCTAGACCCTTCCAGAGCCGAGATATCGAAGGTCAAAGTTTGGACCTGAAAAAAAAACATAAGGGGTAACACTGTCATTTTTTTTTTTTGGGCGAAATTTTGACCCCCTCCGATCTTCTTGAAACTCTGGATTCTGACAGAGGGCCACGAGACTTCGACCAGCGCGCAAAAATGGAGGCTCTAGAACCTTCCAGAGCCGAGATATCGAAGGTCAAAATTTGGACCTGAAAAAAAAAACATAAGGGGTAACACTGTCATTTTTTTTTGGGCCGAAATTTTGACCCCCTCCGATCTTCTTGAAACTCTGGATTCTGACAGAGGGCCACAAGACATGGACCTGGGTGCAAAAATTGAGGCTCTACACCCTTCCAGAGCTGAAATATTGAAACTCAAAATTTTGACCAGGAAAAAAAATGACAGTGTTACCCCTTATGTTTTTTTTCGGGGGGTGAAAAATTAAGTTTCTCCAATCTTCTCAAAACTCTGGATTCTGATAGAGGGCCACAAGACATGGACCTGGGTGCAAAAATTGAGGCTCTACACCCTTCCAGAGCTGAGATATTGAAACTCAAAATTTTGACCAGAAAAAAAAATGACAGTGTTACCCCTTATGTTTTTTTTTTCGGGGGGTGAAAAATTAAGTTACTCCAATCTTCTCAAAACTCTGGATTCTTATAGAGGGCCACGAGACATGGACCTGGGTGCAAAAATTGAGGCTCTACACCCTTCCAGAGCTGAGATATTGAAACTAAAAATTTTGACCAGAAAAAAAAATGACAGTGTTACCCCTTATGTTTTTTTTCGGGGGGTGAAAAATTAAGTTTCTCCAATCTTCTCAAAACTCTGGATTCTGATAGAGGGCCACAAGACATGGACCTGGGTGCAAAAATTGAGGCTCTAGACCCTTCCAGAGCTGAGATATTGAAACTCAAAATTTTGACCAGAAAAAAAACATGACAGTGTTACCCCTTATGTTTTTTTTCGGGGGGTGAAAAATTAAGTTTCTCCAATCTTCTCAAAACTCTGGATTCTGATAGAGGGCCACAAGACATGGACCTGGGTGCAAAAATAGAGGCTCTACACCCTTCCAGAGCTGAGATATTGAAACTCAAAATTTTGACCAGAAAAAAAAATGACAGTGTTACCCCTTATGTTTTTTTTTCGGGGGGTGAAAAATTAAGTTTCTCCAATCTTCTCAAAACTCTGGATTCTGATAGAGGGCCACGAGACATGGACCTGGGTGCAAAAATTGAGGCTCTACACCCTTCCAGAGCTGAGATATTGAAACTCGAAATTTTTACCAGAAAAAAAAAAATGACAGTGTTACCCCTTATGTTTTTTTTCGGGGGGTGAAAAATTAAGTTTCTCCAATCTTCTCAAAACTCTGGATTCTGATAGAGGGCCACGAGACATGGACCTGGGTGCAAAAATTGAGGCTCTAGACCCTTCCAGAGCTGAGATATTGAAACTCAAAATTTTGAACAGAAAAAAAAATGACAGTGTTACCCCTTATGTTTTTTTTTTCGGGGGGTGAAAAATTAAGTTTCTCTAATCTTCTCAAAACTCTGGATTCTGATAGAGGGCCACGAGACATGGACCTGGGTGCAAAAATTGAGGCTCTACACTCTTCCAGAGCTGAGATATTGAAACTCAAAATTTTGACCAGAAAAAAAAATGACAGTGTTACCCCTTATGTTTTTTTTTTCGGGGGGTGAAAAATTAAGTTTCTCCAATCTTCTCAAAACTCTGGATTCTGATAGAGGGCCACGAGACATGGACCTGGGTGCAAAAATTGAGGCTCTAGACCCTTCCAGAGCTGAGATATTGAAACTCAAAATTTTGACCAGAAAAAAAATGACAGTGTTACCCCTTATGTTTTTTTTTCGGGGGGTGAAAAATTAAGTTTCTCCAATCTCCTTAAAACTCTGGATTCTGATAGAGGGCCACAAGACATGGGCCTGGGTGCAAAAATTGAGCCTCTACACCCTTCCAGAGCTGAGATATTGAAACTCAAAATTTTGACCAGAAAAAAAAAATGACAGTGTTACCCCTTATGTTTTTTTTTCGGGGGGTGAAAAATTAAGTTTCTCCAATCTTCTCAAAACTCTGGATTCTGATAGAGGGCCACAAGACATGGACCTGGGTGCAAAAATTGAGGCTCTAGACCCTTCCAGAGCTGAGATATTGAAACTCAAAATTTTGACCAGAAAAAAAAAATGACAGTGTTACCCCTTATGTTTTTTTTCGGGGGGTGAAAAATTAAGTCTCTCCAATCTTCTCAAAACTCTGGATTCTGATAGAGGGCCACAAGACATGGACCTGGGTGCAAAAATTGAGGCTCTACACCCTTCCAGAACTGAGATATTGAAACTCAAAATTTTGACCAGAAAAAAAAATGACAGTGTTACCCCTTATGTTTTTTTTTCGGGGGGTGAAAAATTAAGTTTCTCCAATCTTCTCAAAACTCTGGATTCTGATAGAGGGCCACGAGACATGGACCTGGGTGCAAAAATTGAGGCTCTACACCCTTCCAGAGCTGAGATATTGAAACTCGAAATTTTTACCAGAAAAAAAAAAATGACAGTGTTACCCCTTATGTTTTTTTTCGGGGGGTGAAAAATTAAGTTTCTCCAATCTTCTCAAAACTCTGGATTCTGATAGAGGGCCACGAGACATGGACCTGGGTGCAAAAATTGAGGCTCTAGACCCTTCCAGAGCTGAGATATTGAAACTCAAAATTTTGAACAGAAAAAAAAATGACAGTGTTACCCCTTATGTTTTTTTTTCGGGGGGTGAAAAATTAAGTTTCTCTAATCTTCTCAAAACTCTGGATTCTGATAGAGGGCCACGAGACATGGACCTGGGTGCAAAAATTGAGGCTCTACACTCTTCCAGAGCTGAGATATTGAAACTCAAAATTTTGACCAGAAAAAAAATGACAGTGTTACCCCTTATGTTTTTTTTTTCGGGGGGTGAAAAATTAAGTTTCTCCAATCTTCTCAAAACTCTGGATTCTGATAGAGGGCCACGAGACATGGACCTGGGTGCAAAAATTGAGGCTCTAGACCCTTCCAGAGCTGAGATATTGAAACTCAAAATTTTGACCAGAAAAAAAATGACAGTGTTACCCCTTATGTTTTTTTTTCGGGGGGTGAAAAATTAAGTTTCTCCAATCTCCTTAAAACTCTGGATTCTGATAGAGGGCCACAAGACATGGGCCTGGGTGCAAAAATTGAGCCTCTACACCCTTCCAGAGCTGAGATATTGAAACTCAAAATTTTGACCAGAAAAAAAAAATGACAGTGTTACCCCTTATGTTTTTTTTCGGGGGGTGAAAAATTAAGTTTCTCCAATCTTCTCAAAACTCTGGATTCTGATAGAGGGCCACGAGACATGGACCTGGGTGCAAAAATTGAGGCTCTAGACCCTTCCAGAGCTGAGATATTGAAACTCAAAATTTTGACCAGAAAATAAAAATGACAGTGTTACCCCTTATGTTTTTTTTTCGGGGGGTGAAAAATTAAGTTTCTCCAATCTTCTCAAAACTCTGGATTCTGATAGAGGGCCTTGAGACATGGACCTGGGTGCAAAAATTGAGGCTCTAGACCCTTCCAGAGCTGAGATATTGAAACTCAAAATTTTGAACAGAAAAAAAAAATGACAGTGTTACCCCTTATGTTTTTTTTTTCGGGGGGTGAAAAATTAAGTTTCTCCAATCTTCTCAAAACTCTGGATTCTGATAGAGGGCCACGAGACATGGACCTGGGTGCAAAAATTGAGGCTCTAGACCCTTCCAGAGCTGAGATATTGAAACTCAAAATTTTGACCAGAAAATAAAAATGACAGTGTTACCCCTTATGTTTTTTTTCGGGGGGTGAAAAATTAAGTTTCTCTGATCTTCTCAAAACTCTGGATTCTGATAGAGGGCCAAAAGACATGGACCTGGGTGCAAAAATTGAGGCTCTACACCCTTCCAGAGCTGAGATATTGAAACTCAAAATTTTGACCAGAAAAAAAAATGACAGTGTTACCCCTTATGTTTTTTTCGGGGGGTGAAAAATTAAGTTTCTCCAATCTTCTCAAAACTCTGGATTCTGATAGAGGGCCACGAGACATGGACCTGGGTGCAAAAATTGAGGCTCTACACCCTTCCAGAGCTGAGATATTGACACTCAAAATTTTGACCAGAAAAAAAAAATGACAGTGTTACCCCTTATGTTTTTTTTTTTCCGGGGGTGAAAAAATAAGTTTCTCCAATCTTCTCAAAACTCTGGATTCTGATAGAGGGTCACGTGACATGGACCTGGGTGCAAAAATTGAGGCTCTAGACCCTTCCAGAGCTGAGATATTGAAACTCAGAATTTTGAGCAGAAAAAAAAATGACAGTGTTACCCCTTATGTTTTTTTTTCGGGGGGTGAAAAATTAAGTTTCTCCAATCTTCTCAAAACTCTGGATTCTGATAGAGGGCCACAAGACATGGACCTGGGTGCAAAAATTGAGGCTCTACACCCTTCCAGAGCTGAGATATTGAAACTCAAAATTTTGAACAGAAAAAAAAATGACAGTGTTACCCCTTATGTTTTTTTTTTCGGGGGGTGAAAAATTATGTTCCTCCGATCTTCTCAAAACTCTGGATTCTGATAGAGGGCCACGAGACATGGACCTGGGTGCAAAAATTGAGGCTCTAGACCCTTCCAGAGCTGAGATATTGAAACTCAAAATTTTGACCAGAAAAAAAAATGACAGTGTTACCCCTTATGTTTTTTTTTTCGGGGGGTGAAAAATTAAGTTTCTCCAATCTTCTCAAAACTCTGGATTCTGATAGAGGGCCACGAGACATGGACCTAGGTGCAAAAATTGAGGCTCTAGACCCTTCCAGAGCTGAGATATTGAAACTCAAAATTTTGATCAGAAAAAAAAAATGACAGTGTTACCTCTTATGTTTTTTTCGGGGGGTGAAAAATTAAGTTTCTCTGATCTTCTCAAAACTCTGGATTCTGATAGAGGGCCACGAGACATGGACCTGGGTGCAAAAATTGAGGCTCTACACCCTTCCAGAGCTGAGATATTGAAACTCAAAATTTTTACCAGAAAAAAAATGACAGTGTTACCACATAAGGGTAATATCTCAGCTCTGGCAGGGTGTAGAGCCTCAATTTTTGCACCCAGGTCCATGTCTCGTGGCCCTCTATCAGAATCCAGAATTTTGCGAAGATTGGAGAAACTTAATTTTTCACCCTCCGAAAAAAAAACATAAGGGGTAACACTGTCGTTTTTTTTCTGGTCAAAATTTTGAGTTTCAATATCTCAGCTCTGGAAGGGTGTAGAGCCTCAATTTTTGCACCCAGGTCCATGTTTCGTGGCCCTCTATCAGAATCCAGAGTTTTGAGAAGATTGGAGAAACTTAATTTTTCACCCCCCGAAAAAAAACATAAGGGGTAACACTGTCATTTTTTTTTTTTTTTTGGTAAAAATTTTGAGTTTCAATATCTCAGCTCTGGAAGGGTGTAGAGCCTCAATTTTTGCACCCAGGTCCATGTATCGTGGCCCTCTATCAGAATCCAGAGTTTTGAGAAGATTGGAGAAACTTAATTTTTCACCCCCCGAAAAAAAACATAAGGGGTAACACTGTCATTTTTTTTTTTTTTTTGGTAAAAATTTTGAGTTTCAATATCTCAGCTCTGGAAGGGTCTAGAGCCTCAATTTTTGCACCCAGGTCCATGTATCATGGCCCTCTATCAGATTCCAGAGTTTGAGAAGATTGGAGAAACTTAATTTTTCACCCTCCGAAAAAAAAAAAACATAAGGGGTAACACTGTCATTTTTTTTTTCTGGTCAAAATTTTGAGTTTCAATATCTCAGATCTGGAAGGGTCTAGAGCCTCAATTTTTGCACCCAGGTCCATGTCTCGTGGCCCTCTATCAGAATCCAGAGTTTTGAGAAGATTGGAGAAACTTAATTTTTCACCCTCCGAAAAAAAAACATAAGGGGTAACACTGTCATTTTTTTTTTCTGGTCAAAATTTTGAGTTTCAATATCTCAGCTCTGGAAGAGTCTAGAGCCTCAATTTTTGCAACCAGGTCCATGTATCGTGGCCCTCTATCAGATTCCAGACTTTTGAGAAGATTGGAGAAACTTAATTTTTCACCCCCCGAATAAAAAATATAAGGGGTAACACTGTCATTTTTTTTTCTGGTCAAAATTTTGAGTTTCAATATCTCAGCTCTGGAAGAGTCTAGAGCCTCAATTTTTGCAACCAGGTCCATGTATCGTGGCCCTCTATCAGAATCCAGAGTTTTGATAAGATTGGAGAAACTTAATTTTTCACCCCCCCGAAAAAAAACATAAGGGGTAACACTGTCATTTTTTTTTTTGGTCAAAATTTTGAGTTTCAATATCTCAGCTCTGGAAGGGTCTAGAGCCTCAATTTTTGCACCCAGGTCCATGTCTCGTGGCCCTCTATCAGAATCCAGAGTTTTGAGAAGATTGGAGAAACTTAATTTTTCACCCCCCGAAAAAAAAAACATAAGGGGTAACACTGTCATTTTTTTTTTTTCTGGTCAAAATTTTGAGTTTCAATATCTCAGCTCTGGAAGGGTCTAGAGCCTCAATTTCTGGTTGAAATTTTGAGTTTCGATATCTCAGCTCTGGAAGGGTCTAGAGTCTCCATTTTTGCACTCAGGTCTAAGTCTCATGGCCCTCTATCAGAATCCAGAGTTTTGAGAAGATTGGGGAAATTTAATTTTTCGGCCAAAAAAAAAAAAACATAAGGGGTAACACTGTCGTTTTTTTTTTCTGGTTAAAATTTTGAGTTTCGATATCTCAGCTCTGGAAGGGTCTAGAGTCTCCATTTTTGCACTCAGGTCTAAGTCTCGTGGCCCTCTATCAGAATCCAGAGTTTTGAGAAGATTGGAGAAACTTAATTTTTCACCCCCCGAAAAAAAAAAAACATAAGGGGTAACACTGTCATTTTTTTTTCTGGTCAAAATTTTGAGTTTCAATATCTCAGCTCTGGAAGGGTCTAGAGCCTCAATTTTTGCACCCAGGTCCATGTCTCGTGGCCCTCTATCAGAATCCAGAGTTTTGAGAAGATTGGAGAAACTTATTTTTCACCCCCCGAAAAAAAAACATAAGGGGTAACACTGTCATTTTTGTTCTGGTCAAAATTTTGAGTTTCAATATCTCAACTCTGGAAGGGTCTAGAGCCTCAATTTTTGCACCCAGGTCCATGTCTCGTGGCCCTCTATCAGAATCCAGAGTTTTGAGAAGATTGGAGAAACTTAATTTTTCACCCCCCGAAAAAAAAACATAAGGGGTAACACTGTCATTTTTTTTTCTGGCCAAATTTTGAGTTTCAATATCTCAGCTCTGGAAGGGTCTAGAGCCTCAATTTTTGCACCCAGGTCCATGTATGGTGGCCCTCTATCAGAATCAAGAGTTTTGAGAAGATTGGAGAAACTTAATTTTTCACCCCCCGAAAAAAAACATAAGGGGTAACACTGTCATTTTTTTTTTTTCTGGTCAAAATTTTGAGTTTCAATATCTCAGCTCTGGAAGGGTCTAGAGCCTCAATTTTTGCACCCAGGTCCATTTCTCGTGGCCCTCTATCAGAATCCAGAGTTTTGAGAAGATTGGAGAAACTTAATTTTTCACCCCCCAAAAAAAAAAAAAAACATAAGGTGTAACACTGTCATTTTTTTTTTCTGGTCAAAATTTTGAGTTTCAATATCTCAGCTCTGGAAGGGTCTAGAGCCTCAATTTCTGGTTGAAATTTTGAGTTTCGATATCTCAGCTCTGGAAGGGTCTAGAGTCTCCATTTTTGCACTCAGGTCTAAGCCTCATGGCCCTCTATCAGAATCCAGAGTTTTGAGAAGATTGGGGAAATTTAATTTTTCGGCCAAAAAAAAAAACATAAGGGGTAACACTGTCGTTTTTTTTTTTTTTTCTGGTTAAAATTTTGAGTTTCGATATCTCAGCTCTGGAAGGGTCTAGAGTCTCCATTTTTGCACTCAGGTCTAAGTCTCAGGGCCATCTATCAGAATCCAGAGTTTTGAGAAGATTGGGGAAGATTGGGGAAACTTAATTTTTCAGCCAAAAAAAAAAAAAAAAACATAAGGGGTAACACTGTCATTTTTTTTTTTTTTTGGTCAAAATTTTGAGTTTCAATATCTCAGCTCTGGAAGGGTCTAGAGCCTCAATTTTTGCACCCAGGTCCATGTATCGTGGCCCTCTATCAGAATCCAGAGTTTTGAGAAGATTGGAGAAACTTAATTTTTCACCCCCCGAAAAAAAAACCATAAGGGGTAACACTGTCATTTTTTTTTCTGGTCAAAATTTTGAGTTTCAATATCTCAGCTCTGGAAGGGTCTAGAGCCTCAATTTTTGCACCCAGGTCCATGTCTCGTGGCCCTCTATCAGAATCCAGAGTTTTGAGAAGATTGGAGAAACTTAATTTTTCACCCCCCGAAAAAAAAACATAAGGGGTAACACTGTCATTTTTTTTCTGGTCAAAATTTTGAGTTTCAATATCTCAGCTCTGGAAGGGTCTAGAGCCTTAATTTTTGCACCCAGGTCCATGTCTCGTGGCCCTCTATCAGAATCCAGAGTTTTGAGAAGATTGGAGAAACTTAATTTTTCACCCCCCGAAAAAAAAACATAAGGGGTAACACTGTCATTTTTTTTTCTGGTCAAAATTTTGAGTTTCGATATCTCAGCTCTGGAAGGGTCTAGAGCCTCAATTTCTGGTTGAAATTTTGAGTTTCGATATCTCAGCTCTGGAAGGGTCTAGAGCCTCCATTTTTGCACTCAGGTCTAAGTCTCATGGCCCTCTATCAGAATCCAGAGTTTTGAGAAGATTGGGGAAATTTAATTTTTCGGCCAAAAAAAAAAAAACATAAGGGGTAACACTGTCGTTTTTTTTTTCTGGTTAAAATATTGAGTTTCGATATCTCAGCTCTGGAAGGGTCTAGAGTCTCCATTTTTGCACTCAGGTCTAAGTCTCAGGGCCCTCTATCAGAATCCAGAGTTTTGAGAAGATTGGGGAAGATTGGGGAAACTTAATTTTTCAGCCAAAAAAAAAAAAAACATAAGGGGTAACACTGTCGGGTTTTTTTTTTTTTTTTTTTTTTTTTTGGTTAAGTACATTATGGAAGTGTACTAAGTGCACTTAAACAAAATGTATTTTAGTGTACTTTTTTCACCTGGGAAATACTCAAGATATTAATAACACATGTTCAATATTTTAAAGTTTACCCAATTTTTTTTTTTTTTATCTTCAATCATTTTGTGTCATTAGACTTTTGAAATCAAGAGTGGGATTCAGTTTAAGATTTACTCTACAGATCATGATGAAAGCGCAGCACTCATAATCTGGAGAGATTTAGTCTTTTATCCCATGAAAGACGTTTGTCTCAGTGGTTCCTGCACTGGCCCCCAGTGCTCCTCCTGTCCACGCGTTAGGGGGTCCTGATCATGAAAGGGTGAGAGAGTAAAGAGAGAGGTCCGCCATTCACTCTTTAATTACACACACTGGTGTTTTTGTTGGAAGTCTCGGGTGGCAGAAGGTAATTGCCCTTCCTCACATCGCCGCTCAGCCAGCCTGGCTCCAGACTTTCCACTGAGGACAGAGACTGGGCAAAAACCTGAAATGATTATTTGAAGCGCTTGGAAAAAGGGACACTGGAGGAGAAGAGAGAATGTAGACAGATGCAGGCCTGTTAATTGAGTATAAAGTGCATGTGTGAATGACAGAAATAGGAGAGGCCATCCTGTCGATGTATCCTCTTAAGTTCCTTATTGAATTATGTGTTGTGATGATGCTGGTCCTGCTTTATTCGGAACAGAGAAGCTTGTAGAAACTGCTTTCAAGTCATCTTTCAATATCTCAGCATGTATTTTGTAATATTCTGGTGGGCAGATCAAGGCTAAAATGCCACCAGTAATGACCAGGTGGACCTGTTTTTTTTTTTTTTTTTTTTTTTTTTTTTTTTTGCTTTCAGGAGAGTGTTTCATGTGTTGTTTGCTCCATAAGGTCACTGGAGAATGTCACATCTTCTTTGAAATTGAGAGATTATCACTCTCTTGTCTTTTCTGCACTGGTCATCCTCCTTTGAAGATCAAACACTTTGTGGTGCTCATCTTTAAAGCTGAAAGAAATAAGCTTGAGCAATTGTAGTCTGAGAGCCCTTAATGTCTAAATGTTTACACACAAAACTGGCATTGAAAAGAACATACTGCATCTCCCACATATATGCCAGTATTTATTAATATCATTGGGAATTTTCAAACGAACTCTGCACAGATCTGATGTATGTAGGGTTTTATGAATCTGTAAACTGCTTCTACAAAGGTTTAAACATGAGACCCCTGGTGAGAATCATAATACAGCACATGAATCTACCGAAATGAATACCCATCGCTTTAAAAACACGCACTGCATTTGAAATTCTCTTTTTTTCCCTTTTTGAAATCTACTTTCACTTAATGTGATAGAACATTTATCCTTGGCCTGTAAAATAATTTTTAAGTGTAATTAGTGTAATGTGGTCATAAAGCTTTTCAATGCACTTGATAGACACTTGCTGCATTGTGTCTCACTGCTTTTGGCATTTTGTGCATAAGCCGTTGGGGTAACACTTTACAACACGGGTGCACTAATATGCATTAATTCATGCTTAACTAATGCACAGTTAATCATGAATAACAAAACCATTAATTAATGATTACTGCATCAGCAACTAATAAAGAGCCTATATGATTAATAGAATAAGTAATACATGAATTGCTATTAATTCAATGTGTCATTGTGTATTAATTCCTTAATAACATATTTTATTAACTAGTGTAAATGAATGTGTTAATTATCAAAATTAGTCAAAGCTATGCACTTAAACTTCCAGTTGTCTGTTTTAATTAATCATTACATAATGATTTGCAAAGGTATCATGATGTTATGACTTTACTTGTTGGGGCACATCATTATTAACTAGTCATTTAGTAATTGTAGTAATTTACACATGAATTTGCACTAACAATGAACAATGAAATACAGGCTTCGGCTCATTCTGGTAATTAACATAATAATTAACAATATTAGTTAAAAAAATAGTTATTATGGATTTGATAATAACTATTACACACTATCCACAATTACATAGTCAATTAATAACAATTAATGTAGGAACTAATACATTAACCTTACATACTCTTAATTAGTTCCTAATGTGGTAATCATTAATGAATAGCTTAGATAATCATTAGTTACACATTAATTCAGTATTATCTGTGCATTAGTTAAGCATGAATTAATGCTTATTAGTGCACAAGTATTGTAAAGTGTTACCGTGGTTGGTTTAAAGACCTTTGCGACCCTCCATCCATTTCTATTTCAAAGAGTATTGCATTAAAGTAAAGCTCTAAAAAAATGCATTATTAATTACTTTCTAAATCCCATATTAACCTTGACCTGTTGAACAATTTACACATGACTGCTCTTATTATAATTCTTTCAAATAAACTGTAAAATTGCGTAAATTATTCTTGAACTGACCAAAGCATTTAAATGGTGGTTATGTAAAAAAAAATAAAAAATTGTAAATTGTTTTATATAGAATTGTTTAATAGTTTATACAGCATTTCATGCAATTACATCAGAAGTAGCCTAACTAATTAAATTACATAAAAAATAAGAGTAATCCCTTATTTTACTTTTTCAAGGGAAAAGTAATTAAATTACAGTAATTAATTACGTGGTAGTTACACCCATCACTGCCTATGACGCACTGAATCACATAAAGGAGTCCACACTCTCAAATTCTTGAATATTATTATGCATATTTTGCAATGAACATACAATATATTGTTATTTACATTATCAACATCTTTAAATCAATAGGTTTATATTTATCCATCGCTTTTGTCGCAATTCTTGGTATTGTAGTTTCTTCAAAGCCGTTCAATACAAGCTCTTAGCATTTATACAATTTTAAAATATTTTTTATTTACTTTTTAATTCAAAAACAAAGTTTGTGACGTGTTTCTCTTTGTAGCTGGTTCATGTGCTTCAAGGCTTATGACTCTATAAAAATATATATTTATAATAGGGCTGTGAAATGATTAATCGTGATTAATCGCATCCAAAATAAAAGTTTGTGTTTATAATATATGTGTGTGAATATAAATGTAAATACTCACACATGCTTGTATATATTTAAGAAATATTTTCATGTATATACTTTATATAGATTTATATATAATTTATATTATATATAAGTATAATATATACACATAAACACAGTGCACCCACATATATTATGTAGACACAAACTTTTATTTTAGATACGATTAATCACGATTAATCGTTTGACAGTCCTAATTTATAACAAAAAAAAATTCAGGAACCAAGTCTGCTGAAAAAGTAAACGGCACTATTGCAGTCAATTACGGTGTGCGGTGTTTCCTTTTTGTAGATGCAAAAATGTGTATTGCCTGTTGAATACCTGTGACATCATAGAACAATTTTTTTTAAATGTACAGTTACATGTGCACAATTCTTGAATGTGGAATACCTGTGACATCATAGAACAAGATTTTTTTTTAAATGTGCAGTTACATGTGTGCAATTCTTGAATGTGGAATACCTGTAACATCATAGAACAAGATTTTTTTTTTAAATGTGCAGTTACATGTGTGCAATTCTTGAATGTGGAATACATGTGACATCATAGAATAAGTTTTTTTTAAAAAAATGTGCAGTTACATGTGTGCAATTCTTGAATGTGGACCTGTGACATCATAGAACAAGTTTTTTTTTAATGTGCAGTTACATGTCTGCATCTTGAATGTGGAATACCTGTGACATCATAGAACATTTTTTTTTAAAAAAAAATGTGCAGTTACATGTGTGCAATTCTTGAATGTGGAATACCTGTGACATCATAGAACAAGTTTTTTTAAATGTGCAGTTACATGTGTGCAATTCTTGAATGTGGAATACCTGTGACATCATAGAACAAGTTTTTTTTTAAATGTGCAATTACATGTGCATGTGCAATTCTTGAATGTGGAATACCTGTGACATCATAGAACAAGTTTTTTTTTTTTTAAATGTGCAGTTACATGTGTGAAATTATTGAATGTGGAATACCTGTGACATCATAGAACAAGTTTTTTTTTTTAAATGTGCAGTTACATGTGTGCAATTCTTGAATGTGGAATACCTGTGACATCATAGAACCATTTTTTTTTTTAAATGTGCAGTTACATGTGCGCAATTCTTGAATGTGGAATACCTGTGACATCAGAACAAGTTTTTTTTTTTTCTTAAATGTGCAGTTACATGTGTGCAATTCTTGAATGTGGAATACCTGTGACATCATAGAACAAGTTTTTTTAAATGTGCAGTTACATGTGTGCAATTCTTGAATGTGGAATACCTGTGACATCATAGAACAAGTTTTTTTAAATGTGCAGTTACATGTGTGCAATTCTTGAATGTGGAATACCTGTGACATCATAGAACAAGTTTTTTTTTTTAAATGTGCAATTACATGTGCATGTGCAATTCTTGAATGTGGAATACCTGTGACATCATAGAACCATTTTTTTTTTAAATGTGCAGTTACATGTGTGCAATTCTTGAATGTGGAATACCTGTGACATCATAGAACAAGTTTTTTTTTAAAAAAATGTGCAGTTACATGTGTGCAATTCTTGAATGTGGAATACCTGTGACATCATAGAACAAGTTTTTTTAAATGTGCAGTTACATGTGTGCAATTCTTGAATGTGGAATACCTGTGACATCATAGAACAAGTTTTTTTTTTTAAATGTGCAATTACATGTGCATGTGCAATTCTTGAATGTGGAATACCTGTGACATCATAGAACAAGTTTTTTTTTTAAATGTGCAGTTACATGTGTGCAATTCTTGAATGTGGAATACCTGTGACATCATAGAACCATTTTTTTTTTAAATGTGCAGTTACATGTGCGCAATTCTTGAATGTGGAATACCTGTGACATCAGAACAAGTTTTTTTTTTCTTAAATGTGCAGTTACATGTGTGCAATTCTTGAATGTGGAATACCTGTGACATCATAGAAGAAGTTTTTTTAAATGTGCAGTTACATGTGTGAAATTCTTGAATGTGGAATACCTGTGACATCATAGAACAAGTTTTTTTTTTTAAAAAAATGTGCAGTTACATGTGTGCAATTCTTGAATGTGGAATACCTGTGACATCATAGAATAAGTTTTTTTTTTTTAAATGTGCAGTTACATGTCTGCATCTTAAATGTGGAATACCTGTGACATCATAGAACATTTTTTTTTTTAAAATGTGCAGTTACATGTGTGCAATTCTTGAATGTGGAATACCTGTGACATCAGAACAAGTTTTTTTTTATTAAATGTGCAGTTACATGTGTGCAATTCTTGAATGTGGAATACCTGTGACATCATAGAACAAGTTTTTTTAAATGTGCAGTTACATGTGTGCAATTCTTGAATGTGGAATACCTGTGACATCATAGAACAAGTTTTTTTAAATGTGCAGTTACATGTGTGCAATTCTTGAATGTGGAATACCTGTGACATCATAGAACAAGTTTTTTTTTTTAAATGTGCAATTACATGTGCATGTGCAATTCTTGAATGTGGAATACCTGTGACATCATAGAACCATTTTTTTTTTAAATGTGCAGTTACATGTGTGCAATTCTTGAATGTGGAATACCTGTGACATCATAGAACAAGTTTTTTTTTAAAAAAATGTGCAGTTACATGTGTGCAATTCTTGAATGTGGAATACCTGTGACATCATAGAACAAGTTTTTTTAAATGTGCAGTTACATGTGTGCAATTCTTGAATGTGGAATACCTGTGACATCATAGAACAAGTTTTTTTTTTTAAATGTGCAATTACATGTGCATGTGCAATTCTTGAATGTGGAATACCTGTGACATCATAGAACAAGTTTTTTTTTTAAATGTGCAGTTACATGTGTGCAATTCTTGAATGTGGAATACCTGTGACATCATAGAACCATTTTTTTTTTAAATGTGCAGTTACATGTGCGCAATTCTTGAATGTGGAATACCTGTGACATCAGAACAAGTTTTTTTTTCTTAAATGTGCAGTTACATGTGTGCAATTCTTGAATGTGGAATACCTGTGACATCATAGAAGAAGTTTTTTTAAATGTGCAGTTACATGTGTGAAATTCTTGAATGTGGAATACCTGTGACATCATAGAACAAGTTTTTTTTTTAAAAAAAATGTGCAGTTACATGTGTGCAATTCTTGAATGTGGAATACCTGTGACATCATAGAATAAGTTTTTTTTTTTTAAATGTGCAGTTACATGTCTGCATCTTAAATGTGGAATACCTGTGACATCATAGAACATTTTTTTTTTTTAAAATGTGCAGTTACATGTGTGCAATTCTTGAATGTGGAATACCTGTGACATCAGAACAAGTTTTTTTTTATTAAATGTGCAGTTACATGTGTGCAATTCTTGAATGTGGAATACCTGTGACATCATAGAACAAGTTTTTTTTTTAAATGTGCAGTTACATGTGTGCAATTCTTGAATGTGGAATACCTGTGACATCATAGAACAAGTTTTTTTTTAAATGTGCAGTTACATGTCTGCATCTTGAATGTGGAATACCTGTGACATCATAGAACATTTTTTTTTTTTTTTTTTAAAAATGTGCAGTTACATGTGTGCAATTCTTGAATGTGGAATACCTGTGACATCATAGAACAAGTTTTTTTTTTAAATGTGCAGTTACATGTGTGCAATTCTTGAATGTGGAATACCTGTGACATCATAGAACAAGTTTTTTTTTTTTTTTTAAATGTGCAGTTACATGTGTGCAATTCTTGAATGTGGAATACCTGTGACATCATAGAACAAGTTTTTTTTAAAAAAAAAAATGTGCAGTTACATGTGTGCAATTCTTGAATGCGGACCTGTGACATCATAGAACAAGTTTTTTAAATGTGCAGTTACATGTGTGCAATTCTTGAATGTGGAATACCTGTGACATCATAGAACAAGTTTTTTTTAAAAAAAAAATGTGCAGTTACATGTGTGCAATTCTTGAATGCGGACCTGTGACATCATAGAACAAGTTTTTTAAATGTGCAATTACATGTGTGCAATTCTTGAATGCGGAATACCTGTGACATCATAGAACAAGTTTTTTAAATGTGCAGTTACATGTGTGCAATTCTTGAATGTGGAATACCTGTGAAATCATAGAATAAGTTTTTTTTAAATGTGCAGTTACATGTGTGCAATTCTTGAATGTGGAATACCTGTGAAATCATAGAATAAGTTTTTTTTAAAATGTGCAGTTACATGTGTGCAATTCTTGAATGTGGAATACCTGTGACATCATAGAACCATTTTTTTAAAAATGTGCAGTTACATGTGTGCAATTCTTGAATGTGGAATACCTGTGACATCATAGAACAAGTTTTTTAAATGTGCAGTTACATGTGTGCAATTCTTGAATGTGGAATACCTGTGAAATCATAGAATAAGTTTTTTTTTTAATGTGCAGTTACATGTGTGCAATTCTTGAATGTGGAATACCTGTGACATCATAGAACAAGTTTTTTTAAAAAAATGTGCAGTTACATGTGTGCAATTCTTGAATGTGGAATACCTGTGACATCATAGAACAAGTTTTTTTAAAAAAAATGTGCAGTTACATGTGTGCAATTCTTGAATGTGGAATACCTGTGACATCATAGAACAAGTTTTTTTAAATGTGCAGTTACATGTGTGAAATTATTGAATGTGGAATACCTGTGACATCATAGAACAAGTTTTTTTTTTTAAATGTGCAGTTACATGTGTGCAATTCTTGAATGTGGAATACCTCTGACATCATAGAACCATTTTTTTAAAATGTGCAGTTACATGTGCGCAATTCTTGAATGTGGAATACCTGTGACATCAGAACAAGTTTTTTTTTTTCTTAAATGTGCAGTTACATGTGTGCAATTCTTGAATGTGGAATACCTGTGACATCATAGAAGAAGTTTTTTTAAATGTGCAGTTACATGTGTGAAATTATTGAATGTGGAATACCTGTGACATCATAGAACAAGTTTTTTTAAATGTGCAGTTACATGTGTGAAATTATTGAATGTGGAATACCTGTGACATCATAGAACAAGTTTTTTTTTTTTAAAAAAATGTGCAGTTACATGTGTGCAATTCTTGAATGTGGAATACCTGTGACATCATAGAACCATTTTTTTAAAAATGTGCAGTTACATGTGTGCAATTCTTGAATGTGGAATACCTGTGACATCAGAACAAGTTTTTTTTTTTTTTCTTAAATGTGCAGTTACATGTGTGCAATTCTTGAATGTGGAATACCTGTGACATCATAGAAGAAGTTTTTTTAAATGTGCAGTTACATGTGTGAAATTCTTGAATGTGGAATACCTGTGACATCATAGAACAAGTTTTTTTTTAAAAAAAATGTGCAGTTACATGTGTGCAATTATTGAATGTGGAATACCTGTGACATCATAGAATAAGTTTTTTTTTAAATGTGCAGTTACATGTCTGCATCTTGAATGTGGAATACCTGTGACATCAGAACAAGTTTTTTTTTTTCTTAAATGTGCAGTTACAGTACATGTGTGCAATTCTTGAATGTGGAATACCTGTGACATCATAGAAGAAGTTTTTTTAAATGTGCAGTTACATGTGTGAAATTATTGAATGTGGAATACCTGTGACATCATAGAACAAGATTTTTTAAATGTGCAGTTACATGTGTGCAATTCTTGAATGTGGAATACCTGTGACATCATAGAACAAGTTTTTTTAAAAAAAATGTGCAGTTACATGTGTGCAATTCTTGAATGCGGAATACCTGTGACATCATAGAACAAGTTTTTTAAATGTGCAGTTACATGTGTGCAATTCTTGAATGTGGAATACCTGTGACATCATAGAACAAGTTTTTTTAAAAAAAATGTGCAGTTACATGTGTGCAATTCTTGAATGCGGAATACCTGTGACATCATAGAACAAGTTTTTTTAAATGTGCAATTACATGTGTGCAATTCTTGAATGCGGAATACCTGTGACATCATAGAACAAGTTTTTTTAAATGTGCAGTTACATGTGTGCAATTCTTGAATGTGGAATACCTGTGACATCATAGAACCATTTTTTAAAAAAATGTGCAGTTACATGTGTGCAATTCTTGAATGTGGAATACCTGTGACATCATAGAATAAGTTTTTTTTTTAAATGTGCAGTTACATGTCTGCATCTTGAATGTGGAATACCTGTGACATCATAGAACATTTTTTTTTTTTTAAATGTGCAGTTACATGTGTGCAATTCTTGAATGTGGAATACCTGTGACATCATAGAACAAGTTTTTTTTAAAATGTGCAATTACATGTGTGCAATTCTTGAATGTGGAATACCTGTGACATCATAGAACAAGTTTTTTTAAATGTGCAGTTACATGTGTGCAATTCTTGAATGTGGAATACCTGACATCATAGAACAAGTTTTTTTTTTAAATGTGCAGTTACATGTGCATGTGCAATTCTTGAATGTGGAATACCTGTGACATCATAGAACAAGTTTTTTTAAATGTGCAGTTACATGTGTGCAATTCTTGAATGTGGAATACCTGTGACATCAGAACAAGTTTTTTTTTTTTTAAATGTGCAGTTACATGTGTGCAATTCTTGAATGTGGAATACCTGTGACATCATAGAACAAGTTTTTTTAAATGTGCAGTTACATGTGTGAAATTATTGAATGTGGAATACCTGTGACATCATAGAACAAGTTTTTTTAAATGTGCAGTTACATGTGTGCAATTCTTGAATGTGGAATACCTGTGACATCATAGAATAAGTTTTTTTTTAAATGTGCAGTTACATGTCTGCATCTTGAATGTGGAATACCTGTGACATCATAGAACATTTTTTTTTTTTTAAATGTGCAGTTACATGTGTGCAATTCTTGAATGTGGAATACCTGTGACATCAGAACAAGTTTTTTTTTTTTTTTTCTTAAATGTGCAGTTACATGTGTGCAATTCTTGAATGTGGAATACCTGTGACATCATAGAAGAAGTTTTTTTAAATGTGCAGTTACATGTGTGAAATTATTGAATGTGGAATACCTGTGACATCATAGAACAAGTTTTTTTAAATGTGCAGTTACATGTGTGCAATTCTTGAATGTGGAATACCTGTGACATCATAGAACCATTTTTTTAAAAATGTGCTGTTACATGTGTGCAATTCTTGAATGCGGAATACCTGTGACATCATAGAACAAGTTTTTTTTTAAAAAAAATGTGCAGTTACATGTGTGCAATTCTTGAATGCGGAATACCTGTGACATCATAGAACAAGTTTTTTAAATGTGCAGTTACATGTGTGCAATTCTTGAATGTGGAATACCTGTGACATCATAGAACAAGTTTTATTTTTTAAATGTGCAGTTACATGTGTGCAATTCTTGAATGTGGAATACCTGTGAAATCATAGAATAAGTTTTTTTTTAAATGTGCAGTTACATGTGTGCAATTCTTGAATGTGGAATACCTGTGACATCATAGAACCATTTTTTTTAAAATGTGCAGTTACATGTGTGCAATTCTTGAATGTGGAATACCTGTGACATCATAGAACAAGTTTTTTAAAAAAATGTGCAGTTACATGTGTGCAATTCTTGAATGCGGAATACCTGTGACATCATAGAACAAGTTTTTTTAAATGTGCAGTTACATGTGTGCAATTCTTGAATGTGGAATACCTGTGACATCATAGAACAAGTTTTTTTTTTTAAATGTGCAGTTACATGTGTGCAATTCTTGAATGTGGAATACCTGTGAAATCATAGAATAAGTTTTTTTTTAAAATGTGCAGTTACATGTGTGCAATTCTTGACTGCGGAATACCTGTGACATCATAGAACAAGATTTTTAAAATGTGTTACATGCGGAATTCAAGCCATTCATATTGATAATATGAATGAAAATAAAATAATGAATTCCTTTTTGACTCATTTAATAAAAATGACAAAAGTGGATTGCAATGTTAAGTCATCATATTGCTGACATGTGACATGCACAATGTAACATAATGAAGCCTGTATATAATGGTATATATAATATAATGGTAGTTATATAAGCAAAAGGAAGCGTGTCTTACATGGAAATGTTTGAATTGGGTTTGTTTCTGATGCAGAGCAGTATGCTGTTCTTACACCGTTGTAATAAAGATTGGATTGAGCTTTGTGTCTATGCGGCACAGTTAAGAGGGAATTAAATATGAAGACATCAAAGTGTGTGACAATAGAGAGGAATCTCTACCCACACAAACACAAAGCAGCTCAAGCGAGGCATTAAAGAAACGGGCAGAAGCAGCTGTATAGTAGGAGCTGCAGGAAAAACGAGGATATTTCATTTGAATTGTGAGACTGTGTAACTGAGACCTTTTATTTCAGGAGTGGGTGGGTGGGTGTGTGCGGGGTTGGGGGTAGATCTTGTGTTCTTGTAAAGGTATTTGTTTGCATAGGTAATATTTTCAATGAATAGTGTGTTTGAGACTTTGGCATTCATATGAGTGTGAAGAGGTGAGTGTGTGTGTGTGTGTGTGTGTGTGTGTGTTAATATGGAGCAGCAAGGGACCCGAACAGCAGGCCTATAAAGGAGTCTTTGAATGGCAGAGAGCGCTATAATTCATTACAGATGTGAAGGTAATCACAGCCAGACAGGTCTGGTGGCTGCCACAGCCCAGCGACAGGAGACCCGGTCTGGGCACGGCGGCAGGACGGCGTGGGTGTGGATGCAGGAGCTCAGCAAGGTCAACTTTATGGTTTAAAATAAAAATTTCTCACACACAATTCCTGAAACTAACGGTATGTTTAAACGATAACGGTATGCTTAAAACTGAGAAGTTTCACCTTTGAGTTTTCCGCGTACAGAAGACATTATTGTCGAAACCATTGTCAAAAACGATCCCCATTTACACGATCCCTATTCACACATGTAAACAACAAAACTACGACTAAAGACTAAAAACGCTGTATTCTGCTGCCAGGCCAATAGATGGCGATACACTGTGAACTGAACATGTAATACCATAGACTGTTTAATAGGCATGTCCATAATGTCATCGTTTTCAGAGAATCATGTTTTTATTGTTTATATGGAGACTGTTTTTTTCAAATTTGCACTTTGAAACCCGTTTTCCAAAGTTTTTATTTTTTGCATATTACGTGTGCAATTTTTTTTTGCAAATATATTATATTTTTTAGAAAATAAACGAAATGCAAGCATGAAAAATGTATTTGTTTCTCAAAACCATAGTGTTTTGATTCTCTAAGTGATTGTATTAGGTATATTTACACTAGGAGCAGATTGAACACAATCAAATTAAGTTTGGACAAAATGTATAGCATTTGTATTGCTTAAGCTCGTTTTAATTAAGCAATTTCGACAAGCAGCAAAAATAATTTTTTGAGTGTATTTTTCTGGGAACCATGCTACATTTTTTCAGGATCTTTTGAAGAATAAAAAGTTCAAAATATAACAGAATTTAATTGAAATATAAATCTTTTATAACATTATAAAAAGTCTCAAAACGGTCATATTTGATGTGTGCAATATGAAAAATTATTTTCATTTATAAACAATCTTATAAACTTCTATTCTATACTATACTTTTGAACGCTAGTTAGGTTAGGCTATACATCATTGTACCACATCACAAACATCTTTGTACCACATGCAATGGCAGCAACTTTTTAATAAGTGTAGACCCCTTTAAGGATGTTCTCAACTAAAGAAAACAGGAGCTGTATCTCTGACACAATCAACAACAATGAATCACCAATGAGCTGTAAATATTCATGGTTGTACGAAACAGACTGAGTTTATCTAGGCACACACTGACTGTGTTTCTTAGAGCCAGTTGAAAACCTCTGCAGGCCCCATTCCGTATGCGCACACCAACCTTTGCCATTCCAACCACACCAGTAGCCACCACTTAGTCATACAGAAGCCCACTCACATGAGGCAGCATGGGAAAGACTCCCGTCCATCCCCAAGAGCACTAAATAGCCAGAGAGGTTATGATGGATGGCCTTCCAAATTGGATCTGTAGCATTTACACAGCTTCAGTAACCTTAAACGGTCACTGCGGTTCATCTACTATGTCATGTAAGCAGCGTTGTGCAATATTAATGATGTGTGCGTAATGAAACGCATTATAGCATGTTAATGCAAAATATGATTCATACCACATCATCGGTCAGTCCTACAGGTACTGTATTTCTCTGTTGATTTATTTGTGGACAGACATGGAGAAAAGGGAGGAGGGTTGAGACAAAAGAGTTTCTGTGCAAAACCGTGAAGGTGTTCCGCTCGGCCGGGGAAGAGAAAACAAACAGAAGCGAGAAGGAGAAAAGAGGAGGAGAGTCGTGATTTCGCACCCTCAGCTGCTCTAGTGTGGCCTCGTGAAGCCTTTAACGCCGTTTCTGTTCCACACACATAGACAGATGCCCTTCGTGAAGTCTCATCTGACACCCATCCTGAAGATAAACACAGACAGGCTCTGCCCTCGCCGAGGGGCATCACTTACACTTTTAATTAAAAACTAACACCACAAATAAATTGGAGGCATGCCCCCTTAACCCCTGTTCTGCTCACACACCAATCCTACATTGAAAACACACACCTCTTCACAGTGTTAAAATACACAAAAAATCCTTCAATCACGTCTCCCGCTTTCTACAAGTTGAAGTAAACAGACATCAGAGGGTATGTTGAAATAAACAGTAAAGCTTGCTAAAATGTATTATGTCTCATGTAATCCCTCAATCACGTATGTTACGTGTTGTACTGTGCATAATTACAAGTAAACCAATCCCTTACCGTAATTCTAGTCAGTTGTACTGTTCTGAGGTACATTCGCCTCAGAAAAGCCTCTTTGTCCATAGCACAAGAAAAAAAAAAACTTCAGAGAGGAATGCACTATAACATGTTCATTATATTTAATGTATTTTTTAATCAATCTGTAATAAAAGCATGTTTTTATGGCCACCATTCAACGAATTGGAGTAACAATTATATAATTAAAAAATTTGGGCTGGGGTTAGGCTGCAGTTAGGTTAGGTTATATTAAACTGATGTAGTTACATTGTACTTCCTTAAGTAGGCCTACTAAGTAATATTGATTAACTATGCATGACTAGAACTATGGTAAGGGTTTGGTTTACTTGTAATGCACAATTTACTGTTTTAGTAATGTCACCTTTAGACATTTAGACCTTAAAATAAAGTGTTACCACAATTTGTTTGAATACAAAAATGTTTTATTTGAGTGTTGAAAATCTCAAATTAAATGGTAATTAAGTTAAACTTATCAAAAATTAAAAATCTGTCATCAATTTTTCCTCTCATACTATGGAAGTCAATGGGACCCATCAATTGTTTGGTTATGGACCTTCTTCAAAATATCCTCTTATGTGTTCAGCAGAAGACAGACAGATTCATATTGGCTTTGACCAACTTGAAGGTGAGTAAATTGGGTGAACTATCCCTCCCAGTATCCCTTTGAAGTATAATGTATTAATATATGGTATTCCCAGTAAATTTGGTTCATCTTTAGTTACAGATACAGCTAGGTGTGCATTTTTATGATTTTAATGCACGACATGCAGGCAGAGAACCACCCGACGTGAAGCATTGAGTGGGGCTCTGATTTGGGCCAGTGTACAGAGCCCGTGTGGGCCCCCCGTCATAGGCACCAGAATATCAGAGACATGAGTATTTGCTGAAAAATAAACTCCAACACTGTGGGCGGGCAAGCGCCACTCACATTTTCTTCGAGACAGTGTAAAATGTAGCTTGAACTCCCTGTTTCTCTTTATTCTCTTTCTGTGCGTGCAAGAGGTTTGACTTTCTACTCAACAAACATAAATACACACGCTCTGTCTTTCCCTGTCTCACTGTTCCCCTCCCGCTGGATTTATTTTAGTAGCGGATCTGTTGCCACAGCTTTGATTGTGTTACAGGAGAGTGTTTGCGTTTGTTTTGTGTGTGTCTAGCGGAACTGAGACTCTTATACCAGCTGTTAATCCCTTGACCCTATCGTACACCCACACACACTCACACACTCTTGGCCCAACGCCGCCTTTATGACACTTGAAACTCCAGCAGAATTCATCTCATGCTTTGCGGTAGACTTAGTCCGAGTGCTTTCTCAGCATACCACCCCACTGTACCCTTTGTGTCCAAACATGCACTTTTACAGGATCACAGATGGTTGCGTGCACACACACACACACAAAATGTCCTTTTCCAAGCTTTATAATGAGAGTGAATTGGTATATATTTTAAGTCCACCAAAGTGCATATATCCATGATAAAAGTCTTCCACACAGCTCTGGGGGGTTGATAAAGGCCTTCTGAAGCGAAGAGATGCGTTTGTGTAAGAAAAATATGAATATTTAACATGTTACGAAGTAAAATTCAATCTTCCCACCAAACCCAGTTTCCTTACGGCTAAAGCGCAACTTACGCAACTTGTGACGTCGGAAGTAACGTAGTGTCATTGCGTGGCATAAAAATTAGTAGTAAGTCGCATTACTCGCATAAGTTGCGCTTTCGATTTTAGTGGCATCCGTATGTTAGTTTGACCGGAAGCTAGTTATTTTACTTTATAATGTTTTAAATGTGTATATTTTTCTTACAGAAACGCATTTCTTCGCTTCAAAAGGCCTTTATTAACCCCCCGGAGCCTTGTGGAGGACTTTTATGATGGATAGATGCACTTGTTGGACTTAAAAATATATACCCATTATCAAGCTTGGAAGAGCCAAGACATTATTTAATATACGTAACTCTGAAAGAGTAATGAACATTTTTGGGCGAATTGTCCCTTTTATTAATCCATTTCCCTTGTATGGACCACTGGCTGTTGGCACACAATGTTGGTTTAGTACCCGCACACGCAAGCACACACACACACACACACACACACAGCCCTCTCTCACACATGCTTACTCTATCAACTGTAATTCAGAGGGCATGATAGAGTTGCCGAAAGAAGACAGGAGACTGTTACTGCTATGACCTTCTAACAGAGCCAAGCCAAACATGGTTCAACAGTACTGAATCTGTGAAAGCATTGTGCTGGCCATGTTGATGCCTAAATTATGTTTAATGTCTCATGCCATCAAAAATACCACACAACGGCACTGTTCAAAAACTCACCTACCTACCTAGACCCCATGTTGTAGCAGTCAACAATATGCTGCTTTTTACGATTCCAAATTTTGAAACCATGTCCTACAGTTGATGTGACAGAGTTTCCACAATGAAAGTGAAAATGTTTAATTCTGCATTCCCAGCAGTTAGATTACCTGTGCAGTTAGTTACTACTTGTAAAAGCAGTTCATAAGTTTGTCAAACTTGTAATTACAATTTGGAAATACGTCATTTTATGACTGTACCAACTGGTCCCACTTGACTGTGTAAAGCAAAATGGCTTTTATTCCGGTATGCAATTTTATCATAGCCAGTAATAAAGGCCTCATGTCATTGCAAACTTGTATGACTTTCTTTTAGCTGTGGAACACTGTGGCAGCTGTGGAAAATATTTTATATTAGAAGATATTTTGAGAAATGTATCTGTGCTTGCAATGCAAGTCAATGGTCACCATCACTGGTTGGTTACCAACATTGTTGAAAGTATCTTTTTTTGTGAGTAAATGATGATAGAATTGTTTAGAATTAATAGAATTTTTGGTTGAATTATCCCTTAAGTTAAGCCAAGCCATGGTCCCAATAGACTTTGAGCACACAAAATTCCTACTGGCACCAGTTGCACTCTGCTGTGTCTTCAATAAAAAATATACTTCAACAACTCATACATCCAAAATGTAACAATATGCAATCTACTCCACTTTCTTCAGTGCTGCAATTCTTCAGATTTAAAGTTTGTGTTCTTTTAATTCAGCAAAGATGTCACGATGTGAAGTATCAAACTTCTATTGGTCACACGTGTTCACATGATATGAATTTGCAGTGATATGATATGAATCTAAAGTCGGCATGAAACGGAAGTTGCGATAGTCTGTTCTTTCCAATTGTGACGTATAGCTAAGTGATACGGCTTCACAAACAAGAAAAAAAATGTAGGACGGGACTGGATTTATCCATCAGGAATTGATTGGATTGCTGAATGGTTGTGGCTTGCTATTGCTGTGATTGACAGGTTGTCCCGCCCTCGCGCCAGTGAACACATCCTCGAAGAAGGATTTTGAATCTTTATTTTGAATAACTAATAATGAGTGCACATGATTTAGAAAAAAAAATTATAAGTTGACGAATAAATAATTGTCCATTTTGATTTCATGGTGATTTTAAGATTTTTGCAGTATAATCAAAACATTTCTAAGAAAGTCTGAGACTGTGTACAGCTCACGATACAGTTACCATTCAGCTATGTGAAACAGAAATTTCAACCAATAGGATTCACTGTGGGCGTGGCTACCCACAACCACACAGAAATAGCAACGAAATAACCAACAAAACGTTTCATACTTAGTGTAAAGCAGCATTCATTTATCCTACACAGACAAGGCAATCCCAAAATGCACTGCAATGATCTCAGTGTTAATTACCAAGATGGAAAATGTCAATTCAATTCAAGTTAATAATGTAAACATATGACACTTATTAAACGCGATTTCCTTTTTTTCCTAATTAAAACACTCCTTGTAAGCTTAGCAACAACTTCACTGGAATCAATTGTGTGTCGAGTCTCCAAATTATTGTAAAATGTTCCAAATTAATCAATTATGAGGTTCCATTTCTGTTAGGATGCCAAAGATAGCAAAACCAATCGGTTTTGGAACAGAGCTATCATCAATGAAAATGCTGTGTTTTGAGTATAGACTGAAGGACTTCTCTATCTCATGCCCCAGTCCCATGTGTTGTGGTTAGCGCAGACTCTGTGGTCTGGGAATCGCTAATAGGCACTAATGCTGACACGGCCCCCTATAGAGCAGGCGGACTTTACAAGCGACTGTGCTGCATGTTAAACAGAGCCAGATGCACCGCACAAAGCAAACACGGCTCATAAAGAAGTGCAGGAAAGGGGTAATTAGTACAGAATGGCGAGTCATGTCCGGCAGCACGGAGTAAAACGCGACAGGAGAGAACGCCGCTCTCACGCAGTCTCACTCTGGGAACCGTGGATTTTGCAGAAAAAGATCAAAGGTCATCATCGTTTGGCTCCTAATAAAATCCCAGGACAAAGCAGAATTATCGCTGGCTTTCTAAACAGCTTCTTTGTTATTTGCATAGCATGTTGTGTTGTACAGCATGCACTAGAAGTACATCACCAGCAGTTCCAGATGTTTGTACGTTAATAAAAAAAACTGTTGGGCATTTATGATTCAACTTGTGCACTTTATTAACAGTGTGCCTTTGAACGATTCTTAAAGGCTGCCAAAGTATCTGGTGGTAAAAAATAAACAAACACAACAAAACCAACGCTTGAGCCAGGGCAGTAGTTTTGACACGCCTGTACTCTATGGCACTGTAAACAGGATACTATGTATTAGTAGGTATGTGCACGTAGAGGTATATTATAGAGATATATTTGTGTGAAACTACCTAGCCCTGAGGATAAACGGCTTCAGATTCAGAAATAAGCTGTTGACTCAGAGGAAGTCAAGATGGCTGAAGATGTCCTGGGGAAGTCGGTCCAGTAGCTCAAAAAGGAGGGGACCACTGCAAAAAGCAGCTTCACCAGACAAGCCAACTTCATTTCAAGAGGAGCAAGCAGCATACTTCAAGTGGAGTTAAAGGAGGAATTCACAAGGCTTTCAAAATGACTGCATGATTGGTCTAAAGGCTGATATTAAGACTGAGGATAAGGTAGGTCTTGGTAGGTCAGTTAGGTCAGACATTGATAAATCTGCAAATGCCGGTGAGACAAAGTTGGTAGAAATAAGAGACATTGTTCCAACGAACATGTGGTAGAGATATGTAAGGAGTGAAATTCATGTGGCAATCCTGGAAGCAGAAAAAGCCATTGATAAAGCAGCTGATGTACCTGTGAAAAGAGCCAATTTAGAGGGCTATGAAGTACACCTCGCTTTCTTGGACAAGAGAATAAAAGAGGCCATCTCAGCAATGTCAACATGGGAGATATGGATCCCTGTAGAATTAAAGGGTCACTCCACCTCTGGAAAGATGAATGTGTATTTAAAATGAGTTATTAACGTAGAAGAAATGTGAAATTAGTTTTGAATTTGGAGCTTTCTAGACTGAGAAAATGTGGAATAAAGACAACAACTCCCAGAATACACTTGCTTCGCTGCCCTAGGACTGTCCAACAAGTCTATAGGCTACTAGTGAGACTCTGTGATGAGTCTGCCCAAAAATGTGTTTCGAGATCGCCCAAAATGTCCGGGATTCGGCTTTTGTGTTCTACAGTCGTCATTCATCATTGTTTACTGTGGCGAGCAGGACGAGTGTGGGCCGCGGGAGAATGACGCGAGGCCGGTGGCGTGAGTACCGTGAGCGACAGCTGTGAGACTTAAGTTACCGGTCTCGTATCTCTCACGGAGGTGTGGGAATTTTCTTAGCAATGTTAAAACACACATCAACAGATCATTTGTTTAGAGTTCATGTAAACAATACATTCAGATTCACCAATCAGATTCAATTCAGTTAGACTGAAACAAAACCTGAGCATGTAAACAATGAATGGCGTCTGCAGAAAGCAAAAGCTGAATCCCAGTCATTAACGGCCACATGTCCGGGAAAAAGAGGATGGTAACCCCTAAAGTTACTAGCTTTCTCCACAGAACAAGAGCCTGCTAGCTTACCTTCCAAAAAAGCCATACTATGTGTAATTCCAGTCCTCCATAATGCATCTGTGATAGGTCTGTTAGCGCATTAGGCCCTATGGGTGGGTTTGAAAGGGTGCAATCTAGTGCTTGTAGTCTTTACAGAAAAAACCCCTCTTACATTTCCTCCAACAATGACGTAAAATGGCGATTTTTGCATCATTGTAGCAGGAAGTGAAAAAGGTAAATAGCAGATTTCTCTCATCTCAGGGGAAAATGAGAGAGTGTTGCACGACCATTCAATAGTATAGCTGTGTTTCTAACAATGGAAAGTATATAAAATGGCAAACACCTCAATACAATTCATCTTGGACATATGGCGAAGAAAAAAATGGATTTTGGCTAAAAAAGGAATTGTGAGATGAACTGAAATAAGCATCTGTTTATAGCCATCTATTGTTCTGATTGGTGGGATTATATGTACTCTACTCAAACGTTTGTTAGGGACTCCATGCAAAGGAATGCATAGAAAGGGATGATGATGTGGCAAACAAAGAAGCAAGAACAAAATTCGAACATTCCAGATGAATAGGACCATATTTCAAACTATCACCATACAGAAAGGACTTTTCTCTCAAACAGCAGCACGTTTTACGGGTCAATGTGCACAGAGCTCCGTATGGACTTTGCTGCAAATGAGAACCTCCTTCTCCACCCTATTTGCATCCCGAATTGCACTGCAGGGAAGCACCATTCGGCAAAGAATCTTCAGCAGGAGTGCTAAACAAAGAATACATGCCTAATTTTGCTGGGAAGTGAGTAACATATGTAGGCCTACTTTGTCCAAAATTCTACAGAGCATTTTAAAATAAAATAGGTGAAATTGAATCTGTTCTACGAGATGGTCAGCATAATTTTACATGAAATAGGGTCCTGTTCAGCAGAATTATATGCAGAAAATACCTTAATTTTGACAAATTCTAGGTAGCATCAAATATGGGCTACTTTTAAAAATTACAAAAAAAACCTAAATCATCCATTTGCAACTCTGTTCATAGGCATGCATTGCAAACGCTCATTCAAAATAATAATCCAAGATGGTGGATGAGGCAAGAGAATGTGAAGATCAAGAGTCCAACCACATTATTGTGACGCTGTGTGGAGAAATAGTGCTGAGGCTGGATCCAAATGCAGTGTAGCTTTATTTACAAACTTAGGAACAGGATAGAAGGCTAGGAGCAGGACTCGAGAATTCAAAAACACCAACGTACACATACATTCAACAACCAACAAAGACAGGGCAGAAACACAGGGCTTAAATAATCAAGGACAAACGAGCTAGACAAGATAACAAGGGGGCGGGAGAAATCAGAAACACCTGGGACAAATTATCGATGGGGAACCAAAAACGAATACACAAAAAACCACATCATGACAATGATAGTGTCGGCAACATGATAGTGTCGGCCCAGAACCGGCCCACACATGGTGTGTTGAATCCACATGTACCAGATGTGGCCCGGATCTTGGTTGACATGTTGCTGTCTCTAGACATAACAAGAAAAACGGTTTGACATAATTAAAAATGGACTGTTTTTACTATTACCCAATACTTGTGTGTGTTATGCATTTTTTCTGTGCATTTTTTTTGTGTTATGCATTTTTTCTGAGCTTAATTAATATAACATGAACTGCGAGTCTGCAAGTTTTTTGACCGTTGAATGATGAGTTACGTAAAAATATACATTGGTCTGCAAGACTGATAGCCCCTTTGCTAAAAGCTAGCTGGTTTTACTAGTTCTTAAGACAACATAATGGCTTTTTTTTATGCAGTTGGTCCAACATCAAAAACATACTTGCTAATTAAAATGATAAATTAGGACACCTTAATTTTAGGACTATAATAGCATTAATAACATTTTAAGAAACCTGATTATTCATATTAACAATCAACCAAAATTGCCCCCATATATTTTTTCTTTAAATTGCTGATAAAAGAACAAAAAATAAGATCTAAAGTCTGAATATTAGCCTTCAATGTTCCTGCAGAGACTTCGCTTAATTGCACAGCTCCATTCACACCCTTTCTCACCATAGAGATGCACACTGACCTCTGACCTCCTACTCTTCTCTTTAGGGGCTTTGGTGGAATAAAGGGTGATGGTTAGAATAAGGAAAAGAGAGGGTTAACTTCATTATAAAGTTCTCTAAAAGCATTATCTACACCCCTACATGGCTCCCCACAACAAGAGGTAGAAAGAAAGGGGTGAGAGAATGAATGGGAGAAAGGGACATGAAAGTTTAACTCACAGTGCTGGTAACACAAAGACATGCTGTGGCATAGCAAGCAATATGTGGATTTGAGCGTCATTTAAGCTATTCTAGTGATGCTTATGGCACTTTTCATGAATGGGGTAAACTCTGGTGTCCAATTACTTTTCTTAAAGAGGAAGAGACAAATCCTATGTTTGTTCATCAAGCTCAAGTAGTTCACAAAGACATTCTAAGAAAAAGGAATATTTTCTTTTATTAATTGGAAATATAATATAATCAGTGGCTACAAACTAAAAAAAAACTCACATTAAACCAACCTGGCATTTGTATACAAATGTTTAAAAATTACAAAACGATTTTAAAAATCGAAATTACAAATGTGTTAATTTGATACATTTTGATTTCTTGTCTTGCTAAACATAAATCATGCTTCACTCTTAAACATGTCACAATTTTTGGATGGTAAACAGTTGCAAACTGTTTTAAATCTCATTTAAAATAAATGTAAAAGACGGCATTTTCTGAAGTTTAAAGGAAAACTCTGGCGCAAAATGAACCTTTGGTCTAATTACACATTGGTAGTTAAGCGTTCTCTGAGAGTTGTTTTCATGAGAGTTTTATCTCTAAAAACATTTTGTTTTAATGAAACATGCACACCTCCTTGACATTTCAATTTTGAACTGCCCAAATATGCACAACAACCAATATAATAGCCTAAACGTTGACAAATTCACACTCAACTGTTTTGGATAAAACTGAACACACTTTTAGACCTGCTTTGAAAGTGTCACAAACTTGCAAATATAATTTTGATACACCAATGACACTAGGTTTTTTTTTTTTTTTTTTTTTGATTTTGTAGCGTCTTCTTGTCAGGTTGAGTTTATGCGACTAGTTTGTCTCCATACTTTCTGATTGAGTTACACACCTGTTTCTAGTTCCGTTGATTATCCCTTTGTGTATTTAAAGGGATACTTCACCTTTGGAAAGATGAATGTGTTTTTAAAATTGGTCATTTATGTAGAAGAAATGTGATTTTATTTTTTAAATTGGAGCTTTCTAGACTGAGAAAAGCCAGAAAATGCATTTATGGCTTATGTGGATGAAAGACAACAACTCCCAGAATGCACTTGCTTCGCTGTCCTAGGAGGCCACGCCTACAGGTAACAGAGAGCAGTAGTTAAACACAACCCAGGCTCATTGGAAATACGTTACTCTGCCTACGTTTTTGCAAAACCTGAAATACGTACCTCCAGGTACGTTTCCCTGCACTTTTCGGGTGAAATGTCCACTAGAGACGCAAGATGCGTGTTTATAATACGTAGGTATTAATACGTTATTTTCAAAGATATAAAACGTACTTTTTTGTACGTTTGGATAGATGCTGAAACGTATAGTATGGATATATTTGCAACATTTAAACGTAACATTATTACGTTTTTACAGCTACAAAACGTTAACTGTTTACGTATGTTTCATATCATAACGATATCTGTATACTTTCACTTTTAAAGATAAATGTAACAAGATCCCTTAATCCTACTCCCAAAATCTAAACATATCCATTTTATACAGAATATAAAAAAGATAAAACGTAAGTTAACGGACAGAAATGTGTAGGTAAATGAGTTTTAGTATTAAAATATATTTTGAGCCACTAATCCTAATCCTATCCCTAAACCTAACCATTCCTTAAAACTACGTAGGCTAACACAATTATGAAGAAAAGAAAAACATAACAGACAGACAAGTAAACATTTCACAATAATTTATTTATTTTGAAAATGTCAAAACCGGTAACGTTAACATTACCAAAAGTCGTTCACATGATGATGCGTTGCAGTCGCAGTCCTCTGGCAATATTATAGTAGTTGTGTATGAGGTACAGATCAGAATTAAAGTTATTAACGCTAATCCATGACAATGTTAATCTGATTTCGGTTCGCTCTCTGAAGGCGCGCGCTCTTCTCCATTTCAAATGTACTACACCGACTGAAACACGGCATGTCGCAATCTGTGACGAATCAGGCGAGAGCCAATGAGCGTTTGATATCACTGCCGTAAAACCTGTCGTAACGCTTCTTGAAGGCGCATTATTTGAATTTGAATTCATCACCAGCGCGGATTTGACGTTTTTGCGGTGACGGTCGCTGCTGATAAATGAAGATAAAGATCAATGGATAAAAGGCTGAATTTGGATCTGTTTCTTGCAAACAACCTATGGATTCTAGGATTTGGTTTACATCAAGCTAATAAAATGTATGTATTTTGTGAATGTATCAGTATGTTGTGTTTTATTGGAGAAAATGCTTTTTGTGTAAACACTAAATACTACAAAATGGTTAAACAAGGTATTTTTAAGGTTAAAAGTGTATTCCTTTTTAACACCACGCAGGCTAAGAATGCACGAACAGAGAGAAATGTTAATATTTATGAGTAACGTTGGCCTATTATAATAATAAATGCGACTGAAAACTTAATTGATAAGACAGTTGAATGCAATAGAGTCAAAACATTAATGCCACGATTATGAATAAATAGTGAAGAAACCTGCTTTGGATGTAGCAGCTATTATGTTCAGGACGAACGTAATGGCACTGTAATGTATTATGTTCAGGACAAACGTAATAGCACTGCAATAGAAAAAAATAACACTTAGCGCCTCTAGTGGACATTTCACCCGAAAAGTGCAGGGAAACATACCTGGAGGTACGTATTTCAGGTTTTGCAAAAACGTAGGCAGAGTAACGTATTTCCAATGAGCCTAGGTTGGTTAAACAACAAGTCTGGGGTACTAGTGAGTCTCTGTGATTCGAGTCTGCCCAAAAAGGTGTTTCGAGATCGCTCAAAATGTCCGGGATTCGGCTTTTGCGTTCTAAAGTCACCATTCATCATGTTTGCTGTGGCAAGCAGGACGAGTGATGACCACAGGAGAACGGCGCGAGGCCGATGGCGTGATTACCGATGAGTGACACCTTTGAGACGTACCGGTCTTGTATCTCTCATGGAGGAGCGGGAATTTTCTTAGCAATGTTAAAACGCACAACAAACTGATCACTTGTTTAGCGTTCATGTAAACACTACATTCAGATTCACCAATCAGAATCAATTCAGTTAGATTGAAACAAAAGCTCTGCATGTAAACAATGAATGTCGACTGCAGAAAGCAAAAACTGAATCCCGGATATCGACAGCCAGAAAAGAGGATGGTAACCCCTACTACTCAGCTTTCTCCACAGAACAAGAACCTGCTAGCTTAGCTTCCAAAAAAAGATGGCTGACCCTATGTGTACATTCTGTGAGATCCCACCCTCTATGGGCGGATTGAAAACATGCGGGACAGCCCCTACTACTGACTGTAGTCTTTAGCCTCTGGCCAAAAATTCCTCCGATGATGCAACATGATGATTTTTGCATCATTGGATGATTTTTTCTCGACAAAAAATACAAACATTTCTAGTCTCAGGCGGATATGAGGGTGGAAAGCATGGTAATTCGAAAATACTACAGGTTATCTAATACAAAGCTTAATGCTAAATCCTGAAGTATCCCTTTAAGACTTCAATTCTTGTATTATGTGTGTTGGAAAGCCACACGGTCCAGACTTATAGGCCCTTATTTGTACCTTAATAATGGAAATTCTTGTGTCATTGAAATATAAAAATCAAAAACATGCACAATTTCTTTTAGATTATTCTATGACCGAAATTTCTTCACAATATGTTGAAGCTTTGTGCTCATAAGTGCTTCAGACATGGATAAGCCTGACCTTGACGAGGAAGGTAACAACAGAAAATAAAAGTAAGTGGATTAAAAGAGTGCATGCTTTGAACGGGAGGAGTATTGTAGATCAAATGCGAGGAGGACTGGAGTTCAATCAGCACGGCTCTCTCTGATGATGAGGATGAGATGTTTTGGCTAAAGGTCGCCTCTACTTGAGTCAGCTCTCCCTGATGCAGAGAACTCACCACAGATATAGCTAAGTTACAAAATCGTGAGACAATCATCTTAATAGTATGTAAATTGGTGATTAAACACAACCACGAGATACGGTTCTGATAACATAATGTTTAGATGTAGTGTAGACGGCTACGGGTCGGCCAATCTGGTCCCGTCCGTTAAAGATAACTTTTGGAAATAACAATCGTGGTCCTGGACACCGAGTGACCTTACACATTAAGATGAAATCGGATTTTCTCCAGTCATTGTTAAAAAAAAAAAAACAAGCTAACAATACTTGCTAACTAGCATTAGTGAAGCAACCAGAAGGATCGTTCTGCCTCCACCTAAGCTCCGCCCACAAAAAAACATCACCATGTTTACCATCTGAAAAGGGGTCTATTAATACATATTTATTTTAGTTTCAACAAAGATTTTCAAGGCAACCGGGTTACTTTTTTAAGTTAAACCAGCCATCTATTTTTTTTTTTTTTTTTTTTACAGTATATGTCTCCACATAGTTTCTGAAGAGATCTCAATAATGTCTCAAACTGAAATCAAAAGTCAGGGATCGATTCTCAGTCTGAACAAATATTTCTCATCAAATTGAAAGACCAATATATTGAGATTCTATCTGTATAATAAGGCACAATGCAATTGTGTTTGTTTGAAGTGAATTCAGTTCTTCCATCTTCTGAATACAGTTTTTTTGTTGATCTCCACTTCATGGTTTTAAAATAGTCTGCTTTGAACTAAATTTTCATGAAAGAGAAAAAAAGATTAAAGTATCATCATCAAGCACATTGCACTCCATGTTTTTTTGCTTTGCTTTTCTTACATAGGCCTACGTACAGAATATTTCTTTGCTATCTCTAGAGACAGTGGAAGTGAGAGAGATAAGCAGAGAGAGAGAGAGATAGAGAAAGATGTAGAAGAGTGAGAATCTGGCTGGTTTTCTCTCAGAATGAGCCCCTGAAGGGTGTGCATCAACCCATCATGATGCAGTCACAAGCTCACATTGCCATTTAACACTTTCAGCATCTCTGTTAATAATAGTTTCTGTCATTCATTGCTAATTTTTTTGATCCTGGAACAACATTTCAATCAACCATTCAGATTTAAGAGACAAGTTTACAGTTTATGAGGATTACATCCAGGGTTAAGTGCTTCTATATCAGTGTTACTCACCAATCATTTCCCTCTAATTTTAGGGATAAGTTATAGGGTTAAGTTTAGGGGTAGGGATAGTGTTAAGACAACATTTTCGCACAGGAATATTTGTTTTACTTGGCAAAATCATGATGACCATTTAGAATTATTTATAGAAATAACATACAATGAGAATATTTGTTGTGAGGCAACAGTATTTAATTTCATGTCCATTATGTAAACTGCATATGGGTTGGTCATTGTTTTTAGGTGAGACAGGATGAGTCTTTCAGAGAAAATAGCCTATTTAGTATATATTCATGACTTATATATGGACTAAATTTTTGGGACACCTGACCATTACATCAACTGTAACATCACATTCTAAATACATAGACATTAATATGAAGTTAGCAAGGCTGCGGGAACTAGTGGTGCTATGGGTACTGCAGCATGGTTAGGGTTAGTTACTCTAAAGATTATTTATTTTTTATATGTTGTCAAATAGGTTTTTTATGACTTTGAGAAATTAATATTGGCTATTTCAAAAGCCATTTCAAAAAGCTATTTCAAAATTTCTCATGACACTGGTTGAGGACCAACATGTCTCAGACCTTATTTGACTCTTATGCATGTTCACACACATGTCGATGAAAAACTAAATATAGATTGAATTGATTGAATACTTGATTGAAGGGGGCTGTTCACACAGAACATGTTTTTCGTTTCCAATGTGCTTCTTTTCCATTGTTTTTCTACGCAAATGCGCTGTGGGAGTTAGTCCCCCCTTTGCAGCTATAATAGCTTCCACTCTTCTGGGAAGGCCTTCCACAAGGTTTTAGAGTGTTTCTGTGGGAATTTTTGCCCAATCATCAAATAGGGCATTTGCGAGGTCAGGCATTGATATTGAATGAGAACGTCTGGCTCTCAATCACATCTTAAGTGACATGTAAAGGCCAAGTATGGTAACATACTCAGTAGCACCTCAGTGCAGTAAATGAGATCCACGGGGAGGAGTCGGATCAAGATCCAAGGGGTGGAGATGGGTAGGATTAGGTTTGGGTTTAGCGATTAGGGTTGGGTTTAGCGATTAGGGGGTGGAGTTGGGTAGATTTGGGTAGGTTATTAGGTTTAATAATGACCTAACATTAGTTGTTTGTGGTCAAAATACTGTGGTGTAAACAGTTTGATGCCGGGATATTCACTGCTCAGAGCCTGTTAAACTAAAGCCAACCAATCCCATGAAATCACATGTTGGAATACTGCACAATGGTGGCGCCCTGGCGGCGAAAGATATAACAGTTTTTCTTTTATACGTTTACATTTGTCATGTTTCTTATATAATTGTTGATTATAGTGGAAATCCATCTTGTAAATCATGTAAACTTGATTGACTGCTTCATTTCCCCTTTAAGATTTCCCTTCAATGAAGTGAAAAATAGCCCCATACAATTATCCTTTCTCCACCAAACTTTACAGTTGGCACAATGCAGTCAATGTTCTCCTGGCATCCGCCTAAACTCGCCCATCACACTGCCAAACAGAGAAGTGTGATTCGTAATTCTACAGAACACATTTCCACTGCTCCAGAGTCCAATGGCAGCATGTTTTACACCCCTCCATCCTTGTTATTGCATGCATGCAGCTAGTCAGCCATGGTATCCCATTGCGTGAAGATCCCTCCAGTGGAAGTTTGGAACTCTTCAGCCATGGAATCAGCAGAGCATTGGTGACTCTTACGACCATGCACCTCAGCACTCGGTGACCCCGCTCTGTGACTTTGAGTGGTCTTCCACTTTGTGGAAATCGTAGCTGAGTTGCTACTGTAATTCATTACATTTATAAAGCGCTATAAAAGCTTTTTTAAAAACTTTTTCTTCTGATTTAAATCCATTGCGAGTAGATTTAATTGTAAAAAAAAGTGTCCCTTAACAGAATGGAAACATATGATTGGAGAGGAGGTGTTGACAAAATAAGAAGAATTCATAGTTTGATGTCACACCCTTATTTTAGCAAACTTTTCCAGAAGATTCACTTTTGAGAGACGTTTTGAACTCGCGAAATGAAATCCAAATGTGTTTTGGCCTGATTTTGTTCGAAATGACGTCACACCAGTTTGTTCTTCGATTTCTCTTTAAGTATATCGGGCTTTTTGTTGGTGTGTTTTTGAGCGAAACAGATTGTAAGTCAAGGAGGTACCCAAGGATGCATGGGTGTCTTTTCTTTGCACTTTCACACTGCTGACCCCGCTTGCCACCCAGTGCTTTTTCTAAAACCAGACGATGAAACCGTTTACAGCCCTTTGTTGTTGTTTTTCCCGTCACTCCTTCTTTCTTTTGTTGATCCCTCTCTCTTTCTCTCTCTGGAGAGACTTTGGTACTGGAGATTAGAGAAGGGTGCTGCCTAGCAACTAGAATCAAAATGGAAGAGCCCTCCGTGTCTAAACGCCTGACCTAGATAACACAGCGCCTGTGATCACACTTTGTGACAACCTCCGATGAAAGGCCTCGACGAGCGCCCGTCACTATGTCACCCCGACAAACACTTCCCATCACTATGTGCTCACGTCACTTTGAAGAGAGGAGGAGGAAAAAGTTACCTCGGATCAATCCAACACAGTCACTACTGACTCTGTACTCCTAAGGGCAACATGTAAAATGTGGAGAAGTCGACAAACAATATCTCATACTGATATTAAAACGAAGCTGGCTGTTAAATACTAAAATAGAACAAGCGTTCTTTTCAGGGACTAGGAGAAGGGAGGACGTAAAGATGAGTACTTGAGTATGCTGCAAATCTCTTGACAACCACTGGCATCTCTTCTGCGGCATGATGAAACAGACTGGAAATTTGCGCTAAGCTTTATGTTCTGTTTAATACCATTTTTCACAGTGTCTAAGAAGGGGAAAGGCTGATTTTTTAAGACCTAAATCTCTGATTTAGTGGGTTTCGCGTGTCTGGAGATGATGGAAATCATGACCCATTAGCTTTCATATTTTCTTCTATTCCTTCCTTTGAATGACACAAACTATTTAGTGCCATGGCCTTTAAGCCAAAAAAAAAATGCTCAATGCCTATGCAATTACAGATGCGAATGCACAGCAAGTTCCCCTTTTTACATTCTTAACACATTCCTTTCCAGTTACTGTGGAGGTAAGAAACCTCAATACTCAAGGGGGCGATAGAGTTACCTAAAATGTATGCGCCATTAAATCAGAAGTGTTATTCAGTTCAGTAGTAGCTATAAACATGTCAGCAGACCAGTTAATGCTAAACCTTTCACAACTTTTCTTCTGTAATATAAATGAAACAAGATATTGGAGAAAGGCTATGGGGACTTGATTTTATCCATTGCGAACCCATTGCGAAAAAACAAAACAAAAAAACAAAACTCTTAACCATTTAGCACATTGCATTTATATTCTGAGCTTGATCTTTAATATCACTGTTTTAGTACATTAACCAGTCTAAAATGCATGTTTGAGCTATTTTTACTGAAAGTAACTTATACTGACAAATCTTAAAATATGTCAGTGCCATTGTTTTGTTTCAGGATGCACACCAGTAATGTTTTTTTATAGGCACAATTATAAGCTACTTAAATGTCCTAATTTAACTAAGGCCTAATCCTAGCTTAATCTAAGCCCTGTCTGTGAAACCAGGCCTATCTTAGACTGTTTTTACCCACTTATTCTCCGGCCCATTTCCGGTCAACCAGTTTTTGCTTGGTCCACATACACCAATGAATTATGTTGATCGGGGGGCCCGACCTGGATTAAAGATAGTGACCACATATGTGCCAAAACTGGCCCAAATCTCAGGCAATTAATAATCTACAACCATCCCTGAACTGCTCCAGAACAAGTTTTAATATTGGTACAGATTCAAGGCCTTAAAGGATTTAGTTCACCTCAAAATGACAATTTCCTGATAATTTTTACTCTCCCCAATGCTATTCAAGATGTTCATGTCTTTCTTTCTTCAGTGGAAAATACATTTTTGAGGTAAACATTTCAGGATTTTTCTCCACACATTGGACTTCAATTGCAACCAACATGTTTTATATGTTGAGACACTTCATGGGCTATGAAGTGCTTCAAATGGCTGTGCACATTCCCAGCTGAGGAATAGGGTCTTAACTTGCAAAATGATCGATCATTTTCTTAAAAAAAGGAAACATCAACATACTTTTTAACCACAATTGTTCATCTTGTGCTGGTCTGCGACGTGCCAAGGATTACGTCCTCACGTTGGAAACGTCACGAGTCACGTCATCTATCTAAGTTATCTGTGTTTTGTCACTTTTTAACCACGAACAATTGTGGTTAAAAAGTATATAAATGTTCCAAGTCCATTGTGTGGAGAAAAATCCTGAAATGTATTCCTCAAAAAACTTAATTTCTTTTCCACTGAAGAAAGAAAGACATGAACATCTTGGATGGCATTGGGGTAAGTTATCAAGAAATTTTCATTTTGAGGTGAACTATTAAGTAAACCATATCTACCAGAAACCCCAAAACTGAGCCACACCAGAGCCCAATATGCAATTGCCATCACACAATCATAATATTTGCTATTGTTATATTGTATATTTCTCTTATTTGTAATTATTGGTGTTGTGTAAAAATGGCAATTCTTTATATAAACATAATCATGATAATTAAGTACAAAACTGAAAAAAAATCCACAAATCACCTGTAGAAAAAAGTTACCTGACTGAATAAAATGAATTGATGGCGTAAGATAAAAAGGAAAGTCATTTAAGAGAAACAGGCAGTTTACATTGGGGATAAGATGGAGAAAGTTTCCACAATAGTGCCCCTTGTGGAAATTAGTTGAGAACGTAACATACTTGTGTTCAACTTTCATTGTGAATTGTGTTTTGGCTTGGGCCTTTGGTGAATTTTGGATTGCATGGGGTCAAACCCAAGTGTGCCCGTGCTAACACAGAATGCAATGAAATCAAGCTGTAGCCAAGTTCGGGTGGGTTTTGCAGTGGCTTATTAAACACATGTCAGTGTTACTCTGAGAGCAGAAATTAGCTCAAGATGAGTTCAGAACTTTATATTTGATTAAAAAAAGAGAAAAAAAAACAGAAGCACTGAACACTTGAACAAGCTTAAAGACAGAACCAATGAGGTCGATGGTTTATGGTCTGTAAAATTCAATGTGCTCCTGAAGTTTCTTATGTTTTTTTTTTTACATATTTGGGGTCTTTTATTAACATAAACTCTAACAAAGTCTGCACTGTTTTAGTATTTTGGAATCTGGGTAGACTTCATGTTATTCTGAGGATCTCAATGCTTGTTTAAAAAATATTTTTTTGGATGTTTCGTGCATATTTTCATCATCGTAAGGAGACCCTTTTTTAAACCTGAACTTTGGCTGTTCCTTTGGCAGAAGGTTATGTTTTGTTTGGGTGTACGTTGTGGTTTCTTCTACTGTATGTGCATGTGTGTGTAAAGGTACTGGCGATGATACACAAAACCTGCAATGCAATGTGTGTTTCAATCATATCTATTCATTCTATTCACTTTGTGCGCATGTCAGTGCTATTAGTGCTTAAAGCATGCTATTGCTGCAATTAAATAGGAATTTGCTGTAACTCAGGTATGCAATGTCCAATCTACCCCAAACTTAATATGTAACATGCTAGAAACATGCTAAAACATGCTAACAACACTTAGCTAAAAGCTAGAAATGCTAGAGGAAGTTGTAACTTAAGCATAAAATGTTCAATCTGCCACAAACTTCACATTTTTGATAAGAGTCCTGCCCTGAACACATCTAAATGGCAATTTTCAATTATAGTCATAGCACCACCTACTGGCAACAGGAAGTGATATGGTTAACACTGTAATGCAGTGCTAGCCACATACTAAAATAATGCTATTGTGTGCTAAACATGCTAGAAACATAGTAAATATGCTAGCAACACTTAGCTGAGTGATAAAGCATGGTAATTTATCACCATAATAAAGGACATTTTAGTAAAGGCCCTTTCATCGCTGCTTGCAGCTTTTATTTTGTCCCGTTTACCAGTACAAAACATCTAAACATTCTAGTTCACTTTGAAATTAATTTTTGATATGTTTTAGCTTACCTCAAGGGCATCCAAGATGTAGGTGTCTTTGTTTCCACAGCATTTTCAATTTTGACATTTTTTGGTCAAACTGTTGTTGTCTGTCAGTCCTATAATGCAGTTTTAGGAGGTCCACCTCAAAGAGCATGCACTGAGAAGTCAAAAGAAAACATGATTTAATGACTCATGAATGTAAGTACACACTGATGGCCTAAGACACGAAACAAGGGGTTTGTGTGAGAAAACAAACAGTGTTTATATAGGGTTGATTCCGGTTTCACTTTTTTGATTTTAAATAGTGTGTAATGTTGCTGATGGTGCATTAACAGTATCTGCAAAGTTGCAGCGCTGAAAGTTCAATGTAAGCAGAGATATCGTCTTTTAAAAACCAGGAAGTGTAAACGCCTACAAAAACGACTCGATTGGGACTACAACGGGTTATGGTACGTCACTAACCCGCACATTTGCATCAACCACTCCCTTCGGAATATGTAGGAAAGGGCATGCATATTTCTGCAGCACGTCGAGTGAGTTGTGTTCACGCAGCTGTCAGGTCTTCTGTGTTTCAAGCTTCCCACGGATGCTATACTTCATCAACAATGGATACAATTTATGTTTGATTATGTTCCTGAAAGTGACGATCATAATCTAGCTCTCTGTGCTGCGCATTTTACGGAAGACAGCTTCCAGAATCTCCACGAGTTCAATGCAGCAAGAAACTGTTAATAAACAATGAAGCAGATCCAACTTTAAAACCAGAGGCAGATGTTGTTGGACCACAACCTGTAAGTAGGCTAAGACTTAATCGTTTTAAATGTATTTGCATGTATAATTCCAGACGTAACGTTAGCCTGTGTTTTATTTATGTTTTATTTTTTCAAAATGCTAGCGCTGGCTTTATAGCCACTAGGCTACTAGTTATGCTAGTATTTTGTGTCTACGACAAACGCGTACAAACATTATGGGCCTGAATTTTGTATAAGTACTAATGTTTTAAACGTATTTTTCATGTATATATGCTTTGTGACGTTATTTTCGATTTGATCAAGAACGTAAACTTGCCAACGCTGTTTGTGCTTAACATTAGTAGCCAGTCAGTTGCTATCGTTGCCAGTCAGATGCTATTGTGTAAAACAAACGTGTATATGGTTAAAAAAATATGGCAAATTATCATTCAGAAACGTTTAGTAAGAGCCGTGTGTGGTGTGGTTCTGTTTGACTCGCTTCATCGCGGCTTTCTCTGTCTGATTCTGCCTCAAACTGATACTTCAGTTCGACACCATTATTTACATCTGGACCGGAGCTGGCGTTTCCCCGTAAGGTAGTAGGCGTTAACCTTCCGGACAACGTAAGCGACAGTTTAGCCAATCACAACACACCCGCCCAAACTAACCAATCTGAGCCCACGACGTGTTTCTGAGGGAGTGTTTTCATAGAATCAGGAAGTAAACCGCTCGTTCAGGGGACAGGAGAGCGCGGCTTACAATAAAGGTGAAGTTTATGAAAAATAAGACTTTAAAAAAAAAAAAAAACATGAATACATGTTATATTGCACCCCATAAACATAATCATGCAAAGAAAAAGAGGAGTAAACCACCCCTTTAAAAGTGAGCTCTCGCACGTCCGTCACACATTGTTTACACAGAGATTTCGGAAGTTTTACCTTTCACTAAACATATTTAGATATATCAAAATCATCTTCCATTGCGATTTCCCGTATATCTAAATAAACATGAAAGCTGAAAAATTCTGTTTTTGGTGGGGAAAAGGGTTAAGCTAAATCAAGATGCATTTACTTGAGAAGCAAAATGACTCAAGATAGTTTTCTTTTCTGAAAAATCTACCAAAATGATCATGCTTAAAACAAGAGAAAACAATGAATATGCCATTCAAGTCAGAAAAAAACAAACTTCAAAAAAATAAACTTCAAATGTAAAAGAAGATTATTTTTCTGACCCCAGAGACAGATTGTTTTGTTTGTTTCAAGCAGAAAGAAGACTTAATATATTAAGTCATTATCCTTCTCAGGTTTCCTTTCCTTTCCTTTCCTTCTCAATATATTGGGATTGAAAAATAAAAAATAACATATTTTAAGAAATGTCCCAGAAATGTTCTTTCATTGTTTACCAGCTGGTTTGGTAACCAGAATTCTTTAAAATATCTTCTTTTATGTTCTGCAGAAGAAAATCAGTCAAACAAGTTTGTGATGAGGGTGTGTATGATGATCAATCTGTCATTTCTGGGTGAACTATCAGTAAGTAAACCATCAGTAGCAGCAGGTGAGCTGACAGCTAATCACATTGTAAAGAAAACCTGAATGTTACACACTCGCTGATATGCCTGCAGCTATGTGTGTGCAATAAAAAAGAAACAGTTCTGGACTGAAAAAGATGTTAAAATATATTTGAGATCTAATCACTGATTTTAGCTCAGGGACATAACTTCATCGCTATGTCGTAAATAAATTAACATCATAAGTGTCAAACTATTACACTTGCTAGTTTAGCTTACAAGAGAAATATCACTGTACAACCCATACATGTTTCAGTACAAACAGACATTGTATTTTTTGAGGGGGGGGGGGGGGGGTAGCACTGATGAATTGACATGAAGAAAGTTTTATGTTGACCTTAATGTTTATCCAGTCTACTTATGCATGAGTTGAGAATAGAGATTTTCCTACATTCCAATGTTTCGTTTACATACTTTACATGTTATCATACTTGTTTGTATATGCTCATATTAGTAAAAGAGGAGTGTCAGTGCTGATTGAGGCAGACTCGCTATGTGTGAACCCCTCTGCGAAGCGACTGGCGCATTTTCATGGAAAGCTTCTCTTTTAGGCCAGCAGGTTTTCAATGCGCTCATTTACACATCAAAACAGTACAGAAAAGGGATAGTCCTCTGGAGGGCAGGGGAGGGTGGAGGGGGTGGATGAGTGTAATGAGGGCTTCTTTTATTCTCTTTGCTCTCCCTCTCTCTCTTTCTTCTTTCCTGAGGGGTGGGTGGATGGTTGTGGACTGATAAGCATGGCTTGGGTTCGGGTGGAGGTGGGTAAACACCTCATAAAGATCCTCTTTTAATCAAACACATGACCGGACAGGGTCTCTCACACTCCACTCAGCCGGACAGAAGAGAGTGTGGCTAACCGACCCGCGGTGGGCTTACAAAGTGATTGAACACTTTAACTCTTTAGTAGTGCATCAGATAATAAAATATATAAACAAATGAATTTTAGAGTGAAGACCTTAGTCAGGTTAGACGCCATCCTGGATTTTACTAAAAGGTCCTAGATCACATGCAACTTTCTAAATGGTTTCTATTGAAAGTCTTTTGGAAATATGTTTTATGTAGGTTTTCATTCCTGTCAGAACTATACCCTGATTAATAATGTCCATTTGTTTGATAAGCTTTAACATCATGAAAGCTTATTTAAGGTTTGTGAGAGAGGAAGTTAAGCCACAAGAAATAAAAGAATCGACTTTTTATGTCCCAATACAAATTGTTTCCTAGGAATTGCAAGTTTGGTAATGTCTTTTTAATCTCACAATTCTGACTTTTTTTCCCCCTTGCAATGAGTTTATTACTCACAATAATAAAAAAAGAGTCAGAATTGTGAGATAAAATGAGCAATTTCCTTTTTTATTTCTTATTCTCTGGCGGAAACAAGCTTCCATTGGAAGTGAGAGAGAGGATGTGATTGAATGCATGTTTTACTTCAGAGTTGACCTCACATTTGTGGTTGGGCAGGTGCATTTCAGGCAGAAGCCACTGGCCTGAGTCATTTTAATTGGTGCCTTTAGACACACACGCGCACACACACACACACACACACACACACACACACATAGTCTTGTACCCGATGCAGTTTACCGACATTGTGATGGAGGTAAAGCACTCCTCCAGAGAGGTAACCTGAGCTGAAAAATACCAAAACACTGTCATAAAACGCTAGCAGACCTCAACGACCAGCTCTGAAACAGCGGTTGCTGAAAGGATGTGTGCACTTGCCAAAGCTCTCTCAGAGGAGCCGCTTTGTTGTGATGACTATGGGTAAATGACACATGCAGCTGTCAGTTTAAACAACAAAACAATGTGGCTTCTATAACTCATATCGACCTGTCAGCAACTGCATAAAAAATATTGCAGCGGTGTCAGAAATTATTATAGGGGTATATTTACCACTTATAACTGATTGTCAGGGACATTTTTTGGACAATTGAACAGTAACTGAACAGTTATTACTTGTGAAAAAAAATTAAACAAAGCTATACGTAATGTACAAGAATATTTTACAAGATTATTATTTTCTTGCAAAGTGTATCATTTTCTTTTTATATAGGTAAATGTTTGGTCACATTTTTTGCGTTTTTATTCAAATCTTTTATAAGGTGGAAGAAATGTAATAAATATGGAAATGCTGAGACGCTTTATATTTGCTTGACCAGAACGGAACTTAATTTTAGTGTGTTTGGGAAACCTTGGTTGTAAGCAAACAAAGGACTCGCTCAGGGGGTAATAGATTTAAATATATATATATATACTGTATATAATTAGGGCTGTGAAATGATTAATTACGATTAATCGCATCCAAAATAAAAGTTTGTGTTTACATAATATATGTGTGTGTGGTGTGTATAATTATATATATATATATATATATACTGTATATATATATATATATATATATAAAAATACACACACATGCATGTATACATTTAAGAAATATTTGCACGTATGTACTTTATATATACACTACCGGTCAAAAGTTTTAGATCGGTAAGATTTTTTATGTTTTTAAACAAAGTCTCTTCTGCTCACCAAGGCTGCAATTATTTGATAAAAAATACAAAAAAACCCAGTAATATTGTGAAATATTATTACAATTTAAAACAGCGGTTTTCTATGTGAATATAGAGAAGTGTAATTTATTCCTGTGATCAAAGCTGAATTTACAGCATCATTACTCCAGTCTTCAGTGTCACATGATCCTACAGAAATTATTATAATATGATGCTCAAGAAACATTTATGATTATTATCCATTTTGAAAACAGTTTTTTTTTACAATTTTTTTCAGGATTCTTTGATAAATAGAAAATTCAAAAGAACAGAATTGATCTGAAATGGAAAGCTTTTGTCACATTAATCACTACCATTCAAAAGTTTGGGGTCAGTAAGAATTTACTTTTTATTTTGGGGGGAAAGAATTTAGAAAATACTTTTATTCACCAAGGATGACTTAAATTGATCAAGTTGCAGTAAAGACATTTATAATGTTAGAAGAGATTATATTTTAAATAAATGCTGTTCTTTTGAACTTCCTATTCATAGAATTTTGGGTAAAAATGGTGTTTTCATCATTGAAAATAATAATTTATGTTTTTTGAGCATAAAATCAGCATATTAGAATGATTTCTGAAGGATCATGTGACACTGAAAACTGATGTGTAATCAGCAACAGTAATTATGTTGAAAATTCAGATTTCAACTTACATTTTAAAATATATTAAAATAGAAAACAGTCATTTTAAATTGTCATAATATTTCACAATATTACTGTTTGTAATTTTTTTCAACAAATAAAGCAACCTTGGTGAGCAGAAGAGACTTCATTTAAAAACATAAAAAATCGTACTGATCTAAAACTTTTGACCGGTAGTGTATGTATATATATATATATATATATATATATTATAAAAAATATATATGTAATATGTTTATTAATAATGCATAGCCTATTGGCATGGCATATGCATATTTTTTTTAAGCCAATAAACACATTTAAATGCTCCAATAAGAAAATGAGCTGAAACAAATATGCAATGGAATACAAATGAATCATCAAAATCGGTAGAGTGAAGAAAACCCAATTCAAGCAGCCATCGGAGCCCAGCATGCTCCGGATCAAGCGTTGGAGAAAAGTGCCTTTATTTGCATGAGTGGCTCACATCAAAGAGCGGAGGGGGAAGAGAGAAGCGACACACAACAATAGGAGAATCTGGATGTGTTTGTGTGCATGTGCTGCTCCTCATTAATGAAATATAATTCCAGAACAACCTCTGCGTTTAAAGGTGACGATGTGAACGTTCGCACAGAGAAATCCAGGCTACTGTCTGTCGCTCTGCTCAACGATTCCCTTTGAGGATGAAGGAGAGAAAACCACCAGGGATTTCTGTTCTGATAAACGCGCTCAAAGGAGAGCGTGCCCAAAGCGACTGCGTCTGTCGTATGGAGGGGAATTAAAGAGAGAAAATAGAGCAAACAGCTGAAAGGAGGAGAGGAAGAAAAAAAAAACCAGCAAACATGGACTATAACGCGATTCATAAACAAAAATGAGGCCTTAGCTACAAGCTTAATCTTCCCGATCCAAGCTTAGTCACAACTTTGACCAACAGGCCCTTAAAAGTGACAGATTTATTCGTGTCAGGGGCGTACAAAGCCACATAGCCTTGTGTTATTCGGGGGTAGCCCACTCTTTTGAAGGCTCCTGAAAGGGTCCCTCAAGGATCGATTTGCATTTGAACTGGGGCAACCTTTCAGATGCAAACCTAGCTTTCTTCATCAAAATATTTGCATTGCTTTGACGCATTTTCTTGTTACAGTCCATGTGAAAAGTCTCACCAAGGCGCTTCTCTTTAACTTCCACCTCTAAATAGATGCAAACAGCACAAGTACTTGAAAGAAACTGTGTCACTTTGTGTAGCAACACTTAAACAAAAGTACAAGTAAACACATTTAGGCTAGCAGTTAACTCTTGAAATGCCTACTTCAAAGAATAAACTTCAAGTCATGTTGAAAATATATAACATTTTATTATCTTCCTCAAAAAGGCACTTTTAAACAAATGATCAATGCCATCTTGCGAGAAACCAAGACCAAGAAAAATTAAATATATTTCTATATACAATAAATAATGTGTCCTGAACAAGTAAATTAAACGTATTAACAAGTCACTGAACAGCTTTCAAACGGGAACACTGCACTTCTCCATGCAAGAGCAATTGCAGATATTTAGAACTGATTAGCTGTCTCATTTATTGCTACAGCAAGTAATAATACAAATTCTCCCTTTCAGAAAGTACGGTTAATCCATTGTTTAGCTGCAATGTTGGGTTTTAAGTTCATTTAGTTCGCTGCACTGCATGTCTTATTCTCACAAAGTCCACAGTACAGGACATCACAGTCTCAGCGCCGTGCTCATACGTGTGTGGGACAGTCCGAGTAGGGATCGGTCTTGGACATGTGCAGTATGACGGCAGGTGCTTTGTAGTGGCAGTGACTAGTGCTACAGCTCCCGCTGCACTGCTTCCTGCAAGTCCTGTCTGTAAACTTTCTGCTACACAGACCCTGCCAAGTCTGCAGGGTCTTGGAGCTCCAGACCCACACGCCACTGGTGATGCCCACCACCAGCGACATGAAGATCTTCAGCATGAACACGGCCACGGTGGGCACCGAAGCCTCCAGAGAGCAGTCCTCGTTCCTCCGACCCGGGAACGTGGTGCACTTGCTTTGGAGCCCTCGGAATTTCCAGTAGTCCATGTTGAGCCGCTCGTAGAAGTAGCAAATGATGACGCAGGTGGCAGGAACAGTGTACAGGATGGAGTAGATGCCGATTTTCACCATCAGCTTTTCCAGCTTTTCCGTGTTGGTGCCTTCGGTCTTCATCACCTTGCGGATGTGGAAAAGCGCCACGAAGCCGGTCAGGATGAAAGACGTCCCAATGATGAGATAGCAGGACAGAGGCACGAGGACGAAGCCTGTCAGCGCCCCCACATCCATACTGCCCACGTAGCACAGTCCGGTGAGCTCGTCGCCCGCCACTTTACGCATGGTGAGGATGACTATGGTCTTCAGGGCAGGTATGCCCCAAGCAGCCATGTGAAAGTAGCTGCTGTGCGACTCAATGGCCTCGTGACCCCATTTCTTACCAGCCGCCAGGAACCAAGTGAGAGTGAGGATGACCCACCAGATGGAGCTTGCCATGCCAAAATAGTAGAGGATGAGGAAGACTATGGTGCAACCCGTACTCTCCAGCCCTTCTTGGATGATGTACAATTCACCATTCTCACGGTCACATGCAATATTCTCTGCTCCAGCGACAGATCGAATGATAAAGGCGACTGAGTAAACGTTGTAGCACATGGAGAGGAAGATGATGGGCCGCTCTGGGTACTGGAAGCGATGTGGGTCAAGGAGGAAGGTCAGGACTGTGAAAGCTGTGGATATGAAGCACAGAGTAGACCAAACCGCCATCCAAATAAAAGCAAAGTCCTTATCCTGTCTGGACCAGAACACGTCCACGGCGGACGAGCAGCGTGGGGCGCACGTCTCGCTCTTTTCCACGTACTGGAACTTTTCCGGGTTTTCACAAACTCCCATGCTGCCCCCTGAGCGCCCGTTCCCAGTGCCAGGCTGCCTGGGTCTGGACGGCACAGGCAACATGCCCTCGCCTTTCTTAGTCTCAGTTTTGGTGTCATTTTCCGGGGCTTCCATGCACAGAGCGTTGGGGTCATTTCTGGTGGGCAGTTTAGAGCAGTTCAAAGAATCAGGCCAAGCGTAGTTGAACTTCTCCATGATGGGCGAGCACTTCTGACGTGCCTGTTCGCACATCGGACGGCAGGCGGGGATGGATGTGGACACTTGGTCGGTACACATAGGGGCATAAAGAGAGCAGAGGAAAAATCTCAAATGCACATCACAGCCATATTCCACCAGAGGGGCGAATTCATTCAGTTTAATCGCAGCCTCCCTCTGATTTTCGTGGCCCATAAAGTTAGGCATCCGGGTGAGGTTGTACCCGATGCCCTGGCACATAGGGATGATGATAGGCTCGCATTTAGCTGGTCTTCCTCTCTCCGGGTCATAAGAGCCAATCTCTAAACTGTAGGCAGCAATAACCAGCTGACACCACAGAGAAATCACAATTTTTAAAGCTGAGCCTCCCATGCTGGATTTTCAGTCACTTTTTTTTTTTTTTTTGAATGAAATAAGTCAAGAAAAACTTTCCTGGCATATACAGTTCCAAAAGAAGATTATTTCTTCTTTTTTCCTTTTTTTATGGGTGATTATGTAGCTCCATAGACACTGCTTAGCCTATATTAATATGTTTCAATGAATATTTCATATGTCATCCAAATAAAACGCTGAAAAATAGATATTCCTTTGAATTAAACTTCTCTGAAAAATCCTCTTTCAAAGTCTATCATACAAAAAGGATGCTTAATGTCCAAGTTCGTATGTTAATATGAAAAACGCGCGTGCACAATCACTTTAAAAAAAAAACAAAAAAAAACAACTATTTCACGTCAGTCATTACCGTCATTACTGGGACAAATAAGGGCATCAAGAGGAGCTCAACAAGAGAAACAACAAATATGTCCGTGTCTTCGGTTACCTCCAAACTTCTGTGAAAGGTATAGTCCGACTGCAGCTTCTCTCTGTTCTCCTCACATCTCTGTGGCTCACACTGAACTTTCGCTGTCCTCTCTCAGTGTCCTTTTAATACGGGGCGGGGTATTCATGACGTACTCGACTGGTTCCGCCCACACACTTCTGAAAAGCCAATGACGCCGAGCCAATGACTCCACCTACTTACTACTGAAAATATATTGCGTCAATCGTGGCTCCGCCCACCTACAACATAGAAGCCAAAACACCAACGCTCAATCTGGAGATTTACCCATGGAAAAAATATAAGAAAAGAATGAAATCCTTTTTTTTTTCAATTAATTAAAAAGGATGTCATTCAAACAATGTAGGCATTTCCGAATTTCTTTCTTATTTTCCATTTCTTTCTTTATTATTATTATTATTATTATTATTATTATTAGCGGTGGCTATACAGCAGTTAGTCTACTTTTTGTAACACTAAGTGCCTAAATATATTTTAGTGGAAAACACCATTATGAATTTTTGAAAGCTTCCATGTCTAATAAAGATTGTTTGTTTTAGACTAAAAATTTTCTTTTGCATTCCTTACAAATATAAAAGCCAATGTAAATCCTTGCATTTGAGATTTCAACCACAGAATTAGTAGAATCATAAAAAGCCGAAGCTGATATAAAATGTCTCCATGTGGCACTGATATTATTATGGCCTAATAAACCAATGGCAACAGTGGAAAATTAGGGTGCAAAGGAATTTATCAAAATAGCTGCTATGATACTCAACACCTCAGGATATTACACTGTCAAGGAGAGAAGTTCATTCCAAATTTAATGAAAGAAAAACAAAGTCCAGACAAGAAACTTTAATTATATATATATAAAAAAAACAAGTAGTCCTAATCTGTCACAGATTTCAATAAACATAGTATTTTATTAATCATCATTATTTACACTGGAAAATCCCACATCCTGAGATTCCTCTAAAAGAATAAGATTATTATTACCACCACCTAGTGGCTGCATAATGTACAACACCTACAAATAGACAGGCAACAAATGAGACTTCCAACCAATTAAATGTTTTTTAAGCTTCCTTAAATAGCTCAAATTTAAAGAATGTCAAGAAAGCCTACTAATATAGGGAAATATGTGTTTAAAATCACCTTTCTCCTTCATTCCAAGACTCATTAATCATAGGCCGAGCTCAGTTCTCAAGCCAAAATAAAACAGGCCAGATTAGAATCCCTTCTGTTTGATGTGGTTACAGTGGGCATTTAAACCTTTTCACCCGCGGTGTTAGATTTTGAACGGTTATCAGATTTGGATTTGGCATACTAAGCCTCACTTAGTCTGAAAGAGCACAGAGTGAGTCTGATACCCCTCCAGCCTGAGAAGGAAATACATACCAGACAGAACGATTTTTATCACCCTCGGCGTTTGCACGTCAGACCCCAATCCAATCCAATTTTGGAATAATGAACATTTCTACATGTATGCAGACAATTTAATTCAAAAGCAACTGAGATTGCATAACAGTTCATGCATTGCCTGGGAATCAAACCCATTAGCCTGGTGTTGTTCTTACTGATCAATACATGATATTCGAAACTTGACAGAGAAAATAAACACATTTAGAAAGTGTAGGGTCTTCTCAGGTGACATATTCTGTCTCAACATGTGAAATGGACTGATATGAGATTTTTATCAGGAAACAGAACTCTCCATGTTTTCATGCCACCTATCAGAAACATTTCCACCCTTTTAATCTTATCTGAGCACTCAGGCAAACCTCTGTGTTCCCGACTGTCACGAAATGCGCCATTAAAAAACAGCTACAAGCAAGCCTCCAGGACCGATCTACTTGAGAAGCAGGGCGACTTGCCTAAAGACTTTACAAATTGCGGGTGACAGATGGAGGCCTTAATTAGAGCTCACCCAACTGTGAATTAAAGTGATGTGAGATCATGTCATGACACCATATCCTGTTTGGGTAGCCGTGCCATGGTGGTATCTCTCTCACTCAGGCTAATGGAGCTCAGAGCACTTAGGCTGTCACTATTTATCAAAACGGCCACCGCGTCCTGTGACTCCGCTGCACTGGACTGCACATTCTCTGGTTGGAAGTCCTGCATCATCAGTGTTCAATTTTCTTCTCCGCGTCGGACGTGAGAAAGATTATTAAGGACACTCTCTCGGAACGCTGACATAATGGAAGTGCGGGTGCTTCTTAAAATATGACGGAAATCACAAGGCAAATCACAGTGTTGATGTGGAGAGCGTGTCGGGCTGTTTGACACGTGGCAGGGTAAGATATCTGTGTCTGAGTGGAGCAAGGCCTGACCCAGGATAAGAGAGGTATGGGGACAATGCCGTCAGATGGAATTAAGAGAGGGGAGGCAATCACACTCCTTTCCATTGCATTGCAACTAAGCTTGAGAAGAGTTCTAATAACCTGCAATACAAAGACATAGTGTCCCCAAAAAGTATTTAGACATTGAGTAAACATGTTGAAATGCTATTACATTAGATACAATATTTCAAACTTTGTAAAAAAAAAAAAAAAAGAAAAAAAGTGTTTAATTGTGTTGAGGTGTGTCAGGTTAAACCCGACCTGTTTTAACCTTTCATTTTAAAGTATAATCAACTTGGTTGTACAAGCAATTTCAACTTGAATTTTATTAAACTGACTTAAAAAATGGAGATGAATCTCAAATCAAAGGTACCGCTTCCTTTTATAGTACAGTAACTGGACTGTAAAAGGATGCTTTACTTACTTATTTTAGTAACTACAACAAGTACTAACCCTGAAATTACCCCTAAACCTACCCCTGTTCCATGTACTTACCTTATATTGGCCAGTACTTTCTAGGTAAGTACACTGTAAGTACTGTACTGTAAAAGGAAGCGTTACCAATAAGTACTTAGTACTTACATGGGTAACTGGACTGTAAAAGTAAGCGTTACCAAATAAAAAAGATAAAATAATGAGATAAAAATAATGTAAAAACATAACTTGCCATGACTCACTGAGCATTTCATTTTTATACACTTAACCATATACATAAATAACACTTTTGATGGTTCACTTTAGACATTCTAAGTACCTTTGTAACTACATGTCAACTAACTCTATTAGTAGACTCTCTGCATAGTACCTATTAACACTAAATTTTGATAGTCCCCCAACAGATATTCTACTGACTATTATTAACTTTGCAACTACGTGTCGACTTGTTCTACTAACCCGAACCCTAACACCTAACACCCTAACACAGTCTACTGACAGTCTGCTACAGCCTACTAATACTCGTTAGTTGACATGTAGTTGCAAAGGTATTTATAGGTAGTAGAATGTCTGAGTAGAATATATATATATATATATATATATATATATATCATTATTATATCATATACAGTATATATCATTATTATAATATGTACATTGTGCAATCTACAATATTAAACTGACTTTAAAAAAATTGACAACATATGGTTTTACATTGCTTTAACTCAACAAAATAAGTTAAAGCAATGCAAGACCGTTGTCTACTGTTAAAAGTTGTACAAGATTCAACTCATTTTTAAGTCAGTTTAATGTAAATTAAGTTGAAATTGCTTACACATCCAAGTTGACTGTACTTCAAAATTTAAGGCAGCAACTTTTCTACCACTGTAAAAAAAATATTTTCATGATTTGTAACAACATTTTTTCTTTTGTCAAATCAACTTAGATAATTTATGTAGTTCAGATAACATAATATATTTGAGTTTCTGATGATTAAATCAATCTCCTTCATTGTATTAACTCAAATTTTCCATTTCAATGAACTTAATTTTTTAAGGCAACCAGGTTACTTATTTCTTTAAGTTAAACCAACAATATTTTTTTTTACAGTGCACAAAAATAAGTGCACTGTAAACTTAAGATAAGTGCAAAAATAAACTTATTTTTTATCATTTTTTTTTTTACAGTTTACAAAAATGAGTTAACTTTTAAAAAGAATACTTATTATGTGTGTTTTTGGTATTCTTTTAAAGTATATTATTTTCATAATAAGTATTCTTTTTAAAAGTAAACTTATTTTTCACAAGGGAAACCACCATCTGGACTTTTATTTTCAGTCTGCACTGTTTTCCATTTGTTAGAATTTGACTTGTTGTTCAGTTCAAGAGTGTGTCATTAATTATCCTGGCTTATAACTTGACTTCCTTTCTTTCTGTTCATCACAGTCTGAATCGCTCCCTCACTAATACTGTTCACTTGAAAGAGAGATTGAAAACGAGTGGGTGAATTCAGACTGCCGTTGAGCAGACATCAGCATACATAAGTTGTACACTCGTTATTCCAGTGCAATGTGGGATTGAATAAGTGCACTCAATAACGTCCACTATGGTTTCGAGCAAAACTACTTAAGTGATGTCCCCTAAAATAGCACCCTATTTAGGGGGGCAATTTCAGATTCAGCCCATGTAACCTACATCCCGTCTATGTTTGCATGTGTTGTATGCTACTCTCATTATGTGGATTTGCCTGTGGATTTATTAAAGACTGCCTTATTGCCTTCATCTTCCTGTTTATGTGTGTTCGCAACACATATCGTGACAACAGTACTCTGGGCATATTTAAATCTTCAACGTAATTGTATGTCAGTGAAATAAACTGAATATTTACTCTACGGCTTTGAAATAAATGGTGGGATTACCATAGTTATTGCGCACCAGCAGTCAAATTCAGTTGTGCAGGGGAAGATGGAACGGATGGAAAGAGGAAAGAGAAACAGAGGGGACCGATTATCTCTCAAAGCTCCTTAAAACCTTAAAACTGACTCAAATGGAGTTGAAAATGAGTTCACACTGATTTTTTTTTTTTTTTAAAGAGGACACATTGGCCATGACGTGAACAGAGAGTAATGGTCTAATTAAAGAAACGAGAGAGCAAAAATACAAATATGAATCTTAAGAAACCTGGCAAGAACTTGTCCACGTCATACTTTGTAAAAAGGAAAAGTGTATTTCATGACCTCATGTGGATTTCTTTTAAACATTTTTTTTTTCATTATTCTCAGTGGTTATTCTCATTACATAACAACATGTTATACAACAATTAAAAAGATGATTCACATGATCATACTTATCAAAAAAATCGAAATCAAAAAAGTACAACATAAAGTATATAAAGTATAAATACTTAGTTTAAAAATATATATATATAATCGTAATAATACATTTATAATGCTGAGAATTTGGAGGAAAGCGTGCCTTATTTTCATGTCAGAATGAAAATAACCTATAAAGATATTTTTTTTCTTCTGATTTTAGGCTGAAATATGATCTGAATACAGGTTTTCTGAGATTCACCCATGTTTACACTCCTCTGTCATGATAGAGACACTATTAATTAACACATGTACCAGCAAATATGCTGTCATCGCAGCTCACTGCATCAATTCCCATAAATAAAAGGCAGTATTCATATAAGTCAGCTATGACTTCACTATTCTCATCAGAAAAAACAGGGATTTGATTTCACAGCTGTTCAGGTGTCAAGTACAAATACAAAGACAAAAGAAATGTCTTTGTAATTGCACCCTGTCCCATATGATTATATGTCTCTCTCTTTCTCTTAGAGTAAGACAACGCGTGGAGGAGTGTGGCGAGGCCTGATGGATTACCGTGATTAAAACTGAGTGTAACAGGAGAGCTGCTCTCTCACATCTGGAGTCCACACACACACAGCACAATGCTAACACTGTTTGAGCTAGCATTATGTAATTGCCTGCTAGTCACACTGTCTTGCAGTATAAATTGTGTAGTCTGGATGCTGTGACATGCTTCCAGGTGAACACCAAGGAACTTTTGTTCCTAAGCTAGAGGCTGAGAGTTGGAGGAAAGGATTGTGGGCTATATTTATTTTGAAACAACAATAGCAATGTCATTTTCTCCCATCCACTTTCTCTGTATTTACTTGTGAAAAAGATGTGTGCTTAATTGTATTATAGTGTACTTAAAATCTTAAAATAATATTTAAAAAAATATATAATTTGTTAATATAATAATAGTGAAATAAAACGCCACCTAGAGAGTCCAATTTTATAAAAGTACACTTTTAAAATGTGAATTTTGGGTATACTTTATTATGGTACCCACAACAGATATTCTACTGACTATAAGTAAATTTGCAAGTACATGTCAACTTATTCCACTAACCCTTTCCCTAACAGTTTAATAATACTCAATACTCTATGAGCATTATTGGTGCAACGTTAAAAGAAAAGGGCAGGGTTGCCAGGTTTGTGTAAAAAAAAAAAAAAAAACTAAAAACAGCCCAATCGCTATTCAAAAATATTCTGGGGTTCGTTTCCATTCAGGGAGGATGCTTAAACCTGTGGTGGAAAAAACGTGGACCATCACCATCAAATGGGACCATCCAAATGAAGTGTAACTATAAACCAATTTTGTAATATACTTACTTACTAAAGCACATGTAAATTGCTTGATTATAATTTGCTAACACTTTATTTTACAGTGGATCCTTATTACATATTTTACATGCACTTACCATATAACTGTAAATTATGGATATTACACATACAACTAATTTTCAACCAAACCCTAATCCTATACCCTAACTCTATAGTATATATAATTAATATTACTGAGTACTTGAATATATATATATATATATATATATATATATATATATATATATATATGAAGAGTTCAGATGCAAAAGCCTCTAAATGCCATTTGAAATTTTCTTCTAAAATGACCATTTTTATCAAACTTGTATATTTAAGTTCAGTAATTTCACTTAAATGACAATTAATAGGTAATCTTCATTGCCATTTAAGTGAAATTACTGAACTTAAATATACAAGTTTGATAAAAATGATCATTTTAGAAGAAAATTTCAAATGGCACTTAGAGGCTTTTGCATCTGAACTCTTCATATATATATATATATATATATATATATATAATTTTTAACTGGTATTCAATCATTACACTATGTGTAATAGAAATATGTTTCAATGCATTACATATAATTTCGATAGAAACGACATTAAAATATATTTTAGTTTAGATGCGTGTCAAATGCTTGTCATGCTTGTACATTCAGCAGAACAAATTAACCATATAAAAAATAAAAATAAAAATCGGAATAACTGTGCAATGACATATATAAAGATGTACGTACCTGTAAGTGGGTCAAAAAAGCACTAAACTCAAATGAAATTTAATATTAATTTAAAGTATCATAGTTTCATCTGCAAGTAACATGCAAATAACAGTTAAAAAAACATCCTGTTCGCACTTAAGCATATTCGTTTAAAATATGAAGAGTTCAGATGCAAAAGCCTCTAAATGCCATTTGAAATTTTCTTCTAAAATGACCATTTTTATCAAGCTTGTATATTTAAGTTCAGTAATTTCACTTAAATGACAATTAATAGGTAATCTTCATTGCCATTTAAGTGAAATTACTGAACTTAAATATACAAGCTTGATACAAATGATCATTTTAGAAGAAAATTTCAAATGGCACTTAGAGGCTTTTGCATCTGAACTCTTCATATGTTATTTCCGTAATTAGTACTTTAAAAAAAAATCAAAGAACGATTACTCTGCTCTACGGAAGATCATACAGTTGAACCACATGAGGGTGAGTAAATAACAACATTTTGGGGTGAGCTGTTCTTTTAAAGGGTGAAAAGATACCAACAGGGATTTTTTTTTTTTTTTTTGTGTCAATTGAAGCATTTTTTTTGAATGTTTACAAATAGAATTTTGCAATTCAATTAACTTGCTCTAAAACATGGCATTAGTGAGTGGTGTTCAAACAGCAAGACATCCCTTCAAGGTTAATAGGAGGAAAACCAGAGCTGATCACTGTCGGGGAAAGTCTGGCCCTCATCTTAAATGTGTTTGCACTGCGTCTGTCACTCTTTTTAGGGTTTGTGTGCTGATAAGGGTTTAGTTTTTTTTTGTTGTTGTTGTTGTTGTTTTTTGGGGATGTGTATTTAGGAGTTTAAGGAGGGAAAGATGAAGATAAATAGTGTTCTGCAGCTTTTGTGGAAGATAAACCAAGGATCTGAAATACCACTCACCTCCTCTTTCTTCAAATCTGTCCTCATAATGAAGTCATTATTGGATGTTAAATTGATTTAAAAGAAAAGTGAATATTTAGTAGGAATGCCAAAAGCTTAAATGAAAAACAGGGTTTGATTCATTTTGAATAAATTTGCCTCAACCTGACTGATCATATAGTCACATTCAAGAATCAATGAAAAGTCAAGGATTTAAAATATAAATCAAATGCTGCTGAGAGGTGTGGGGTCATTTAAATACTGAACTAAGACCTCAAAGGTCAGAGAGAGAGAGAGAGAATTCAGGAGAATGTGATCCGAAAACAACAGACAGGACAAATAAGAGCAAGTGTGAGTGTTTGGAGCAGTCAGCCTTCACCTCGTTGTTTTACAAAGCTGAACTTTCTGGGCAAACACACAACTGCTTTTAACCTCCCAGTGGGAGCAATGTAATGGAAATCCACTCGACCGCAACTGGACACGTGGATGGCCAGCTCTGTCTATCCAATGGGAAGTGCCACGTATTTACAGTACAGTGTAGGCTATGTACGAATATAATAATACATGTGTGTAGGGGGTGTATACAAATCTTTACGGTATGATTTTAAAGGAGATAAGGAGCATTCTGGGGTGACTTTTGAGGTGGTTCATGTTTCAGTAGTCTGCATAGACAATCCCAGAAGGGCTTATTGTTTTTGTAAATCACAGTCTACACATTCACCTTCCATTAATGTGTTTGCTGTGATTGGATAACAATCAGATCCCTTGACTGTATTAAAGGGCATGCAAGATGCATGATTGACTAAACTACATTTGAAAATCGATTCTGACCACTAATGAAGGTGTACCTATAGCCACATTAAGCTACATAAGTAATGCAACACATGGCCAATTGGAAAAACTTTTTTGCAAAACGCAAAATATGTAGGCTATAGATATCAGTTTCTAGAGGCGATACGGGGCGATTTTTGATTCAGCCTCAGTCTCTTTAAACCCCTCCTTCTCAAGAGCCTACTCTACTCTGATAGGTCAGACAGTCCAGTCTGTTGTGATTGGTCTGCTGCTTACACCTCATGTAGGAAATTAAACGACCATTACCGTATTTGAATTTCAGCTCCTGATCTTCCTCAGTGGATGATAAACAATGATACGAACAGTAATGATGGCATATTTTTTTTTCCCATATCAATTCCAGCGTGAGTCAGCATCCTTTTGAAGGATGTTTACAAAGTAGGTTTGCAGTGCCGAAAACAGCATCTTCTCGACATTTGGACAACACAAACCAAATATTTCCAGGCCTCAGCTGCAACTTGTGTATGAGAGTGGGTCTAAGTAGACATTCATGGTCAGCCAATAAAGATTATTGGTATTAAGCAAATTTGTACATAGATATGTCATCTCGGCAGTTTATAATCGATTCTTTCTTTTAGGAGACAATAACTTTATTCTTTGATAACTTTAATCTTTAAAACGTCACAGATATAATACATTAATTGGAAAGTCAACTGGTTAATTGGTTTTATTAAAATTTATAATACAATTTTATAAAAATTAATTGGTTGAATCTGGAAAATCAACATAGAAGGATTTCTGAAGGATCATGTGACACTGAAAACTGGAGTAACGATGATGACATTGCAGCTTTGCCATCACTGGAATTAATTTAATTAAATTTTAAAAAATGGTCTATATTCAAAAATAGAAAACGGTTAATTGTAATCATATTTCACAATATTTCTAATTTACTGTTTTGATCAAACAAATGCAGTCTTTGTGAGCATAAGAGAATATTCTTAACACAAAAAAAATTCACTGACCCCAAACTTTTGAACAGTTTTGTGTACTGACCTACCAGCATCCAAGATCGAGACTTTTATATTTTATATAAAGTGATTTTCCTCTTTAATAATCATATAGAACCTGAAGAAACGCGACAGGGATCAACATAAATGCTGGCATTCTGATTACTAAGTGCCAACCAGATGCTTTCTTTGACTAGAGTGGAAAAAGCAAGCAGCGTTCTCTCTATTTCTCTCCCTCTTACTCATCTTATCTTTCCATCAGCTCCTTTGATCAGCGTTTCATATTAGAGGGGGGCTGATTCAGCTTTGAGACTCCAGCATAAATCATGTACTCGGCTGTCAGGGGCCACATGAATAACAGCCCAATCATCTCAGTTAACTAACACATGCGGTTCATCCCTGCCCTCCCAACAGAACAGCCATCAGCACCTGGCGCAAGAGAACACACACACACACACACACATATCCGTGTTTTGTCTATCACACACACATTTCAATTCCCCGCTGCTATCACACATGAGAGACCTATAAGACCAAAATAGCAGCAGATATGGGAAGACAGAGAACACTGTCCACACTGTCAGTTTTTGTGTGTACATACAACTCATTTTTTTCTGCTTTTTGGGTTCTTGTAACATGATTTTTTTATGTTTTTGAAAGTCTCCACCATTTATTGGATCAAAAATACAGTAAAAATAGAAATATTATTACAATTTAAAATAACTGTTCTATTCTAATATTATTTTAAAATGTAATTTCTTTCTTTGATGGCAAAGCTGAATTTTCAGCATCATTACTCCAGTCTTCAGTGTCACATGATCCATCAGAAATCATTATTATAAGATGATTTGCTGAAAATTTGTAACACTGTAAAGTCGTGTATTGTTGACATAGTAAGAATATAGAACATTAAAACGAATGTGGATAATAATTAATAATGGTGGAAATATCTGTTCATACTGAAATCTTGTGATTGCAGTCTTCAGTATCTCTGTAAATCTGAGCAGTTTTCAGTCTAGATGTCTTCATTAAATCATTGCTGTTTATAACAAACAATTGAGATGATTCGAATTTGACTGATTTTTTTTTTCTCATGGTTACATTTGCAGACAATGCATTGTGAGTAATGTGCAGTCTGTGTCCAGACCGTTGCCTTGGGATGATTAGAGGACATATGCAATGTGATGGAGGGTATCTTCACAGAATGATTAAAATAAACGTCCCCTTCCAAACGCACACACACCTGAACTCATAATACATCCCAACTCTCCCTCCATAGTTTTACTATCACACACACTACTATCACACACACACACACATACACACCCCACCCTGATGGATTGTTAGCGCTTCTGTCGAGCCATGCAAGGCCTATTAATAACGTGTGGATGGATGGAAGCGTCAGGTGGCCCAGGGGGGAGACATCTCGACATACGGCCCAGCGAAGAGGCCTACTGCTCAGTTACTGAATGACAAACAGCCCCTTAGACAGATCCAGAGAGTTGCTGTTAACCTGGATCACAGGCCAGGAGAGGTGTCAGTGTTAAAGGCTCTTCATGCTGTCAGTACAAGATCTACGCAGTGAGCAATAACTGTATTAAACCATGAGACAGACACTACATGTCTATACTCTGGTACAATACTTGAGCATTAAAAAAAGTGTTATAATAATAATAATAATAATATAGCGCCTTTCTACAACTCAAGGTCGTTTTACAATATGTCAATAGACAAAGAAACAATACAGATAAACTGAATAGGTAACATAATTAAACTGAAAATATAAACATGACAAGAATCAGATCATAAAGTCAGGGATCAGAGAAACAAGAAGCAAAAAAGATATACTTTAAGATGGGTTATGAAATCATGCAATGATTGAAGGTCGCGAACGTGTTTGGGAATGGAATTCCAGAGAGTAGGGGCAGTTCTACTTTAAACACCTAAGCAACCCCCACAACACTTAAAGGAGAACTCCGGCGAACGCAAAACGAAGCATTGACAACTTTGTAACTGTACAGACCGTTTAATAAGAACATAAGTTATGAAGACCGTTTACTTCGTGTATACATTCAGAAGCCATCTTAGGAAATAGTCTCGATAAGTCGATCCCCGAACGTCGTGATGAGTGAGCTGAACTGTATGAAGTTCAACGAACTTCTGAACTGTATGAACGACGTTCGGGGATCGACTTATCGAGACTATTTCCTAAGATGGCTTCTGAATGTATACACGAAGTAAACAGTCTTTATAACTTATGTTCTTAATAAACGGTCTGTACACTTACAAAGTTGTCAATGCTTCGTTTTGCATGTATGGAGCCTTGTTATGTTACTGCGTTAATGCGGGGCTATTTTGAGCCTTGTTAGTGGTATAAACTAGCGATTTCATTTTAGTTGGTCAATGCCCCCAGTGCTAGCATTATACGCTAAACAGTTTTTAGAGATAAAACTCTTTACATTCGATTATCATGAAAACAATCCTCAGAGAAAGATTAACGAGGTACCGATGTTTTATTAGACCAAAGGTTCATTGTTCGCCGGAGTTCTCCTTTAAGATACTACATAGCAACATCCTGGCAACCACTTAGAACACTTTAGCAATGACCCACAACTTAAACCATCCTAGCCACCACACCTGCCAACCATGCAGAATATTTCCTTAGAAACGACATAACGCTGACTTCGTCATACTTATATTCTTGTAAGAATATGAGTCTGAAACTGCTCCGTAGGGCTTTGATTATGAGGCGTGTCTTAACCGAACCAGAAAAAAAAAAAAAACTCTGCACTAAATTGGATAGTTGGACAGACCTACGTACCAAGCAGAGCAATGCAGTAAGTCAACTACTTTACATACAGTTGTCAACTACGTAACTTACTTATTTTAGAAGTAAAATAACGAGTGTTGCTTCTTTTACTTGGTCCTTCATGAGTGCGACCAAAGGAGAAACCACAACGACCACAGACTTTTCTTTACATGCCATCTTCTTAGCGACCGTTAGACCGTCGAATCATGTCGGAAGGACAGCAAAAATATCTTTCCGATCGACAAATGCCTTGATTGCAGTTTTCAGTTCGTCTATTAAATTGAATGTGCTGTCGATTTATTTTACAACAGACGCGACGGTGGAATCTATACATCTCAATTCTCCAGCTGCAGTCATCTTTGAGGGAAACCAGTTCAGCGCTCTTTGATAACGTGATGATTACGTTACGTCCCTGCAGATCATCTGTCCATCATCATATAAAGCCCGCCCTGGCAATTTGATTGGCCCGAACATGTTTTGCCTGATCATAATTACTCCACAATGGATCGAGTCCAGACCGAACTTCCCGACCAAAAAATGTTGTGGGCGGGGTTCGGGCTGGCATCCAGGCTAACATAACGCCCTAGCAACCACTAAAAAATGCATAGCAATGCCTATACATACAACCCAAAACACTTTAGAAACCATATACTGTAAAAGCGCCCTGGCAACAACCCAGAACAACCTTGCAATTTCTTTGGCCCTGTTTACACCTGGTATTAAGATGCGTTTTGATTGGTTCATGGATGACGCTTAACACAGGTGTAAATAAAACATTTAGAGCTTGTCCACTTTCGACCACTTCCAGAGGTAGTCGAAAACACATTAGACCGTATTGCTTTCGTACCAGAGACGCTGATATGTTCAAATGCATTCGAACAGCCACAAAAGACCGCCTACTGACTTAACGCGTACATTATGGCAAGCGCAGCAATGACTTTGTCGGCTTTGTTTGGTTTGAAGACGAAAACGTATCACGCACAATATTCTCTCGCCATTCCTGATTTCTGACACTCAGTCACCGTGGTCTTTCAGAGCTGAATCGAAAGCTGATGCTCTGCGTATGTTGTTCTGTCCCTTCCTTATGTAAATTGCACAAGCTTAAGTCCATTAGATCGAAAGATCTGAACAAGCCCATGTTTACCCGCCCATAGACCCTCCCCTTGAAGAAATCAGGACAGAAGTGGTTAAAAGTGAAGAGACGGATTCAAACACCAGGTGTAAACGGAACTGTGTCTCCCTAGTCTACTTGTGTTCTGATCAACCAAAACATATCTCGGTGTAAACAGGGCCTTAGTAACCACTTTAAAATACACTAAAAGCAACATCCTAGCTACTACTGGAAACACCATAACAACCACAGATCAACCCCCTTTCAACTAGGGCTGGGTATTGTTGGGCATTTCACAATTCGATTCGATTTCGATTCTTGAGGCTTCGATTCGATTCGATTTCGATTCGATTCAATATTGATTTATTAACTTCGATATCGATTCAATAAGTAAATTCACAAGTAATTAAGTGCCTGAGTATATTTTTAAATAATGTGCGCACAACCAATGTTAAAGAACAAATTGACCCCAGCATGTTTGTTTCCTGTCATGGTTTATTCATCAGAATAAACTGTACAATATTGTATGTGTTGAATACAAACACAACTGTGACAAGCACTGAACAGTGCTTTAACAACACCTCTAAAGTGCATGTAACTAAGTAGTAGAAAGTATATTTCTTTCTTCCTATACATTCAAGTTATAAAAGAAATGTAAACAGAAGCACAAAATGTGCATACTCCAAAAAAGTCTAATATTATAATTATAATTTTGTAAAAAATAACACTTAACAGCTGATCACTCTTAACAGCAATTGCGAGTTATCAGGGGAAAAAAAAGACTAACTTAACCTCATTCCCTCTCAGAATAGTTTATATCTCACAATTCTGAGTTTATATCATGCAATTCTGACTTTATGTCTCGCAATTCTGACTTTATATCCCGCAATTGTGACTTTATATCGTGCAATTCTGACTTTATAACTCGCAATTCTGAGAAATAAAGTCAGAATTGCGAGATGTAAACTCCCAATTGTGAGGAAAAAAGTCAGAATTGTGAGATAAAAAGTCGCAATTACCTTTTTTTATTTTACATTCTGTGGCGGAAACAAGCTTTCATAGTTCCCGGCTTACAGTGGAATCCAAAATGAGCCCAAACGTCGGCTTTTAATGTTAGTGGGGCAGGCTTGAACGGAGTGCAGCTGCTGCCCGTCATCGCGCTGTTTTGCTAAAGCGCGTCTTGTACAACGCTGAACGCTCTCACTAGAGTGTAGCCCACAGCGCCGCCACTGGCCTGGATGGCTGAATCGATTCATAGGATTTGATGAATCGATATTGAATTGAGAAGCAAAGAATTGCAATGCATTGATGAATCGATATTTTTACCCAGCCCTACTTTCAACCACTCAGAACACTTTAGCGTGTTTGATATAGCAACGCCTGGCAACCACCCAAACACCTTAAGCCAAGTTCAAACTACAGGATTTTAAGCAAATCCTGACCCAATTTAAGCCCGATTTGCAAATCGTTGAGCTCGCCGACAAGTCAGGGCTTTATCGCGTGCAAATCGCGGGGGATTAGCGGACGATGAACGCTTGGCAATCTGTATGAAAGAGCCAACAACACATCAAAGACACTCACAGACGCCTCGCAGACGCGTCGCTGAGCCCAGAAAAATATCTAGCATGCTAGATATCCAGAGCGGTCACGCGACTCAACCTCAGTGATGTCATGAGCTCCAGCCAATCAGAGCAAGGCATGGCTTGAGGTCACCGGGTAAATCTTATTTTTTCTTTTCTTGCATTTTTTTCTCAGAGCAAATCATCACGCAAACAGTTTGAAGCACTAGTTTCTGTCTGACGTCCATATTCGAGTGTTGTGCTCTTCGTCTTCTTCACTGGGTATTGACGCATGTGCTTTTTTTGCATCATTTCCGGTTCGTCTTATCGCGTGATTTTCCGTGACAAAACGTAGTTTGTAGACAAGATAGAATTGTTGGCTGAAAGAGTTGTCGTCAACTCGTCTAGTGCGTTACCTCCTGTTGTGGATCAATCACGTTGTGTTGTGTGGTGTGAACCGCTCAGCAACTTTCAAAAGTCATGTAGTGTGAACGGAACAGTTCAGCCCGACGTTTTAAAATGTACTGTGAACAAGGCATTAGCAACTGCAGCATGCAGTGGAATTGGCAAATATATTTCTTCAGAACTGCCAGTACATATTTTGATTTCAGTAGCAAGAGTGTGAGGCTTCTGTTTTTGTCAGAAGGCACATGTGTTTCCCACCAGGGCCCCTGAGCATGCTGTAAGATTACACACACACACCGATGATGCCATCAATCATATAGCAAATGAGACAGTCCAAACTTAGCGGACAGACTGGCCTAACACTCACCTCTGAATGCTCACACACATTCATAATACATTTTATACTGTACATTCTCTATCTAATTGTATATTTTATCCCATAACCCTAAAACTACCCCTAATAATTTTGTACAGTTTATAAGCTGTTTTCCTCATGGAAGCCAACAAAAATCTCCACAAGACAATGTTTCCAATGTTTGTGGAAATATCACCATGTTAACTTTTTCTCCCTTTTTTCTGCGAACAAGGTCTCCTTCAGAACGACTGATAATTTATCCAGTGTTTCCTTTCACGGAGCTCAGAAAAACTGAAGGCCTGGAAACACGGGAGTGTGGGTCAGAGAGGTTCTCAAAACCTCAAATCCACAAACTCTTCCTGGTTTTCAGCTTCAGGCCCATGGGGGAACAACCTCATAACTGTGTCTCCTTACTGAACATGAAAATACGAATCAATCAATGCAGCCATTAGGAGCTGGATCGCGGCAGCGTCTCGTTAGTCATTCTTACGACTTTTACACGGCGTTCCTTGACCAGACGAGCTGTTAGCCTTGGAGGTGGATCGTGTTGTTTCATGCAATTGAAGGCATTGTGGAAAACCACTAAACTAAAGCATTTACTTCCACCTCATGTTTCACAAAACTGAAAAAACTCTTTATTTAAAAACCTAGAACAGGAATTCTTGGCTGCACAGTTGTATTTGCTTCCAAGGTCACAAGAATAATGATGGAGATGTCTATTTTAGGGCTTTGTTTTGTTATTATATCATCTTTGATCCAAAAGTATGATTCTGAAATTATGTTTGATAATGAAGAACTACCTTAATTCGTCATATAACTGACGTTTTGGGACGTCTTTTGACCATTCGTCAATATACGACTTTTTAGGGCCCCCTTAAACGTCGGTAGATGACGTTATGGGATCCTAACTCTACCCCATACCTAAACCTAACCCTAAACCCAGCTCGTCACCTAACTGACGTTAAAGGTAAAGCGTCAGTTGTATGACGACCCGGGATCATCATCTACCGACGTTTAAGGGGGCCCTAAAAAGTCGTATATTGACGAATGGTCAAAAGACGTCCCAAAACGTCAGTTATATGACGAATTGGGATGAGACTGTGTTAACCTTAACTGGATTTAAAGGGATACAACACTGTTTTTTTTTCATATTAAATTATGTTATTCTCTTAACTAAGATGAGTTGATACATACCTCTCTCGTCTCAGTACGTGCACTCAATTTTGTTCTGGTGCGCGAGACATTTTGATAGCACTTAACTATCCCAGTTCATTCAATATGGGCCAAGCAGAGAAGCGACCAAACCACCTCCATGTTTTCCCTATTTAAATACAGTTACACGAGTAGTGTAACTCAAACAAGAATGGTGACACAAAATAAAACGTTGCACTTTTCTAAGCATGTTAAGGTTTTCGATGAAAATATTCTTGGATTTTTCTCCAAATAATGCACTTTACTGGTAACCAAGCGGTTCAAGGTCCAAAAGACACTTTCACTGAAGTACAAACTGCAAACTGTTCAAAGGGCTTTCAACGATAGACGATGAATAAGGGTCTTATCAAGCGAAAGGATCGCTCATTTAAAAAAAAAAAGTTTAAGTTTTATAAGCTCAAATTGTCACCTTGCTCTTTTCTGTTATGTGCCATGTCACAAAGGAGCTCAATAAATCTCAAAATGGTTTCTTGAACAATGAGTTCACTATAGTTGAATGTCCTCCACATTAGATAGAGCACCTTTGGGATGTGGTGGAACGGATGAAGATTCACATCATGATGGGAAGTATAGTGCAGGAATCTGGCAGACCAGTATGGATGCTCAGCCGACAAATCTGCAGGAACTGCGTGATGCTCTCATATCAATACGGACCAAAATCTCTGAGGAATGTTTTCAGTACTTGTTGAATCTGTGCCAAAAAAAATTAAGGAAGTTCTGAAGGCAAAAGAGGGACGAACTAGCAAGGTATATATTTGTGGCTTGAAAATAAAAATCACCACTCAAATTCAGTGTATGTAAAATAACAGCTAAGATATTCAGTAAAATATCTTAGGTAATATTTTTGTTGCACGGAATAAGTCATACTGGTTTGGAGTGACATAGTAAATGTTGACGTATAAAGTCACAAACATAAAGCCAATATGCAAATGTACATTCTCAAGTCACAAAACAAAGCAAACTTTCCTAAAATGTAAAGACACGTACAAACATGCAATCCAGCTTACTGCCATGAGAGCCTTTGCACAAGGAGCGCTCTTTGAATCGGGCCCCTTTTCTCTCTCTGTATGTTTTTCTAAGAGCAGGAAGCTCATAAAAAGCACAGGTCTCTAAATTACTGTCACTCAAAGAGCTCCTTTCTTGCTTCCCTCCACTCCTTTCCTTCACTCTATACCTTACAGTTCTCTACCTTTCCCTTCATTTACTCAAACCAGAGTCTCCCTCACTCTTTTTCTGTCCTCTGGCCCTGAAGGTAGAAGAGTAAACAGTGGAACCCCGGCCTGAATAAAGACTTGATTCTTCTCTTGCATGTTAAAAATGGATACAAAGGCAAATCTGTATGATAATTTCTGGCATATGGTGGCAGGGCCCGGCAAGACACTGTTGTTCTTTGTTCTCTTAAAACTAAAAACTAACTTAAAGTAGCAGTTCTCCTAGTTTAACTTTTTTTTCTTTCAGTTGCGGTGACAGTAGCACAGCTTTTTAAGAATTGTGTGGCTTTTCTCACTTTCCCAGAGCAAAAATTCTTTCTCATATATAAGGCTGGGAAGTCTGGATTGTCTGGACAGTTCTTGGAAATGAACCTGTTTACAAGATTCGTTGATTTAAATGATTCCCTGCAATGACATTTTGTTGTGAAATACTTTTTTAGATGCTGCAGTGTGTCACTGTTTGTATTAATGTTTCTAGATTTACATTATTTTAATGTGTCTTTGTTATACAGTAATTATACATTCAAGTGCTGAGTAATATTAAGTAACTACATGTTTATGGGTTTATGGGTTGCATAACTTATAGTCAGTAACTACATGCATATACTGACAGTATAATTTTCGTTTCTTGTAATAAAGCTAAAACTAAACTTTCGGGTCCCACTTTATATGAATGTCCCCCTGAGGTGAAAATCAAGCTTTTAATGTTTTTAAAGGGGTGGTTTACTACTCTTTTTCTTTGCATGATTGTGTTTATGGGGTGTAATATAACATGTATTCGTGGTTTTTCTTTTTTAAAGTCTTATTTTTCATAAATTTCACCTTTATTGTCAGCCGCGTTCTCCTCTGTCCTGTGAATGACTGGTTGACTTCCTGAGTCTATGAAACCACTCCCTCAGAAACAGGCAGTGGGCTCAGATTGGTTAGTTTGGGCCGGTGTGTTGTGATTGGCTAAACTGTTGCTCGCGTTGTCCAGAAAATTCACACCCATTCCCTTTACGGGCGAAGTTGCACGTGTTTGTTCATGTCAAATGTAAATAATGGTGTCGATACTGCAGTATCAGTATGAGCCAGAATCAGACCCAGAAAGCGGCGATGAAGAGAGGCAAGCAGAACGTCACCACACACGGCTCTTACAGAATGTTTTTGAATAATGAAATGTAATTTGCTATATTTTTTTTTTACTTTATGCACATTTGTCATATATAAAATAGCATCAAACTGACTTCTATATACACAAACAGCATTGGCACTGGTTTACGTTCTATATCAAATCGAAAAGTAACACCATAAAGTATACAGTATATACATGAAAAATACATTTACAACATTAGTACATATACAAATTCACGTCCAAAATGTTTGTACGTGTTTGTCATAGACACAAAATAGCATAACTAGTAGCCTAGTGGCTATAAAGCCAGCACTGGCATTTGATAAAACTAAAACATTAGGTCTGGAATTATACATGCAAATACATTTGAAATGATTAAAGGTGCCCTCTGGGATAAAAAAAAAAATCAAATCATACACCATATTCCATACCAGATGGAGGCAGTATAGGCCTACCTCCAGAAATACCTCCGCGGCCGCGCACACTCTCGTCTTCAAACAACACGGGCGAGCGCTGTGTTGCTCTGTCTCCCTCGCGCATATTAATCAAATCAATTGACACAATAGTAAAAGGTTGGAAGACCACAGTTTCACATGGATCATTTGGAGATTTTCAGAGATTAGAGACTAAATGAACAACATCTCAATACTAAATTATAAAGGCCGTCTCATAGACAAGCCAGTGCATTTCGACGATATAGGAAAATTAAAGCCCATGCTATTATTTCTAGATTATGGTATCCATTTTGTTCATGTTATATTTTTATCATTAGTTTGAATTAATTTGACAGACAGCAATCCCTGATGTGGACCAAGCTAGCACCTTTCAGAGCTGCCAACTCTCACAAATTCACCGTGAGACACACAACAACTGATACGTTTCACACACTCTCTCGCCACACATCCATTTTGTCATGCGCAGAAAAGGACACGGGGACTGATCTCAGCTCTCAGATTCTGTTGTCATTACGCAATTCAAACAATAAATGCAGTTTTGGCTCTTGTACATGTTACACGACAGATCCCTAGCGCACGATCATCTTCACTAGCTAATGGTAAAAGAACACAAACACTGTTGAAAGATACAGTATGTTGCAACTTACCAAAATGTATTCCTCGTGCATAATATCGACCAATCATTTTTTAACTCATCCCTGAACTGAGATTTAGCAGTGGGCTGTATTTTCCACACGACTGACATCAGGTACAAATACACACAAGCCGCGCGAATTACTCGTCTATTGCAGTTTGGCTGGTGGTCACGCATACCGCCTCCCATGGCCGAAACTGGTATTGCGACACCTGCCGGGCCGGGGCTAGTAATTTATCATGCTAATTTAGGTTTATATCTCGGCAGCACTTATGCCACCCGTCCCTTAAAATACGGAATCGTCCGGTATTTGTGAAATAAAAAGCGCGTCCCGTTTTGAATCAATACGGGACACGATTTGTCACGTATTTCCGAACGCATGATCCCATGCAAATCATGCCACCCGCATTCTGTGAAGACGCGTCCTGTTCTACCTTTGATTGGGTAATACGCGCTGCCATTGTTGGTTTGATTGGTTTGTTTAACACCATCAGGTTCAGGGCCAATCAGAGTGAGAAGAGGGCGGGTCTTTTGGCAGAGAGTTGCGTCCACCTCTGCAACGAAAGCGTATGCAAAAGTAACGACGAGAGTGTGAGGAAACAAATACTTCGCTGGAAAGTGTCAGTGGCAATGAGTTATGAGTAGCCTAAATAAGTTATAATAAGAAATAAGAGAGAGAGAGAGAGAGATGTATTAAATACATATTTAATAAAAAAAATGTGAATGTTGTGGAGAAAAATAACTTGCTTAACAAACCCAGAGAATTCCATCCTTAGGCTATACATAAATAATAAATAGATTTTCTTACCAATAATACAAATAGTCATATCAACAGACATAATTTTACATAGACCCACACATAAACAAATAAGGATTTTACAGTAGGCTATTGATAATACTAATAGCCTAATTATAATGAAATCAATTTCTCAAGAAGTAGAGTAATTGATTTGCCCGTGGTTGCATTTTGTTTCCAAGAGAACATGCGACTCAAAGCAACATGCCATGACCTATAGCCGTGACAGACAAATCCTTGCTTTTAAAGGTATAGGCCTATGTTTGTTTGTTTTTTGTTTGTTTTTTTTTTGTTTGTTTTTTTTTTTCTTTGGAAAATAAATATATAAAATTAATATACAGAGCTTGGTTCACAGGTAACCTATTTGTTAATGTTTTTAAACAGATTAATAAATACATTTGTATTGTAATTTGCATTATTAAATATTAATCATATATGCATAATAAATTGTGATCCTATCTGTTATACACACTTTATGGCAATTAAAAGAAAGTTTTAAAAGTGCTACATTATTTAAATAAAAAATAGACAAACAATTACATATCAAATTCAAAATCAATTTTAGTAAATAAAAACAATCCATGCAGAATTGTCAAAGACATGATTAATGGTTCTGTAATCCCTAACATATACAGAAGAGTTTATATAAGTAAATAAGAATAAGTAAATAAGAGTAAAATAATAAAATATAAAATAATAATATAAAATGTTTTCTGTTGCAAGCTCACACTTGATCTCATGTTTTCTCGTGGTTTATTGTTGAGCTGTCAAGTTGGCATGTTGGAATAATCAGTTCCATACACTTGACACATTTTTTTTTTTTAAATTTAATTTAATTATTTATTTATCTTGTGTATGGGTGTCCCTTATTTTGCCTCACTGAAGGTGGCAACCCTAGCAGCACTATAACTTGTCAGTTTTTTAATGACATCATTGCACTTATTTCTTCTCATTCTTTTGATGTTTGAAGCTCATTTTTTGGATATTTTTACCCCAATTATTCCATATGGCATCTTTAAGTCTTAGCCTACTTACAGGTTGTGGCCCAACAACTGCTGCCTCTGGTTTTAAAGTTGGAACTGCTTCATGTTTTAGTAACAGTTTCTTGTTGAATCCGGCATTGAACTCGTTTAGATTCTGGAAGCTGTTTTTCTTAAAATGTCACAGCTGTGTCATTTTCAGGAACATAATCAAACATAAATTGTATCCATTGTTGACGAATTACGTCCGTTGGAAGCCCGAACACAGAAGACCTGACAGCTGGGTGAAAATAACACACTTTTGATGAGCCGCAGAAATATGGCCATGCCCTTTTTGCATATTCCAGAGGGAGGGTTGATGCAAATGTATGGGTTAGTGACGTCTAAAACCCTTTGTAGTTCCATTCCAGTCGTTTTTGTAGGCAATATACTTCCTGATTTTTAAAAGACGATATCTCTGCTTGCATTGAACTTTCAGCTCTGCAACTTTGCAAATACTGTTCATGCACCAACAGCAACATTACACACTATTTAAAATAAAAAAAGTGAAATCGCAATCAACCATCCCTTTAATATGCTTTAAGACAAACCATGTACAAAATTATGTCAACACCATTGCTGATTATTTTCTCCTTAAAACTGCAGTGAACCAAAGAGAGAATCAAAAATGCAGTTTGAAATCGCTAGCGTTTCTGACGTCACAAACTAGCATGTAACCAATCACATCAATGTGTGATCGTCAACGAGTGGATCTCTGAGCATGTGAGTGAGTGGAGACGGGGCTAATTTGCTTATTCATAGAACCACGGATACTAAATGAGGCAAGGGTTACATTCAAACTATTGTATGGTGTGATGATTATTTTTCAAGGAAAAAACATTTAGATTGGTCATTCTGGTGATCAAAGATGAGTTTTAATAAGCTTATTGACTACAGGGAGATTTTAAGTTTCTTTAAAAATATGTACATACATATTTATTGTGCATTGCGCATGTTTTATATTGCAGTGAGCACAAGTGCTTCTGTGGATGTGGCACGTTTTTAGGACTCTTTTTAGGACTCTTTTTAGGACTTTTAGGCTGTGTCTCTACATGTCTGTGATGTGTGTTTGGAAAGAAGGACAGCTTTCACGACTCATTCACTGCTGGGTGCCAGGTGGGGATGTTTACACAAGGCTGTCTGGTGCCAGGCTGACAGACGGCTCCTCTTTACCAGGTACAATCTGGAAACATGACACAAGTTACGAGCCAAAAAACTTGACGGTCGATTGAGGGTCTTCGGGACACCCTGCAGAGCATGGCACTGTTGGGCAGGGGTGTTCTGGTTTTAATCTTTTGAGAGCTCTGCAGACAGATGGAAAAGTTCAGAGATATTTGACTGCTATAAAAAAGTGTAATATCTTGTTCAAAGTTAAAATTCCAGACAGCAACATAGTGTCGGCTCAGATCCGGGCCACATCTGGTACATGTGGATTCAACGCGTATCAGATGTGGGCCGGATCTGGGATGTTTTCTTCTATCCCAGCCTAATCAGAAAAACCCATTGTTAGACTATCTGACTTAGTTGTGTTGTAAGTTGCTTTGTCATTATATAAAAGTTCCAATATATAGGCTACAAATTATACAAATACGGTTTTAACAATATAGGTTTTTCATATAAATTATATAATATACAAATTTCGAGCAGGTTTAACACAGTTTTTTCATAAACATGTCAAACAGGCTAAATTGATGTCTATATTTTTTTATTTTTTATTTTTATCTTTATTTATTATTTGCAACAATGGAAAGACATTTATGTTCTCTTACTGTCACATGACAGAAACTAATACAAATGGCTCCTGTTAAATTTCCAATCATCTTAAAATGTTAATTCAATACTAAAAAGGTAAATATTTAAATCACACATAGAACAAAACATGAACCCAAATAAACATATGCAACACATTCCCTGCATCTATACCCACCACCTCAAACACAAAGAAATTTTTCATAACTTCAAAATGAAGCCTAAATGTTTTAGCCTGAAATGACTAACAAATGTGTCAAAAGCTTATTTTTTTAGACAAATTTAATTTCGACTGCCAGGACATAGTGTGACCAAAAAATAAAATATAAATACATAAATCATTTGTTAGCAAAATGAGGAAATGTGTTTGCTACCAAGAAGGAACATTGTATTAGAGGTTTACTAGAAGATAGGATCTCCCCTCAGCTGGAGATCCTGTCCATCCACCAACTATATGACAGTCAGAGGCCAGAGATCGTGACAAAATGAGAACGAGAGAACGATAAGAAAATCAATGTGCAAACACGTCCACAAAACAGTGCTTTGCTCATCGATAGCATTCAGTATCATATCAAGTTCTGATGTGCATCTTTGACCCATAAATCCCTTCAGAGTGCTATCAGTCAGCAGAGGCAGAGCAGGCCTGCAGTCAGACACATTTTTGACAAGCACCACCGGGAGAGAGGATGAGACAGTTTATCTGCAGAGATAAGATTACAGAGACAGCTGAGTGATATGACAGAATGAAATAAAGAAGGTAATGGAGACGTAACAGTCCTGTAAAAAAAAAAAAACATGGATAATTCACTATTGTTTTGAAATCAACCCCTGGAGGCAAGCAAGGATCCAAACGCAAATTTTACTCTCAAAACATAAAACAAGGGCATAGCAAGGCATGAAACAAGAACTGTGGCAGGAAGCAGTAAACAGAAACATACAATGCACGACAAAGACACAGGGCAAACAAGAGGGCTTAATGGGATAGCTCACCCAAAAGTGAAAATTAAGTCATTAATTACTCACCCCCATGCTGTACCAACCCCTTAAGACCTTCGTTCATCTTCGGAACACAAATGAAGATATTTTTGATTAAATTTGAGAGCTGGAACACTCCTCCATAGGCTTCCTAAGGGATTGAAACTTGACGGCCCAGAAAGTCATTGAAGAAAATGTTTAAATATTCCATGTGACTACAGAGGCTCAACTGCAAGTTTATCAAGCGACGAGACTACTTTTTGTGCGAAAAAAGTTACAAGTTTATTCGACTATATTAATGCATAGTGTATAACAGGTACACTAATATGCATTAATACATGATTAATTACTTCATTGTTAGTGTAAATTCATGTACAAATTACTACAATTACTAAATGACTAGTTAACAATGATGTGCCCCAACAAGTAAAGTCATAACATTATGATAACTTTTTGTAAATCATTAGCTAATGATTAATTAAGCAGACAACTGGAAGTTGAAGTGCATAGCTTTGACTAATTGTGGCAATTAACATTTACACTATTAGTTAATAAAATATGTTATTAAGGAATTAATACACAATGACACATTGAATTTAATAGCAATTCATGTATTACTTAATCTATTAATCATATTGACTCTTTATTAGTTGCTGATGCAGGAATCATTAATTAATGGTTTAGTTCTTCATTAATTATATATTAACGCATTAGTTAAGCATGAATTAATGCATATTAGTGCACCCGTATTGTAAAGTGTTACCAAAATTATTTGCTGGCATCAATGGTTCCATTCAGAACCTTTAAAACCTTTCCATTGCTAAAGGTTCTTTGTAGCGGATAAAAGGTTCTTTAGGTTATTATTATTATTATTATTTTTTTGTACTGAACAACCATTTACTTAGAGGTTCTTTGAAGAACCCAAAATGTTTTTTAAATGGCATCAATGTGAAAACGGATGTTTGAAATCGTAATTTTTTTTATTTGTAACATTTACTTTTCTTGTTCACTTTAACATTTTTTTGTAGTTTGTACATTTTACACATGTATGTTCATCAAAAAAAAATCCAAAATGATTCTTTATTATATATAAATTAGGCCTGTACATATATACAGTTTTAATAAAACTGGTTTTTTTTTTCTTCAGATATACTTCAGATAAAACAAAACTGTGGTCATATTTTACAAGGACAAATAACATTCTAATAATAAGTAAACAGATATATTTTATTGGTCTCCAGCATTGCATTTCATGGTGACGCTGTGCCAGTAAATATTAACTCCAAGTTTCTTCCAGGAAGAGTGAGATAAATTTATATTTAACTTAGAATGCATGGGTACAGTACGGCTACCAAACTTTGAGACTAGACAGAACAATAACACGTCAATTCCACAACCAAAGACGAAATGTGACACAACCCAGCTCCCAGAGGACAGAGCGACCGGCCCTGTCAACAGCCCAATCAATGAGCAATTTATGGCTTTACATCACAATTCACGCCAATGAAACATCATGTCAGAAATAATTGTGCCCAACAAAAACAAATAAAATAAATAAAGGATGAATGAAAGGTTGGCTCAGAGGGCTAATTGACATCTTGTGTGCTTTATCGTGAGTGCAGACACCTCAGACCAGGTCCATAATACCCCAGTTCATTACGTGAGGTGTGAGAACACAAAGCAGGCATTCACTGCAGGCCAACAGACACAGAGCCACGGGAGTTCGGAGGGGGGGGGGATATGAAACACAGGAGCCGTCGGCTGTTTCTCTTGTAATTGTCCCAAAGGCTGCTGCAAGTTTTTACCCCATCATAGACCCCCTCTCTGTTCCTCTGCACAAGCATCCAGCCTGCCCTGCCAAACCATTGGAAAAAGAAACCCATGCCTCAAAAGACTAGCCGCTGTGGGCAGGGGTGCAGGGCATTCAGTGCGAACATCAAATGCAGCCTTTTGTGTATTGTTATAGAAGACAATGAAGGGGATATTTATCAAAATTCTAAACGGAGTCGGAAAAAACCCTACTTAACAACAATGAAAATCCTTCCCACTGAAAGCGTATACTTTGTTTTGACAAGCATAGCCACTGCTGGTGCCACTAGAGAATAAATGCACTGCTAAGTGGCTTATTTAATAAAAGCTTATAAAAATAAACTATTAATAACAATAAACCATACGTACATCTTACAAACCATACTAAATGAACTGAAAATGAAAACATTGTAGGCTACATTTATTTTTAGAGAGCCAACAATTTGCTAGACGTCTAGATTGTATGGTTTTCTTTAAAAATTACCCATATGAAAAAGTACATTTTAACATACTTGGAAAAAAAGGAATTATGTAAATAATATACTTTATAATAATATAATAAAGTGCTAACTGAATGTAATGGTTTTTGATTAATTAAATGAAAATACAGTTAGTTGAATTTAAGAGTGCTTTTTGAGTAATATTTAAAATATAATTTCATAATTATTAGGGCCCAAGCCCTGAAAGGCCGAAGGCCCTATTGTTTTCCTTAGGATAGATTTTTTTTTAATGTTCTGTCGACTATTCGGCACTTTTGGGGCCCTTAACATGCTCGAAAACTCTAGAAACTTTGTATATGGGTCAGAACCCGCGGCCATCAGGGCCGGGCTGAAGCTGGTATCCAAGCAAGGAACTCGACTATTTAACTATATATAGCTGCGAGCAGCGATGAAAGGGCCAAAGCTGGTGGCACCACCACCCCGGTGCCTTTAGGTAACTAAAGGAACCAGGATTGTGGTGCCACCGGCTTGGGCCCGTCATCGATGCATGCAGCTATATTTTCTATTTTCTTTGAAATATGGTTACCGTGTACTGTCAAATATATATGGTAAGCTAAAATGTACTTTATTGTAATTTCTATTGAAACTTGTATTTAAATATGAGCTGTCAAATCAAGGAATCATTTTAAATCACATCTAACATAAAAGCTTGTGTTTATGTATGCATTTATACATATACACACAAACTTATGAACACAAATTTTTATGTTAGATGTGATTAATCGCGATTAATCATACTTTGAAATACTTTTGCATGAGTACAAAGTATAATTATTAAAATTGTACTTAATTGGGTTTAGAAACATAGTCATGAAAGTGTTCTTTGGTAAGGGGTCCTGTGGTTGGCGTGTATGTGACCTATCAGTCATAAAGCACTTGTGTTTCCATTGCCTCCAGACTAACATTCCATCAAATAAGAGAAAGAACGATAGAATGAAAATGAGAGGTCCCCCCCCCCCCCCCCCCCCACACCCAGCCTAAACCTCAAATCCATTAAATGTTTCAAAAGTCTCTTTTATTCAGCTCAGGTTTGACTTCCATCGTGAATATCTGTTGTGTAGTGCAATCTGCAAGTAATTATGTCACAGCTCAGAGAAGAACAGGTCATTTGTAAGCAACACACAAGTAAGAGTTCAAGCGTTCAAAACAAGACCGATTCAGGCCTGCTCTTTTCATTCATAACCACACTCAACTGAATGCAAACAGAGCGAGGGATTGAAGGCCCTCATCCTCTGCTCAGGAAATAGATTGAAGAGATAAAAGGGCTGATAAGGTGTGTCTGCGCGCAAGAGTTTGTTTTGCAGGAACTAACGCAGACTTCCAAGAGTAAAGAAGAAGAATCACAAAGGAGGAGACAATAAGACAATGCAGTGGCTTAAAATGAGAAAGAAAGAGAGAGTGAGATTTGGAGAAGGGGACGGAAGCTCAAAAGTACCTGACAGAAACTGAGTAACATAACATCCTTTTACCCTCAGATGTTTACAGAGCTGGGATTAAGCAATCGAAAGTTCAATAGCAAGGTCAACATCACCATCTAAGCCAGGTTTTAAAGAACCAGTGTTACATCATTACAAATATTCCAGAGATTGTGGCTTCTTACACTTTCACCACTGAATCTGTTTCACAGTTCGTTTGTTTGGCTGAAATGGTCAACCTCGGATCTCCACAGGCTATCAAGATTTGGTAGTAAAGGTGCTTTACAAACAGACAAACTGATTTTGAATCTTGCTTGGATCTTTTCCTGATTCCAGGCCATACCCTTGTGAAAAGTAGTACTCTTTAGCAGACTTTTAAAAAGAATACTTGTTACAGATATGATATACTTTAAAAGAACATACTTTAGTGTGACGTGAATGTAATGGTTTGGACCCATTGCATGTTAATTACAATGAAACGAAAATATTATCACGAACTGTGCTTTTGTGTGGTGTGCGGATGTGCCTGGAGCTTTCAAAAGGCAGGATAGACATCTTTACATGATAGCATCGTCTCTGATGGGCGACTTCAGCAATCAAACATGTCTGACTGTATGCATTTCTGCAGAGGTGGTCTTATCATACTTTGACTTTACTGAATGATGCCAATCAGACCTCAGCAGACAAGAAATCTGATTTGTGAAGGAAGTATCCCATACAAAACTGATAAAAACTCACTGCACTCACAGATTGAGAAAATAAGGTTTCATTATTTTGCCAGTTTAGTACGTCTGCACATCTAATAACTCATTTACATTACTTTTGAGATATCTCTATTTATAAATAGATGCGAGTCATTTTTACAATTTACTGTGAATGTCTGCAGTGTTTATCTTCATTATAAATCACTACCGTGCTTATGCAATGCACATAAATGCTAACCTATTACAAAATAAATATAGCTGTGCTAATTATACATGAATATAAAACATGAACATATCTCGGCATACCTTATTTTTGACTTGACTTTTTACAAATAAATCAGTCAATCCCTCTAGTTGAGCTTTTTTTTTTTGGTTGTTGAAATGGTGCTGTCAAATGTTTCCAATGAAATCTCCTGCTGCATATACTTCCATTGTAAATGCATTAATGTAAACACGATTTTAAAATAAATAAATAAATAAATAATGATGGCTTAAAAAAAAAACTTTATGTAAAGCCAGCAAACACTACTACTTGTTGTTAAGGGTAACCATATGTCTCAAGCCTTGACTTGTGGAAGCGGTGTGGTGGATTCGGTGACAAACTGACCGCAAAATTACGGACTCCTGAACCCAACATCTAATTACCACATTACCAAAGCACCATAGACAGGCTAATACTGGATTGGTTTAGCCATAAATTCATCTGTGTTTAGATCAACACGTGCTGCATGTACACTCACCAACCACTTTATTAGGTACACTTCACTAACAAAAACATCTAATCAGCCAATCACATGCAGGAACTCAAATGAATTTAGGGATTTAGACATGGACAAGACGATCTGCTGAAATTCAAATGGAAATTATCTTTTCCCTGTAAATTATCTTTGGCTGTATATTAATGATTTCTTAATTCAGAATATAATTGAGATTGCGTAAGTGGATGTTTTCAGGGAATTTGGCTGCGAAAAGTATAACATTTAAAGCCACTTAAATGAATGAAATGACTCAAAGATTCGTTCATTTTGATGAACGAGATCGAACGAGAGAGTCTGTAAAATGATCCGAACTTCCCATCACTAACATGGCAGAGACGTTGAAGAGGAGACTAGAGAATGGTTGATTGGCGAATCAAAGTTAACGATAGCAGTGTAAGTAGGCCTCTTCGTATGAACAAGACCAAACAGTGAACAGAGTTGAAGAGTGTGTCTTTATAGACCATTTTGCAAGATGTAAACAACACTGGTCCAGTCCACTTCCTGTTTCAGTTTGTAACTGTTTCCTTTATTTCACATGTAAAGAAAAAATCTTAAAGATGTTTGTTTAACTTTTTGATTCAGTTTCTGTTGGTTATATTTTATCCCAGCTTTTAAGTAGTGCTAAAAAACTGAAACAGGAAGTGCTTCTGGACCAGTTTTGTTTACATCTTGCAAAATGGTCTATTCTATTGGTGATAGGGCTGTAGTACTCGAGTCCGGTCTTGGACTCGAGTCCGGACTCGAGACCGTTTTTCTATGGTCTCGGACTTGTCTCGGACTCGCTGGTATTCGGACTCGGACTTGTCTCGGTCTCGGCCACTGGTCTTGCCAAATATGGCTTTTGGTCTCGACCGAGTCCAACATTTTTGTATGTGTGTTCATTTATTTCTAACCTATCAGGGTAACGTTCACTTAGAAAATGCCCGAATTGACCGACCAGTGTTTACTATAACGGAGCGCGTCTTCTCATGCTGTTACTATAGTTACTGGGTGTTGCGCACAATCTAATGATTCCCGCAGGTCTCCCATTTATAATGTGGGATATTCCCGCAATCGTAATCCACACAGATTATAAAATCAAATCATTCTTTTAATAACTATCTGCCAGACGCAATTTCACAAACAGCATGAGCGTTCAACGGTGCCGCGTCTTCTCTTCTCTCATGTTTTGTGGAAGGCGCATCAAGCGCTGCTGCGATAATACACACTCGCGTTCAGGAGTCGGGACATGGCGAAATATACACTTGTATTCGGGCCAGTAGTGCATCGTGAATAAAGCTTACCATTTGCACGTCTTTTTAAGTCTTACCAGTTTAACAGTCAAGCAATTTTAAACTATCAGTGCCAGCGCTCTCTGGGGTGACTATGCGCTCATTCATAGAAAATCCGCCTCAAGAACAGCTGGCCTGTAAAAAAAAATATTTTTTCACTGATTAGCTAGGCCTGTATTGCTTTAACACTCAAAACTGTGTCAATTTCGGTCTTCGTGAGTATAATGGCCTAAACATAGTCGGTTTTGTCTTTAAAAGCATAAAACTCATGCCAGTTTATTGAACAGAGAATCCATGCACTAGCTCTTAAAGTGACAGTAACCACATGTGTAGGTCATTAATTTTGTCGTCAAAACAACAAAAGAGAGCTTTTAAGTTAAAGGAATCAGGATTAATAGCCTATGTGTTTAATTTATTCAGGACTAAATTACTATCCAGTGTTATTTTCCATTTGATTACTTTATTCAGTTTCTGTCTATGAAAACTAGTGTTAGACCTATTCAAAAATGTTTCTCTTTATTTGTCTTTATTTGTATCTTTATTCTATTTATTTGTGTAACTTTTTTCAATTTAATTGAACAATTTAAAATCAAGCCTTGTGTTGTGTAAATTCTTAACAACATTAACCCATTGCAATGAGCACAATTATTTAGGCAAGATAAATTTAATAATTTTGTTTGGCAAAAACGAAATTCAGGCCCTGAAGACTTTTTCCCCCCGGTCCTGGACTCGGTCTTGACTCGGACTCGAACCTTTTTGGACTCGGTCTTGACTTGGACTCGAACCTCTTTGGACTCGGTCTTGACTTGGACTCGACTAGTCCTGGTCTTGGACTTGTCTTGGACTCGACAAAGGTGGTCTTGACTACAGCCCTAATTGGTGATGGGAGTGATGGGAAGTGTAGAGCAGGAACTTGTCAGACCAGTAACATCTGGATGTGCAGCTGACAAATCTGCAGCAAATGCGTGACGCTATCATGTCAATATGGACAAAAATCTCTGAGGAATGTTTCCAGCACCTTGTTGAATCTATGCCACAAATAATTAAGTCAGTTCTGAGGACAAAAGCAGGTCCAACCCGGTACTAGCAAGGTGTACCTATAATAAAGTGGCCAGTGAGTGTTGTGCTGCTTATAAGATTGCATGCATGCATCTGGTAGCTATGAAATAGAGGCAAAAGAAAGGAACAAAAGTAAGACATGCAGGTGCTAAAGCACTGACTTTATTAGCCTAACAATCAGCTCAAAGAATGCTGAAATAACAGTCTATCTAAAAGTTTTATTCTTTGGCTGACAGCTATTCTTTCTGTACTATAAATCTCAACCATTTCAAAATAGCTTTCTGTTTAAACACTAAAACGTCATAAATTTGCTGTGTAGCTGCTGCCGTGTATAAACAGGAGACTTGCTCTAAATAAGTGCTGAGTTATGAATCTGTTTCTTGCTCCACAGTTTGGCTGCTCTCTCTCTCACTCCCCCTGGGTCTTTGGGCCTGTTGCCTGGACCATGTGATGTACAGCCTCCGTCTCATCCACTTCCTCAACACTGGCATTCCCCGGCTATGTTTCAGACAGCATAATTCCATGCTATTTATATTATTTCTACTATGTATGTACACTGAACAAAATTATAAAAGCAACACTTTTGTTTTTAGCCACATTTTTCACAAACTTCACAAACAGCCTTTTTCTATGTACACAAAAGGCCCATTTTTCTCAAATGGGCATATCAAGATGCTGATTAAACAGCATGATAATTGCACAGGTGTGCCTTAGCCTGGCCACAAAAGGCCACTCTAAAATGTGTGGTTTTACTATATGTTGGGGGTGGGGGTCTGAAAACCAGTCAGTATCTGGTGTGACCACCATTTACCTCATGCAGTGCAGCACATCTCCTTGACATAGAGTTAATCAGGATGTTGATCGTGGCCTGTGGAATGTTGGTCAACTCCTCTTCAATGGCTGTGCAGAAATGCTGGATATTGGAACAAGCTGTCGTATACGCCGATCCAGAGCATCCCATCTATTCTCAATGGGTGACATGTCCGGTAAGTATTGTGGGCATGCAAGAACTGGGATGTTTCAGCTTCCAGGAACTGTGTACAGATCATTGCAACTCTGGAGTGTTCCTTAATCATGCTGCAACATGAGGTGATGGTCTGGGATGAATGGCACAGCAATGGGCCTCAGGATCTCGTCACGGTATCTCTTTGCATTTAAAATGCCATCAATAAAATGCACCTGTGTTCATTTTCCATGCCCATACCATAACCCCACCGCAACCATGTGCCACTCGATCCACAACGTTGACATCAGCAAACCGCTCACCCACACACGCCCTGTACAGTGAAAAACGGGATTCATTCATGAAGAGAACACCTCTCCAAAGTCCCAGACGCCATGAACATTTGCCCACTCAAGTCGGTTATGACGGCGAACTGCAGATCGAGACCCCTATGAGGACGACGAGCATGCAGATGAGCTTCCCTGACAGTTTGTGCAGAAATGCTTTGGTTGTGCGAACCGATTGTTGCAGCAAAAATCTCGGTCTCTGTAGACAGCCACAAATGGCATCAACTGGGCCAACCCGCACCACGAAACATAACAAACAGTGTTCCAGCCAATAACCGACAAGAAGGATTTGGGGGTGGGGGTTTGGGGGGTTAGTGCGTGGATGAGGAGGAGGGAGGGTTCAGCAACCCTCCATTTTGTTTGACAATAACAAGTCAACAAGAACCCAACATCACTTAGAGCACCTTTAAGGACACAATATTTACAAAGAGTATATTTTGATTTCTCTTAAAGATTGACACAAAGACATACATTCACAATAATAATACACAAAGACATCCATTCACACATATAATAGCACTTTATTATATTATTACATACATTATGCTTTACTCACATTAATTATGAACCATAGCTCTTACCTCTGGGAGATATGACAATTTTTTTTGTTATTGAGCGAGCTAATGAACCTCATTCGACTGAGTGCTACTTATCAATTTCTTTAAACAGAGTTTCTTGTTAGTTAACAGTTCCTCTTACTAGAATGTAAATATTGCATACTCGTCTGTTTCTGTGTAGTTATGCATTAAGGATGGAACAGTATTCTAAAGTGTCACTGCAGGATGTGCTATTTCAGGCCAGTTCACCACAGTGTTGCGTTTGAGATACCAAAAAATGTATAGAGTCAAAGATCCGTATCTCTAGGTGGATTCATTTCAAACCACAGAACTACTGTATAATTTGCCATTAAATCTTCTGACAGCTGTGGACTTGCCAAAGAACAAAAAAAGTCTTGAAGTGATCTTTCTTAGCTTTTAACCCGAAACAAGCTTTACGTTTCATAGAACTAAATAGGCAAAACAATGAGAGTATTTAGGATAAGATAGCTCATTTGCAACCAGGGTGTGATGTACATGCCTTGAAGCCCCTTAGGAAAGTAAAAAAAAAAGAGTTTCTCAACTTTCTATTTGACAATACAATGAAGTTTGACTCAGCCTACACTGAAGAGAAAAAAACCTGGCACCTGCTGTTGCCAGAATAATTCAGTAAAAATACAGATTTTTTTTTTTTTTTACAAAATAACCTGTAAATTGTTAAAACTATAAAATTACAAGCGGTAAATCCAATAGTCCCTTTCTTTAGTAACGCTGTTACTAAAAATTTTACTTCCAAAAACAGTACATTGAACAATATTTTTACTGTTAATTACAAGGTTAGATCTATTACAGTTTTTCATAAATACTAAAGGAACTTAATCAATCAGCATTAACTAAGGAACATCATCTCAATTTTGTTTCTTCTGTCCATGCATTTTCAAGATCTAGATGTGCATCCTATAACGTTAAAACAGCCAGCAGTACAAACACTGAATATTTCATTTCTGTCATGTACAGAACAGTATACACAGCTTTGTATAATGACATTTGTGGCACATCACTACTAAAATGAATGAATGAATGATTAAATAAATAAATCTAAACATGCAAATATGTTTTTGTGAGAGATAGGGGTAGACCAACAGTAATTTAATATGAAACAAACAATTAATGCAATGTTCACCATGATGTGATCTAGAAAAATGGAAAAGTGGACACAGAGGAATTGTTCAATTGGGAAAATCTGACAGATTTTCAGATAGACCCAGGGCAACATCTGGGTATAGTGTGTGTGTTGTTGTTTTTAGGAGTAAAAGAGTTATAAGAGACAGTAAAAACAACTTTGTGCATACAAACCACTCGTTAGAAATGAACTTGATTTTCAAATGTAACATTTTTGAAAGTGAAAAAAAAAAACATTGTTTCATGATATTTCATTTGAATGTAATTTATTTCGTTTTGTTCCAACTTCCAATTTAGGTAAACTTCTCTTCAAATATATCATAACATGACAACAACTAAATTACAATGAGCCACTTTTCATCTGAATGCCAAAGGTCAAACAGGGGCCAAAAAAGCAGACAGAAAGCTATAGTGCAATGAAAGTCCAATGATGACCACATGTCAGAGAAACCTAAAAATATGACTAACATATTAACTTACAGGAGTTCTAAACATAGGTCTCGTCACCAAGGCATTTTCAATAGGCACTTGGGAGTCTGGACATGCGGACGGCATACCGGACCAGCAAACCACATGGTGCTGTCATAAAGAGCAAGAAACTAAAAGAACCTGAAGGGTTCAAATGTACCAAATATAAGTTAAGAATCCCAATCTGCTCTAATGATGGAACATGTGGATCCAGTATTCCTAATCATATTTATTTTTCATTTAGGCTGGTATAAGAATGTAACTTGTCTTGAATTGTTCTATGGAAATAAAAAATTGAAAATCCACATTTTTAAGAATGTTGTTAACCAAATAGTTTTGGTAACCATTGACTTCCATTGTTCGACAGAAACAACAACAGAGATATCTCATAAATATATTTAAAAAAAAAAAATCATGGGGGTAAAAAATAATTGTAGGCTACACTTTAGCATGCTTTTAAAAAGAGTAATTGTCATGTAAATAATTTTAATAATACTTTGATTTAGGGTTCAATTCTCGCTATTGACAAGTTGCGTATAAGCACAAATAGGATATTGGCTGTTTATTGTTACTTTTAAAGCTCGTATTAATGTCTATTAATGCATCACATTATTTTACATCCCATAATCCTACCCAATACTTAATTACTTACTTAACATTTCTTAATTATTGTCTTCATATAGGCCTAAGTTAGTTTATTTCTTAATGTACTGACAATCATTGTGGCATTTGACACATGTACGTTGTGTATTTCAATATATTTGTAAATTGTAATTACACATTTGATGCAGTTGCAATTTCGTTTTAAATATGTATTCATTTTAAAATGTAATATCGAATAGGCCTAACACCTAGTTGAAATTATAATCAAGTACTTTACCTGTGAGCTTTAGTATGTTAGTCAGCACATCAAAATAAAAGTACAATAAAAAAGAAATACTGTCTCACTTTAAGTATCTTTTGCAACTACTGTATGTAGTTACATTTTAATTAATCATTAGATACAATACAATATTTATATACATACATTACACACACACACACACACACACACACACACACACACACACACACACACACACGATTTTGGGCCTCACAAGGGTTTTGGACTCCATACTATTGGTGGGCTCCTGGTAGAAACTAAGAAATACAAGTACACACACACACACACACACACATATTTACCGTACCCTTATTCCACATAAATAGCAGCAAACGTGATTTGCAATTCAACATGAATACATTATATGTGTATTATAGAAGTGCATTATACCTAATAATATTTTGTTGATACAAGAACATAACACCAAACATAAAATACCGAATACAGTTTTTAATAAAAAAAAGTTATTATTTAATGTGTGTTAGAGCAGTAAGTAGTAGAGAGCAGGAGAATGATATGAGAGAACGGCAGAAGAGATATATTATACTGCATAAAATCGAATAATGACAGAAACAATATATCACATGGAGAGAATGGACAGATAGAGAGACAGATGACAGCAGCGATACTAATGTCTTTGGGATGTTTCCAGCTTGCCACTGTGCCAGCTCACTAAATTACATCACTGAGAGGGAATGCAATAAGTGATCCATGATGATCAGCTTTGAATCTGATACCTCATTTTCCACACCTGAAGAGCGATCTCGCCTGGCTGTCATAGTTTATTGTCTCTGATGTATTAATTGATTTTCTATTCTCCTTCATGAATACAGTATTTCTTTTTACTTTCACTGTTTTTAAATCAAGTTTAATTACCATGTCCATTTTTCTCTTTCCATCTGCTCCCTCTCTTTTCACTCCCTCACTTCCTAACACTAATGCAGAGATGCCTAAGCCAAACCTCTGGACCACATAAGCAGGAAATTGCAGTTTGTTTTAAGAAAATTTGCACATGTAATGATATCTCGATGTTAGGTCTGACAGCGTGCAGCAGCGTGTAATTATTGTTCGAGGTTTGCGGAATATATTCCCATCAGGGTGATCACTTAAAATCCTGGGGCCCATGCAGGACAAAATGTTTATGAAGGCCTCCCATAGTTCCATTGAGTACGTTATACCATAGAGCCCTTCAGTGGGACCCACTTGCCCCTAAGAAAAGCTTGTATCCATTTATTTATTCTGTAGTCCATAACTGAATAAACCCTTTTGATAAAAGAAGTACACTTTAGCATACTTTTAAAAAGAGTACTTTTCATACTTTTCATACCTTAAGTGTGAACTGATTGTAATGTAATCGGACACTTAAAGGGATAGTTCACCCCAAAAAAATTGAGCGGTTTAGTCCAATATTTCTAGAGACACATGATCGCATTAAATGATGAACTGATTGAATTTAAGCCTTTATTCACATATAAACTCCTGGGAGTTCACACACAACAAACTTACAGTTTTAAAAAGTGCACTTTAAAACACCTTTAAATATCATTATATATTAATCTACACTTATTTTGATGTGTTGACTAAAGTTCTTGATTATAATTTTAACTGACGTGTATGCAGGCAAGAAGAACGAAGACAGAAGAATAAAGTTCTAAACGTACTTTAACAACAAGTAATCCAAAAGACTACACTGTAAAAAAATTGGAGTAGGATTTACTGGAAAAAAAAAAACCTTGCTAAACTATCTCACTCAGAAAATGCTAGTAAATTTACAAAGATTTGCCAAGTAAAATCCTAAACATATTTATCAGTAGCTTTAATTAGAAATCTTTTAGTTAAATTTACTTGGAATATGGAATTAAGTAAACTTGACAAAAAATAAGTAATTTTAACTCGGCTAGTAAAAGGTTGATTGATATCGATTTCCTTTGTATTACATTTCACTAAAACAATAATCTTGAATTTTATTAGTCATTTACAGTATGTGCTTTACTTAGATCATCGAAGTAATTTATATATACATCATGTCAGACATTAAGCCTCAAGTGAATGCAAAGACCTCAATACTTGGTAGACAATACACAATGGCGGTAACATTTGATGGGTCGTTTTTGTGTTTGAATGTGTCATTTTGAGCAAAAAATGTACTCGAAATGTCACTAAATGGCAATTAACCAATACTGACAACAAAAATCAATGATAAAACAGTGTAAATACAGCTGGAAACCAGTGAAAAATGAACCTTATTAATTATTCAAGGTCCAGTGCATGATGGGAACCCCAGTATCAGAAAAGTTGAGTAATTTTTACTTAATTTTATTGAGTTGATATTTACACTTTCTTTTCTACTCGCTTGAATTAAGTACTGATATGGAATTTACTTAGTTTTTTAAATTCCTGCCTGAACTAACTTTTTCAAGTAAATTACATTGGGTTTTTTCACTAGTATTTACTTCACCAAAAAAAAAAAAAAACAGTGTATTTAAGTGTATTATTGCGCCTTACATTACAGTGTATTATTTTACAGTGTATTTAAGATTTTAACACTACAACACTACAATGCACATTCACTAAAATGAGGCACACTTTTTTGGTAAAACAAAACAATCTTATTTCCAGTCATCTTTCGATATGTTTGGCTGAATGACTTGATCAGTTGTTCACAGTCATGCACATAAATTGCATTTAGTTGTATAACAACTGAGAATCCAACAATAAGCCAGTGTATAGAAAGATTCTGTACAGAAAAAAAAACAGGCATGAGAAGAAAAAACAATCTAAAAAGAGACAAACAAATAGACAGAGACAGAAATACATACAAAATATTCTCCAGATTTAAATTACAGTTGTTCCAAGATTTCACTTCTGGTCACAGATAATGTCAAAGTTTACTTAACCATCCTGGAATATTTTTAACTGATGTAAACAGTCTGACCACAGAAACAATGAGAGCATCTGTTTTCTAGGTTACTGTTCCTATAAAACTCATCAAATGATTCTTCATACTTGACCTGCTTACAGTAAACAGTAATAAATCAAAAGTTTATTCACTGATCAGAAAAACGGCTGAATAAGAGAGGATCTTGTTGACTTTGTTTTGCTTCAATTGTAAGATGACAATAGCGGTTGTTGTGGTCAGTGGGTCTATAGAACTGAATTCAATAAGCTACATTTATTTCTTTATTACAACACTGGGGAAGGACAAATGTGCACATTAGGAGAGAGAAAGGGAGAACGAGAGAGAAATAAGCCAGTGTTTGAGGTTTGTGTTTCCTTTGGCCTCCTCTATGGAATTCACTTATTTGTGGAAATGTTAAGAATTCTAGTAATGGGCCCTACTAAACACAGAAAAATAAATGCAATGCTCAGCATATGAAGAACCATGACAACCCCATACCTGTGAACGATTAAAAGAGACTTTTTCCATTTATACACATCTATAAATCATCTATATATTCTTTATAACCCAACATATAGAAAGCTGTTGTCATTGACACTATTAGCCTACATTGCAAGGTTGGTTCATGTTCACATATAAAAAAAAACAACCTCAAGATAACCTGACACGAAGTGTGGCAGGCAACACACACAAAGAAGGAATACTTTAAATAGTCTTTAATAATAAAGGCAGGGGATCGTTTGGAGTACAAAGAAGGCTAGGAGATAAACTGAAGGCTTATATACACATGGGGGGATAATCAACACAACAGGGAACAGGTGTGGAACTCAATTAACGTTCATAGGAAGCCATGCCATAAACAACTAACAAAATCCAACAGTGGAGTGAGGGTGTACATCCTTATTTTGCCAAGTTAGACTCATTCCTGGGTCAACATATTTAGTTGATCCTGGAACAACATTCCTGTCTGAAACTGTAATCATAACCATCTATACCTAATCCTACCCATAAGTCATCCCTAAAATTAGTGGGAAATGATAGGTGAATAACTGATGAAACATCCTAACCCTAACCCTGGTTGTTTTTAAAGAGCAACTGGCAGGTTGGACACCCCTATATAGCATAGTGTAAGTTGACGATAAAACAACAAGATTTTCTGAACTGGAGTAATATTTATTTAGCCATTAAAGATATTTTGAGAAAAATTGTGATAAAATAACTCCCGCGTCTACAACGCACTAACCGGAAGTGACGATTGGCGAGGCAGTCTGTTCAAGTTCAGTCTCAGGTTACAATGGATGCGAACGACGAAACCGCGTTCTGCGATGTTGACGAATATGCCTATGATGACCCACAGGCAAATAATTATGAGCCTTCTAGGCGAGATAGAAGTCAGGGGGAGATCGGGAGACGAACAATGGGCAGAGGAAAGAAGTAACGTTAGAGTTGTGGTGTCGAGAAAACCAGTGGCGAATACAGGGCAAGTGAGTTCATGTAAGTTAGCACCGCGGCTAACGCTGATTCATCTACTGTATGGCTATACCTTGGTGTTTTGCAATAAATCTGCTTTAGCAAACATACATTTGACTTTGTTCTTGATTAAACATCTATTTAGATTGTCTTAATTTAAGCCAGCGACATTTTGTCTTCTCATATTCTACGCTGACAGTGATTATGCAGACCATCCAAGCTGGTTAGCACTATCCACATTGATCATGCCATAACAACAAATAAATAATGCTTTTCAAATGCAGTTTGTGATAAAGCGAGTGAAATGTGCGCCACAAACGACCGAGTGTGTGTGTGTGTTAACAGACGCGGCAGTGAAGTCTGCTCTATTCACCTGCACATAACGCACCCAAGACCAAAAAGCCTTGTTTTTCCTAGAAGGAAAATGATGGATATGATGTCCTGACAGGCTGGAATTCGTGCAACAACCACAAACACAATAATTTACCATTATGGCTTCGATCTAAAACTATATGTCTCTCGCTACTGCTCTAACTACATCAACACCCAGCAATGAAGCGGCCGCGAGCTGATTTGTTTTCCTCGGGGTACGTCATATGACGCGTTGCTTGCTGGAAAGGCGTTATTCCAGAGCCTAGCGCATTTTCATCAAAATCTCTACATCAAATGAGATTTCATTAGTAATTTTTACATAAGTGTTTTTAAAAGAGCTCTGCAGACAATTTAAAGTCTTAATTCAGAAATAAAATCAACCTGCATGTTGCTCTTTAATTTTACCTTTATTTTACCAGGAAAGTCCCATTGAGGTTAAAAACCTCTTTTTCAAGGGAGTCCTGGCCAAGAGGCAGCAAAAACACAATCAATTAGGCTACATTTATACAAGGTTATACAACACAAATAATTAAAAACATTTACAATTTAAACAGGTCATTTCAGGTTCTCTCAATCTGGACTTAAAAGCATTTAAGGAAATAAGTTCAGATATTTTCAATTCTTTTTGCAAAAAATTCTACGCAGAAGGGGCGAAACAAAAGCCCCCTTTCCCCTTTTTGAAGCGGTCCTATGCACCACGTCACTATAATCATAAACTTGATTTGTAAGCATAGACATGACATAAGTCAAATGAGATGCTTCGGTTATGGTAGGTTTAGGTCTGGGGTAGGGTTAGGGTTAGACCACTAGGAGGCGCCTTCTGCCCCATTTATATCTGCATCTCATTTAACGCTAAAGGGTGCCATGTGCGTTGGATGTCTACGCTTTGGCAAAAGACGCCTACGTATATGACGCCTTGGGATGAGAACGGGCTCTCCTAAATGTGAATTTTGACATTCACCAGCTTATTCATAACCTTAAGGCTAACATATTCATACTAAAATCTCAGAAACTTTTAATTTCAGGGGGCCTTTAAAGGTGCCATACATAAAATATCGTACTTGGCAGAAATCCCTGAAATAGTTGATAAATTGTATCACCTTTAAAAATCAAAAACTTACTTTTTAGTGGAATGGAATCTTTTCAATAAGATTACATCTATGACATTGGCACATGGAATTTAAACTAGAATTATTGTTTGTTTGTTTGTTTTTTTTAATTATCTTTTCATCATCCTGGAACATCATGTTTGTCATGGGTTTTTGTTTATTAGACACATTGACATGTATAAGGTCATAATCAGTGATCCACTATTCACTTTTCCACAAATGGAGAAAGTCAAGGTATCAGCTGAAGATTCATGAGCAAGATTTTTTTTTACACTATTCCACCCTGTGAAGCGGTGCCAGATCATGTCTCAAACATGACTTCCAAATTGCCGTCACTGTCACTTTGATCTCACACCCCAACTGCCCGCACAAGCGTTAAAAGTGTGCATTTGTTTATGGTTTTTGCACGTTTGAGAGTGTGTGCTGAGAATGTAAATATTTAGTGTCTATACAAGTAGGTGTGAATGTGTGTTTGAGAGTGTATGTCTGGGTGTGTGTGTTTTGAAAGGAGGATGGCGGCTTTCTTTGGGTGACTTGATCAACAACTTCCATTACCAAGAGACAGTCTTTGTAAGATCGCAGTTTCACACTGACAGTCCAGCCTGGGAAAAACATGTTCTGAGATCTTCCATGGAGTTCCAGCTGTCACTGCGGCAGCCACAGATGTCACCCTGGTTATGTAGCCTATAACTGAAATCATAGACCATCTAAGATTTCCATTTGCACGTTGGTGTGAATCTCAGCACTCTTGTCCTCTAGCACATTTCATAGGGCATGCCATTCTGACCTCATTAACCTTAATCAGCAACTAATCTCTCAGTGCATGCCTGCATTAAAAACATGTGAGCATATGATCTGTCCATGTTGGTGCACCATAAGTTAAAACTAAAAATAAACTAAGTTAATGTAGTACCATTCAAACATTTGGAAGTACTGGCTAAAATTAATAGGGTAGACAAATTTAAACCATGCATGTCCATAGATGCATGTACACATGTAAAAAATGCTAGGTTGTTTTAACCCAATTTTGGGTCAAATATGGACAAACCCAGCCATTGGGTTACATTTTTAAATTACAGTACATTTATAACCCAATTGAGTTTGTCCATATTTGACCCAAAGTTGGGTTAAAACAACCCAGCATTAGGCAAGACTTCACAATAAGGTTCCATTCACTGAGATTGGTTAATGTATTATGTATCATGAACTAAGAATGAACAATAATTAATTTGCAGCATTTACTAATCTACTGTAGCTTAATATTAATTCATAAATACAGTACAACTCATTGTAATTTCTTCATAATTCATTAACTCTTGAAAATGTATTAAATACACAGAGAAAAGATCATCATCAGAACAGGGAACATGTGTGGGCTAATTAGAAATGATATATCACATATATATATATATATATATATATATATATATATATATATATATATATATATATATATTGTTGCCTAATGGAATAAGTCAAAGGAGTCCATTCACAAGTACAGTTTACAAGATTGTAAGACTTTTTATTGTTTGTCAGGTGAAAATCATCGGTTACACTTTATTATAAGGTGTCATTGTTACAGTGTAATTATATATTTAAGTTCTGAGTAATATTAAGCAACTACATGTACTTACTACAGGGTTTGGGTGGGATTAGGATTTGTTTGAGGGTTAGTTGCAAGTAATTATGCATAATTATACTGTTATTACTATGGTAAGTACGTGTAACATATGTAACAAGGGCACTGTAAAATAAAGTGTTACCAAATCATCTTAGAAAAGTGATAGCACTCCTGTCCATAACAAGCTGTACAATTTGATATGCCATTCATTTGTGCAAGATGAATTATATAAGTTTAATACTTAGGTTAGGAGACTTTCTAGTTAAAAACTAGAACAATAGATAGTGATACATGCTTTAGTCCTGTATTAAATAATTATAGAATGGAAGTTTCTCAAACTAAGTGTACAGTATGTCTTTGCGTATGCATAAGTACTTTCAAAATGACATTAACCTCTCTGAAATGTTGTAGGGCTGACCGCAGTCTGTTAAAGTGTGAAGCAGAAGGCTGAAGTGGAGGGTTTCATGAGAGTATTCTGTTAACAGCCATATGTCAGCTTGTTAAATGAGATTAGAGAGCACTGTCTGTGCCGCTGTGGTGAAATCTGAACCTAATAATTTCAATGTAAAAGAAGATACCCGAAGAGGGGGCCTTCAGATGGCGGTTTGGATAAAACGGCTTAATATCCACCACTAAACACTTAAGAACAGCAAATTAGTCCAACACAAGCAAAAATCTCTAAGCAATTATGCCTATTGCATTCAAAAGCAAGATCAATTGCTCTAAACGCTTTCAACCGGTATTAGAACAGACAAGATCATTTGTAAGAGGTGATGACACCACATAAAGTCCTCTGGAAATGTAACATGTGTTGTCAAGCCCAGAGGAGAATCTCCTCATTCATATAAAGCATTCTTGTGTATTTGCCAGCCTAATAACGGGATTTATTTCAAACTGTATGGCATATTGGTATGCACAAAATAGTTTACAGGAATGCCCTTACAATGGAAGATGCAAAGCAACGATGTGTACGTCTTGCTTATTCATTATTTAACATTAAAAATGTATATTTGAGTTGTGAAGATCAATTGTCCTTCAGCTACTGTTATTGTCTGCAATGTAGAAATTAGTCTTGCATAGCCAGGCCTTCAGACTGACAGCAGAAGTTTTAGACTCCATAGCAGCTTTCCATTGGCCAAGGACCACCCAAGAGGATGTCTGAACCCACGTAAAGCAACCGATCATAGTTCGCTGTGTTCAGCGTCATGTTTAGCGGTGTGAAAATGTAAAGTCGATGTATCCACGATAACAAAACCGGCTTGCAATAAATTCAAGAACGTCCTGAAAGTCTACCGCAAAAATGGTGCTGTGACCTTAACATACCGTATTTTCCGCACTATAAGGCGCACCGGATTATAAGGCACACCTTCAATGAATGACCTATTTTATAACATTTTTCATATATAGGGCGCACCGGATTATAAGGCGCATAAGATACTGCACTCTTAGAAGAAAAGGTTCTATATAGGACCTTAAAAGGTTCTAAAGCGCTACGTATTTGGAACCCCTAAAATGCAATGAGTGTGAATGATCACACAATTCAAGATATGGGGGTTAAAAATGTAATTAATCACAATCACACGAAGAGTGCCATTTCGGTTTTTATCCTTCAAAAATCTGCATGATTAAAATGTGATATTAAGTTACTACAACAGTTTAATAAACAATAATTTAATTACAACTACAAAATGGTGCAGAATAATGTAATATATGAATGAATAATAGCCAAAAGTGTTCTTTCTTGTCATTATTGAACCTTTTTTTGCGTAAAATGTCCTTTGGAGTTGAGTAAAGAACCCTATGCTACATATGAAGAGTTTGGTTCCAAAACGCTATAAATCCATTTTGATGAATTTGAGTAAAACTGTGTTTTCTTTAGCAAGAAAATGGGAAGACTAAAAGTGCGATTCAATTAACCAATTGATCCATATAAGACGCACCGGATTATAAGGCGCACTGTCGTTTTTTTGTTTTTTTTTTAATTAAAGACTTTTAAGCGCGCCTTATAGTGCGGAAAATACGGTACTTTGGAAAGTCCAGCCTTTGAACCTGATAAGCGTGTGTTTTCACAGTAGTAAACACGGTAACACTTTCTATTAAGACCCGCAAACAACTTCGTAAGTAAACCAAAATGGTGTACGGTGTACGTTTCTGTAATTATATGCATTATATGCAATTATATATTCTGTAATCATCTGTAATTAAAAATGTGATGCGTTGGGGCGGGGCAACCTGTCACTCACATGAAATCACAATCCAACGATGCACTCAATTCTTGATGGTCAAAATCAAGTCCCACCCTACATTATTTCTTGTTGGAGAAGCTGTTTCCCTCAACTATACTTCACAATAGGGACTAGCCTATCGCAACTTTGTTTAAAGTCAACTTCAAGTTGACCAGATTTCACGGACATTTTCTATTTCAGTGGTCAAAATGTAATAAAATGCAGGACAGCACTCGATTTTGTCTATCAGGTATTAATTGGATCATTGTGGTTTGCTATGGCTGTGATGATCTCATGAATTCCACACTCACGCCAGTAAAAACGTCATCGTTGAAGAGATGTCACTGAAAAAGGAAGGGGAAGTTATTTTGATAAAAGATTGATATATAATTTTTGAATCATGTGCATGGATAAAAGAGACCCAGACACGGTCAGGCACACATTCCAATAACGGAACATTCTGTGGCGTGATGAGCAAAGCAGCGTAAAAATATTCACATTTAATAACGTCAACCTTTGCCCATTATACAAACAGACGAGGCTTGTTTTTCTAATGAAACCACTGGCTATTTCAGTCGGTTCCCGTTAGTCGGGGACAAAACACTTGAGCATGTGGTGCAGGGTGCAGCGGCGCAGTGGGTCTGAGTCTGTCTGGCCAGACCACACCCAGAGATTTCCACCCGCCTTGGGACAGCTTGTTTATCACACAGCTAAGGTGTCATCCAGGAACATGGAGGAGAAGGGCAAATATCTGCACCGTCACAAGCCTCTTTCCCATGCCGTGCCTGACCCCATCCTTCATCATATTTCATTAATAATCCCCATAACATCCATGACAAGAACAGGATTTATGATAATCTACTTATGAACACAGCTAAAATTTTTACCAGCTCACATAAAAAAAAAATATTCCTTTGAATTGGATAAACTTTCTTCACCATGGATGAGTTTATCAGTGCAAGTCATTTTCCCGCCTAACATACAGCAGTATCTTATTGTGAACAGTGACCTCTGCTGTTCATATACCAATCAGGAGATTCTACATCTTCAAGAGTGTTTGGCAAGTGTGTCGGCACTGCAAGCCAGTGGCAGAACTTTCCACTGAGCTCTGATGTCATATTAATGGCCGATTTATTGCTAAGGGCACCTTATCATAACAGACACAGCAATTTACACAGACATTAAAGACATTAAGATATATAGTTTCAACACAATTAGAATTTCATTTGGCCATTAGGTATTTCTTTTTGATCAGACTTTTGTAGGCCTATATGAGGAAAAAGTAAAGTATAGACATGGTAAAAAAACATAGTCGTTCAGAGCACTGATGCATATCAAGTAAGCTTGTCTAATGTCAAACTATTTAAGACGTACCCAGGAAACGTGCTAAAGTTCACGCATCAGTCACTGAGATCTGTGACTGTAAAAATATTTAACTAGAGAAACTTGATTTTTAAAATTATTATAAATCATATTACCAATATATATATATATATATATATATATATATATTTTTTTTTTTTTTTTAAATGAACAATTGTGGAAAAAAACTATATTGATTAACAGAGCAGCAACATTATTTAACCAATCCTAGCCAATCAACCATCAGAAGAACACACAATTCATAACCTTAAAACCAATGCTCAATAAAAGCACTTGATATTAAAAGAAAATAACACTACAACATGTAAAATTATGATAAAAAACAAACAAACAAACAAAAAAACGTAAAAGTACATTTACTGTAATGTAAAAAGGTGAGCTTACAGGAAAAGGTCAAAAATAAGGGGTGTGTTGGGGGGGGGGGGGGGGGTACATTAGTTAATAAAACCATTTGATTTGTTGTGCAATGTATTCTTACTTTGTCACAGAAGAGTGCAAGTTTTGGATTTTTGCTCATCATCATGATCATCCAGTCCTGCTGACAATTTCTTCCTTTCTGGGTCATTAAGCTCATCAAAGAGTCCACTGTCAATCATCTCCTGTTGCCATGGAATCGGCACTGCCCCTGTGCTGAATTCCTTAAAAAACTTCCCATCATTGGCATCAAATTCAATCCCCTTAACCTCAGAGAAGTCGCGGATATCACCTGTGTCTTTAGCGTACACAACATTGGGTTTGGGCACCCATGGAGGTGGGATAAGCCCCGCCTCCAGCCGAGGGATGTTGATGGATTTGAAGAACTCGTGTTTCAGAGGGTCATCCCTGTGGGCAAAAAAACAAGTTTACAGTCAAAAATAAGGCATATATGGATACATTTATGGTTACGGCATTAAGTTTGCCTACAGTTTTCTTAGCCAAATATTAAAGCACTAACTCAACTCCTGGAGGGACAATGTCCTGATTGTCTCTCCAACTATCTCCAAAACACTTGCCTGGAAGTTTCTAGTAATCCCGAAGACCTTGATTAGCTGGTGCAAGAGTGTTTAATTAGAGTTGGAGCTAAAGTCTGCTCAATCTCCACATAGAGAGGCCTTGAACTCAAACCCTTATTTTGTGGGTGCAAAGGAGCAAACCAATGAGCCACCTATCCATCCCAGTATATGAGTCTTTTGAAGCCATGCAAAAGCATTGTGATAAATAGACCAGTCATTTGATACTAACAATATTCCCCTCTGTCGCAAATCAAATGAAAAGTGGACACAGTGACACAGTGGACAAAGTGACACATCTGTCGGCACCATGTCTGATTTGAAAACTGAAGATTGTCAGCGAATAATAACTTACATTTTAGTCTGTTCACTCAAAACTATGAAATGACTTCAGAAGACAAAAAAAGTCATATTGACTACTTCTATTGATTCAATTTTATGTTTTTTGGCCATTTTTGACAGGAGCTGCATAAAGATTCTTAAAACAATTCTCCTTCTGTGTTCAATGGTAAAAATTGGATTTGGGCTGCCATTAGGGTAATTGACATCAATAATGACAAATTTTTCACTTTTGGGTGAAAGTGTTCCTATAAGAGGATTCAAATAAAAATTTTAGTGGGTTGAAATAGTTTCAGCAACTGACATTGGGAACAGTATTATATGTTAAAATGTCATTTAAACCTATGAGCAATGAAGCTAATATTAAATATTTTGTGTCTTCACCCACAGAATGAAAAAAGACAGAGCTATTTTGTTTTAACATTCATGCTTTGCTCCATCCAAACCCAGTGCTGCGGCTCCAAAACCACTGCTCTCAATGCGAAAGGCTGACAGAAACGGCCTGTTTCTTCGATTTGCTGCCACACTGGCTTAAATTTGCTGACAGAGTAAATCTTCTGCTCCTCTGTTGGCACACGGAGGGCAGTTGGACTGACCATGTCCTAATAATGACCTAGAGTGGAAACAGTGTGTCCTCTTGCCATGAAACACAGAAACGCTGCCACTTACTTGCAGCCGAGGCGTTCTTCAATGTTCTTTTTCAGAAAAAGACTGATGATGTCCTTGGAGGGGGCGTCAAAATTTTCATGTTCAAATTTGCACTCGTCTTCAAGAGTTCTCCTTGCTATCTCTTCTTTAGTAACCTTCTCTTTGTGATCTCTAAAGGGCAGACGGCCGGCCACCATCTCATAGATGCTGCAGCCCAATGCCCACCAGTCCACTGACGTGCGATATGGTTCACGCTTCAGGATTTCTGGCGCCATATACCCCTTGGTGCCAGCCTACGATGGAAAAGACAACAAGAGGGATTATGAGGGAAAAAAAACCAAAAACATTTAGCCTTCTTGAAGCCACCTGAAAAAGCATTTCAAATCATATTTAAAGCTATCTATCATGGTACAAACTCTTTGACCTCTTCTTCATTCTCACTAAAATCCCATTTCTGAAGAGATTCCTAAAACAAGTTAGAGACACAAAAACAGTCTCTTTCCATTTAACCAGGATCTCCAGGGCCGCAAGTCAAACCCTTTGAAAGGGTGTGCTCTGCCAAGTCATATGCCAGCTTTGGGTAATACAATACTGCGATTAGCATTAGCAAGGGCTTATTCAATGTTTTATGGTACCCCGGGGAAAAATATTTTTTAATAATGAAATAGTCCAATATTGCCTCATTTTGCCACTCACTGTTTTAATTATTAGAGTCAATCAAAGTTTTACCTGTGTCATCATGAAACAGTTAACAGAATATTGAATGTAGTCAAGTTATTTGATAGACTAGTGGTTTGTAAAATGGTTGGATGGATTTCATGGGTTTCTTTTCAATTATGTGTGATGTATAAGGTACACCAAAACTGAGTGGTAGTACTCTATTAATTGAAAAGTTATCTATTCCGATTACATCAATTCTAAACTTACTGTGACAGGAATTAAATAATGCAGCACTTCAGGCCAGTGTTTCCCAACCCTATTCCTGGAGGCACACCGTTTCTACATCTGCATCAGAAAATGCATACTTCACCACAATAGACAAATAAGAGTAAGACAATAATGCCTAAGACAATAATGGATAAGACAAATGCCTTTGGTGTGAGAGATCTGGGTTCGAAGCCACTGTGAGACACCAATATGTCCCTGAGCAAGACACTTAACCCCTAGTTGCTCCAGAGGCGTGCAACCTCTGACATATATAGCAACTGTAAGTCGCTTTGGATAAAAGAGTCAGCCAAATGAATAAATGTAAATGTTAATGAGAAACAGTGTTTGTGACAGTAGTCAAAATGTAAGCGAATTACCTACTACTTCTGGCAAGATGTTTTTGATGGACAATTAACTATCCCATAAGCAAAAAAATTGTGAATGGCGCCAGCGTTTCTGATGCTGAAAGGTCACATGACAATGACAACATGACACATATAGTATGTCCGGATTACATTCATACTATACAGAACATCGCAAAGTAAGTACCTCAGTGGACACGCTATTTTTGGATACAGCTAACACAAACTCTTTCTAATAAAGCATCTCTAATGCAACAAAGTTTGTTAGTGGAGGCTTCATAGCTGGGTCAGATAAAAGAGACGTGAAATGTGTATTGTACATCCAAAATGTGTACTGTTGGAGTAACGGAGGCCAGCTAGTTAGAGCTGTGCAAGTAAACCTCACTTCTCTGGCATGCTAGCGAATGACGCTAGTGGCTGCAGTCTTTAGTGTCCTGTTAGTGTGCCCGTCTCCCATGCCAGTTGATGTTGGTTCATATTCTGCTCAAAATTGCTGCTCAATAATGGGTATGCCTCCAGGAACAGGGTTGGAAAATATTGCTTTGGCGCGCTTGTAGCCAACCCAGCTCCTGGAGGACTCACCGGGAGTTCAGCTTCAACCCCAATCCAGTAAATCAAAGAGTTCAGGGTTACTGAAAATGACAGGCAGGGCTAAATTCTACAGGAAGGAAGTCTCCAGGAGCAGGGTTGGCTAGCCACGCTTAAGTGTTATAGTATCAGTACTTTGCAAAGCTCTAACCACACATTTTTGGGGGTAGTATTGGGACTTTTTAGGACTCTTTTAGGTGTTCAGCAGTTACCTTTTCAGGTGCCCACATATACTTTAAAGTACTTCAAACCTTTCATCTCCCAGCTCAGATTAACCACTAGTCTACAACTACACCTCCCACATTTTCCAAGGAGAATATTTTCTTCATAAACGCTTGTATTATCTTCCCGTCCTTACCTTTTGTGAGATAGTTTTCCCGTTTGGTAGTTCCACAGCTAGGCCCAGGTCTGACAACCTGCACTGGCCCTGACTGTCCAGAAGGACGTTTTCTGGCTTCATATCACGGTACACAATATCCATAGCATGTAGGTGTAGGATACCAGAGGTGATTTGAGCTGTGTAGTGAATAATTCGCTCCATCTCAATGCCATTCTCCCCAATGTGGTAAATATGGTACTTCAGATCTCCTCCATTCATCAGAGTCATGACCAGACACAGGTGTGTCTTTGTGTCAAATGCATAGGCCAGGTTCACCAAAAACAGGCTGTTCACCTTCTCCAAGATTTGTTTCTCCAGTAGAGCCATCTTTTCCCCACCTTTTTTCTTCAGGCGTTTCTTGTCCAGCTTCTTGCAGGCATACATCTGACCCGTGTTTTTGACCTGAACAGCACACACCTGTACAGAGAGAGATTTAAAAGAACATTAAAAAGAGAAACAATGCTGTTGTTTAGTATGGAAAAACACAGAATATGGGGCAGCAGTAAGAATACACACCTGAAAATCTATTCAGTATTGGATTTTATTACAGTTGGCATTTGGGATTCAGCCAATGTATTACACAATGAATCAAAGGATCTTCACCTTGTGTATTGTCTCTTTAGCTTTGCCTTAAAGGTAAAGCAATCTGCAAAATATTGCTTGTAATTCAAATGAATTTCCAGAACACTCTCCCCATCTTCCATTAATTGAAATAACTAGTTCCACCCCAAACTCACTCTACAGGTAAGTATGATGACTGGACATGCCAGCTTCTGAAACTAATATAGCAATGTTTGATTGTACCGCAGTAATTAAATATTAAGTGAAATCAACCTATGAATGGCTTACTTTGCTGTATCTGCATATTGAACATATTGAACATATTGAATCCTGAGCATGAGGCAGAAGTTGGGATTTTCCTACTGTGACGTATTTCCAAATGCAACTTCTTCTTAAACAAGGAAAAATGTAGGGCATGAGTCCATCAGGAATTGATTGATTGATCTCATGTAGGTGATAAGTTATTGCAAATGTAATAAATTACTGTTTGTTTAAAATCAATTGCCTTTTCTGCTGACATCACTAAACAGGCTGCCGGACATGATCTAATCCATTCCTAATGGACAAAATCATGCACTCTTCAACATCTGTTTCTCATTTAATATCCTGCTTAACTCTGAAATACTGTTTGAAATATTTCACTGTAATGACATAAAATGACTCACATGTTAACTCTAAAAGTTAACAAAAGTATATTAGCAAGCAATTTAGTTTTGTAATAAACATTCATGAGACATGATAAGTGTAACTAGAGTTAAACTGAACAATAACTATCAAATTATTCAAGCTGTTACCCAAACCGAATCCACAACTAAAACAGAGAACTCCTAAAACATATAATATATTTCAACATTAGGTTTGTTTGTGACAGGGTAAGAGGTGCAAACACTCACCTCTCCAAAGCCTCCCTTCCCCAAAGTCCTGAACTCATAGAAGTATTTATCAGAGATGGGTTGCTTCTCGAATTCCTTCCACTGAACAAATCTCTCAAAGAACGGGCTAGTCTGATACTCATTGAAAGGGTTTCCTCTTAGAAACTCTTGCGTGGCTTCTTTCACCTGTCCCATCATCACTTCCTCAAAGTCATTCTCAGAGACGGCTTTACACTTCTCCACCATGTCCTCTGTCAGATAAGACAGGAAACTTGTGGAGTCAGTTTTGCAGAATTTGTTAATGATATTCTGCCTGGCTTTTTCTTTAGCACCTGCCTCTGCTAAATTCCAGTCATTCAGCTCCTCCAGGAACTCTGCAGCAGCAAGATATTCTAGATTGGAGGCTAAGAGGAACTGTCGGAAGCATGCTTTCCCAATGGGCTGCCTCTCGCAGATGTCCTCAAAGTCCTTGGTAATACCTCCACACGCCCTCGTACAGTTTTCAAGTTGGGGAAGAATTAGGGTACGCCTTCGTTTCCTCATCTCCTTGTCGTCTTGACTCTGTGCTTTCAGGTAGGCTGTGTTTGCCACTAAGTTGCCCAGTCCCCCCATGTCAGACATGGCTGCGACGAGGTGAAGGGTCAACTATGTGATGTTGCAGGTAACAACGAATAAGGACATCAAATATAGGCAGCACAGTGGCAAGCTGTGATATGCGAGTCAAAAAGAATGGGGCTTCAGCGTCTCAAGTCAGAGTCTTGAGCCACTCATGTAATTGCTTAGTCAGAATTAAAAACCTCAATAGGGGTTTTCTCTTAAGTCGTGGACACTGCTCACGGAAGGAACTTATGCCGTACCCAACTTAAGAGGCTTTGTACTATGTTTAGCCACAATGCTAAGGGATAGACAATGCAATTGTTGCCTGATGTGCTCAGTCCTCTACTGTCAACTTCGAGTTTGAGAAAATACATAAAAAGGGTTTCTAAAGAAAATGTTAGTGGTGCTTGCCCATGCAAAATTCACCGCTTTAATGCTATAGGGTGTTGCTATCCAGTTTTTAAGCAAGTGGTTCTCAAACTTTTGCCCAAAATTTATATTTTTTGTGGATCTCTACTTTTACAATAATATAAAACTCCCCTGATATTAGAGTAACAATTACAGAAGAATAAAAACAACACTATTTTGTTACTTTTTAGAGTTTGGAAAGGTTCGGTTCGAGCAGATGTTTGATTTATACCATCTTCACTGTCCTAGCCAGAGCTAATTTCCCAGTAAATTCAGCATCTGGTTCATATTCATTCAATCTCAAATAGTCTCAAACCGTTAATTTTCAACATCTTCTTGCTAAATTGCTCCCAAATGTGAGATTGTTGTATCATAACAGTAGAATAAGTACCCTGCACAGTGTATAATACAGTGTAAATATATATTTTTTTTTTAAATTTCGTGTGGTTGTTACCCCTTTATTCCCCAAACTTAAAATATTGTTCCCTTATACTTATATTGTAAGTACGTTATAGGTACACTATAATTACCGAAGGTTACGCTGTAAAATCGCTTTAATTACGCAGTACTTTCCGGGCTGTAATCTACTATAAAGAATTGATTAAGCAATACCAAGAAGGTTGATGTCTAACTCCTTGATCAAAGACTCAAGGTATGAGTTCAGGGGTTAATGATGGATGATTATCTGCCAGATGATAGTAAAATAATAGCTCTTTTTATGTTTGTAAGCTTAATACTTTTAGAGGTCTATTCAAATTCTGAATCCCAAGTACGAGCCATATTAGTGATGCTTGCCTCAGCTTAACCCCAATTACATTTTATTGATGCTGTTATGAGCTCATAGATCTCCATTGTTTTCAGTTGTTTGAGTCTGAAGACTTTAGAATCATACATGGGACAGTTTTAGAGCTCAGTAAAATGAGAACAAGCCTTCATCAGGTGTAAACAATAAAGCAAGAGCTGTCCTCTTGGCTGCTTTAATCAAGCTTTGTGCACTGGGGCAGCCATCTTTGCATTACTAGGTTGTCTGACAGACAGCTGACATATTGCAATAATGATGCAGCCATACAGTACTTGCATTTATTAAGATGACAAGTTTTTTCTTTTTATAAATTATAAATGTGTAACGAAACTTCAAATGCTTGACATGATTTTTGTAGAGTAAAGAACTTGTGGATTTAAATGTCTTTTCACTACTAAAAAAGTATTAAAAAAGTAACTAAAAAAGAACAGTAGCCAACAATATAATTAGACATTCAACCTAGTCTAGATTTATACTAAGCTGTAAACTCTTGAAGAAACGTGTGATGGGTAGCCTATAGACTGCATAAATAATATATTCAATGAAAAAATATGTTGGGCAAGCCATGATTATTTCCAAAGCAGGTGTTACGTAGTAGAATGCTGCCAGACCTGAATGTGAACTCCCTAAAAAAAATGAGAGCTTTATTCTTAGTTAACATTATCTATAGCATGCACTGCCTGAAGTATTTACATTAACTTTGTTTCTACAGGACACTTGTCATGTCATCTACCAAATACAGTGCATAATATTTAGTCTCGATTGCACTGTTGAGAAAAGCTCTTAACCCCGAATGCACAAGGGGATATCAGTACAAACAGTTTACAGTGCCACTGGCGTCACATTTCTAGTAACTAAATCTTTGTCTTGGAAATTGTCCTTATGGGTTCCGGACTAATCATTAGCACTCAAATCCTGAGTTAATTGTTTCACTAGAATTAGCAGAGGATGGAGCAAGAAGAAATGTACTTGCAGAAGACTTACAAAATGAGTTTTCAGTGTTGAATAGACATTTGTTTTTTCCCATTTTTGTGCAGTAAATCATTTCATAGATAGATTTCTCTCTTAGCAAGCTCTCACGTAAAAGTAAAATTTGCCTGCAAGCCAGCTTTATAAATACCAAGTTTATTGATAATGAACCATTCCTTTAAATCTGCCCATTGAGGGATTTTTAGAGACCTGTACACTAATAATGAATAACAATTTAAACAACCATCAATATATAACACGTAAATGCTCACCAGAAACACTTACATGATTTTTTAAAAAACCCTCATTCAGTAATCAGTATCACACGCACCAATAAAACATTAAATTCTTTTTTGAATTTATTTCTAGCACACTTAAAACACGCATTCATTGTACAACTTCAGTTAGAATGTCACACATGATGCCACAAACACCCAAGTGAATCTGCTGTTTCCCGGAGCTCTTCTGGCTGGTTCTTGTTAATGCTGCGTGAGGTGACAGAAGGGTAAAGCTAACCAGTGTCACCTGGATTTCTGCCTACATCCATGGTTTCACTTTGACAGTCAAATACATGCAGATAGGTATTCCTACACATTCAGTGGCTGGAGATGATCTGATATTCAGTCTTGTCTCCCTAAGGGGAGAAGTGCCAAAGTGGACGGAGGAAATGTGTGTACAAAGCTCCAATCCTCACTTGCCGATCCTCTGTACCACCCAGTCCTGTTGGCATAGTGGGCATCTATTGTTCTGCTTGACCCAGAGGGACATGCAGCAGTTGTGGAAGGAGTGGTTGCACTCTCCCCATACCACTGAGAGAAAGACAGAATAAGAGACGGTGATGTTTTGGACCCCACTGACTTTTACTTAAAAAATAAAAGACATTCCTAAAAATATCTATTTCCACAGAAGAAAAATGTGAGGGTGAATATATGATGACAATTTTCAGTTCTGGGTGAAGTACCTCTTTACGTCTTTGCTGCTATAAATACCATAGTGTGAGACTGTCCTTTGATTTTACCAGTTGTCTAACCTAATAGTGTAGTAGAGGCAGGGTGCGTTCGATGACGCAAATGAATACTATGGATTGTGCACTTGGTCAAGGTACTTAACCCCTGGTTGCTTTAGTTGGATTGCCACTTATAAGTGTTCTGTAAGTTATCCATTCTCTAAGTCAAGTGTTTCTAATACAATCATCTGATAAATGACAAGATCATTTTTACTATTTTAGTGGATTAAAAACTATTGAATTAAAGAGATACAATATGACAGAAAATATTAATGAAGGGCAAACTGTAATGGCAAAGGACTGTGGTGCCATCTGCTTCTAAGGGCTTAATGCAATTTATTAATTAGGCAGGTAATCAGTATGCCAGCAGTGATGTTACAGTTGACTCACCAACGCAGTCCTCTTGTTTGTTTTCTGCCTGGCACCTCAAGCATGCATCTGAAATACATTTTAAAATACACACTGTTCATAAACATACTTAGTTCTTTATATTGGTTTAGGACAGAAATAAAATATAAATCATATTTATGAAGAAGACAGTTTGAAGTTGTGTACACTTAAGTTATAGTTTGTCTTGGTTAGTCTCAAAGCCTGACCTACCTACCAAGACTGCATGTTGGTAACTTATATTGAATATTTATAATAAACGCATTTAAATGTTCAATGCAATGACAAGTGCATTTTGCACATTCAACGCAGTCTTCTGGACAGTGTTCGATTACATTGTTCGCCCATAATACGACTTTCCAGCGTTTAAACGTCCACTTATGATTTCCACAAATGTTGTCTGTGTAACGTTAACGTTAGGCAGCAGTATGATCATTCCATTTTAAAGGTTCAACGGTTAGTGTGTCAGACGAACGCTACCTACATTCATGGTCTGTTGAGGTTAACCAGCTAACAGTCACATAAATGCTAACTGTTACCTCAGGTAACGTTAGCCTGTTAGCTAGAGAAACACTCACCCATTACTTGAACCCGACAAATAGCGCAGGTGTCGCACTCCACGTCCCAACTCCACATTGCCACAGCATTCCACTTCTTGAGGGAGAACATCTTATCTCCCCCTGATTTGGATCCTGAAGAACTGCTGTGAGTGTGCGCTAAACCCGGCTCATCACCATCGTCCATCTCCGCCATGGCGAAGAGGCGCAGCAGAAACAAAATGGCTGGGATAGGCGGGTCTGCAGACAAGCAGATCGGTCTCTCGGTGGAGTTGTCTGTTAACAGGCCCATGGCTGGATGTCTTAAAACCTATTCACTAATACAGTATATTTTTAACACACGTGGTCAAGTTCATTTTTAACATTTGCACTAATTTATCTTTTTGAAACAAGAACATTGAAGAGTCCAGAGAACAAACTGCATTTTTTTTTTTAAATTACTGCATTTTTGTACTGTATGATATTTCTTCATTTGGTACTTTTATTGTCACTTTTCTGCATTTGTGATGGAAATTTATATATATATATATATATATATATATATATATGTTACTTGTTTCATGTCTTTTCCACACATTTTATTAAATGTGGAGAACTACACACACACACACACACACACACACACACAACAACAACAACAACAACAATAGAAAAAAGTCAACAATTAGAAAAAAAATGTTTATTTGGTAACAAGAGTGCTGTTGTTGTGAATTTTAAGTTCATACTGCCGAATCATGCCAAAAGTGCTAGTGATTATTCACTATGCCCCATTCTCCATGATGCAATTGTATCACATCAGTGTAATATATAAGCTACTGTCAGGAAAACAAGGTAGGCTACAGGAATAGCCTAAAGAATATAATAAGACATTTATTAAAGTATAGCCTATCCATACAAAATAACGTTTACAAAGGATTTGAAACATTTTTAAATTCTAAAAGAAAAAATCTTGAAAATTGGAATAAAGTGTGCCAAATTTTTAAATTTGTCTGCTTTGAGTTTACAAATTCTGTATAATAAGCATGCAGCATAAAGGTAGCCATTAAGTGCTGAATACATTGACATTAACACTGACAAAGTTATAGGCCTACATTAAATAATTTCCATCCTTTCGAAAGCAATGTCAACTTACCATGATCTGGGCGACATTCATAAAATTTGGTCCAGGTAATGATTTTTTAAAAATAAAAACCTTTCTAAGGACAATTATTTCAAATTTTTGTCTGCATTTTTCTCTGTATAGCCTAGACATTCAGTACAATAGTAACCTAATCCATGCTGTCGATGCAGGTTCGATTGTTAAGTTTGTCTGTAGCCTAATATTTGTTTTTCTTGTACTTTAATGATCAAAGACTTTGTAAAGTAGGCTAAATGTTTAGCTTATAGTCAGCACCCATAAGGGGGCGACTCGCTCCACTTAGAATAAAACAGTTGTTTTCAAGTCAGCTGTATATTCTTCACCTCATCATAAGTAGGCTAACCTCTCATAAGTGATCATTTTAATTTATCAAAAGTACTTTTTGAATAAATTGTCTTTTCTTTTTTTTTTTTTGCAATTTTCCCCGCATAAGCCTACCGTGTCTAAAATCTTACAATAATTTACTTTAAAAATCACCTAATAAAATTGAAAAAGATTTTTTTTGAACGACTCGAAATGATGTGACATCCGTGACATCACACATTCGATTTGTTGAACACACTTGACAGAATAAGCTTCCCAGGAATCTGCGGGTATTTTTACTTTTACTAATCAACCCAACACTAGAATTCGCTTCTTTAATGAAAAAATAAGTTGCGGAGAATTTTGCTTAACTCTGGATGATCACATCTATTCCTAGTAAGCGGCTCTTTCGTGCGCCAGTGATTCATGAAGACAGCAAACCGATGTCCACTGATCACACTTCTGTTCATCAACGGATGAACACCGACTTTGAAAAGAATCCTTTACCACGCTTTTACAAGAGGTGAGTTCTGTTTATTGGACATTTTGGAGATAGGAAAATTTGTTGCCTACCACTTAATTAAGCTAACTGTTTTCCTGATTTTTGTCATTGTATTTATTTAATGCTCTCGCTGTAGCCTAAGTTAAGATAAATGATTGCCACCCTCTGACAAACTGATATGTTAAATGTCCTTGAAGGATGAAAACATTGATACGTTTATAAAGAAATGACAAACAATAACTCTGTTCTTTGTCACATATGGCTTTTTCCTTTTTTTTACCAATAAACAATAAATAAAATAAATAAAAATTACTAATAATTTGGACCTAATGTAAGGTGAATTAGGGCAATAGCCTGCCTAACCGGAACTGACGAACTTAAGATTATGATGAGACCTATGAAGCATTTTTGAGTCATACACAAAATCTTTTTTTCTTCTTGACTTTCATCTGTGGTCTGTTTTTGAATAATTGGTTAGCATTTCAACATGTTATGGATTCTTGTAAATCTATTGCAAATTTTAAAGATTTAACCACTCATATTGTTTACTCTGGCCAGTCCTACTTTTTATTTATTTATTTAGATTAATGCCACTTATACAAAGACGAAGTCGTAGATGCTTGTCTTGAATTTTAATGGGAAAACTTATAATACATTTGTGTCACAAGTGTGAAGAAGAGAACATTGACACTGATTTATCTAACAGTATAGATGCCCCTTGGCTTCTGAAATTAGTTTTTTTTTCTTGAATAACAAAGACAGCATTAGTGTAGGAGGACTCATCAATCTCTGATTCAACGCTGTTATTGCTATGGAAACAAACAAATTAATTTTAATTGCAATACTTATTATTAATGTATTAATGCAAACATTCAGGCACATCCTCTATTCTTTGTCTGACATACATATGTAAACTACTTTTAAACAACTCTGTAATTTGGTAAATCTCAGATAATTCACATTTAAAATGTTTATTTTTTATTAATTAATAAGCATCTTAGATCTTAACATGTATTCAAGTATAATCTGAAAAAGAGATTATACATCTAATCTGTGTACAGTGAATAGTCACAGTGTTTGGACAATTAACATTTAAGGATGTCACTGCAATACTAAAATCATCAACCAAGTATAGTCTGCAAATATGCTGCTAGAGGTTTTATCTGAACTATCGTTACTGTTTTTAAAAAACATTTTTGGAGAGACCTTAAACCAACTGGTCCCAAAGTCTTTTTTTTTAATGAATTTATGAAGTTCTTCTCAAGTTCACACAGGTGTTATCAGAGTAATCACAGGTATAGTTCATCACATGTGACACCACCAGATGTCCAAATATTTTGTTGATTTCATGAAACTTCTTCATTCTGAATCTGAACACTCAGCCTCGGAATCCCATGAGGATTATATAGCTACAGCTAAACATTTTATTAGTCAAAAAAATCATTATAGCATGATAGTGGCCAAGCTAACACCACTAGTGGTAATTTTTTTAAAGAGTAACTAAAAACTTAACCAACTTTTTTTAGTTAATGATCTGTAAGAATGGATCTGTAAGAATGGACCAGTCATTGATTTGAGTAACTATTTTGATATTTGTTTATAAAGTGATCTATTTCTACAATAGGCCTATAGACCTTATGTAGCCCCGCCCCTTTTCAGCGTTTTGCTCGTTGTCTTTTGACTTCCGGTTTGTATTTTCACAGCGATCTTGCATAGGTATGAATGAACTGCTCGTAAAAAAAATTCCCGTTGACCATTTGTTAAGACATCTGCTTTAGAATGCTTATGATAAACATTACAATGCTCATGATAACTTTTGTTAACTCTACAATAAGTAAATCCACTTCACCAGCTAACAGCGATGCCATAGAAATATACAGAATCGGAAGTTCAAAGACAATTTTCTAAAGATGACGGCACCCACGTTTCTCTGGTGCAGAAGGTCTATATGGTGTAAAAGATTCTTAGTGCTGCCCTCTTCAGGTTGAACGGTGGCTACTGCAGTTGAATTTTCCTATTGGATTTTAGTGGTTCTTCGTGACGTACGCACCTTTCAGCTCACCACGCGAGCTACGCCCTTGGCAGTATAAAAACCATCTTGTGTCGTCAAAACCACTGTAGGGAGTCAGGAATTGTGAGTATTGAAAACGATCAGGATAGAGTGTTTTAGCATCTATTTCGTCCCCTCTATCTCCGCTGGGGTCTGCCCACTATTTCAAATATTGTCAGTGGGTGGAGTCAGGCTCTGACCAGGGGTTTACCTTTAAACAGTCTTTTAGTATGGTAAAAATGGTTTCTGCTTCCTGGTGGTACCATATAATATAGTATGATCTTGATCTCAAACCACCTTTACCATAGTTTGTGATTTGTGAACCAATTAATTTTGTCATTTGCATAACTTAACCAGCTCCGTATGGCTTTTCTGAACTTGCTCGATAGCTCACCTGGTACAGCATGGCACTTGCAAAGTGAAGTGCTTTGGTATGAAACATGAGTCACAATAAAAAAGATCAAATATTTGTAGGATCAAGCTAAAATGGCATGGGTGCTTCAGAAAATGTGTTTTTATCTCACAATTGCTATAGTTAATACTATCTATTTTCCACATGCGATTAACCTTAGCTCCTCACTGAATAACCACAGCTCCTCACTGGACATTAAATTTCCAAACTACCGTGATATGTTCAACAGCCAACATAATAAAACAGTGCCAGATTCAAATTCATTTGTTTCAGATGAAACTGCTTTTAGCACACCTCACTGCGAGAAGCAAATGTGCAAGAAGCAAACATTTTTCCATTGAGGCTGGGTTGATTATCTCAATCAGAGGGCATTGATCAGGGTGACTGATGATTTTTGTTTCTTGTGAAAACATAATTTTCGAAGAATCTTTGTTTGGATCTTTTCATACAACAGCAGTTCCCTTTTGATCAGTCATGTTTGACGTTACAGTACATTAGAGAGACTGACGAATTGGGATCTTGCTTGAGATTGCTTCAACATCAGAAAAAGCAATTTCCATAAAATAGTAAATACGGGTATGATGTTGCGTATTTTAAAATGTCATTCCACCCGTGTGTGTCCCCTCTGCTATTATCCCCTCTGCTACCAGTCCTTTCTTTTCCAGGACATTCCAAATTGTTGTGCTTGCTATGCCTAATGTTTGTTCAATGACTCTGATCGATCTTTTCTCAGCTTGACAATGGCTTGCTTTTTTCTCATAGACAGCTCTCTGGTCTTCATGTTGGTTTATCCTCTTTAACAGGAAATGCAGTCTTTATAGGTTTGAACCAAGGATGAAAACGTAAACTTACTTTCTTTCTTTCTTTCTTTCTTTCTTTCTTTCTTTCTTTCTTTCTTTCTTTCTTTCTTTCTTTCTTTCTTTCTTTCTTTCTTTCTGTCTTTCTTTCTTCTTTTATTGGCGGTTGGCATACCAATTCGGTGCATTACCACCACCAACTGTTTGGGGTGTGGAGCTTCAATGCGGATTTCTATATATATATATAAAAATGTAAAAAATAATTTAAAAAAATCTTAAATTTGATTAAATAAGTCTGTTTCTTTAAGGTATCTTATGATAGCTGGCCATGCTGATGGTTTTGATGCAGAAAAAGAAAATAAACCCTCTACTGATAAATGTGTATAACCTAAATCTTTAATTTGTTCTAACAATACGATTTGTCCTGTATGCTTCACATTCTATGAGTATATGTTCTACCGTTTCTCTCCTATCACAATTAATGCATAATCCTTTTTCATGTTTCCCTAAAAGATTGAGACCTGTATGTCCAATTCTTAGTCTTGCAATTACAGATTCCTCCCTTCGCTTCCAACCACCCTGCCTCATTGTTTTCACTTGTTTCTGTATTTTATATAAAAATGACCTTTTGTCTCCTTTTCCCATTGCTCTTGCCCTAACTCATTGATTTTTGTTTTAATGATATATTTAATTTCCATTTTACTCAATGAAACTATCCATTGTATGTCTGACATAAGAGTCTTTTTAGCCAAACGGTCAGCTTCTTCATTACCTTCTATTTCAACGTGAAATGGTGAAAACCTAAACTAGTCATGCAGAGCTATTTAATGTTTGGGCAATCAACCTAAAAGGCAACACCTGGGCAACAAGAAACACCTGTCAGTCACATGTTCCAATACTTTTGCTCGCTTGAAAAATGGGTGGGTTCAAACAAAGGCCACGTTTACACAAAGCCGGGTATTTAGCAAAACGAATATATTCCCCCTCTCCGTTTTCAAAAATAACATCGTTTACACACCCGCATAAATACGCCGTCGAGCACCATCATAACTATGCCAAACCTATGGGCGGCAGTGTATGGGGTTAAAGATAAAGCCATGCAAGCCAATCTGAATCCTCAGAAACGACAAGAGAGAACCTAAAACGCCGTTTCTTCCAGTTCACACGACAACACATAACCGGCGTTTTCAGAAATCTCCACTTTGGCCGGAGTTTTTAGAAATAATCGTTTTCAGTGATAAAAACGGCGTTTTCGTGTAAATGAGAGGGAAAAACGCAGAGAAATATCTGTGTTTTCCCATCGTTTAAAAGGGGCCAAAGAATGGTATGTTGTGAGTTGTTTAACACATCTAGATGTGCATGAATACCAGGAAATAAAAGCTGAAATTCTGAACTATTGTCTCATACTCATCTTTTGATCTTAAACTCAAATATCTTCAGTGAACAACAAAAACAAAGACATTTTTGCCTTACCGTTCCAATAGAGAGCCTAAGTCCTTCCCCTTCTGGTCGACCACCATGGGACCTTATTTCGGAAAAATATTGAATGGTAGTCAATGGCGTGAGACAACAAATATTTTGATCTCGTTTGAATTGTGCCCTGAATTACACATATGATGTTTGTCAATTTAAAAGATACATTTTAAAGTAAAGAAAGTCGCAGTTTGATGTAAAACCGTTGAGGTACTGTGAAAATACGTAATTACAAAGACTACAAACCCCAAAGGCGCACATTTTCTCTCAATGAATGAAGCTAACTTTACTGAGGCTGTCTGTCATTGTTTCTACAGTCTTACGTTATAATCGTAACCTTACGCCGTCCTACCTGAGTGTTTTGTACCAGACTGCACACACACGAGCAGCGGATCTCGTTTCTCTTCCCGGGAGATGTAGTTCATAGAGCGATTTTCAAATAAAACTAAATGTTACTCTTCTGTTGTATGACAAACTGCGACGTTTTTGACTTTCAGAATTATCTTTTAAATTGACAAACATCATATGTGTAATTGAGAGCACAGTTCAGATGGAATAAAAAGATAAGTTGTCTCTCGCCATTGACTACCATTCATATTTTTTCCGAAATAAGGTCCCATGAGCCGGAAGCGGAGGGGCGGGACTTAGGCTCTCTATACTTTTGGAGGGGACTGTAGGTCATTTCACCCACCACTTCTTGAAATTATCTGTGGCCATTGTTGATTCCAAAGCCGGTGCTGGATAAACAGCGAGTGTGCGCGTTCGACAGTAGGCTGTGGTATGCTAAATTATTTATGACAGTGGTAATGGATAATTTTGCTTGCAACCCGTAGGGAGACTGCAGAGGAAAAGTTCAATGGTGTTGCTTTAACTGGATTCCACTCTTCTTATTATTGCATCCATTATGATGAGTGTTCAAATTGGCAGACAGAAGAAAGGTGAAAAATCTTTAATAGAAATAAAAATACTAAATATGTAAATTAATTGCTAATAAAGCTTATTAAATGTGACTCCGTGTTTCGCTTGATACGCCATTCCCCTCTGAGGATGGGATACGAGTGCCTGTTCTGCTCCTCAGGTGAGTTCCCCGGCTGGAACGTCAGTGATTGACATTCTTCGTACACAGCCCTGTCCATTTTTCCACCCCAATAGGTGCAGGAGGCTTGCTCGGGGCGATGAAAGGGGCAGCAGTGGTTGTGTCTTCCATAGGGATACCAATATTTCAGTCGTTCTGACGTCGTTCAGTCGTTGTTGAACTGATAGGGAACGTGACATTCCTCAAGGAGGAAATGGAGAAATTATGTCCCATTGCCCCAACTCCTTTAGCCTTATTTGGCACATCCGGGAACTCATTTCGGCTCCTAGGCAGAAAACGTATAGGTTGTATCTGCGATTGTGGGGGACGTCACTGTCACTTCTGTTTGTGTTTGAAGCGAAATCCCAAACAAACCAAGTTAGCTCACCCCTCCCTCCCGTTTTGTGCATCATGAAAAACTCACATACTAAATCCCCACAATCTGATATTCGCTAGAGCTATCCAAGTTTAGTCGAGTTGCACTCATATTTTTTAAAGAATTATATTTTCAAACACAGTTCACATACAAAAAAGTCAGCACTAGAAGCTACTCACCTGTCCAGAAGAAACAGTGCAACCTTGGCATCCGATTTAAATTTTTCAATTCTTCGAGTTCTCTCCACCGTTCAAAAGCCTTCACGATTATTATTTGTTTCTTTGATGAAAAACGACGATATTCTAGGGCTGTCGCGGTTATGGAATTTCCCTTGCGGTAATGTTGAGTGGCTCAATAGCGCGACATGCGGTATATTACCGCCATTTATTTATTTAATTTATATGTATTTGTTGCTATATAAATAAAGTTTACGATGTGGACAAAAACAAGGACATTTTCAGTAACCAATGTAACCGAAACTAAACAGCGTCTACGGTGTATGCACATTGAAAGACTTCCACTCAGCGCGCATGACAACGGACTTTGAGCGAGTCATTGAACCGTTCATTCAACGAACCCGTTTAAAAAAGCTGATTCATTAAAAGAGATGTAATGAAACAAGATGTTAATTATTTTTAACTTTGAGGTTCAACTTTTCAAGGTTCAGCTGAGCAGCAATGCGTCGCATGGGCAACGCTGAAGCTGATGCTTCACTTATTAGAGACCAATATAGCATTGATTCAATGCGTGACTCACTGATTTTATTTCCCCGCGGCTTATGCTGTGGGATGCTGACCATCGCTGCTGCTGACGCGCATTTATGGGAAAATACCCGTGAGAAGAACGTTAAAATGATGATGCGACAAATATTTCGCTTCCCTTTGACACGACAAGCTTTTCACGACGTCAAAGACAGACGCAGGTAATTGCACACGCTCTGCCAATCTCTCTCATTCACTGTCTGTGTGAAGCCTGTAGGCTACACATCACTATGATAAACAGTCTTATCATTATGAACTTGTTTAACATTCAATAGACATGCATAAAGTTCAAAACAAGAAGGGTATAGCCTTATAAAAAAACAAAACAAAACAAAAAACATGAATATCGCGGGTGCTGCGGTTACGTGCAGTCCTCTGCGGTTGACTTGTCAGAAGCGCAGCACTACAATATTGCGGTTATCGCGACAGCCCTACGGTATTCCCTCACCCTAATCTTCCTTCTCTTCTTGGGGATTGCCTCTTCCATGTTAAATGTGTCTGGTCCATTGATAGCATAGGGTTGATAAACAACACTCGCCCCTGTCGGTGATTGGTTAGAACACTTTTTGTTTTGATTTTGGGTGGTGGTTGTACACTCTAAAAAAATGCTGGGTTGTTTTAACCCAATTTTGGGTAAAATATGGACAAACCCAGCCATTGGGTTAAAAATGTAATTTAAAAATGTAACCCAATGGCTGGGTTTGTCCATATTTTACCCAAAACTGGGTTAAAACAACCCAGCATTTTTTAGAGTGTACCCATTTGTTTTTGTGTGCAGATCTCAGAGCCTAGGCTGCCAACAGAGATGCGTTTGCAACCCGATCACACTAAATGCGTCTTTATAGCACGCATGTGTATTGTCGTGTAATATATACGCTAAAGTGAGTTTTTACGTGCATATGATACGCATTGGTTGGTTAGGTTAAGTTTAGGTGTGGGGTAGGGTGCGTGTGTATTGTACGTTTGGCTAGAATTAGTGGTGTGGGGTGCGTGTGTATTATACGCAAATGAACTGCGTATCAGTTGCACGCGAAAAACTGTGTCTCATATGCTCGTAAAAACTCATTTTTGTGTATAAATTACACGATAAAACATGATGCGTGTTATAGAGATGCATTTACGTGAGAACAGGCTGGCTTATGAGGTGGGCAGCTAGCGGATAGTTAGGAAAGATTAGATGAATGTGACAATTTTTTTTTTTTTGGGGGGGGGGGGGGGGGGGGCTGAAAACGCTGATACAACCTTTAATGTGAGTATTTGCACACTTCCTTATATACCCGGAAGCGGGGAGCAGATTGCGATTTAAATCTCATTCACCAATGTGCATTGGCTGGTTCTGTTACCACTCAAAGGTGATTGGGCTCTCAAGCAAGATCCCGATTAAACAGTTGTTCTGATGTAACATCTTTGTTACTTCCTTTGGGAAATGGGGGTTACACTAGTAACCTGGACATTCACAAATACTATGTGTTCGGGTTCAGTCTCTTTCGTCTGTTTATCAGGGTTCGTACGTTTTGAAAAAACCTGGGAAAGTTATGGAATTTGAAAAATGCAAATTCCAGACCTGGAAAGGTTTTGAAAAAATAAAAAGACCCAGAAAGTTTTGGAAAAGTCATTGAATTTTATTTTTTAATTTATTTTTAGATAAATATATTATAATATATTAGCCTGACTTCGTCATACTCATATTCTAATGAGAATATGAGTCTGAGACCGCTCCATTAAGCTTTGATTATGAGGCGTGTCGTAACCGAACCAGGAAAAAACAACAACTCTGCACTCAATTGGATAGTCGGTAAACCTACAACCAATCAGAGCAACGCAGTAAGTCAACTCCTTTGCATAGCGCCGTTTTCAACTACAGGACTTACTTATTTTAGAAGTCAAATAACGAGTGTTGTTTTTTTTACTTACTTCTCCATGAGTGTGACCAAAGGAGAAACCACAACGACCACAGGCTTTTCATTACGTCCCATCTTCTTAGTGACCATCGGAGCCAGCTGATAAGTTACACTTTTCCCGAATCATGTGGGAAGGATGGCAAAATATCTTTCTGATCGACAAATGCCTTGATTGCAGTTCTCTGTTTGTCTATTAAAATTAATGGGCTGTTGATTTATTTTACAACAGACGCGACAGCGGAATCCATACCTCTTAATTCTCCAGCTGCAGTCATCTCTGTGGGAAATCAGTTAAGCGCTCGTTGATAACGTTATGATTACTTGCAGATCAATCTGTCCATCATCGTATAAAGCCCGCCCTGGCAATTTGATTGGCCCGATGATTTCTGAACCGATCATAATTACTCCTCAATGGATCGAATCCAGACCGAACTTCCCGTCCAAAAAATGTTGTGGGCGGAGTTCGGGCTGGCATCCAGGCTAGCATAATATGTGATTAATACAAAAACTGTTTAATAAAAAAAAGTTGTCTTAACATCCTTATATTCGGGCGGCATAACGTTCAGTTCACTTCCGATTCACTCACTTGCTGCCTGATTTGAAGTTGGTGCTGACGGCTCGATCAGACGAGGCCGATCCAAATCCCCATATTATGCGTGTACTATTCTGTGTTATTGTTAAACCCCACAAAAGGCACAAAAACATTTTAAAATACCATAAGGTTTTCGTTCACTCTATTATACGTGTTCTGAAGCCATTTTGTGAGATAGAAATTAATATAAAAGTCATTAAATTCAAGATCACGTAAACTTTTCCCTCCGCTGCGGCTGTCAGTCGTTCTCCATTCAGCGTTCAAACAACGTGTTGCATTCTACAGTCAATGATGAAACTGTCTTCAAGATGATTCAATGTTAATACTATTATTATTGATCTGTAAGGTCTATGGTTTCGAATGGAGAGACTTTATCTTGCTGGACTTTATTGCTGTGTAACTTAATCGTCTTACGTTCTACCGTGTGTCGGATGCTGTCGTTCACTATGTTTACACTGGTTACTTACCACTACTTTGTTTTAAACCTATGTTATTAACATTTTCTTTTCTCTCTGTTGGAATAGGTGGAGCAATGATGACATTCAAAGGCACTCATTGGCTAAGAGCCGGCGCATGGCAATGCGAAGACCGGCCTACATGTTTAACGCCCGTTACAATAGTCTGACCTCAATTGAAGAGCGTTTCCTAGAGGCAGCTGAGTATGGAAACATTCCTGTCATCCGTAGGATGCTGGAAGAACTTCCGGAAATTAATGTCAACTGTGTGGACTACATGGGCCAGAATGCATTGCAGCTTGCAGTTGCCAATGAGCATCTAGAAGTGATAGAACTCTTGCTGAAAAAAGAGAACCTGGCCAGGATAGGGGACGCTTTGCTTTTAGCCATAAGTAAAGGATATATTCGTATTGTGGAGGCCATTTTGGCCCACCAGGCCTTTGCAGACACAACCAAACTCACGAGCAGCCCCCTCCAGACGGAGACACACGACGACTTCTTTGCCTACGACGAGGATGGTACTCGGTTTTCCAATGATATTACACCCATTACACTAGCCTCTCATTGCCACGAATATGAGATTGTGCACATTCTGCTAAGGAAGGGTGCCCGCATTGCACGCCCCCATGACTACTTCTGCAAATGCAACAGCTGCCTTTATCACCAGAGGCATGATTCTTTTAGCCATTCACGTTCCAGAATTAATGCCTACAAAGGGCTGGCTAGCCCTGCCTACCTTTCCCTGTCCAGTGAGGACCCAGTACTGACGGCTCTAGAGCTTAGCAATGAACTGGCTGTACTAGCCAACATAGAAAAAGAGTTTAAGGTAGGCATAATATGTTGTTGGAAGAGAAAATATAGATTGTATTAATAAACCCTCACTAGGCATCCCCCATTTTGGCACGTGGGGCATTATAAAAGACATACCCAAAATAAAAATGTTGCTGCTCACAAGTCATTCTGGATAGATACATGTGGCGAGCAGGATGAGGCCGAGGACCGTTAGAGATACAAGAACGGTGTGTCGGGCAGGTGTCGCTCATTATCAATAATACCACCGGCCTCACGCCATTCTCCCACGGCCCTTGGCCTCGTCCTGCTTGCCACAATACATGATCAAGATATGAAGAGTTCAGATGCAAAAGCCTCTAAATGCCATTTGAAATTTTCTTCTAAAATGACCATTTTTATCAAACTTGTATATTTAAATTCAGTAATTTCACTTAAATGACAATTAATAGCTAATCTTCATTGCCATTTAAGTGAAATTACTGAACTTAAATATACAAGCTTGATAAAAATGATCATTTTAGAAAGAAATTTCAAATGGCACTTAGAGGCTTTTGCATCTGAACTCTTCATATATTTAAAAAGATAAGAGAATGACTTTTTATAAAATTTGTAAAAAAAAATATATGAGAATGATTTTTATAAAATTTGTATATAAATAATTGCAACATCAATTGATGAACAAAATTAAAGCAACAGTGCGATTACGTGACGGTGCACAAGCACAGAATAAATATACAGTGCGGTGAGCACGCTAAATACAAAAGAATCTCCCAGCATCGTTCAAAATTGACCATAATCATAAAAGGAAATTTGCTGTATGCATAATAACTGGAAAGGGATATCAGATGCAAGCAGAATTAATACAATGCACCCAAAATTTAAGATATGGTGGAAAAAAAAACTCCTTAGTATGATTTAATATTTATATTTATAACATGATATTAAACAATATTTCCAGAATAATTGTGCCATTGCAAACACGATAATGATTTTATACAACAGTTTAATAAACAAGGAGTGAATATTGTGATGTGACATTTTAGACATAATATTTTCAGTATACGACAATATACAATAGTTCCAACGACAATAGTTCCAAACAAGCCACAGAAAAAGAGTTGAGTCAACTCGTACGAATTCGACGAATGATTAAAAAGTGGCTAATTCGTAACAATTCATACGACCTCACTCGTACGAATTAGTACGATTTTGCTAAAACGTACATATTTTACGAATTGGCCAATTCGTATGAATTCGTATGGATGACCTAACCCTTACCCCGCCCCTAAACTTAACCGTCACGTGGGTTTAGACAAATCGTACAAATTCGTACGAGTGAGGTCGTACGAATAAGTACGAATTAAACATTTTTTACTCATTCGTCGAATTGGGCGTGAGATAGTGTTGGTTGAGTTGCGCGTATCTGAACGAATCCAGGGTTTTCTGATTCAGTGACCCAGTTACTTAGTTCTAGAATAAATCTGTCATTTTGATTTTTGACATATCAATTAAATGAATGCCTTTATGACTCGTTCATTAAGGCAGTGATTTGCCCCCACCTACTAGCAGTATTAATTTCATAATTAAAAATATAATTTATTTATTTTTTTAGTGTCTCATTTTTTCCACATTAAAATGATTACATGTAAATTATAAAAGGGCGCCTATAATGCTCTTTTACAGGTTCATAATTTTGTTCAGTGGGTCTCTAATAGAATAGGTTAACATGATTTAATGTTCAAAAACCTCATTCTTTTTCTTATAATTTATATTGTTGCAGCACCTGTTTTCACCCTCTGTCTGAACGGTCTGTTTTAGTTTCGGTTTCTTCAAAAGAGATCTTCAGAAAAACCCAGTCTTCTCTGATTGTTCAACCAGCCCCCATCTGTGATGATTAGTCTACTTAGAGCGTGCGTTGGAAATTTAACTTCCCTTACCATAATCATCAAGTCCCTAGTCTTCCTGGGGTCCTGTAAATACTACTGTAATTACATTATCAGCAAAAGTCCGATAATGACAGTTTCAAAGCACCTTCGCAAGCACAACTTAAGCAGGACATTTGAGAGTGGATTTTTTTTTTATTTGATGCTTCTCTTACATTTCAGTTGTAACTCATTTCTCTTCATCATGGTAAAAACTGTCCGTTAATGCACTGGATTGAAATGCATTGTTCAGGAAACAGTCGTTAGAAAAATGGCGAGAACACAACAAAAGGTAAATCAATCAAAGGTAAAATAAAAAAACAACACATGTCCCCTTTAAATGATGGAACATGAAAGAATAGGATATTTGGGATATTGTCAACACAGTAAAGACTGGGTGTGTCCAAACATTTAATTAGGTATAATCAATATCAGACAGGAAGTACATTAGAAAAAAGACAAGCAACAAATGGGTTTAAGAAATATAATTATTTTAACTTTTTATGCACAGTGCATATGGGTGTGGGTGTGCAGTCCTGCCTGGTAGTTAGTGAGTTTGCAGCCTTTGCCATAGAGTGGGTGGATTTGCTCTTCTTGCTTTTATTCTTATTGATGGGTGTAAGGTTTTGTATGCAGATTCATCTTAAACAGATGGTAAGCCTGCTCTCTAGAAAGAAATGAAAAGCATATTATCTGCTACGAATCACTTGCCAGTTGCATTCAGTTTCCAAGTATTAAGGATATCATAGGTGGCAAACTTTGCTGTAACAATATTTCTGGCAAGAAATGTTTTTGTAACACTTCAATATCTTTCATGAAGTCAATTAACCCTTTGATGGTCTTCGTTTAGGAGTCACGCCCTGAGCCTTCCCGGTCAGAAGTGACCGGACACCTAAAAATGAAACTTCCTCCATCCCAGTATAAACCAATGCAATTTATTTTTGTTCTATAATATTTATTCTTTTTAATTTAGTATTTTGAGACAATTTGATCGAATTTATTAATATTTATGCTATAGTCGTGGTCTAATATATATATATATATATATATATATATATATATATATATATATATTATTAATGCAGTATTTTAGTTTAATATAGAGTCTATGCATTCATAAATATATATATATATATATATATATATATATATATATATATATATATATATATATATATTTGAAGAAAATTAACACCATCTGGTTAAAGCATAAAGAAAAGGCGTAGAACCATGGTGTAACCGGGAGATGAACATCATGGATGTGCAGCTGATAAATATGCAGTAACTGTGATGCTATCGTGTCAATATCACCTTGTTAAATCTGTGCCACAGAGAATTAAGGCAGTTCTGAAGGCAAAAAAGGGTTCAACCCATTTTGGGTATAATAAAATGGATGTGATGTTATTGTGGCCTCAAATTAATAATACATTTCCTTGTTTTATTAATTTGTTCCCTCGTTTTAGCAAATTGTGGCCACGTTTAATAATACATTACCTCTTTTAAATCATGGCCTCGAAGTAAGAACTCGTTCCCTCTTTTACTAAGTTGTGGCCACGTTGTAATACTGTATTTGTTCCCTTGCTTTAGTTAAATCAAAATGAAAATTAGTACAGCCATGTAGCTAAAACAAGGGAACAAATTTAAGTCATGGGAATGAATTCTTAATTCATGGCAATAATATATATATAATATAATTATATATATATATATATATATTATATATATATATATATATATATATAATTAAAAAATTATAAAAAAATTCTAAAAAATTATATATATATATATATATATATATATATATATATATATATATATATATATATATATATATATATATATAATTTTTTATAATTTTTTGTCCACATCTCATTTGTGAGGCTCCACAGAAATTTACTTGAATTTTTTTTTTTTCATTTTAAGGTATTTTTAGGCTCGAAATGGTGTCATTTTTTATCATACGTATGTGTGTATATTTTCAACAGATCTATGCTAATTTCCATTCACAGAATGATTATAAGATGCTGTCTATGCAATGTAAGGATTTTGTAGTTGGACTTCTGGATCTTTGTCGGAATACAGAGGAGGTGGAAGCCATTTTAAATGGAGACACAGAGACAGGTGGCCACTTTGACAAGAGTGGCAGACCTAATCTAGTTCGATTAAAACTGGCCATCAAATATGAGCTGAAGAAGGTGGGTTTCTCTCATAACAAACATCAATAATGCACACAATGTTTTCAGATATAGTTATTTGGCAGATTGTTTCACCCAAGTACCCTTTAGTGTTGAAATACACTGTGGATGATAGTGCAGTAATATTAACATATCTGTTTGCTCTGCCTGCTCTTATGCCTCCCACACAGTTTGTAGCCCATCCAAACTGCCAACAGCAGCTTTTGTCCATATGGTATGAGAATCTGTCTGGGCTCAGGCAGCAGACCACAGCTGTCAAGTTACTTGTGGTTTTGGGGGTGGTGGTAGGTCTTCCCATCCTGGCCTTACTGTACTGGATAGCACCCTCAAGCAAGGTCAGACTGCAGTAACCTCCATCTTTAGTCAATGTGAATTCAGCCTGCTACATAACAATCATTCCACAATACTTGTTTTGTGCATTGTTTTTAACTCTAGATGGGGAAGATCATACGTGGTCCTTTCCTAAAATTTGTGGCACATGCAGCTTCTTTCACAATCTTTCTTGGCCTTCTCATCATGAACGCTGCTGACCGTTTTGAAGGGACAACTCTCTTACCAAACATGACCATCCACGACCACCCCTCCCAACTGTTCCGCATGAAGATCACACCTTTTACTTGGATGGAAATGCTGATCATTTCCTGGGTCGTAGGTCGGGCATCTCTCTGTTACACAACAAATCAAACATTTATTCTAAATTACATCATTTCATAATCTCACATGATGTTCCAACCTATATAATTTTTGGAACACAAAAGTAGAACTTTTGCAGAATGTTCATACTGCTCATTTTCTGTATCAAAGTTGGTGTCTAAGTTCCAAAAAAGCATATGACCAGTGTAAATGGGTTTGGAACGACGGGTGAGGAAATGATTACACATTAGACATCAAGCTTAAGGAAAGTTCCCACAGTGATGTACTAAAATGAATCCCAAATGACTGCTGCAAGCACACAACGAATCAGAAATGAACGAGTCCAACAGCTGTCACATCTGCCTTATCAAAATATATATTTTTAAAAATGATCTGTTCATTTAGAAAAAAAAAACCTAAACTTTCACTACAGACTCAAACCATTTGTTTAAAAATGTCAGATACGAAATGACTGGGTGTATGAACATTTTTAAAATAAAACTAATTACCTCTTTTTTTTCCTTCCCATTAAAGGAATGATTTGGGCTGAATGTAAAGAGATATGGTATCAGGGTCCTCGGGAATATCTGCTGGAGCCTTGGAACTTGCTGGACTTTGGAATGTTGGCCATTTTCGTGACTTCCTTCATCGCTAGATTTATGGCATTTTGGCATGCAAATGTTGCACAGAGTTACGTCGACAAGCGCTACACAGATCTGTCAAACATTACCTTGCCCCTTGAGATAGAATACTATCGTCTTGGTGAGTACTGCTGTCAAGCTTCACTGAAGAAATAATGCTTCGTCCATTTAAAGGGGACCATTTATGCCCCTTTTCAGAGTCTTGATTTTGGGTTTGGTGTCTACTAGAATAGGTTTTCATACTTGAATGTTAAAAAAACAAAAACATTTTGCACATATTTCAAATTGTTGCCGCATAATAGCGCCCCTTTAAAAATAAAGAGATTTTTGTTTTATGGAATGTTGATCATACATACAGTAATATTGGATAATAGCATCTATCAAGTAAATACATGTAGGCCTAATATGCTTATTTATGCATTTATTTCTTAAAATTTTGTATTTCCCACTGATATATTCTCTACCAATATGATGATAAGGTGGTGGTAAATATGATAAATTATTATTTGCTTAAAAAAATAACTTGAAATACACAATACTACACATATCACAGTAAAGTGAGATGTAGCATTGTCAATGTTAATTCTTATACGGTACGGGGCGCTATTAAGCATCTTCTGAAATAGTACAGAACAAGCATTGCTCTTGGACATGTAAGCCAATGCAATAATCAAACTTAACCAGAATATAAATCAAAACTGCCTCACGTTAATGAATGAAATGTTGGCCTATGAAGAAATATAAGACTGTGAAGCTTTGAGGGTGTTGATGGACTTGATCTACTCCATTTATATTTTGATACCTTCCGAAGTCTTTTACAAAAACACAAAAACGTGATTGAAACTTATCCACTTTTTAGTATTGATAAATATTGCAGGTAACATTTTTTTTTTTTAAACAGAACCTCTGTTCTTTCTTTTAATATATTTTATGTTCACATATTTAACAAAATATTTTGGGGGCCTTGAATTTTTTGTGAAAATGATCAAAAATACTGGCGCTGACTGGCAAAAAAACTACTGGCGGGAAAGAGTTAAAGGGATAGTTCATCCAAAAATGAAAATTCAATCATCATTTACTTACCCTCAATTGGTTCCAAACCTGTATGAATTTCTTTCTTCTGCTGAACACATAGGCTGAGTTGTTGACAGAATTTACATTTTTTGGGGAACCATCCCTAATGAAGACACATGGGAACACAAATGTAGCATGACTTTCCATTTTAAATTCCTTCAGCTTCACCATTTTAAAAACCTGTAGAAAAGACCAGGGGCCGTATTCACAAAGAATTTTATGGCAAAAAGTAGCTCCGGGGTCCACGACACAAGCGGGAATGCTGCATTGATCTGCAAACAAAACCTCTCCCATGTCTCAAGCTAAGTTTGCTTGATATCCCAGTGCCGAATTTCCTTTTTTTTTTTTATAGCACCAACTGGACCAGCAGCAGTAACTGATCCTGCGTCCAGTTGGGCTTTCTTTTCCTTTTTGGCGAGTTCATAATCCACCGTCATTCAACTATACATTACTTCAATAGGAGCAACATTTTTGAGTAGTCTATTTAGGCTAGGATGTCAAGCAACCAAGCAAGTGTTAATGCATGTGTCGTTTTTCATTATTAGGCAAGTGGCGGTTTTCATTAGGGTATTTAGGCTACCTTGATTTCATTTAATACACGACTTTTCTCTTTCTCTCTACCTTTTTAGAATTACACTTCAATGGGGCCTGCACAAACATGTCATTATATATGCATTTCGATGGCATTACTATTATTATAGTGTAGGAAACATATTTCCATGATTTGTTGCGTCTGTGTTATGTTTCGAAAGATAACCCTGTCATAGGAGTTATAATGTTTCCTTACCTGAGTAGGTCTGAATGGCATTGTGAATAACTTTTAAGAGAAAACTCCTTGCTAAAACATTTTAGTGCGATTTAGGAGTACTCCTAGTGGTAAGATAAAATTCTTCGTGAATACGGCCCCAGATTCTCCGCCCTTACAAGTTTCCTTTTTATATATTTCAGCTCGTGTCCACTGGGTTCCTTCAGACCCTCAGCTGATCTCCGAGGGCCTTTATGCCATAGCAGTGGTTCTTAGCTTCTCTCGGATTGCGTACATCCTGCCGGCAAACGAGAGCTTTGGGCCCTTGCAGATCTCTCTGGGCAGGACTGTGAAAGACATATTTAAATTCATGGTGATCTTCATAATGGTGTTCGTGGCCTTCATGATTGGAATGTTTAACCTCTACTCGTACTATCGTGGAGCAAAGCAAAACGGTGCCTTCACCACGTAAGCAATGAACATAACTGGTTGATTCACATTAATTCCTTTGATGATTGTTTACCTCTTCCTTTGTAATCGTATCACATCGTGATATAATTACAAAATGCCCAGAGCCTTTGGCAGCAGTGCACATGGACATACTGGATGTAGGCGTTTGGCAAATTCAATTATCATGACTACCACACCATGACCATGTCCATGTGGACATCTTCATGCTCTTGATATTTAAAAAGCCTCAGGTCGATATGAAAGAGATAAGTAATTCACCGAAATACAAAATGAATTCATAAAAAAAAAATGGACTGTTGTGCCATTTAGAAAATACAGTAGCTTTTTAGAACATTATGCGAGTTGCACCAACCCAATGTCATTAGTAAATGTAACTATTTTATGAGTTGACGATTTTGGCTGAATTTGTACATGAAAACGTTTTTTTTTTTTGTTTTTTTTTAGACAAAAGAAGTATATGTACTCAAACATTCACATTTATTGATTTTTTAAAGGAAATTGATGAATAAAATACTTTTTCCATACTACCATACTAATATATAACATATATTACCCTACTAATATATAACATACCCCCAGACCTTAAGGAAGTTGTCTGTTTCTTCTCTTTCTTCTTCTCCAGTGTGGAGGAGAGCTTTAAAACTTTATTCTGGGCTATTTTTGGACTTTCTGAGGTCAAATCTGTCATCATCAACAACGGGCACAAATTCATCGAGAATATTGGCTATGTACTCTATGGAGTCTACAACGTTACCATGGTTATAGTCTTACTCAACATGCTCATCGCCATGATCAACAACTCATTTCAGGAAATTGAGGTAATCATATTATGAAATGAGATTTGTGAAATGACCAGACGTTAGGATGGGATAGTAGAGGCCAAGGCTAAATGTCCAGACCCCATCATTTCCCATTCATATTCCTTTTCAAATGAGATGCAAATTTCAGACTACAGATGCTTTATATTGTTGTTACATTTGTTGAAATACAACGGGAAGTCCTCTTTGGTCACAGTAGAACTTTTTTCTCATCAATCGACAATCATTTGTTTAATAATTTACAGCCTGTTTGTGTACACTGTGTAGAAACAACTTCAAGTCAAGTCAAAACGGGCTGTTCACAATGTAATACAGTAGCAACCAACAGTGAAATATAAATTGGTTATGCATTGAATGGAACATGTACAACAAATAAAGCTGCTGCCTCAAAGAAAGAATGTGCTTAATAATAAGATTTATTGCGCCAGAGAGGTCTGGTAAGGCAACAGGAAAAGAGGAAGTTATTTTTGATGCATTTTATTGCCAATCTGGGGATCCCGTTATTTGAACATTACTAATATGGCAACACACACTTAAAAAAATTTTTTTACTAATAATGTACTCACCCCCATGTCATCCAAGACGTCCATGTCTTTCTTTCTTCAGTCGAAAAGAAATTAAGGTTTTTGATGAAAACATTTCAGGATATTTCTCCATATAATGGACTTCACTGGGCACCAAACGATCCAAATGAGAGTTTTAGTGCAGCTTCAAAGGGCTTTAAACGATACTACACAATGAATAAGGCTCTTATCTAGTGAAACGATCGGTCATTTCAAAAATAAATTAAAATTTTTAAGTTTTATAAGCATTAATGCTCGCTTTGCTCTGTTCTGTGATGCGCGTTTGTGAGTCTCCTGTTCGAACTCGTTCATCAAAATGAACAAATCTTGGTTCATTCAATGAACGAAATGACTCAAAAAAGATTTGTTCATTTTGTTCATACTGTTTTTACATACTGTGTTTTTACAGATGCTATACAACAATTCAAGTTTTACTGTCTACACAACAACAACAACAACAACAACTGTGTTTCTGAATATCCTCGCCCTGGCAAGGGTTTTCAAAAATGTTTCCATGTGGACGAACGGCCGAACCGTGTAAAAAACGGCACGGTTATAAAAATACTCGTGTCTGTGTGGACAAGGCCTTAGATTTTTAGTAGTCATACTTGAGGATATGTTAGGACGTCGACCAAGGACATGCCATTTTCAACTTTGGATCTATAATGTTTTTTTGGTGGAATTTCATGAAACTTGGTGCGAGTCCTTGGATTGTCCTGTTGTCTTTATCGGTCAAGTTTTGTTAAAGGCCTAGTTCACAAAAATCCAAAAATTAAAACTCTTTTATTAATTACTAACCCTCATATTGTTCCAAACCTGTAAGACTTTCGCTCATCTTCGGAACACAAATAAAGATATTTTTAGTGAAATCTGAGCGCTTTCTGTTCCCCCAACAGCTACGCAACTGACACTTTGACACTTCAAAAAGTTCATTAAAGCTACACTGTGTGATTTTTACCCCCATTTAGCAGTGAAAAGGGAATATTAGTTTCTGTTCCTCTCAATTCCAATTTCGTTTTAACTCCTACGGTGGCCAATGTAGTCCAAGATTAACATGGCTTCCAGTTCGACCTTGTCCATGAGTGTTAACTCAAACGTAAACGCGAAAGGCGAAGCTTGAATTAACGGGTATGTCCCTCTTTGGCTAATGTACTTTCAAGATGGAGGGGAAACATGGCAACCAACATTAGAACCCCTTACCCGTATGTTTTTTCAATGGCATATTATACACTCACGAGAATACTTTATTACTTGAACAAAGTAAATATACATTAATGAGCACATATATTTTTGAAAGAACTAAGTGTTTTTAGCTAAGAATAAACTAAAAGAGTTACACAGTGTAGCTTTAAGGTATCTTAAACTAATCAACATGAATTGAACGGTTTAGTATAAAGGTATTACATTGCCTGTGGATGAACAAAAGTTCTATGGGTTTGTGAGAAATTACAGATATTTCATTTTTGAGCGGATAACACTAAGTTTGGATATTGCGTTCAGCAGCTTGGTAAAAATGGGCATTGCCTGACCAATTAATTAACGTATAACTTTGCAATGCTTCGACAAATCAAAATTCTGTTGGTAACTTTTTGCCAGCACCATTCCTAGCTGCTGTGTGCTTATGTTGGGGAAGATCAACAGCCTTCGAAAGGAGTTCGAAAAAGTAGGTTTTTAGAAAATTCTAAATGAAATCGGCTTGACTTTTGGCGTAAAAAGATTTGTTTCAAGCGCTTAGGTTTCCAAAGTTATGATCCAAAAGGCAAATTGTGTGTCTGTGTGCTTTAAAACCGTATTATATATCTTTGTGACAGAACGATGCAGATGTGGAGTGGAAGTTTGCCAGGGCTAAGCTGTGGTTCTCTTACTTTGAGGAAGGAGGGACCCTGCCTGTGCCGTTTAACCTCATTCCCAGCCCAAAATCAGTCCTCAGCCTGGCTATGAAACTCAAACAGCTCCTGCTAATACCCCTCCACAGACACAAGGAGGACCTGAAGGAGGACACAGAGCTCAGTGAGGTGAGATAAAAACTGAATTGAATTGATCTGATGTGTGAGAGTTTTTGACAGCTTCTCAATGAAAATTGTATATTTGTATTGGTATTTGGTGCCCTCTTATGGTCAGACATCATAAGAAGCTTTCATTTATTGAAAGAACAAAATAGTTTTTAGTAAAAAATTCACAATTTTTTTTGTTCTCCAAGTCGGGTAAACAAAATGAGGCCAGTGAGAAGAATTCACCTCATACATCAAGTCGCTACCAGGTAATACACACAACTCTGACCAGTATACTATCCTGATTATTACACAGATACTTACTAAAATAAGTAAGCAATATGAGAGACAAGAATCTACCACCACTACTATGTATTGTACTGATTTCTTGCTATTTTTTGTATCCACAGAGGATCATGAAACGGCTAATCAAACGATATGTGATCAAAGCACGGACTGACAAAGAGGGAGATGAAGTTAATGAAGGTACAATTTGTCATTTCTATTCTGTTGTATTCAGCACACATTCGCACAAACTCATTGAGATAACCCTTTGAATGAGAATGTTAATCACTGAATATACCTAGTTATTTGGGGTCTGAGTTCATTTTTAAATTAGTTTATTTTGATTTGTTCATAAAATTGCCCTGTATTAAATGTCCTAATTTTGGTCTCCTACAATGTTTGAATGCATCCAAGGTCAAAAACGCGTTCATCTTCATCTTCGTTCATTTCAGCAACACTTATTTTCTCACAGTGTTAGGTCGAGGATTTAATCTCTCTAAACTCCTCTCTGAAAGCCTACTCTGCTCTGATTGGTCAAATGGCCAAGTCTGTTGTGACTCGTCTACCGCTTACAGTGTGTGTTGGAAATCAAATATCTATTACCATATTTGAATTTCAGCTCTGGAGGCTTGCTCAGCTCTTGTATACACAGTGAAATGAACAGTTATTTTGATGCCAGTTTTATCGTAGTCTCAGCCTCAGACGTCACTGGAACCTTTGTATGATGGATGATGATGGAATCTGGAACGTCATTCATCGCGTCAAGTGATATTCTTGTGCTTGCATAGGCCGTCTGCCTCAAGCTAGTTATTTTAGTCGATAAAGTTCACCCAGAGCTGTGTGGAGCACTTGATCATGGATGGATGCACTTTGATAGACATCAAAACTTAAACGGCCATTCACTGCCATTATAAAGCTTGGAAGAGCCAGGACATTTTTTAATATAACTCCGATTGTATTTGTCTGAAAGAAGAATGTCATATACACCTAGGATGGCTTGAGGGTGAGTAAATAATGGGGTAATTTTCATTTTTTGGGTAAACTATCCCTTTTAAACTTACTGTTTTTTTTGTTTGTTTGTTTGTTTTTTAAAGGGTTTATTTACTCACCTTCATATTATTCCAAACTAGAATTTGTGCTGTTAATAAGGATATAAACCTATGGGGAAATGCAATTATGACCAAAAAAAATAATAATAATAATTTAAATATAAATATTAAATATAATATATTATATTTATTAAAAATATATAAAAATAAATATAATAAACATAATAATAAATATAATATATTATATATATATATATATATATATATATATATATATATATATACTCTCTTGACTTTTGTGTCTTACAGGAGAACTAAAGGAGATAAAGCAGGACATCTCAAGTTTACGCTATGAGCTCCTGGAGGAGAAGTCCCGTCAGACAGAGGAGCTGGCAGACCTGGTCAGGAGACTGGACGAGAGGCTGACCAGTCAACAGAAACTGTAATTTTTCTGAACAGGAGCACTCTTTTCATTTTTCTCAATGATAAATCTCATTAGATAGTCGATTAGTAGATAGTTAATTTGTGTTTTCCTTCTGAAAATGCTAATAATGCTGCTGTTTGCCATTGTGTTGCGTCATATTCTAAATACGCATTGTTAAAAATATATAACAAAGTAACAGCAAGACACTGTATGAGACTTAATGTTTCTAAGTTTTGACCACTGTAAAAGTGTAGTTACTTAGTTTTGCATGGTGGTATTGAATTTAAGGAATGTATAAATGTGTCATATTTTAACATATTATGATTTTATGTTTTAAAATCAGGGTACACTATTTGTTGCAACCACCTCAAGCATGCTTTATTAACCCGAATTATTAATTATACAATTAAGTCTGACAGTTAAAAGGTGTCAGTGTTACTACAGAGTCAATAGTATATTTATAATTTTTAAAATGTAAAAATAAACGTTTTTTTAACACAAGTGGTAAGTTGCGCTTTCAACCCATTTGTTCCCTCTTTTGCATTCTATCTTTTATGTTCACACATGACACATGCACATATACAGTATAAAGTCTTATACGTTGACTTTGTTACTTTAAGGCAATGAACTATAGAGATTCTAATGGCTCACATTGTTAGTCGGGCTAAACATGATGTTACTAGACAGTTTAAGTTGTTGAGAGACAACATATTAATTATCGGTCCTAGACCTATTAAAATCACTAAATTTGTTCTGCAAGGTTGTTGCATTTACAAACTGGCAAATGATCAAGATCTCCCTGCTGGCGAAAAATGTGAGTTTAACAGAATTGAATGAGCGTAACTAACTTCTAGTGTGTGTGTGTATATATGATTGTACTGTATCTTTAACATTATATATATTATTATAAAAATGGAATTTCAGTTGATTAAAAAATAAGCACTTTATTGTTGTAGTAAAAAATGTTCTGTCACATGTGTTTTGACTACTTTTTGTAAGTTGTATTATTATATCTCTAGGTAACAAAAATATGAACAAAACATATTTTAGAAGGGCCTCATTGGTTAATTTTGCCTGGGGCCTCCACTTAATGTAGGTTTGCCTCTGGGTAAAAGGATCACTAGATCACCTGCATGGGGGCAAAATGCACAAAGTATTGATACAAATACTTTGGCTATAATATGTTTTTAATAATGTGTTTATGTTGATACTGGTTTAAAACAATCACTTTAGCAAAGTTTGTACTTTTTTGGTTTATTTTAATAAATAAAAAGGTAAAGATTCTGAAATCATTGAATGAGATGTCATTATAATTTAATAAAGCTTTACACTAATAACAAATAAATTATATTTTATTTTATTATATGATGATTTCATTATAAATATGGTGATGACATTTACAGTCTGAGTCTAATCATGTCATGTCAACAAATGGAAAAGTCAGCCAGCTGTTTATTACCATGATAATTATTAAGCCCTTTGGCCCCAAAGCATGGGCGCTTTTGAATCCAATGACCATATTTTTACATATTCTTCTGTTATTGAAAATCTGTGGCTTTAATTACCTTGAACAAAACTGAAAAACATTGACAAGACCTTTGTTTTCGATTCTCATTTGCTACATAAATATACAACAAAACCGGTGCAAAAACGACACATCAGCCTATGTGGCAAAAACAGTAAGATTAGCTACTACTCCGAATTTGACCCTGATTCAACCAGTGTGTCATGGTACGTCAAAGATGAGGAAGCACGGATCTTTATTTAACTAAACATAAAAAACACTCAGAAAACAGGTGAACCGCTACACAAACCAACCTTCACAAAGACAAGGCCAGACCAAACTGAACTGGAAACAAAGGGTTAAATGTGCAGAAAGACATTTCTGAAAAACGCTGTTGAAAGTGTATTGGCTGAGCACCACAACAAACCAGTAGCCAGTCAGCAGTAGGGGGCGTGTCCACTCATGATAGGAGAGAAAGTGAGCAAGAGGGAGCTTTGAAGAAATACTGTAGAAAGAGAGATGGCTGAGAGACATTATAAAAGAGAAATTGTCAGTGGAATATCATTGGAAAAAAAGGGTTATGATCAAGAAAGAGTTGTAGGACCCGATGCGTTAATATTAGAAAAGCCTTCCAGAACTGGAGAGAGCTAAGCAGGAAGACCTGAAAACGGATGCTGAGGTTGTGCTGTTTCTACTACATGCGTGAGTAACGTTGGTTTTGAGTGCGTACTGCTGGTGACTAACAATAAAGTCTTGCTTGTATATAATCTTGTGCATGGTGTTCATTTGTTGTTCTTCCTTGTTTGCCATCTTCACTTGATTTTTCATGAACCTTTATTTTGCTTCGCTTCTACTATGAAAAAGGGAAACATTGTGTGTTTGTGGATTTTGGGAGTGGAGCAATGAAGGAATGGCTGTGTTTGTTTGGGGTGATTTCAAATACAAATAGGGTTCAACAAAGATTCTCGGAAATCTGTCACTGGACTTAGAGTAACTAAACCATGGCAACATATAACAAGCAGAACAAAAGGGAACAAAGGAAACAGTGAAACAAAATGGACACTGAGTAACTAAACCATGCCAACATGTAACAAGCAGAAAAATAGGGAACAAAGGAAACAGTGAAACAAAATGATGCCAACCAAAAGTCCATAGAACTGTGACTCCACAAGGCACTGTTAAAAAAAATATGTTTTTTTAGAAGTTGTAAATAAAACAAAGATAACTGAAGAAGGTTTTACAAGAAAATACTTTCAGTGTTTGCTGTTTATTTGGGAAACATCACTAGCAATTTCTGAGTGAGCATTGTTTTAATTCTTTTTCAGTGTATGTTAATCTACAATATCACAGCAAAGTATGTTATATTCTGCTGTGAGTTCATGAGTTGTGATCTTGCAGTCTAAAAATGAAAGTGACAAGACAAAAAGTGTACCAAAAAGTGTGCCAGCATGATCAAAGCTTTAGTAAAAAAAAAAACCTGTTGTACACCTGTTGTACTTCAACATTTCTTCTGTAATCTGATTGATATTTTTTAGCTAGTAAAAGGCCTTTAAGTGCAATTCTAAAAGAATTGATGAAAATTGTAATGTACACAGGCATTTTTGTAAAGCTGCTTTGAAATATGTATTGTGAAAAGTGCTTTACAAATAAATGTGAATTTACCTGAATAAGGCATGTGCCTTTTTGCTTTGAAATGATTTTTATAAGTTAAATGTAACTTTCTTGAAACAATTTAGGTTTACTTGTTTGTTAACATCATGTATTAGAACAATTATATTAAATTAAATGTCCAATTAAACAGGATTTTGAGGAACGTTTATTTGTATATCTCTCTGATATTAATAATAACTATCAACTGATATTTATATGCATTTTATGGAATTTCATCTTACTTTTTGGCCACATTATATTAGCAACTGCATCAAATTGTGTATTTACTAAAGTTCCAATAAACTGTTCTTTAAAAATGGAAGAATGCAACGCTGTGACGTAATTTTGAACAAAATGAAGCGTAACCAAAGTTCGTTCGGAGTTCGTTTTGGGAACTTTCTGTAAAAGTTTGCTTCGGCTGGTAAACACCTTCGTACTACCATTGATCTGTTGTGATTACATAATAGATAGCTGTGGCTCTGAGGCTCTTCTTTTCCGCTTCATTCCTCCTGTTCAGTCTGTCGAGATCAGACTTCTGTGACTGAAAACATGAACACACTGGAGAGCTGAATTTGTGCCGAATTGCACAGCTTGTGCAAACATATTCATGTTGCTATGAGAACATATTCACATATTCATCTAGATTCTGAATGCTGGGTGGTGGCGGAATGTTCACTAACAGTGTGGTCATGTATTAACTATAAAATTCGTTTCACCCCTAAGCGAAGTACGAAAAAGAACTGTAATTGGGGCCTGGGCAGCCTTTCCCTCTAAAGACCAGAACACACCAAGCCGACGGTCGGCCATTGGGCAGTTTTTGTGCATTGGCCGACTAAGTTTCCTCAGTGTGTTCCGCACGGTTTCATGACGTCGGCTGAAAATAGTCCGCGTTGGCTTTGTTTTGCCCGATTCGACATGTTGAATCGGCGTCGGGCCGTCGGGGAAAGAAAGAACTCTGAATGGCTGTTCAGCTTAGCGATAGAGTCAGTGCACGAGAATAAAAGCAAAACAGCAAGCAAAGAAGTCAAAATGGTAAAGATAGAGGGCTTTTCTTATGTTACATCATCTTACCTAAGTGTTCCTTGGCGAATATTTCAATATTAACATGAGTGGAGTGGAATAAAGAAAGTATTCAGGATCAATATTCAAAACGGTAAGCACGCGCTGCTTTGTTTACGGTGTGTGTATCCAACCCGATCTCACGACCAAATCGTTCGAATTCGACGAATGATTAAAACGTGGCTAATTTGTAACAATTCACACGACCTCACTCGTACGAATAAGCGCGATTTTGCTAAATCGTATATTTTACGAATTGACCAATTCTTATGAATTCCTACAAATGACCTACCCCTTACCCCGCCACTAAACCTACCCATCACGTGGGTTTAGACAAATCGAACGAATTGAGAGGTCGTACGAATTAGACACTTTTTAATCATTCGTCAAATTAGTATGAATTGGTCGTGAGATAGCGTAGGTGTTTCTGCAGCCGGCAGCGTCAGTTTTCCTTTTTGAATGACGAATATAGACAAATATATCTGCAGAAATAGACAGTTGGCTCATTACACACAGGCGCAGAACACACATTATAGCTGACAGTCACCTGTAGTTCTCTCGGTGTGTTCATGTGCAACTTTTTACCCCGACAAGAGCGGACGAGAGGCGACAACAGAGTCGGCTTTCATCAGCGCTTTCATCAGAAGCAACCTCAGAACTTTATTCTTTATTCGTGCAACAAGCGATCATCAAAAAAAAAATTATAAAAAAAAAAAAAAAAAAAAAAAACGCTGGATTGTTTTAACCCCATTTTGGGTCAAATATGGACAAACCCTAACGGTGGGTTAAAAATGTTATTTAAAAACAAAACCAAAGTTGGGTTGTAACAACCCAGCATTTTTTTAGCGTGTGGTCTTCCCTGTTCAGTTCAGTGGTGCAGGTATAGTTTCCACACGAAACAATATATTCATCATAAAGGTATCTGTAATAGACATCTAACATGGCATTAAACCTGTCTCATAGTAACAGGTAGGGATGTTTCTTCCGAAGTTCAACCTGACCTCTCAGGAGACACTTTTCTCCCCACCACCTGCGGCAGAGTGTTGTCCATACAGATTTAATATACCAGGTGCTACTCTGCCTGGAAATGAGTCACAAATAAGTAGCTGGGGTGAAAAGCTTTTTTTCAGCATTGGTTGACTTGACTACCACTGCTCTGACCTCAGTAACAGCCTGTTTAGCTATATCCATTAAACCATATCCCAACATGGAGCATAGGGGTTTTGCATAATTTTTTGTTGTTGTTTTTCCATTACAGACAATCTCATTGTACATTATCCAGATTATTATTACACTGCTACTTAACCCAAACATAAATAATGAAAATATTGATTGGATTTTACATTTTTTATTCAATTATTTGGCTACACTTTATTTTTCGATAATCCACTTAAGACTTAAAGCAACTTCACAACTACATATAAATCACATGTTTTTTGCAACTAAATGTCAACTAACTCTCCTTAGATAATTAGTAGACTAGGTTAGGGTTTGTAGAATAGGTAGACATGTACTTGAAAAGCTACTTGCAGTCAGAAAAATGAAATGTCTGTTGAGAACCATTAAAATTAAGCGTTAGTATAAGCAGACAGGCTAATATTTTAATGACTGCTAGTTGTAGTTGCAAATTTACTTAGTAGAATGTCCAAAGTGGACCATTGAAAAAAAAAATGTGTTACCAATTGTTGACCAGTCAGAATCAAGTGTACCTCCAGTTATTGCATATCATTTTGGAAGACGTAGTCAACGTCGACTGAATGGGGATCACGTTAGGGAGCCAATCCTATTCGAGTACTATTGAACGAGTTAATGGAATTGGTGGCGTCGGTGATGACATTACAAACTCCGCCCCTGCAGCAAGGGTATAAATAACGAAGTGGATGCACGCACTAGTTGCCTTTCGCTTCGGAGCCGATTGTTTGATGTCTCTGAAGAGTTCTGTTGTTTACAACTAGCGAATGTGTCTGTGTTCTTCTAGAAGACTCTCCCAGTGCTGGTGTTTCTATAGCGTGAGTGCTGCGGTGATCGCTAGCTTTGAGCTCTCAACTTCTGTTTTAATAGCAACAAATTTCTAAATGTTTGTGTGTTGATGGCTGGTTAGAGGGTGGAAAATGAGTGCTTCACTGTTTCAGTTCAACTATTCTCAGTTTATGTAATCTGTATGAAAAGAGAGAGAGAGATTTCAGTCTTTTTCCTTTCATCAAATTATTGCATATGACGTGTTAATGTGACCATGTCCACTGAGAGTGCACGCTATTCAAACACAAATGTTGAGGCACGCCATGAAAACGCCCACATCAGCTGGATAAAACATCCAGTTTAATATGAATCTTGTATAACATTTTATACATATGTTAAATATATAGTATTTTTGTCAAAAATAAACTAATCAACTGTTATAGTGCTAGTTCAAATGCAAGCTATATCAAAATAACGAATCCTTAACTTTGAAATGTATATGATAAAATGCATTGTCTTGCTGTAAAAAATTATATTTTATAAAGACATTTTTCTTTTCAAGATGTTTCCAACTCTAACTTTGAACCAGTTCTGTAGAATGGCCCAGACAGGTCGTTCTGAGTATTTCACTATCTGCACTGTTACTGGGATTTTCACGCACTACCATTTCTAGGGTTTACAAAGAATGGTGTGAAAAAGGGAAAAACATCCAGTATGAGGCAGTCCTATGGCTGAAAATGCCTTGTTGATGCTTGAGGTCAGAGGAGAATGGGCCGACTGATTCAAGCTGATAGAAGAGCAACTTTGACTGAAATAACCACTCGTTACAACCGAGGTATCAAAGTATTTGAAAAGCCACAAGACGCACAACTTTGAGGCGGATGGGCTACAACAGCAGAAGACGCCACTGGGTACCACTCATCTCCACTACAAATAAAATATGAAAAAGAGGCTACAATTTGAGCTCACCAAAATCAGACAGTTGAAGACTGAAAAAATGTTGCCTGGTCTGATTAGTCTCGATTTCTGTTGAGACATTCAGATGGTAGTGTCAGAATTTGGCGTAAACAGAATGAGAACATGGATCCATCATGCCTTGTTACCACTGTGCATGCTGGTGGTGGTGTAATGGTGTGGGGTATGTTTTCTTGGCTCACTTTAGGCCCCTTAGTGCCAATTGGGCATTGTTTAAATGGCACAGCCTATCTGAGCATTGTTTCTTCGTGCCCTGGATGTGCGTCCCACAAATCTCCATCAACTGCAAGATGCTATCCTATCAATATGGGCCAACATTCTTCACAAGAATGTTTTCAGCACCTTGAATCAATGCCATGTAGAATAAAGGCATTTATGAAAGCGAAAGGGGATCAAACACAGTTTTAGTATGGTGTTCCTAATAATTCTTTAGGTGAGTGAATATATATTAGGGCTGTCAGTTAAACACGTTATTAATGGCATTAACGCAAACCCATTTTAACGACGTCAATTGTTTTATCATGCGATTAACGTTTTTGTTTTTTTGGCCTAGCAAACGTCGTTTTTTTCACATGCTTTTGCAACGGGAAGCGGCATGCATGGCGCTGTGCTACGCAACTTGTTTATTTCAATGTGCCGCGCAAGGACGTTTCGTTGCTTCCTCTACCAAAGCGCAAGCAGTCTAGCTAGACCGGAAACAAAACAACAGGCACGACACCGCACACATTTGTTTAAAGGGTACATATCGTGCTTTTAAATCAATCATTTTTACTTATAAATCATACATTTGTGGTCTATATAAAGCATAACTGCAATGCTTGGGTCTGAATTCCTCATTATTATAGCTTAACAGGCCCCTTTTCTACCCCTTTTCTGATGTGCTTCTGTGAGCAACCCGTTTCGAAGCGTCTCCTTTAAATAAAAAGGCGTTGCGTCTTTCCCCGCCCGCTCTCCAGGTCGCTGAGTTCACGGTCGGTTCAACTCCCCGCGTTCAGCCATTATTGTAGTTTGATAAGAGATATACGATTACTATAGTTTCAAAGAACATTTTTATTCACACGTTAACAAAATGTCAACAACGGAAGACTTGTCCATCAAGCGTTACATATTCGAGCCAGAGCGAGCGATTTGAAAAAGACGACGACAAACCTGCAGAACAACGTCTTCATATGGATGCAGTGGTATGTAAAGTTAAGTTAACTATGTTGTGTTATTAGTGAAAGTCGACTATTTCTCTTGTTAAAACAAGCACACTGACAAGATAAATGACTGCGGTCTGATCTTACCACTAAAAATCTGTATGATAATAATATGATAACTTGCGTTTAGAAAGCGTCAGAAAACACAGCAGCTAAATGATAGAAGGAATTTACCCCTCATTCAGACGAAGTCGATCGGCAAACCCTTCTGTATACTGGCGGAGGTTGTTGGATTGGGGATCCTTGAAGTGCTTCAGGTCACTACATCCAACAACCGAACATTTTGACTAGCCCTCCCGTAACTTCTGCATCATTGAGCTTGGACTACAAAATCGGAGCGAGAAATAATAATGGCGGATTGCTCGAAGTGTTGAACCGGTAGTCGATGTCCTTATTTGTAAGTTCCGCTGCAAATACTGTGACGTAATTGTTCAAAAAACGTAATAGACAACAGGAAAATCCGAACAGGTTGAAAAATATGACCAAAACAGAATATAAAGATATAAACGAAGCACCTGAAGAGAATAATTTAATCTTTTCTGTACTTATAAACACTCCAAATATACAACAAAATGCATTTAAGCGCTAAAAAAGTGGATTTTGCAAGATATGTCTCCTTTAAGTGTGCGAGCTGGCCAAATAGTATGTTAAAGTTACGTTTTGAGTGGATGATGAGCGAGAGACACCGAAATAGATGCCAATAAGATTCTGAATGGAAAGTTTACTTTTAAAAAGTTGCCAAATGGTCCCATTGAATGTGATCTGTGTGTTTTGTCATTGTGAACTGAGCTATCATCATCGCAGCACGTCCATTCTGAAATACCACTTGATGGTCAAGCACACACACAGATGATGCGAATTCTCCACCATCTCGTCAATATCAGGATCTCGTCAGTATTTCTTTCACCGATGGACAGTGTTACATTGTGTGAGATTATTTGCTCCAAGTAAGTTAGTGTAAAATTGAACACAGTATATATGCCAATGTTGTTTTCAATAAAAAAAAAAAAAAAAAAACATTTGCACAAAGCAAGCAATCCACTTTTCCATGTTATAAGAGCAATAATTAGCACAAATAATTGGACAAAAGGAAATCAACAGACATTTAGAATATATATCTATATATATATATATATATATATATAAGTTATATATATTGTCCTTGCATTCTTTCTTGTGTGATACACCTGAATCATCATGCAGGGTCATGTCTTCTCAGGTGAGAATCACCTAATTATTCAGAGGGGATAGGGCCACAAAAAAAACAATCTATTGTTTTATATGAATGATTAGGCAGGATGATTTTCAGGTCATTTTGAAGCAAAAACTCTAACATCATCCATTAGACAAAAGCCTTGTGTTGTGGCCTTATTTTAGAAACTTAATTTTTTCAATAACCATGCATAAACAATATTCTCTCAAAAATACAAATATGTAGATAATCTCTCCGCACCTTAAATTGCGGAGGGATCATTCAGGCGGCTTTTGTCTAGGCACTGGAAGGTAGCATTCAGTCTGGACCACCACTGACTCTAAATTACGCTAGTCTCCTCGGCAAACAAACAACATGTGCGTGCGTGTGTCCACTTCCGTTTTTATACCCCGCTGCGGGGCGGAGTGTATGATGTCATCAAGCACGCCGATTCCATTGGCTCCGTCAATTGTACCCGATGACGATTGGCTCCCTAGCGTGATCCCCATTCAGGCGATGTCGACTACGTCATACGCAACCAGGACGTTTTGAATGACAAATCACAGCATTGAAAAGACAATTTTTTTTGTATAATGACCAAATAAGTAAATAAAAGGACATGAAACGTTTATTTGACTTATAATACCCATAAAACTAGCATTTATATATATGAAGAGTTCAGATGCAAAAGCCTCCAAGTGTCATTTGAAATTTTCTTCTAGAATGATCATTTTTATCAAGCTTGTATATTTAAATTCAGATTCATTTAAATTTAAAAATGATCATTTTAGAAGAAAATTTCAAATGGCACTTATAGAGGCTTTTGCATCTGAACTCTTCATATATATATATATATATATATATATATATATATATATATATATATATATATATATATATATATATATATATATATATAGCCAGGGACAATTATTTCATTATCATACAAAAAGGTTGATCACAGTTAAAATCAAATTCTCGAAATATTCCAGTAACATATGAATATTCTGGAATATTTGATTTTGCTCAGCCAATCACAGCATTTAGGTGTAAAATATTAGTGTATAATGAGCAGAAAAATAGAAATTCTGATTTTGAATTAATATTATTTTGTATGAAAAACAACACAATTACCATATCAATAGTAGAATGATTGCCAGGGACAACTATTTGACAGTCACTATGCAAAAATATAAGCCAATCACTATACGAATTAGAATGAGGTATTTAAATTCATTTAGCTAACGCTTTTATCCAAAGCGACTTACAATTGCTATATATGTTAGAGGTCGCACGCCTAAGTGTCTTGGCTTGCTCGGGTACACATTGGTGTCTCATTCAAAGCCGGGTCTCTCACATCAAAGGCATGTGTCTTATCCACTGCGCCACCACGTATTCCAGAGATGCATGTTATACATTATTATACTCTAACTAGTCTAATTATGGTATCGCAAAATCAAATTTTGGTGATTTTAAGGCCGAGTTTGCGTAATCAAAGGACTGTCACAGCTCACTGAAGCATGGTTGCCAAGGTGATCAAACATAATGCCTAGAAGATGCAGGAAAGGGAAGAATGGAACCAGCTTGGTCACTCTGACCCTATCAACCAAGAACTCTTGATATAAGAAGTGTGTGAGGAAAGGGCTTTGAGTACAATTCTGAGAACATTTTTTATCTAGATTGGGCCCTTCCTATTAGAAATCTGCTGAAAGTTTCAGTTATTGTGTCTGACAGCTATATATTGTGCTTCAATTGTGACGTGGGTGATATCATACAGTCAAGGTTATGCAACTGTTAGCTGAATAATCTGTTCAAAACTTTTGTAACATGATTATAGTGGTTTACAAAAGCAATTATCACTATAGCTTACAGTATACTTAAAGTCAGCATGAAACAGTTGTAGTTGTGAAGTAAATGGTTTCTCGAAAAAGAAAAAAAAAGTAGGGCGGGACACTATTTTGTCCCCTGGGAAATGATTGGATGGTTGTGGTTTGATATTGGTCAATCTCCATGTGAGTGAAAGGTTGCCCCGGCCTTGTGCCAATAAAATGTCACCAGAGAAGAGATGTAGCTGCAAGAGGGCTATTTTGATTAAAGATCATGAGTGTACATTAATAAAAAAAAGTAATGATGTGCACAGATGGATAATTTATAATAAACACTGCAATATTCCATAAAAAATAAATAAGAATTGCCAGTTCTGATTTCATGGTAACTTTAAGGTTAAGGATCTGAACAAAATTTGATGCGTATGCGTTTGACACTTGTTAATTATTTGCTCAATCAAGTACATCGAAAAAACCAGAACATCACAGAACATTGTTTTTATCAGCCAAAGGTAAAAAAAAATAAATAAATAAAAAAGGCAAATATTACCCAAATGACCCTTTGAAAAGAGAATTAAACTTGACTCCTCGTATCATTAGACTCCTGGACTACATAATGCTTGAGTGGAAAATGCTACATAATGCTTGAGTGTGTTTTGTTGTGTGGAAATGAGCTTCAAAGAGGGCTCTTAACTGGCCTTCGCAGTCACACAAGTACAGGATGTTCACATCACATTAATCAGTGACCTCAAACAAAGATGATTTACAATATAACACCAGTCTATTTTCTTAGTCAGTTTTTTTTTTTTTTGCTTCTGAAGTTCAGACATCACGGACTTAAGTAGTACACATTTTTATATTCAGTCTGGATACAAATTGCTTGTCAACAATGTGTAACATCTGCATTGATAAATTAGAAGGACATCTTCTTTCTTCCCATTCATGCTGAACACATTCTGTGGAGCATATTAGATAATATTTCAGCTTTGTTTCATTACCTCATCCATGACTTCCAGGTCCCTACCATGATATTTCGGTGTCTTCGCCCATCAAACTTTCACCTGAGACTATTCACTATTATTTTATTGACTTGTAAGGTAAGTAATGAACTTCAGATTCGATTTTAATATAGACTGTCTTTAGCCAAAAACGATTAATAAATAAAAGGCAGCACAGTTCAAGGGCACCTAGTGAACATATAGGCAATCTAGTTTAATTAAATATAGTATGTTTTCTAAATCCAGAAAAGCATTTATTTAATATTATAGATATTATAAAATAAACCGTATAATTAATAATGCATTTATTTCAGACTGAGTGTTGTTTTTATAGGAATAAATCGCTGGAACGCTTTTGTACAGCCTCTCACCACAAGGAGGAAAACATAGAGACGGTTATACTCCACAAATCACAACTTCCAACCAAACAGAGAGGACGCATCTCGCCGGCCAGATTTGTGATTATGGACACCAAAAATAACAGTAGAATGGACACCGAGAACACTTCTCACGTTGATTCTACAGATATGATGACGGAAGTTAGTAATTTAATAGAGAAATATACGGACGGGAGTTTTGGGCAGGGCAGGGTCTCCGTGCGTAATTTTGGACACGCGGGTTCTTTACGCAGCACCGCGGCTGGATCAAGCAGCGAAACTCTGGATCAACTCTCTCTGCTTGACTTGCCTCTCGGTACCAAAACGTACACTGATCACATGGATGAATTTCTTAAAGTTGAAACAGGACAGTGGAGCGCAAAAGCGCTTCAGCACAAGGAGACAGATGTTCTGGGTAGTGCGTTTATCAAAGATGAGAAAGAACAGTCTCTCATTATGGAGCCACCCAACACTGATTTCGACGTCGGCGTAAACATCAGCGCCATGGAAAGCTGCTTCGACTCTACCCTAAGGAAACAGGAGTGTGGGTTTATTGAAGAGTCTTCGGCTTTGAGCCTCTCATCTCAAGATGACCAACTGGAAGTTGTGGAGAGTTCCTCTAACTTTCAGTTGGGCATGAATCAGTCTACATTGGTTTTGCCACCGGAGAGAAAAGTATCACCTTCTCTAAGCAGGGGTGTGTTGAATTTCGATGGAATGAGCGTAGCTCCCATGATGTCCAGAACGGACATTTCTAAATGGGTGCCTGCCGCAGACTCACCGTTCTGGTATCACTCCACTAGTGTGAATGAAGAGCACGCTGGATATTCTTCACCAGATTCATCCTTCATCCCGCGCTCACGTACAGTCTTCTCTGCTTTCCCAGGGTAAGAACGACGCCATGTGTGCTGTGCGCTATTCTGAATCGAGTTTAAGCAACATGACGCATACTTGCATTAATTAAAAGAAGCAGAATTGAAATGGTGCGTGTAGTTTTAAGTGTATAATTAAAAAAACAATAAGTGATAACAAAAAAATACACACAAAAATGGGGTAATGATAATAATAATGCACTCTAAAAATGCTGGGTTGTTTTAACCCAACTTTGGGTCAAATATGGACAAACCAAACGTTGGGTTAAAAGTGTAATTTAAAAATGTTACCCAATGGCTGGGTTTTTCCATATTTGTCCAAAACAACCCAGGAATTTTTAGAGTGGGCAATGTCACCTGTGGAAATTTGCATTTATTCATATTTCATTATATTTAATAAATTGACTTTATTAATTGTAAGGCACATGGAACAACATGTCCTAGAGTGCTCTTTACCCCAAAGTCTTTAAAATGGAATCAAACATGACGAAGGTTACAAGATTATTTGGAGAATATTTGTGAAGTCATCTGCTTCTGAAAAAATAATAATAATAATAATAATTAAATAAATAAATAAATGATAATAATAAAAAGGTTACTTTGATTTCCTCTTATGAATTGAAGGGGATCACTAAAAAAGTATCAACACAGGTTCATTGGAAAATGTAGCTATAGGCTTCCTGTGCCAAAATGCAAAACGCAAAATACGTACCAATTAATGAATATATCTGTCGTTTTCCAACAGAAATGAACACTATAGAGTCAGTAGGCCTACCCTATTAATCGTTTTCACACACAATTATGATTACAGGGGCAGTAATAACTTGCAGCACCCTTGCACAATTATGTTATGACCGCAAAACACTTTTTATAGTGTATGATTTGAACATATTTTGGAGTTTGCATAACGTATTCTCGGTTTTGGTTCATACTGAGTTTGCTCGGTAGTTCAGCTGGTACAGAACTTAATAGGCCTACTTGTGTTGCGGTGAACTCGGGTACGAATTCCGTGAAAGACGAGTCACATAAAAGAGCTCAAAGTCAAGAGTTCAAAAATAAACTATAATGCCATTGTTAATGTGTTTTATGTCACATTTGCTTTTGTTGACACTGTCTGGTAAATTTAGGGTTTGGTGTGTAGGCTACGTTAATTTTAAAGTGCGGCGCTCACTGGACATTTCAATCCGAAATTCGAAACTGTTGCTAAACGTGCAGGAAGCAACGTATTTTGCATTTTGTTAATGTGTTTTTAGCGACAAGTATGCTTTTCTCATGAGCCTGGGCTGAAAAATAGGGAATCATATTTTAGTTATCCCCCAAGCAGGCATCTACAGTAAATCAAGGGAGCTTAATTCTGCTCGTAAAAACTACATTATTCTTGCACATACTTCACATCAGAACCAGCACATTAAGGTTTTGGGATCCACTTGGTGTGTGAGCCCCAATCAAAGTGTTGTCAGAAGCAATAGCCTACTGAGCACATCAAGTTTCACACTGAATGAGCGAATCATTATCATTAATCAGGCGGTCAAAGGTTAGAACTAGCTCTTCTTAGTATGTGGACACTTTTGGAAATGTGGTATAATATTTGTACCAAATACATGTTTAATCCACTGTCATTTAGGATTTGTTTGGGTTCTATCATCAAGATAACACTGCGTCTTGCTTCAATTCAGGGTTCCATCTCAAAGATTGTGTGTTATATGTGGAGACGAGGCTTCGGGTTGTCACTATGGAGTTCTTACCTGTGGAAGCTGCAAGGTGTTTTTCAAGAGAGCTGTTGAGGGTGAGCAACATTGTAATCATTTTGTCAAAATAGTAATATCTATCTTAGAGTAGGCTATATTGAAGACCCCATGAAGTCTGCAGACTGCAGTTTCTCTCCTGTGGTGATGTATCTTGTGAACAGGAAACGTCCTAAACAAGAAGTTCGAGCGGGACATACAGTAGGGACATACATCTAAGGCCCAGCCAATAGAATTCAGTTATGTCACAGCCATGAGCACAATTTGCTACTTACCAATGGACAGCAGATTGTATCGGGACCAGGACAATCTCAGTATTGAATTGCAAGACTGAACATTTAACATGTGCACATGTTCTAAATGCCAGTTTTGGCAACTTTAAGGCACAATCACCATTGCCAAGTAAAACACATTTTGTTGACCCTGGAGCAACATTCCTGTCTGCAAACCCCTGACACTACCCATAAGAGTTATCCGTAAGATCTTATGGAAAATGACTGTGAGTAACACTGATGTAGAAGTACCTAACCCTGGCTGTAAGCCTGAACTTGGCATAAACGGTAAACACAGGGAGTTTAATATTTTCTGAGATTTGTAAAGTGTTGTTGCAAACAGGAGTTTTTATTTCCTGTTTCAAAGAGTGCCAGCCATGACAGTGTCTCAGAAGATGTTAATTATCATTTGAACCTACGTTCACAGTGTTCTTGCTTTTTATTCTTATCACTGAGGACAGATATGTAAGAGCCACTATATCTGACCATGACTATGTCACTATGCCCTGTCAGCCTTGCTTCAAACCAATTCGCTCTGTGCCTTTTCCGCTGTACTCTCCATATCACCTTCCTTAAAAAAAAAAAAAAAAACTGACAGTCATTCATAAGTTTAATTATTTTTTCCCCTCTTCTCTAGGTCACCATAACTACCTGTGCGCAGGACGAAATGACTGCATTGTTGATAAAATCAGGAGAAAGAATTGTCCCGCATGTCGTCTTAGAAAGTGCTATCAGGCTGGGATGATGCTTGGAGGTATCACTTTCTTTATTATGCTTTGTATTTATACAGTATAAATTTGTCAAGCTTGGACTTAATAGACATAAATGGGCAGTTAAATAGTTACACGTTGAAATGTTGAATATTTTCCAAAGTTTAATCTTAAGTACAGTTGTTAACTTTTTTTAAAAATTTTCATATATTAACTCTCATGTTGTTCTAAACCCTAATTGACTTTCTTTCTTCAGTGAAACACAGATTTTAGCACAATGTCCAAGCTGCTTATTTATGTAGAGTGAAAGTCAATAAGGTCTTGGGCTTTCAAAATCAAAACGTGTTATAATAGTATCATAAAAGTTGTTTGTATGTGCTTATGTGTATTTTAAAAGTATGGAGCCGACAAAGTGTTGAAAAAAGAAAAAAAAATGTGATGGGAAGAAAAAAAGGCATCGATGCTTTTGTTCACTCACAAATGTTTTGCGTTCCCCCGAGAAACTTTGCGTTCGCTCGCAAAAAATCTTCATGATCCCAGAGAAACTTTGCGTTTGCTTGTAAAACTTTGGCGTTCACCCAAGAAACTTTGTGTTCGCTGACTTCGCTCGCGTTTACGTTTTTTGCTGAACACAAAGGAAGATATTTTGAAGAACGATTGGAACCAAGCAGTTGTTTGGCACCATTGACTTCCATAGTAGAAAAAATACTATGGAAGTCAATGGTGCAAAAGTTCCAATCGTTCTTCAAAATATCTTGCTTTGTGTTCAGCAGAAGAAAGAAACTCATACAGGGTTGCAACAACTTGAGGGTGAGTAAATGATAAATTTCCATTTTTGGGTGGAGTATCCCTTTAATTTGAAGATAACTAAATTGAAATTACGAGCATTTTAAAGATCCCAAAGCTTACACCCTGAATAATCACAAGTAATTAATATTCTAATGTTCAGTAGCATTAGAGCCAGACCGATATATCGGCCGGCCGATATTAGGCATTTTCCAAAATATCGGTATCGGCAGTTATAATGGCCGACAAATGAATATTTAAAAAAATGAAATAAAAACGGACGAAACACGCTTCAATCATCTCTCCTTGGCCTGTTATATTGAAAATGTATGTTTTACAATTTGCAGTATGATGTTGCATTGCTAAATTATGGCTCATCATAGACTAGCTAACCACAAAGCTAGCTAATGCCACTATTATCAATGGAAGACCGCTAACGTTGACATTAATGAGCTTGGAAACCACAATGAACTTTTTCTGCCTAAATAAAGTAATGATTACTGTATTTATAACTAGCATATCTCTAGTTACGTAAAGTAAGTAAGTAAAATATACTTTATTGTCCCCCAAAGGGGAAATTTGTCTTGGGCTACAGTCACTGCGACACACACTTTCAACAAACCACATAGTACACTATAGACACAAATATACACAATATACTAGACCATGAGAGAAAAAAAAAATACGAACAATGCACAACCCAGTGAGAATAAAAAACTTTGTTTTTTTGTACCTATTTAGCCTTTTGTACCTATTTTGTACCTACCTAAAATGTTGTACCTATTTAGCCTGCATTTCGGCATTCTAAATCGTTTACCTGAGGGTAACAATTCTAGTTCCCTATTAAGAATGTGAGTTGGGTCATCCCGAATCTTATGTGCCTCCCTGAGCACAGATTTTTCGTACAGTGACTGTAGGTAGCACGGTTCTTGGTACCCTACAATTCTAAGAGTTACAGTCCCTGCCTGCATTGTAGTTATACTTGCGAGGAGTGAACATTTAGACAGAGAATAAGTATCAAATGTATCTTTCTTTTACATTTCTTTTTTAAATATTGCCCGATACATCGGAATATCGGATTTTAAAACCCAAAAATATTTGTATCGGTATCGGGCTTCAAAATCCGTTATCGGTCAGGCTCTAAGTAGCATATGGAAGTTCAATAAGAGTGAGGAGATAAGCCCCCATTAAAGTGCATTTGCGTGTTTCAGGCCGTAAGATGAAGCGGTTTGCGAATCTGAAGCTCATGGGGATGAGTCCATTGCTGAGGTTCCAGGGTCCATTCTCCATGATGGCTGATGGTCAAATGATGTCCTCCCTGCCCTGTATGCCAGCCATCCGTGAGCTGCAGGTGACCCCGCAGATGATCAACATTCTGGAGAGCATTGAGCCACAGGTGGTCTATTCTGGCTACGACAGCTCGCAACCAGAGCTTCCCCACCTTCTCCTCAACAGTCTCAACAGGCTCTGCGAGAGGCAGCTGCTCTGGATCGTCAGGTGGTCTAAGTCTCTTCCAGGTAACACCTTTACAATCAGCCTAACAAGCATTTCAGAGCCTAGCGTTCATGGTTCATCACCTTCTGAATGACTATGAGATCAAACCTAAGCACAGTCAATGGAGCTCTTCATAATCGTACCATGCTGTGAGTTCTAAGGCTTTACTAAAGATTTGTCTTGGTCGTCTGTGTTTAACAGGTTTTCGCAATTTGCACATCAACGACCAGATGACGCTAATCCAGTATTCCTGGATGGGTTTAATGTTGTTCTCCCTGGGTTGGAGAAGTTTCCAGAATGTCACAAATGATTACCTGTACTTTGCACCCGATCTGGTCTTGAGCCAGTAAGTAACAGCAAAATGTTCATTCAAGAGTTCAAAACAGGTTGACCATTGGTCTTGTAGTGATTATGTAATAGGTAGGTGTGGCTCTAAGTCTCCGCCTTCTAAGATTCATTAGGGCCCCGTTTACACGAAGGGAAAACGAAGATATTTCCTTGCGGATTGGCCTCTCGTTTACACGAAAAACCCGTTTTTGTCACAGAAAACGATTATTTCTAAAAACTCCGGCCAAAGTGGAGATTTCTGAAAACGCCGGTTATGTGTTGTCGTGTGAACTGGGAGAAACGGCGTTTTAGATTCTCTCTTGTCGATTCTGATTGGCTTGCATGGCTTTATCCTTAACCCCTAAACTGCCGCCAATAGGTTTGGCATAGTTTTGATGGCGCTCGACGGCGTATTTATGCGGGTGTGTGAACGAAGTTATTTTTGAAAACGGAGACGGGGAAAATATTCGTTTTGCTAAATACCCGGCTTTGTGTAAACATGGCCTTAGATTCAGGTTCATTTCTTCTGTTCAGTCCTTCAAGGTCAGATGTTTCATACTGTAAATATATATAAATAAACGTTACGTGACTGGAGTGCCGAACCGCAGAGTTTCACATCGCTAAAATGCTTCCTTGAAGGGATAGTTCACTTTGAAATTAATTTTACCTCAAGGGCATCCAAGATGTAGGTGTCTTTGTTTCCACAGTATTTTCAATTTTGATATTTTTAGGTCAAACCGTTCTTGTCTGTCAGTCATATAATGGAGGTATATGGGGTCCTCCTCAAAGAGCATGCACAGAGAAGTCCAAATTAAACATGATTTAATGATTTGAGATGTATAAAGTACTAGAAACCCGGACTTGAGTAAAAGTACAAGTGCTTTATTAAAAAAAAAAAAAAAAAGACTTGAGTAGAAGTTAGAGTGCTCTTTAAGCACTTTAGTAGAAGTACTAAAGTATTTAACATTTTTTGTACTTAAGTATTGCAAGTAGTTTAGTTTAAAATTCACTACTTAAGTACTAAAAGTGAAAGCGCAAGTATTGTGTCATGTAATTATTAAAGAAAGCAGTCAAAAGTTTGAACTAGCAATCAAATAAGGCGCAAATTTGCTTTGGTGTCCGCCAAAAAAATGCTATTGCAGGACAACCCCTACATTAGTTGTCAATGTGTGTGTCAATCAGTACCATTACCCTTTAAAATGGGCGTGTGATTTAGGCAGCATGAAAGCCAACTTGCAACGAATGATTGGTAAAATTTTTATAATTGTAACGAGTAACTAGCAGAACATTAAAAAAATATCGAAGTAAAAGTATTAAATTCATCGAAAATATCTACTGAAGTAAAAGTAGAAGTATGAGAAAAAAACAATACTCTAGTAGAGTACAGATACAGCATTTTTTTCAAGCAGTTCTACTTCGTTACTATACATCTCTGCTCGTAAATATAAGTATTGATGGCCTAAGACACAAAACGAGCGGCTTGTGTGAGAAAATGAACATTTATATCATTTTTACCTCTTGTAACGACAGAAAAGAACTTCGCTTCTTGTATATCAGGGACTTTATTACCTAACTTTACACATAAAAACATACACAATTTTCAGAGGGTTTTTCACCTTTTTTTCACTAATAAAAAAAGAGAGAACTATTGCATTTACTATATTTTGGCCTGCCATGTAGATATTCATAACTGCATTCAATAAACGGTATATACTGTATTTACTGACACACATTGAAATATGCAAATCTCAGTCAAGCTCTTTATATTTTAGTGATCAACTGAGGAGCTCTCCGATCTACGAACTGTGTTTGGGGATGCAGTTTGTTCCACATGAATTCGCCAAATTGCAAGTGTCCAGGGAAGAGTTTCTGTGCATGAAGGCTTTGATGCTCCTTAACACCGGTAATAACTCCTCTGTGTTTTCTCTCTTGACACATAAAACTCTTACATTACTGTCTGACCCTATACAGGTCAGGTCGGTGTTCCAGAATGGAATATTAACAATCTGGACCATTTTAAACTAATGGATTCATGCCAGTACGCATGGATAGACAAGAGATACGTGTTTGGCAGACTGCGAGACCTTGAAAATCCAAACTAAGTTTCACTTCCAAGATGACATTTTTCAAATTAGATCAACATTAATGCCAAAGAAGCCTTACAATTGTGCTAACTACAACATTACAATATTCATAGAACACTGTGAATCTAGTCAACTCTAATATGACCCTTGGCTGATATAGTGTATATGCTGTTGGTAATGTTTCAACACTGATGTGTTTGTGGCAGTTCCTCTGGAGGGCCTGAAGAGTCAGACGCAGTTTGATGAAATGAGACAGAACTACATCTGTGAGTTGACGAAAGCCATCCAGCTGAAGGAGAAAGGAGTGGTGGCCAGTTCACAGAGGTTCTACGCCCTGACCAAACTCATGGACGGCATGCACGAGGTACAGGAGGAGCTATAGGCTCATATACTGTACATGGCTCGTTATCAGGATTTAAAAAATGAATAAATGCATAAATTATCATTGGGAAATGTAGACATGGAAGCTTGTTTCTGCCACTGATTTTATAACTAGCAATTTATATAACACAATTGACCATTCGCAAAGACCCACCCACCTTAGTTACTCTCTCTATGTCTGACAAGCTATGCCGCTCTCACGCACACCATGTTCTCACGCAGTGAAAAATACATGGTGAAGCAGAGAGACTAGCAACACGCTGAAAGACAAGACAGACTGGGTTACTTTTCGGTTACTTTTGATATTAAACATATTAAAGTCTCACCTTAAAAATTTGGTCATTTTTTAAAGAAATTTAAACAATAAATACCGTTTTGTGGCTCTTTAATGTGTTGTGACAGATTGCTGTAGAGCAACAGTTAAAGCTGCTCGTGATCCGATCATCTCTTCCTTCTAGTTCATTTATAGCATCAACTAAACAAGAATGAACATAAGAAGGAATGTCGCTTTAACCGCGGAAAGACGTCAGTACATTCCGTTTTTTAAGTTCAAACCCTCCAATGTTAATCTACTAACTCTCCCGACTGCTTTGTCGGACAAAATGGCGGATGACGAAATATGATTGGTCAGATCAACTGTCAATCAAGCTCCCTGCGAAGGGTCTGTATATTCGAGATGTAAACTCGGTCAGAATTTCCAATTTTACTTGCTAAAAAATGATAAACTATCAATCAGTAGACAGAAGGAATGTTATAGATTGTGTATAACAGATTTTTTAGAGTAGTTTTGATCATGTTTTCATAATGTTTTTTTTCCCCCAGAAACATTTATTCACACCATCACTTGTTATATATCAGAATGTGCGAAACACGATAGGAGAGTTTGAAGAGTGACATTGATTTTATCTTTGTTTAGATTGTAAAGAAGGTCAATCTCTTCTGCCTGACCACATACATCCAGGCGGACGCCATGAAGGTGGAGTTTCCAGAGATGATGTCAGAGGTCATTGCGTCACAGCTGCCGAAAGTGCTTGCGGGGATGGTCAGACCCCTCCTGTTTCACAGCAAATGAAGCCATGTGATCCAGACAGTATGCTTGGGTCTGGGACTCATCGTGTCTCTGGTGTACGTGCGCCACATCTAGTTAGTGTAGACGCACATCTTTCCTACATACACAACTCCTCTCCTTTTAATAGTCCCAAGTTCTGACTTTATATGTTGAAAATACACATTTTTTCAAAAGGAGTATAAATTAATAATAATTCACAGTCCAATGATAAAGAGAGAACACAGTCTGCTATATCATCAAACCCTGCTATTGAATTCTACAAAAAATGACCATGTTTGAGCATTTTTTGATAACTTAAGACCGACTGTGTTCACATTTGGCAGGTTTGGTTTGATTAAAATGAACTCTGGTGCGATTGCTCTGTTAGTAGTTCATTTGAATAAGTGTGAACACTGCCATCCGAACCCTGGTGTGCAAAAAAAAACAAAAACAAGCGGGGTGTCTTTTTAGAGCCACTTCCAAACAAACTCCACGGACCAAAGACATCTAAACGAAGCAAAAAACGGTTGTGACGTCACAAGAAATGACCCTAAAAAGGACAGAATGCTCAGATGTTGCCCATTACAGTCCAGTCTTCTTGCAGCAGATCTTCGTTTGCGTGCGACAGAGGAATTCCCTGTGCTGGTTTGACTCCAACACATTTTCGGCTGGTGCCATCATATAGCACATTTAGCATTGTTTTCATTGTTCAGTAAGTTTCATCGCAAAATATAAGTCATAAAAGCTGTGTTTTTTGTATCTTTAGGTTCTGTGTTAAAAATGACAGTGTGAATGCTAAGTGAAACAAGACTAAATGTATAATTTTCTTTTTTGGTCTGGACCAAAAGAACCAAGTGAAGTAAACGACAAGTGTGAGCACATAACTGTGCAAAAATATTATGTATTAAGTATTTTTTTCCCATGTTCCATGTAATTTCCAGACATTTTTTTTTAAACCAATTAGACTGTAATTTACCGTAAAATTATACTTTTCCTCCCAGTTTTAATTTAATTTTAAATCCTAAACATGTGATGAAAAGGCAACACTTGATAAGCTGATAAGTGTCGAAAGGACATTTTTCAAGGTCAGATCTTCAGAAGTCCCAATGCCAGCCACCATAGATTGTACTCGCAATTACGCAGAAACCGCTCACTTCACGTCAAATGGAAAGTACATGTGAAGTATTTAATAAAAAAATAAACATTGATTACATATACAGTAATAACAATGCTTGAAAGACAAAGAGCTAAACTGTGCGTTGGCTGAGAGATCACATATTTAAAGGAACACTCAACAATTTGATCCAGCCTGTTTAAAAACGATTTTTTTTTTAAAAAAGTTGAATTTTAAAGGGATAGTTCACCCAAATATGAAAATTAACTCATTAATTACTCACCCTCATGCTGTACCAACCCCGTAAGACCTTCGTTCATTTTCGGAACACAAATGAAGATATTTTTGATTAAATTTGAGAGGTGGATCACTGCTACGTAGGCTGCCTAAGGGATTGAAACTTGACGGTCCAGAAAGTCAATGAAGAAAATGTTTAAATATTCCATGTGACAACAGTGGCTCAACTATAAGTTCATCAAGCAACGAGAATACTTTTTATGCGAAAAAACAAACAAAAATAATGACTTTATTTGACTATTCCTTTTCTTACTTGTAGGCCTGAGGCGAGAGATCAAGAGATTTCCGCGACGCATGCGCGAGAATTGCGATCTCCTTCAACTACTTCAGTTCGGTTCTCGCGCATGCGTCATGGAAATCTCTTGAACTCTCGTACAGCATGGGGGTGAGTAATTAATGACTTAATTTTCATTTTTGTGTGAACCAACCCTTTAAAGGTGCATCACGCAAGTTTCGGAGTTTTTGCAGAACTACGCCCCCTCTGGTGACGAGCGAAACTGGAATCAGAGGTGTGCGCGCTCCACAAGCACATGCACGCTTGCACGAGCTGTTTATTACCAAAGGAGCATCAGCCGCACAAATCTTTTGTTACAGTCATGTCTTCAGAGGTAATAAAGTTATAAATCTGCAAGTCATTTTAAATAAATGAAAGGAAAGGCATTTGAGTAATTTACACACTTATGTGTGAGTGAGAAGGGGATATGGGGGTAGTAGAAAACTTCGGTTTTTGTTTCCATCTATCTCCATGTTGAACTGTTTTATGTGTTTACTGTATCCACTTATGATTGTATTATTATGGAAACATGTTCATGAACAATATAAGTTATTACTTTGTATAGGATCCCGTTTGAGCCCTAGAGCAGACCGGAGATCTCTCCATTTGTTGAAAGCCTTCCCGATGTTGACTCACGTCTTATTCCGATGCCTAGCACTAGACAAAAGTTTTTATTTTCTTTGTCTTATGCCTGGTTCAGATTACACGATTTTAGCCCGATTTTGGCACGATCCGTTTGACGTAGGGTGTCGTGGGGATTCGTAAACGACAACGGGTGTTGGAACGCAAGATTCGATTGTTTCATCTCGTATAGTGTGTCATATTGGGCGACAACCTACGTTGCGTCTGCAATCCTTCACGACAAAAAGACCAGCATGTTTAATTTTTTTAACGGTCGTCCACGACGGTTCCGTCACATGTATGAGATTGACCAATAGGAGCACAAGCTTTTCCGTGTACAACTTTCAAAAAAGACAAAACGAAAGAGAGACAATGGTGCTAATGTTAAAACTGGAAGTAAAAATAAATAAGAAAACAATATTTTACCTCAAGTTCTTTTTGGAGGATTGACAGCCCATACTCTCTTCAAGCAAGGTTCTCAAGTCTCACGCAATGGCCGTGAGACGAACGCAATTCAACCAGTTCACACACTCACACGCCACACCGTGTATTTCTCACACTGAAAAGGCAATGCCAAGCAATTCGCTACAAGTTTCGCCTTCTCGATGACATCACGCGCGCCGTTAAACGCGGCATGCGATGACTGGTCAGGAAGTAACGTGTAGTCTGACATGCGTCTTGTCCACGACACAACAAGATTTTAGGAGCCAAGATCGCGTAATCTGACACAGTGACTATCGTAACAGACAAAAAAAAAAACCGTGTGATCTGAACCAGGCATTACGTGGAGTTGGCGTTGGGGTTTGGAATGAACTACAAGCCGGTCTCTTTGAATCCATCTTCTACTTTTGTGGAAAGTTGACTAAAGTTGTGTCGCTCGAGTTGTCTTCTCTGATACGGAGAATGGCAGCGAATACACAAACCTGCCAGACATAGCCAGGTGAGTGTGTACGCGTATGACGTCACGCCCAGTCTCAAAGTCCGTCCCGAATCCCTCTTATTTCTTTGACAATCGCAGTGATCAAAGAAGGGCTCATTCAGCCCATCAGGCAAGTGTTTAATTTATGAGTTAGAAAAACAGGTATTTTTAACATGAACTGACATGTTAGTGAAAGATAAGCACTGAAAAGGCATAGACAAGGTTATTTTTGCGTGAGCCTTTGTAGGAGTTTCCCTTTCAGAAGCAAAATTTATGGGGAGGAGAGTATTTAAATGAATCATACAACGTGACTTTTGAGGTTTGCACGAGGTTTGCACTAGTCAATTAACTGGTGTTTATGCCATTATTTACCACCCCTAAAAAAGTATGTCTTAAACCAGAAGCTAATCTGTCATTATGGAGATGATCCGGCTTAGTCTGTATTCTCGTCAGTAGAGTTTATCGGAAGGCAAGAGCATAAATTTGAAAACATTTCTTGTTGCTCCTATAATTTCCTCCCTCTGACCTTGATGGCCTATCTGAAGGGAGTATCAGTCCAGCATCGGCAGTCAAGGCCACAGCATTCTCATGTATTTAATTGGGAAAGAACACTGGGATCTTGGCAATCGTCCGCTTTTAAGACTTACGACGTCGTTTCTTTTCAGGAAAGTCATTGATGTCTGGGATTTACGTCTGATGATTTAGCTTAAGCTAAAAATCTTTAGACAAGAAGTGGGTATCATTTTGTAAACAAATTTACTGACGGAGCCAAAATGTATTAAGCAAAACAAAACAAATTTGCAAAACAATCATCCATATATACATTTCTATCATTTAGTTTTTTTTTTTCTCAATCAGTTATTATCATAATACAATTTTCAATAAAATGGCTGGAATTTATCATGTTGGTGTTGTTGACACTGACAGTGGGCGTCATTTTAAACTTCTGGTACAATGAAGTTATCAGTTGTTTCATTGGTATTTGTAAAGACCTGGATGCCAAACTGAGACATCATCCACTGCTATCCCAAGCCAGTGGTCATCATTTCAGAATAAGGAACCATTTTGTGTGTATTAGAAAATATGATACATGTCAATTATAAATAACAAGAACACTTCGTTCCATTGCTCTAATGCGATAACATGGATGCTGATAATTCAGCACAGAATTGGAATATTTTACTTTCCTGAAATTTTACTGTACATAAAAGAATTTGTCTCTGATTTCAGTTCTGCATGTAGAATTCTATTAGTCAATAACACAATGGGGTCCAAAAGTCTGAGACTTTAGCTTTTTTTCTTTCTCTTTTCAAAAATTATATGAACAGCATAGTGTGATAAATGAATTTGAATAAGCTACATATCAACAAAACCTGATCACATTCTCCGGCATGATTTGAAAATGTTCAAAATGCTTCATTGTTAAGCTGAAAATTTAATAATAAAACAGAATCTGAGATATTTTGTGGTCATTTTGTTCTAGTTTCTCTGTTAAAAATGCTTAAAATCTTAAAATTGTGGTCTCAGACTTTTGAACATTTATGAAAGTAACAGTAAGTCATTTTAGAATGAGAAACCAAACACACACACATGTATACACGTTTAACCTTCTTTCCCTTCATTTCAAAATAATAAGAATTGAGCTAAAATACAATAAAGCCTGTCAGGCTACGTTCACATTGCAGACTGAAACGACCCAACTCCGATTTTTTTGCCCCTATGCGACATGTATCTGATCTTTTCATGACAGTCTGAATGACACAGATCCGATCTTTTCAAATGCGACCCAGGCCACTTGGGTATAGTGTCCAAATCCGATATATATCCGATCTTTTGAAATGCAACTTCAATCTGGGGTGCGTTTCCCGAAAGCATCGTTAGCCAAATATGGTCGCAAGTTCCGTCGTTATCTGCATAGTTTAACGAGTCTGTGTTTCCCGAAACCATCGTTCCAACGGACATTCGCAAACAGCATCGCAAAGTTGGGTGGTTTGAACGACAGCTCTCGACCTGTGGTTAGAGGCGTTTCTATATTGCATCACATTTGGAGGTAATAAATCCTTATCTTGAGCAAAATAAGCAAGCTGACACTCAGTACAACCATGCCTTTTATTTAGAATACATACAAATGGAATTTACGTCTTTTAGTTTTTCAAAAGATTTGAAGTGTTTGAAGAGTGCGCATGTGCGAACGTGCTCTACTATTTAAGAACGAGCCAAATATTGAGTGTGGTAATAAAAGCAAAACAACTGAGAACAACAAGAAATAGTCCTCAGATGCATTGTCTCTAATTTATATTAAAAAAAATCTAGCGTTAATTGGATCTCAAACAGTTTCATTAAGAGTAGTTATTACTCCTCGACGTGCGAAACCAACGTGGATGAACGATACTTTGCGACAGTGGGTTTCGGGAAACAGTCGTGACTAGCTAGTTGATTTTTCCAACGATCCATCGTACTATGGTAGTGAAACAGTGAACTATGTCGTTGTACGGGAAACGCACCTCTGATCGGCCAGGTCACATGTATCCGACCCGCACGTCATTGATATGCGACAAACGCAAATAATTCTGCATTGAAGCAGGCGGGAAGGAGAAGTTGAGAACTCCTCTACGCATACGGGTCACTTCTTGGTCATTTCACGTTCACATTCACACAAACGGCCTTACAAAAAAATCTAATTTTTAAAAAAAAATCGGAATTGAGCATTAAGCCCCTGCAGTGTGAACGCAGCCTTAGACCTATAAGCTGGTCTTTCATGACAGAATTGCAGTATTCCACCGTACAGTAGACCTAAAATGATCATTTAGTGCGGTATATTGCACCTCCTGACCTCAGTGTATCTAAATTTGTGCATCTACACTCAATGATTTCAGTCCGGCTTCCAGAATTCAAGAATTACAGCTGCGATTCAGGCCTTGTGCTGTATCATTGAGGTTTGTGTACCATACATGATCTCTTACTATTCAGTGTCATATAATGTCATATCCATACAGTTCACTTACAAATCATTTAATGCTTGATATATACTTTAAGCTCTTGGTCTAAAATTCATGTTACCATGGATACCATGAAAAGCGTGGCCTCTTCTGGTTGGATGGTGTCAGAGGAACACCACGTAGTTTTCAGGAATGAGTCCTGTTTTGCCCTCAAATGTTGCCTGAAGCCAGCCTGGTTCCACTGAGGAATACACTGCAAAGAAGAAATGGAGAAGGTTTAAGCTGGGAAGAAGTCTTCAATAATATGAAAAAATGTCTATAGTATTATTGCTCATACTTGGGGTTGAACATACTGGTGCACAACAACTGATTCGAGACCCGAAACCAGTAAATTTTGGGACAAATGACAAAACCAACATTGGGTCAATTTGTTGATCTTGTATTATGCCTTGTATGTTTTGCAAATTTAAATTAATTATTCAATATTACATAGTATGTTCTTTGCTGATTTTTTTGTTACCAATATAACATCATCAAAATACATCATGCACTGTAAAAGAAATATTCTCAAGATTTGTTATCACAACATTTTTTTTTCTTTTGTCAAATCAACTTAAATAATTTATTTAGTTCAAATTATTTATTTAATTTATTAACTTATTATTTTGAGTTTCTGATGATTAAATCAATCTCCTTCATTGTTTTAACTCACTTTTCCCAGTTCATTCAACTTAAAATTAAGGCAACCAGGTTACTTAATTTTTTAAGTTAAACCAACAATATTTTTTACAGTGTGTAGGCATCAATAAGACCATTTTTAGACAAAAAAGATTCAATGGCGTTTTTGACTCAGTTTTAAAGAGCGCTTGACACCCAAAAAGCTCTATAAATGTACATGTCTTAAATGATTGCATGATACTTTCATGCTTAAAAGGTTATTTCATTTTTTTCTAGTGATAAATAATGTTTATTAGGGGTTGAATTCATAAAACCGAACGATACACAATTAATTAAAATAAATGACCTGACAGAAACTTTTCTTCTAAAAATGTGGGTTAAAAAATATAAATCAATCAGTAATAGTCACATCTGTAAAAAACAAATTACAGCTACTACTAAAAAGTTTTCTTTGTATGACAGCCTGGCCAAAAATTATGTCCACTCATTTGTTATCACAAATAAAACAACTTCTCACTTTTTGACCATTACTTGTGTTTTGACCACGATTTTCATTTTATGAAAATCTACAACTTATATGCAATTTAAAAGTCAGATTTTTGGCATCTTTTTTGGTGGGGTCAGTTTGCCCTGCAAATCCTCCAACCCTAAGCATCAAATTTGGCTTGAAAGCCATCTTGCATTTTTGAACCAGACTTGAATGTTACCTCAAAAGTTATAAGATGCACATTTTTTTACTTGGTGGGTAAAATGACTAAAGACCAAAATAAGCAAACACTTCTAAAATCTCACTTTGATCTAGTTTCGTTTCTTCAGCCTAAAGTTGAACGTTCATAAAGTGATTTGTTTGACCATTCTGTTCACAAAGCAATAGTATCCTCAGTGCCAAGAAAGGCACATGTGAACCAAATCAGCAGGTAGTTAATCACAAAGTTGGGTCACTTTGCATCGTGAAATTATCCTCATAAAGCTTTCAAAAGGACCTCACAAACGACTTGCCAAGTATTGACTCATATCAACATTCTCTGAACTATCAAAGCATCTGCTTACACTAAAGCATAAGGCAGATGGGATTGAAAAATAAAGAGTCAATTACATAAGGAGAACTCTCAAATGTCAACAGCAAGAACTCGGGTAGATGGGTAATAGGAGGTTTATGTTGTGCTAAGTGTTTGCTGAGCTTTAGAGAAAGGAAGACCTGCCTTCACCAGGTTACTGTGACCGGTTTCAATGCCCTGGTGCCCGGCCAAGTTTGTTCCTTGCGGAAAATACATCCAGCAATAAAATTCTATTCCTGACATGTACGAGGAACAACAACCGATGGGATTTCCACAGAAAAGACACTGGAGCACATTATTTTCTATCAATATTAATGCCCTGGTATGCAGCAAAAGTGCATCAGTTCAGTCATAGTTCATTTTCAACATCCACCAAACCACATTGCCAATACACCTCCCAGAGTTGAAATGCTTCATGGCCAGCATTGCTGAATGTTTCTTGGTGTATATTGCAGTCACAGTTCATAAAAAGTCACTTAAGAACTGAAGTTGATGTTGAAGTTGAACTGATCACTTGATAAATTGTGTGACCCTGAGACAGCCTGACCACTGACCACCCATTACTAACCATTTATCACACATAGAAATGACAAGCGCTGAATGAATATAAAACATATAAAACAATGGAATGAGAGAACAATAGAACAATGGAATGAGAACAATAGAATGTTGGAACGAAAGGATGATGGAATGAGAGAACAATAGATTGATGGAATGAGATAAAGATAGAACGATGGAATGAGAGAACGGAAGTTCTGTCTGCAATACTGTCTGCAGTTGTTCTTGTTCAGCGGCGCCATTTTGCTTAATTGTTTTTATGATAGAGTATTTGCCTTTGCAAAAGTGGACAAATCTTTGTTTTACATGCACTGTTTGTGGACTGTGATTTGGTCTGATAAGTGACAAAGTCAGAGGCTATTATGTATGGAAGTCTAGGAATGAACTTCCGTGTGCTCTTAAATGTTCCCGAGTGTTGATCATTGTAGACATATCCAATAGGGCTGGGTATTGACACAAATTTCACAATTCGATTTCGATTCACAAGCTTGCAATTCGATTCGATTCCGATTCGATTCGACTCAATGTTGATTATTTTGGATATCGGTTACAATAAATGGCACATTTTCTCAAGGAAATCAAATCTCGTAACTAATGCTGTAAACTATGGGAGTCTAGTTGTAGCCTACTAGGATTCATTAGCCTAATATGAAGGTGATAATGAACTGTTTTGTAGCTAAACAAACACTTAAATTACACTTTTATTTATTTTTATAATAAGAAGATTATATGAAATGAAACATTTAAATGGTGGCTGTCATAAAAACTTGCCAGATTTATTCAAATATGCATTAAATATTGAAGAACATTAAGATTGCAATGTATATGTAATATGGTGTATATATTTAGCAAAATTCTCCCCTCTAGAGTTATTTTTTCTAGCTGACTAACGAGTTTATGTGGGTTTTCTGAGGTAAATATGACGATACGACATTGATTACAAGCTGTTTAACTGACCTCTTTCCACGGTTGAAACGCTGACTGAGCGAATCAATGTGACATGATACTGATTTCGATAAGTTGTACTCTATCTTTTAACACACTCTCGGATGCTCATATTATTATATTATATCATTAAGCTGGAAGAGAGATCAGCGCTGCTGCTTCTCTTGAGCTGCGCCAGAGCGATCTCACGCCACAGCGCCAAAACGTTTTTTTATATTTTTGAATTTCTAAAGATAATGGATGTAATTTGAAAATTGAGACTTTGGTTCTTATCAATAGTAACAAAGGACAAATATTATTGCGATTTTTTGGATGCGCGCAGCCGCGATACAATGTTCCATTCATTCAAATGAAACAGGATGACTAATCGATTCTTGTGATTTAAAAATCGATATCGGTTGGTAAAAACGAGAACCTATTAATATCGAGAAATCGATATTTATTACCCAGCCCTAATATCAAATAAACGCGTGAACATAATGGCCAATCAGGTGTTTACGATTCCGCTCAACAGCGCTCGAATCATCACAATTTTTCAATTTCAGTAGCGACTTTGACAACTCTAAAACGATCTATAGATAGAACGAATGAAGGATAGAACGGTCGATAGATAGACAGACAGATGGATAAACAGACAGATAGATATATAAACAGACTGATAGATACATAAATAGATAGACTCACCATTGGAGAAGTGAGCCCCTTGTGGGAAACTCAGCTCATTGCTGTGTTCGGCTTTACAGGAATATATGGCTTTGGCATCTCTATGGATTCAGATCATGAAATAATACAATTCAAGGATGTTTTAAAAGACCGTAGGTTGGTTTTATAAAACATGTTTGCCATGAAATATATATTAAACAGTTGTTTTTACGTAGTGTGCCAATTTTTACCTTCCCAAGGGAGGAGGTTTTCCAGCTGATGGGTTCTCAAAAAGCAGTGCTCTGGCAGCCACCCTGAAACACACAACCATGCAAAGATGTCAGGAAGGATGATAATTGACGTCATTATTTCACCGCACAAGAATTAGACTGGATGAACAAACCATTTTAACTAAGCAGTTGGCAACAGTTTAAATTACATAAACAAATGTTGGAGAGAGCCAACACTACATTCAGTACTGAAAGATTCAGTAAATTCAGAGAAATCTTAGTCTGTGTTAGGGCAAAGCAGAAGACCTCCGTTGAATGTGCGTGACCTTTGAGCCCAAGAGTACTTTAGAAAACCATTTTCACTGAACACAATGTGACGCTGCATCAAGACATGCAACTGGAATCTTTGTTATGCAAGGAGAAAGCCATACATTTGTTCAATTAGTTCTCAGTCCCAAAGACTAAAGAGACCATCCCGACTTTCATCAGCAAGAGGTCAAAAAGCAAACATCTGTCCTGGTTTTGGGGTGAATCAGTACAAACGGCATGGGTAACTTGCATGTGTGTGAAGGTATCACTGACATGGTGGCATATATTTGGATTGCGCCTCATTCTGTGCATGCTAGAACTGAGTGGTTTCAAGACACTCTCCACCATTCAGTGGATGTGCCTGTCTGCAGTCCAGATCTCTCTCATTGAAATGTATGACCCATCACGAAAAGGAGAATCAGACAACAATGTCCTCAGACGGTTGAGTAGCTGTCTTTTATCAGGCGAGATTCCATTCGCGGACAAATTCCCAAATGACAGTCCCTCCAGAAAAACACGATTATGCGATCGCTGAATTCAATGCATAATCAGCCAAAGTCCGAAGCCTATATTTATGCGGGGGTCACAATTTTAAAAAAATACTCCGCAATTTCGCCACATAAATAGCTGATTTCCGCGCAAAATATGCAGGGCTTGCATGATTTCATAATCCTGCATTTTCGTCGCAAAAAATTTACATATATCTTAGAAGAAAGTTTGAAAGTGTTGCGTTTACTTCACACAAGAGCAGCCACCCCCCTGTTGCCATGGGAATGTTATGTAATGTTATGTAATTACGTGATGTGAACATCATCGAAAAGCTGTAAAACCAACGCATTCTCGTCCTTTAGCGTCATATAGAACGCTATATGACAAAACGGCGCTATACTACGCACATGGCACCCGTTATCGTTAATATAACACGTGCTGTGATGGGTAGGTTTAGGTGTGGGGTAGGGTAGTCTCATATTACGCTAAAGGATTTATGACGACTTGGGTTCGCGACTTGACGACTTATACAAAATTCATGTTTGTACGCGTTTGTCGTAGACACAAAATAGCATAACTAATAGCCTAGTGGCAATAAAGCTAGCGCTGGCATTTGAAAAAAACCTAAAACACAAGGCTACGTCTGGAATTGTACATGCAAATACATTTAAAATGATTAAGTCTTTGCCTACTTACAGGTTGTGGCCCAACAACTGCTGCCTCTGGTTTTAAAGTTGGAACTGCTTCATGTTTTAGTAACAGTTTCTTGTTGAATCCGGCATTGAACTCGTGGAGATTCTGGAAGCTGTCTTCCGTAAAATGCGCAGCACAGAGAGCTATATTACGATCGTCATTTTCAGGAACATAATCAAACATAAATTGTATCCAATGTTGACGAAGTCCATCTTCCGTGGGAAGTTCGAAGACATAAGACCTGACAGCTGCATGAACAACACACTCGACAAGCTGCTGAAATATGGCCATGCCCTTTTCTGCTTATTCCGGAGGGAGTGGTTGATGCAAATGTGTGGGTTAGTGACGTACCATAACCCAGCTGTAGTCCCAATCCAGTCGTTTTTGTAGGCAATATAATTCCTGATTTTTAAAAGACGATATCTCTGCTTACACTGAACTTTCAGCGCTGCAACTTTGCAGATACTGTTCATGCACCAACAGCAACATTACACACTATTTAAAATGAAAAAAGTGAAATCACAGTCAACCCCCCCTTTAACAATAAAGGGTGCCATGTGCGTAGTACAGCACCGTTTTGTTATATAGAGTTCTATGTGATGTTAAAGGATGAGAACAGGCTGGTAAAACAGCAGCACAGTTCATTTTTTTACATTTCATTTTTTCATTTTTACAGAAGTTGTAGCATATTCCTTTCGTAAAGCTACAGAACTTGTTTGACTCGTCAATGTTTTGTAAGTTCGATGTGTTTATTAAGGTCTTGTGACACGTTTTGTTGGGAAGAAAAATAGATGATAGCTCACAGCTGAAGTTATTGCAGAGGCCAGATCGACTCACGGAGGTGATTGGCATCTCACAACTCGCACTTTATTCCCAAATCGAACTTGTTTAACTGTTTGTCACATGTTCTACCATCCACATCGTTACTTAATAAACAAAATAAGATAAAAGTAGCAGCATCAAACAGAAATGACACGCACACATGGGGTGTTTGAGGCGCATGCCACATACAATATAACACTGCAGACTCAATAGAACAATGCAGTTCAACAGGGAGTGCGCAGCTCTTAAAGCGGCCACACCTTATTTCTACTCGTTACAGTCTGAAATAAAACAAAATGAGAAATTAAATATTCCAGCACTTTCTGTGGTCTATATGCTTGCTTAGCATAAGAAATGACTCTTTACATTAAGGTAGTAGCCTAGTGAGAACAGGGTGTTGGGGAATCACTTTTATTTTAATCTTTTTCATCAAAACGCAAAAGTTCCCGCAGTTTTTGCAAGTTCCAGAAATTTCATCGCATAAAATTGCATAAATCGCATTTCCATCGCATTTTTAAAGCTACACAGTGTAACTCTTTTAGTTTATTCTTAGCTAAAAACACTTAGTTATTTCAAAAATATATGTGCTATGTAAATTTATTTCGTTCAAGTAATAAAGTATTCTCGTGAGTGTATAATATTCATTCAAATGTATTTTCAATAGTCATTGAAAATACATACGGGTAAGGGGTTCTAATGTCGGTCGCCATGCTGCCCCTCCATCTTGAAAGTACATTAGCCAAAGAGGGATATACGCCTTTCGCGTTTACGTTTGAGTTAACACTCGTGGACAAGGTCGAACTGGAAGCCATGTTAATCTTGGACTAGTTAAACGAAATCGTAATTGAGAGGAACAGAAACTAATGTTTCCTGGATGGTCATGATGGTACCTTTTCACTGCTAGATGGGGGTAAAAATCCCACAGTGTAGCTTTAAAGAAAATGGGCCGCATAATCAAAGATTTTTGCCCGCAACAATCACAAAAAATTAAGTGTTTTTCTGGAAGGACTGAAATGATTACAAACTGTAATTAAAAAGAAAAATGATAGTGTGACAGTGGTGAACATGCATCTGTCCCAACTTTTTTGGAGTGTGTTGCAGGCATCAAAAATGAATTAAATAATTCACAAAACACAATTAACTTTGTCAGTGGAAACATTGCAAAATATATTCGTTGTACTTTGTTAAATAAAGGTTAAAGAGAATTAACCATATCACCAACCTGATCTCACGGCAATTCGTACGAGTTTTACGAGGAGGCTAATTCGTAACAATTCGCACAACCTCACTCGTACGAATTAGTACGATTTTGCTAAATCGTACATATTTTACGAGTTGCCCAATTTCTACCCATAAACCTAAACCCCATCACGTGGGTTTAGACAAGTCGTACGAATTAGCCACCTTTTAATCACTCATACAAATTCGTACGAATTGGTCGTGAGATATCGTTGAAATCACAGATTCTTGACTTTATTGCATTCGGGAATATTTATATATGCACTTAACGCATTGTATGCAGATGTGAGAATCACCACTATAGCAGTGATTCATGTACAAGTTATAGAACTGTTAAAGTAACTTACACAGTCTCAGGGCAAACATTGTCAAATCAACATGTTGCTAACACTTAAAGCTAAACAAATGCAGTCCACATGATGTTATGTGACGTGATGTTTCTGTTCTTCCTGTGAATAACTCAAACGAAATTATACATCCTTCCATCCAGAGAAGATTTTAAAACCAGTGCTGGGTCACATCAACCCTTTCAGCGGTGTAATTTAAACTGGTGCCAACAGAAAACTACTGCAATCAATCTCCATTCAGCCGCTTCCATCGCTGCCAGCAACATAATACTGCACAAACTTTCCTCACGACTTTCAATAAATGTTTTTATATTTCTCATGACGTAGTGTTTTTCTAAAACCTGACAGAAGCATATGCAAGTTGTCAATGAAGTAATGGAAGAGATTTTCACACTAAAATGAAAATTCTGTCAATATTTACTCATCATCACGTAGTTCTTAATGTAACGTGGTGTATATCTGGATCCAAATATATATATATATGGTTATTATATGGTGTAGCTTTATTATATATATATGGTGTATATATATACATATATGTATATGGTGTAGCTTTATTAACAAACTAAGGAACAGGACTCGAGAATTCCAAAACACTAACGTTAACATTCATTCAACAACTAACAAAGACAGGGCAGAAACACAGGGCTTAAATAATCAAGGACAAACGAGCTAGACAAGATCACAAGGGGGCGTGAGAAATAAGAAACACCTGGGTAGACGGGGAACCACTGATAATGAAAAGACAAGACACAAAACCCACATTATGACACATATATGTCTTTCTTTCATCTGTGAAACATGATTTTTTTTCCTCTCCATGTCTTGGTCACCAACATTTCTCAAATATCTACTTCTGCTGTGTTCACTTTAGATTTGTGTTGCCATTCAGATTTGGAACCACATGAGGGTGAGTAAATTATATCATTTTTTTCAGGTGAACCATCCCTTTAATGTGATCATTAAAGGGATGGTTCACCTGAAAAAAATTATTTAATTTACTCACCCTCATGTGGTTCCAAATCTGAATGGCCGATTTGGAACCACCACATAATAATAATAATAATAGCAATATATTTTTTTATAATATAATTTTATAATATAATATAATTATATTATATTTTTTTATAATATAATAAAATATATTTTGTTTCATTTTAAACACATTAAAAATGCAATTCACATACAACAATAAGTTTCCTAACAATACATTAACTGCACTGAGATCGAAATGAAAAAACAAAACAAAATGTAATTCTTGAAAAAATAGCCTGTGCTAAAAAATTAAATAGTGATTAACAGAAATGTTATGTAAGCAATAAGGTACGGAGGAGAGGCTGAAGGGCGTTGTTAGGCACGACGCGAAGCGGAGCAACCCCTTCAGCCGTTACTTATTCACGATACAGCACTTGCCTCGAGTACCTTATTCCTTTTATAAAATGGTTGGCACACAATATAAAAGTAAAAAACAATGTATTAGTGCAACTTTCTTGAAGTAAAATCACTCAAAGCCTTCCTTCCGCTTCCTTCCTCCCTAACAACGTTCCAATGTGTAAAATGAATGACAGCTCAAATAAAAACAACATAGAACCGCAGTGTTGTGCAGCAATCAGTAGAACCGTTGGGTGAAGCGGTCATAGCTGTGTTTTATCGTGAATAAAGCACAGCTCTTGACCAATCAGAATCAAGGATTCGAACTAACGTTTTATAATTTTAAATTATTTTCTTTACATTTAAATTATTTTAATTTAAATTATTTTTTTAATTAAAAATTATTTAAATTTTAACTTTAAATTATTACTTTACATATATATATATTTTTTTCACATTTGCATGCCAAATCAATTTCTGTATGGTGTAATCAACATGCAGAAAGGCATTTTGGGTCACACTTTACAACAAGATTTAGCTGGGTTTACCATTAAGGCGGGCGTACACGGTTCGTTTTTTTGCTGTTTTACGAGCTCGCAGGTAATTTTTTTCACTTGGGAGAAATCGCGTGTAAATCGGTTATGCTCGCATTTCGCGGCTCGTGTCGTGTGCGAGGAAGATACGAGCCGAGCCGAGCACCTTTCGACCTCCCGATAATTTTTAAGCATGTCGAAAAAGTTCGGTTGCTGTCGGCTTGCATTCGTGAGGTGTGTGCGGTTGAATGAGCCGATTTGTCGATCTATCTGAACTTGACCGATCAGGAGTTGAGGAAATCCACAGAAAAAAGACAAAAATAGTGTGGACTACTTGAAACACTGCTTCAATTAATGTTTTTATGATGACTTTGTGAAAGGTTAACTAAAAAGCATCTGCCGTGTTCCTACTGGCCAGTAGATCTGTAGGCTATTATTATGCTATTGTTTTTGATAGTGTTATAAATTTCTTACAGATTCTTACACGTCACGATGATCATTACGTTTGTATCTTCCTGAAAGCAATTACAGTTTGTCTACAGCCTAAGCTTTTTTTTTTTAATTAATGCTGACAGAACAATTTTGCCAGATATTGCTACGAAAAACAAGCAAAAACTAACAAAAACAAACGAATTATATAAAAATCCGAAATAAGTTCAAAGGTTGTGGTTTGGAAATAAAATTAATATATTAGTAACCACTTTAAAAGCTTCCTAAAGTGTGACATTAATCCAAAAAACAAGTCCAGATACTGTCACCTTTCCATTATGTGGATTTCAAAACACGGGAACTGGCACCCGCGCCCTCACTCACAACGCGCTCAAGCTAACTCAAGCCCTGTTCACGGCGCTATAGCTTCTCGCAGCAAAATGAATTGCAAACACTCAAATGAGGTGGTTTAAACGGGTAATTAATCATTCAGAAAGCTTGAAATTTTATTATTGAATGTGTAGCCTACCGTAACTACGTTTTTTAATTCATTCACACACTCACACACAAGGGTGACCGGACGTCCATTTCGTTCTGAAAACGAGCCTATAGCAAAATAATCACGGCTTGTATCAATATTTTATATGCAGTTAAGAAAGTTTTTAGCACAGAACTTCGTGCGATTTCTTCGTAATTCAGCAGGTCGTAAAATCGTGTCGTATATCACTGCCTCCGTACGATTTTTGGAGAAACTCACTCGTAAGTGTGCCTGGACATACGATCGTCCGACCGTCAGAATTCGTACCGTGTACGCCCGCCTTTTGTTAACACAACCTAACAATGAAACATTTTCATCTGTTAATATTATAATGGACCCGAGCTAACAATGAACTGTTGTATATTAGCAAATGTACATAAAGATAAATAAATACTGCAAAAAAAAAATATTGATCATTGATAATGTTAGTTAATGCGTGAAACTAATGGGACACATTATTTTGTGTTACCTAAAAAAATATTTATAAAAATAAATAAACTAAAATAAATAATAATAATAATAATTATATATATATATATATATATATATATATATATATATATAACATTTGCAGTGTTGTAGTCGAGACCACCTCACTCGAGTCCGAGTCCAGACCGAGACCAGAGAGAGTCGAGTCCGAGTCAAGATCGAGTCTAGAGAGAGTCGAGTCCGAGACCAGAGACGGTCGAGTCCGAGTCGAGACCGAGACCAGTGAGGGTTTATTACCTAATTTACTTTTATTTACTTTATCCTTATCCTTTTTTTTTTACTGAATTTACTTGGAGTTTAAAAATATTATCAGTTTAGGGTAAAAAGGCCACATAGTAGGTGGTGTTAAAAGTAATTTTATTACAATTTATCATGCGCAGTTGCGCACTAGAAAATCACCAATCACTGGGCGTGTCAATCTATTTAAAGAAATATTTTATTAACATACATTAATAATCATGAAAAATATTTTGAATTGAACTCGAGTGGACTCGGGAATAAGTCCGAGTCCTTAAAAAAAAATGTTCGAGTACGAGTCAATTCCGAGTTCAAATGCACATGAGTCCATGACAAGACCAAGACCATTAAAATATGGTCTCGAGACCGAGTCCGAGACGAGTCCGAGTCTCGAGTACTACAACACTGAACATTTGAAAAATATGGATGAGGATGAGGACACTTTATCCTCAAATGTTGCCTGAGATCTATCGTGGATCCATCATCGTTTGATTCGCTCACAGGGTGAGGTTTAGCATCAGTGAGTTAGTTACTGGTAAAGAGTTTGACTTACACTGATCCTGGTCTCTGATAGCCGTTCGTAGAGCCGCTGTTGTCCAGCTTTCGCCGTAGGATTGTTTTAGGAGGCAGATCGAGGTATGTGGAAGATCTGGCCCCGTCTTTATGATCCATACACACTAGACTCTGTACAGATCCCACAGAGCTCTTAGGACCTCCAGAGAGCCCAAAACAGAAAAGTACAAAATTACTAAATGTTTGGGTCTTTTGGGGGTTAGATCAGAGGGTTACAAATAGGGGTGGGAAAAAAATCGATATTGCAATATATTGTTGTGCTCTCTGTTGCTATAAATAATCATTTTTTAACACTATTCAAAACACGCAGCGTATTCTTTCAGTATTTCACCGCTCTGCCTCCGTCTCTCTTACATACACACACACTCACACACACACAAACGTGCACACCGCGTCTGTCTATGAGGCACCGGACTGGACAAAAGCGAAGCGAACTCCGTGAGCGAGAGAGAGACAGAGTGTGACTTTATTTAAACTTATATAAACTAATATGATTTATATTACTGGACAGTTTAAAGCTTATAACCATATTTTGTTGTTACTCGTCTTGAAGAGTGCAGTGTTATGTTGCATCATGCAGTATTTGTCCTGAAAAGGCTACTGAGTAAATTTCTATATTACCTTAATAAATTTAAGTTCATTCCTAATTTATTTGGTTTTTTTTAATACATTTTAATCATTAACTTTAAAAAGCACACTCTTTTTACAACTAAAATAACAGCCAAGAGTAAAAAAAAAAAAAAACTAATTCCCAAAAATTAAAACTGAAAAAACGGAATTTGGGAAAAAATAAAACGGATTTCATAGGGCGCTAAGACACTTCGGGTTGTACGAGACAGTCGACGGAAAGGCAAATGCATATTTCTTTGCACAATGTTGGCATTAATAAATGCATAAAATTTCCTTATTTCCTTTTCCCTTCTTTTTCTTTTCAGTCACATATATTGTGATATATCGTTGATGAAATTTCTTCCAATATATTGAATATCGTAGATATCGCGAATCGTGATATCGTTATATCGTGGACCACATATCGCCACAGAATTGAATCGTGAGGTACCTGTATCGTCCCACCCCTAGTTACAAACTTTATACAGTATACCGAATTTTGTAAAGAAAAAATGGAAAATAGGACACACACTATCGGTGTAAAATACAGTTTGGAATAATTCCGATTTTTTTTTAATGTTTTTAAGTCTCTTAATCTCATCAATGCTGCATTATTTGATCCAAAATACAAAATAACAACTATTATTGTCAAATTTTATTAAAGAACTGTTTCTATTTGAATACAATTTAAAATGTAATTTATTCTTGTGATGGCAAAGCTGAATTTCCAATATCATTAGAGTCACATGATTTAGTGTCACATCATTTCCTTCGGAAATCATGTTGATCCGGTGTTGATAATAGTCATTATTATCAATGTTGAATATTGTTTTGGCTGATTAATATTTTTTATACCGTTTGAAACTGACCAATTTTTATCAGGATTATTTGACGACTAGAAAGAAAAAATAAAGTGAAATAGAAATATTTCTAACACAATAAATGTCAGTTTAATAGATACGTTGAAATAGAATAAGCATTAATAAAGGTACTACTTTCTTAAAATCTACAAAATCTGTTTTCACCATTGATAATAATAAGGAATGTTTCTTGAGCATAGAATGATTTCTGAAGGACACTGAAAACTCAAGTAATGGCTGATAAAAATTCAGCTTTGACCACAGGAATAAATTACATTTGAAAACATATTGTTGGCGAGCATAAACATTCATGATGTGTGTGTTTGGCTCCTACCTTCTGTGATATGTAAAGATCTTAGAGATGGGGCGTTGGAGCGGTTAAGCTGTGCGGATCTGATTCCTACTGAGTGAGGAGCCTTTGCTGGTGCTGGTGAAGATCTGGCAGCTGAGTTCACACCACAGGAGTCCCATTCCACACGTGCAGCGTCCTCTCTGGAGCTGGAGTCGGGACTGCTGGTGCAGGTGGGGGTCTGCCGCAGGCCGGGGAACGGGGGCTTGTCTTTGGGTTGTGGAGAGGAGCAGGTTTTGGAGGAGCTGTTCTGCTCCGAGGAGTGTGAGGAGAGGGAGTCCATGCTGCCGATTGGAGTGCTGCCTGAGCTACTGCTAAATGTATCGCCTGCAGGGACAGTAAGACATACAGCAGATAAAAACTACAGCATATCTTAAATTGATCACATTTGATTGATTTATACAGCGACTAGGTGAAACATGAAAATGACCAGGTCACGATCCACTTCAAAATGAAAATAAAATAAATAAATATGAGCCTATAAGCCTATTTTCTTTTCTTTTTTTTTTTTTTTGCATAGTGTAATTTTAATGACAGTTAGGCAGATTTTACCCAAATATTTTTTATTAATGTAATTTGTCCGAGGTGTTATACTTTTTACTATTTTTCACTATTCTTACTAATAATGATTAGATTCTTACCTTTTTATATTTTAACCAGCATAAATAAGAAAGTAAAATAAATGCTAACACAAAGTACAAACCATAATTAAACACTACCAATAAAATCACATAAAAAAAAAAAAACAGGAATGAGATTTCCCCCCACATACAAAAGTAAATATAAATTCTTCTTCTTCTTTTTTTTAATTTTAGGTTAAAAATTACCCAGATATGCTCTTAACATTTTTTTAAATAAAAATGGGGACAATACATTTTTGTAACAATTATTATTAGTTATTATAAATATTTTTATGATGCCTGTATTAAAACCAGAAACAACATTAACAACAGTAAATAGTATAGCACACAGAGATTATTTAATAATCAAAGATTATTATTTTACAACAAAATTATGACTCTACAAATATTGAAATAAAGAGTACATATGATAAAAAACTGAATTTAACCAATAATTTAAAAAACATCTAATTTGAATATACACTTTACAGTCATTTCAACTTTTTAAAATGTTATTTTATGTTTAATTAGGCTTATCATTTTGCATGTTAGAGAACAAAGCAGGTCAATTTCTCCACATTTAATTGTTTAATTTTTAATTATTTATTATTAGTTTCAGACATATCAGGGTGTACTTTCACCTATGTGCTATAAGACGTGTGTGTGTGTGTGTGTGTGTGTGTGTGTGTGTGTGTGTGTGTGTGTGTGTGTGTGTGTGTGTGTGTGTTTAAATTGTGTTCAAATCTCACACCCTGTTGAGGCCCTGTTATATAGTACATAAAAAGAGTATTACTTTAATTTATCAAGCAGTTTAACCAGCAGGATATATTGGCTGAGCTTTTTTGGAGTGTATTTTTGGGCTCTAAAATGGTCATTTCTGTGGACAGCTCGACTTCCGCGGACAATACACCAGAAACTGGGACTGTTCGCCGTATGCTACGGAATTACAAGGCAGTTACTTACTGGCACAAGAAAGATAAAAGTCTCTGTAATATTATGGTCACTAAGGACTTCGGTCCCTCCATTAATGCAAGTATATGGGATTTTGTTCCACCTGTTTTATCGAGCCTTAGCAAAACCAACTAAAATAAGTAAATGTGTTAATGGTGTTGATAGATTTTATATTTTCATGTCAAATGGCCCATTCAGTTGTATGGCCCACAGAAACTGATTGGTGTGAATGACAAAGATTCAGCATTGCTCAAAGTGGATTAACAACTTAGATAGATCTCCTGTGGGAGGTCCTTACAGGTTTCTATTGTTTGTAGCCCATTGAATTCATGTATAAAGTTCTGTCTCACAGTTTTCAGAAACTTCTGTCTCACAAACAGAACTTTGGGTTAAGAGATTGTTGAAGGGCGACATGATAACATCGCTGCTGAAGGACTGCTACACTACAAACCTTCAATAAATTCTTCTCCCCACAAGAACTCTGGTCAAGCTTACTTATTATATGTATTGGAGAAATCCAATACATTGGCGAGCCACTGAAACCACTGTTTGGCATCACCAAAATCTAACAATTTGGCGAGCCAGCCAGGAGAGGCTTACAAGAAGAGAACTCACCAACTGCAACAATGAGTAAACAAAGAACTCATCAGCTGCAACAAGAAGTAAATGGAATAGTTTTCAAGTTTCTGAAAGACTGGATCTGCATCAGTAAAGACTGCATATGTGGACACAATTTATTTGAATCAACTGGATCCAGTCTCAAATATCCTAATTTGGTGAGTGAAACTTATCAGCTCTCTAAAAGAAAGTCTTCTGAGAAGAATAATAGTTGACCAGTAAAGATTTGTAGTGTAGTCACACATACTGTGTATTGTTGAGAATTTTAGGCTTGGGCCTTTTTTATGAGTCTTTAGGAACCTTTTAAATGATTTAGTTATTTCTCCTGAAACTGTAGGAGCTATAGAAATAAGTTTTATAGCTTGGCCCTGTTCTCTTGAGTCTCTAAGAATCGTTTAAGGAAGAGGTTTGGTCCGTTCTCATAAGACTTTAGGAGCCATTGAAATATAGTAAAAGGTTTGGTCCTTTTTTGGAGTCTGTAGGAATTGTTAAAGCAACAAATGATTCAATTCGTCCAGAAATTGTAGAAACTGTTTTAAGCGTAGACTGTAGAAACTGTTGGAACTGATGTTGCTGCAAGAATTGGTAATTCTTGACTGGGTGCTAATTCAGCAGCCAATATAAGATTAAAATGTTTGGGACTGAAGCTGCTGCAAGAATTGGTAATTCTTGACTGGGTGCTAATTCAGTAACCAATATTTTAGTTTTGAATTAAACATTCTAATTGTGTTAGAAAGTAGAAGTTTATTTGCCTTCTGATGAAAGATGCAGAAAGATTGAAAGTCAAATGTCAAAGGGACAAAACCAATTCAGATTAGAACTGAGAAAGAACTGAATGAGTCTTATCAATCAGGAGTTTTCTTTTCTAGAAATGGAACAAAGAAACTTAGTCTAAACGTGAATGTTTTGTTTGGAGTGTAGGATTGAAAACTAAGCTAAGTTAGTAAATTAATGATTTGTCTGTGTAACTGAAATGGTCAGACTAAAGACTGCTGAGAATTTAAATAAGCACCTTTAACGGCTCAAACACTTTTTGTTTTGTTTCCACACCTCTGAGGGCACTTCTCCTGTACTTGGCTTGCCATGACTGAGTCTGCACTAAACAATGGTAATGGCCCTGCACTGAGGCCAACAACAGAAAGACATGGAACAGAACCTCCAAATGTTACCATTGATCATATGTTGGACAATCTGAATGCATATTAGGGCAAAAGGCTGGGACTAAGGAAGTGCCATGATGACATGTGCCAGAAGTATGGCATCAAGCAATCAAAGAGTGGAATATGGGCCTTGCCGGACATTAAAAGGGCTTATGGAAAGATGCTGCGCTTAAGGACAAACACCAACAAAAATGGCTTGTCTGTGATTTTGGTAAAACAAATTCTACAGCATCGACAAAAGTGTGAGACAAATCACAGCGCGAGTACAAAGCAGAGAAAGCAAAGGTTCGAGCACTTGCTGAACAACTGCAAAATGAAAAGAAGGAAAAAGAAAGACTCTTGAATGATAACAACAAGCTGTTAAAGTTGCTTTCTGGAAAACCAAATCCCATAAAATCTATCAGCAAGATAGAGAAAGAGTCACTCTATCCATTTAAAGACCTCAAGAAGCTTCAACAACGTCAGTATCTGCATGGAGAAAGTGACAGCAGCTCGACTGAGAGCCCTGATGACAGTGAAACCACGAAATCACGAAAAGTATGGCAATTTCTTCAGCGTTTACAGAAAATATACAATTTACATCCAGTAGATGGTGTGATGATTGTTAACATGAACTTGAGGGACAAGGAACAAAAGAGGATAACTGAAAGTGTTGAAAACAGGGGAGGCGAGTCTCAAGAAAACATTGAGGCTGGATGGGAAGCTGAACAACATTCTTGTTTGAACTGAAACCTGCAGAGGTTAATTGGGCTAAAATTACCTCATGTATGCAGAAGACTGGAGAAAGTGTTGCGGAGTTCGAAGAATGCTTCAGACAAACCTGGTTGGAACACTCCAGTGTAAATGACAGTGAGGATCTGGACAAGGAGGCTAGCATGCCTCTGAAAACTGCTTTTGTAAATGGACTGAAGCCTGAAGGCATCACCAAAATCTAACAGTGTTAAACAATGTGCTGATGTCAAAATATAAAATTAAAGCAGCACTATGCAGTTTTTTTCTTAACTGAATAGCTTCAGAGTTATTGCAATGGTTATATGACTATTTTCGGGTTGAATGTTGGGCGTCTGATGGTGTCACACCTTACTTCCACTCATTACAGCTTCTATCCTACTGAACAGGTACCGGTGTAAAGGGGGAGGGGATCAGGCCATGAGTGAATGCTATTTACGACAGTACAAGTACTCCACAGCAACTCTAGGGGTCACAGTTTTACAAAAACGGAAATCCTGCATAGTGTGGCTTTAATTTCTTACGTAATCATGAAACAGAACAGAGTGGATCCTATCAACAGAGAATGTGAAATGTGAGGATTACTGGTAGTGTAAGACTCACTGTCCGCGTCAGCCAGGCACAGTGAGGGTGTGTAGAGGCTCTTGGGTTTGCGAGGTCCAGATGAGAGGCAGATGGCTCTGCTCCTGCGAGACCCAGCCTGAGACTGAGGCTGCGGTAGGGGAACATTAGTGTCCGGCGCTTGATTAAATATCTGTGAAAACATATCCAAATATCTATGAAAGATTATGACCAATGAGAAGTTTCTGCTCGATGAGGATGCAACCTCTAAAAAGCATTAGTGCATTAGTATAAAGTAATCCACATGTAATTATTGTGTGTGTGTGTGCGCCAGTAAAGACTTTCTAATAAAAAGTAGTTAGCATTTTTGGAAATTGCATTATAACTTTTTACCATAAGGTGGCACTGTCCTGAAACTTTTTGAGTACTGTCAGGGTCTTTGTGACGATACACGCCAATGCGTTCGTAACATATGGCATCTGATATGAGAATCAAATTTGGTATTGTTTGACTCGGGATGATACCCAGAATCTAAACAGACCAGTTTTGTGATTTTTGGCCAAACCGGTTAGAAGTTATAATAAATAAAAACGTAAATTTTTCTCAATGTCTCCAGACCACAAGGTGGCACTGCACTGAAACAGTGCAGGTAGTCTAAGGTCATGGTTGTCATAACACAAACCAAGTCTGGTCAGAATTTGCCAAAGCGTTGCAGAGATACATTATCACATCCATTTTTGAGCACTCTTCGTTACATTCGTTTGAGCATTATTTGAGAACGGTATGATGAATCAACTTGAAGTACATAACATTATCTTTTAAAGGAGATTGTTATGAATTGACTTTGATTTTACTTGCCTTTTCAAAATTTTCGATGAGAATTTCTACCACAATGTTTTGAAATTTGATGTTCATCATGGCAGCAACGGTTTCCTCTTGTGAGCGCATGAGCGTAGGGCCGAAGATCACTCCCAGATTGGACACCGTCATCATGTTACTCTCACTGTGAGCGGACACACTGCAGGGACCATTATTAACTTCAAATAATAACCCTACAAAATCCACTTACACCAACAACAATTACTGGGTTATACTTGTTAGTGCCACCTAGTGGACATGCTGTTTACCAATTAACTTTCAATGATGAAGGTCAAAGACCAAGTAAGTTTTGTTGATTAAGGTAGTTTAAGGTGTAGTAAGAGTTATCTGAGAAACTAAAGTTACTCATGTATCAAGCAGAAACAAAGCAATTTTCCAGAAACTGCATCCATTTTCAGGTCTTTCCGCATTTTAACGTCTGGAGAGTTTTCAAATTTCAACAGAGTTTCTCAGAAATCGCATACTGCACCTTTAAGAAGTCTTGTGAAGACACCAGTATCCATGAACAACACATAGTGTACACTGCCGCTGAACAAACATTTTGCACTAAATAAATCTACAAACTATTATACAAGACTAAGAAGAAAGTGAGTTGAAAGAGAGAATGTTTTTAATTTTTAAGTAGAAATGTAATCGAAATCTACATTCAGGACTGAGTCATACTTAAGTAGATGTTTGATTAATATCTCCAACATCTCTTTGTTTTTGTCAGGTAGTTTATGCACCAGCGCATGAACTGCACACACTCTGTAGTTCTGATCATCAGATTCTGAAAGAAAACAGACCAAACACATCAAGTGACGCGACATGTGTAGCCAAGTATGGTGTCCCATATTCTGCATTTCACTCACCCACACACACATCAGTGTGTATCAAAACACCATGATCACAAACTCAACCCAATCATAAGATAACAGGGTCCTAAACGAGTGTTAAAAATACAAATATGTTTAAGATATAATTCAACTGATTTATCACTTACTGACAGCCATGAGGAATTCAGAGTGGAGCTTGTATGTCATGAGCGGCTCAGACAGACACCTAGTGGACGGACACAAGAATCACATCTTGTTATCTCCACTCTCAGAAATGCTTATAATATATTAGTTATTTTCAACTTGCTCAAACAAAGAAAGGTACACATTATTTCATGGCATTTCGCATTAACATCTTGAACCTCCAGTCTGAACGTCAGCCTGAACACACAAACCTGAGGTAATTCTTGAGGCCGCTGGTGATAGTCTTGTTGTCCCATGTGTCTGGGTCCAGATCCATATCTGATGCAGCTTTGGGTGCTGTAAGAGAAACCAAGGCACATGTACTACATTATTTGTGTGCAGACGTTGCAGAGACATTAAACTTTAAATATTGATGACCCATGGAAACGGCTAATCCAAGACAAGTAATTTGCTAGGGACTTACAAAAGACTGTGATCATGAGCTTCTGTACTTTGGAGTTTATTCCACCGACTCTGTACAAACCCATAGTGTTGAGCCCTGCTGAGAGGACAATACATACACACTGAACATATAGAAATATATAAACACAACACACATGCACACTTAATCTCTAGAATCCCAGAGAGGGAGACAACATAAATGACTTAATCTAATGTCAGTTTAGGCACATTCCTGAATGTCAGGATTTTTATTAGACAGATTGAAATAGAAATATGGATTGGAATTAGAAATATTAATTAGTAATTAATAATTAATAATAATTAATTAATAATAATAATAATAATTAATTAATAATAATTTTTAAAAAGAAATGTTTATTAACATTATAAATGTACTTTAAATTAAAATACTTTTCAACAAAAGTTTTTGTCTTATTATTATAATTTTATTATTACACCTTTTTTTAATCAATTTCATGGATACTTGCTTAATGAAACTATCTGTTTCTTTTGAAAAGAATCGCACTGACCCCAACATTTGACCGGTGGTCCAAATATAATAATAATAGCCTAATTAAAATCAACACTAATATTCTGGGAAGACAATTAAACACACACACATTTCATTCAGGGTGATATTCCTAAAACATGACTACTTAAAATATTTGTATTTATTTATTTGTAATGTATTACTACTAGTATTATTAGTGTTATAAGGAATAAATACACACACACAAACACACACACACACATGCACATCTCTTTCATAGGGTTCATCCTGAAACATAACATTACTTAACATATTTTACATTATTTAGTTGGAATTTTATCATTTTTTCTATTATTATTATTATTGTTATATGGATGCAGAAATTCACATGTGATTATTGTGTGTGTGTGCGACAGTAAATTGCATTATAACTTTTTAAAAAAGTGAAACTTTTTCAGTACTGTCAGGGTATCTGTGACGATACACCAATGCGTTCGTAACATATGGCATTTGATATGAGAAAATTTGGTATCGTTTGACTCGGGATGATACACAGAATCTAAACAGACCAGTTTTGTGATTTTTGGCCAAACCGGTTAGAAGATATAATAAACAAAAACGTACATTTTTCTCCATGTCTCCAGACCACTAGGTGGCACTGCACCAAAACAGTGCAGGTAGTCTAAGGTCATGGTTGTCATAACACAAACCAAGTCTGGTCAGAATTTGTCAAAGCGTTGCAGAGATGCAGTATAACATCCATTTTTGCACGCTCTTCATTGAATTCATTTGCGCATTATTTGAGAACAGTTTGATAAATCAACTTGAAGTACATAACTTTTTGTCATCAGTGATGGGAATAACGGCGTTGTAAACTAACAGTTTCTGTTAATAATGTATTGTATTAAGTGTCCATTTCATTATAATATTCAGATTTATCATAAATAATTGAACATGCACATGTATTTTAGGTTCCGTTAAAGAGGGGTAGAGGTGGGGTAATTTTTTTGAGCATTAAAATTTAATTTTACTTGAAAGAAACGCAATAGTTACTTTGTTAAGTAACTAGTTACTTTTAAAATTTGTAACTGAGTAACTAATTTAGTTACTTTTTGAAAGAAGTAACTAGTTACTTTTTAAAAGTAACTTGCCCAACACTGTTTGTTATATAAATAAAAAAGTATGGAATGCTTAATCCACAATAAATATCCTATAGATATATATAAGTTAAGAGGCAATAAACACAATACTCACCTCTCACCTCCACCAGCTGTATACACTTCCTCACAAAATTAAAGCCAGCCTCATTTAAATATGCTATAAAAGACAGGTGAAAAGAAACATGTTCAATTGATGGATTTAGCATGCGTCACACTCAGGGGGATACAGCTTACTCTGGTTGTACTCAATGTAATGCTATCGACCTTGTAAAAGGAAATGAGAGAGCAGAGACACACAAAGGGTGTAGTGATGGGAAACAGAACACATTATCTGAATAAGTGTTTGTTAAACACAGCTAATCTGATAAGTATGGAAGCTTGTTTCCGCCACTGAATAAAAAAATAAAACAAATAATTGCGACTTTTTATCTCACAATTCTGACTTTTTTTCTCAGAATTGCGAGTTATAAAGTCAGGATTGCGTGTTATAAAGTCAGAATTGCGAGATATAAAGTCAGAATTGCGAGATATAAAGTCAGAATTGCGTGATATAAAGTCGGAATTGCGAGATATAAAGTCAGAATTGCGTGATATAAAGTCGCAATTCTGAGAAAAAAAGACAGAAGTGCGACTTTTTATCTCACAATTCTGACTTTTTTTCTCACAATTGCGAGTTTACATCCCGCAATTCTGACTTTCTAACACATAATTGCGAGTTTATATGTCGAAATTCTGACATCTTTTCTCAGAATTGTGAGATATAAACTCGCAATTGCGACTTATCAGGCCAATTCTAAGGGGAAAAAAATACTTGTTTAAATCTCACAATTCTGACATTATATCTCACAATTCTGACTTTATATCACGCAATTGCGACTTTATATCAAGCAATTCTGACTTTATAACTCGCAATTCTGACATTATAACTCACAATTCTGACTTAATAACACGCAATTGCGACTTTATATCTCGCAATTCTGACTTTTTTTCTCGCAATTGCGACTTTATATCTCGCAATTCTGACTTTTTTTCTCGCAATTGCGACTTTATATCACGCAATTCTGACTTTTTATCTCGCAATTGCGACTTTATATCACGCAATTCTGACTTTTTATCTCGCAATTGCGACTTTATATCACGCAATTCTGACTTAATAACTCGCAATTCTGAGAAAAAAAGTCAGAATTGTGAGATAAAAAGTCGCAATTATTTGTTTTATTTTTTTATTCAGTGGCGGAAACAAGCTTCCATAGATAAGTGCAAGTGAGGTCAGACTCAAACATTAAGCTAACACTGATTGAGAAGACATAATACACATGAAACATATAAAAACAAATAAAGCCTTCGCATGATAAATATAAATACACTGCTTAGAGATTTAAATACTTACTCTCCTCTTTCTTGCTCAGAATAGAAGGGAGATTGTAGATCTAAAAGAGTGAAAAATTACATTTATTGTATTGATTTCACTGTGATTTACTTGAGCAATTAAATAGCTAATAATCCATTTTCACATGCTTTGAAGAAAATACCTGAACTTGAGGATCTTCTGAGGCTTGAATCAATACAAAAGCAATGATGACAACTAAGTCAAAATAAAAATGGGAGAAAGTTTCTCCAGCACTCACCGGCTCTTTGCCATCCATAGCTTCCAGCCAGAGTCTCCTGTTGGACTCCGACAGCGCTTGTAGCGTGATAATGCCATGCCTGAAGACAACACAGCACTTTAATGTCTGACATTCTCAAGAAATATCCTGCCCACTTACTATAGACCATTTTGCAGGATGTAAACAACACTGGTCCAGAAGCACTTCCTGTTTCAGTTTTTTAACACTACATAAAAGCTGGGGTAAAATACAACCAACAGAACATATAAAACTGAATGAAAAAGTTAAACAAACATCTTTAAGATGTTTTCTTTACACATGAAATAAAGAAAACAGTTACAAACTGAAACAGGAAGTGCTTCTGGACCAGTGTTGTTTACATCCAGGAACAAAATGGTCTATAGTTCCTGTATAGTGCCTTTGCTCGTATATGCCTAAACTGAACAATGTAGTTAAAAGAAACGATTCAAACGACCTGTCGCAACATCATTCACAATTGAGTAAAGAATCAAAATTCTGTCATCATTTACTCACCCTATGTCATTTCAAACCAGTATGACTTTTTTCAGTGTGAATCATAAAAAGATATTTTGAAGAATGCTGGGAACAAAACAGTTTTTGGACTCCCATTTCTCAAAATATGATAGCATTTTTAATTTTTGGGTGAACTATCCTTTTGAACTAGTCAGGATGAGCAGCAATAGTTCACCAATCCTGTACGATTTTGTCCTTATATGGAACACAAAAGGAAACATTTAGCAGAACTGCTCTTTTCCATACAAGGAACTAGAAATAGTAGCGGTACAATGATTTTCAGTGAATAACAGCTTCAATTTTGCACTAAACTGTTTAAAACTTTGTATTACTTACGAAAACAGAGCGTATAATATAAGAGTCATATAATATGTACTGTATAATAATCCAGTATGCGACAGTCCTGTGGCCGACTGATTCAAGCTGATAGAAGAGCAACTTTGACTGAAATAACCACTCGTTACAACCGAGGTATGCAGCAAAGCATTTGTGAAGCCACAACACACACAACCTTGAGGCGGATGGGCTACAACAGCAAAAGACCCCACCGGGTACCATTCATCTCCACAACAAATAGGAAAAAGAGGCTACAATTTGCAAGAGGACAAAATTGGACAGTTGAAGACTGGAAAATGTTGCCAGGTCTGATGAGTCTCGATTGCCGTTGAGACATTCAGATGGTAGACTCTCAGAATTTGGCGTAAACAGAATGAGAACATGGATCAATCATGCCTTGTTACCACTGAAGTTACCAATAAGACTCATATTGGAGTTCCTGGTTCCTGAGTATTGGAGTTCCTGGTGACTATATGTTGTTTTATGGACAAAAGCAGCATGAACATTCTTCAAAATAATACAAAGTAAAAACAAAAAAGGAAGTCACATGGGTTTGAAATGACATGATGGTGAATCTATGATAGGGTAACGTATTAAAAAAGCATGTTGTGTGATTAAACATTTAAATTTCTCATGCTTAGTAACACTACACACTCTTGATAAAAAAAAAACGATGCATGAAAGTACTATTTCATTTACATAAACATCAATTCAACCTTATTTTCTATCTGTGCTCGGAGTTTCACACCGTTTAGAATCACAAGGAATTAATTCACCCATTAATATCGCCCATGGATCTTCTTCACGCATGATTTGACAGCATTTGCATGAACCGTATCTGTAAGGTGAACGTTAGAGCGAGCTCATAGCCATTAACGCGTTCCATGCCTGTGCAACAGCTGTCACTAATATCTGTGCATGGATGAACGAGCTATAAGCTCAGTTATGCTTTGATTATCACCATCCCGCTTGTTAGAGCAAGCACGCTGCAGTGCAGTTTGAGGGTGATGCTATTAGGAGGAGATTTGTGTATGTCAGTCAGTGTATGCATAATCAATCAGGTCATTTATAGTGACTACCGTGGCTCATCCAATCGAAATTTACAGCCAAAACTATCTGCTTATAATAAATAAAAAAGCATCTTTCAACAGCTTTTTCAGAAACTGAACATTTTGAGATGGAATTTTAAGTGAACTATAGTAAAAAAACCTAGTGAGCTGCCTTGCTGTCTACATAGGCATCAGCCTTTTAAAGAACTTCATTAGTACACTGTAAAAAAATATCTTCAAGATTTGTTATCACAACATATTTTCTTTTGTCAAATCAATTTTATAATAATTTATTTAGTTGAGATAACTTATTATTTTGAGTTTCTGACGATTAAATTAATCTCCTTCATTGTATTAACTCACTTTTTCCAGTTCAATCAACTTAAGGCAACCCAGGTTACTTAACTTTTTCAAGTTAAACCAACGATATTTTTTTTACAGTTTAGTAATCACAACATTTTTTCTTTTGTCAAATCAACTTAAATAATTTATTTAGTTCAGATAACATAATTGTGAGTTTCCGATGATTAAATCATTCTCCTTCATTGTATTAACTCACTTTTTCCAGTTCAATGAACTTAAAATTTTAAGGCAACCAGGTTACTTACTTTTTTAAGTTAAACCAACGATATTTTTTTACAGTGTAAGTGATTTAAAATAATATACACAGTTAGCAAATCCACAAATCACCCAAACTGCCTTCCTCACATGAATTTAATCAGAATCCAGAGTTTGAAGAGTAACACATATTCTTATTGGCAAAGAAGCGTAATCCACTTTTTGTGTAAATAGTGTGTAAAATGCAAAATAGAGCTATTTTTATTGATATTTCTTTTCGATATTATCTTTTTCTTTTCGATATTTTTTATTGATATTTTGACTGAATGTATATTCATACTCATTTCTCATTTTGAATAATTCACAGAGCTTGTCGCAGTGCATCATAAAAGGGTTTGTGAGGGAATGACGGGGGTTTCATGAGATGATGGAAAGCTAATCAATGAATAAATCAAATCAAAATGTGTGAAAAAATGTAACACTTCCTAAAAATAAATATGAAATAAATTAAATTTTTATTTGTTTAGCGGCATGGCAACATCCAAGACCGGTGAACATTGCGAAAGTGTCGTTAAATTATTGAAAACGTTGGGATTTCAACAGCTTTTCAGCCTGGTGTATAATGTTGATTTGATGTTGTGATTTTTGTTCCTTGATGTCAAAGTGAAAGTTTGTGATATCCAGATCAAAAATGAGTTGGTAGAATCACTCAGCCAGTTAAATCAAATCAAACTGTTATCCCACCAATTATGGGTGCAGGAAATGTGCTGGATTTTCAACATGCAATCCTTTAAAACCACTGGGGTGAGAAATGAGCTTTGATCAGCGTGGGATTTGGAATGCAGCACACATGCGCATTTAGCTGTAGGGCACAGGTCTGGTCACATACCGGGCTTTACAGAAAAATTGCAGTGGTCTGAAAAGAGATCCACGATAGATGGTATTTCTAGATTGAAATAAACACAGAGAAGGGACAAGGGAAATGGGCACATACAAGGTAATCTGTCAGAAAACAAACAGTGCAACCTTACACTAGGTGGCAAAGAACATGAACAGACACGAAGTTACATATGCAGCTACTTACCAACATACAGGTCTGGCTGAGTGTTAGTTCTACCGAGTGTGCACAGTGTAATAACACACATATAAATGCATACATATTTGCCACCTAATATAGTAAGACTGGGCCATGGAGGCAGACGCAAGTAAAAATAGAAGATTATACAGTTAGATTACATAGAAGACACATTGTACAGTTAGTGTGAAAAAAGGCACAAGGTGCATGCAGACAACAGAAATGCAGCCCTCTCTTAAAACAAGAAGGGAAGTTTCATATTTGAGCACATAGAGAAACAGAAACTATAGCAAATGTCATAGGAAAAGGAATTCACCCCCCCAAAAAATGTATTTGGTCATCATTTACTCTCCCTAAAGTTGTCTATCTATATAAAGCTGTCAATCAACCTGTCAATCAACCTGTCAATCTATCTATCTATCTATCTATCTATCTATCTATCTATCTATCTATCTATCTATCTATCTATCTATCTATCTATCTATCTATCTATCTATCTATCTATCTATCTATCTATCTATCCATCCATCCATCCATCCATCCATCCATCCATCCATCCATCCATCCATCCATCCATCCATCCATCCATCCATCCATCCATCCATCCATCCATCCATCCATCCATCCATCCATCCATCCATCCATCCATCCATCCATCCATCCATCCATCCATCCATCCATCTATCTATCTATCTATCTTGAAGACTTGTCAGTGCTCACCAATAAGGAATTTCCCTGCCCACATCACAAATATAAACTCACCTAAAGGATTATTAGGAACACTTGTTCAATTTCTCATTAATGCAATTATGTAATCAACCAATCACATAGCAGTTGCTTCAATGCATTTAGGAGTGAAGTCCTAGTCAAGACAATCTCCTGAACTCCAAACTGAATGTCAGAATGGGAAAGAATGGTGATCTAAGCAATTTTGAGCATGGCATGGTTGTTGGTGCCAGATGGGCCGGTCCCAACATTTCACAGTATTTTACGAGTATTTTACTGGGATTTTCACCCACAACCATTTCTAGGGTTTACAAAGAATGGTGTGAAAAGGGAAAAACATCCAGTATGTGGAAGTCCTGTGGGCGAAAATGCCTTGTTGATGCTAGAGGTCATATGAGAATGCATGGGCCGACTGATTCAAGATTATAGAAGAGCAACTTTGAAATAACCACTCGTTACAACCGAGGTATCCAGCAAAGCATTTGTGAAGCCACAACACGCACAACCTTGAGGCGGATGGGCTACAACAGCAGAAGACCCCACCGGGTACCACTCATCTCCACTACAAATAGGAAAAAGAGGCTACAATTTGCAAAGAGCTCACAAAATTGGACAGTTGCCTGGTCTGATGAGTCTCAATTTCTGTTGAGACATTCAGATGGTAGAGTCAGAATTTGGCGTAAACAGAATGAGAAGATGGATCCATCATGCCTTGTTACTACTGTGCAGGCTGGTGGTGGTGGTATAATGGTGTGGGGGATGTTTTCTTTGCACACTTTAGGCCCCTTAGTGCCAATTTGGCATTGTTTAAATGCCACAGCCTACCTGAGCATTGTTTCTGACCATGTCCATCCCTTTATGGGCACCATGTACCCATCCTCTGATGGCTACTTCCAGCAAGATAACGCACCATACCACAAAGCTCGAATCATTTCAAATTGGTTTCTTGAACATGACAATGAGTTCACTGCACTAAAATGGCCCCCACAGTCACCAGATCTCAACCCAATAGAGCATCTTTGGGATGTGGCGGAACGGGAGCTTCGTGCCCTGGATGTTCATCCCACAAATCTCCATCAACTGCAAGGTGCTATCCTATCAATATGGGCCAACATTTCTAAAGAATGCTTTCAGCACCTTGTTGAATCAATGCCACATAGAATTAAGGCAGTTCTGAAGGCGAAAGGGGGTCAAACACAGCATTAGTATGGTGTTCCTAATAATCCTTTAGGTGAAATAGAAATAGAATAGAAATAGATTTCTATTTCTTTAAATGGTAAAAATGGCCTGCACATTCTTTAAAACTTCTTTTTGTTTCCATGGAAGAATGACATGAATAAATAATGACAAAATGATCATTTTTGGATGAAATATTTGAAATTTTTAAAACATCTGCAGACACCCACCTTTCAACGACCTCAATATCAAAACAGAAGCGTTTATCAATCGAGTCAGTCTTCCTCCTAATACAGGACTTCAGTCTGAACTTCTCTGGGGTATTTGACATGACACCATTCTGTGAAATGAGAGAGACAGACAGTGAGGATCTGAAGCAACAAACAGCACCTGTGATCCCACATGAGCATCTTCGTACCTGTTTAGCTGTGGGCTTCGCCTCTGTGTTGCACATGCTGAACGTCTTATTAACTTTCTCATATGTGCAGTAGTGCCGTGTCCATGTGCAGCCCAAAGGTCCTGCAACACACACATGAAAAGAGCAAATGTGATATACTTGCTTTGAGGTATTTGGGGAAAACATTGTTCATTTGCAGCTCACACAAATTCTGGACAACATGAAGGCTATTCATTTTTATTTTATTTTATTTAATGTATGTTATAAAATAATTATTATCTATTTCCTACAACATAATACAAGTTAGATATTCTAAACATTTTCATTATTATTTTTTTTTTTAGGATAGAAAATTTATTTTATGAAAAAAAATAAATAAAATCTATGTAGGCCACTAAATATGTATTTATAATTTGTATTTTTGAATTTTCACTGAAATTATTTAATATATTTTTGGATAACATTTATATTTTGATTTTAAAATAAAAAAAGCAATATATTTAGCAAACTCTCCACTAAATCTTCATTGTGTATGATGTATCAGTCCACAAGAGGGCAATGGTTTTCTTTCCGAGAATGAACAGGTCATTCTCTGTGTGTCTGAAATTATCTGGTGATAATCAAAAGCATTCTGTTTACATGTGGGTTTAATTTTGGCATTTCCTTTGCAGTGTGAACAAACAGGAAAATACAGGATAAGACTAGAAAGAGGTCACTTAGCAAAGATGGTAACACTTTATTTCTATGGTCCATTATGAACATTCTGTTGACTACAAGTAAGTTAGCAGATATGAAGCAGACAGTCTACTAATACTCTAATGAGAGTTAATTGACATTTAGTTACAAACTCTTTATTGTGAAAGGCCTTCAAACAGGCATTCTACTGAATGTCATCTTTAACCCCAACCCAGTAAACTAACACTCTACTAACGCTCTATTGAGAGTTAGTTGACATGTAGGGGCAACACTATACACTTATAGTCAAGAGAATGTGTTAAAGGGACCATGAAAATAAACTGAAACCGAAAAGATAAATATGAAGACACATGAAAACAAAATTCTAGACCTGTTATCACCATGTTTTGAAAAAAAAGTGTCTGGCATGGAAGGTTACAGGCTGTCTGTCCTTTTGTTTGCTCACCGCTCTTGCCTGAAAGATTGAGTACTGTACATACGACACTCACGTTTCTCCTGGACATAGAGGTATCCCTCCATAGTCCACTGGCCCGGGGGCTTCTGGTCCTGATCTGCAGATCGAACTCTCTTCATCAGCATTTCTACTTCCTGCTTGGTGCTCAAAAAGTTGTTTCTTGTCTTCATTTAACACACACACACACAAAAATAACACATATGCAAACAGATCATGGGAACTGTATCTCAGCAACGCAACTGCCATTTTAAAACAGCCTTTCATAATTGATCCGACAGATGTGAATTTATTTAAAACCATACATGGCACTGAATTAATAGACATTTACAGTATATGAACATGCATAGAACCAAATGATCTATTCCAAAAGATAAGTGACAGAAATTAAACCACATACTGAACGTGACTCATTAGTGAAACTCAGGCACGAGAATCACTCGCAATCTAGGCTTACTGGCCTCTAACTACGGTTTTGACTCAAAAACGCACCAATACATACAATTCACTGCAGATCCCAGTTGTAATGAACAGTGACAGTAAGACTCCCATTTTTGTTATCCCTTTTCACACAAATTATAATTACAGAAAAATAAAGACTTTTTGGTAACATTTTAGAATACTGTTCCGTCATTAATGAATAACTACACCGGAACAAATGAGTAACACAATATTAGCATTCTATCTCTGACTAATGTAAGTAAGTAATAGCGCTCAGTTGAATGAGGTAGTTCACTATTAGCAAATCAATAACTACTATTTCTTACACCTCCCACAGGACTAACAACTACTATATACAGGTTCATAATTAATCAGAAGACTTTTCAAGTGGCAAACTTAAGTTTTTAAATGGGTGATGAACTGAGGAATCAAATTTTCCTTGAGCTTTTGACATCTAAGAGGTCATCATATTATAAGAATATCCTGTAAATTTCAGAACTGAAAAAGTCCTTGTTAGTCCAATATAAGCTTTTATTGACACCAGCCTCAGCAAACGACTCGTTTTCAAAGTGGGGAACTATGACGTCAAAGAGGATAAAACACCACCCCCCCCATTAACGCCTACTTCAACACGGCCGGTTTAGCCCCGCCCACCGATTTGCACATTACACGCATAGCTAATTAACATAGATGCCTACCTCGTGATGGCAAACCGGATCGAGCTACCGTGCAATACAAAATATTGTGCAGTGTCTGGCTGTGAAAGAAGACAGTCGCTGCATAAGCTTCCTCTGGATTCCAATAGGACTGCGTGGATAAACTTTATTTTTAATGACGTTCCAGCTGATGAGGGTAAAACATTGTCCATCTGTTCGCTTCATTTCACTGAGGATTGTTTTGCAAACAAGACTGGATTTGGAGACCGATTAAAATAATGAACGGTGCTGTGCCGTCTGTATTGGATCTGACAGGAATTGTGCAACACACAGACTCTGGGTCGAACGTGTATGGGCGAATCCGGTTGCCGTTTTACAACATTGGACGTTTTCAAAACAATTTCCCCGAAATGCATCGACGGGTGAGTTGAAACTCATTATAATATGCAAAACTGTTATCCACTCACAGCAGTGGGCGTTTACTTCCAAGTCTTCAGTGCGAGACGCCCATAAAAACCGAGATTTTTTCACCTAGGCTCAAAACTAGGGTACAAAATAGCCTATTACTTATTCATTTTGATGTTTTTTGAATGTAAAAACCAAGCGAACGTCATAAGTTGACCTCAGACAACAATGTAATATAATTTAAAAAGCCATTTCATGACCCCTTTAAAACACTGTAATACTATAGTGTTCTCCTTGTTGCCACAATGATTGTTTCGTACACCGTAATGGATTTTAAAACATTTTCAAGTCAAATCAATATGTAATACTTGCACAATTATTTATTTTTGAGAAACGTATTTTAATATGTGGTATGTCTGTACATTATCCCTTGATTTGATGTCTAACACCGCCTTGACAGATGGCAATAGACTCTTCGTCGGGTTTTATCAGATCATTGTGAATGTCTGTAGTAATTCAAATAAAATTCAATATTTGGTGTCCAGTTGTTTAGTTATATGGCGAGTAGCCAGTAATAAGCTGGATAATACACAGAACATTCAGCCAGGTATTTTCGCAAAATTAACCTCCACACAAGACCTGTCCTGAGCAACCTGTCCAAATGTATTTATTATATTTACTTCATCCCTTACTAAAAGCACAGCTAGGCATGAATTTTCCCTGATATACTATATAGTGTATATACACCAATTGCTGGAAGGAAAGGAAAAGAAATGGCTTCATTTCCTTCTTTTGTCCTCTGGAGTACTGACATCACAGCCAAATACATCAATGTGAATTATCAATGACACTCCTACAATATTAAATGTGCTTGTCCTGCGGTAGTGAATTACATTTAAGGCTAATGTCTCACGCTTTCACAGCAGTGTTAATTCAGCGTATATATATATGCCGCAGTGCTGGCACAGTCTTTTGTGCTGAAAATCTGACACTACATCAGCTTTGAGCTCACTGTGACAGGGATGCGAAGAAAAGGTCAAAGGTCATGGATCCCGAAACAGAGATGCTGACGAGCAGCAGGAAGTGGTTTATAACGGGCAAATATTGATCAAAGACACACAGTGCAGGTTAAAGTATAAAGAGCAGAGGGCAAAAGGTTTCTATATGCGCATACCTTTTTTTTTTTGAAAACCATGTCGCTTTACAAATATTTTCAGAAGTGAAATCTTATTTTTGGTCAAAAGGAGGCTAAGTGAAACAGTGAAAGAGAGGCTGGGTGACTCACTGGAGACGTGCACTTACATTCTGCAGGTTAAACTGTAGCTGTTGTTTGTAGGGCTCGAATTCATGGGCGAGCTCATAACCCTCATGGTAGAATGTGAACAGACCCTGTAGGAAGGCCAAGAGCTGCAACCCAAACAAGATGTAAATACAACATGACTGTAACGCAACATGACTACTGTACAGTATCTCTTCCTCTTTCTCAGTGCAAACAGAGTTTAACAAATCATTTTGTGTCAGTTGGTAAATTATCTGAATATCTAAAGCCATCACGTAACTGCTCAACCAAAAGACTGACATACAATTCAAAGGAATTCTCTAACTTTCAAAACAGTGTGCTAAAATAGGATTCTTTAAATTTACACAAAGAAATGAGTAGTACTTTTGTAAAATGTTTAAAGTCCCCCTGTAGTCAATAATTTTATCCCTTAAAACTCATCTTTGATCACCAAAATTACACATTTTAAAGTTTTTTCCTTGAAAAAAAAAAAACTTCATGCCTTAAAATAGCTTGAATGTAACTCTGTAGTGTAGTGAGTGTAATATACGCGGCTCTATGCTCCGCCTCCACTCACTCACACCATTGACCTGATTGGTTATAAGTTAGTTTATGACATCAGAAACACCAGCGATTTCAAACCGTGGATTTGATTCTGTCGTTGGTTCACTGCAGTTTTAAGGGGAAACTAGTGGAAAGAAAATGAATGAGTCAATTCGTTTGTTTTGTTCGTTGAATGAACCAAATGACTCGGAAAAAGATGAACGCGTCCATCAACGGTTTTGATGAACGAGTTCGAACAGGAGAGTCACAAACGTGCGTCACAGAACAGAGCAAGGCGAGCATTTGAGCTTATAAAACTTAAACTCTGTTATTTAATTTTAAATGAGCGATCGTTTCGCTTGATAAGACCCTTTATTCATCGTCTGAAATCGTTTAAAGCAAATCGTTTGAACAGTTTGCGCTGAAACTGTCTTTTGGACCTTGAACCATTTGGTTACCAGTACAGTGCATTATATGGAGAAAAATCCTGGAATGTTTCCATCAAAAACCTTCATTTCTTTTCGACTGAAGAAATAAAGACATGGACATTTTGGATGACATGGGGGTGAGTATATTATCAGCAAAAGTTTTTGAAAAGTGAACTACTCCTTTAAGTTAAACATCTATTGAGCATTCCAGTTATCCCATCTGGCCACTGGAACAATTTGACTTTCTGATAGTGACTTTAGCATAAGACTTCAAAGATGCTGATGTCAAACCCCCGAAAACTCAAGAGCAGAACAGACTGCGGTGCTTCTGGTAGATTAACAGCGTTGTTTTCCCCATGCCTGGTGATAAACAGTGGATGCCCCTCTAAATCTATACAGCGCATTGTCTAACTCACTTTACTGCTCACACTTATGCATATAAATATGCTTAATGCAGGAATGAGTCATGCAAATTCTGTCCACTGTAATATGTGAGGTTCAGCTGTTGTGTATTTTATGGGATCTAATTGCTGAGTGGAGATTTAGATGACCCCAAAAACTATAGTAAAAGCACTTCCTCTCAAACTATTTTTAATGGCAGGAAACTTTTAATTATTTGGTTTATAATTGGGTTCCCCTCAAAAATGTATTAGGATAAATAAAAATAGACTCAAATGAACATGTATTTTCAGTTAAAGAAAAGAATTAGACATTGTTGTCATCGACAATGAAAGTGGAATCCATCATAGATCATTTAGTACTGGACAAATTTGCTGAGATTATATTGAGATTTCTGACTTTTGGCTGCAGTTCACCCAAAAATGAAAATTCTGTCATCATTCACTTATTCAATAGTGTTGTTCCAAACCTGTATGTATTTCTATCATCAAAGAAGGTATTCTGAGGAATGTCTTCTATTTTTTTGGTCCATACAGATGGAAGTCAATGGAAACCTAAACACTTTGTTTGCCAACTTCTTCAAAATATCTTGTACTCTACAAAAAAGAAAGTCACACAGGTTTGGAATGAAATGATGGTGTGTACACTCTCAGAAAAAAAGGTACAAAAGCTGTCACTGGGCCTGTACCTTTTCAAAAGGTACACTTTTGTACCCAAAGGCTGCATATTGGTACCTTAGTGGTACATATTAGCACCTAAAATGGACATATTACTACCTAAAAAGGACATATTAGCTCTTGAAATTCATATATTAGCACCTAAAATGTACATATTACCACCTAAAATGGACATATTAGCTCATGAAATTGACATATTAGCTCCTGAAATGGACATATTAGCATCTAAAATGTACATATTAGCACCTAAAATGTACATATTAACACTTAAAATGTACATATTAGTACCTAAAATGTACATATTACCACCTAAAATGGACATATTAGCTCCTGAAATGGACATATTAGCACCTAAAATGTACATATTAGCACCTAAAATGTACATAACACTTAAAATGTACATATCAGCACCCAAAATGTACATATTAACGCCTAAAATTTAATTATTAGCTCATGAAATGGACAAAAGTTTACCTTTTGAAAAGGTACAGCCCCAGTGACAACTTTTGTACCTTTTTTTCGGAGAGTGTAAATGATCGAATTTTCATTTTTTATTGGGCGGACTATCTTCTAAATAGTTCAGGGGTGATTGTGGGACAGAAAATGACAGCTGAGGTTTGATTAAGTTGGCATGATAAGAGTGTGATTATGACTTCAGTGGTCAAACTCTCAACCTACTTCCTGTTGGCCACAAAACCATTAGTGACCAGATGGCTTGATTCTCATTGCATTACACATCATGATAGGCTTCTGATTTGTTTTTCAAGAGTTATACATGTTTTCGAGTTTATGTGCATAAGAATGGCTTTGTGTGTATTTGCGAGCTTCGGTTTGTGAGACGGAAACTTCAAGTCTAAATATAAGAGGAATAATACGCATCACAAAGATCTTACCGGCTCGACAAATTCAAATTTCTTCTTCTCTTGAACCTCCTGGATTTTGAAGACGTATTCTAGCGAGGCGTCATAAAAGAGCTGCCTTTCCTTATCAATCTGAGCGTCAGCCTGGAAATGAACAAAGAGCGCTGTTACCCCAGAGACAGACAGAAAGCGATGACTGCCAGGCTCGTACGCTCATTTGGATGTGCCCAAGGCTTTGGTTAATCGTTACATGTGAGAATTTCTGGCTCAGCTTTGTGAGAATTTGTGTAACAACATGCTAAACAAACGCATCGGAACATCTCTGAACAGCAGGAAAGAGGAATGAAGAAAAAACAAAACAAAACAGGAACTGATGTTTTTAAAAGGATTAGTCACCCAAAAATGGAAATTTGATCTTTTTTTTTACTTATATGTTGTCTAAAACCCATATAACTTTCTTCTGTGAAACACAAGCTTTCTTCTGTGAAATTCAAGCTTTCAATTTTCAAAAAGAACACAAAGGACTATAAAACTTCATGTGACTTGTGGGTTATTACGTTCCCATTTATTGGAATTGAATGGAAAGTGTGGAAAGTACATTACTAAAAAAAAAAGGTTTATCAAAGAAAGTCAGGTTGAGAACATCATGAGGATGAGTAAATTATAAAAAAAGAGTTAATAATGGATTTAAATAAATTACATCACAAAACTGTTGTCATCATTGTCACATTTTCTATTCGATTTTGTAAACACTTTTTAAGAAAATGAAACTGATTTGCATACTGACTTGCAATTGGTTGTCTTTTTTGCACTGATTTGCCAAAAGTCTAAAATCTTATTAAAGATATTATTTGCATAAACGTATTGAAGATCTTTAATTTTGAATACAACGTAGTGTCCCATTTATTGACCATATACACTTTCACTGTGGTAACTTGCTGACGATTCTGGATTTTTAGAACATGCAAAATGCTTTGAATGGTTATTCATACATGTAAAAATGCCTTCATTTAACAACAAGACAAAGTGGTGTAGCAGTTGTGGAAAACATAATAGCAGTCACAGCAGCAGTCGTTCTCTCCTCTACCATGTTTAAAGGTCTGCCAACTTGGAAACTTGGTAGTCAAAATTGTCTCCCAGTACTGAATACGACTTTAGGCATTTAGGGCGTTTGTGTCCTATTTCCACTAGGAAACTGATATTTACGATAATTCCGATAGCACATGAAGGCAGAATTATAGTGCAGTTATTTGTTGATTCACTAAGTTGCGAATTTAACTTGTGTGCAAAACTGGAATATCACATACAGAAAACATTTGCAAATAAAGCACTGTTTCCATCCCACGTGACCAAGAGAACAAAATCGTCACTGAGAAACTAATGCAAAATATATGAAGGTAATATGATGCCATAAAAAAATCGCTTGCGCAGGGTAAGATTTGTGAACGTGTACATAAAAGTGCAAGCGTAAATAAAATTTGCATGCGCAAGTGAAAATTTGTAAAGGAATAAATCGGCTTTTAAGTGTAAGAAAAAAAATATTCGCAGCATTTTACTGTTATTCGTAAGGCCTGCAATGCTTTTGGCCGTATTTGTGTGAAAAAAAAAAACATGCCAAAAGTGTAAGCGCGGGAAAAAAATGGAAGTTAGAAGAATCACAAGTCTTTTTCCGAGTCAATTCGTTCATTTCGTTCGTTGAATTAACCAAATGACTCAAACAAGATTTGTTCATTTTGATGAACGAGTTAAAACAGGAGAGTCACGAAAACGCATCACAGAACAGAGCAAGGCAAGCATTTGAGCTTATAAAACTTAAACTTTATTTATTTTGCTTAGTTACTGATCGTTTCGCTTGATAAGACCCTTATTCATCGTCTGGAATCGTTTAAAGCCCTTTGAACAGTTTGCAGTTTGCACTGAAACTGTCTTTTGGACCTTGAACCATTTGGTTACCAGTAAAGTACATTATATGGAGAAAAATCATGGAATGTTTTCATCAAAAACCTTAATTTCTTTTCGACTGAAGAAAGAATGACATGGATATCTTGAATGACATGGGGGTGAGTAAATTATAAGCAAAAGTTTTTTTTTGTTTTTTTTTAATGAACAACTCCTTTAATGCACACATTTTGAATATATGCGCATCTTGCCATTTTCATCCATTTTTTTTTTTTTTGCAATATCCCAAAATGTGCATAAAAATAGGTGATGTAAACATAACAGCTACTATGAGTATCATGATGGTATGGAGAATTAAGACTAAAACCTAAACTTGCTAAGATTCTTTCTTGCAAGCACTGGTATTTCCTATGGAAAGTGCAAAACTAGACTTATTTAAGTAATGATTCACCTCTTGGAGAGCTGATTCCTTTTTTCTGGATGACAGGTTGAGATGTTTTTCCATTGTGGAGTAGTACTTTTCCGTCTCCTTGTCAAATTTCTTCTTTCCCTCCTATGAAAAACATAACAGAGTCACCACAGGTGAAAAAAAAAAAACATGAAACACTAACATTTGACAGCTACAAAGTGTCTGAATACTTTTGTCTTTATTTAGAAAAATGTATCTAACATTTTATCATTTAAAACCTAACAAACAAATCTTTTGTGAAAAGTTGTGTGGAAATCTTTCTTTAAAAGTGAGGCCCTCAAATGCTTGTGATGTGTCAGCCTGGCCATTAGGTGGCACTCTAATGCTTTATCACACAGAGCCTAGTCTCCCATTGCTTAAAAAAAAAACAGTTTAGCACATAATTGATATATTGCATGAAAATAAATATATTCACTCTGTAATGAAATGATACAAACCAAGCTTAAAGATGAAACTTAATCATGAATAGTTTCAAGATAACAAGATTCATTCCTTTCTGTTCTCAGCAGGCACAGATCAAATCACACAATATTCTTTCCATCTCATTTGGAAAAAATGCACAATCGCAAGTCCATGGGTCAGCTTTTAATGAGTTATCACATCCTGACAGAAGCAAGCAGACAGAAAAGGTTTGCATTTGTCTCAATGCCTTCTCAATGGCCCAGATAGCATGGAGTATGTTCGCTCAAGCATATGAGTGAAAGATTTCAAAATCAAACAAAATATATTCGAAAACTTCAGCCAAAATAACCAAATTACAGCAACACAAACTCACAAAGTAGGCTCAATGTCATGGGTATTAAAAGTCAAGACGGCAAAAGTTACTTTGTCATAAAACACTATTTTTGAAAGGCCATCAATGCAAATGTGCTGTGTTGGGAGCACAACGGTGTAGTTACTGTGGCTGTGTCCGAAGGAGCTAAAAGAAATGCTGCCGAGGTATGAAGGTAACAAGGCATTCGAATCCAATGATAGTGTGACATTTTGTTTACTGAGATAGTTTCATCTGATCGATTTTTTGAAGGCTGCATAGATGAACCCTTTGCTGACTATAATATCCCACAATCCTGTGATCAATCATGTCCAATTCCTGAGCTTAAAAATAAAAACTGCATCTGAAAGTTGCACTTGGTGGTCAGTTTTTGCCTCACACTTGGAGTTCGGTTCTCTTGGTTCTTTTGGTCCTTTTGGTCCAGATCAAATAAGAAACTGACACATTAGTCCTGGTTTGCTTAGTGTTCACACTGTCATTTTTAACACTGAACTGAACGGACATGTACAAAACAAAACAACAGCTTTTATGATGTATATTTTATGACGGAATTTACAGAGCATCGAAAACAATGCTGCATAAATGCACTCGTTGTATGTGCGTACATATGATGGTATATTTTACCAGCTAAGAATTCACAAAAGGCTTATAAACAGCCCCAAAACAGCACCAGAAATTGCTTCTTTACACACAAATGAAGATCTGCTTCATGATAATGCCGTTCTGATCCCTTTACTGATCTGTATTGGACAACTTCACGACTATGATGAGAAAAAATGCTTGAGCATTCTGTCCTTTTAAGGGTAACATCTTGTGACATCCAACCTGATCTCACAAGAATTCGTATGAATTTTACGAGGTAGCTAATTCGTAACAATTCGTACGACCTCACTCGTACGAATTAGTACGTTTTTGCTAAATCGTACATATTTTACCAATTGGCCAATTCGTATGAATTCGTACGAATGACCTACCCCTGACCCCGGCCTTAAACCTACCCATCACGTGGGTTTGGACAAATCGTACGAATTCGTACGAGTGAGGTAGTATGAATTAGTACGAATCAGCCACTTTTTAATCACTCGTGCGAATTCGTACGAATTGGTCGTGAGATAGCGTAGCGACATCACGTCCTGTTTTTGGTTTGTTTAGATGTTTTTGGTCCGTCATATTTCAGTCGAAACTTTTGCGCATCAGGGTTCGGATGGCAGCGTTCACACTTATTCAAGTGAACTACACTAACGGAGCAATTGTACCAGAAATTGTTTTAATCTAACCAAACCTATCAAGAACGAACACACCCTGAATGTACGTTTTTGACCAACTTTTTCTACTTTTGATGTGATTTCTAACAGGAAATTAGTAATTAAACATTCTCTTAGTTATCAACAAAGTTTTATATTTTTGTTGAAGATCATTAACTCTTTAGGCACCAAGGTTTTTTTTTTTTAATCAAAACATCAAAAATTCAAAACCTCGTGGCTTGAAAGGGCTCAAAGATAGAGATCTACTGTAAATTAGAAAAATGTTGGGGATGACTAAAAGTTTATGTGGGGTGTAGATATACTCATCTAATTTCCATATTATGATGTCATTCAGGAAATAGTAGTTATTGAACTGATGTTTAAACTTCTTTGCATGTTTTATTTTAAAAAAAATATCCTCATTCCAAATGATGAGAAAAGAGGAAACCAACAATAACAAGAGAAAGTACTAAATTATCCCTATACAATATAGTAGTAAAACACATGTGAACAGCAGCCTACTATTTGATCAGTTCATCAGTAAAATTCAGGAAATAGTAGATATTGAACTGAAGTTGGAATTTATTTACATGTTTTTTTCTTAGTTTATTATCCTCATTTAAAAATGATCAGAAAATTAACTGTTTGTGCTTCGTGAACACTCGCGCATTGCGCGGCGGCACCATTACGGCAAAGACGTACTGGGAGAAGCATGCGCGGTACCATTGCATGGCAAAGATGTACCGGGAGAAGTGCGTGCGGCAAAATTGTACCGGAAGAGACGCGGGCGGCACCATTGTGCGGCAGAGATGTACCTGGAGAAGCGCGATCATTAGACGGCCAATCGTCATTTACAAAAGGTAAATATTCCCCTTCAGAGTAGGGATGGCGAAAACTAAAAATGTTCTTGACCAACCACCGAGCCTCATTAGTTGGTTGAAACCGGTTAACCAATTGGTTTAAAATATGCTACGCTATTTGAAATAACAGCCATTTTGAGCCACGCCTGCAATTTCACAACTCAGTTGCAACTCTCTGCTGCTCTGCTCTCCCGCAAACGCGACGCCATGGAGCTTGTATGTAATCGGAGGACAAATGGCTTTTTAGTTTCGAAATGGTTTGGGTACAAGGTGATCGCGTTGAAAATAAAGGCGTTAGTCTAGCGTTAGTAGCTCATTTGAAACATTGCTGTCGCGCATTTAATAAAATGGACAACTCTGAAGAGACGCCGCTTTAGTTTGAGGTAACGGTAACGTTAGTGCTAACAATAATGCAAAAACACCTTATCTGTTACCACTGAAATGTAGATGTAATGTATTTCCAAATCTAAGCCCAGCAACTTAAACCTGTCATTCTTTTAGGTGAAATGGTCCCACGCTATTTTTTTTGCACGCTTCATCCTGTCGTCTGCCCTGGCTCTAACTTCGAGTGTTTTACCCTGAAGCCTTTACTTTTCGCAAATCTTGTGAGCGCACAAACCCAAAGCTGCGACCTCGCGTTTTCTGTTTTTTTTAAAACCAACTACCGACAACTTTGATCGGTTAATACGTAATACGGTGTTGATACGATCAACCATCGGTCAAACTGTCATCGGTTAACATCCCTACTTCAGAGTCAGAATTGGCGAATAACATTTGCAACACATCCTCACGGTACAAGTTTTTATTAGCTATTTGATGATTTTCTCTCACAAATCTCACAATGTACTCAGACGCTCTGAACTGAATTGCTTCCACATCAATGACACGATCGCTCACTTGCTCGGCTGTTTCCTCCAACTCTTTGAATAGGAACAAGACGTCATTTTGATCTTGAATCGAAGTATTACATGTCTGCCATCTAGTGGTAGGGGATAAAAATGAGATATTACACCATATTAGGATCTACAGCCTGTTTTATTAAGTATGACCTCTATGACGTCGGGTTTTTTGCGATTTTGCAACTTTGGCGCTCAAAGGGTTAACCGTTATGCTGCCGTTAAGTCTGTTGAAAAAAATTGTGAGGTACCTTCTTGTGCATATGCGGCAACAAATCAGCTGCCAAAGCTTTCAGACGCAGTCCTTCAGTGCTCAAACATTATTTTATTTTATTTTTGTCTATCTTGGGCCCCGTCCACACTACTGCGTTTTCGTTTAAAAACGGAGACCTTTTGCTACGTTTGCACCTCCCGTCCACACTAAAACAGGAAAAACGAAGACCTAAAACGGAGAAGTTTAGAAACGTTGCAGCTGCGTTTTACGTTTTGAATCTCCGGAGGGCGTTATAGTGTGGACGAGACAAAACGGATGAGTTTACAAACGATGACGAAGAGGCTCACGCTCGGCTCTATGATTGGGTGTCATCAGTCATGACGTGTCTTTCCCTGATTCGCCAAACACTGTTTACACTGGCACGCACATGCCCAGTGTTGGTGAATGGTCACGTGAGCCGCGTTTTCAGTCGTTTTAATGTGGACGGAGATCATTTCTAATACGCAGATAAAACGCTGGTGTGGACGGATGTCGTATTCGTTTTAATTCTCCGTTTTTAAACGAAAACACAGTAGTGTGGACGGGGCCTTGGACTTTACACTGACACCTGTTGGCGTGGAGGCACCATCACACAAATGTAAAGATTTTCTCATTTTTGCTATTGTAAAAACACACAGGTAAATAAGTAAAAAATATTCACATGCATATTTGTCACCCATGATTATAATAAATAGAGTCTAATAATAATAGTGTGACTGAGATAAAGTGTGTAGTATTTAGCTGGTCATGTGATCTCACCATGGCAGCCACCATGAGGAGGAGACCCACCTTTGGTTAAATAAAACTGCATTTTTTTAGTGGAAAAATTCAGTGCACATTTTATAGGCCAGCTTTAGATGAAAATAAAGAGGTTGAAGAGTAAAGAAATGTGAATGATGATGAGGAGAATTCTGAATTTAAAATTTGGATATCTATCTGCTCCTTCCATCCTGTCACAAATCAAAAGATAACTAACTTCACGGGAGGAGATGAATTTCCACAACACTGAACCCTCCAAAGGCCCTGACTCCACTCAGTCTGTTTTCACACCCGAGTTGTCTGCCCGAGGCCTTTCATGCAGCGATGCAATACGTGGATTCTACAGTTATCGCAATATTCAAAGGTCATATGCAAATTTTAAAGTGCTCTATTTCTTTGCAGCAACTCAAGTGCTGAGTGGGAGCATGGGAGATGACAGAGTGGTTTCGACCACTGTCAAAAGAAACAAACAGGGGTGCGTTTCCCGAAAGCATCGATAGCCAACTATGATCGCAAGTTCCGTCATTACCAATAGAGTTCAATGGAAATTGCGACCAACTTGCGACCATAGTTGGCTAACGATGCTTTCGGGAAACGCACCCCTGGTTTGTTTGAGCCAAACGCATGACGTTGCTGAACATTTCATACATGTGATCCCAATCATTTTCGAACACCTCCCTAATTTTTCTATTTTAAAAATGTGCAAAAACGCCCAAAAATGCTAGCAGAAGTACTAGATTTTTAAATTTTCTTAAGAAAATATACGGACAAATTTTAATACTGATCACAGTTATACATCCTGCTTACTGTGTTCCCCAGGGTTCTGTCCTTGGACCTTTACTGTTCATCCTCTACCACACGCTTTCACGATTATCCGTCATCATGGCTTTAACTTCAATTGCGACGCAGATGACACCCAATTTTAAATCCGTTCTCAACGCACTGCTCCTTTCCCCACAGACTCCATATCGGCTTGTATTGATGACAAATGCATGGATGAACAGTCATTTTCTGAAACCAAACACTGATAAAACAGATCTACGTCTTGTTGGTTCATCTCAAATCACATCCTGTTTCTGTGTTGACAATATGTTAATACGTCCTGGTTCGACCTTCCACCACTGTTAAACACCTGGGTATACGCTTTGACTCCTCTCTCTCCTTCCTTGTTCACATTTCCCCACTCACTTTTACTGTTATAATCGCTCGTTTACGTCTTTTTTTTAAATGATGCTGAGACCCTAGTTCATTATTTCATTACTCCTTGGCTTGACCACTTTAATTCCCCTTTTTATGGCTTACCCAACACAATAAATAAGCTTCAATGTATTCAGAACTCTGCAGCTAGGGTTCTCACATATGCAAGATATCTTAACACATTACTCCTATTCTACGCAGAATACACTGGCTACCCATTCACTTTCACATTTAATACAAGATAGGTTAATTCTTATCACATTCAAAGCCTCACATTCAAATTTTATCAGTACTGACTCTGCGCCTGCTGTCTTGTACACTTGTTATAAGAAATCAGAAATTATATCAGAAATTTGATGCTATTTAAAATAATGTATTATTATCAGTAGTGATACTGCATACTAAAAAAACAGCATGGTAATAACATGCTATACTAAAAATAGTTGTAGTTATACACAGTCATGCAGTGAGGGGAAACAGCCAGTGAAACTCGAACTCGTGTGTATTTTCATTCCCATGGCCCCTTCATTAACCCCTGACACAGTATAACAGCTACTGATATGACAAAGCTAAACACTGCTCTTGAATAACAGTTCACCACAACACAAATTTCAGTAACCACAGTCCTGCATTCTTTAAACAGTCAACTGTTTTACCATAATCAATAAATAATTTCATGACTGCATCTTTAGACGCTTCCTCTGCAGAAGAAGAGAAAACCTTTCCAGAGGAAAACGTTGAGTCTATATCTGGAAGACTCCTATGGGATAAGAATTAAATAATAAAACAGACAAATAAATGAATAAATATTTAAGAGTGTCGACAGTCAATAAATTTCCCTTCGGGTTTGTTTGCTTTATATGAGGATGACAGTGGAATATAATATACTGCATCTTTGGGCTTGATGGCTTTTTTTGTGAGATGAAAACTACAAAATAACTTGACTGAAGGAAACACACACACACACACACACACAAAAAAAATACGTCCTCCACAAGAGACAACCAGAAACAGAGAAAAATTAAACTGAAAAGCTTGTAATGTATTAGACTGCCCCATTATAGTTTTAAATCAATGCATAATTTAGTATAACCACAAAGTAAAAGTCGTAAAAGTCACATAATTTAGTATAACCACAAAGTAAAAGTCGTAAAAGTCACATAATTTAGTACAACCACATAGTAAAATATATATACTGTATATATACATATTTTTATTCGGATGATAATGGCTAATTTGATATGAATATCTGCAATAAAAAAAGACTGTAATACTATGAACTCCACAAAAAGCCAACAAATAACTTTAGAGCTTGTTTTTAACTAGGTTCATACTAGGGCTGTAACGGTTCTCAATTCATCTTAAATCTGACGATGCATCTATAATATGGTTTATGGAAAATAACAACACTGAACAGACAGACAATATTCTGCTAATGCATGTTTCTGTTGATGGATACACATGCTGGGTTCCCAATATATTACAATAGTGTGTCAGGATGCATTATATACAGTTGTTGTCTGATTAACATTAAAAACACAGACAGCAGGAATACAACAGTTGTATCTTTGCTTTATTGTATTTATTTGTGATGTTGATAGTTAGATTATTTGTTGTTATTGTTATTTGGCAGTCCTTTTTTCCCCTGAACATAGCACATCCAGAATAGTACCGAAACAAACTAAAACCGTGAAACAAACCGAACCGTGAGTAGGTAAGTCAGCAACAGTGAATATAGTCAAATATATTACAGCCATACAGAGGAATCAAATTTAAAATACATATTTTTACAAATTGACAATGATATTTCAACATTTTAATGATGTGCGGTCACATGAGCTGAAGAATTCAGTCAAATCAGTGGCCTGAAAAGCTTTTGACTGACCAGACAGTCCAGAGTGTGTGAGGGGGGAAATAAATTCTGCAAACAAGCAGTCCCCGTTGGAGCAAAGAAACAAACTACACTGACCCGTAGATCCCACGCCACAGAGTGAGGATAAACATCAGGGCCACAAGGGCCTTCCACAAACACACAATAGCCACAGTCACCAGGAAAGCTGAGTATTAGGGGTTACCATCCTCTTTTTTCCTGGACAAGTCCGGCCGTCAAGATCGTACAAAATGTCCTGGATTCAGCTTTTGCTTTCTGCAGTCTCGATTCATTGTTTACATGCACACCTTTTGTTTCGATCTAACTGAAATTCATTCCAATTGGTGAATCTGAATGTAGTGTTTACATGAATGCTAAACAAGTGATCGGTTGATGTGCGTTTTAACATTGCTGAGAAAATTCCCGCTCCTCCGTGAGAGATACGAGACTGGTGCACCTCACGGGTGTCGCTCATCGGTAATCACGCCACCATCCTCGCGCCGTTCTCCCGCGGCCCTCACTCGTCCTGCTCGCCACAGTAAACATAATGAATGGCGACTGTACAACGCAAAAGCCGAATCCCGGACATTTTGAGCGATCTCGAAACCCCAGGCCGACTCGTAACGGAGACTCACTAGTAGCCTAGACTTGTTGTTTAACTACTGCGCTCTGTTACCGGTAGGTGTGGCCTCCTAGGGCAGCGAAGCAAGTGCATTCTGGGAGTTGTTGTCTTTCATCCACATAAGCCAAAAATACATTTTCTGGCTTTTCTCAGACTAGAAAGCTCCAAATTCAAAACTAATTTCACATTTCTTCAACATAAATTGACCCATTTTAAATACACATTCATCTTTCCAGAGGTGAAGTATACCTTTAAATGCCAACAGGTGTCAACCTAAAATCCAATACAACTGGAATGAATAAATGCTTCTTTAAATGTAACAATAAAACAATTAACAGTCAGGTGCAACTTTTAAATCACACTTTAAAACAAATTTTCCAAATGAATTTTCCTAATCCATATGCCAGCTGAGGTTAAAAATTAGTTTGACATACAATTAGCTGTTTTTGAATGCTTCGTCAGAATCCGAGGGCCGTTTACACCTGATATTAAGCTGCGTTTTGTTAGATCGGATCACAACGCTAATTATAGGTATGAAAGTGGGTCTAAAACGTTTTGAGCTTGTCCACTTTCGAACCACTTCCAGAGGTAGTCGAAAACGCATTCGATCCGATTGCTTCCGTAGCAGAGCCGTTGATGTGGTCGAATGCGTTCAAACAACCACAAAAGACCGCCTACTGACTTAATACGTAAACATTATGGCAAGCGCGCTAGCCAGACAGGATTTAAACTTCGTTGGCTGGCGACCAGAGTTTGGTTTAAAGACGAAAAATGTACCAAGCACAATGTTCTCTCACCATTCCTGATTTCTAACACACACTAACCGTGTCCGCCGTGGTCTTACGGCTATCAGCACAGGACTGAAAGCTGTTACTCTCCGTGTGTTTTTCCCGTCAACTCGGTGTGCGTTCATATTTAAATTGTGTGAGCTTATTTTGTCCACTGGATTGAAAGATCTGAAAAAAAAAAAAACTAAATTATATTTTCCCGCTCATATATCCTCCCCTCAAAAAAAATCAGGACAGAAGTGGTTGAAAGTGGACAAAAGAGACGGATAGGTGTAAATCCGACTGACCAAAACGTATCTTAATACCAGGAGTAAACGGGGCCTGAGTTTGATGGATTGTTTTCAAACTGTATTTTTTGATTCCCAACTGTACATGTTTGCTTCATCAAAGCGGCAGGTGTTTACTCCAACGCAGCTGTAGGTGGAAAAATGCATAGCGCTGGCTGCTTGCCTCACTTTTATAGATTGTTTATTTTAAACATTTGGTTTTGTTTCCAAGGCACCACATAATGGCCCTCGTGTTTGCAGCAAATGTACTGAAAATAATCTAAAAAAAGTGGAATTTCAGCAGAAATGAGAAATACATTCACTTTGCTTGCAGTGCATCAGTCTTGCTTGTCAGGAAAGTAGAAACAAACACATTTTAGTGCATCATACGTTATCACTAGCAGTTACCAACCACAATTTATTATGATTTTGTTCAAATAAGCAGAAAACTATACCAAAGTTCACATGAACCGTACCCGAGACCTCTAGTACAGTTTCCAAGTTCGGAAAACTGTTCACATCATCCAAACTGACCAAACTCTTATGTCAAATGAAAGAGGTGCACACCAAAAGCACTATTGTGAAAGCTATCGGTTACATAGAACTTTGTGAATAGCACACATTGAAAATGTGTGCAAAAAGTTATGTTCCTGCTGGAACAGAATCAATAGAGGGCTACACAGTGTGATCCTGCTCTGTTGTCCCAGCAGGGCTTTGTTTCAGACCTTCAACAATTTACTCCCATCCTCTACTGACCTGACCTCACGTGACCTCTGCTCATTGGGTCAGTGTGAACTGCAGCCAGGTTAAAGACCACTGTGCCGTGGAGGGGGCCATGCATGACAGACAGTCTAAAGATCCCCCACAGAGGGACAGAGAAGCCAGACAGACAAACATATGTGCATGAGCACTCACACACTCACAAAGAACCCTGGAGCCTGTGGAGCCACCTGGCCAGACAGGCTGATGGCACAGTTTTTGAGTGATCACTGCCTCAGATACTGACAGCTCCAAGGGGAAACAAACCAATATCCCCCGCAGGGCTGCACTGCACAAACAGCCCAGGCTCTTTCTCTTTATCCATTCTCTCTTCTGCTTTTAGTCATTTGAGTCATTAGCCAATAATCTAGTTTTTTTTTTTTTTTAAAGGGTACCTATTATGGCATTTAAAATGTTCCTAATATTGTTCTAGGAGTCCCCAACAACAGTTTTACAAGCATGCAATGACAAAAAACACTTTTGTTGTCTTATAATATGCATTTATTTTTACCTGATTTGCCCACCGACTCCCATATGAATCGTTTTGCGAGTCCTTTTCCAAAACCCGCCTTTGCGTGACGCTAATCTGCGGTGATTGGTCAGATGACCTAGTCAGTTGTGATTGGTATTCTCTGTGCAGAGATTGTGGAAAACGGAACGCTTATCACCTTAAATGGGTTCTCAACTCCAGTCCTCGCGACCCACTGCTCTGCATATTGTGTATGTCTCCCTTATTTAACACACCTGATTCAGATCCTCAGCTCGTTAGGATAGAGCCGGCTCGCAAATCCATACTTTACAGCGTTTAGGTTTGTGAAGCAATCATCTTCAAAATGACGCGAACACAGAACAAGGTTTGGGCTAGTCTTGTGTGGTATACTTGAACTGCAGCCACTTAGTCTTCAAATACTCCTCACTTGGCAGATGAAAAAAGTTCACTTTTGCGTCGCACTTCAAAACACAACGTCTCGTCGACATGATTGTTTTCCGAAGCCCAGATCTCGAAAAACGACAGAGTCCAAAAAGGTGCGGTGGGTCCAAACCTCCACGCTCTCAGACCTCCCTGGCCAGCCCAGGCAGGGTGGCCCGTCCTGGGACAGTTTCAGATTTGCCCGCCACGCCTGGAGCTCCGGTTCCCTGGCGTCTCCGAGCGCAATAAGTGGGCGTTTCTTATTCAAATAACTTGTCAAGTTGACGTCAACCAAACAAAGGAAAAGCATCGTTCTTCGAACGATTCATATCAGCGACTCAGAGTCGACTCTTACTTTTGAGAGACAATAACTTTGTATACGATGAACTTTCATGTTTAAAACTTTGCAGGATTAAAACTTTACCTTTAACGTCAGTTAGGTGACGGGTTAGGTTTAGGTTTAGGTATGGGGTAGAGTTAGGATACCATAACCTCATCTACCGACGTTTAAGGGGGCCCTAAAAAGGCGAATATTGACGTATGGTCAAAAGACGTCCCAAAACGTCAGTTATATGACGTCTTGGGGTGAGACCGGGTTGGATAAATACATCATTCAGTGAACAAAAAGTCGATTTCTCTAAAATATCATTGTAGATGTTTCAACAGCGCCCAATTAGCGATAGAACAAATGCCATTGAGATGAATTGGAATGCTAAGAGACCTTATAGACCTTGCTGTGTGTCTGTAGTTGTGTAGAAATTAAATACTACACCATAAAAAAAGCAATACTTGTAAATTTACAAGGTACATTATTAAAATAATTGATCATGATTGGTTTAAAAACCTTTACCACAACAGTTAACAAGCTGTCATTTCTTTTTTAGCAAGAATTATTTTGCAACCATCGGTGCTCTGTAATCACAGAACTGATTACTATCAAACCACAGTGCATTTCACTTCTCGTTTTACAGAAGCGTCGCAGAGACAAGAGAAGCGTTCTTCCTTCAGTCTTTGATCTATTTTAGACATGAAAACTATTATTTCCTACCCAGCACATGAGGGTAAAGGCCAACATCCCACCCCTCATTTTGAAACTATTTCTAGAGACAAGAAGCTCCTCTCACAGCTCTCCGTCTAATGAAGGTTTGCAGTAATCGTTGAATGTGTCCGCCTCCCGTTGAGAAGAGTTATTTAAAAATACACTGTATTGCATTCGGCACCATGCAGACAGGAAGTGCCCCAGATTAGACGGGCCTTTAACAACGCTGCCCAGATGACCTGGACACCTACCCATTCATCTTGAACCCTCGAAAAGCCCGACAGAAACACCACAGATACTAGAGGCAGCTCTTGTCCGGCCACAGAGATCATTAGTTCGGTTCCAAAGTTGCCTACCTAGACAGGATTGTAAGGGACCTTAGAACTGCACCAAACAGTAGGCAGGATTGAATGCCTTGCACACTTAATGCAATCCCAGAATACATTGTGAAAAACTCAAAGAGTCTTATTTTATTGTAATTTCATTTTAAGATTGCTGACTGTGGTATGGTACGGAATGGAAGCTTGTTTCCGCCATGGAATAAAACTCGAAAGTGCAAGTTTATATCTCACAATTCTGAAAAAAAAAAAAAAAAATCATAAACTTGCAATTGCGAGTTATAAAGTCAGAATTGCAAGATATATAAGCTTCCATAGCATTACTATCAATATCAATTAAAGATAAACAGCTTATAAAGTATGCTATATTCTCTATTTTCTTTAAGATATTTTATTTTAACTGGAAAGTATTGATAAAAAAAACATATGTATCCATTTAAATAATATATATATATACACCACTGTTGCTGATGTAGATGCTAGACATCCCTTTAAAAGACATACTAGTTATTTAAATTCATCCAATCCATTATTTTACAAATGAAAGGACAGTTGTCTACAACTAAAGAATTCTGTGAACATAAACAACAGATTGTGCAATTCTTGCCCATGTTTACCAGTTATTCCTTTCACAATGTACTTCTTTCAGTAACTGCATGTTTGCACAATGTTCAGAGTTGTGTGGTTACCTTGCATGTCATCAGATCTGCGCCGGTCTAAGGAAGTGGGAGTGTGTCGAGTTTGAAGGTGTGAGTTTTTGTGTAAGCGATGTCTAGTCTGAAAATCTCTGAGTGGTTACGGATGCAAGCAAATCTTCAGCTCTGTATTTGCCTTGTGTTAGCTCGACCTGCCAGCTGGGAATGCAAAGTCTCAGAGATACACACATACATGAATCCACAGGCTCTGCTCAATCTCAGTGCGACGCTTTTGTTCATCTTGTACCTAGCATCCAAACTGAAAAGGAACCTCACAAATTTATGATTTAAAATGCACTGAGATTGAGCAAAAAAAAAAAAAAAAGAAAAAAAAAAGAAAAAAGAAAAAAGTAACTCTGTCAGTGGTTTCTCACACCACAAGTTCACTGTAAAAAAAGTGGCAATTTGTAATTATTACCTTATTTGTTGAAAATTGATGTATTTAGGTTGGTTCAGTGATGTTAAATTAGATTTTTGACTTGAACAAAACTAGATCATTTAGATGTAATTATATTTATATTGTAGCCTGACATTAGTCTGAATGGGTCTGATACTGCTCCATTGGGCTGTGATTAAGGGGTGTGTTTCAACCGAACCAGGAACGAAAATGCCTCTGCAAAAAGAACCTCCACACCACTAAAATGTTTATTCTTAATTATAATAAAACTTTCCTTAATCTTTTACTGTAATAATTCCTGCAATCTCATTATATCAGATTATACTTATCAAAGTGAGAACATTATTAACACATTTACTGTCGCTATTCCAGAATATTAGGCCTATGTCCTACAGTACATTTATTCAGTATTTCATGTATTCTGTAACTTATAGAAACAAGTGAATTTAATAAGCAGTGACACCACAAGGATTTTGAGAGCATTTTGTGAATCAGAGGATATTCAATGAAGTCCTTCAAACTTAGCGTCCTCATTTATCTTGCATAAGTTGAGTTCAGTTGATCGGTAAAAGTCATGTTGACAGATTCCCCCAACCACCCATATGCGGAAACTTGATGGTTCTGCACGAATCGCTTAGGCAATGTGACATATTAGCTTCAAAACTAAGAAATTCACCAATGGACAACAATTTCGGGGCACTATTATTCGGGTAAACTTTATTATTAACTATATGTAGTAGAATATCGGGTATCGAATAAAACGCATTGTCAAGTTACATTTGAAAGGATTTTTGCTGCCTCCATAGAGATTAGACAACATTTTACAAACTATAAATGTTTTTTTTTTTTTTTTACATACTGTACTTATACAGAAAGTTGAGTAGGTTTTACTTCATTTTTTAATGTTGATAATTACGCCTTAATTTCTACAAGCTTAAATTGAGTACTAGAATTGACTGTAGTAGCACCACAGAATCAGTTTTATCAGTATATTTAGAAGATGTATGTCATCTGTGATCTTCTGTCTGCCAATTTGTCTGCCTAACCACCTTAGGCAATCTCATAACAGCATGTTTCATTAGCGGAGTCCCGGTCAGGGCAGATGTTCATCCACCCCCTGCCGTCTGCCACCTGCTCCAGCCACCATCAGTCCAGAGGTGGCTTCACACGTGCCTCGTATCTCCAGCCGTCACTGTGACAGCAAACCATGTGCCCACATCCATCTTTACTCCACATTTCTCAGTAGGCCATGATGATATAACTGCTGCTAGGCAAATGGATGCATTTTAAAGGTCATAATGTGATTTTTTTAAATCATTTTTTATGAGATATTAAAATTCTATGAGGTAAAAACTGCTGTCTCAAGCTAAACTAATACATTTTAATTCATGTTGGGGTATAATTACACCTTCAGTAAGCCAAAAGGGTGGAGAAATTTATGTTTTTATTTGACGTTACAAGATTTAGGGCCCCATCATACACCCGGCACAATGCCGCACCAAGCATGACATAAGTGTTTTTAGCTAGTTTCAGCCTGACGCAGTTATCATTTTCACATCATGCACCACATTGTTTAAATAGCGAATGCATTTGCGCCCATTTGTGATAGTTCAGGTGCATTGTTGGCACGTTGCTACTTTGAGGCAACTGAAAAAGACTGCGCCATTGACCAACTGAAACCTTGTCTAAAATCAATGGCGCATTAGTAATGTGTGCCCATAGGCGGGTCCACAATTCGCGTACACTGTGCTTATTACACACACAGGGACACCCTGCAGCACACAAACATGCCAAATATTCAAAATAAAAGAATTACATTGTAAAAGATTATTATTGTGTGCATAAAGATGTAGTGGAATCCAGCTTGTCCCGTAGATTGTCTGCTTGTGCTCGTTTCCTAGCTAGAGAAACATTCAGTCTTTCCGGTTGCAAATTCCGCCATGTAAATAGCAATCCACCATGGTGTGAGCGCAACTGGCTTTTAAAGGGAATGGAAGATGAGACTCTGATTGGTTTATTGCACGTTACTCCCCAAAACACAGCCATTACTCATTAAGAGAATAGGGACAACCCTTTTAGACCATGCGGCGGGTGCTGACCATTTTTCCTGTTGTTAAACTAGCAAAAGTGGATTAGGACACGCCTTAAGTGCACTGGCGTGTGCGCTTTAGACCATGCGCTTAGGCCCGTCCACACTACTGTGTTTTCGTTTAAAAACGGAGAATTAAAACAAATACAGTGGTGTGAATAATTGTATGCCCCCATGCTAAAGTTGCCTAAAAAGAGGAATAAAAAAAAATAATCTTTTGGATATTGATCTTAATGCCTTAATTAGAAAAATGAGGAAAACTCCAAACTTTAAGGACACAAATTTTCTTTGTGAATGTGTAACAAGGCTGTTCTAAGTGGGGATTGAACCCGGGTCTCTTGTGTTCAAAGTCACTGAAGTAACAGATTGAGCTAACTCCCCAAGACAGTCAGAAAGACAGGCTGAATTCCAAACCGCATACTTCCATACTATTTAGTATGGGAAAAAGAGTAGGCGAGCAAAAAAGTATGAATGAATCCAAAAGAGTAGGCGAGAATTACCTGGGTGACGTAATAATTGTCGCGAGATTCGGACTTAAGTGCGTTCCAATATGCCTACTTTCCTACTATATAGTAGGCGAAAACAGTACGTGAAGGAAGCAGTACGTTCGAAACATCAGTTTTCATAAAAAGAGTAGGGGATAAGTTCCCGGATGGCTTACTGCTTCCGCCCAGATTTTTGAGTGCTTTTCCATGGGTACTCATGATACTCATCTATCCCAGGATGCCACGCGAGCGAGGATACGTTAATATCAACATCGCGGAGATCAGCGATGTTTAACAGTTTTCTCCAAAAGAGATCTTCGAGCAGCTGCCTGGCTCCTTTGTGCAAACATTACAAACGCAGAGGAAAACTGTTCTAGGATGTGCTTATGATGTGTTAGTGCACCTGTCGCTCATATAATTTAAACTTATTACATGCAAGATCATGGAAAGATACTATAGTTTATGTAACAATCATAATGACAAAACAGAAAATATAAAGATCATTGGTTTGTGTACTTCACAATATGACATAAAATTATATTTATACACAGGAAAAAGGAACAATAAAAAAGGCGAAATATCTTCATTATAGTTCTTCATAATACATAAAAAGTTGTTATATGTCTGAGTGATGAAACGAGGTAAATTCATTAAGAAAAAGGAAAACTTAAAGGAGAAACTTTTTGGGTATAAAATAAAGAAATTAACAACATAATCAAGAGATGACGATTTTGGGGTTTCTTAAAAAAATATCGTTATAAGAATAACACTGTTGGTCACATTAGTAGCCTATAGGGTTTATAATATAACAACTTAAATCAACCCAAATGTATTCACAAAATAAATGGGCAGCTGTTTCTTCAACAATACCACAACAAAATGAGCAAGTTTAATCAATATCAAGATATTTATCGATAGATGAATTAAACGTATCGTTCATATATTTTATGGTGTTGCTCTTGAGATAACGCGTCGTAGGTCACATGATAACGTCAACATGGCAGATGACCGGTTCGCATTCATACTCAACGAGATTTGGCTATAAAGTACCTACTCTTTTAGCGCTCGATGAGTAAGTACTTATTGAAATTAAGTACCTACTCATTGAGTATGCGGTTTGGAATTCAGCCACAGTCTTTACTGATAGAAAGTACAACCAAACAAAGGAAAGCAGACTTCCAAGAAACAGTAAAAGAAAAATAGACACAAGGGTCCAATGAAATAAACTTAGATATTAGCAGGCTGGCTTGCAACTGGTAAAATAGGCTCAAGACTGAACAATAAGGCACAGCACAAACACACTTAAATAGGGCAAGACACAGGTGTGATACATCAGGCATAATGAGAAGTAGTGTTCAGCAGGAATCCGGTGAGAAGCGCCACCTGCCGACCAGGAGGAAAATAGCAGTCCAGTAAAGGGATCCTTACAGAATGAATAATGTATCATAAATAAATAAATGTTTTTCCTTAAAATACAGGGTGCATAAGTCATTGACCCCCTATGTTAAATTCCCATAGAGTCAAGCAGATTTTTATTTTTAAAAGCCAGTTATTTCATGGGTCCAGGATAATATGCATCCTGGTAAAATTCCCTTGGCCTTTGGAATTAAAATATCGCCACATCATCACACACCTTCCACCACACCTAGAGATTGGCATGGGGTACTTTCCATAAGATCATCTTTCAATGCAAATCAAACCAGCCAATCCCAATCAGGGAAGGACACGTCATGACTGATGACACCCAATCATAGAGCTGAGCGTGAGCCTCTGCGTCATCGTTTCTAAAGTCCTCCGTTTTGTCTCGTCTTCACTACAACGCCATCGGAGATTCAAAACGCAAAACGGAGCTGCAGCGTTTCCAAACTAATCTGTTTTAGGTCTTCGTTTTTTTTTGTTTTTTTTTTCCCGTTTTAGTCTGGACGGAAGGTGCAAAAATAGCAAAAGGTCTCCGTTTTTAAACGAAAACGCAGAAGTTTGGACAGGACCTTAGACCACTAAAATAGGACCCTTGGGCTTGAGGTCATAAAACTAAAAGTTGCTTCATTGTATGAGAATTTACATGTGATGCTTCATCAAACACATCAATTGTACAAAAATGTACAGAGTACATTTAAAAAAAAAAAACACACACAGTACAAGCTGGCACCAGCTATTCATTGTTAAAGTTGTGTACTGTATATGAGGGACACAAATGGCACCTGTTTTGTAGAATTACCCTGGCTTCAATGCAAACCTACTTTCAAGGCCAATGTAAGAAGTGCACGCTGCAGTTTTCAGTTTAATGCTTTTAATGCTTTTCAGTTTTATGAACTAGATAATACTGTTACTGTTGGTTATGAATGTGTCGGCATATGTTACGTTTGTGGTCCAGTTTGAGGGTGTAGCTTTATTTATTTATAAGTTTTGGATCTGATGTTTTAATGCTTTTCAGTTTTATGAACTAGATAATACTGTTACTGTTGGTAATGAATGTGTCGGCATGTGTTACGTTTGTGGTCCAGTTTGAGGGTGTAGCTTTATTTATTTATAAGTTTTGGATCTGATATGCTGATTTGATGACCTACTGGGGGGCAGTTTTATGAGAAGTGTCTCACAGGGAATTATACACGCCATTAGTAGAGATCATTAACTTCTGTTCTGGGGTAGATTTGTGCCAGTGACATTTGCAGACGCAAAAGGCAAGAGTGAATTAATTCCAAATCATTAATGAAAACAAAATCAATCTCCGGGACAAATGTGAAAAACAACACTAAATACCAATACTGTACTCCAATTCTTTAAAAATCCTTGTGTTCCTTTAAAGTCGTACAGCTTGTGATTCTGAGCTCTGATGACCCATACGTAAGTGCTCTCTAGTAGTAAAAGCCTCGTACCTGTGAGTTGGCGGGTAGGGTTGCTTGGCCAACAGTAAATAAATTGTTCGGGCTTGGGCTTGAGCGGCCCTTTCATCGGCCATTGACCTCTCTCCGTTAACCAGCTAGAGCTGCGGCGAGGCTGTAATTCCCTAATAAGGACGTCTATACCTCCCAGCAACCCTCTGAACACTAAATTTGAGTGAGGGGGAGGCCTGGCAGCCGGCCGATTCCCCACATTCCCATAATCCTTTAGTAAGTCTTCTGACTTCATGGCTAGTGTTCAATCCATTCTCCATATTTAGAGTGTGTTTATAGTAGAAAGCTATTAAAAGCAAGTGGTTAAAAAGGAGATTAAGGGTGAAAGAAGGGTGACGATTATTTAAAGTCACCATGCAATCTCGTTTTTATGGAATATTGCAGTATTTATTACAAATTAATTAGCACATCATCATCTTTTATTATTTAATTCATGCACACTTGTGATGTGATGACGTGTTTACCGGCACAAGGGCGGGACAACCTGTCACTCACATGAGCTCGACCAATGGCAAACCACAACCATCCAATCAACTCCTGATGACGCCATTTTACAAGAATATATATGGAAGTCTGTTTCTGCCAAAGATATATACTCACCGGCCACTTTATTAGGTACACCTGTCCAACTCCTCGTTAACACTTAATTTCTAAGCAGCCAATCACATGGCGGCAACTCAGTGCATTTAGGCATGTAGACATGGTCAAGACAATCTCCTGCAGTTCAAACCGAGCATCAGTATGGGGAAGAAAGGTGATTTGAGTGACTTTGAACGTGGCATGATTGTTGGTGCCAGAAGGGCTGGTCTGAGTATTTCAGAAACTGCTAATCTACTGGGATTTTCACGCACAACCATCTCTAGGGTTTACAGAGAATGGTCCGAAAAAGAAAAAACATCCACTGAGCAGCAGTTCTGTGGGCGGAAATGCCTTGTTGATGCCAGAGGTCAGAGGAGAATGGCCAGACTGGTTCGAGCTGATAGAAGGGCAACAGTGACTCAAATAACCACCCGTTACAACCAAGGTGGGCAGAAGAGCATCTCTGAACGCACAGTACGTCGAAATTTGAGGCAGATGGGCTACAGCAGCAGAAGACCACACCGGGTGCCACTCCTTTCAGCTAAGAACAGGAAACTGAGGCTACAATTTGCACAAGCTCATCGAAATTGGACAATAGAAGATTGGAAAAACGTTGCCTGGTCTGAGAGTCTCGATTTCTGCTGCGACATTCGGATGGTAGGGTCAGAATTTGGCGTCTACAACATGAAAGCATGGATCCATCCTGCCTTGTATCAACGGTTCAGGCTGGTGGTGGTGGTGTCATGGTGTGGGGAATATTTTCTTGAAACTCTTTAGGCCCCTTGGTACCAATTGAGCATCGTTGCAACGCCACAGCCTACCTGAGTATTGTTGCTGACCATGTCCATCCCTTTATGACCACAATGCACCCAACTTCTGATGGCTACTTTCAGCAGGATAATGCGCCATGTCATAAAGCTGGAATCATCTCAGACTGGTTTCTTGAACATGACAATGAGTTCGCTGTACTCAAATGGCCTCCACAGTCACCAGATCTCAATCCAATAGAGCATCTTTGGGATGTGGTGGAACGGGAGATTCGCATCATGGATGTGCAGCCGACAAATCTGCGGCAACTGTGTGATGCCATCATGTCAATATGGACCAAACTCCCTGAGGAATGCTTCCAGCCCCTTTGAATCTATGCCACGAAGAATTGAGGCAGTTCTGAAGGCAAAAGGGGGTCCGACCCGTTACTAGCATGGGGTACCTAATAAAGTGGCCGGTGAGTGTATATTCCATAGCTTGTTCTCTCTCCCTCTTTAAGCTGTTTGTAAATCGAGGTAATTTATAGCATCAAATAAACATGACAGAACATGAGAAGGAATGTTGTTTTAATCACGGAAACTACCCCTTTAAATGCACTGTTTTGCAAATATTTTACTGAAAATCAAACACAATGCCACAGCGGTTGATCTCGATTTATGAGAATCAGTCCCCGGTTACACTGTGTCCACCCATCCGCTCAAAAGCAGAGAGAGAATACGGGTCCTCGGGTCCTGCAAGTGAACCTTCCACAAAGAGCAAGCCACAAGCACAAACCCTTTTCATGCAAAATAAATCAAAAGTTGCTTTGAGGTAGGAACATAAATCAGGGGGTTTGGGTTATGTACAGATGGCTGAACCTAACACTCGCCTTGAAAAGACACTCAGCATGTGTGTTTGAGTGAGTGTAGGTATATTTATGTAGGAGTGAGTGTAGTTGCATGTATGACTGAATATGTGTGTTTGATCTTTTAGATGCCCAACAGGGTCAAACTGCTGGATATTTTGATGTTGCTTACTTTAATGCACAGCGATGCAGCCAAATGTGTATGGCTGTATTTGGAAACGTGTTTGTTTGGACTACATTCTGCCAAAGTCTGCTACTGTGTTATTTATGATTTCGATTATTCCTTATATGGATTTTGCTATTCACAAAATCCTATTAAATACCTGAAGGTAATAATATTTTATGAATGTTTGGCCATTACGAAAGTGCCTTCATACCACTAACTAAAAAGTACCTAAAAATGCCAATGGTATGACCATGTTTGCCCTGCTGAGTATTCTTTTAAATATTTTGGAATAGCAAGTAAATACCATAGTATATGAATATGGTAATAATTCAATATCTATGGTTAACTTCAAATTCAAGGACCTTTCAAGGACTTTCCAGGTCCAATACCCTTAAATTCAAGGAATTAATGAGGGGACACATTTCAAGTGAGAGCAAGGTTACATCTTGTTACCTTGTAGGAGTGAACGTCATGCATGTACAAAAAGTACCTCACGCGAAAAACACTTAACGTAAAGCATAAATGCGCGTAACTAACGTAAATCAAGCAAGCTAGTATGCATATATAGGCTACGAAGTGTTGGCCAAAATAACACATTAGTGGAGCGGAGGGCATAATATGGAATTTTTTCCAGAAAATTTCTTGCACAAAATAAATTCAAGCACTTTCAAGGACCTGTATCTATGTACAGTATGTTTATTTTCAAAAACTTTCCAGGGCCATGATTTATTTTTTTATTATTATTTTTTTTTTTTCAATATTCTTTAAAGGATTTCAAGGACCCATGGGAAAAAAGTTTTGGAGAAGATGGTTTATTTATGCTTTGCAGCACGGAATATCTCGCTTAACCACTATATGAAAGACTGCTGGGTTAGCTTTTTAAAATTCAATATAAAGATTCCATAATTCGGTTAGCTTTTTAAAATTCAATATTCTAAGATTTACAATAGACAAAAACTGGTACACTTTATTTCAATGGTCCAATTTAGACATTCTACTAACTATAAGTTGTTGGAGTATTAGTCGACTATAATAGACTGTGTTAGGGTTTGGGTTAGTAAAATTAGTACTTACTACTTACAAAGTTACTTATTGTCAGTAGAATGTCTGTTGGGGAGCATCACAATAAAGTGTTAGCAGATATTAAGCAGACAGTCTACTAAAACTCTGTTGACTACTTGGTGACGTGGTTGCAAATTTACTTTTAGTTAGTAGAATGTCCGACGTAGACCAAAAAGTGTGACCTAAAAAAAATGGTTCGTAAAAATAAGTGACCTGATGCACAAAATGACACATTGAAAGGACTATGAGCCTCAATTTCAATCTCATTAATATTAAAATACCATCATAATTTTAGCTACAGATAAACAAGAGCAGCTGTTCATACCACTTTTGGGAAGTAATCTGACCGTACAATGGTATAGTGACGGTATTATCATGGCTCTCAATATACAGTATACTGAATTATTGCGATTTTCAAATTTGATGCTATTCAAAAGTGGTAAAACTAAGGTATGTTTTTTCATTGGTACAAAGGTAATTGCTGAACTTTCATAAAATACTATCTTCAGGTATCCATCAAATCATGCTAATTTCAACCACACATAACACAGTAGTTTAATATACATATAGATACTAAATTATTACCATATTCATAATATAATATGGTGGTATTTACTTGGTATTCCAACATATTTAAAAAATACACGGCAGGGCATACATGCATACCTTTGGCAATTTTACACTTTTTTAGTTAGTGGTATGAAGGCACTCTCCTAATGGCAAAACATTCATAAAATATCACTATCTTAAGGTATATAATATATCCATCAAATCATGCTAACAGCAAAAAAGCCTTATAAGGAAAAATGTAAGTCCTAAATAACACAGTGGGAGATTATAGCAGAATATTGCAAACAAGATTTGTATACAGTCGAAATACGCATGTGTTTACAAATACACACACATACAAGCATGACTCCGTTGCATATTTTAGCCATGTTGGTCCAAATACCAAGGGATTTTTGGTTATTGTCTAAAGGGATATAGGATGACTTACTTTGGCTGCTCCGATCTGCTCCTTCCGGAATCTCTCCAAGGGTGTAATCAGAACATCGTCGGCATTCTGTATCTGAAACCAATCAAGCATAGATATTAGATGAGAAAACACTCTTCATTAAACTACATAAACTTCAATGAAGTTCACAGCTTTAAAGGGGTCATCGGGTGCCCATTTTTTTCATATGATTTTTTTCATATGATGCCCATTTTTTCATATGAAGTTCATATGATTTGTTAGGGTGTTCAAGTAAAATTTGTAATATACTTTGGTTAAAATTACTCAATAGTTGTGTAAAATAACACCTTTTTACCTTCTCAAAAACAGGTTCAGAGAGACCTGTTTCGGTGCATGTCTCTTTAAATGATAATGAGCAACTGCTCACCCCACCCCTCTCTTCCATAGGGGTTGTGGAATGGCTGAGGGCAGAAATATGCTAATACAGGACAGTCCGTCAGTGCTCGTGGGCGGAGCATGAGCATAATTATATCATAGAAAATCCAAACGGCCTGATTATTGAGTTTTTGAGGATTAAAAAAGGAGTGAATGGTGGTTGTGTCCACATTTATATGCAAACACCATATAAAACGGAATTTTGCACCCAATGACCCCTTTAATTAAAGTTAGAAAGTTCATGCAACATTAACGCCAAAGGCTGAGAATTTGAAAATCTCACTTTTATGAGCAAATTTGTGGTGTGAGTTCATATTTCTGCAGGAGGCATGTGAGAACATTCACAATAACACTTCAGAAGAACAGTAATGATTAGCGTGATAGAACTTTATTCATCAGTATTCATTTAATGAGACCTCCAGAGAAGAATATTCAAATGAGGAAAATTAGTATAGACATTGTGAATTTGAGCAAAAAAAGAAATAATAAAATGGCTCCATGAGACACACCGGTATTGTCAGAGCTGAGAGAAATATGGCCATCAACAACCAGAGAGGGAGTTTTACTTCCCCAGATAGGCATGCATTTAAAAGCTGAAATATGTCTCTATATATCTGTGTTTACTGGGGGTATTAGTGTACCCTGGAAAAGACCCTCGCAGCAGATTGACACGCTCATTCCAGCCACACAGAGAGAACAGGTGACTGCATCAGTTTCATTTACAATGATGCTGCTATGGTGTCTGGGTATTTGCAGTGGCTCTGCAAGGTAGTTGATAGGATCTTCTAGGTTGTTGCTGGCACACTGCTAGAGTGTTGTGTGTGTAGTCACTCAGGATTTAACCCTCTGGGGTCTAGGGTTTTTTGGGTCCTTGAGATGTTTTGTGACATTTGTGCTATTTCAGTTGCATATAAACATATTAATGGCACAGGTGAAATTACAATCTATTTAGCACAAACAGGGCTACCATAATATGTGAGCAACATGTATGTACATGTTTGTATTTTTGAGAGAATATTGTTTATGTGTGGTTATTGAAAAAACTAAAAATGAAAGTTTCAGAAATAAGGCTACAAAACATACTAAATATGCGTCCACAAGACTTTGGACTTAGGGATATCGTGGTCTAGAGTCTTTTCTTCAAAATGATCTGAAAATCATCATTTTCATTCACATAACACAATAGATTCTTTTAAATTGTGAAAAACATTTTTTTTTTGTTTGCCAAGGCAATAAGGAAAAAAAAAACAACAGAATTGACTCAAAATACGTATCCACATGATATAGGAGGACTTGAAGGTACCAAAAATATAAATTTTGCAAATGTTGCTAATTCTGATTCATTAAAGACCAATGGTTCTTAGCCTGCATAGCTCTGCAAGGTAGTTGATAGGATCTTCTAGGTTGTTGCTGGCACACTGCTAGAGTGTTGTGTGTGTAGTCACTCAGGATTTAACCCTCTGGGGTCTAGGGTTTTTTGTGTCCTTGAGATTTTTTGTGACATTTGTGCTTTTTTCAGTTGCATATAAACATATGAATGGCACAGGTGAAATTACACTCTATTTAGCACAAACAGGGCTACCATAATATGTGAGCAACATGTATGTACATGTTTGTATTTTTGAGAGAATATTGTTTATGTGTGGTTATTGAAAAAACTAAAAATGAAAGTTTCTGAAATAAGGCTACAAAACACATACTAAATATGCGTCCACAAGACTTTGGACTTAGGGATATCGTGGCCTAGAGTCTTTTCTTCAAAATGATCTGAAAATCATCCTTTTCATTCACATAACACAACAGATTCTTTTAAATTCGGAAAAAAAATTGTGTTTTTTTTTGCCAAGGCAATAAGGAAACAAAACAACGGAATTGACTCAAGATACTTATCCACATGATAAAGGAGGTCTTGAAGGTGCCAAAAATATAAACAACAAATTTTTGACCAAAAACGATCAAATTTTGCTAATTCTAATTCATTAAAGATCAATGGTTCTCAGCCTGCACATACATAGTTTGGAATTATGAGGAATTATGACGAATGGTAGCAGGCATGATTGTCTTCCTGTAGCGCTCTCTGTTGCACCAGGACTGAATCAGCCCACTTCTAAACATGCTCTTCATTTCTACAAGCATGTCATACGGAGGGGGTCGGGAGTGTTGTCCATGATGTTGTCCAGCAGCTTGGACATCATTCTCTTCTCTACAATCACCAGATGGTTCCGGCCTTCTCCAAAGAAAAAGCCTGCTCTCTTGATGAGATTGTTCATCATTTTGTTACGCCCAGAGTCCCACACTACAGTGTAGAACAAGGCAGGCACGCCAACAGACTGAAACTGTAGCTGCATAAAAAAAAACTTTGAAAAACTTTTCTCAAGAAGTACATTCAGGTTTGGTCCTTCTTATAGATGAAGATTAAATAGTAATTTGAAAGTGATTGCAGTAACAGTTTTGGCCACAATCTTACATACGGCTCCTTTAAGACAAGTGGTATATATTATATTATATTATATTCACATTTATGTTATGTGTCTCTGTCTTTAATTTTTATTTATTTATTTTTCCAGGAAGGTCCCATTGAAATTAAAAGAAATCTCTTCCTCCAGGAAGTCCTGGCCAAGATGGCCACACTACAAATCACATACAAACACACAACACATGTACAACATTCCAAAAAGTCAGAGCACAATATTCATCATAAATCAAGTAAAACAACAACATGATTCACTCATTGCAGACTGCAGTCGATTTTTAAAAACATTCAGAGGAGGAATAGTTTCTAGAGAGACAGTTTTAGTCATAGTTTTCATGGTCTCCATTTTCCCTTAGTAGGCTGTGTCCGGAATTGCCCCAATACCCTATAAAGTCGGCACGAAACGGAAGTTGAGATTGTCACTTTTTTTCCTTGCTTTGACGTATATCCGCGTGAAACGGCTTCTGAAATTAGAAAAAAAAATGTAGGGTGGGGCTTGATTTCGTCTTTCGGGAATTGATTGGATCGTTGGAGGTTGGGCGTTGCAAACAAAATGGAGGCAGATTTGAATGGCAGTTTACATTCAGTCAGAGAGGCGGAGCACCGACAGCCGCACTCTCATTGGCTCTGGCCGCATCCTTTCGCCATGGGACATGACTGGAAGAGAAGAGAGGTCGTTTCGAGGGGGGGAGGGAAAGGTAGTGCATTTGATTGATTATAAACCAAGTCCGAAACCATATTGGAAACCATATTCGAAACCAATTAATAACAAGCGTACAACCAATGCAAACTCAACGGCTAGAGAATACCCATAATGCACAGTGAAAGTCATGCCTCTAATTAATTCCATCATATGAATCATCCATCCATCCATCCATCCACCCACCCACCCACCCACCCATCCACCCATCCATCCATCCATCCATCCATCCATCCATCCATCCATCCATCCATCCATCCATCCATCCATCCATCCAACCATCCATCCATCCATCCATCCAATCACCCACCCACCCATCCACCTATCCATCCATCCATCCATCCATCCATCCATCCATCCATCCATCCATCCATCCATCCATCCATCCATCCATCCATCCATCCATCCATCCATCCATCCATTTTCCAAACCACTGGTCCAATGGCTACAGTGTAGTATCTTTCAGGTATAAATGCCATTTTAATTGATTATTAAACAGATTCATTAAGGTTTAAACATAGTTTCCATGACAGAGTTCAAGATACATCTTTTGATCTTACTACTGGAGCTGCCAGTTTGCTAAGTTTCAAATCATTTTAAAACGGCAAGCACAAACTATGTAAAAGCGACAGCCCTTATGGTACAGTGCCCGAATTCACTCACTCGTTTTCATTCATAGCCTCAAGTGAACTACGTAGGCTATATTACTGGACTAATGTAGGGAAAGGGAATAGTGAATGAGGCAATTTCATAGTCATTCCTTCGTTGTCATGGTTTCTGAAGAGTTATCGCCTGTTCTCTGTTCCCTTGCTTACACTAAACTGTTTAATTAAATACATAAAAGATGGCAAAGAAACAAGAATATATAAGTTGCTTCAAAGCAGCAAATATTCTGCGTTTTTTCAAAAGTCGCCACTCATTGATCATAGTCTTGCTTTAAGTAAATTAATTTTTGTTTGCAGTAGATTTTTTGCAGCGCATTGCAACTGCCATTGAGATAAATGGGAATGCTAACGGATAGCTCTCTCTCCAGGTATTAAAAACCTCCTTACCAAAAACATGCAAACATATTAGGTCAGGATGCACATCTGCGTATGTGGAGCAGACCAGCCGCGGTGGCGTGACATGAGTTATTCTGTGCCGTGAGGGTGTGTGATAAAGCTGTAACACAGCACATAATACCTGGTCTAATTTTAGAGAGACCTTTCTGCTCCACCATCTCTGGAGAGTGTCTCCCTCCACCCATAAATCAAGAGAATTGTTTTCATTGTCTCCAAAACCTCCTGAAACACACGGTCACCCTAACCTTTGCCTGACAAAGGCACACAAACCTCATCTACATCCGAATGCTCCGTGATTAGCCGCAAACCTCGCGCCATTGCTATCCGTTTCTCATTTCATTCCTTTGTTTTTATTTCAATTTAGGAAGCATCGCTTCATTGGTATTCAAAGGCTGCCCCCCCCCCGAGCCTTGAACAAAGAATTTTGAAAGCATAACTTTATCAAAGGACTTACTGGTTGGATTAATATTCCAACGCAAGGGAATTGCTGCGATGCGAACGTCAACCCTGCGGCTAGTGGAGAGGATAATGGATAAATGTGGCTAACTGGAAAGTAACTCAATAAATACTCAAATTTCCAGCTCATTCCTTGATTATTATTTTATGAGCAATGAATAAAGCATGTGTATTCGGAACCCTGGCACAAACAGGTCTACGTTTGTGTGTCTCTTCCCAGGATAAAGCTTAGATCTGAAAGGGATCAGATCTATATGGTTTTAATGCATGAGCTGAATCGACACCTTGGCTGAAATTTAATACCCGTTTGGAGTGGAATGTCCTCACGGCTGATTTCATACCGTCTTAACTTCCCTGGCTGTAGACCAAAGCATCCTGCGATGCAGTGCTCAGACACTGTGACTAATCTGAATATGAATAACTCGATATCAACAGTGAAGGTTTTCATTGCAGTTTTCCCTCTGTAGTTGCAGAGGCAGTTCTCAAGACACTTGACCTTTGGAATTCATTTCGGGATGAGCCGCTGTAATCATCCTTATCTGGAATGGCCTGTCTTGACGGGGCCTTTGAAGAGTCTCACCTGTGGGGATCAAGTCACTGGACACATCAAAAAAGGGCTTAAATTAAAAATATCTGCTTTATCATGCAGCAAGTTTATGTAAAACATACATGCAAAAAGCTGGAGTGGTTTGACTTTATATTCCACTCTTTGGAAGTGTTTAATGTCTCAAGATACATCATGAACAAAGGCCTAAATATAATGCTAAAAGAATAGAATGTATGTGAAAAAAAATTAAAGGAAAAGCGCACAGGAAAACAGTGGATCTGTGTATAAAAATAGATGGGCGATACTATATGGCTGGAAGCCATAGTATTGTGCAGTGAGATTTGTATGCAATCTGATGTGAACATTGAAAAACTTGCAAGGTGTTGTGGAAGATTTCAGTGATTTATGATTTGTTTGTAAATTAATCATCACTGATAATATGTTGGTTTCATGACAAAATGTGTTCAAATTCATTTAATATTAAAGTGCCCTCAATATGCTTTTTTTTCAAATATTACCTTCCATGCAGTGTGTAATATAGGTCTGCAAAGTTTTAAAGACTAATTTTGCATAATACCAGCCTGGGGTGCGTTTCCCGAAAGCATCGTTAGCCAACTATGGTCGAAAGTTCCATCGTGATCTGCATAGTTTAACGAGTCGGTTTCCCGAAACCATCGTTCGCAAACGGCTTCACAAAGTTGTGTGGTTTGAACGACAGCTCTCGACCTGTGGTTAGAGGCATCGTTTCTATATTGCAACACATTTGGACGTAATAAATCCTTATCTTGAGCAAAATAAGCAAGCTGACATTCAGTACAACCGGTGCCTTTTATTTAGAATACATAAAAATGTAATTTACGTCTTTTATTTTTTCAAAAGCTTTGAAGTACCGTGTTTGAAGAGTGCGCATGTGCGAACGTGCATACTATGTAAGAAAGAGCCAAATATTGAGTCTAGTAATAATAGCAAAACAACTAAGAACGATTAGAAATAGTCCTCAGATGACATGTCTGTAATTTATATAAAACAAATCTAGCGTTAATTGGATCTCAAACAGTTTCATTAAAAGTAGTTATACTCCACCATGCGCGAAACCAACATGGTTGAACGATACTTTGCAACAGTGGATTTCGGGAAACAGTCGTGACTAGATAGTTGATTTTTCCAACGATGCATCGTACTATAGTAGTGAAACAGTGAACAACGTCATTGTACGTTGTAACGAAAGCATCGTTAGCCAACTATGGTCGCAAGTTCCCTCGTTATCAGCATAGTTCAACGAGTCAGTGTTTCCCGAAACAATCGTTCCAACGAACATTCGCAAACAACATCGCAAAGTTGTGTGGTTTGAACAACAGCGGCAACAACAATGGCATCGTTTCTATATTGAAACACATTTGGACGTAATAAATCCTTAACTTGAGCAAAATAAGCCAGCTGACATTCAGTACAACCGGTGCCTTTTATTTAGAATACATACAAATGGAATTTACGTCTTTTAGTTTTTCAAAAGACTTGAAGTAACATGTTCGAAGAGTGCGCATGTGCGGACGTGCTCTACTATGTAAGAACGAGCCAAATATTGAGTTTGGTAATAAAAGCAAAACAACTGAGAACACCTAGAAATAGTCCTCAGATGACATGTCTGTAATTTATATTTAAAAAATCTAGCGTTAATTGGATCTCAAACAGTTTCATTAAAGTAGTTGTACTCCACCACGTGCGAAACCATCGTGGTTGAACAATACTTTGCGACAGTGGGTTTCGGGAAACAGTCGTGACTAGCTAGTTGATTTTTCCAATGATACATCATACTATGGTAGTGAAACAGTGAACTACGTCGTTGTACGGGAAACACACCCCTGGTGTGCGTTTCCCGAAAGCATCGTTAGCCAACTATGGTCGCAAGTTCCGTCGTTATCAGCATAGTTCAACGAGTCGGTGTTTCCTGAAACCATCGTTCCAACGAACATCCGCAAACAGCATCGCAAAGTTGTGTGGTTTCAACGTCAGCCCTCGACCTGTGGTTAGAGGTATCGTCTCTATATTGCATGACATTTGGAGGTAATAAATCCTTATCTTGAGCAAAATAAGCCAGCTGACATTCAGTACAACCGGTGCCTTTTATTTAGAATACATACAAATGGAATTTACGTCTTTTAGTTTTTCAAAAGACTTGAAGTAACGTGTTTGAAGAGTGCGCATGTGCGAACGTGCATACTATGTAAGAACGAGCCAAATATTGACTTTGATAATAAAGCAAAATAACTGAGAACAATTAGAAATAGTCCCCAGATGATATGTCTGTAATTTATATTAAAAAATCTAGCGTTAATTGGATCTCAAACAGTTTCATTAAAAGTAGTTATACTCCACCACGTGCGAAACCATCGTGGTTGAACGATACTTTGCGACAGTGGGTTTCAGGAAACAGTCGTGACTAGCTAGTTGATTTCTCCATAGATGCATCGTACTATGGTGGTTAAAATGAACTACGTCGTTGTACGGGAAACGCACATCAACCACCACAAACATGCACTATGTAGCATCCACCTGAATGATGCAACGGCAGCCATATTGTCCCAGAACGCCCACCAAACACTGGCTTATTGGTGGAGAGGAGACAGTGATGAAGCCAATCAGTATATAGGGATGATAAGGAGGACATGATGATGGAAAAAGGCCACTAGGCAAATTTGGTCAGGATGCCGGGGTTAAACCCCAACTCTTTTTTCAAAGGGATCATGGGATTTTTAATGACCACATAGAGTCAGGATCTCAGTTTATTATCTCATCCAAAGGACCATTGAGGCACATATTTGTAAAGCTACAGATCATTTCTACTTTTCCACTGCTCATATTGTCTTTTCTTTTTTGTCTACTGAAATTTCTCTACAAATATATTTTTGGAGAATATATTTATAATTTTCTTTCCTTTTTTTAACACATCCCCTCATTAATTTCTGAGCCGACGCAACAGTAACAAAAGAGATCAAATTAGAAATAAGTTTTTGATTGCATTTGAACCAGGAAGTTTGACATTTGGGATCTTGACCGGTCTCGAGTACTTCAACACAACTGAACAATAAATTAAGCCGTTAGTAATCATAACTTGTATTTAATCATATATGATAACAAACTCATCAACTCTTCCAAGTTACTATAAAAAACTTTTCATAAGAGATCAAAGTAAATGCCGCAAGGAACAAAAGCACCTGGATCATTCCTGGCATTTGAGAGCAGCCTGCTGTGATCTATATACGACTCTAATTGGTGTCAGTGAGGTTGACTGCAAAAATTTGCTTTGAGCTGAAAGCTGAAAGTCTGCTGAATTCATTTGGATGGTGTTCAACAGATCTTGAAGCACACATTCTGCCTATAAACCTAAAAAGAGGGAAATCCATTTGGGCTCTATCGCTTTATCCATTAGGCATTTCACCAGCAAGGGACATCTAATTTCTATGATGAACTTGTATAGATTTACCATGACAGCATTTTCTAAAAATCAATTAAAGGGACACTTCACCCGTGGGAACATTAATCTTTATTGAAAGTGGGTCCTATATGTACCAAACATTTCTAATTTGGTAAAGACAGAAAGTAACTTTAGGGCGAATTTGTTTGGAAAACAGATTTTTTCATTTCACACACAAAAAAAAAAAAAAAAAAAAAAAAAAAAAAAAAACTACACTGTAGAAATGTTGGTCGTCCAGTAACTATTTATCTACTATGTACTTGGAGAAACCATAATAAAGAAAACAACAACCTGAATGAGGACCATTTATTTAAATAATTATATCACCAACAACAAAAATAATAATGTAAACAACAAAAATTATAGTTCCTCCTGAGCGTCCTCAACTTCTTGGTGGCCGCAGTACTGGCCATCTGGAGCTGGGTATTTTGCGATTATGCTAAGTGCGCTCACACCGGGACACAAATCTTACTGAGTCGTTCTATCACCTCAGGTGCTGATGCAGCCTAATACCTGCTTCCTGGAAAGACCCTCACATCCTTCACGCACCAAGGCTTGAGGCGACAGTCAGCGGACAGAGTAGATGAGCAGATAAGAGGTGTTTTTTTCTGCTCATGACTGCAGGGCTGCCTCATTCAAGGTAATGCAAGTTACACTCAGACTTCTCATTGGCAGCAGGATGAGGTGAAAAAGAGTGTTTTACTTTGACCAAATCAGATTTTATAGATGGGATGTTAAAATAAAGAATATATATATATATATATATGCAAATTATTCCAAACTTTTGACTGGTAGCATTATCCATCAATCTGTGTTGCCTCTGTTTGTTTTTCGTTCCAGCTGTGAGAGGTATGCAGGGTCTTTTATTCAAAGACACATTCGTCTTAGTTACAGTAACCTCAAATAAACTTCCCTGTTGTCTGGTTCTAGCTGTAGGGCAGTGATTTCGTCTCGAGTCCTGGAGTTACATTATAGTTTAGTGCATGTGTGTCTCACTATAAATGCCCTCTCGAGTCCCATTAACAAACTCAGTAAACCTTGGAAACAATCGCTTCTTTTCTGTCCGTCTACCCTCCCTGTAGTCACGCTCGATGTGACATTCCATGAGACTGGCCTCAGCACACAGTGTGCCCACACTGCGGAACGCAATCACAGTGAGGATAAACAAAAGCTCCAGGAGATTGGACAATTCACCACGTCTAGCCTACCAGGTTCCAGTTTTTGCATAAACACAGTGTTAGTACTGCTTGACCCATTTTTTTTTCAAGATCATTTTCATGACAATTAAAGGGATAGTTGACTTTGAAATTAATTTTTGATATGTTTTAGCTTACCTCAAGGGCATCCAAGATGTAGGTGTCTTTGTTTCCACAGTATTTTCAATTTTGATATTTTTAGGTCAAACCGTTCTTGTCTGTCAGTCATATAATGGAGGTATATGGGGTTCTCCTCAAAGAGCATGCAAAGAAAAGTTCAAATTAAACATGATTTAATGACTTGTGAATGTAAGTACACATTGATAGCCTAAGACACGAAACGAGCGGTTTGTGTGAGAAAACGAACAGTATTTATATTGTTTTTACCTCTTGTAACCACAGTCACGTCCAACTGATCTGAAGGCACAGGTGCTTCGGCCTGCGCATGCGCCGGAAGTGATCTCTTGCGCGTGGATCAGCTTTTTGAATGAAGGTTAAGATGCTAGTCAAATGCTTCTTTCCTTGTATGAATCAGCAGTTTGAATAAATTGGTTGAATCTCAATGATTTGCTCATTAATAGTGGCTTACTGCCATTTTTCCATTTCACATTTAAAGTATCTTTTCTTGTTTTAAATAATTTTAAATATCAACATTCAATATTGCAAAGATGATTTTTGTTGATACAGATTTTATTTGAATGGTAACAGCCCTACTGTGTCTTATTTTTTAATTAAATTGGATTGCATTTATTAAATTGACACAAACGATAACGAACGCACATAATTAGGTTTAGAAATGGCTTTATAAAGGTAAAAAATGCCATATAAGGTAAAAAATCAATTGAAACATATTGGAAAAAATCATTTCTGCCACTGCTGGGAACTAACCACCACACAGAGTATGAAGAATATCAAAAACTTTAGGAGTTGGCTGTCCACAACAGTCCTCAACCTGCCCAAGTACCAACACAATAAACACACTCCCAAAATATCATCTAATAATTAGAGCTCAGCCGATAAAGGATTTTGAAGGCCGATACCGATACAAAAATTTGTTGGTTTTAAATCCGATATTCCGATATATCGGCCGATTATTTTTTTTTCCCAGAAACGCGCAACAAAACATTAACAGATTTCCCTAACATTAGTTATTTGTAGTTATTTATGAGTTTTAACTAAAATAACATGATAATACATTTTAAAAAGAAACTTGTTTCTTTTATTGTCACAACAGAACAGAGGAACATCAAAATATAATAAAGTTCTGATAAATAAAATAATAATAAGTCCCTACATTGCCTTATAAGCGACCTACAACCTGGATCAACAGGTTGCAGGATGTGTGGCGCGTTATAAACGAGTGTTGCCAACAGGGACAATGTTGAGTGCCCTCTGGTGGACAAACTATACAAATCCAACACTCACGACATGGTTGAAGCGTGTTTCGTCCGTTTTTATTTTATTTTTGAAATATTCATTTATCGGCCATTATAACTGCCGATACCGATAGTTTGGAAAATGCCTAATATCGGCCGATAATATCGGTCTGGCTCTATCCAGCATTTATCCAGCAATGAAACAACTGAAGTCCATATGTGTGAGTCTTGCAAAACTAATCCATATAAATTGAGCAATTTTCTGAACAGACTAATTTGCTTTATATGATGAACTTATGCTTCCTCATGACCAATTCGTACGAATTTGTACAAGTGATTAAAAAGTGGCTAATTCGTACTAATTCATGCGACCTCACTCGTACGAATTCGTACGATTTGTCCAAACCCACGTGATGGGTAGGTTTAGGGGCGGGGTCAGGGGTAGGTCATTTGTAAGCGTGTTTCGTCCGTTTTTATTTTATTTTTGAAATATTCATTTATCGACCATTATAACTGCCGATACCGATAGTTTGGGAAATGCCTAATATCGGCCGATAATATCGGTCTGGCTCTACTAATAATCCCAAGAGGAAATCCCAGAAAATATCCCAATATATATATATATATATATATATATATATATATATATATATATATATATATATATATATATATATATTTTACCAGAAGTTGGCGACAAGTGACTGTTAAAAAAATGTATGTCATTTAATCATTCATTAAATACATTTGTTCAAAAAAGCAGATTTATCCAGCAATGAAACAACTGAAGTCCATATGTGTGAGTCTGAATCATTCATTTGAACGGTTTTAAATACAATAATTAAATATTTTTCAATAGACTGCACCAAATAGTATATATATATATATATATATATATATATATACTATATATACACATACTATATACTACACACACTGTATTTCATAAGATTTACCCAAGCACAGGTTTAGCACTTGGTTGCACTCACAGGAACTCAGATGAACTTCAATATGTCAAACCTAAGCTCATGAAAAAAAAAAACACCTTTGAAAGCAAATCACGTCAAATCGAAGCTTAATATGAGGGTATAATAAGCTGTGTTAATAAGTAGTTTAAGGCACAATGTAAGCATAAATGTTAGTGAGTTCCCTGTAACTCAGGATTACACGAACGAGCAGCTGAGGGCCTGACTTCTTAATAGCCTTGATGTAAGACGGGACGTAAAAGCATGCTTTGAGCTGACTAAAACACAAAACAAGCTAAGAGGAACGGTGTTAAGCAAGTGAGGAAATTACTAAACAGGGTGCAGGTTGAAGATAACCACACCTGGCTAGACTGACAAAAAGGGGACTGAATTTCACTGCTTTCACATCACTATCAGTTCTAAGGACAGATTTGTTCTGGAAAAGCTTAAAGAGGATTTCCCTGAAGGATATGATCACCTTTAAAAAGCACCACAACATCAGGCCCCTGGCCCCTGAATACCATCAGAAGTCAGTGGCCTTGAACAATATCCAACCATGCAGAGCACAAAACAGTTTCTCTCTCTTTCACTCACACACACACACACACAAGCCGTTCCATCTCTCTTTCTGGTGTCTCACACCAAGGGAATTAAACCAGACTTCGCCTTAAAACGGTGGAATTTGATAAGTCTGTGCTTCGCAATAACACACTTGGGTGGCTGGCACATACTCACACACGGATACCGATTTCTTCTGTGGCTTTGAGCCAAACAAACCATCATGACGGTAATAAAACCGTCATGCCTGTCTAGTGGCAATAAGCCAACTTCACCATTCAAACCATTCCGAAACTTCCTTAAATTAGTACTGGCACCAAAATATATATATTGAGTTAATAAACCACTCAAACGGGAAATGGCACTAATATGAGACACATGGATCAGTGAGGGACCGAGCAAAAGCAGCTTCTTATCGCTCAATGTCTTCTCTATTTTGGGTTGTTGATTGACTCCAGATGTGAGTAGGGGACGCGGGGGGTTGGAGGACAGGGGATTTTGTTTCAATTTCTAGTCTGTGAAAGCACACGCTTTCAAAGCCGCAGAAGACATTTGATTCGGGCTGCTGGGTTTGCTTTGAGTTTATTTGTTAATTCCGTCAACCATCCATTCACACATCATTTCCCTTTTCATACAAACACTACCGTTCAAACGTTTGGGGTCAGTAAGATTTTTTTTTTAAAGAAATTAGCACTTTTATTCATAAAGGATGCATTAAATTGATTCAAGTGACAGTAAAGACATTGATCATGTTTAACTTTCTATTGATCAGAGAATCCTGAAACGTTTCCGCTAAAACGTATAATACTTAATAATAACTTTCGTTCATCTTCAGTATACAAATTAAGATCCTTTTAATGAAATCTGAGAGCTTTCTGTCCCTCCATTGACAGCTACGCAACTGACACTTTGATGGTTCATAAAGTTAATAGAGATTGCAAAACGAATCCATATGAATTGAGCAATTTTCTGAACAGACTAATTTGCTTTATAAGATGAACCTACGCTATCTCACGACCAATTCGTACGAATTCGTACGAGTGATTAAAAAGTGGCTAATTCGTACTAATTCATGCGACCTCACTCGTACGAATTCGTACGATTTGTCCAAACCCACGTGATGGGTAGGTTTAGGGGCGGGGTCAGGGGTAGGTCATTCGTACGAATTCATACGAATTGGCCAATTCGTAAAATATGTACGATTTAGCAAAAACGTACTAATTCGTACAAGTGGGGTCGTACGAATTGTTACGAATTAGCCACCTTGTAAAATTCGTACGAAATCTCGTGAGATCGGGTTGGATGAACAAGTTGAATTCATGTGTTTCACATTTAAACATGATCTGTAAACATAAAGAGAAGCTAAAAAGAAATTTGCTAAACGCGCGAGAACACGAGAATGAACCTCATTGGTTCTCGCACGTCAAGCGAACAGTCTTGAGCTTCCGTTTACCACAACTGATGTGTGAGACGATGAATTAAACGTGATTAAAAGGCTAAATTCAATCGGTTCATCATATAAAGAGATTGAGTCTCTTCAGAAAACTTTGAAGTAAACCGCTCAATTCATATAGATTAGTTTTACATTCTCTTTCTGAACGTTTTGAAGCGTTAAAGTGTCAGTTGAGAAGCTGTCCATATAGAGGGACAGAAAACTCTCAGATTTCATCAAAGTTCTTGATTTGTGTTCCCGGAGATGAACAAAAGTCTTTTAGGTTTGGAATGACATGAATAATTGTGTGGGCGAATAATTCATGAAAGAATTAACATTTAACTATCCATTAATGAAGTGGAAAGGCCTGAAAACAGACGCCAGGATTGCTTTATTTCTTCTCGATATGAGTAACATTGGTGTTGTTGTGTTTTACAGAACTAAGATATGCTTTTGCTTGAATATACTTGAGTTTGAGAATACACTTGTTTGTTCATTTGCATTATTGCTATTATAAGCCTGGAACGTCTAAACCTCCTCCACTGTCCGTTTCAAGCATCGGCTCGCAAATGGCGCTTTTCCACCGAATAGTACGGTATGGTACGGCAAAAAGCTGAATCGTGGTCAGTGGACGAAGGACAAAAATGTGTCCGAAAAGTAGAGCCCGGCCGATAAAGGATTTTGAGGACGATACAAATATTTGTTGGTTTTAAAATCCGATATATTGGCCGATATTTTTTTTTTTTTTCAGAAACACGCAACAAAACATTAACAGATTTCCCTAACATTAGTTATAAGTAGTTATTTATGAGTTTTAAGTAAAATAATATGATAATGCATTTTAAAAAGAAACATGTTTCTTTTATTGTCACAACAGAACAGACTGATGATAGTGGCATTAGCTAGCTTTGTGGTTAGCTAGACTATGATGAGCCATAATTTAGCAATGGATAACGTCATACTGCAAATTGTAAAACATACATTTTCAATATAACAGGCCAAGGAGAGAAAATACGTCTCTTTGCTATAACTGTCACGCGAATACTTCAGTCAAATCTTCAGTCACATTGTCAAAAGTTAAAAGGATAGTCAATCAACTCTAACAACATAACGTAACCATTGCTAGCTAATTCCGCTTCACTCTCGGCTTATTTAACAGCAGCAAAACCGGACACGACAGTCACAAATTTTGTCATGCTTATTTGATTTAGGAGAACTGATGGGGATGTTCTTTTAATTGTTATTCAAGCAATGTATGTCTTGTGACTCAATGAGTGTTGCCAACAGGGACGTGTAGAGTGCCCTCTGGTGGACAAACTATACAACACTCCAACACTCATGACATGGTTAAAGCGTGTTTCGTCCGTTTTTATTTTATTTTTGAAATATTCCTTTATCGGCCATTATAACTGCCGATACCGATCGGAAAATGCCTAATATCGGCCGATAATATCGGCCTGCCGATATATCAGTCTGGCTCTACCAAAAAGTGAGATAACACACTCCTAATGAGTATTTTTTCTACATTTGATTCACTTTTAGTGATCGCTACAACACCTCAATCTAGCCACATTTGTAATATAATAGGTGATTGAACTAAAACTGTGTTATATGGGGTTGCTAACGCAATGCACAGTGGTTGCTAGGCTGCTATGTGTTGTTGTTAAGGTGTTGCTAGGTGGTTTCTAGAGAATTTCTAGTCCCCAATTCACTGCAAATAATAAAGATTATGCATTTAGAAAGCTGTCTTTGTGCATATCAGAGGTTTAGACATTCTGTCCAGTTGTGATTTTGTCAAAATCTCAAATGTCACTAAGCTTTCGGATCACCAGAAATACTAATGAAAGACGTGGACAGATAATCACAATTCTGCTCTCATTGACACGGTACGCATTAATAGGTCAATAGGTCAGCATTATTGACAGTATAACAGCATCACAAGCGCCCGGCTTCAATCCCACTCGACTAAAGAGAACTGACTTGCATGTATATATGGCCGCCTCGGATTCAGCCTGACAGCGGAGCGTTCCGTTCCATGACTGATTGGGCTCAGGAGATCAAGAATACACTAGCAACTCCACCACAGAAAATACGTGGAAAATCTATGTCCTCTCTTTCTTATATTCCTTTGTTCAAAAATGTATGACACAAGGTGTTGCTAGAGAGCCCTTCAGATCTCTTTTTCTTACAGGTTGTGCTTTTATCACTGAAAGAACACTTCTGAAAAAGTGCACACCAGCCATTATATCCTATTAAAAAAAAAGCAGTCTTACAGGCCGAAGTTATGAAACACTAAGCTGAAGACAACATGAAAAAGGATGTGAATAAACTAAATAAAGTGGAAAGTTTCATTGACTCGCAGCTGCATTCCATGTGGTTTCTCATTAACCAAAGCTGGCCCTGGATTAGTGGATGTCTGATTAAGCTGTGTGGAAAGTCAATCGCTGAAACAGAGAATGGACAGGAGCAGCGAGCCACACAACGTAAACAAAGATAATGGCTTCATTTCAAAACCTAGCCTGTCTACCGCCTACGTACAGCTGTCTTCAACATCGTAATCCAAACTGAAATGTAACCACATGAATGACTGATTTGCAATGCTCAAGGCAGCAACTCACAAATAGTTTACACAGGATACTTAACCCACGAATGATTCCAAGGAAGTATTTTTATTAAAAAATTGATCTATAATGAGCCAAGAACAAAACATTAGTGAAAATAGTCTATTTTTTAACACCAGTTGGCAGAAAATGAAACAAGTAAAAAAGACATTGACCAAAAGAAGATCTAAGGGGCAGATTTACTAAACAGAGAAAATAAGCGTGAGAGCACAGTTCAGGATGTGATCTACTGACAACGTGCAAATTAAGGCCCTGTTTACACGAGATTGCTGGCGGGTGAAAACGTAAAAATATTTTATCGGATGTGCCTTAAAAACGCAAAAACGTCGAACCACCCACCAGAGTGTATATCTTAAGGCGGGCATGCACTGTGCGATTTTCGTCCGATTTTGAGCCGAATTCTTACTCGTGCGACTCTTTTTCGTGTCGGACCGATTTTCAGCTTTGTCGTGCGACGTTTGTCGTGCAGTGTTCGTGCAGTGTACAGGGAGAAACGAGAAGCGATTAACCTCTCTCGATCGACAATCGGATGGTCGGATGAATTTCTGGCATGTCAGAAATTTTGGTCGCTCCTCGTGACTATATCGCACTGTTGAAGCAAAGCTACGAACCGATTGCCCTAATCTCAGTGTTTTTTCCCTCACTGCACCTGCGCGAAAACAGAAGTTTAACCATTTCATCTGCGGCAAAAATAAAATAAAAACGAAAAGAGGGAGATCTTTAAGTTCTGTAGTTCAAACTAGCTACAAATTACTGTTGCTTACCAGTTCGTGTTGCAAAAGACGATATTACCCACCGTCTTCCAAGCCACCTGCGATGTAACACCTCTTTTATTAATTTGTCAAACAATGTTTTTGAAATAAACCTGTTTTTAATTTTCATTGATGATTAATTATGGCAATGTTCGGACATATTATAGACTGTTAATAGTTATTTTACATGCCTATAATTCATTGTAATCGACCTAAATGTTTTAGACAATTTTTAATGAGTAAGATTATGTAATATTTTATTATCCTCACAGCACGTTGGTTATGTGCTGTAAAAATAGTGCGTGGCAAATTAATTATAATAGCGGATCAATTTAATAATAAAATTAGCCTAAAGGCCTCCACTAATAATGATAATACAATAATGCTAATAATAATTAAATGCATAAATTGAAAATGCTAAATCATCTAGATACTGATAGCAGATGCTTGTTTTGACAATATCCCTGGATACATACACGTAAATATGCGCAATCCAGGGGGTTATCGCAGATATTACACGTATAGTGTGAGCAGTGAAGTCGCAGCTCGACGATCGGACCGTACAGTGTGAGCACATAAATCCTGAACTTTGGCATTGCATCGCATGCGATTTACTCGTTAAGTGTGAGTAGGTACCTTGCTGAAATCGCAGACATCGCACAGTGTATGCCCGCCTTTAGAAACGCTCCACCGCCGCGTTCCCGTGTAAACGGTAAAAACGCAAAAGTCTGCTAGACAGTGAAGGTTGTACGAAGGCGCGCAGACTTGGTGTTGTTGTGTGACAGTGGTTCACATCGCCACCTAGCCGCCTGGAGTGCATACTACATTGAATTTCACACTCTTTGCGGTAGCATATGCATGCGGATTTCCCACAAAAAACTCTAGTCTAAACGCAGAATAAAAAGTGATAATGCAACGCCACTTTTGCGTTTTCTCTTCAGAATCATTTCCGTGTAAACAACCTAAAACTAAAAAAAAGACTAATTTACATAATAACAAACTCAATCTACCAAGAGCCGCGCAAATTAGCATCTGGTTTAAGCAGTGTTGGGTAAGTTCACTTTCTACATGAACTAGTTCAAAATTCAGTTCACACATTTTAAAATGAACTAGTTCAGTTCACAGTTCATACTTCAAAAAATTAACTAGTTCATTCATAGTTCTTTTTTTCCATATGTTGCAAGCTTCTTTTTTTAAATAATTATTATTGCCACACCCCATATACAACCACAGACAACAATTATTTTATCGACAGGCAGTTTGCATAGAAATGTAAGATTTTTCCCATCCTCACCGACCTCGTCATAAAATCCGTTTAAATGATCACACGACGCCTCATCGCTCGCTGCTTGTCGACGGCGGGCGCGATGCGACACAGGTGTCTGGTGTTGCCAGATTGGGTGTTTTTTCGCTACATATCAAAGCCTGTTTACGTGTGTTTTAGCCAGGTATTCGCCTGGAAGGCTCTAAAATCTGGCACCCTATTGTACGAAGTTAAACTGAGAGAGCGTGCGTTCACAGACACCAAAACGAACGCATTCATAGTAATATTCATCAGGCAGTAATACAGTTCACATTCGCCCAAAATATGAATGCATTCATGAACAACACTGGATTTAAGACGTGATATTTTTGGGGAGGTAAATAATGGCACAAACACTAGTAAATTGACTAGTGTAAACCTTAGTAAATCACCTTTCATGAATAATTTAAATACTCTCCTCCCATAAATGTTGTGACAAATGCTGCTACAAATGCATATGCAATAAGGTCAGCCGCAAAAATAACCGTGTCTGCCTTTTCAGCGCTATTTTTTTCACTGCGTATCTTAAGTAAATCCTGGCAGTAGTTTTTTTTAACGGCAAAAGAGAGTTTGCGCTGGTGCTATAGCTTATAGTAAATTTTGTCCTGAATCACTTGGCCCAATACAAAATACAAATTTCAAAATTTAATTTGTGATCATTTATTTTGATTTAAAAGAGGACCCCTAAAGCATGACATACTGTATCCTGTTGTTTGTTTTGACCAGGTCCAAAATAATTTCACATGCTTTTGTGTATCTGTACATTTAAACCTCCATTTGATCCATTCAACCTCATTGCTGTCTTGATGAAATAATAAAGATCTCAATATAATAAGATAATAAAAGTCTTCTTCTCAGTCGAAATCTTTCAAGTTTCTTTCTTGCAAAGTGTGTCGTTGCAGCAAACTATGCATGACGGCTGTTAAAAAAAAGAGAGATTAGATGTTTAAGATGAAGGAAAGGAAAATGAAATCAAATCCACTGAGGCAGCTAGCCTAAAAAGTCTTTTGTTCTCAATAAAACTAAAGTGTCTGACTGTGTGAGACCACACAAATGAGTTTATTCCAGCCATAAATCCATAAGTTATGCATTTAAGAGGAAATTTATATTTTAAAGGTCTTTTTTATTCTATTCAGCCCATTACTCACTGTCTGAAATGAAACAGACTTTGCTTTTCCCCGTATATGGAGATCAGAGAGAGAGAGAGAGAAAGCAGGGGTCCCAGTATATGAATGAACCTTTAGTGCTTCACTCGAGACAAAGACGTTAAGGAGCAGTTCTTCTGGAAAAACAACAACATGGGTCGCGAAAACAAACCATTAGTCATTTTATCACACTTCCTTTATCTTCTGTAACTTCAAACATTTTAAAGGAACCAAACATAAATGCTCCCCGTTGGGATCACTTACAAACACAAATGCATAAACACAGTTAGCCTCCATGTTGTCTACTGCTTATGTTGACACCGTCAGCAGTCTTCCAAGAAAACATCCGAACTGATATCTAAACTCATAAGTGACCAATTAGAACACTGTTCACATAAGAGGTTATATTTTTTGGACTATGAAGCATACGGTAGACTTGACTCACAACTTGATTCCAATGGAGTTTGATAACGTAATATTCAAGTTAGCTCTAAATAACCTAATTTAAATTAGACTGAGCTATATCAGACTACGTCAGACTTTATACTAGCACTGAAAGAAAGTATATTTATAAATGACTCTGCTATCTTTTAGACTTTTTTCATCCTGATGAATTTTAGGATAGTTAGCATTGGCGCGAGGCCTGGGCAATAGGGCTGGGTATTGAGACAAATTTCATAATTCGATTGAATTTCGATTCACAAGCTTGCAATTCGATTCAATTTCGATTACAATTCGATTCGATTCAATATTGATTATTTTGGATATCAGTTACAATAAATGGCAATTTTTCTCAAGGGAATCAAATCTCGTAACTAATGCTGTAAACTATGGGAGTCTAGTTGTAGCCTACTAGGCTTCATTAGCCTAATATGAAGGTAATAATGAACTGTTTTGTAGCTATACAAACACTTACATTACACATATGCGTATGTATGGTGTATGTATTTAGCAAAATGCTCCTCTCTAGAGTTATTTTTTTTTTCTAGCTGACTAACGAGTTGATGTGGGTTTTCTGAGGTAAATATAACGATACATGACATTTATTACAAGCTGTTTAACTGACGTCTTTCCACTAGGGATCGACCGATATATCGGCCGGCCGATATATCGGGCCGATATTTGCGGTTTTTACGTGTATCGGTATCGGCCGATACACGGCTGCACGTTCGCCGATTGTTTTTTTTTTTTTTTTCCCCGACGTTATTTATAAGCGGGCGTTCACGGGCAGCTCTGTGCTGCTGCTGGAGACTATAGTTCACGTGCCCCGCCCTCCCCCACTAGCAGAGTGCAACCTGCTCTTCACAAGAACGGTAACCTAAACTTTCAAAGCATCTTATAAATGTTTGACAGCTGAAATATTGTCAAACACTTTGAAAATGGAAACACGTTGCTCTATAACTGTTATGTGCTTGCATATATATAGCTAAGCAAGTTTGTGAGTCCAAATGATAAACGCGAATGCCTCGTCTATAAAACTTCAATGCTTGCCAATGGAATTAGGGAGCTGCAAATAGCTAAGGTGTAGGCTATCCGTTCAGTGTGCATTAGGGCTGTCTATGAATATTCTAAATTCGAATATGTATTAATTTTGAAGTTGAAAATTAATATTTGAATGTGGAAAAACACGCCCGCGGTTGCAGACTAATAACGTTACCACAGCCCTCAGCTCGCTCGGAGCGCTCACTGTCGGTTCAATATACTGTGAAACTTCAATCAGTGAATGAAGCCTGCTATATTTGGGACAAGAGTCGCGACTCACAACCTTAAATTGCTTGCACAAAACTCTTGATAAGCACTCAACATTTGTTTGTTGTTGATCATTTAACTGACGCGCAGAGAGCGTGAGGGCGAGAGAGAGCGAGTGCCCGGGCGAGACTGTGAGTGAGCGAGAGAGCTCTGCGGTCTTGGCCATTAGTTGATTTACTTGCTTTTTAATACGTTGTTAAATATGTTTAAACTCAAATAAACTATCTAATACTAGTAGTTATGTCTCTTTGTATTAATGTGTTTTGTTATTGACGTAATGCGCGTCAAAGACAAAATGCGCAACGGGAGGTTCGAATATGTTTTTTAGAGGGAATATTTCCAAACGCCATTTGAGCAATTTTGACAGCCCTAGTATGCATACGGGTGCTGTAACGAACACCGGTCATAGGATTAAGTAATGCCAACGTTGTTGTTCTGTGCTTTTTGAGGGAGATTTATTCAGAGCCCACCTGGCTGAGGTTTGGACGCGTGTGGTGTGTGTCTCCCTCACCATCGCAGTGATATTAGAGACTAGAAATGCTCATTTTATTTTATGTAGAAAAAATGAAACCATGGCAGTATAGTTCGTTTCTTTTAAAATGAAGTACAATGTGCACTTTATGCTGGTTGCTACTGTGTGCAATAGTGTAATTATTTAATTTATGCTTAAATATTTATTTTCAGCACTGAACTTTTTTTGTTCTACCTCATGTTTTTAATATTTGTTAAATTGTTTATCTACTTGTTCTTGTTCTACCTCACATGTTTTTACTATTTGTTAAATATTAATTTTTGAAGTTAATTAAATTTTACTTTTATTAAATTGAGACCTGTAACATTTGTTAACATCATGTATTTTTATGATGTAAATTGAGGGAGTAAAATGTATCGGCTCCAAATATCGGCTCAAGAAAATCGGCAGCCCGTATCGGTATCGGCTAAGGCTGATGGGAAAAAAATCGGTATCGGTATCGGCACTAAAAAATCCATATCGGTCGATCCCTACTTTCCACGGTTGAAACGTTGATTGAGCGAATCAATGTGACATGATACAGATTTCGATAAGTTGTACTCTATCTTTTAACACACTTTCAGATGCTCATTCATATTTATTTCGCGCTGTAACTGGTATTATTAACCCGGAAGAGAGATCAGCGCTGCTGCTTCTCTTGAGCTGCGTCAGAGCGATCTCACGCCACAGCGCCAAAACGTTATTTATGTTTTTGAATTTCTAAAGAAAATGGACGTAATTTGAAAATTGAGACTTAATTTCATATTAATAGTAACAAAGGACAAAGATTATTGCGATTTTTTGCGATTACCGCAATACAATATTCCATTCATTCAAATGAAACAGGATGACTAATCGATTCTTGAGATTTAAGAATCGATATCGGTTCGTAAAAATGAGAATCGATTAATATCAAGAAATCAATATTTATTACTCAGCCCTATTGGGTAATATTGCCTCCTCTCCAGCAACCTCTCACATGACTAGAGCCAGACCGATATATCGGCCAGCCGATATTATCGGCCGATATTGGGCATTTTCCAAAATATCGGTATCAGCAGTTATAATGGCCGATAAATGAATATTTAAAAAAATAAAATAAAAACGGATGAAACACGCTTCAATCATCTCTCCTTGGCCTGTTATATTGAAAAGTTTTGCAGTTATATTGAAAAAATTTGCAGTATGATGTTATCTATTGCTAAATTATGGCTCATCATCGACTAGCTAACCACAAAGCTAGCTAATGTCACTATCATCAGTGGAAGACCACTAACGTTAACATTAATAAGCTTGGAAACCACAATGAACGTAATAAAGTAATGATTACCGTATTTATAACTAGCATATCTCTAGTTACAGTCCCTGCATTGTAAAATGTAAGTTATACTTGCGAGGAGTGAACATATAGACATAGAGAAAAAGCATCAAACGTATCTTGTGCAGAAAAGTTTGCTTTTCTTTTACACGTGTGTGAAATCCAACAATATTTAATAAAAAAAGATATCGGCCGATATATCGGAATATCGGATTTTAAAACCCCAAAATATTTGAATCGGTATCGGCCTTCAAAATCATTTATCGGTCAGGCTCTACACATGACACAGCAGAAATTAGCAAACGACACTGATACAGCAATCCAATCAATTCCCAATGGACATAATAAGTTCCATCTCTACATTCTTAAGAAGTAGGGCCCTATGATTTCCGCGATCACGGAATCACGGACAGAATTGCCGGGGGGAAGCAAATCTGGGCAACACAAAAACACAATTTTATTGGACTAACAAGGACGTTTTCAGTTCTGAAACTTACAGGATATTCTTATAATATGATGACCTCTTAGAAGTCAAAAGCTCAAGGAAAATTTGATTTCTCAGTTCATCACCCCTTTAAATTTCAATAGGTAATTTCATTAGGAATCCACACAGCTGTGAATTTTGCATGAGGACGAAAGATTTCTGGACGCAGATTTCACAAAAGTTTCAGTTGGGTTCAATATAGTCACTGCATTGACCAACGAGAATCTGCTTGGTTTGAAAGTGACTTAAGTGTGAGCTGCGCTTCATACATCGCTACACTACTGACGATGGACATTTTTGCCAGCAAAATTCCACTGAAATATCACTAATGTGAATTGTCAAAACTAGGTATCCTGAGAGGCAGCATTATGTGTAAAATGAGAGGTGGAGCTCCCTGACATTATGACTAATAAAAAAAGAAAAACCGAATGGCCTGATTTAGTATTTGTCTGTAACCCAATGTAGTTACAGACTGTGTGCATCCCTGATGTATTATTCATGCAAAGTAGTTAAAAATTTAAAGGTTTAAAAGAGCAGCTGGTAACTGTGTGATAACCACACACATCATTAAGGCCGCATTTTAGTGAGCTATTACGTCTTTTGGATTATTCTCACGTCTTTTTTGGTTATGTTATAAGGCTTTATAAATAAATGAGACTGCATATTGCAGGAAGTGTTTCGACATTTAGAAAGTCAATAAGGCCCTAGGGCTTGACCTTGAACCTTTGGTGTTTTTTTTATTACTGGAATAGTATTACTGGAATAGTAAGTGATATCCGCCGGATGTCACTTGCGAGATGTGACGAGTGATCACACACATTAACCATACTGTCTCTTCAGGATTTCACTGGGGTGTTTGCTTTGAGTTCTGAAGCACACACACCAACAGAAACCAGAGGCATGTACCATGAAGCTAGCTATGAACTAACTCTGGGTTACAGGATTGTTTTACTAACAAAACCCAATCAGGTTTTGTTAGTATATCAACTTTGTCAACTCAGGCTTTGTCAACTCAACGCTGCAAATTCAAATTGTGAATAGATACATTTGACATTCTCCAGAGCACAAACAAAGATATGCACTGACTGGATCCATAGCCAAATCTGTTTTGCCGGTTATTACAGAGACAACTGATCCTAGACCTGTAGTTATGGGCAGTTTTTCCCTTTAAAAGCAATCAAAAGCAGCGGGAGACAGTGGAAGGTTAAGCAAATCATTTTATGCTTCCACAACCTGCACACACGACAGTCTTACCGCACTTGCCCATCAAAACTTGTCCCGCACTGCACTCAGTTGGGTCCCGCAGGAGAGTAGGTTTCAACCATAAAGGTATTTATAGTATGCAATATGCATACTCATTACTTACCAAGCGCCTTCTCTCCTCTTCCATGGTGTTTAGCAGCTGGGAAAACTCTTTGAAGGACTGAGCTGGAAGAGAGAAAAACAGAGTTATTAATCAATTTGCATTCTCTGGTTAAAGTTCAGACTTATATAATAAAACTAACTTGATTCATGTGAGTCAATAGAAATGGAATTAAGTAAATGCTGTTAGCATTGGTTTATTGTCACAGCTACTTATATAAATGAATTAGCATTTATGCAGCATGAACAATGGCGCACTATGAATTTAAATCAATGGGAACAGTTAAAAAAAGACCTTCCTCCACTTCTGGTCACCTAAAAGGTATGAAAGAGAAGCGTTCATTAACTAACAGAGCACTTATAGGCTTTTAGACACTGCTGATAGGTTTCAGGTACTAAAGCGTAAAGCGAAATTAAAATTAAAATTTTACATTTCATGTCATCTGACATCAGCGATGAATGCCATGTGATTAATCAATCTGGAGCTGCAGAACAATGACATAATGACAATTTCACGCTTTAAATGTCTCCAAAAAAGGGTTAGAGTTAGAGTTTTACCAGTGCCTAAAAAGATCAAAAGATTTATTCAATCAGAATATAAAGCTATCAATGAATGGCTGTCAATTGAGAATTTGATGTCCAACATCTACTAGCAGCGTCTAACAAGCAAAACCTTGACCCGGGGAGCCGCTACATTGAAGGTTGTTCAATCCCAGGTAGAAGTGACCCATGACCTGGAAATTACTTTAATTCCCACAATCCCCATTAAAGTCCTTGAGCAAAGCAAGCACTTAACCCACCAGACTAAGTAAGACATACCAGAGATATTGGGCCTAAAATTAGTGTATTCTGATTTTTTTTTTTTTTCTTTTAATCTGAAAAATGACAGATAACAAAGCCGGTGTGTAACCTTGATCTTAATTTTCACATACATAACGTACCATACACTCAAGTGAAATGAAAAAGTCCAACCAATGGTTGTTTGAATTTATGGTTAACATAAAAAAAAGATACGAGTGACACAACTAGGGTATAAACAACCAACCGGTTGTTATCGCACAATAAAACCCGACAGGGTGATCAGGACCTTGACGCAAAGCTCTGTAATAACAGTCATTAAGGGACAGATTGTTACAGAAGGGTCCTTGTGGTAATTAAAGTATGTCGGGCAAGAAATCCAAACATTTGCCAATGTGTTGTGTTGTTTTGTATTGTATATAGGACCCCCTCGAAAACGAGATGATCCATCTCAAGGGGTTTATCCTATTCAATAAACTTATATCAATCAATTTTACATGGCTGCTCGCTCTAACCTAGATAAATGTGTGCTGCTATCCAAGTTTTCATGTGGAGTGCGGAAGCTGAAGTAACACGTTTACTGCATGATATGGAGGCGCCAGCGCAATCACTTGTATATAACTTAAAATACTCCACCCTTTTTGGTCTTATATCAAGAATAGCCATAGCCAAATACATCATTAAAAAGTTCAGACAGTCTCCTTGCTGTTTTTTTTTTTTTTTTTCAAAAAACATTCATAATCATTACTTTTGCCGGTGCGCTGCAGCAATCTTAATGTTTGCGCTTGAGCACTGATTAGGCTACGTGTTATATATAGGCAATTAAAGGCTCATTATTAGGATTTATGTGGCTTATTAATTATCACAAAATACTCTGAGACACAAAGGATGAGGATCCAAATGTAGTACTTATTTAAAGGGTTATTCACAATCGTAATCCAAATCCAGGCAAGGGTCATACACAGACAAGCAATCCAAACAATAACAGATAAGGGCTGAGGCAATAAGAGAAATGGGAGCGGACAGGCAGAGAATCAGGGTGAAACAGGATATAACACACACTCAGAAATGCAGTGAGACACATACAAGACTTCGCAGGGAATGAATGAGTGTGTTTGTATCCTGTTTCTCCCGCCTCCTGGTTTTCTGGATTCTCTGCCTGTCCCCTCGGATTTCTCTCTTTGCCTCAGCCCTTATCAGTTTGAAATTGTCAAATAATAAATGAATAAAGAGGAGTTAAGCACTGCTACCAAAAGTGCACTCAGTAACCTGTTAAGTTTCTGTGTGCTGGGAATCATATATTTTTATTTTATTTTACATACAACACAGTGAAAATGACATGAATTAGGCAACTGATTATACAGAAATTGAAATCATGGTTTAAAGTTTGTTGATCGTACGTTTTCAGTGACAGCTGAACTCTCTTGCTCGGATGGAAATAGAATGGAAATAGGCTCATTTTACCACTCCCCCAGAGTTAAACAGTTGGGTTTTACCGTTTTTAAAATGTATTCAGTCGATTTTGTGATATTTTGAAGAATATCAGTAAACAGACAGTTTCTGGTCTCATTGACTTCCATAATATATATATATTTTTTTTCCAACAATGGAAGTCAATGAGACCAGAAACTGTCTGGTTACTAATATTCTTCTAAATATCGGAAAATCGGAAAAAAAAATAAAAATAAATTAAATGAACACAAGTAAACAAGAATTAATCCAACTTTTCCCATCTTGTAAAAAATAAATAAATGAATAAATAAAAAGATATGGCATTTTAAATTAGTACTGTATGCCAAAATTTGTATGTTCATACTCTAAATATCCAGGTGCCCTACATTACTGTTCCAGTAGTTTCAAAACCAGCCAAAACATTGACCTCTTGTGAATATATGAAAGAAATGTATTTGTTAATGAACTGTTTTGCGCTTGAATTCCAAAACCATTGCATGTGCTTCGCTAAGACATAAGCATCCTTCAATATAATACCCGCGCCACCTCACCCTCGGCCTCTTGCTGTGGCACAACGGCAGCTTGTGAATTCTCAGACAAGTGTTTGCATGCCACTGATGGCTCCATTGTTTCATTTAAACAAGATGTGGATGAGAGACAGCTGCTGTCTCCCCTGGATGGATTTTACCTCTGTTTGTGCTTGGACACTTGGTCAACTTCAGGCTGCCAACTCTATAAACACAATTATCAAACGATCGGCCCAGATAGCCTGTCCACTCTATTTGTTTCCATTCACGCTTCCTGGCTTTTAGCAGCCACAGCTGAACGAAAGACTGCCATCTCCCAAAAGACTCCCAAAACACCCATTAATGCCAGCCAAGCACACAACACACTCAATATTAGGGCTGGGCAGTATATTTTTTCTAGCTACTGTATATCTATTTTTTTAATGCAATACATAGTTCAATAGTTTTATTTATACACTCACATAAAGGACAATTGGGAACACCATACTGATAGGATAGCATCTTGCAGTTGATGGTGAGCAAATAATGTTTGATGTGGGGAAAAACTGCAAACCTGGTAACTCTTGCTTGAAAAACGAGTGATTCATCATATTAAATAAAGGTTGCTTTAAAGTCACCATTTAATTGCCTGTTAATGCTAATTAATGGCTTGGTTTCACAGACAAAGTTTAGATTAAGCCAGGATTAGGCCTTAGTCCAATTAGGATATTTAAGTAGCTTTTATAACCATGCCTTAGGGGAAAAAAAAAAAAAAAACATTACTGGGGTGCATCTTGAGACAAAACAAGTTGACTTCAGATAAAACTGCTCAAACATGGCATTTAGTCTGGGACTATGCTTAAAGGTGCCCTATAATGGTTTTTTAAATTATTTTATAATGTTTCCTGGGTTGCACTTATAATGTTAGTATGTTTTTTAGATCAAAAATAGTCATAATTTAGAAATAAAAGGCATTTTTCCTAGCCTGATTTTAGCCTCTGATCTGAACACTCTGTTCGAAGGGGCGTGTCTGCTGTGTGTAACCGGCCTCTGCTGTGATTGGCTGACATGCTTGCATATGTAATAGCTATGTATCACATGTGAAACTCTCTCGAATAATTTTACTACAGCTATTATACGTTTTTACTATTACAGCCATCGAGATTAACGAATCGTGAGATGTTTTTGAAGTATTTAGATCTATTCCCATCACATAAAATGTTGCTGTGTTGAGCAAGCAGAGGACAGTGTGTCGATCGCGAGGATGAAGATATCGTTCCAATGCAGTTTCTGCTCTCTCTAGTCGAATGCTTTTTCACCAATGCAAACACGATCATTTAAATACAGTTAGAGCTTCGTTGTGCAGTGTAACGTGCGTCATTGAATTCATAACGAGTTTGGCAAGTGTCCAGATAAACTCGCGCTGTGTAACACAGTCTCATCCCAATTCGTCATATAACTGACGCTTTGGGACGTCTTTTGACCATTCGTCAATATACGACTTTTTAGGGCCCCCTTAAACGTCGGTAGATGACGATCCCGGGTCGTCATACAACTGACGCTTTACCTTTAACGTCAGTTAGGTGACGAGTTGGGTTTAGGGTTAGGTTTAGGTATGGGGTAGAGTTAGGATCCCATAACGTCATCTACCGACGTTTAAGGGGGCCCTAAAAAGTCGTATATTGACGAATGGTCAAAAGACGTCCCAAAACGTCAGTTATATGACGAATTGGGATGAGACCGGGTTGCGCTGTGTGGAAAGATATTGATCGCTTTCTGTATATACTGTAATTTATTCACAATTATTATTATTTTTTCATCCTACTAAAAGAAACGATGTGAAGTCCCTGGCTTGACTTACTGATGCATAAACAGTATTAAACGATTTTGAGTGAAAGATTAACGTTACCTGTCTGAACTTGAACAACAATAACACATCAGTTCGGTACGAGGCCAGCTCTCGGGAAGTTGAGGAAACAGTCGTCGGTGAAATGTTTGGAAATATCCAGAGAAAAGAAAATTAACCCATTGTTTCTTCAGAGGCTCGGATGAAGGAACTAAAAATACTTTTGTGTTCATGTGTACATCCAAACGCTGATCAACGGCCATGCTTCGGCTGCGCAGCTCCGTCTCGTCTGTCACTGAACATGGGCTGGCATATGCAAATATTTTGGCTCATACATATTAATGATCCCGAAAATTGCGTCAGAGTCGGTATTATGTGGAGATTCGCCTGTTTTTGAGGGGTGTTTTTCAAAAACGAGATTTAAGTAAGAAGGAGAAAACAATGGTGTTTGAGACTCACTGTATGTCATGTCCATGTACTGAACTCTTGATATGTAACTATGCCAAAATAAATTTAATTTCACATTATAGGGCACCTTTAAGCCTTGTCTGTGAAACTGGGGGAATGTGTTATTGTCGCGATAAACTCAACTCAACAAGCCCTAAACTTAACACAGTATGAGTTGCAGTCTGAACACGTTTTCCCACCCCCTTTTGATTGACAGGATATAATCATGTGATTTCTGGTGATAGATCAGTGCATATGTATATACATGAACTGATGATTAGATGATATATGGATGATTTGATGATTCATAAATAAGTGTAAAAAAAATTATATAAACATAAAATTTGCCAAAAAAAAAATCGTGTATAATTAGCAGTAAATAAAACCAAATATGCATGTTCGATATTTTAGCAAAACTAAACTGACTGTGTATTTGTTTAATGAGAAGTAGAGAGAGTAGGAAACTGAATGTGAAAAGATTAGAAGAAGAGAATAGAAAATGAGTGGGAGAGAGTGAGAAAGATTCGATGTTGCAGATAAGGGGAGAGGCTGTGGATAAATGTCTCTATTGAACTATATGAGGTACTTAAGGCAGAATATAGCAGCTAAAAGGGGTTAGAGCATATGTATCATTCACAGGTTAATGGGGAGAATGACAAAAGTGATGAGTCATTCTGTGAAATGGGTTTTTGGCTCAGGACAAAGGAGATCTGACATATATACATTTGAGAAGGGCTGATGAGAAAGGCAGACATTGAATCACCCCCTCATTTAGGAACCCCAAATGCATTATCCATAAATTAACACCAGTCGCACACCACACACTGCTTAAAAAAGCCCTTGATATTGTTCTTTATTGCAATATTTCCTATGAAACAGGAAGTTTAAGGCAGGACATGCCTTAAACCATACATATTATTTATTTATTTATTTATTTATTTATTTATTTATTTATTTATTTATTTATTTATTTATTTATTTATTTATTTATTTATTTTTAAGCTAGAGGCTACATGCTAGTCAGGGGAAAATGGGGGCAGGGCATTAATCCAGAGAGCATTTGCTTGGACAAAAATCTGTGTAGTGCAAGACAAAAATGTTTGATGTCAATCAAATAATATTGTTGGTTTAACTTAAGTAACCTGGTTGCCTTAAAATTTTAAGTTCATTGAAATGGAAAAAGTGAGTTAATACAATGAAGGAGAATGATTTAATCATCAGAAACTCAAAATTATATGTTATGTGAACTAAATAAATTATTTAAGTTGATTTGACAAAAGAAAAAATGTTGTGATTATATATATATATATATATATATATATATATATGTGTGTGTGACATGGTTAGTTCAGGTTGTACAATATCACTGTGATGTGCAGATCCCCAAAAGCTTAATATCTGAAATTTGTGAATTTTTACCAAAAAAAATAAATAAAATAAATAAATAAAAATCTATCTTGAAAAATATGTTTCAAAAGATTGTTGAAAAAAAAAATGATTCAAGGTGTAAAGGAAAAAATATTGATTTCTACTTGATGGTTGCACTATTAAATGTTTAGATCTTCTGGGTTGGTCTACAAATTGAAATCACGACTTAACAGCTCTGTTATGTGAGACAATTGGAAAGAGAGAGACTCACAGATAAAAAAGAGGAAAGTAAAAAAGAAAGAAAGTATGGCCACTAGCGGCTCATCGCGGTTGAAGTGGAAAAGTCTTGTACTTTTAGGACAATTAATATTTCTATAGCTACATCAATCTTTCAGAGAGATTGATTTCAGGATAACTGGTGTGGATTGTGAATGTCACAGCAGGAAGTCATGGAATGAAATCGATAGGAGGTCAGGTGACCCTGTCTGTACTCCCAGACAGACTGCTGATGCAACGCAGACTGGTTGGAGCTTCAAAGTAGATTGCAGCTCAGCTACATCAAGATTCTGGTCCCCCAGCAACACGAGGGGTCCGGTCAAGTCACTCCATAAGCTCACTTTCATCGATGACCAGATTGATTCCACAAGACAATTACATTTTTCTTCAGTAAGAGTAATCTTACCCTTTTAGTGATGGGACACTATGGGATCACAACAGAAATACAAGACACTTTGAAAACTTTCCATGAAGAGTGATAGATGAGAACTTTCTAGTGGTCAACTGATATGGGGTCTTCAGTGATCGATGCCATAGCGGATGGCTGCTAAAAGTCTGCTATATTACTGGGTATGATCTAAATTAAAAAAAGAACACTCTGAAAGTGGAAAAGTTGAAACTTGGTTGAATGAAATGCTTCATGTTACAACACGTCTACACCGGACGTGACGGCTGCGATCATTGCAAATCCAGTCAGGAGGAGTGTGAGTGCTTTAGGTATGTTATAAATAAAGAGGGGCATCAGTTTTATGTCGGGAATTTGTCATGTTGCGCAGTGCCGCATCTAGTGTAGACAGCATCAGTAATTATAATGGGTTATAATTAGGGCTGTCGACGTTAAGATGTGTTTAATTTTTGTCCAGTTTAACTCATTAAAATATTTAACGCAATGAACGCAGCATCCGTTACTTTTGTCATCCTTTGGCTAGCGTTACATTAATAGTCATGCAAATTATTTGAAACCATTCAAGCACGCCAAGACAAAAGAGACCGTGATGTCTGTGAATATCCCAATGCACACACGACACAAAAACTTGCGCCAGTATAACTGTTGCGTACAGTTATCTTTCGCGCTTGAACACACACAATTATCCCAAAATTAGGGCTGGGCAAAAAAATCGATTTTTCGATTAATCGTTTTTTAAAATGTGGTCGATTCAAAATCGATTCTCAACGGCCACGAATCGATTTTTTCCATATAAAGGGCTCGAGGACGCAGTGCTGCATCTTCTCGTCTCTCTGCACTAGGCAAGCGCTAAGCACTGCAGCTGTCGATACACACGCGCGTTAGGGACATGACGGGATATTCACTTGCACAATCGGGCCAGCATTGCATCGTAACCTGCTATGATCGTAACTAACATTTATCATTTATCTGCTCAAGCAATGTTAAACCATCCCGAGCTCGCGCACTCTCGGAAATGTCTTTCACTGCGTGCTCAGCCTAAATCCGCCTCACAAACAGCTCGCCAGAAACAAAAGTTTTATCCCTGGATTATATCGCGTTAAAACACGGAACATTATGTCAAAACTCTGGTCTTGGTGAGTAACCTCGTAAAGACAGTCGGTAATGTCTTAAATTAGCATTAAACGCGTGTGACAGAAAGTTAATGAAACAGTAATGGATTCGCACACTAGTTCTTAAAGTGAACGCAGCCATTTGTGTCAGTCATTAATTCTGTTGTCATAACAACCGAATATAGTATTAATTGTAAGCAATCAGAATTAATAGTTTCCTATTTAATTCAGTCTTGACTAAAAAGACTAATCAGTGTTATTTTACATTGGATTACTTTATTCAGTTCTGTAGTATTTCTGACATACCCAAAAAACTACCCCAAAATGTCTCTTAATTTGTGTCTTTATTCTATTGTATTTATTTGTGCTACTTTTTTCAATTTAATTCAAAGATTGAAATCAAGCATCCATACATAAACTCTTAACAAAAAAAATACATTAACATTTAGGTAAGATCAATGTAAAACAATGTTTTAATGTTTATATATTTATTTATCTATCTTAAACATAAAATAACATGATACTGTTTGATCAAGCTGTGCGACTGTTCTGACTTTTTTTGCAAATTGCATCAAAATCCTGTCTAGTCTTTGTATGCATTTAGTGTACCTAAAATAAAACGTGTTTTATATATAGGTTTATGGCTCTTAATTTCCTTGTATGAATTAACCACTTGTAAACTTATGTCCACTGTTCTTTTTTTATAAATTATAAATATAGGATTTGTATTACATCTTCCTTATAGTCGAATCGAGAATCAAATCAGGAATCGAGAATCGAAAATCGAATCGAGAATCGAAATCGAATCGAACTGAGAGCTTGCGAATCGAAATCGAATCGAAATTGAAATGTGAATCGATACCCAGCCCTACCCAAAATGTCATTTTTTTTTGAGTATCCATATAACATACTGTAAGAGCAGTCTTAAAGTAGTTAAATAAAGTCTTAAAGGGTTAGTTCACCCAAAAATGAAAATTCTGTCGGTATTTACTCACTCTCGTGTTGTTCCAAACCTCTATGTGTTTATTTGTTCTGCTGAACACAAAGGAAGAGATTTGGAAGAATGTTTTAATCAAACAGATCTCATTCCCCATTGACCACCATAGTAGGACAAAATACATACTATGGTAGTCAATGGGGAATGAGATCTGTTTGATTAAAACATTCTTCCAAATCTCGTCCTTTGTGTTCAGCAGAACAAATAAACACATTGAGGTTTGGAACAAGTTGAGGGTGAGTAAATACTGACAGAATTTTCATTTTTGGGTGAACTAACCCTTTAAATGATCGTAAAGAGTAGTGAGAGAATAAGTCGCGTGTGAGATCCACGGCTTTGTCAGCAGCTGCGGGTTTGAAAGGGACAGCAGCCAATAAAGCTTTCTGTCAGTAAAGTTAATCAAAGAACAATTACTCACAGCTCTTGGCTAAAGAACTTTTGTAGCTTTAATAAGGATTAGTCTATGTTTAATCTATAATTTATGCAGTGCAGACTGTTTGATAACTTTATTCAATTAGACAGGAAGGGTACAGTTTAATATGACATTATCATGGATGTATGTGAGGATTGTTTGAAGTTCAGTTAAATTAAAAGTTTGTTGTTTTATTTGTAGTCTAATAAATGTTAAAGAAAATTATAGATTTCAATACACTGTAATATTGAATGGCTTTAATTAATGTTTAAAAATGGGGGTGGGGTGGGGTGGGGAGTCATTTTTATCCAGATATCGATAGCTGTATTAGTTTTAGATCTTTATACATAAAAAGATGCCATTAAACAAGTATTTAAAATATCCTGTCTTTATGTTGTCTCTTCATTAATTTGGAGATTAACTGTGAAATTAAAACATAAAATATATACACTAAATATAAACCTAGAAAAACATAAGTGTTTTTAATTGTGATTAAATGCAGAAAAAATGTGATTATTATTATTTTTATTTTTTTACCAATTGACAGGATTAATTATAATGCGTCGGTAAAAGCTATCCAGCACCACCGTCAAGCATCGCAGAGGAGTTCGCCCCACTGGTGGAGGATCGGATAGTGCATTTTGGGAACTGGTCTGAGATTTTTTTTCCCTCTCTCCCCACTTTTCTCTGTTTCTCCTAAGCCTTTTGTCTCCTTTTTCTCACCTTGTTTGTCCTTATCCCCAGGTATTGTGGTCGCCATGACTGGCCCCCTGGAAGGGTGGGGGTTAGAGCCATAGCTAGTATAAGAAGAGGACAGAGCCATCTCATTTGAACTCAATTAAGACAAGTGAAGCCCATTTTTAGCTATATTTTAGGACTTCCATTTCTGACGTGCAGACTCAAACCGACTCAAAGAGAGCTTGACGATGTAGCTTGACGATCATTCCCTTCCGAAACTTGCAGAGGCAGAGAGTGTGAGTAGGAGCTGTCCATGAGCTAGGAGCAGGAGAAACTTTTGCTAGATATTCTGATTAATTATTTTCTCATTTTGCCTCCACGTTTCTCCAACTGCCGCAAGCTTCTCCTCCTGTCCATACGGTAATCTCTCTACTGTGCGACAGAGAGTCGTGTGGTTATGGCGCAATCGTTAGCCTACTTTTACAAAAAAAAACCTGCCTCTACGGGGACATAACATAAGCTACAAGGTAATGGAGCATTTTATACATTGTCGTGTTTCTTTAGAAATAAATAATGGACAAATGGAGTCTTCAAACACCACAGATGTAAAGTTATTGGCTGTGAAAGTGACGCCAAAATGAATGGGAGTCAATGGAAAAGCTAACTCAAGTGAAGTTCTGCAACAAGATGGCAGCTCCCGCGAGGCTTCAACTTCCGGTCAATGGATTACCCCCTTGGTTAGAGCGCAGTCTTGAAGGTAATGTGGCAAGCAGTGCGAGGCCGCGAGCCATGGGTACGGATCAATGCTGGTGGCGTGAGTGTTAATGAGTCTTACTTTCGTTTTGTATTTGTTTATTTATCATTATAGTATATTGAACGTTCAACGGTTCCCACCTCCTCCTTTCCTGAACAACTAACCTTCTAACATTGATCCTTATTAATTTAGTTTCAAATACAGATTCTGAATGCTATTTAGATATAAAATCACTTATGCTATTCATGATTAAAAAAAACATTGTATTTAATGGAAACTTATTGTTAGGTATGAGGGAATTTAAGGCGTTTCAACACAACTTCTGCTCACGTATTTGAGGGCCACATTTAGGGTAAACGTCAAATTATGCGACTATGCTTTACTTTATGGAGAGCTTATGACCTACTAGCTACTGTGCATTCTGCCTTAAAAAAATGGTGCAACCGAATAAAGTAGAGAGTTAGTTATAATGGTGCGTTCTATTATACCCAACGAACCGTCTCGGACCTCGGATTTGACGTCACGTCCACACTTCAAGCGTTCTATTATGTTTTGCGTGTCCGAGTCGGAGAGAGTTGTTGTCATGGTAGCACTGGCCGAGTACCAGGCACTTACATTTAAAAAAAAATATTATGACTACACCTTATCAAAACGCAGCCATTTGAACTTGAAAATGTTCACTTTATTTAATGTTTTCCATGTTAATCTTCTGTTAACAACGCTAGCAACGTTAGTAATTGCACTCACAACAACCGATTCCCATACCCACAGGGGACGCAGTAACACGAGTGATTATAACCGTCATTTCAAATACCAAAGCGGTTCAAAAACAATGAAAACAATTCATTCGTACAAGTCACAGGGCGCAGCCATCTTGAATTCCGAAACGTAATTCTTGCTCGGTGTCCTCACGGTGGTTCGACGTCCGAGAGGAGAAATCCGAGGAAAGGGGGCGTGTTGCTAGGCAACGTCTGTCGTCCGATTCGGATCTCCGAGACGGACGAATAATAGAACGCACCATAAAATAGCTAACAGTTACTAAGCTTTTACATTCCAATTTAAGAAAGATCTTAGGAATGCCTGGTGCAACTCTACCCTAAAAAGGGTCTGAGCAATTCACACAATGTAAATATACTTTTCTTTGTGGCAAATGAGTCAGTGTTAAGCAAACATCCACAGCTACACACCTGGAAGTTGCATAAAACCATTAGATCGATCCTGCAATATTGCAAAGTGCCTGGCAATGCTATTTCTCTGCACAGCACTCATCAGAGTCACTGAATGGACTGTGAACAAAATGCTAGATTCATGTCAAAGAGACTGCATTAACATGCCGTCACAGGATTCGTCAACATTCACTTGTCCATGGAATGTAAACCAAAATGATTCTGCCACATTACAAGTGTAAATCAATAGCTGTAGCCCTATTATTTCCTACCTATCAATGTCTCTGTCCATTAAAGCTGTTAATTAACTCAACAGCCATAAAGATGCCTTTGTGTTGGTACCTTACAAAACATTCCCAATATGGTCAGCTTGCCCAAAATCCTTTATAACCATGACAAACAGGTGGGAAAATGGCAAAAATTCATCACAGTCTTATCTGACGAACAGATGGTGATATTAAAGGGCCAAAATGAACTCCATTATGGCATTGCTTTGCCCCACCTCAACACATTTAATTAGCTTTTCTCCCATCAGATTCCCTGGTAAAAAAGGGGAAAAGGTAGTAGGCTAAATGACAGGTTGCTTTGTGAGATCGAGAGCACGGAAAGACTGGAAGCCAACTGTTAGATGCAGATGGTCTGAGTGTCAAGCCAGCACACAATGCACAGAGCAGTGCAGGAAGATAATAAACAAAGTAATGACACATAAGGAGAGAACGCTGGAACGAGAAAAGCACAGGAAGAGATGAATGGATGCTAAAAGAGACAGAACAGAATGAGTGATCAACCCATCAGGGTGTACGAACTCTCAGCACATCTGCTCCGTGCCCACCGTGGGGTGAGCGGTCTGCATTCTCCTTAATCTCTGACACAAATCACAATTAGTTACTCTGATCTTTTAAAGGGCTGAGCTGAGAGCTTTTCGTCTAGAATGTAAGCAAATCAATACAATACATTATGCATGCTGGGCAGGCAATCTTACCAAGACCTGCCTTGAGCTAAATCTGGATTGGGACAGGGTTTCAAGCATGCCCGACGCTTGCTTTCATACAAGAATGCATTTACTAATCAAAACGATGAATTCCAAGTCCTTCAGTGACTGCTCACACGTTTAAGGCTTTAAAAAGTTTGAGTAAAAGAGACCGGAGTGAAAGAAAAAAAAAGAATTGAAATCCCTTTATGCTCCAATGAACTCAAATGAAATTTCCAGGTATAGGTCTTGATTAAGATGACAATCCCATCCATCTAGGACAGTGTGCAGGACATTTGGGAATTGGGAGGGAAACTATTCCTCAGAGCATATGGGGAACTTTCCATTATAATGATCTCAGAATGGTTAAGCAGATTGTCTTTAATGCTTTAATGGGTCTGGAAGAACATTTTATCGCTCAGATGTTGAGTTCATAGCTTAGGCGAGTTAATGGACTTCTCGGTTATGATTTACGTTCACTTTTCTTCTAAGTTCAGGTTAATATAACACATATGTATTTATACATTTCCTTGTATGGTTGCCACATCTGAGTTATAATTATTAAAGTTCTTTTATAAAAAAAAAAAAACGCTAGATTGCCTGAAGTTTGTTAGTTTAGCTGTTATGCTAGAGATAAATGGATTTAATTTGCAACAGAAATGCAATATGTGATAACTTGATAAATGTTATATTTGAGATGTGATATTGCTTTAAGTGTGTAAAATCAATTTAAATTGTATTTAAACGTATTTGAAAACATCTGGTCTGATCATATAATTAGGCTACGTTTACACAAAGCTGGGTATTTAGAGAATACCCCGCCTCCGTTTTCAATAACAACATTTTCAGAAATCTCCTCTTTAGCCGGAGTTTTTAGAAATAATCGTTTTCTGTGATAAAAACTGGGTTTTCATGTAAAATGCTTGCTCTGCATTTTATCCAATAGCTGAGATATCCCTTGTAATTCCTTCATGCATCTACAAGATTGAAACAGTATCAGCAGTGGCAGAGCTCAGGTTAACAGTAGTTAACCTCGGTTAACAGTAGTTAACCTCACACTTACCAATGTTCACCTCATCATCCGTTTCTGCATCACCAATGCATTCAAACTGGAACTCCTGTAAAGACTGGGAGAACTTCTGCACGGCTGCTGAGAGGTCTGAAACAGAGGAAGAGAGATTTATTTACCATGAATGTTCAACAAGTGTAACAAAGTAAGGAATAATTGTCGACGGGGCATCGAATTATTAGAAAATAATGCACACCCAAAGTGGTAATGTGGCCACGCGATGCAAAGTGGAGTTATTAATGCAATTATTACAGAGAGAGAAAGATATGGAATTAGCTAAACTTAGGCCCTGTTTACACGAGAAGTTTTACGGGTGAAAACGTAAAAATATTTTATCGGATGTGCCTTTCGTTTACACTTTGACGGTGTTTTGGGGGCTTAAAAATGCAAAAAAGTGAAACATCCCCCCCTAGAGTGGAAATCTTTAAAATGCTCCACCGCCACGCTCCTGTGTAAACGGTAAAAACGCAAAGGTCTTCTTGACAGTGAAGGTGGTACGCAGGTGCGCAGACTTGGTGTAGTTGTAGTATGCACTCTTAGCCTACTCTAAGTTTATCTAGCGCCAAGAATATTTTTTGTGCGCAAAAAAACAAGCAAAAATTACGACTTTATTCAACCATTCATCTTCTTCTTTGTGGGGCTTAGAGTGAGTTCACATAGAGTAAAAGCACAGCACTACGTACATCAGAACATAGGCTCACTTTGGCCAACATCACTCATAACCAGCGTCAGCCAATAGTAGGCCTACGTTCTACGTTACATTACTCTGAGGCCCACACAGAAGAAGATGAAAAGTTGAAGAAAGTCATTATTTCTAGGGGTTTTTGCGCACAAAAAGTATTCTTGTTGCTTGATATTTAAGGTTCAGCTCAGTGCTTGAAGTGGGGGAAAAAAGGTGCCGGTACTCTCTTGGATTGGCAAATCATGACATTTGAGATTTTTACAGGGAAAAACAAAACTTGGAAATATTGTACTTACAACAACAATTTATTGCTGCTATTTATTAACAACATAAATGTATTTAAATAAGTCGTGTGTGCACGCATTTCTTTAAAAAGAAACATTCTCTTTTTAGAAGTTGGTCATTAATAAACTTGATTCTTTAAGTTTGTTAAGATGGGAAGTAGCCTATACAACAATTGCTGGCAGTTTGAACGCCCTCATTGATTAACATGCAAGCCGAAAAAGATACGCGCTGCTCACGCTTGCGGTGGCCGCGAATCCCGCGATCAGCTCCGGTTGCCGTTTCGCAGCCGTAACGTGCCGCAGATGTGTGCAGTAAAGAAGGGGTTAAACGGCCGTCACGAGTACCGGCTATATGCGGGAAGTAGCGGTACGCAACAAAAAGTGCAGGTACGCTTGAGAGTAAAATGTAGAACTGCCGGTATTGCGTACCGGTGAGTACCGCCCCACTTCAAGCACTGGTTCAGCTACTGTAATCACTTGGACTATTTTAACTATGTTTTTCCTAACTTATTGGGCCGGCTGGTTTCAATTACAATAGAAGCCTATGGAGGAGTGAGACTGCTCTCAGATTTAATCAAAAATACCGTAATTTGTGTTCCGAAGATGAACGAAAGTCTTACAGGGTTGGAACAACATAAGGGTGAGTAATTCCTGATATAATTTTCATTTTTGGGTGAACTAACCCTTTAAGCAGTGATTCACACAAAATATGTTTTTCCATTCCAATACTTTGGATGTAGAAATGCTAGAAAGACGTCTTTAGCTGATGACTAGCCTTCGCATCTTTTGTAGTGCTCAAGTTAACTGCAACTTTTAAAAAAACAAGTTTCTAGACATTGCCCTTTTTTCATTCCACTGATATGCATCTCACGTTTTTAACAGCAAAACCCATTCTGTGTGAACCAGCCCTGACAGACCTATCATGGTGCATAAAAAAAACAATTCATGACATTCAAAGAATTTAAAAACACACGAAAGCTAACTTTGACTTTAAATCAAACTTAAATCAATCGACTTCAGTCAAAGGTGTATCCTCTATTCAACATGACGCTATGAGCCTGAATAAAAAGACAAATAAATAATCTTCACTCCCTGCTGAGAGTAAATGAGCACTCATTTGGCGTGCTAAACGCACATCTCAGTCATGAAGAGTGGGCGGAAAGGACTCGATCAGGGAACGTTAAGCAACTCAATCAAAAAAGGTAATGAGACTGCAGAGAAAAGCCATTTCATCATGTCTTAAAGAGGTGATAGACCCGACGGCTCCTCCAAATACCAACAAAAGCCTTCAAAAGCTCTCTGACAAAGAAAACTTTTAAAAGGGTTTCTCATTACTTTCTCCTTAAATCTTATTTTTTGGAAGAACGTAGGGTTGGAAAATGGCTCTTTTAAGCTCATGAGCGTAAGATTTGCCAAAAGAGCAATAGGGATTCACAACGGGGTAGGGAGGAATACTAACTTTGCACTTTTGACTGTTGGTTTGATAAATTATTCATTGACATCTATCAAGAGAGGCCACAAGGATGCATTGCAAGGCTCATTACACAGACCAGCGCTAATACGCAGACTGACACTGATCTGCTGCAACGGAGGCTTGTAATTCCAGAAAGATCAGAAAGTTCATTCCATATAATTCGCAGTCCTGTGGGTACTTTGCTTTTAGGTTCAATGCAAGTGTAATTTGGGGCATTAATGACTACGTTTACATGCAGCCAATTTTCAGGTTATGGTCGGGTTAAGGTCACTTTTCGGGTTTCTGAAACATTAGGGCTAACCCGTTTACATGCGTGAGCAGAGAGAGTTTCTCTTGTATACATGGAATTGCAATATCCCGATGTAAACGGCGACGCGCGGTTAGCGTCTAGACGTACGGACAACCTTAAGACGCAAAATGCGTCATTTTCGATTCTTCTTCCTGTATCCAAAGTCAAAAATAACAGCAGTATGCGGATAATGAATAGTTCGGTGCAGATAGCGATCGCATTTGTTTGCGCTATGATGCTGGTAACGTTACTGAGCTCGCTCCAAAAGTATGCTGTGCTGCGTCTCGCCTGGTCTCGCCATGTTTACTTCCGGTATACTGCACGCGGATTTTTGTATGCGCCGAGAAGTTTCTCTACTCAAAAGACCAAGATTCCTTGCGAATAGAACATGCGCAGAACACAAATCACTATGGGGATATGCCGATACGCGTTTACATGACCAAAAATTCGGGTTAGAAAAGGGGTACCCCAGGTATAATATCCCGGTTTTTAAAATCCGGGACATGAGCATTTTTCGGGTTTTTGCCGGTGTTTACATGGACTTTCGCGACCGGGTTATTGCTAATATCCCGGTTTTGAACGGGTTATTGGCTGCATGTAAACGCAGTGATTGTTCACTTATAAAATATATCCATCGCATTTGACACTGAACACTTAAAAAGCTGAGAGGATAGTGAACATAAGGTTGTATTTGTGGCCATTTTTCCTTGTGATTTGCACTTAATGACTTTGGTTTTTATCTGAATTTTCTTTGAGTGTGTGCATCATACAGTTTCATCAAACTGTAATTTGCGTTCATTTGCTGTCCACTTTTTGATCTTACATGAAGGTCAAGAGTAGACAGAAATAACATTTCTGTAACGTCTGGCTCTTTGAGTTTCACTGGAACGTTCCACTTCCAGAGTTCAATTCAAAAGGTTACGGATTACATATGAATAAATTAGCCATGATTCCTAACTAAAGAAAACAGTACAGCAAAGGACAACAGGATGTGATGTGATTTTTCCCACACTCCATACAAACAACATCAGGGTACAATGTTACAGGATAAGATCTTACAACATGAACAGTGTAACTATGGGAAAAATGCAACAGAAGTGTAGAATGACTCATTTAAAGTTTCACTTACAATAGTTAGTCAATGTTTGTCATAAAGGTTAGACATTTACAGTGTAATATACACTGAAATATAGATTTTCGTGACCTTTTTCTTTCCTTTATCTGGCCTAAAGAATTAACAAGGTTGTACTGTACTATATCTGCTATACCTTTCAGATTTTTATAACCCCACATTTTGTAAAATAATCTGTGGTTTGTTATTCTCTTGCACTTAAACGAATAAATGATTTCCAATGTTTTTGCTGGCCAACATTAGTGAATTTGTTTTTGTATCCAAACAAATTTGGATTTTGATGGCTGCAACACACTCCAAATAAATTGGGACAGAGGTGAAAACAAATTGAGACAGAGGGACAAAGGTGAAAACAAATATAAAGAATATAAAATATCCAAGTTAAACATTTTGAAACAGTCTACAATGAACAGGTGAACTGGAAATTTGGTACTGCATTTGGGTAAAGGCTCAGTCTTTGCAAGCAAAGATGGGTTCATCACGACTAGGGTTGGGTATCGAGAATCGAGTATCGATTGGAATCGGGACTAACTTTTCGTTTATACAGGAATCGTTCAAAAGTTAAAATTTCGATTCCTAGTTTTGATATTCACAGTCCGCCGACGAGAAAAAAAAAAACGCTGAACAACACCAATGAAGAAGCCTCTACTGGAAGTGTTGGCATAACCGCTCGACACGGTCCAAAGTGTGGTTTCACTTTTCTAAAAATAACAAAATCTCGGCAAAATGCAGAGTATTTCCCTTTAGAAAGGAGTATTTCCTCCAGAAAGACTGTTGGTTAGCAAGGTTAGCTAAACTTTTTTGACCCTGCCTCTTAGAAGAATCGGAATCGAGAATCGTTGGGAACCGGAATCGAAACAAGGAATCGGAGTTGGAATCAGAATCGTTCAAATTCAAATGATAAACAACCCTAATCACGACTCACCACTTTGAGCCAAATTTCAAAAGTTGTCACTTAACAGTCTGCCTCCATATCAAGAAATGCAACTTAAATCTCTGTTTATGCGAAGAATGATATGCGTCAATTCTTTGCAGAGATGCGGCGGAGTTTTCTCGTCCTAAGCTCATCCAAAAGACATGGAAATGTGTGCTGAAGTCAGTCCATGAGGAGTCCATGTTTCAGATTGTTTTGGGGGGAAAAAACAGAAGCAATTTCCCAGTCCCAAAGCCAAAAGGGACCATCCAGATTTTCATCAGCAACAGGTGCAAAAGAAAACATCTGTCATGGTATGGGGTGCATCAGTGCAAACGTCATGGGTGACTTGAAAATGTGTGAAGGTACCATTGATGTGGAAGTGTATATTGGGATTGTACAGAGACATACAGTATATCCTGCCATAAAGATTTCATCTTTCCTGGGAAGCGAGACAATCTCAGGCCTCATTCTGCATCTTCTTCAACAGAGTGGTTTCTTAGACTCTACACTGTAGAGTGGATGTGCTTGACAGGTCTGCCTGCAGTCCAGATCTGTCTTTTATTGAAAATGTATAGCCCATCATGAAAAAGTGAATCAGATGAACTTTTGAGCAGCATCGGGAGAAATTCCTCTTGCAAACTGCAACAATTAGTATCCTCAATTCACAAAGGATTAAAAAGTTTAAATAAAAGGAAAGGTAATGTGACACTGTGGTGAACATGCCTATGTCCCAACATTTTTATAGTGTATTGCAGCCATCATTATCCAACTTTTGGGAGACTTGCTGGGCCAACTTCCGGGAGACATTTGGAGGGCCGGCTGGCTAGCCGACGTCCGAAAGACCGGCTGACTATGATGGCCTCCATGGTTGTAATGAAGAAACTACGATCAGCCTCCATGGACATGATGAGGGATCTTTGATAAGTGGCCATGATGAGGGATCTTAGATCGGCCTTCGTGGCCACGATGAAGGAACTTTGATAGGCCTTAGTGACTTTCCTCAGATCGGCCTCAGTCTTCCTTCTCTGACAAGTCCCCCAGTTCCTGGTGCTGAATTTACTGTTGGGGTGGTATTGTGCAGGTAATGAGCAGTTCCTAGTTTCCTTCAGACGTGACGCTTGGAACAGAGGTTCATCAAACCAGAGAATCTTGTTTCTCAGAGCCGGAGAGTCCTTTGGGTGCTTTTTTTGCATATTCCAAGAGGGTTTTCATGTGTCTTTACTGAGGAAAGGCTTGAGTCTGGCCACTTTGCCATAAAGCCCAGATCGGTGGAGTGTTGCAGTGATTGTTTGTCCTTCCGTAAGATTAAAAAGATAAGATATGTTATCATGTAGTAGAAAGAGAATTAACAAAATCACAGATTCTTGTTTTTATTACGTTTAACGTAATGTCCCAACTTTTCTGGAAATGAGGTTGTATATATGCCAATTAAGTTTAATACGATTGGCTAGCTTATTATTGGAAATGCATGGAAATTAGTAAAAACTGATTACTGCTGAATATACTGAACAAAAAACTGCATAACAACACATTAACACCACCCTAAACACAGTAGCAACATCCCAAAAAGAGCCCAGAAATCCCAGAACGGGGTTGTGCCCCATTTAAGGGCTGTTCACAAACATTGATAGGCAATTAGAATCCACCCGACTTTTAAAGTAACACTATGTAGTTTTTCAACCTATAGGGATGCTCCGATCAGGATTTTTGCAGCCGATACCGAGTACCGATTTCTTGTCATGGTGACCGGCCGATACCGATTCCGATGCTTAATTGACTTAATATAAAAAAAAATAAACAAAATGGAACAGTTTAATGCAGCCCATAAGGTTTATTTAAACATTGTCCAATACTGTGGAGGACAAAATAAACATTTAGTGTCCTAAAATGGAGAAGTCTGATGTAATTTAAACATCGTTCAATACAAGTCTGAGCAGGAAAAAATTAAGCTGAGTGAGAATCGGATTACTAGTTACCGTTGCCCTTTTTGCAGTCGCCAGTTTTTCATATTCGCCATACGTCTCGCGGTGGCTGCTTCTTAAGTGACTAATCAGGTTCGTTGTATTAAATGTTTTGGACAATGCTCCTCCACGTGAGATTTCTTTGGAAAATACACAGCAAATAGCGATTTTTTTTTTTCGAAACATCGTAGTCGTTTATTAGTAATTATTTGACTGCGCGCCAAATAATTTAAGTCCCCACGCATCATACGTCCTCTCGCGCATTGACGTCATCAAATCGCGATCGGTTTGTAAGACCGGCCAAGTTAGTGAGTACCGATCGAGTCATAAAATGTTATTATCAGCCGATACCGATCTCCAGCCGATCGATCGGAGCATCCCTAATATATTATATTATTTAATATATTATAAGGTAATATATTATAAAGACCTTTGTGATGGTACATCGACTTACAATAGGTTAAATGACACATCTGCTATAGCCTGATGTGGTCTGTATCGCTTTTATTTGCACTATGTAACTTTGGGTTTCGGTTAGTAACCGGAGCACAAAAAAAAAACTACAAAATTTGACTGCTTTACGGCATTCGTCACTTCTCCCACCACCTCGTCAAATTGTCTGTGGCCATTGCAGACATCACAAGTCTAGTCTCCAGAATATTGATATTAGGTCAAATCTCCCGGAATCTAGAGCGCTCGTGCGAGACTGCGCGCAAAACAGGGCGCGCACGGCAGAGAGGGAGAGAGCGAGAGACCTTGCGAGTGTGCCTCACGAAAGCTAGTCAACTAGTTTGAGTTGAGGTTCCAAATGGAATGTATAATTGCAATTCAAATTTGAATGTAAGAACTAAAATTCAAATTCAAAGAAATGAATAAAACGAACTTAGATTTCTATTTACAAATGTCTTCCTTCCTGAAAGAAAAGGCGTTAGTCTAGTCATGGCTTCTAACTGAGATAAACACAGGAATTTACTCCAGGATCAGGTTTCATCTGTGGCCTTATGCGTCACCCACTGCACCGAGAGCGCATAACAAGGTTATCCACTGATGTGTTGAGTGAGCATGTATATCATCTCATGGCATGCACCAGCTCCGAGACTCCAGGGTGCTGGTCAATAATCTGTTTGAGATGTGAGTCTGCTCAGTCAAGCTGAATGAGCCCCATCAATAATGCAGTGCCCTTCACCTCTCGTACCGCCAGACAGCATCACCACTGCAGCGCTGATCCACAACTACAGTACTTCCCTCAAGCCTTCCGTGAGAGCATTAACGTACAACAGGCCGGGCTTTTTCCAAGATCAGAGGTTGTTCAAATGAAAGTGGGTGTCTTGAGGGGATTCAGGTTCCAAAGAAAGAACAAAAAAGTAAAAGTGCACATGTGAAGGCCAAGTACGGTAACCAATAATTCGAAATTGTCCTCTGATTTTAACCCATCCAAGTTAGTGCACACATATTAAGAGTAGTGAACAGTGGACAGCCATTTTTGTTTTGCCGTGCCTTATGTGTGATTTGCTTGAGTGCAACTATCATTTCCTGCCCTTATTGAGAACAGAACCAGCAACCTTTGGGTTACCAAACAGACTCGAACCATTAGGCCACAACCGCCTCCAAAGCTGTGAAAAAACTCTCTAGAGGCCATTCCTTCCTGCATTACTTCAGCTCTCCAAACGGTCTCTTTATCTCTATAGGTAATGGCTAGTAGATCTGCTGTCTGTCTCCACAGAACTGTCACTTTGTGCTGCTTTCGTTTCTTCCTCTCACCTATTAAGTTTAGAACATGCTGCCCGTCACGAAATTCTGCCTTCATGCCTTTAGGGAATCGCTGAGTCAGGATTGTAAATGGTGAGTTCTTGGCTCTGTTTCACACCCTAGTGAGCTTCCTCACTGCCTACAGTACTGTCTATAAGCAATTGCCATCTAAGAGTATCAATATTGTAAGTGATTGAATTTCAATGATCTTCTTAGGACGCTCATAATTCGTATTAAAGGTATCGACTCATTGTTTTTTTAATTTCATATTTCCTGACACAAATTAAAGCCGCAATATGTACTTTTTCTGCTTTAAAAATAGCAAAAATAACTGTATCTATGTTATATATTTCTATTAGATGTGTACTTACATTATCCCGACAGTTTTCACTAACTTTCAAATACGGAGAAATTTGTAGTTTAATTCGAAGACACGGGCCGTTTCTTTATTTCCGTTTCGTCGCCTGTCTATGGCGTCATATAACCATTGACTCCTCTATTTTCTCTAACTTCCTTGCGGAACCCGGCGAAACCACCAAACACAAAGGGGAACACTGGACTACCGCCAATAAAGCAAAGAAAATGACGAAGAAAAAAAAGTAACACGTATTTTTATGTGTGTAAATCACGTGCCCGCTCACGAGCGCTCACTCAGACGCACTGTCCCCCAGCCCCGGTGCTGCTCGCGCATAAAGCGCTCCCCGTTCACAGTAACCGGGTCGTCTCATTCAAAACAGCCAACTGTTGCTGATAGCGAGCCGCGCACATTGAATACTCATATGAGTCAGGTTGCGAATGTACGTGCCCGCTTTAGCGCGCTCATGCTTACTAAATAAACGCCTCACCTGCGGCGGCGCGCTCTCACTACATTCCCTTTAGCCTTTAGCACATAGTGGATGCATAACGCAAACCCAGTCAAACGTTTGACTGCAGTATCTTAAGTGCTTTTTATAATCCGGTGCCGCCCTATATATGAAAAATATTCTAAAATAGGTCATTCATTGAAGGAGCGTAATATAAATATTTATATTCGTCTGTATTATAGTTATGAACCACGATAACGCTTTGCCTTCACGTTCTGCTGCTACAGCCAGCTCAGTAAAGCTCAAACGTACGGGTGAAAAATATGACCCGAGAAGGGTTTGGGACAGGAGAAGCATGGCACAGGTAAACATTGGGGTTGCATTTAAAGCTTCTTGACAAGCTAAATCTACGGAGAGATGCCGTATCCGTATATTTTGTGAAACGATGATGTCATGTCATGAGCTGAGCTGGTTGTCATTGACAGCGACAACAACTCCCGTGAGCCCACGCTCTTTCCTGACGTCATCAAAGTACGTCTTTTGTTATTATTTTAAACGAGTGACCCCTGGTGGCCAAAAAAAATTGCATATTGTACGTTTAAGACATAACTGTCACTATAAGTTTCTCAGAATACAATAGTGGTCAAATACCTACCCTATCTCACGGGAATTCGTACGAATTCGTACGAGTGATTCAAAAGTGGCTAATTCGTACTAATTCATACGACCTCACTCGTACGAATTCGTACGAATTGCCTAAACCCACGTGACGGTTATGTTTAGGGGCGGGGTTAGGGGTAGGTCAATCGTATGAATTCATACGAATTGGCCAATTCGTAAAATATGTACGATTTCACAAAAATCGTACTAATTCGTACGAGTGAGGTCGTTCGAATTGTTACGAATTAGCCACCTCGTAAAATTCGTACGAATTCCCGTGAGATCGGGTTGCAAATACTGAAACTTGAGTCTTATATATTTTTATTGATGTATAGTTTGTCAAGGTATAACATTGAATATGATAGTAACTTTGAACTAAATAAAAAAAATGCTTCAGTGTGCACGCTCTGCCTGAAGGTTAAGAGGTTAATAGTCACACATTTGCAAAGATATGCAGATAATCTGTTTTACTTATATTTTCCCCAATATTTATGCAGAGATTCTTTAGCATTCTTTATTTTCTTTAGCATCTCTTTATTTTAGATTCTCTATTTTCTTTAGCAAAGAGATTCGCGCTCGCCCATTATATTAAAGGGTTAGTTCACCCAAAAATGAAAATTCTGTCAGTATTTACTCACCCTCATGTTGTTCCAAACCTCTATGTGTTTATTTGTTCTGCTATACACAAAGGAAGATATTTGGAAGAATGTTTTAATCAAACAGATCTCATTCCCCATTGACTACCATAGTAGGAAAAAATACATATATGGTAGTCAATGGGGAATGAGATCTGTTTGATTAAAACATTCTTCCAAATATCTTCCTTTGTGTTCAGCAGAACAAATAAACACAGAGGGGGTTGGAACAACATGAGGGTGAGTAAATACTGACAGAATTTTCATTTTTTGGGTGAACTAACCCTTTAAGGCTATGATGCCTAAAGAAGTTGCCTAGCAAGGAAAGCATCTCATTCGTTTTACAGCTCTTGATTCAGACAGTTGTTGAACAATGAGTAATGAGTAACACTAGTTGTTCACACCACTGCATGATAGGACATGCACCCGTAAGAATGAGTATTATGATTTTGCATATTTGCATATGTTCACGCTGGGTTTTAATAATTAATAAGTGAGAATAAACTGGAAAACTGGATTCAAAAAAGATGAGAGAGCAGCGTGAGTTGTCACAAAGCATTTCACACTCAAACCGACTTACAAAAGCAGCAAGTGAACATAAAACCACTTGGAACCAATCCCAATAACACACACACCACACACACACTAAAAAGACAGTATGTGTCATTACCTACCCAGTTTCAGGGGTAGAAAAGAAAAACATTCCCTTACAAGACAATAAGATCTCAAAGGGCAAAACCAGATAGCAGAACAGAAGCGTGTTCTCAAAAGGTCACATACATCACCCCTGCTGCCTCTCGAACCTTACTAGATTTATTTACTTATTTTTCTTTTCATTTAGTGCTTGTCACAAAAATATATCATGGTTGTGACGCGAGACCACAATATGGCCTCAGAAGACTTGGAAAATAGCAGATAAGGACTTTTTTGGAGCTTGATAGACTGGTTGTGTGGAAAATCTATGTATTCTACAAAAAAAAAAACTGCATATATGTTGGACTGACATGAGGGTGAGTAAATAATGACAGGATTTCTATTTTTGGCTGAACTATCCCTTTAAACACGATCCAATGTGCACAGAACATGCATGTCGGCACTTATCAACATTCCTGTTATGACATTAACAAGCACGATGCATCTGCTGGGTAATTTTGCTGCGAGTGTAATTACAGTGCATGCTGTGGATCCTGGCAGAGGCAGTGTGCACATATGAAGGGCTTCCAGCCTGCTTTTATCACAGGTTTTATCTGATGTCACACCTCCACACAGCCTGCCATGGAAGAGTGCCTTCATAGCTCACTGCCTGTTAGGAAAAGGACATTTCCTCCAGGCCCTGCTACAAACAACAAGCCAAAGAGTGAGTGACTGTGCTTGTGTCTAATAGTGTACTGCAGATAGTGGGTGGCTGCGTGTATCTGTTTTTTATTTATTTATTTTTTTTTTTTATATAAGTGTGGGTGTGTAGCGAAAAGGAATTTCAGATCTGTCTTAACATTCAAAAATGTTCCATCAGTTAGTCAATGTGGCAAAGGACACCTTTTATACCTTTTTTTATTTTTGATAACAATACCATCTAACACGCAAGTCTCTGAAAAAAATATTAAAATAGAGACTGAGAGAGCGTACGCTGTAAAACTCACTTAAAGCATGCAGTGTTTTCTGTGAAACATACTGGATGATACTAATAATACCTTTACACGGCAACGATATGATTAAAACTGAGAAGTTTTTCCTTCGAGTTTTCCACGTACAGACGACACCATTGTCAAAACGATCCCCATTCAAATCGATCTACCAAAACAATGGAAAAACCCTGTATTCTACTGCCGGGCCATTAGATGGTGATAAAACACTATAAGTTGAACATATAAAACGCTTGTGCATGACATCATCATTTTCAGATATTTGATTTTTTTTTTATACAGATTTTTTTCAAAAATTTGCACTTTTCAGTAGAGCCAGACCGATAAAGGATTTTGACGGCCGATACCAATACAAATATTTGTTGGTTTTAAAATCTGATATTCCGATATCTTGGGCGATATTATTATTATTTTATTTTAGAAACGCGCAACAAAATATGAACAGATTTCCCTAACATTAGTTATTTGTAGTTATTTATGAGTTTTAACTAAAATAATATGATAATGCATTTAAAAAAAAAAAAACGTGTTTCTATTGTCACAACAGAACAGAGGACCATCGAAATATATTAAAGTTCTGATAAATAAAATAATAATTAGTCCCTACATTGCCTTATAGTTATAAGCTACCTTATAATTACAATGTCAGCTTGCTTATCCCTTTACCTGCACTTTTTGACAACACTCATAACATGGTTGAAGGGTGATTCGTCCGTTTTTATTTTATTTTAGCGGTATTCATTTATCGGCCATTATAACTGCCAATACCGATATTTAGAAAATGCCTAATATCGGCCGATAATATCGGCCTGCCGATATATCGGTCTGGCTCTACTTTTCAGACACCCAAAATGCCGTCGTCATGTAAACGAAAGACCAAAACCATAACAAGTTTTACGTTTTTAGTTGAAAGCAACGTTGAGAAAAGCCCCTGTACGGCATTGTGACAAACAGTGTAAAGAATGCTTAGAAGTCAACATAAAATGACAATCAAATTCCATTTTACTTCTGTAATCAGTTTGAAATTAACTTTTTCACTCGCCAGCAAATTGACCTATGGCTAAACCACGCCCCCTCCACTCACTCGGACAAACAGTCAACATTCGGGAACAGGCGGTATGGCAGCTGTCACAGTAGAAGATATTTCACAGGAGGCAATTGGTGATTTTTGGAGACAGAAAGATTATATATCATCTCGAAGTCACCTAAAGGGCCTTAACTATGCATTGGAGGGTTATATTGATCATTTTATTGTTGAGAAGGTCGATGGAAAGCTTCAGCTCCAGGCAAAAATGTACAGGTCACAGTGCAAACGTGATAAACCGCACGTTGTTGTCATTGCCATTTGGTGCTACAGTATTTACATGAATCATTCAGCACAACATTGTTAACATCTTGGTTATTTACAGATACATTAATGATGCCAAGTGACATGATGTACAACACAGCTAGAAGCTAACGTTTTGTAATGCTAGGCTAACGTTAGCCTAACATTACGTTAGAGATTGTAAAGATAACGTTCAAATACGTTGTTGACTTAACTTAGAACAGACGTAGACATCCTTGTTTAATTTATCCACATCGTTGGTGTTGTGGTCAACCGCATAACTTAATCCAGAACAGACACTTATCTTGGTTGAGATGTGGCTTGGGAAAGGGTAAAAAATACACCCCGTCACTCAGCCTTTTGGGGAACCTAGCTTTGGAGTTGCACGTACCTCACGCACACCGTTTGACGATTTTACATGTAAAATGTCAAGAAAAAACGAATGAAAACTGACTAACTGCAATGCATTTCAATGGACGTGATGTATTGGGTTAGCTGCGCACTGTGATTGGCTCATCGCGTTTGAGGGCGTGACTTAGCCATAGGTCAATTTGGCTACACATTTTTCAGTACTCGGACGAAAAAGATGATTGCTGTGACTTTTAAAAAAATGTATTTCCCCTTTTTATTGCGTATTGCACCATTTTGTGTGATACCTGAGGTCTGACTGGTTAGCGTAGGACAGCATGCAGAATCCAGACCGGTGAAATGAAGTGAAACTATGGATTTAAACACACTTATTGATGCCTGGAAACACTTACATCGTGAAATGCTTTTACAGTACGTTCTCTAGCAAAATATTTTGTGTACATTTAAGTGCACGATTTGCAGCGCCCATCAGCCATATACATAACATTATAATGCGAACAGTATGTTGTGATATGCTAAGTATGTTGTGAATTCTTTGTGCTTTAGTTTCCCGTGTTTCAGTGAATTCTTTGTGCTTTAGTTTCCAGTGTTTCAGCGCATTGTGATGGGAAGAGCGTATCCATGGGAGTGACAATATAGACCATTTCAAAAGATGTAAACAACACTGGCCCAGAAGCACTTCCTGTTTCAGTTTTTTAACACTACATAAAAGCTGGGATAAAATACAACCAACAGAACATTTAAAACTGTATCAAAAAGTTAAACAAACATCTTTAAGAAGTTTTCTTTACATGTGAAATAAAGAAAACAGTTACAAACTGAAACAGGAAGAGCTTCTGGACCAGTGTTGTTTACATCTTTTGAAATGGTCTATATGGCTATCATGTCACTTAGTTGCATTCACTTGCATGTTCGTCCTTTTGTGCAGATACAAGATGTATATGTATGTACGTACTGAAGTCAGTATATTCGTATATACTTTACATCCCAAATTGTTGTTAGGTTAATTTAATGGACACCTAATATATGTAAATATTGGTAAATGGCATGGCAGGATTGATGAACAGCCTCCAGAGTCAGAGTTGAACAAATGCAGAGTGGTGCCACCTGTGTGTGTACACTCATAAAACAAAAGTCCCTTTTAAAGCAATAAAGGATGTAGCCATCTTTGGAACAAGTACAGCTATACCTGATTGAATATGGAAACATTGAAATTTCAAAAACTGCTTGTCCAAATTAAAATGGGAGATTTATCAATAGTAGCTCATGTCTAATCTCTCATGTCCATCTACAGTGAATGCTAGTGCATTCCTAAAAAAGAAAAAAAAAATCAGATAGGCCTAACACGTTTATAAAACACTGTGGTTTTTCACTCTCAGTAAAATGGAGCTTAAAAAATACATTTAATCTTCAATATTTTATAAAATGCTAGGTGGAATGAGAATGTCTCCTTGTACTATCACAGCCACCAATAGCATATTTTAAAATAAAAACTGATTTTAAAGAAAAAATACATTCCATTTTATGTAATGCCTAAGCTTTATTTAAGTCAAAATTAATTAAAAACAAGTACAAACGATGCATTTCTGCCAATTATCATGATCGCATTCATAAAATAATATTTGTGTTGCATTCCTAAATGCTTTGGAAAGCTTTTCTGAAAGTATGTGTCAAACTATTTGCGATACTACCAATCAAAATGTAGATAATAAAAGCGTAGCCTTGTCTGAAATGCCTGCTTAAAATGTTGCAGTATCCATTTATCTAACAAACTGCCCAGCAGAGTAGACCTATATATTTTCTTAAATGTGGACAACATCATTTATTTATCCATTACCGACTGTCACAAATGTGAAGGGACCGTTAACATTTCCTTTGTTCGAGGTTCATGTAAAAGTCATGGAACAGAACTGCAAAATTACGATGTTCTTTTGAGGACTGACAGGTAATGTATTAGGGAACGTCTCAGAGAGAACTTGTATTCCTCTGATACCCAATCAGATGCTCTTGACAGAAAGACCATTCTGATTTGCCACAAGAGCGGCCCATCAAAGAGACCCCAACTTAACAAGAAGCATGGGATTGTTCTCTGATCGAACCTTAGGAGTTCCCTGTCCTTTGATTCCACTCAGGGGGGATCGAAAGAGGAAGAGTCTTGCTCCAGGTAATGATGACAATCGTTCATCAGGCTCTCAGCGGGGGTGCCCATGTGTCAGCCGGAGGAAATCAGGCCTGACACTCCAGTCAGCACTTCTCTGAACACCAATCCCCCAGTCAGGCCTGCTGTATCTCTACCTAAACGACACCATCTTAAAGGGATAGTTCACCGTAAAAGGAAAATTGAGTCATAATTTACTCACCCTGTTGTTGTTCGAATGCTGTATGCCAAAATGAGATTTTTTTGTCCCGCTTGTTCGTTCGTTGAAATGGCGGTGAATAGCGACCAGCATCAAGCTTTTTTAAAAAGGCGGTTACAGAATAATTCTATCCGACACGTGACATATCCCAAGTGTTCTGCGGTATACGATACGACCAAAATTGTATGTATTAATAAATATAAATCCTGACCTTGGCAGTTGCAACATGACATCATGACTTTTGCGTAAACATACACGCCACTTTCGAGTCAAGTGGCGTATTATTTCTACGCATTTTGAGCTATTCGCGTGTATCCGCGTGTATCCGCGTGTATGTCTACGCCATTAACGTCCGCGTCATCCCGCGTGTCAGAACACGCGCGTCAAATGTCCAGTCATAAATGCCATTAACCCCAGTTACGGTTAAGTTTAGGGATAGGGTTAAGGTAAGTCATATCTTTTTTTTTCCCTAGGACGGTAAGGGAACAGTCATAAATGCCATTAACCCCAGTGACGGTTAGGTTTAGGGATGGGGTTGAGGTAAGTCCTATATTTATATAACGTTAAGTCAACGGCGTTCATAAACACGCTGAAAAGCGATTATGCGTCTTGATAGCATGCCAAAAATGCAAATACGAATTGGCGTGTCATACACACGCTACTTCATGAGATCAGTCTGGCAGTTGGGCTTCAGCACACAGCTAGACGATGTGCATATTCGTGAGATTCTATTAGCGCCTCAGTTCACTCAATGCAATTACTGTAAGCAATCATACATTACTGTCACTTGATGGTGGGTCTGGTGAAGAAGCTGTCAGCGATTAAAATAATGATTTTGAAGATGTTGAATATGACAGCTTTGAGAATATTGTTGAACTCGCAAATAAGAGCCAGATGCTGTATGCTCTGGGAAATGAGCTCTGATGATGACAGTGATGATGGTATAAAACACCTGCTCGTATTTAAAGGTTCCAAATTCCAAAAGGTAATGAATGCTTTATTTTATTTTTTTGTAATTGATATGAAAATATTGTTGTACACTACTGCGGCAGTTAGAGAGCCATCTGTGTTAAAGGAGAACTCCGGCGAACAATGAACCTTTGGTCTAATAAATCATCGGTACCTAGTCAATCGTTGTCTGAGATTTGTTTTCATGATAATCGAATGTAAAGAGTTTTATCTCTAAAAACTGTTTAGCGTATAATGCTAGTACTGGGGGCATTGACTAAGTAAAAAGAATCGCTAGTTTATACCACTAACAAGGCTCAAAATAGCCCCACACTAACATAGTAACATAACAAGGCTCCATACATGCACAACGAAGCATTGAGAACTTTGTAAGTGTACAGACCGTTTAATAAGAACATAAGTTATAAAGACCGTTTACTTCCGTTTACTTCGTGTAGACATACAGAAGCCATCTTAGGAAATAGTCTCGATAAGTCGATCCCCGAACGCCGTTCATACAGTTCAGAAGTTCGTTGAACTTTATACAGTTCAGATCACTCAGCACGACGTTCGGGGATCGACTTATCGAGACTATTTCCTAAGATGGCTTCTGAATAAAGAGATAAAACTCTTTACATTCGATTAGCATGAAAACAAATCTCAGACAACGATTGACTAGGTACCGATGATTTATTAGACCAAAGGTTCATTGTTCGCCGGAGTTCTCCTTTAAATATAGATCCGGGTCGCTCAAGACCCAAATGTGTAATAATGAATGGTGAAACATTTTTTTTTTTTTAAGTTGCCAGCCACCGCCAGGATTTTTGATAATTTTCACAAAATTGGCCGGCAGATATATTATATTTTTACTACTTACTTTTATTCTTTTATTATACTTTTATTCTGTGCTTCTTTTACGTTATTAAGGTGAAAAGTTTTTAAAATTAAATATATATAATTCAACCATTTTCGTTACATAATATATAGATAATAAATACATTTTGCAGTTTGCACAATTTTTGGAGGACAAAACTGAGCAAGAGCTAACTTGATGTAATAAAACGTAATCCGATTAATTGAATACGTTTTCAATCCGATTAATTGAATACATAATTGACCGATTATGTAGATCGGGCAAGATTCAACAGATTTAGCCCAGCCGCATTCAAATGAATAGATCACAATGTACAAATGTTGTGTAACTTTGTTAAATGACAACACGCTGCCTTCTAAGGCGCCTTCTTTTGACTAAAATATAGGCCTAAGTCAGTGCATGTTTCAATCACAGAGAAGGCTAATCCTAGAATACATTTTGACAAGCAGAGCGGGGGGAAAAAACATGCAACATGATGGATGAAGTGAGAGAAATGTTGAAAGAATGATTTTAATTTATTCAAATTCAATAAGAAGGATAAAAAGTTTTTATTTAACTATTTACACAAAGTAATTTTTTTAAGTAGTTAGCTTAACAATATGTTAAGTACACTTCATGTGACTTTCTCAATTGATAGTTGATAAACCGATTTGATAATTCAAACAAAGCCAAATTATGAAATGAAAATTCAAATATATTGAATTTTCCATAGTGTCCAGCCTATATATTCAGGGAAAATCTAATTTCCAGCTGAACATCAAGCTAATACATACTCATATTATTTTCTTATTCTTTGTTCTTTTGAGCTTGTATTTTTCTGTGCTCAAGGGTGAGCGAGAAACTGAAGTCTGTCAGTATTTCCAGACGCGGCTTAATTAGACATTCCAGGCAACATGATGTGATGTGTCAACGTGCTGACAAAATTCTGCAACACATCCTGTCAAAAATATTGAAAATTTTGACTACTGTGTGTGTTACCAACTTATGAAACAGGTTCCATCATTAAAAAGAAGTCAAGGTAGCACAACAAACACACCCAGCCAATAAGATGTGCAAACATATCCGCTAATCAGACAGGTTGCAAGACTTATCGGCCTCGTCCTGATGGAAATACTAGATGAGAACCACAAATCAAGAACAAATTTGTTCACAGTTACATAATCTCTCTCACAAGCCTTACAAACAAGCCTATTACAGAAAAAGCAAAGTGACATATGCATCTCAGACTGCAATAACACTGTGTCTACAAGCTGAGAAAGATGGAATGACAAAACCAGCTTTCTTGTTGTTAGATAGGGCTGTAGTCAAGACCACCTTTGTCGAGTCCAAGACAAGGACTAGTCGAGTCCAAGTCAAGACCGAGTCCAAAGGGGTTTGAGTCCAAGACAAGACAGAGTCTAAAAAGATTTGAGTCCGAGTCAAGACTGAGTCCAGGACAGGAAAAGAAAAGTCTTCAGGGCCTGAATTTCGTTTTTGCCAAGCAAAATTATTATCAAACAAAGAGTAAAGTTTTTGAATAGGTCTAACACTAGTATTCACAAACAGAAACTGAATAAAGTAATCAAATGGAAAATAACACTGGATAGTATTTTAGTCCTGAATAAATTAAACACATAGGCTATCAATCCTGATTCCCGTAGTCCTCAAACAGTATTCACTATAGCCCTTAATCCTGTAATTGTGGACAAATGTGGGCACAGAGGACTCAGGTGTGATCCTAATTTTTATTTATTATAAATGTTATATCACTGTGTTCGATAAAGTTTTGTCCATCTATTTATGGTGTGTGTTTTTTTTTTTTTTTTTTGGGGGGGGGGGTATTTTAGAATTTATTTACTTCAAAAAGTGCCATATTTTCTATGTAAATTATGCTTATTTGGTATGTTTTATTTGTTTTCATTTTTTTAAACTACATTAAAATATCATTGCAGTAAGTTCTTAGAGCTAAAACTTGAAGATGAAGTGACTTTGCTGTCGCCTGGTGTCTTATTTTGGCTTATTTAGAGTGCTCTGAATTACAGTTTTTTCCCATTCATTTCTATGGGTGCCCATTTTTGACCCAAATACGAGATTAAGGAGTTTTTTTTTTTCTTCACCCACTTAACATTGTAGAATTGAGTCAAAAAAACGTGTGTGTTCAGGAGGCAAACTTAGGAAAAGTAGCCAAGTCTTGTATTTTTTAAAAATAAATCAAAACTATTTTGACCAAATTTGTCCAGAATATTTGTCCAGAATACGGTTTTAGGGTTAACTTAAAGCTCTCTTTTGTTGTTTTGACAACAAAATTAATGACCGACACATATGGTTGCTGTCACTTTAAGAGCCCGTGCACGGAGTCTGTTTTATACTGGCATTATACTGGCATGCGTTTTGCTTATTAAAGACAAAACTGACTATTTTTAAGACCGAGATTGACACAGTTTTGTGTGTTAAAGCAATATAATCCGTGTAAAATAACTTTTGTTACTGGCCAGCTGTTCTTGAGGCGGATTTTCAATGAATTTGTGCATAGTCATACGAGAGAGTGCGCAAGCACTGATAATTTAAAATTGCTTGAATGTTAAACTGGTAAGACTAAAAAAGACGTGCAAATGGTAAACTTTATTCACGATGCATTGCTGGCCCGAGTTCATATGCGCATGAACGAAATGAAACACACACTTTCCAATAAAACATCTACAGTGTATGGGAACCATTTACCAGTACAATATGGGTACTCCTCATTACGCGCTCATACTTTTAAAACAAGAAAATGATTGTCTTGTCGCAAAGTCAGTTTAGTTACAACTCCGCAATAAAGCAAGATGGAATCAAGGAATCTATTGACATTGACTATATTGCATTTAAAATGTTGATTGGCTTGACAAACTGGTCAATATGGACGCACATCCCTCAGCATTAAAAACCATCAAGTATCAATTATTGCTTTTATCATTTAAAACACATGTGACATGCAATGGGAAGCCATTTTAGCATTTTTGATATCAATAATGACATTTTTACTATTTAAAATGTGAATTATTAATATGTCTATTTCTGATATCAGGAATTACATATTCATTAGAATGGCTACTACCTAAACGAGGGAGAATTGTAGTGGGAGAACTGGGGTGTCAGGTGTGACTGTGTGGCAATGGCAAATAGTTTTCATGGGTCAGGAGGTCCCCTTAACAGATTTTTGCTTAGGCCTCCAGGGATGTCAGGATCGGCTCTAAATAGAAGCATAAGTAGCAAAACAATGCCTGAAATAAATTGCATAAGCAAAAGCCAAAGAGCCATCCAGCAAAACAAAAAACTGCATCTCATTCAGATTCCATCAAACCGCGTCACTCTCAATTAGCAGCAAAGAGCACATCGTTTAGTACAAACTGCTCCTTTCTGCTGAGTAAAGGGAAATGTTTCCGTTTAGCACAGCACATCACGTATATACTAACATCTGCAAGGATTATTTAAAGATCAATGCTATAAGCATTATATTAAATAAATTTATTATAAATAATAAATTAAATAGTCAATTATACAGTGCTGTATATCTTCAGATCTTGGCACATTTCACAAAATAGTAAAACGACTTCATTTATATAGTGCTTTCACAGACCCAATGGCCACCAAAGTGCTTTACATATTGCCTAACATTCACTGATGGTGGTGTCAGCCATGCAAGGCGCCATCCAGCTCGTCGGGAGCAGCTGGGGTTAGGTGTCTTGCACATGGACACCTCGACACTTGGTCAGGTGAAACCAGGGATTGAGGTTTGTAGACAACCTGAACCACTGAGCCACTGCCGCCAACAACATAAGACAGAAAGAAGTGTAACATGAAAGACAGGCCATTCCATGAAATTGCAGGTCGTGTTCCACTGATAATGCTAGGCAATTTTATTTCTGGCAACAAACAATATAATTTAGTTTTTCATGACCATCTTCCATCCGCTCACTAACCCTTAGAAGGTTTTTGTTTTGTTTTTGTACCGTTATGCCTTATGATTCAATTCTGGCGCTTAAAGGCTTCTATGTTTATTCCATATGTGAAATGAGAATCAGTGGTTACCTTGCTATCTGGTCCAAAACACTTCAATCATTCAACAACAGATTCTTTGTAAAATCTTAGGGATGCACCGATATGAACATTTTGGCCGATACCGATAACCGATAATTCTTTATATTTGAAAGCCGATAACCGATATATTGGCCAATAAATCTAAATCCAATTATTTTAATAATTTTTAAGAGCCTGATTGCAAAAACAAAAGTCTCACAATTAAAATCCATTTCCCAATCACACAATTACAATGTTCTCGTTATAATTTCATGAAGCCGATATGACAGCACATTTTGTACTTAACTATATTTTCCTTTTTGATTCCCATCATATTTCAAGCAATTAAGATCAATCATGTTGAACAGTGCGCATCTTAAGTGTCTCAAGTGTCAAGTGTTGAAGGAAATAATTCTTTATTTATCAGCTTTAATATATCAGCCAAATTTTATTATCGGGCCGATAACGATAACATAAAAATGAGCAAATATCGGCCGATACCGATATGGTGGCCGATATACATCACTATAAAATCTGCATCACGTTTTGATACATTCTAAACAATGCTGGGTTGGTTTAACCCAAATTTGGGTGAAATATGGACAAACCCAAATGTTGGGTTAAAAATGTACCTGTACTTTCAAAACTTTCACTATCAACTGTACATTTTTTAATTGCATTTTCTTGGGGGGTTGTCCATATTTGACACAAATTTGGGTTGAAACAACCCAGCATTTTTTAGAGTGTAGATTCACAAAAGATTCCATACTGAATTTAGCATCCTGTAAAATTATTTATTTCCAAATTTTCAGTTATTTTTGTCATTTTTCTGGATTCAGTTTTAATGATTTAGTTAAAATTGAATAGATCAAATGCCTGTCTAATCTGTCTAATATATGTTTAATATGTTGTCTGTTTTAATAGTGAATCCGCCATGTTCGCCAGTTCAACGATTTGGGAAAATAAAAGCCCGGGCTATTGTTTGAAGTTTTACGGTATGCATACACAAAGGCTGTATCAAAAGGTAACTTCGCGTCCGCTGCCAAAATGGAACCATAGATATAAACAAACTGCATCGGTGTCACATACACGCCGTCGCCACTCCCGCCCCATTCTGTGATTGGTTCCCTATCTCAGGGGAACATTTGGGGTAACACTTTATTTCGATAGTCCACTTAAGACATTCTACTAAGTAACTTTGCAACTACATGTCAACTGTCATTAGAGAATTAGTAGACTGTCAGCTTAATACCTGCTAACCCTTTAATTTGTTGGTCCCCCAACAGACATTCAACTGACTATAAGTAACTTGGCGACTACAAGTAAACTTGTTCTACTAACCCAAAGCCTAACACCTAACCATAACCTAACAGTCTACTGACAGCCTACTATAATTTACAAATACTCTAATGACATTTAGTTGACACGTAGTTGAAAAGTTACTTAAAATTTGTAGAGCGTCTAAAGTGACTATCGAAATAAAGTGTCATCAAATTTGGTTCATGGTGTCCAGGCTGCCTAGCAAAGTGAATAAAATCGCACTGCGGCAAGGCAGCATGGGGAAACCCAGGCTAACAGACCATATTAATGAATACTAAAAAGTCTGGCTAACATCCAAAGATCAGTTGGTTAATACAATAGCCGGGTTTTGCCAACTATGTCACAATACAGATCAATACAATCACAATCGCATAATAAGATCGCCATTGAAACTCTGTTGTGTGTAAATTTGCAGTATCAGTATCAATCAATTCACTTCATTCAGAAACGGCTCTGACTGCACTGAGAAACAGTGGTTTCGGAGTATTGTATTCACTTACTTAGACAATGTGCTGCTTGATTGTAAGAAACGAAACGGTTGCATACAGTAAATAAACATATTGATAGAAGGACCTGAGGAAACAATGCACCATGAGGAAAAAGAAATCATAATATATCAATATATAATTGTATTGGTAAAGCCATTGTTCAGGAAGTTTAGAGTTTCACTTAATGGCGTGTTTGGCCTGAGAAGGAAGTTTTCAGTTCTGTATCTTTAGTACATGAAATTTTACTTCCATGATCTCACATACTTCGAAAGGAACCAGGATAAAAAAAATAAAATAAACATGTGGCTGTTATACTGTATACCAGAATGAAGCGATTGGAGGAGAACAAATTGAAAAGTAAAAGTGATTCCTGGTCATTTGAAGTTGTTTAAAAGGGAGACCACGAAAGAACATTTGATAAAACTGAACTGATGAAAAATGCAGAGTTAACACTAGGTGCATGCATCAAAAAAAATGTAAATAGACCCAATTTAGATTTTGTTTTGTTTTTATGATATGAAACCTCAAAGGATAAAACAGGCTTTGATCAAGGTTGTCAAACCAGGAACCCAAAAATATGCTGTACTGTGAGCTATTTTTGAGAAAATACTTTAATTTGACTTAATGTCAACTCATTTTTATTAGTTTTTTTTATGACTATGTAGTTTTTGTTAGATATATTTTAGTTTACATAAACAAAATGAGTTTGTTTATTTCAATTTAGTTTTAGTTTATTTTATCTAAGCGAAAATGAGAAATGTTGCCTTGGCAAGTAGACGAAAAAAAGATTGTTTGTTGTTTTATATATAGATTTTATTTCGAGTAATGAAAAAGTTATTTGTGCAGATAATTAGATACAGAATATTAGTTTTCTGTATGGTTATTATTGTTGACTAGAAAAAAATACTAAATGTATAGAGCAAATAGTGAAACACTGGTTTAGAAAATTGTACCATACAGGTATGTTCATTTAGTAACGCTTGATATGTTAAATGATGTATTAGTCAATGAAGAGTGTTTATTTGAACAAAGACATCAGGTAAAATCAGACAATAGCTCTTGAGAGTGAATTTGTAAAGGTCAGAGTCGTATTCACACTGACATTGTTGTAGACAGAAACGGCTATAGTGTAACATTCTTAATACAGTGGAACTGTGTAGCTTGTTTCTTAGAGCCTTGAAGATTTAGAACATTGCACTGTGAAAATAACTCCCGACAATCCAATCTTTGTTCAGATTAATTAGTCTTTCAGCATCCCGAGTCTTACAGATACAAACTAGCACAAACACAGTCACACACTTACAGTACTCTCAGTGAGGAAAGTTATCAGTGGGAGGAAAGGACAAAGCTACACAACATTGTTTACAGCGCATTTCCTGTGGCAAAACCCCTGGAGCATTGCACTTACTCACATAAACACACAACACTCCCAGAAGAGTAGTGAAATCCAAACAGAGACCTTACTAATGCGGAGATGGAGGAAGAGAAATGCTTTCAAATTTAATGCACTGCTTGTGCTTTGCCAGAGTGGAGACGCACAAATGTCACTTATCAAGGCCAAAATGTGGGCTCGATGTTTAGCATGTCTACAATGTTGCTGCTAAAAGCTGCCTCTAAATTTACAAAACAACAAAAAAATTCAAAATTCAACTTTTACAATATTTATAGGTGACACAAGACAAGATACATAGGCTACCTGGCAAGAGCTATAATTAGCATTTAGCCGCTAGCATTGTCTCAACGGCTGTTGCTAAGCTAACACAGCAGCTCAGAAAGTACCCAACCTGTTAGTTTATATCTTTACTCATGTCATCAGAGGTGCTTAGTTCGTTAACTCTTTCTGTTTTCATTTAAAAAGTTGTCAGCCATTGCCTGAATACATCTTGCACGTATATTTGAACATGCTATATATAAAGAACAGAGTTTTTCAAACAAAAACGAACAAAAAAGCATTCCAGCCAGAAGCTAGTTATTTTTTGTCGCTAAAGTTTTAAATATATTTTCAATTTTATTATATAATATATTTTAAATATATTATGACGCCTTGATTTATGTTCGCGTGTTATATTAACGATAAAGTGTGCCATGTGCGTAATATTTCGCAGTTTTGTCATAGAGTCACCTATATGACGCTAAAGGATGAGAACGGGCTGGATATTCGGGTTTTGTGTCCATCTTTTTAATTCCTTTATTTATTGACCATAAACCCAAATAGGGCTGCACGATTTGGGGGAAAATATTGCGATTATTAAGGTCAATATTGCAATTGCGATTGCGATATAATAAACAAATGGTTTCATGAGTCAGCTTTCTTGGTTATAAAGTAAACTGCACACACAGATTAGTGATCATTCTGTGTATTAATGTGTATTTCTCAACTCAAACTAGCAACAACAACTAAATGATTGATAACACCTATAATGATCAATAAACCATCAACCAAACCCACATTACAGTGATTTCATCATTACAATTGAAAGTTATCAACTTAAAAAAAAAAAATATTAGGCTTAAAAAAACATAACAGCTTTTAAATTAAGTGAACTTCAAACAATCCTCACATAAACCCATAATAATTGGCATATTTACCTGTACCCTTGCTGTCTTAACAGGTAGAATACAGAAATTGACTAAAGTTGTCAAACAGTCTGTGCTGCATCTTGGAGCAGATAAAATAAAAAAAAGAGTTCATATCTGACTTGTATTGATTGAAATGTTGCCATTTGAAGTGATATTGCAATGCATTATCGTGATGCATTGTGATTTCAAATCGAAGACATGATAATCGTAATAGGATTGAATCGTGAGACCAGTGACGATTCCCACCCTATCATTACTAAAGATTTCCAGCTCAGTATACAGAGTCCTTCACATTCCACACACAAATGACAATGACGTAAGGTGAAAAGTACAACATTCACACACGTACTGTGGGGTTTAGTAGGGTCACGTTGGAAATCTGTAATTCAAGGTCTAATCAGGTTAATTTTGAGTAGATCATTGGTGAAAATACAGTACATTTTAATACAAGTCAGATTGTCCGAATTCATACAAAACCGCCAACCTGTACAATCCTTACGAATTCGGGCTCTAATGCACTTCAATACTTCTTAAATATTTCAACCAGTGCTGAAGAGCGATTGTGTAGCAGTTACACGGACATCATTATTTTAACATGGACAGAAATCCGACCCCTTCATCCTTCTTATTCAGAGCTCACTAATCACCTTCATAAGGCAAAGGGTCTTTTGATCAGGCAGCACCTCTTAACCATTTGGGCGGTAAGTAGTCGCTTCAGCTGAAGCTCCCCTTAATTACCTTGACAGAGTCTCTGCTGCAAAATTAGATAGGACTAATCATGTTTTCAGAAGGGCCGTGGTTCATTTCAAACTTCCATTGCTGGGTGAGCACTGAGCAACTTTGAAGTAGAAAGACATTGTCTTTGTAAACAATGCCACTCAACTAAAATGGTTATGATTCACATATGCTCTGAATAAACACTCACAATTGCAGAATATGTAAATACATGTAGCACCAATTTTGATTTAATGTTGACTTTCACCAAAAATAATGGTAAAAATGCTCAGTTGGGTAACTTACAGTACAAATTGTACTTTATGTGGGAATGTCTCAATTAACAGATAAATTTAACAAAAAAACATTGTCCAAAATAAACACCTCTGGCCAATCACTCATACAGTAGCATGCAGAAAATACCCAGCGTCCCATGAGGGTGAATGTGATTTCACCAATACAGCATGTTCCTGGATCAACTTCTTTTTTGATTGTGGAACAACATTCTGGAAAAAAACAATCAGATTTGAAGGACAAGTTTACAGTTTATGACAAGTTCAGGCTTACAACCAGGCTTAGGTGCTTCTACATCAGTGTTATTCACTGATCATTTCCCTCTTATTTTAGGGATAACTTATGGGTATGGATGGGACCACAGGAATGTCGTTCCAGGACCAACAAAATGTGTTCATCCAGGAACATGTCTTCCCTGGCAAAATGATGATGGTGACTGTCCCATGCGATAATCTAACAAGAATGTGATACAATTCCCGACGGGTGTAGATTTTTGTGTGGAGTGTAAGGGCATGTCCCTACACATCATTTAAGAGACTACAAATACTAATCCCTAAAAGTAGCAATCACAATTATGACTGAGTGTATCAATGTAAGTAATGTAATTTAATGTAATGCAAGTAATATTGTATGTTTCTGTCAAGTATTAGTACACACACACACACACAAACCGAAACCTAACCAGGAATGGTGTCTAGTATCCAACTTATACACAAACATGATCTCCTAAGTATTTTAAGTAATATGTCATTCTACTACATTAACTTGCTTTGCATAGACACTAAACATACAAGAATGACGTATTGACGGCATCTGAAATGTAAATAATTTATCAACAACTTTATAGTTTACGGATCCTTATTTAAACTACTGTATGAATATTTAATTCATGAAATTAATTGGTTTATTCTATTGCATTTATGAATCATTAATTCCCATGGAAAGTTTCTATATGGAATATTTCCCAAATTCCCCAGGTTACCTTCCCATGGAAATTTACCGGAAATTTTCAGCAGTTTTGAAACCCTATTTATGATCAAATAAATCGTTATCAAATCACATTTATTAAAGGGATATAGCTAGTTCACCCAGAAATGAAAATTCTGTCATCATTTACTCACTGTCAAGTTGTTCAAAACCTGTTTGATTTTTTTTCTTCTGCTGAACACAAAATATACTTTGTTTGAAGAACATGGGTAATCAAACAGTTCAGCAGAAGAAAGAAATTGGAACAACATAAGGGTGAGTAAATGATGACAGAATTTTCACTTTCTAAATATGTTGTGGAAAAAAGACAATAAATATGCTGTGAATAAAATTGTTTGCATAAAATACATCTGATTGTAGTCTTCAATCAGTGATATCAAATGCTTATTAGCTTTCGTGTGCCTCATCACTATTGCGACGTCATGTTTCAGGTATACTTAAAATGAGATATGCACTCCTTTACGAAGTGGATCAGAAAATCTTCATTTTTCAGTGATTAGCAAGTAAAATTCTACTCTGTATATCAATCACACAAAACTCCTGTTCACCACCAGTGAGCGCCTCGAATGCAATTAACATATTGTTACATGTTAAATGGTTTTTGCCATTTTTGCAATAACTTACTGTAAATAACTTGTCTGTTGTGTTTTTCTAAAGTTAGGTTATGTTTAGGTTTGGAGATAGGGTTAATGAGTCTGAAATACATAAAAAAAACTGTAAAAATATAACAATTTATTTATTTTTGTGAAATTAATGATTCAAATATATCTTACATTTCTATATCTGTAGGTATCAGATGCTGTCAGTACGTCCAAAGTATATGTTTCAGCATATACTCAAATGTAAAAAAGGAAGCTTTTGTGCCAGTAAGTGTTATGTATAAACAATGAGACCAGGCTGTATGCCAATGGAAGACATTTTGATTGTTCCCCTATGGTGAAAATTAAGGTTTTAAATGTTGTTTATTTGTATTTGTGGTGTTTTTAATATCGACACCATTGGTGAACCAAAGACAGTCTCAAAAACGTGGTTTGAAATCGCTGGTGTTTCTGACGTCATAATCTACCTTATAACTAATCAGGAGTGCGTTTCCCGTACAACGACGTAGTTCGCTGCTTCACTACCATAGTACGATGCATCGTTCGAGAAATCAACTAGCTAGTCACGACTGTTTCCCGAAACCCATTGTTGCAAAGCATCGTTCAACCACGTTGGTTTCGCACGTGGTGGAATAATAACTACTTTTAAAGGGTACCTATTATGGATTTTTGAAAATTGCCCTTCATGTAGTGTTTAACATAGATCAAAGTGAACGAAAACATCCTGCAAAGTTTTAAACATGAAAGTTCATCGTATACAAAGTTATTGTCTCTCAAAAACAAGAGTCGACTCTGAGTCGCTGATATGAATCGTTCAAAGAACGATGCTTTTCCTTTGTCTGGTTGACGTCAACTTGACAAGTTATTTGAATAAGAAACGCCCACTTATTGCGCTCGGAGACGCTAGGGAAAATAAGATAAAAATGAGCATCAAACATGATATACCCGCATACATGGGGTGTCCGCATAGACCGTAAAAGGGGTGTTCGTTCGAGGCACACGACACATACAATACAATACTGCCGACAGTTCAACAATGAGCGCACAGCTCTTAAAGGGGCCACACCTTATTTACTCCATGTGAATGACATGGGTGAGTAAATTATGAATGATATTTTTTGGGTTATTTATTTCTTTAACAGCAATAAACAGTTATCCTATTGTCTATTGTTATCTTTGAGCCAATGTGGCATTCACTAAAAACCAAGTTATCTTTTGTTTCCATGTCTGAAGGTCAGCGGTGCTACATAATATAGGTAAAACCTCCATTATGCAAAAAGAAGCAGCAGCATTTGCACGGCCTTGGCATGGGAATCAGGTAATCTAGGAACCTTGAAGGGGGCAGGGGGCATATTGTATTTACCCACAATGTATCCACATCCTCTAGAATCACAATTCCAGCATTCCACACACAGTACATCTACATTAATGCATTTGGCAGTCAAATAGCTGAAACAGTGTGAATCCTTTCATAGATGCATACAAAAATATACTGGAAATATACCAGCCAAGCACCAATTGGTATACTAATTTTAAATGTAATTTTAATTGTGCATACATCAACCTACAAAAAAAAAGAAAAAAAAAGAAGAAAATATATATGCCTTGGCATTTCATGTAAAAAAAGAATGCTAAATGGAAAAGCCAAGACACATAAATTATAAAAAGGTCCACAGTAAAAAAAAAATATTACAGTATAAAAATATCACAGTAAAAAATAATTGTAACAATAAAAAACTGTAAAAAAGCAACAGAAAAGACATGTTAATTGCTTAACAGTATGTACCCTTATTATATACAGTGAAAAATATATAGCTGTCACAGGACATTTAATGAAATTTTATTGTAAAATGCCGTTAAATGTATGGATTTTGGAAGTACACTGTAAAAAAAAAACCTTACCGTTGCATTTATTGTACCATACTGAAAAAAAAAAATGTTAGCAATTTTTATGTTTTACATCATTGAACTAAAATTTACAGTAAAGAAACTGGCAGCTGTGGTTGACAGTCCTTTACCGTAAAAAAATTTGGTAGAAATATGTATGTTTTACGGCATTGAACTAAAGTTTATGTAAAAAAAAATGGCAGCTGAATGCAAGCAATTTACCGTAAAAAAAAATAGGGTAGTTATATTTTAGGCTTTATGGCAGTTATCTAAAGAGTACGGTAAAAAACTGACAGCTGTGCTTGCCAGTAATTTACCGTAAAAAATATGGTAGAACAATTTTAGTTTTTACCGCACTGAACTAAAGTTTACTGTAAAAAACTGGCAGCGGGTTGCAAGTGCTTTACCGTATAAAAATATTTCTGTTACGGTAGTAATATTTTAGGTTTTTATGGCATTGAACTTTCAATATAAAAATATTCGATTACAATCGAATTTGTCATAAAAGTTATTAATGAGAATTACCAGAGGTTTAGAAGTTTATGTTTAATTGAAAATAATACAATTTGTAGTCATCATTATGGAGATGAGTGTTTGCTTTAGTTGGGCTCTTGACCCTTGACTTTCTAACCTTAGATTGTCTTTGAATGCTTTAACTGTGTGTTTATAAAACACATCCGTTATGGTATGAAAATCAGAGAGAAAATGTCGTCAGGTGTTGTTAGTTATTGATGATGACACAATCGTAATGTTATAGCCTGATTCACTGATCTCATAAAGAGTCTTACATTTCATTGCATGAGGAATGTTTAATACTAATATATTTCATGTTTTTGAATATAATAGGTCATCTAAGAGGTCATCATATTATAAGAATATCCTGTAAGTTTCAGAACTGAAAACGTCCTTGTTAGTCCAATAAAAGCTTTTATTGACATCAGCCTCAGCAAACGACTCGTTTTTTAAAGTGGGGAACTATGACGTCAAAGAGGATAAAACACCACCCCCACAGAAGAAGATCAACGCCTACTTCAACATGGCCTGTTTAGCCAAAATACTAACATACTATTTTACCGTATTTTTTACGGTAAAATACTGGCAACCAGCTGCCGTTTTTTACAGTAAATTTCATTTTTAACAGTGGAATAAATTCCTCATGTGACTTTATCTCCTTTCACATACAGTCTTTACTGTTAAATTACCAGCAAAGAGATCTATGTAAACAAGACTTTTTCCCCAAAAAAAAATTTATAAATACTGGTAAATCGGTTCTGGAAATTTAAGTTTTCAAAGTAAATTTCAAAACCAAATATACAGTAGTATGTACAACGATTTTGGATGCAGCAACAGCAACAGCAATTCCTTCTTTTACATTCAATAGGCCTGCGGCTCTGCAGTTATTGAGTACTAGTAACTGCAATGCATAACTATTACGTCCATGTCTTATGATAATCCCCTTACGCCAACTAAAATGAAACTTAAGTGCTTCTCTTCATTCAGGTGGACGAATAAAATGGCCCAGCGTTTAAAGGTCATTTTGGATAATTGAAATCACACTAAGTTTAGTTTGATGTGTGAATGGTATCTTACCGGTAAAAAGACAGAAAACTAGAAATGCATTTACCAGAAAAGTAATTCTGGTAATTTTACGGTAATTTACCGGTATTGCTGTCTGGAAGGGGCATTTGTCTCAACAGAGTATGTGATTTAATAAAATGGACTGACTAGTTGACAATTTCATTGGGCAGCTTCTGAAATTTTGCTTTAGTCTGAAATGGCCGAGCCAAAGCATGTCAAACGCCTGTTCACCTCCCAGAACTGTCTCACACAACTGCGTTCCCAAACATCAGGCTTCTGCCTCTGAAGGCAAGATGCAGTAACATGACAGTGTCTATTGAATTTTGTCAGCGCACTCTGAGATGCAAGTAATTTATGATGTATGAAAAAAAAAGCAACAGTGGATTCCCCAATTGCAGCAGCTTTCATTTTTATTACAGATATTTTGCTCCAATTTCTCAGGAAGTTTTGTTCTCTTGAACAAAATTTTATGCAATATTCCATTTTTTTAAACTCACAACTTTGGATGGAAACATAGTACGTTAATAGACAAAAAGCCTGTAGTGAAAGACTTCCCTGCAAATAACAACAGTCTATGTATCTGTGACCTCGATCAGTAAACTATTTGTCATTTAGAACTTTAGATAACCCCTGAATAGATACTATCACACAAACATTCAAAAATGAACTGAAATGTTGACATTCAAAATTCATGTTCTCCTTTTCTGTTTCTCTACCCTGAACATAAAAAATGTCTTGGTAATTTTATAGTTAGGTTATAGGCTATCTCATCACATAAAGTAGCATGATTTCACACAATAATTTATGAAGTAGGCTTATCTGAATCTACCTGTATGTAACAACAAGCATATTCATAAAATAATACATGTTAATAGTAGCTTTTTATAAAAAGCCTTAAATACTTTTAAGACTTGAAACTTTTAAAGGTATAGTTCACCAAAACACCTTGTGGTTTGTCTTATCTTCTTTTGTGTTTAACAGAAGAAAGAAACTCATACAGGTTTGTAAAAACTTGAGGGCGAGGAAGTTATGACAATTTTCAAACTATCCCTTTAAATGGTCAACAAGGTAGTGAAAGGACTTGCGATATGACTCATGAACTGTCAGATGTACGTTTCGTTTTCAATAAACATTCAAGAAATCGTTAAATATTCAACAATCTGCCCAACTGGGTCTCCTTAGAAACGCTGTCAACACAACAATTAGTGTACTTATCAAAGGTACAAACATTATCTAATTGTCTTCATGTCATGCTGTAGAAAGAGTCCAAATGATATCAATGTGTAATAGTTTTCTTTTCGTTTTTGTAATAGACGGAACACCATGCAGTAACAACGTAAATATTATGTATTGGCCATTAAAATAATTAAAATGTCAGTAAAAATTCAATTCTTGGATACAACAGAAAAAGATCAGTGAGGTGAGGCTATTATCATTTTGTTTGATGTGTTTAAACCAGCTACATTTCATGCGGTGTTAATTGTTAGCTGTGGTAATTTTATCACTAGATTTTTGGCTTTCGCGCATACTCGGATGTTTTTAATTCATCACGTTGGCTATTTGTCAAAACTTAGTTAGACGCCTATTTAGACTGCATTGTTGGGCATCACAAGCGCGTTAGAACACGTCTGTAGTGACCGCATTCTATCTAGGTAGACAGCAAACTAGGAATTGAGTTACAGCCAACTTTCGGTTAGAGATGCGGTCGTGAATTGAATTGAATTGAAATGTTTAGTACTCACTCTTGAGCGCGCAGATCAGCTGGTGTCCATCTTTAATCAGTTCTTTGATGAACTTGTTGGTTCGGTCCAGCTCGATCTCGTGACATTTAAGTCTCTCTCTAAAGTCCGGACTGTCCACAAAAGAGTCACTGAACTCTAGAGTCGGCAACCCCATTATCAGACCTGAAATAAAGCCTCACAAAACACCCCAGTATCTCCTCAGGCTCAGACACACTAACGGATCCGTGTCATCATCACCATCATCATCATCACCCTCAGTCAAACGCGGGAAGAGTCGCTCACTCTCTTGCAGAGATTCATGCGAAAGTTTCTCTTCACTTCCGCGCTCTGAACTTTCATCAAGTCAAACTTCTGCAGTCAGCCTGAGATCATGAGACTCCTGCTGGTTACATTAGATAGCACCAAGAGACATGCCATTTGTAATGGCTTTCAACACAATTTTAGTAAACAATCTATTTATCAACATTTTTTGTTAATGTGACAGTCATTCATACTTTATAAAATATATTTCAACACAAAAAAGTCCCAAAAAAGCATCAATAGGCATGTACAGTGTAGAGAGGATAACAACATTCAGTGATAAATACAGTGTGCACTGAATACTTTTACATTTTCACATATTTAGATCATAGACAGTATGATTTAGATATAGGCCTATAGCCTGTTTAGCAGGGATATGTCCCGATTCAATACATATGACAATACTAAACTCACGATACAATATTATTGTGATACTCCAGGAAATATGATAAAATTAACAAAAAAAATGTTGCTTAAAATTCTAAATTTGATATTACATTGTGAGTATAAGCTAATAATACAGAATTATTTTAGACAAATATGCTTGCATCTTTCACTGACTAGATATATTTAAAATAATGCCACTTTTTAGTAACGTAAGACAATTGGCATTATTATACATTATATTTAACTTTTATATATGTAGCCTAATGTAGTACTGACATACTGTAGTAATACTACTGAATTCACTAAAACATGACTTTTTTTCTCACCCAAATTTTTTCGTTTTGGGTGAATTATAATTATGTGTATACACAATAAACAGTATCCACGATACATATTGATACATTTTTTGAATTGTGATACATTGTGAAACAACATTGTTACATCCCTAATGAGTGTGAGGATGAGGATGCACCAAGGTGGTATAGCTGGTAGCCAAGGTGGTAGCCAATGGGAAATAATTAAATTGTACACACATTTGTTAGTTATCATCATAACACAAAAAGTGTTTATAACACATGAATGTCATATGACAATTTAGTTGAAGCAGAATCTTAGAAAAAGAAATTAATCTGAAAGGCTAACTCATGTAAAGGCATAAACAATTATTTCACTCAAATAGTTTTTAATATAGCGATGTCTGAAATGTACATCTAACTCATGAAATTATTCAATAATAATAATCCTATGAATGAGAAAAAAAGTATTACATTAAAGAATATTAATAGGAACACCATGCCACTCAAGGCTTTACCGTTTTTCTGTTTAAATAAAGATTATGTCCACAAATTAAAAAAAAAAAAAAAAAAAATATATATATATATATATATATATATATATATATATATATATATATATATATATGTGTGTGTGTGTGTACACAAAACCATCATTACCAAAACCACTTCGCGTATACAGTCAGGAGCCATCTTTGGAAAACAGTCTCGACAAGTCAAACCACAAACGCCGTTCAGTTCAGAAGTTCGCTGAACTTCATACAGTTCAGCTCACTTAGCACAGCATTCGTGGTTCGACTTATCGAGACTTATGTTTTCTAAAGATGGCTCCTGCCTGTATACGCGAAGTGGACTGTCTTTATAAAATATCTTCTTATTAAACGGTCTGTACACTTACAAAGATCTTAATGTTTTGTTTTGCATGTAAGGACCCTCATTATGATACTGTGTTAGTGTGGGGTTATTTTGTGCCTTGTTAGTGGTATTAACTAGCATTTTTTATTTTTTCCATTACTCTTTGCCCTATATACTAGAGTTATACACGAAACAGGTTTTAGAGATAAAACCCTTTACATTCGATTATCATGAAAACAAATTTCAGAGAACGGTCGACTAGGTACCAATGTGTTATTAGACCAAAGGTTCATTGTGCGCCAGAGTTGTCCTTTAATTGCATAGTTAAAAAAACAAACCGAACGTGGTCGACTCATTTAATCCTCAGAGAGAGACAGGGAAACATATCAGAAAGATGGCTTTGACAATAGCTTGTACAGCCTGAAGGGCCACACACCAGTGTACATCTATCCCTGTGTGTGTGACATCAGTAAAGCTGCTGGATGTCTGATGACCTGGAGCGTTTCTCAAGGTCTGATGGAACAGGCCAGGCATATGTGGCAACAATAAACCAAACCCTTAAACAACTCCCACACCACCTTTAACCCAGATGTAAAACTGCCAAATTCACATATATATCAACCAAGGAAATAAAACAACCGAAATTAACTATAAATTACATTTAGGCTTATATATCAGTCGATGAATATTGTCAAGTCATATGGGCAGGTTTCATTCTTTTATTCCCCTTTTCTATTCCAAACGTGCAACTGTAATTATACTCTCTGATAGATCCTGCCAGAACTAATGAGAGTGGGGAGAGAGTGAATTCTGAATTAATACCTTACTAAATGAAAGTAATTAGACCTCAGCCTAATTGGAGCCGGTAGATTCGGCCACAAATACAGGGCACGCTGGAACGATAATGATGTCAAATTCCAAACGAGCATTCATTCGACGCAAAGCAGGAGGAAAAATTTAAAACACTTCAGCCATCTCATTTGCAAACGCCATGCTACATTTTCCATTACCCCAAAACTGAAAGACACAGCAGCAAACAAAACAATCGTGCAACATAAGAGACGACCCATAAAGTGGCGTTCACAGCGACAACCATTTGAAGCGAGACCAAAGGTCATCTATTTTCAATTAGATTTGGTGATTTAAGTTGACAAGACTCTAGCGCAACAGTGACCACCTGCTTTTTCAGTGACGATTTGCTGTTTTTTTGCTGTCAAAACCTTTTTCAACAAGCCATTAATCAAAATATTACAAACTGTGTTTTCAAGCAAAAGTACATTTCGGATCGGCTATATCGGAAACACTTAATTCTTCAGACACATTTTTTTCTTAAAGAGTAACTAAACCCTAAACCAACTTTTTTTAGTTAATGATCTGTAAGAATGGATCTTTACTAACACCAGTCATTGATTCGAGTAACTTTTTTGACATTTGTGGATAAAGTGTTTTATTTCTATAATATATGGTGTAAAAACGTCTTAGTGCTGCCCTCTTCAGGTTGAACGGTGGCTACTGCAGTTGAATTTTCCTATTGGATGTTCCGCACTTCGTGACGTACGCAGGTTTCAGCTCACCACGCTCTTGGTACGAGCGGCAGTATAAAAACCAGCTTGTTTCGTCGAAACCACTTTAGCGAGTCAGGAGTTGGAATTGCGAGTATTAAAGGATAATTATGGCATTTAACACCTTGAGTCTATTTTGTAGTTTGTTTTGAATGAAATAGAGTGGTGGACTTAGAAATTTTGACAATGGGTCCTGTCTCGACTTTTTGACTATTTTAGAATCGCCTGTGACAGCTTCAGACTGGGTGTCTATGGGCATGCACAAACATGTCTTTAAAACAACCCTTAACGTTCATTTTTAAAACTGTGCAACTCACCGAGTGGTTTGTGGTGTTCGTTGATGATTCAAAAAAACATATCGGCGCAATGTATGCTTTCAATCCGTGTTGTTTGCTATAGTGGAACTATTTTTTCACATACAGTACCTCACAACCGCGTATAAACTTCCGCTTGATATTTGAGTCTGAAGCGTTAGCACACTCCCGACCACTTGATGGCGACAACCAGGACGCTGTATCTAGCGCACCGTAAAAGAAGTCACAGACACAGTCGAATATGGCAAGACGGAGAACCGAGCGAAAAGACTACAACCAAATGTAAACAGACCCCTTTCCGTTCCCAGTAGCGAGCGCAGTAATATCAACGAGCGCTGAGTCCTCCAGCAGACATCAACGCGATTTTAAAAAATGGCAAATAAAACACGACAGAAACGGCATTTCGCGACGCTACTTTTTTCCGGAACATCAACGAACACCACCAACCACTCGTTGCTCAGTTTTGAAAATGAACGTTAAGGCCGTGTGTCCACCAAAGCGTTTTTCCACGCGCCTGGCGTATGTTTTCAATTGTTTCCAATGGGAGCGCCGCGTTTTTTAAACGCCATGAGCGTGACGAGGCGCTGAGCGTTTTTTTCACGCTGAAGCGCCGAGCGCCCGGCGTTTTTTACTGGTCGCCGAGAGTTGAAAAATGTTCAACTTTGGAAAAAACGCAGCGCTCATCACTGTCAGTTCTTGCCCAGCCGTCCAATCACAGTGGAGGAGGGGCGGGACTAAACCACACCGACCAACAGTCACAACGTTTAAACTGCTGTGGATATTCTGTATCATAGCAATGAAACGCCTCAACGGAAAAAACGCTGCGCTCTCAAGCGCCCAAAGCACGTCGTCTTCAGCAGAGCGTGTAGCGTTTTCAGCTGGCAAAAAACGCTTTGGTGGACACACGGCCTAAGGGTTGTTTTATGGACATGTTTGTGCATGCCCATAGACACCCAGTCTGAAGCTGTCACAGGCGATTCTAAAATAGTCAAAAAGTCGAGACAGGACCCATTGTCAAAATTTCTAAATCCACCACTCTGTTTCATTCAAACAAACTACAAAATAGACTGAATGTGTAAAATACCGGAATTATTCTTTAAAAATGATCAGGATAGAGTGTTTTAGCATCTATTTCGTCCCCTCTATCTCCACTGGGGTCTGTCCACTTTTCAGCATTTTTCAAATATTGCCAGTGGGTGGAGTCAGGCTCTGACCAGGCGTTTAGTTACCCTTTAACGATCTCAGACTCATGAGAAGTCTGTCTTGGTAATGTTTCAACATTATTGCATCACAATTCTTCTAAAGAGAAAATAAATGGGATTTTTACTCCTGCAATGTTCCATTTCATACTCAAAACTCAAATCGCAGAGCAACACCTTTGGTGTGCAGGCTGTAAATTCCCACAGATGTAATTTTTTTTCCTGAAATTCAGTTCTCAACCAATTCAATTTGATTCAGCAAATGTCAGTTCTGGTGACAGGGAGAATTGGAGCTATTTCACAGCCTTGTTGATGAACCAGAGACCTCCTCACAGCCTGAGCCTCGGAAATGCCCCTATGATGGGATAATGACTGAGAGATTGCTCGGTGAATGTGAGGCTTAATGCAATTGTGTTGCCTAGAGGAGAATTCAGTGGGGGAAAAAAAAAGTTCTTTAAAAAAATTATTTAACCGCAATCGTACAATAGCAGGCTGCGTGAGGCTAGGCTAATTGCAGTGTAGAACGGCCGCCTGTGGTGTCTTTCAAAGCAGTTTTCTTTAATTAGGATGATACCAAGCGAGAAAACAGCTACTGTAACACTCAGTCAAACCTTACGACCACACTGCGTTGGCACTGACATCACACTTACCGTACTCCCACATCATGCATCAAATTCAACCCACTTATACGCAGGCAAAAAAGGAGCACCAGTGCAGTCAGTAATATGTCTGGTGTAATTGCACACACAATAAACATCAATACGCAGGCAACCTCATTGATTAGCTTCCCAGCACGGGTTCGTTATTTGCAAGCTCCTGATTAGATTTCAGCTAACGTCAATGAATTTTTTAGCATCTTGGCTGAGGTGTGTGTTTGGAGGCCTTGGCTTCACCAGCCATGTGAGTCTCCCGTGTGACCACACTAATAGGGTGTCCCAGGAGTCCTGTTTGACTCATCATTGTAATGAGCGGTGAAATTATGAATCAGTCTGCTCAATGAGAGTATGAAGAATCAGATTGGGGGCCAGATTTAAAATATATGGCGCAGTTTAAAAAAAGCGCGGACGGGAGTGGAAAGTTCTGACGATGAACACAGACGCAATGAACAACACAATCTACCAAGAGCAGCGCAAATTAGCATCTAGTTTAAGACGTGTTTTTTGGGGGGCATATATGACACAAACTCCAGTAAATTTACTAGTGAAAACCTTATAAATCACATCACATGATTCATTTAAATACTCTCCTCCCATAAATGTTGAATAAAGGTAAACTCTTACAAATGCATATGGAATAAGATCAGCCGCAAAAATGACCGTCTATGCATTTTCAGCGCTAGTTTTTCGCTGCCTGTCTTTAGTAAATACTGACACCAAAAAGAGGGTTTTCTACAGACACATTTGAAATTTCGTCTAAATCCAACACACATGGCACACTTTAGCGTCAATATAACACATTGAGAGCTTTGTTCGGTTATGGTAGGTTTAGTTCTGGGGTAGGTTTAGGGTTAGACCACTAGTACCCCTTTTCCACCGAAAAAAGAACTGGTTCGGAACTGGTGCTGGTTCAAAGTTGGTTCGGAGCTGGTTCAACTTGCGAACCCGTTCAGAACCGGTTTGCTTTTCCACTGACTAGAGCGCCTAGGGAACGACGTCGTTACGTCACTGTTAACGTCACTTGCAAACGTCACTTGCAAACGTTGCTTTGGGATTATCTCTACTCGTGTACTACCAAGAAAACTTTAAAAACAATTGAAATATGTAAGTCTTTTAATATTTTCGTTTGATATGTAATCTTGATAAGTTATGTACCCCTGTCTTGTGTCTTTTTTTCTTTCCATTAATTTGTTCTATATCGTGACTGTTTTCTTCTTTGCTTATGTTTCAAAAAAATAAATAAATAAATAAAACTTGCGTGCGTGTTTCTGCAGTTTCTCCTGGCTTTGCGATGGTCAGAAAATATGTTTAAAAGAACCGAGAAGAACGCATCTAAACCCGCCCCGTAAACATGACGTGCTAAAAGAACGGTTCTAGTCCAGCAAAGAGTTGGTGCCGCTTTGGAACCAGTTCTCGCGGCCGCGAACCGGTTCTTTGGCTGTCGAAACACAAAGAACTGGTTCACGCGCAGGCACCGGCTCCGAACCGGCTCTCAAAATGCTTTGGTGGAAAAGGGGCTTAGGAGGCTCCTTCTGGCCCATATATATCTGCGTCTCATATTGACGCTAAATGGTGCCATGTGCGTTGGATGTAGACGAAATGTCAAAAGCGTCAGTATATGGCACCTTGGGATGAGAACGGGCTGTTTTTTTAACACTAAAAGAGGGGTTTGTACTGCCGCAAGCTGTTAGTAAATCTGGCCCTAAAAGTTAACGTTTCTTGAAACTGCTTTGGAGGTTGGAACGATTGTGTTGTGAAAAGTGGCAAACAAAATAACTATATAAGACTTTGAAGAATCTTTGAAAACCAAATGGATTTCAATTACAGAGACGTCTTTACTCAATTTTTAAACATTTTAACCTTTATTTGATTTTTTAATCATATCATACAGACCTCAAAATTCGTCATTTATCTTGGATTCGTAATCTAAACTTGCCTAATCGTTCCACTTAAACCAATGGTTTCTGAATTGTCTGAATCTTTTGAAAGAAGAATGATTTAATTTGGTCAAAGTAGCATGAGTTTTAACAAACATGAAGGAATACAAAGGACATGAGATCAATGCTAACATTATTATGGCTTACTCTGTACAATCTTTCCTCAATGTACCAATTTGTATGCCCATGTCTTGTTTCAATGGTTTTTTTTTTAAATTTTTTTTTATGATGCTGCATGCATTATTGTTTGTATTGTAATGTTGAAATTTCTGTCTAAAAATCTAAAAATATATATTTTAAAACCATACCACTTGTTTTGAATCGTTATTTGCATAAAGTTTAGTTTCAAAAATTGAAAAAAACCCACACACACTATAATGTGTTTATGCTTCAGTTACTATGTGTAAGCAATCATTCACAGTAAATCTGAATAAGGAATAGAATAGCTCTCAGTGTAACCTTTCATTAGAGCCCAATATTATATCTCTATAGTAAAGCATTCAAGAAAAGCAGCAGTCTATGGTTAGAAAGGGTCATTTGGAGTCTCAGAGTGGACTTTTTTTGGGAAGCACCTAGACGTACACTTAGATAAACATGTAAAACACTCATTTTCTAAGGTATTGTTATCAAATTTTAAATTGGGTTTGCTAAGGCTTCATGCTGTTTGTTATCCCATTGTGTTTTCCAGCTAGTTATCTGCAGGGATCCATTAAAATGTAGGCGGAAAGTTTTTTCCCCCTTTTTTAGTGTGTTCAAACTTCTATTACTCAATACCAGTAATACGTCCAGTGATTCTGACAGTTTAGGAACAAACCTCAAAAGAGACCACAACCATGCATATACTCCAAATGGTTCAAGAACATCATGCAGTTTATTTTGGGTATGCCTTTTTTAGGCATACAGTAAGTCTAAACTTTTTTAGATTTGACTAATTAGTACTAATTCGATTTTACAGCGCAGTGACCGGACTCCAAACGGTCAAAACTGTGCAAATTAGAAAACGATGCAAATTAGTACCCACAATGTCGCTTTAGTTGTAGCGCATTGTTCTTACACAAATATCTGTACGTCAAAGGCCCTGATGATTAACAAACAAACTCATGGGCGGAACTCGACAGTCCCTGTACATTTGTTGTAACGTGGCGTGATCCTGCAGCTAGGATGTATCGTCTCAGCGCCTGACATTGACTGCGATGACAGCGTTGCATTTTCTTCCACAGTTTGACGTTTGAGGTAATTTCATAATTTCCGCCGCTCGGCTCGTCTGCAGGCGGCAGCATGTGGAGCTCTCAGCCTGTCACTGATTCCCTCTCCTCATGATTAATGACCCTAATTGAGATTCATTTCTTATCAATTAGAGTGTGGCATTTACTGCCGGACAAGTCCCCCTCCCGCATTTATTTGTGTCTTGACAGAAAGCAAGGTCTTTTCTCCCACAGAAACGGAGTCCATTGTTGGTGACACCCTTGCCCACGTGTAAGCAGAAAGGTTAAGCCTGATGACTTTTTCATGAGACAAAGTGTTAAGCACAGAGATAAAGAGAGAACAATGGGTTAGGGTGGCCAGACAGAGAAGTGAGAGGGAATATAATTGGAAAAAGATGAAGAGGAAGAGAAGTTCTTTAAAAGAGGAGGAGGTCAGGGGTGAAAGTCTTTGAAAACCTATAGCTAACAAAAATATGTTCTGAGAATGATTTTTTCTGTTCCATTCAATTACATAAATGTTATTTTTGAACGTTCTCTGAACATTTACAATGTCCTGTTTTTTTTTTTTTTACTTTTTTCTTGGTAATGCAAACGTTCCATGAATGATGTATAAATAATGTTTTTGTTCTAATGTTTTGAGAACATTAATAAAGACCTGATAAACTCTATTAATGTTACTGAAGAATGTTTGTTCATACCTTTGAAAGAGCTTTGCCAGAATGCTATCTAACATTATGAGAACATTCACATGGGTGCTGTCACAACAGTAATAGACGTTCTTCCGGGTGGCAAAAGCCGAAGTGTTCCTATACGCCTTAAACACGGCAGCGCCATCTTTGATTTTTAATGAGAATGAAAGCGAGGCTGTGAGGGATAGATAGGCTATGCATCTCTTCAATGGGCTGTACTGTTATGTGTTTTCGGATTGTTCTGCTTATGAAACACTGGAAAATTATCTTTCCAAGAAATTTCAGTTGAAAAAAAAAAGAAAAAAAAAAAAAAAACTCCCGACAATAAGCTGTGAAAAATTGTTAGTAATCTAGGAGCTTTATTCAGCTTTTTACAGCGGATGCCATCCCTCACACCCTCACTTTCATACCTGTCATGGTGCTGCTCTGCATAAGGTCTATGGCAACGCTAATTGCTTGGAAGGGAGACCCACCGCCAAAATGTAATACAGTTTTTTAAATTAAATATAATGCGTTTTTTGTCATAATAACAACTGTTTTTAATGATAAAATAAAAAAATATAATAAATATATTAGGCCTACACATAACTAGTAAAATACTCTCTAGCTCATTTTTTCTTGCCAAAATAGCGTGCTATATTGCCTATCATCGTCATTAAATGGCTTTCCTGAGGTAAATGTTACGTGACAATTTTACCCCAGCTGTTATATTAACCTGTTTGATCTCATGGCATTTCACACTTTTTTCATACATATTTTACAATTCATACAAATTTGTACGAGTGCGATCGTACGATTTAGACACCTCATAAAATGCATACGAATCGCTGTGAGATCGGATTGATCTATACACAGTATTTACCTCAATTACATCAGAAGTAACTGTAATTAAATTACAGATAAATGAAGAGTAATGCCTTACTTTACATGGAACCGGATAATAATCCAAAAATTAAACTTTATTTAAACAAAATAAACAAATTACCTGCCAGCAGCCCCTCGCGGACGACTGCTGGCTACCGAAAATAAAACATAAATACCAGCCAGCAGCCCCTCACGGACGACTGCTGGCTACCGAAAATAAAACATAAATACCGGCCAGCAGCCCCTCACGGACGACTGCTGGCTTACCAAAATAAAGTAAACCACAAACAAAAGCAGGCATGTTCCTTTCTCGATCATCCACTCCGTCGCTCCCTCTTTATGGCTCCGCTCCTCCGTGAGAGATGCGAGACCGGTGTGCTTCACAGGTGTTGCTCATTAGCAATTGCACCACCGGCTTCGCGACATTCTCTCACGTCCCTCGGCCGTCCTGCTCACCAAAACGTGTATGTATATATAGGCCCTATATATATATATATATATATATATATATATATATATATATATATATATATATATATATATATATGTATATGTATATGTATATATATATATGTATATATATATATATATATATATATATATATATATGAAGAGTTCAGATGCAAAAGCCTTAAGTGGCATTTGAAATTTTCTTCTAAAACGATTTTTTTTTGCAAGCTTATATATTCAAGTTCAGTAATTTCACTTGAATGACAATGATAGGTAATCTTCATTTCAATTTAAGTGAAATTACTGAATTTAAATATACAAGCTTGATAAAAATAATCATTAGAAGAAAATTTCAAATGGCACTTAGAGGCTTTTGCGTCTGAACTCTTCATATATATATATATATATATATATATATATACCCCTATATATACGATACAACCCCTACACCTTTTGCTGTAAATCTGGCAGCACAACCCCACAAGATGTTTTCATCATCGATTCAACTTTGATCAACAACAATGTAAATGTTACAGTAGCCAGCTGGATATCTTCAGTTAGTAAGTAGAAGCCGCTCGCGTTCTGCCACAAGGGAAGTATCGTGCTGCCTATTGTTTACAAACATTCTGAAATGCCGTAAATAGGCCGCGTCCTTCTAAGGGTATGTTTACATGACAACAATGTGCAACAACGTTGTCAAACCAACGTTGTTCACCCAGATCTGCGAAAATGACTAAAGGCCTGTTCACACCGGGACGAATTTCGTGCGCAATATTCGTCGATGTTTAACGCCTCGTGACTAAACAAAGGGCGCCAATGTGAGTGTGCACACCGACGCGTAAAACGCCACGTGTACAAAGCGTCATTTTAAAAAAAAAAAAACGCCTTGGGCTCGTTTTTTTAGTTTGACACGCTGCGTCAAAACCTATCCGACCAATGAGATTGCCGCTTTTGCTCATGTGTTTGGAGCTTCTGAAGTTATAGTAAAACACAACTTGGGGGCGTTCAAACACAAAACGGTCTTGTCGAGCACACATACGGAATGGAGAAGAAGATATACGCCAAGTAGCGCCGCCGTCTACACAGCCAGGAAGAAATAAGATGAGGAAGATGCAAGGCAAGATGAATGTAGAGCTGCTGGTCTCGTTGGTGTTAGAACATAAAAAAATATGTGACAAACGTGACTGTGACTACAAATACAAACATCGAAGCGAACTGTTATGGAGTGGTATTGCAGAGCAAATGGGCGCCATCTAATGTCAGGGAATGAATTTGCATGTTCACTCGGCTCATCGTCAGCGAAAATCGCTTGGGTGTGAACACAAAAATTGTGTTGAAAAACGCCTTAAAACCGCTGTATTATGCATGCGAGGCCAGTAGCTGGTGATGTCACTTTGTAAAGAAACACTCCGTGCGTTCAGACGTCAACGTTTTCACATATGTGCATTTTTGTAAACTGCACTTTGAAACCTGTTTACGTTTTCTGCAAGTTCCCCAAAATGCCACTGTCATGTAAATGTAAACCAATTTGTTTTTTTGTTTTTTTAATTTTTCCAAAATGCTCCTTAGGGCAAGGCTTCTTGAACTGGGGTTTGTGACTTGATTCAAATCTAAAAATCGGTGTATGTATGTACAGTATGTGTGTATATACAGTATATATATAAGTATATTTTTTAGGGCTGTCAAAACGATTAATCGCGATTAATCGCATCCAAAATAAAAGTTTCTGTTTACATAATATATGTGGAGGCACTGTGTATAATTATTTTGTATATATATATATATATATATATATAAAACACACATGCATGTATATTTAAGAAAAAAATATTATTTATATATAAAATATTTAGATTTATATATAATTTATATATAAATCTATAGACAGAATATACATGAAAATATTTCTTAAATGTATACAAGCATGTGTGTGTATTTATATATCTAAAATGATTATACACAGTGCACCCACATGTATTATGTAAACACAAACTTTTATTTTGGATGCGATTAATCGCGATTAATCGTTTTGACAGCCCTAATATTTTTAAAACATTTTTTTTTACAATGTACATGTAATCTTGTCTTAGAATTAGACCAATTAATTTCTTATATGGCAGGATAATGTCTCGAAACCACTGTATCGGAAGTGCAGCTCTGATGCCTTAAAATGTCGGCCCTCACAAGGTTTTTGGTACTGAGTTAATGGGTTTATTGCTTTTCACTTTGACAGAGCGGCCAGTGAAATACATTATATGCTGCTTGCCTTCCTTTCAGCTGTAAACTTTCACAGTCTGATCCATCACCTAAAAGGACATTAAGAGGAGCGGAAATTACTCTAAGACTACCTTCTTCCTTGCTCTCTTTTCCCTATTGGCTTTTAAAGCAAATGCACTGTTCTCCACGCAATGCATCCCAGGCTATAAAGATTGCAATTAGATGCATTTAGATGCTGCTCAAGTAAAGGTTCGCCTATAAGACTTTTTTTTATATACCTTTAAACCCCGATGACTCACATGGAGGGGCTTGTCTGGTTAGGGTCCCCCAGAGCAAATCTGAAGCTGGGATGATAAATAGCTAAGTTCCCCTTTCACATGATTTGTGAGTCTGTGTAGCATGTCTGCACGATGCACATGCATTTTTGTTCCACTTTTAAGTGGCGGGCGCTTGTGGGGTTTTCTCCTTCACCGCTCGCTCTTCCTCCGCCCGATAAATGGCTTCACTGCACCCAGCCATGCCACCCGGGTAATGTCTCCTCTGCGGGCAGGCATTTGAGCACATTAGAAATCATTACAGACAAATCCTGTGTTGCAGTGCAGACACACAATAGAGGCTTTTAGGATGAAAAAAAAAACAAGGAAAATTAGATTTTATATTAGGGTATTTGATATTCATTTCTACAAGAAAAAAAAAGCATGTGGTGTGGATTTTACCCTCTCTGGAGAGAAGACATTTTAAGCTTGCCATGCTGAGACATTTATGCTACTTACAATGCTAATGCTTGTTAATCAGTACTTGCTTATGAACCTCTAGGGGGCGATGTTTCCTCTTTTCAGCTGACTCGCACAGATGCTGTGACATACCTTTGCAACATAAGCTGAGGTTTTCTCGCTACATTCTTTCGAAGTCAAAAAGGCCATCTAGATATTTCCAATTATCAGAGAGCAAACAGATTTCAGATTTTTTAATATCCTTCTGACCGTTACTGAATCTCTGCATAATCACTCTTTAAATAATGGAGGTATCTGAGACATGTTCATCTATTCAAATGCAAACAAATCTCTCTTTTGAAACTGTCCTTTCACCCTTCAATATTGGCAATATGCAATGCATTCAAAAGCTCCTGAGATATGCGATATTAAGCCACATGGTAGATGGCCTATATTTACTACTCACAATATACAGGTATTTGCAGTTATTTTGCTATAAATATAAATTGTGTGAATGCAATAGCTTATTTCAGTTTTTAAATGTGTATCAATAGAAAATAAATGACAATGGTTTTTTAAATTGTATTTGTATATGCTGAAAATGTTGACACGATTGCCAAAATAGCAATCCTTATAGAAAACGAACAGAAAGTAAAATTGCTAAACATACAACTCAATACACAACATTATATTTAGTTTGACCTCCTGAGGTAGATAATCATTTTCTCTGTAACTCTGCAAAGCTTGGCATGAAATAATAGTCTAATTAAAAAAATCATTTTAAAGGTAGCCTACATAACTTTTTGTGATCAAAATTAACAATCAATCAATACATTATCAATTCTTCTGCCATGTTTGTTTATAAGTGTTGATATTTTATACCTCATGTGAAATTGCACACGTCACTCGCCAACCGTGAGTGTCACGTCATATCTGTAAAAATAGCGAAAAATTGCTCCAGTGTCATGACACCACAACGGCTACTTCGGCACTGTCCGAAATAACACACTTCTGCCTTGTCCAAAAACCCACACTTGACCACTTGTCTACCCGCATGACGAATTTCCTCAATTTGGCAAGTAAACTGCAAGAGGACACATCGCCCCCTAGAGGTTTCTATACTGCTAGTGTGTATAGACCTTTTGATTACCCGATGGGACACATTTATAGTCTTGTAAAAAAAAGTGTTTAAATAGCTTTTATCTATTTTATTTTCAATACTTTGCATTTTAAAATAAACCTCTAAATGTCTGTTCAGTCGTCGCTAGAGGACACAATTATGGTGCTTCTAATTAAGTGATAAAAAAACAGTTGCAATTGTTTTACAAAATACATAATAAGCAACACTTTGTTTTACTACTTAATTATATGTATCTAATTCATTTAAATGACATTGGAAGGTTTTCCTCGACATCTCTTGATTTCGGGGCATAATGTATGATGGGATATGGTAAGCCTCGAATACCTCTCCAAAGTGGTAGCAGTGTGGGTTTAGTGTGCATTTTTAAGACATGGGACAGTTTTTTTCTTACTGGAAGTGTGGGTATTTGGACAGGGCATTCTAATGCACTTTTGGTCTTGTGGATACCATTAATACCATTAAGTCGTTTTAAGATGCAATTTAAGATGCGAGCTCCGCCCTGAAGCGACTTTGAGGACGGTAGTGTTTAGGGTGCCACTTTGGACAGGGAGTTTTTGGCTGAATCCCAATTCACCCCTTGTTTTCGAGTGTACCCCTTGGCCCTTAAAACGGAGTTACAAAGGCCAAGGGGTTGAAATATTCCCCTACGAAATGGAACAACCCTTCATGAACCCGATTCGTCATCAGTCGTCGGCGATGGCTCTGCCGTTACAGAGTTTGTACAGGATTTCTCCATGACAACGACTTACAATCAGCGCAGCTGCTCTTAACTTTGAATAAACGTGATGATTATAACATCCCTTCCTCGAAATGTATGTCTTTTCTTATCGGAAAGGTAATTTATTATACCATTTCTTAATTTAAACGACTATAGTGTTATTATAAGAGTAAATAAAGTCCGTCGTGGAATCATCTAGTGCTAAATTTAAATGTTTAACCGTTTGCGATCCATCTCGCCGGTGATTTCCGATGTATTCTGTGAACTTTTCACTTAGCCCTCCGTTTGGAGTGTGCCTCTGAAAAATCTTTGTTTCGAGGGCTATGTAGCCCTACCCCTTCGCCCTACCCCTCGATCTCAACAAGAATCGGGACACCCTACCCCTAGACGTGGACGCGCAAAACGGAGGGGTAGGGCTAAAGGGTGAATTGGGATTGAGCCTTTGTGTGTATGGTGTGGGTCTAGCATTGGTTAGTTTTCAGTCACAACGAGCAAGAAAGGTTGTTGACATGGAACAGGCTCAATATTGAACCACAACTGGCAAGATTTATCAGGGAATCAACTGTTTTTTGTTTTTTTTTAAAGACAAGCTAAACACATGAGAGTCTGATGGCAAAAAGAACAATGCTATGGAGCTCGTAATAAAACAAGAATCAAGATTGCTTTGGCTTTTCTGAGATGACAAGAACTAAGGGATATGTACGGTGAATCGGAGGGCGCATGTTTGGTTCATCTAGTTTTGTTGTTGCCACGACATGTTAACCCACGGGAATGTGATATGTCATGGCCACGAGATGTTAATTTGTGGGAAAGTCATATTAACTTGTGGGAACATGGTAACATTTATGCGATGTAAAGTCATGGCCTTGAGATCCCATGTTAAGGGAACAATATATTTTTTCTTGTGGGCACGGTTTCTTTATGTTGGAACAACATTATTTCTCATGGCCACAAGTTAAATTCATAAAAAAAAAAAAAAAATTAAAAAAACCCAGCAATCTACAATTATCACAAATTGATAGGCCTGTAATAGTCTAATTTGAAGAAATTACAAAATAAGGGCGGAATTAATGATTATATTAACAGACTATATTATAGGCTATTATATTTGGCTTGATAGACACTATACAAATGAAGTTTGCCATTATCAATAAATGATAAAGAATATGCAAGAACATAAAATAATATAGGCTAAGCCTACAAGAAGACATTTTTATTCATCCCATCTCATTGCCTTTTTAAATCCATTCACGGACCGTGTCTTTATTATTTTTATTATGCCTATTAAACCTAAATGAAATAAAAATTCCTGTGTGCCTATGGAAATAAAGTCATAGCAATATAGATTTAATGGCATGACTTGACTATCGGCATTACACATGGTACACACACACACACGACTTGAAGACTACTGGTGTACAGTAGGCAATACAGACTGTATTTCTAGTCTACAAAAATACATGGGCATTTACAGTATTTACTAAGTATATAGTAATAATATAGCTACAAAAACGTGAGCTTAATGTAAGTTCTAATGAGATCAATACCAGACATCACCCAATGACCTGGGTTTTAAAGATTATATTTAAATGCTCAGTTTTATTATCAAAGCTTTGCAGTTTTTACTGTGAATGACAAAATATATAATGCAATACAAAACAATGATGATTGTGATATGAACAAATACATATTTCTCAAAAGCCTGATGTATCATATTTGATACTTGCAGTTTAACATGACATTTGTTAAAAGTAAACTACTAAGTTGCTTCAATCCAGTACTTGTTCATCTTGAAATATTTGATTTTAATATTTCAGTATCAATATTTCTTAAAGTTGAAGTCTAAATTCTAAACGGTGACTGATTTAGAATTGTACTAAATGGGTTTTTAATTGCTAACCATCAATCAGAAGACAAAGGGCATGTCATAGATTGTGTACAACATGTGTAATCATGCTGATAATTTATAGGCCTCAGAAATGTGCTTATCAAATATGATACAGTATTCTTAGGGTAAGCAGCTTATTTACAGATAGTTTGGTGAATAAAAGAAACCCTTTTAAAGGTGTCCAGGTCCTGTTTTGTACCCCATACATGGAAAGTGCCCTCTAAATATATATTTTACTGTATTTTACTTGCATTTCAGAGCAAATAGAATAAATATGGATATTGACGTAAGACTGAAAAAATATCGACCCCAATACCACCCATTGACAGATCCTGCATCTCAAATGTCCTTCCTTCTATTTCTTTTTTACTCTACCTGGAGATCCATTGAGATGAAACCTCCTAGTGTTACAGCTTCTCTCAAACATCCCTTAGCACTTCTTACACCACAAAAATGTTGTGTTTAAGCTACTAAGTAGCAGCCTTGATCTGACTTTCAAAGCGAGCATCTGCAGTATTGAATCGCTCTTCCTCCTCACTTTCTTGATTTCCATCCCGTTTAAATTCAGTGTGATTGATTTTTTTTTTGTGAGAGATGGGAAAGTTTGCTGAAGACACCATGCAGTTATAATTCCATATTCTACACCCGAAACATGTTTACTGTGTGAGATACATCGATGTTCATTATTCAAAGCCATCTTGACCTCATAGTCTGCGTTCTGATGTTGACTAAAGTGTATGATCTGAAAAGAGCTGCATGTAGCACCAGGCAGCTATTTCTTGACATCCGGGCTGTAAGACAAGATTTGAAAGGCACAGAAGTTGTTATGCCTGGCATAATATATATATATACACTCACCGGCCACTTTATTAGGTACCCCATGCTAGTAACGGGTTGGACCCCCTTTTGCCTTCAGAACTGCCTCAATTCTTCGTGGCATAGATTCAACAAGGTGCTGGAAGCATTCCTCAGGGAGTTTGGTCCATATTGACATGATGGCATCACACAGTTGCCGCAGATTTGTCGGCTGCACATCCATGATGCGAATCTCCCGTTCCACCACATCCCAAAGATGCTCTATTGGATTGAGATCTGGTGACTGTGGAGGCCATTTGAGTACAGCGAACTCATTGTCATGTTCAAGAAACCAGTCTGAGATGATTCCAGCTTTATGACATGGCGCATTATCCTGCTGAAAGTAGCCATCAGAAGTTGGGTACATTGTGGTCATAAAGGGATGGACATGGTCAGCAACAATACTCAGGTAGGCTGTGGCGTTGCAACGATGCTCAATTGGTACCAAGGGGCCCAAAGAGTGCCAAGAAAATATTCCCCACACCATGACACCACCACCACCAGCCTGAACCGTTGATACAAGGCAGGATGGATCCATGCTTTCATGTTGTAGACGCCAAATTCTGACCCTACCATCCGAATGTCGCAGCAGAAATCGAGACTCATCAGACCAGGCAACGTTTTTCCAATCTTCTATTTTCCAATTTCGATGAGTTTGTGCAAATTGTAGCCTCAGTTTCCTGTTCTTAGCTGAAAGGAGTGGCACCCGGTGTGGTCTTCTGCTGCTGTAGCCCATCTGCCTCAAAGTTCGACGTACTGTGCGTTCAGAGATGCTCTTCTGCCCACCTTGGTTGTAACGAGTGGTTATTTGAGTCACTGTTGCCCTTCTATCAGCTCGAACCAGTCTGGCCATTCTCCTCTGACCTCTGGCATCAACAAGGCATTTCCGCCCACAGAACTGCCGCTCACTGGATGTTTTTTCTTTTTCGGACCATTCTCTGTAAACCCTAGAGATGGTTGTGCGTGAAAATCCCAGTAGATTAGCAGTTTTTGAAATACTCAGACCAGCCCTTCTGGCACCAACAATCATGCCACGTTCAAAGTCACTCAAATCACCTTTCTTCCCCATACTGATGCTCGGTTTGAACTGCAGGAGATTGTCTTGACCATGTCTACATGCCTAAATGCACTGAGTTGCCGCCATGTGATTGGCAGCTTAGAAATTAAGTGTTAACGAGCAGTTGGACAGGTGTACCTAATAAAGTGGCCGGTGAGTGTATATATAAAGTGTATATTATTACTAATATAACAGAGGCTAGTATAGGGTGAAGAAGCTGCCATCTTCCCCTGGCATTAAGAGGCGCGCCAATGACTGATTTAAGCATATTTTCCATATCACAGACATCAATGTCACTTACCATTTCAAATATTAAAAGCTGGTGTGTGTAACTTTTGTTTGTTAAAATACTTTCTGCTATTGCAAAGATGCAAGTTTCCTAAAAAGTGTGGCGTTACCAAAATATTCGTTTTTTTTTTTTTGTTTTTTGTTTTTTTTCAAAGCAGGTGTGTACGTACGTGAACAAGAGTCCCACTCGGTCAGGCTTTTCCATAGATGGGGCTTTGCACTTGTTGGCGTGAGCTAAAAAGCAGCACTGGATGCAACAGCACTAGATAGATTGAAGAGCGTGTCTAAGTGGAGACTGCGCATGCGCCGCAATAGGGTGACCAGACGTCGCTGAAAAATTCGGGACAGTTAATCTAAGCTGTTGTCCCAAACCTGACCCTAATTGTTCTGAAAATTTTACTAAAGCTAAATCTTGGGTAGTTATTGTCTGATAAAATATTGAAAACTGAACGTGGAGGTTGAGTCGGCTCATTGAATGCAGCATCTCCGCTCAGTTTCTTTTTTTTATGTTCTACAAAGATGTAAGTGCGAATTTAGATTTATTCGTTTCATTGACATGGCTTGTGTACCGGAACCATAACACAATGTTTTTTTAGTGGTATACTAAAGACTAATGACAGACAGACTGCTAATCTTTGAAAATAAAAGTTTGAAATTCATTATTTTCAAGATTTATCACAACATTTTTTTCTTTTGTCAAATCAACTTAAATAATTTATTTAGTTGAGATAACTTATTATTTTGAGTTTCTGATGATTAAATGAATCTTCTTCATTGTATTAACTCACTTTTTCCAGTTCAATGAACTTAAAATTTTATGGCAACCAGGTTACTTACTTTTTTTAAGTTAAACCAACAATATTTTTTACAGTGTAGTAGGCCTATCCATAAAACCCACCCTAAATCTCTTATTTAAAGGCACACTATGTAAGATTTGTACCTTAATATAACAGCTTCAAAGGGGCATCAGGCCGTGAGTGCAGAGACAATCTGCGTGAGTGGTATTTATGACAGTAACGTTACATTCTTGATCAAATCGAAAATAACATCATAAAGTATATATACATGAAAAATACATTTACAACATTAATACTTATACAAAATTCAGGTCCATAATGTTTGTACGCGTTTGTCGTAGACACAAAATAGCATAATTAGTAGCCTAGTGGCTATAAAGCCAGCTCTGGCATTTGATAAAAATAAAACATTAGGTCTGAAATTATACATGCAGATACATTTAAAATGATGCTTATCCTTTTGAGGTTGCATGTGACAAATATTGTATAGAGTTGTATATGACTGCATTTAAAGAAGACCTTGACAACAGTGACACTGCTCAATGTTTTTACATTATGTTATATCTTTCTTTGCAGTCAAACACTCAATTTACGGTCAATCTCTCAACCTACAAGTAAGAAAAAAAAATGAAGAGAGTTTGGCTATTCAGAGCTGTAATTGATGAAGAGTTTGCCTCAGCTCAGGTGTGAGATGAATTTTTTTTTCTCTTTAATGGAGCTCTAGCGTGCCCTTACTGAAGCATTAGTATTCAGATGATGGCTCTATTGCCGAGGCTGAGGAGGGGACCTTGATAAGATAGAAATGGCATTAAGAGTTTTCATCAGCGGCAGAATTACACAAGGCGCCTTTAGCCCCTTCTCCTCTCTCCCCATAGGCCACTTTCTTGGAATTCTAAAGCGTTGAGGCTTCTGCAAACTTTTTTAATCATGACTTTTCCTCATGGTCAGATTTATAAGTCATTAGTTTACTGTCCTGTCTAGCACCCTGTCAGTAAAGCTCATTTAATCTCAGGTGAGATGGAGAAATTAAACCCTCAGTGGCAACATCGCGTAAACAATTCCTGAGAAAAAAAAAAGAAAGATATTCTGATGTCACAGAGAGATCCCTTTCTGATTTGTTATAGCACTCGATTTACTAAAGGAATAATGCAAATCAGGTAGTGTCCTGGGTTAGGGTTAGGATAAACACTCCTAATGTTGCCATGTCCGTAAAAATTGTACACAAAAATCTTTTTGAAATCTTTTTGCTAGTACCTCACGCACCAGAATCTGCAGCAGCCGTGTTGATTAAACATACAATGTCAACCATTATTGTTTATCTGGGAAAAAAAAAAATGTGTCAACCTTTTTTTGTTGTTATTTGTTTTGACTGCTTAATTAGAGGTGTGTTCATCAATTATTTTCAGCTGTTGGTTATCTCTCTCTATTGTCTACTTAAAGCTACACTGTGCAACTCTTTTAGTTTACTATTACCTAAAAACACTTAGTTTTTTCAAAATATATGTGCTCATTAATGTATATTTACTTCGTTCAAGTAATAAAGTATTCTCGTGAGTGTATAATATGCCATTGAAAATACATACGGGTAAGGGGTTCGCCATGTTGCCCCTCCATCTTGAAAGTACATTAGCCAAAGAGGGACATAAACGTTAATTCAAGCTTCGCCTTTCGCGTTTACGTTTGAGTTAACAATCATGGACGAGGTCGAACTTGGAAGCCATGTTAATCTTGGACTACATTGGCCACCGTAGGAGTTAAAACGCAATTGAAATTGAGAGGAACAGAAACTAATATTCACTGGATGATCATAAACCTTTTCACTGCTAGATGGGGGTAAAAATCACACGGTGTAGCTTTAATAAATGGTTATGAGAACATTTCAAGGTGAAATTAAGTTGAAATTTCAAGGTGAAAAAAAAAATATCTTCCTCTTGTCATGTTAAAGCTTCACTAGTATGTAACTTTTGGCCCTCTAGCTAAAAAAATACTGTATGCATCTTGCCGAAGAACATTACTTGGACAAATAAATTACATTTTTACATTTTATTCTGATAGTCTACTTTAGATATTCTATTAACTACAGGTTATAGGGTTTATAGAATTAGTTGCTTGCAAAGTTATGTAGTCAGTATTATGTCTGATGGGGGATAATCAAAATAAAGTACAAGCATACAGTCTACTAATATTCTAAGTTAGGGGCTAAGGGGCCGCTTATATGACACCGTTTTCAACTAAAAACTGAATCCTTTTTATGCGTTTTGGCCATTCATTTACACGACAGTGGCGTTTTGATGGCCTGAAAATGAGCAAAGTGCAAGTTTTTGAAAATGACACTACACGTAAACTATAAAAATGTGAATCTGTAAAACCAGAGATGTTATGCACATGCTTATTCCATGCTTAGTCTATAGTTTTTGTCTCTTTTTGCAACATGACATCATGACTTTTGCGTAAACATACACGCCACTTTCGAGTCAAATGGCGTGTTATCTCTACGCATTTTGAGCTATCCGCGTGTATGCGTGTATGTCTACGCCATTAACGTCCCAGTGATTTCGCAGTGTCTGTACACGCCGTCAAATGTCCAGTCATAAATGCCATTAACCCCAGTGATGGTTAAGTTTAGGGATGGGGTTGAGGTAAGTCATATCTTTTTTTCCCCTAGGATGGTAAGGGAACAGTTATAAATGCCATTAACCCCAGGCTCGATTGCACTGTAGTAAAATAATGCGTCTTTCTTTACAAAGTGACAATGCCAACTACTTGTCTGGTATGCATAATACATTGTTAATACTTAATAGTAGTTTTCGTGAATCCGTGTGAACAGGGATCGTTTTTATAATATTGTCATCTGTTGTCAAAATTTTTCCATTTTAAGCACATCGTTGTCGTACAGAGAGCTTTTTTAGAGAGTTATTTGAGCAGGAAAATAATGTTTCCATCTAATTCTTAAAAACAGACACACACACAAATTGCATGTTGTCTTGACAGATGGAGTCTCTTTGTTAGCTTACCAAATTTTAAGAGACTGAAAGTGAATCACAGACAGCTTTTCTTTCATCAAACTGGGCAAAAAAAAAAAAAAAACAACTTTTATTCTGTTTTCAAAAAGCAGAAATTACCCTCATCAAATGGGAACAGGCCACACTTGGCACTTCCAACAGACTTGGAAGTATTTGCTGCGAGAGTACTCACTCTACAGACGCCAAAAGTACCAGCAGATGATACAAAACAATAAAAACAACAAAACCAGTCTTTGTACACTATTAATAGTACCAAGTACTGACTCAACTCAGTTGTTGTCTAACTGACCATGACCATGAATTGGCCCGAGGAGTGTAAATAAGTCGGGGCCCGTCGGGCTCGGGCTGAAATGCACGCCTCTAATCGGAACATATAGTTTTATTCTAAGCTAAATAGGAAAGGAGTGCTAAATACCTCCCGCTGCACCATACGAAAAGCGCAAGTGTGGATTATGTTGTCACTTTGCCATTAAAAGTCCCTTAGCGATTTCACTGGCCATTTTTCTTCAAAACGATATGTCCTCAGAGACCTAGTAAAGACCTCAGTAGGGGGTTCACCACATGGAGAGCAGTTTGAAGTACACAGAGTGCATATGGTTGTTTTCTGACACGGAGCTTTTCATGGAGGGACAACCCAGATTGATTATGGTGTTAGTAACTAAATTGCAGACACCCCCACCTAATGGTCTTTACATCAATCAAGTGACGCCATAGTAAACTCTGACTTAACTGCTGTTCTTCAGAGATATATTACTATAATTCTTTGGACAGTCAGTAAATCACCTGCATTTGTCTTTTTTTATCTCTCTTTCTCTACTCTAGTTGAGCACCCGTTGGTTGGATACAACCAGACCTAGAAGTGACGACAAGACGACTGCGTCTCAAGGGCAGGGGTTTAATAGAGGGACAGAAAACTTAGCGAAGGCCTTTATTTATTATTGACATGAGAAGTCACACTAGCGCTTCTCGCGCATGCGCCCATAAGGAAGTCATGGAATAGTCGAATAAAGTCGTTATTTATGCTTTTTTCGCACAAAAAGTAGTCTCGTCGCTTGATAAACTTATAATTGAGCCACTGTAGGCACATGGAATATTTAAACATTTTCTTTAATGACTTTATGGGCCGTCAAGAGGCAGTCCCTTAGGCAGTCTATGGAGGAGTGATCCAGCTCTCAAATTTAATCAAAAATATCTTTATTTGTGTTCCGAAGATGAACGAAGGTCTTACGGGGTTGGTACAGCATGGGGGTGAGTAATTAATGACTTAATTTTCATTTTTGGGTGAACTAACCCTTTAAGCAAATGGTTAACCATCATTCAAAGAACCTGGGTGCAAAAGTGCTAGTATGAAAGCACCTTAAAGAGCAACATGCAGGTTGGACACCCCTATATAGCATAGTGTATGTTGACGATAAAACAACAAGATTTTCTGAACTGGAGTAATACATATTTAGCCATTAACGATATTTTGAGAAAAATTGTGATAAAATAACTCCCGCGTCTACGACGCACTAACCGGACGTGACGATTGGCGATGGAGTCTGTTCAAGTTCAGGCTCAGGTTACAATGGATGCGAACGACGAAACCGCGTTCTGCGATGTTGACGAATATGCCTATGATGACCCACAGGCAAATAATTATGAGCCTTCTAGGCGAGATAGAAGTCAGGGGGAGATCGGGAGACGAACAATGGGCAGAGGAGAGAAGTAACGTTAGAGAAAACCAGTGGCGAATAGGGCAAGTGAGTTCATGTAAGTTAGCACCGCGGCTAACGCTGGTTCATCTACTGTATGGCTATACCTTGGTGTTTTGTAATAAATCTGCTTTAGCAAACATACATTCGACTTTGTTCTTGATTAAACATCCATTTAGATTGTCTTAATTTAAGCCAGCAACATTTTTGTCTTCTCATATTCTACGCTGACAGTGATTATGCCGACCATCCAAGCTGGTTAGCACTATCCACATTGATCATGCCATAACAACAAATAAATAATGCTTTTCAAATGCAGTTTGTGATACCATTTAAAGCGAGTGAAATGTGCGCCACAAATGACCGAGTGTGTGTGGTAACAGACGCGGCAGTGAAGTCTGCTCTATTCACCTGCACATAACGCACCCAAGACCAAAAAGCCTTGTTTTTCCTAGAAGGAAAATGATGGATATGATGTCCTGACAGGCTGGAATTCGTGCAACAACCACAAACACAATAATTTACCATTATGGCTTCTCTAAAACTCGATCTAAAACTATATGTCTCTCACTACATCAACACCCAGCAACGAGAAAGCGGCCGCGAGCTCATTTGTTTGCCTCGCGCTACGTCATATGACGCGTTGCTTGCGGGAAAGGCGTATTCCAGAGCCTAGCGCATTTTCATCAAAATCTCTACATCAAATGAGATTTCATTAGTAATTTTTACATAAGTGTTTTTAAAAGACCTCTGCAGACAATTTAAAGTATTAATTCAGAAATAAAATCAACCTGCATGTTGCTCTTTAATTGGTTAAAAAAAAAAAAAAATTGTTGACCTGAATCACTAGTATCGATCTTGCAAAAGTTGCCTGATTTCATGGTATCCACAGCAGACTCTATGTGTTAGGTTTAGTTGTAAAACCAAACAAGATACAAATCATGAATAAAACAGTGAAGTTGGTACCTTCTGGGTGAAGGATGGAATCAATAAGGCCCATATAGCACTCCGTTTTCATGAAACAAGTTGCAAATGTGTTGCCATATATTTTCAATACGATCAATTCACTGCTCTTCTTTTGCTCAACAGATTGGTTTACCACATTGGTCTTTGCACTTTGAATAAGTTAGCATGTTTTACACGGTTGTTACCCAGTTGTGATAGTCTCAGTTATGCTAATGAACGCTACTTATCACTGACAGTAATGCGGTTGATCTTTGCCAAGGCTTGTAAAACCTCTTGGCTGATGTTGCTGAATGTTGAGCCCATGAAAGCGTCACTGCCCAATTTCACAATATATCCTCTTGTCCGTTATCTCTGCTGACAGCTTTACGCTGACAATTACGTCAAATGTGTTTAGAAACCTTTATCACGGCTGCTACAGAAAAGCCAGTTACTCTACCACACAGAAACCTCAAAAGTTTCCCACAGAAATGTGTTTTTAGAATAACAAAGCCTTCCCCAGAGACTCGGCTCGCCACCGTATGCGAACAATTCAACTCACAAGCTTTACAAATTTCAAAGAGAGATGTGCTGTGTTGTTTTGTACTGAAGATGAATGTTTGCCTTGCCTTTTGCTGATACCTCCTCTGCCTCCTATTTATGGAGACGTTTATTTATCTATTTCTCTGAAATCTTTTTTTTTTTGGCTTTTATTTTAAAATATATAATAAAAATCTGTTGATGGTGGAACCATTCATTTGTTTTCTTTCTAGCTTTCCTTTTGCTTTGTACAAACATTGTGCATCTCCTAAACAGGAAGAATTTCAGTATGACATGCTTTCTTAGGGAGAAACACAAAAACAAGCCCAGGCCACATTTCATCCCAAAATCAAAACAACGGAATTGAGAAATTGCCAAACACCCACCCTTCCACCGCCCATATTGTCATTAATGTTGTATAGAATGTTCTATTAAATCAGTAAAAATGTATATCTATATTTTCATTATGAATATATCAATCATTTATAGAAATGAACATGAACATAGGCTTATAGGACATATAGAACATAGGCTTTTGGAGAATGTACCCATTCACCGCTGACAAAATGGGCTTTTTTAAAAAAACTTTGCAGCCAGTAAGGTATTACAAAACATTAAATCAGTACTAGGGTACCTGACTAGAGAAAACCAAGACCAATGGCTCTTGTCTTCCCAGAAACGAGTTAGCATTTAGGCACTCCTGGTTCAATCGTAAATTCCAACTCCTTTTATTTTACGTAAATTTCGTGACAGACCTTGCCTACGTATGATGGTATTTTGACCAGCTGAGAACTAGTTCTGATGCCTGTACCGAACTGTGGTGAGCAACATCGCGACTATGATAAGAAAAACCTACACTATCTCACGACCAATTCCTACGAATTCGATGAATGATTAAAAAGTGGCTAATTCATACTAATTCGTACGACCTCACTTGTACGAATTCGTACGATTTGTCTAAACCCAAGTGATGGGTAGGTTTAGGGGCGGGGTAAGGGGTAGGTCATTCGTACAAATTCATACGAATTGGCCAATTCGTAAAATATGTACGACTTAGCAAAATCGTTCTAATTCGTACGAGTGAGGCCGTATGAATTGTTACGAATTAGTCACTTTTTAATCATTCGTCGAATTCGTGAGATCGGGTTGGAAAAACAGGTACGCTGGATCCTTGATCCTTTTTAGGGTCGCATTTTATGACACCATATTTGTTTCGTTTACATGTCTTTGGTCTAGGTTGCATTCAAATGTCATTTGAAGCGCATCAGCGGTTATTTGGTGTACTCCTGGATTCAGAATCAGATGGCAGCATTTACACTTATTCAAATGAACCACAGATCAATAGCATCAGGGTTAGCTTTAATTGAAATTAACAAGCCGAGTGTGAACACACACTTAAACGATTTTACTTGTCTTGTAAAAGGTAGTCACACATAAGTAGCTAAATGGGACCACAGATGTTGTTGGGAATGTCATCAGCCGAAGAAGTAAACCAGTCTACTTTCACAGCCTCATTTCTTTTTATAATGCCGACTGTATTTTTAAACTTCAAAAGTTGATCATTTTTCAAGATTATCATGATGAACAACATGTGTCAGAATCATAAACTTTTGATCACAGACCTGATTTCATCCAATAATCAAAAGGAACAGCACTACTGGGTTTTTGCCGAGGGAACCAGGGTGAAGCGAACATGCAACACATTCTCACTCACAACTCGTCACATATTGACACTGTGTCAAATTCATTACATTTTAATGTGCATTGTACCCCTTTAGCATATTTTTTTGATGCGCAGGGTACTCCCTTGCTTTCAGTTGTTTGCCTGTTTGTGTCAGATCAAGACACATTTAGAAATAATTTTATAAATGTGGATACTTTCATAGATGTTTTGGAGCACCTAGCCCCTAGCCTAAACCTTCCCCATTCTCAACAATATAAAATGCAAATAAGTCACAGGTTGCAAAAAACTGACCAAAAAAACAATATAAAAGCATTACAAACAACTCGTGTTGCATTCCAAGTCTTCTGAAGCCATATTATACACACATATAAAACATTCAAAAGATACACCCGCACTTTAGCATGATCCAATCGGTCACAAGATGAGAACCAATGGCATTTTACAATGTGCAGTACCAACCCGATCTCACGGGAATTCGTACGAATTTTACGAGGTGGCTAATTCGTAACAATTCGAACGACCTCACTCGTACGAATTAGTACGATTTTTGTGAAATCGTACATATTTTACGAATTGGCCAATTCGTATGAATTCATACGATTGACCTACCCCTAACCCCGCCCCTAAACATAACCGTCACGTGGGTTTAGGCGATTCGTACGAATTCGTACGAGTGAGGTCGTATGAATTAGTACAAATTAGCCACTTTTGAATCACTCGTACGAATTCGTACGAATTGGTCGTGAGATAGGGTAGGCAGTACAGTTAACCTACTATTTGTCCAAAAAATCCTCAATTGTGCTTGTGTCACTATGATTATTTTACTACTCCTGATTGCGTCAGAGCCTCCACAATCCCAACTCTTGATCGGGCTGCCTCAGCTGTGATACCCACGATAACCCATGAGAGCGAGCAAGTGTCACCTTCTGGATTTTTATTTCAAATACTCAAATATTGACAATAGTCTGACTGCAGCCTGTTTGACATTGGGATATCTCTCAATCGGCACAATCTTCCAAAACTCCACGGTTCCTTCCCTCAGAACACTTAAGTCTGTCAGAAAGTTCAATCATTTCAAGCTGAGATGCTGCTTCATCTTCCACTAAAGGGGCTTTTAAAAAGTCTGATTCAGCAGCGAATGGGTTCATGAGAAATGTAATCTTTGGTCCTTGTTGGCGTAGGTTGGAAAATCTGACCTCCAAACTCATTTTCAAGCAGTCTTGCAGTACTCCCGTTTACAACCTCTGCTACTTGTCCACTTGCTTGCCTTCAACAAGGATGGAAAATGTGTTAACTGTCTCTTTTGTAGATGAGTCTTGAACAGCTTGAGTTTGACAAATGTGAAAACTGCATCAGGTCAGACATCTTTAACTTCCCGTCCAGATCCACATTGAGGCCATTTTGCTAATGCAGTATGTTGACCAAAAAAGCCAAGTCCGAAATCCACTGGGGATCACTGTGAGGAACAGCTTCACTGGATTTAAAAGCTAAAAAGCACATTACCTCTTGAAAGTCATGTTACAGCACAGCGAAGAAGCAGAACAGATGCAAGATCTTCATCAAGCTCAGCAATAAGATTTTAAAACTGCCTGTAATTGAGAACTTCAGGAAAACGGTCTTCAGCTTTACACAGCCGTACAAGGCCTTTCCCAGAACCCAACATAGATGGATCTTCATCAGTGGCTATGGCTGTTAGTTTTTTATAATTGCTGATCTGGTTTCTCAACAACAGCCACCAGTTTATATTTCAGGTCAATGCCATGGGTTCTGTTTTTCAGTGACACAATGTCAAGCAGCTCTTCCTTAAGGCGGGCATACACTGTGCGATTTTCGTCCGATTTTGAGCCGAATTCTTACTCGTGCGACTCTTTTTCGTGTCGGACTGATTTTCAGCTTTGTTGTGCGTCGTGCAGTGTTCGTGCAGTGTACAGGGAGAAACGAGAGGCGATTAACCTCTTACGATCGACAATCGGTTGGTCGGATGAATTTCTGGCATGTCAGAAATTTTGGTCGCTCCTCGTGACTATATCGCACTGTTGAAGCAAAGCTACGAACCGATTGCCCTAATCTCAGTGTTTTTTCCCTCACTGCACCTGCGCGAAAACAGAAGTTTAACCATTTCATCTGCGGCAAAAATAAAATAAAAACGAAAAGAGGGAGATCTTTAAGTTCTGTAGTTCAAACTAGCTACAAATTACTGTTGCTTACCTCCAGTTCGTGTTGCAAAATAGATAATATATTACCCACCGTCTTCCAAGCCACCTGCGATGTAACACCTAATTAGTTAATTTGTCAAACAATGTTTTTGAAATAAACCTGTTTTTAATTTTCATTGATGATTAATTATGGCAATGTTCGGACATATTATAGACTGTTAATAGTTATTTTATATGCCTATAATTCATTGTAATCGACCTAAATGTTTTAGACAATTTTTAATGAGTAAGATTATGTAATATTTTATTATCCTCACAGCACGTTGGTTATGTGCTGTGAAAATATTGCGTGGCAAATTAATTATAATAGCGGATAAATTTAATAATAAAATTAGCCTATAGGCCTCCACTAATAATGATAATACGATAATGCTAATAATAATTAAATGCATAAATTGAAAATGCTAAATCATCGTGCTTGCGAAGTTCACTGCCTTTGGGAATCCCAGGCCAACGTAGAATGGAGTGATGTGAAATGCCGCTCAAGATTTATAGAATGGAATATCAAGCAGAATTGTTTTCCATTTCGTTCAACACATTAATCAGGCAGTGTAAACAGCTTCTGTCAGTCAATAGGCCAGCCATGAATTGGGCTTAGCGTCATTTTTCGACGTGCAGGGTGTGTGTCCACCAAAGTTTTTTTTTTTTTTTTTTTTTTTTTTTCCCCAAGGCTAGCATGTGTTGCCGGCTGACCGCTTGACTGCCGTCAAGGAATGAAAGGTCAAAACACAGGCAAACTTAAATTTAGGGTCTTTTATTTCTGACTGTGACCACAGGTTCACAGCATTAACAATAGCTTTGGCTTTTTGGGGTTGAAAATGGTTTAGAAACCAAGGCAAGACAAAAATAGATATAAAAGACACAAAAATTGGAATTAGCTTCCACTCTTAAATCTATGAATTCTGTAAAAGTACAAAACAAAACCCCCCTAAATGTGGCTTTTCTTTGGTAGTGGCCTTTACAAACTCGAAAATGTAAACAATACACAATTCAACATGCATGTCAAAGTACCATATTTTACAATACTTGCATGAAATGTATATTAAACCTCCAAAAAAATCAAAGAAATAATCGACTCACTCTGTATTGACGCAGTCTAGATCTCACAGATGGCCTATTCAGCACTATTTCTCCCCTCTGCATTTGACAATAAATATATCACTTAACTGTTACACAATAAACATCACATTCATATGTTAAACTGTACAAATACTCATTACAGAACAGGTAAGTAATTAAACAAACTTACACTCTATGAACAGTCAATGAACCGTGTTTTCAACATGAGGAGAAACACCAATCACGACCAGTTGTCTTCATCACACATCACAACTCAATCACATCGATGTACTTTTCCCCACATCAATACTAGGCTAATACAAGCTAATATTTTTCACCCTTTTGGTGTTTTATCCAGCTATTACTTGTATATTTCCGAAGCACAGATGATGCAACACACTCTCTGTTAACCGCGCTACTTCAACTCGACTTTCAGACGAGATCTCACCCACTGAAATCTTAAAGGGCCAGCGTCATAATTTAACAGAATTCAACAGGTGTCTGTATACATCATTCACACATTACTAATACTAAATGACATTGTCCCAATTACACATTTACATGTAAGATCCCTTTCCTTCCCCTGGTTACACATATTTCTAAATTATTTTCAATGGAAGCACCACATTTTAAAAACTGCAGTGTGTGTGATGAGACTGAGCGTCTATTTCACCCTTACGTTTGTTGTTTTTTACCGGTCGCTGAGAGTTGAAGAATATGTTCATCTTTAGATAAAATGCAGCACTCATCAACGTAACTTTTGAACCAGCTGTCCAATCACAGTAGAGGAGGGATGGAACAAATACAACACAGACCAACCGCCACATTCTGCTTGTACAACGTCAACAGATGACAACAGCAAGCATAATACATGAACAAAATAATTTTAAACAAGATACAGAGTAAATATTACATTTTTATATAGACAATAGAGAAACAAACTGTGAAATGAGGTACTAAAGAGTCCATGGATATTCCAACACATTCTCATCATGACGCCATATGACATTTTGTTGAAATACTACGCACGTGGCACCCTTTAGCGTCTATATAACACACACTGTTATGGGTAGGTTAGGTCTGGGGTAGGGTCTGCGTCTCATATTGATGCTAAAGGATGCCAGTCACCTGTATGATGCCTTGGGTTCTGCATTATATTGACGCTAAAGGGTGCCATGTGCGTTGTATTTTGACGAAATATCATATGGCGTCACCTACATGACGCAAAAGGAAGAGAACGGGCTCGATATTCCCCATCATAGCAAGCAAAGCATCTCAACTGAAAAGCAAAAAAAACAAAAAAACATAAAAACAAAAACGAAGCACTCATGTGGACATGGTGAGTATAAACCAGGATTTAGCATTAGCATTTAGCATCTATCCCTGTCTTGGCTGCAGCGAGGACATTTTGGTTTAGGTTTCAAAGATGTGCAATCTGTATTTTTCACAAAAGCCATGAAGCTGTCAAGCTGGCCATTTTACATTGTCCGGTGAACTTTTGCTGAAGAAAAAAAAAAGAAGGAATTTCTCTGTCCAGGTAACCCCAAGAAAAAGTAATTGTTCATTTACATATACTACTGATGTAACAATGCACAATGGGTTGAAAGTCAGTAAACTTACTCTTTAATTTTCGTAATCAAACTAAATATACTTTAAATTTTTACTTTTAACTTTTAAACTTTTAACTCTGAGGTGAATTCCTTACAGTGTGAAATCTACCATTAAAACATCTCATTCTGTAGGGCGTTGAAGATGCACCAAGTCAGTAGGATGGGGATAACTTACCTTTCATCCACCCAACACACCCTTCTCTCACTCAGCGAACCTCCAGTACAGTCAGCACTTTGAGCCCCTCGCTGAGCTGTAGTTCAGAGCGAGAGAGAGAGAGATTCCACTGCCACAAGCCGCATACTGTGAGCAAACCTAAGAGAGAAGGCTAGCTAAGCTTGCGCTTTCAGAGGTGCTGGTAAAGAGTGCTGACGCGCTGCTGCTCATTAATTGAGTTTGCACTGTGATGTATAAGACATGGGAGCGTGTTTCAGCAGGGGCTTAATGCTGAACACACAGGGCTTCTGAACTGAGTTGGTTAAGGATGGAGACAGAGGCTGTGAATGATGCATTGGTATTCACTTTTAAGTTCATTAGGTTTGTTCGGTTCTTCAAAGAGGGTTGCTAACAGTGCAGGCATTGGTGTAGATAAGCTAAGCACTTGGATTTCAAACTCAAGATTTTTTGAGTTGAAAATTAATGTAAAACCTTTTTCAAAGAGATTAAAGATAGAGATGGCATAGCCTTCATTTATGTCTATCTACACATTTTCTCTTCTATTTATTAATAATAAAGTTACTCGTTTTAATTTTTGTGCTACTAGTGACACCAATTGGAGTTAGATTAGAAACTGTATCCACATTTCGGTTTCACTATATTTCGATAGTCACTTTAGACGTTCTACTAATTATAAGTAACTTTTCAACTACGTGTCAACTAACTCTCATTAGAGTATAAGTAAATTATAGTAGACTGTCAGTAGACTGTTAGGTTATGGTTAGGTGTTAGGCTTTGGGTTAGGAGAATAAGTTTACTTGTAGTCGCTAAGTTACTCATAGTCAGTTGAATGTCTGTTGAGGGACCAACAAAATGAAGTGTTAGCAGATATTAAGATGACAGTCTACTAATACTCTAATGACAGTTAGTTGACATGTAGTTGAAAAGTTACTTATAGTTAGTAGAATGTCTAAAGTGGACTATCGAAATAAAGTGTTACCCACATTTCAAATACAACCTACTACTCATCAAAATAACATGGTCCTAGTGGCATTGCCAGACCCCTTTTACCATTTTTACCAATTAAATCCCACTGTACTCTTGTAAAATATTACTGACCAACATGACATCATGACTTTTGCGTAAACATACACGCCACTTTCGAGTCAAGTGGCGTATTATTTCTACGCATTTTGAGCTATTCGCGTGTATCCGCGTGTATGCGTGTATGTCTACGCCATTAACGTCCGCGTCATCCCGCGTGTCAGAACACGCACGTCAAATGTCCAGTCATAAATGCCATTAACCCCAGTGACGGTTAAGTTTAGGGATAGGGTTGAGGTAAGACATATCTTTTTTTTCCCTAGGATGGTAAGGGAACAGTCATAAATGCCATTAACCCCAGTGACGGTTAAGTTTAGGGACGGGGTTGAGGTAAGTCCTATATTTATATAACGTTAAGTCAACGGCGTTCATAAACACGCTGAAAAGCGATTATGCGTCTTCATAACACGCCAAAAATGCAAATACGAATTGGCGTGTCATACACACGCTACTTCATGAGATCAGCCTGTACTGACAAATAATTCAGGCCAGTATAGACTGTCCTAAAGATCCCCAGCACCATATTTCAGCTTAAATATCTAACATATTTTATATCTTATAAGTCTAACGATGCTTTCTGCACTGAAAACTCATCAACTGTTTATGTAAAACGCATATGGTTCAAGACCCAGTTTTCCCAGTTATCACTTGTGTGGCTTAACCTAATTTAATTATTTTCAGAGAGTTATTGGGAGCAATTATCTAATATTGCTCAGTTTTTGCTTAATTAACTCAATTCCATTTGGGCTTCTGTGAAAATGGAAGAGCTGAAAATAACTTTTTGTTAATTGCATTTTGATTGTTTTTTGTCAAACCCAAACAACATTGTAATAATCATTTAACAATTATCTAGCGTGATGTACAGGTTACGGTACAACACTGGCTCAGATAAGGTCAATCTCAAATGCCAAGATTAACAGCAACACTCATAAAATATTAAATTATGGCACTAGTCTTCACAATAAACTCAGAACATGACGGTAATTAACCCCAAATGCACAGTTTGAAAGGTAACAGGTCACTGAAAACCATTTTATTGGAGTACAATCATACTTAACAGAATTGCTGGCTTCAGTTCTTTTGGTGAAACTGGAAGTCTTTGTCTGCAGTGCTGTATTTAGAGCTAAAGCAAGCATCACCATTAGCTACTACTGCACAAACATTGATTTGAAAACATAAGATATTAAGATATTTACTGTTAGTTGTAAAAACTCAGTTATTGTAATTAATAAGTCACAAATATTACAATGCATAAAGTTTGTATGATTGTATAATTGTCATTTACTGGCCATTTGACAGTACCCCAAAGGTGGCATGAAATAGAAGTTATGATAGTTTTTCTACCCTATTTTGACAATTCAATGTATGATAGGACTTTGGGAATTCATTGGGAATTGATTGGATGGTTGTCCATGGATAAAGTAAGGAATTATTGACGACAGGCCATTGAAAAATAATGCGGGCATTATTTTTTTGGATAATTCAACGGCCTGAAGTCAATTATTCCGCATATACTACAGTTACCACACCTCAAAACATTGTTCAAATGAGGCATATCAAGACGTTTGTCAAGTTTTTGTCAGCAAGTTTTTAGGTCCTTTTTGTATTTAGTGCCAAAACTCTGGAACAGTCTTCCTAACATTGTCCGGGATACACATTCTGTCAGTTCAAATATAGACTAAAAACACATCTCTTTGTCCTAGCATACACATAACACACTAAATTAGGCTGCATTTTTAGATCAGCCGGAACTGGGAACACGTCCCGTAAATCCTGATGTACTTGGTACATCATAAGAAGGATGGCGTCTACGCTAATATTGGTTTCTCTGTTTATCTCGAGGGACCCTCTATAGTGGACCTGTACCTGGACCCACCTCGACTCATCCTTAAGTGCCGGCCTCATCGACATGACAGCCATAGGCCCTGATCCTCAACAACTCGTCTCTTACGCCGTGATTACTTAGACTTCCAAACAGATGGAAATGGACAAATACTTAATCTTCCGATCCAATTTGACTTGTAATACTGCCCAAATCACACACTGTTCCAGAGGAGTACTGGCCCCCGATTGAGTCTGGTTTCTCCTAAGGTTTTTTTTTTCTCCATTCTGTCACCTCATGGAGTTTTGGTTCCTTGCCACTGTTGTCTTGGCTTTTGGCTTGCTTATTTGGGGACATTTAATATTCAACAATAGATCTGTGTTGTATTGTTTTCATGTTATCACTGTGAAGCTACTTTGATACAATCTGTATTGTTAAAAGTGCTATATAAATAAAGGTGGCTTGACTATTGACAAATCATGTGATCTGTTGAGGAGAAGAATGCGATGCTATTTTCAAAGTTAGCACCCACATAGAAACCAGGGCAACCGCTCATATCATCCTAGCATTGTGTTAGTGAGCTGTCATAGACGATCACATTTTCTTCATAAAATGTAAAAATAGCTCTAAAAATATAATCAAGCTTATTAGCACCATCAGAATGAAACCCAATTAAAAATTCTCTACACAACACATTTCTCAATGCTTGTCTTAACATGATGTTACTGCAAGTAAAAGCTGATTTCCTTATGTCCTTATAAATAATGAGGGTCCTTGAATTGTTTTTAATGTCAGCGGAGGCCTCTTCTACTACATGGCAGAATACACAACACATTGTTCTTTTACGTTAAGTGTTTCATACAAGTGTGAGTTGTTCTCTGGTCCTCCACTGGCGGGAGCTTTGATGGTAATTTGCCATTGGGCAAAACAAGAGAACCGCTGTATCGAATGATTACTACTTTAGTCATGTAAACAAGACTGTCAATGCCATGCCGCCATTGAAATCTCTAAATCCATGTTTTGAGCCGTGAACCATGGGGCCTGGAGCAGAAAGCCGGAGCAGATGATACAGAGAAAGGCTTTGACTGGAGACTTGTAGGGCATGTTTCTGCCTGAATATCTAAAGTCTGGCTTTTGTTTGCCTATACTAAACCCAGATTAGGGGCTGCAATTGGCTAGCCTCCATGTTAGCCTTTCAAGAAACTCTCAGAATAACAATTTATCTCTTGGGCTGCAAAGACCTTCTTCTGAACCAGATGATGTGGTTTCTGCTTGAAAAATGATAAATTACTAACAGCTTCAAGCTTGGTTTACCATGCCTCTGTGAGGGGCAATGAAGGCCAATTGGATGAGCTTTTTAAGCCCCAGAATTGGATCATAAATCAATCTCCTTATGACATAGAAAAGCAGACAATATTATAGATAAATCTAGGGATTATTTTATCATCATACAGATTAAACTTTGCATAGAGTTTGTTTCACAGCAAACTCCCGAGAATCCATGGAAATATGAAGGCAGTATATTATGACCACCCCAAAACAGCACTGACTCACCAAGGCATGAAGTTGTAGGCTGTCCTGTGGTATCTGGCACAAAGACATTAGCGGCAGATCCTTGAAGTCCTTTTTGCAAGGTGGAGTGACTGTGGATCAAACTTGTTGGTCCAGCACATCCCATAGATGCTAAATTGGATTGAGATCTGGAGAATTTGGAGGCCAAAAGCAACACTTTGAACGGTTCATCATGTTCCTCAAACTATTACTGAGCAATGTGTGCAGTGTGGCAGGGTGCATTATCTTGCTGAAAGAGACCACTTCCACCAGGGAACACCATTGTCATGAAAGGGTGTTCCTAATCTGTAACAATGTTGCAAAATTTACGACCAAATGAGAGGCCGGATCCAGGGTTTCCAGCATCACACTCCCTCCACTGGGTTGTCGTCATCCCACAGTGCATCCTGGTGCCATCACTTCCAGTGTAAATGGTGGCCGTCCATGTGATATGATCCAGGGGTGGTGATGACACAGTGGATAAGACACATGCCTTTGGTGTGAGAGACCTGGGTTCGAATCCACTGTGAGATACCTGTAGTCCCTGAGCAAGACACTTAACCCCTAGTTGCACTGTGAGATATATGTGTCCCTGAGCAAGACACTTAACCCCTAGTTTCTCCAGAGGCGTGGGACCTCTGACATATATAACAATTATAATTCGCTTTGGATTAAAGCATCAGCTATGAATAAATGTAAATGTAAATATGAGTGAAAAGAGGAATCATTGGATCAGACAACCTTTTTCCACTACCATTTTGTCCATTTTGTGCCTGTTGTAGGTGCTTTTGATGGTGGATAGGGGTCATCATATACTTTGATTGGTCTGATTGGTCACAGACCCATACTCAGCAGAGTGTTATGCATTTGCATTCTACCACACTGCTACAGTAGACCTTTTTTTGGCTCGGACCATGTGGGATAGCCTTAGTTGCCCTTGTGCAATGAGCCTTGGCTGCCAAACACAGGTAGCAGGTTTGTGGTTTGTCCCTCATTGGACCTCTGTTGGTAAATTCTCACCACTGCTGACCAGCAACCCCAAGTCTTGCAATTTTAGAGACACTCTGACCCAGTCGTCATGCGGCTGATCTTTATTCCTGCTCATTTCTCCTGCATCCAACATATTAATTTTCCGTCTAATCTTCCCAATAACATCTGGGCTAGTTAGGCGATAAACAACAATATTTGCATCACCTGTAACTGGTCATAATGTTTTGGCTCATCAATGTATAGTCATATGTTATTTAAGCAGCAATATCTAAATACGTCCAATAATAGGATGAAGAAATGAGATTGAAATCAACAAAAATAACTGAAACCCTTCTTTCCCATGGCTGGTGAAATAATACAGTCCGCAGAAAACGGATTTCACATGCTGGGATGATTGTTGAATGCGGTCCAGATTTCACCTGCTATTAATTCATCATTTATGATACGTTTTTAATGTCTTGGCATTTGCTTTGTGTTAGAATCTTAATCCCCTGTGTTCTATTTTTCTCAGCTTTGCACATTTCCATATTCACATCTCTTTTTTTCCCCACACTGCTGTCTTGTCTCATGTGCAAAGATGATGCCAGTGGTCTTGATTTGTATCTATGGAAACCTCTAGCCAGTGGTGCTGGTCAACATGAATCTCTTCTCGTGCCATTGTCCATGTCACTGAATAAAACTACAGCATTGTTTCAAATTAGTTAATTTTGCTTAGCTGTATTAGTGTGGATTATATTTAGAATTTGACAAAATATATCAATATTATGTCAAATGCTCTCATTGACGAATGTGAAACAATTAGTTAATGCATTCATGACATTAAGGCAAGATTATTTTGAGTGGCTGCCCTGCACGCTTAATAAACAAACTTCAGCTAGTCCAAAACTCAGCCGCTCGAGTTCTTACCAGAACCAGGAAGTATGACAATATTAGCCCGGTTCTGTCAACCCTGCATTGGCTGCCTATTAAACACTGAATACATTTTAAAATATTGCTGATACTAAGCACAAAGCACTAAATGTTTTAGCTCCGCAGTACTTGAGCGAGCTCTTAACGCATTATAGTCCTTCACGTCTATTGCGATCTCAAAACTACGGCCAGTTGATAATACCTTGAATATCTAAATCGACTGCTGGAACTTGTTTCATGGTTTGCATTCTCGAGCCACCAGGCACTGATGTGTGTGCAAATGAGCGGCGGCTGCGGGTTAAGGGTTTTCTGTAAAACGGTGTCGTGTTAGCGGAGATGTGTCAGAGATGTACATTGGATATAATTGGATACAATAATATATTATTTATTGATAACCTCCTGTGCAGGTTTTTGTGATGTAAAAATTAAAATAGTTCAATTATATCAGACATTTTACACGTGTAAAAGTTCAGAACAACCTTTGCAATGCCACTTCAAACCAAAGTGACACATTTCAGACAAAAAAAAAGATACAAATAAAAACACAACTGCATAAGTGTGCGCACCCTTTTATAATGTGGCTATGTTCACAATTAACTAATCAACAAGCTCAGGTGAAATATTACACACCACTCTTCACCTGAAGTGACTGATTAAGATTAATTTCTTGACATATTGGTTGCATGCTTGAGTCATTGGAAACAAAGAGCATCAGTTGCATTGCCTAGGTTGTATTTTTTACATTAAAGGTGCAAAAGTTCTGATATGATTTATCATTGTTTCAGTTTGTATATCTCAAACAAACAAAAAAAACTTTTTTTTTTTAACAGGGATATATCGACTTTTATAAGCACTGTACACAATTGTCTAGCAATTGTATGCGTCTTTAAAAAATTTGCAAAATATACTTCATCTGCACCATGTAATTTTACACAGTCCAAACTGTGCAAATTGCAACCTTCTGAAATATCCTGTGTGAAGATGCTCCATCTAATATCACTGCAGTAATCAAAGTCTCAGTCAGGGATCTTTGCCTATTAACATTGTAATTTTATGCAAATGTGGTCAGTATAATTACATAGATAGTTTTTAGTTTATTAATGAGATTATTTTCTGCACTTCTGATCATTTATTATTGCTGAAGAAAGTTCAAGAAAGATAAGATGTTCAAAACAACATACAATATTACTGATTCCTGGAGGGTAATTCAGGAAACATGTTATCCTTTTTTGATAAAGGATCTATAATAATCTATCCAATATCTTTCCCTCACACACAACCAACATCCGGCGGCAATCTTTTGAGGCCAATTTGCACTCCTTTAGAGGATGTTTGTATTTTCCAGCTCCCATTATATTTAACTACAAAACTCTTAATGACTGAGAGGAAGCATTTTTTTTCTTTGCATGGGTGAGGTGTGAGTGCAAAAATTCAAAAACTGTGTGTATGTTCTGAATGCGTCAGTGACTGTTTACCCATTACTTTTTTTCCTGCAAGAGATGCAGAATGTCTTGAACAAAGCAAAGAGAAAAAAAATCAATGAAGTTTAGTCTCACTTCACCGTTTAATCAAATCAAAGGCGTTCACACTCTAGCATGAAAACAAATGAAATGCTGAAAATCTGTATACTTTCTTTTTTGAAGGGAAAAAACAACAAAACAAAACCCAGACAGTTTTCAAAATTACGTTTGTGTTTCACAGAACAATTTCCTCCCACGTGCACTGACGAGTGAGTTGAAACTCATTACAATATGCAAAACTGTTATCCACTCACAGCAGTGAGCATTTACTTCCAAGTCTTCATTGTGAAACGCCCATAAAAACCGATCGTTTATGAGCTAGGCTCAAAACTAGGGTAGAAAATAGTCTATTACTTATTCATTTTGATGTTTTTGAATGCAAAAACCAAGTGAACGTCATAAGTTGACCTCAGACAACAATATAATAAAATTTAAAAAGCCAATTAATGACCCCTTTAAAGCAAGGCAGGACCAGTGGAGACAAAGACGACTTGAAGCTGGGCGGGACTAGCTGACTGACAACATTTCACAGGCCAGGTACAGCTCACCCTCAGCAGGGGGAGTGTGAGTGCGGCTTCCCTCCATGCCCTTATACTCCATGAGCACACCCACTGGGATTGACGATGTTGCCAGCTCACGCACCTGGTCAGACTGTTCGTCAGAATCCGGGGTGGTGATTGGCTCTGGTGCTGACATTGTGGCAGGCTCGTGCTCAGTGATGTCCGAAGGGTCATGGGAGGCAGCTGGCGACGATGAACATCGATCCACAATTCATTTTTACTTTCAGTAACAAGCGTTGATTCCTTCAGACTGTGAACCGGGACAAAAAAAAAAAAAGAAAAAAAACCTTGGCGAAAGTCATCTAGTGCATTCTCAAAAAGTCTCAGGACTTTTTTGGCATAATTCCTCAGAAAACTTTTCAGAAGTTTTCATCAATCAGTCCGTTTTCAGCCAGAAGGAACAGACCATGCTCCTTGCAAGCTCACACATCATTACATCTGAATTAGATTTCCTTTAGTTTGCCTTCGGAGTTGATTCGCATTCACACCAGGTGATAAACCTCTACACTCCCTCATTTAACTGACTACATTTGCTAACCACACACATTTGCCCTAAAGTAACAGGTTACATGCACTTTAACCAGAGGAGAAAATCTGTGCTCTCGTGAGTGCTGGAGCCATTAGAGATGATTCTGAAAGAAAGACTGTCCACAGTAGTCCATGTTAAATATTCTGAGCAGACATAGAAAGTCCAGCCCGTCTCATCCCAAAGCATCATATAGGTGACGCTTTTGACATTGCGTCTACATCCGAAGCACATGGCACCCTTTGGCGTCAATATGAAACGCAGATATATATGGGCCAGAAGGAGCCTCCTAGTGGTCTAACCTTAAGACTACCCCAGACCTAAACCTACCCATAACCATGTTATATTGACGCTAAAGAATGCCATGTGCAGCGGATTTAGACGCAATGTCAAAAGTATGACGGCAAATCAAAGTAAAAAAGAACTGAGCGCTCAACTGAGGCTGGAGCGCACGGTAAATGACTTTCGCGAGAGGATAACAGATCCACACGCGAGGAAACAGGGACTCGCGAGCTCATTCATACCATTCGCACGCTCATGTACGCAATACATGGCCTCATGCACACACATGATCATTCAGCCCGTTCTCATCCTTTAACGTCATATAGAACGCGATATGCAAAAACGGCGCTATACTACGCACATGGCACCCTTTATCGTTTATATAACACGCGAACCCAAGTCGTAATAAATCCTTTAGCGTAATATGAGACTACCCTACCCTGCCCCACACCTAAACATAACCATCACACGCGTGTTATATTAACGATAACGGGTGCCATGTGCGTAGTATAGCGCCGTTTTTGCATATCGCATTCTATATGACGTTAAAGGATGAGAATGCGTTGGATCATTCCACATGCTCTTGCGCTTTATCTGCTCTCGCCTGCTGCTTTTGCCCGCTCGAACAATTTTATTTTTGACAGTCGAGGGGCGGGACTCCCCTTTTCCGGAAGATAGATACATTAAAACACTATGACCACCTAACACCATGACCACATTAAACACTATGACCACTTATTAAACCAGCGCAGTCTCATCCCAAGAATTCATATACGTAACTGACGTCTTGGGACGTCTTTTGACCATACGTCAATATCCGCCGTTTTAGGGTACCCTTCAATGTCGGTTAGATGATGTTATCGGATCCTAACCCTACCCCAGACCTAAACCTACCCCTAAACCTACCCCCCATCACCTAACTGACGTTAAAGGTTAAGCGTCAGTTGCATAACGTCCCAGGATCGTCATGTAACTGACGTTAAATGGTACCCTAAAACGGCGGATGTTGACGTATGGTATGATGAGACTGTGTTACTTAAACACAGGCAGACAAAATGACTAGGTGACAATGGCAGCACTCTCAGGCCCCTGTGTGATGGTCTAAAAAGTTTTTTTTTTTGGCCTGTTGAGCAGATAAAGTCATTCATCACATCCGGATAGAGACAAGCTTCACCTTGAATGCACTGTAGAGACAGACAGGACTCGGATTGATAGCACGAAATCATTTCCAGGCGCTTTTCAGGCTCACTCTAGTGTGAAACTAGCACTAAGCCCCGAGACCTGACCCAGAGCAGCACAAAGAAGCAAGAAGAAAACAAAACAGAACAGATATTGTCATTTCTAGAGCCGCTGTAGTTCACAAACACGGATTTCTTACCAAGGAACCTAACAAAGACACCACGCTCTGTTCCAAAATCTCAAATGCATCACGATTTTAGCTTAGCAGCATGCTAACACCAAACTCTATTGGGATCCATTTTGGGTCATGTCGCAAAAGTAACTCTACTTTTGTTGAAGTTGCCTGTTGAGGCTTCCAAATTAGTCAGTTTTGAGGTTCCATTTCACTTTGAAACAGAGCTCGACCCAATCAAATGAATGAATAATACATTTCGGGTGTTATAATCATTGCTCCTTAGGCAGTTGGGAAATTATAAAGGAATATATTCTATCGGGGATATAGAATGGACCATTGCGAAATCCTGAAGGCTGCTCCTTTGTAGCCCTTAAAAGATCCTTGAATTTTTATCGTATACGACAAAGATTTCAACATTGTGAAAACCTTCAGTTCTGAAGCCTCATTAGCAGGAGCCTGCTGGACGATCTTCAATCAAAGTCAGGTTAGATCTATGCAGCATATCGCCTATAATCCATCCAATTTGTTCTGGAGCGTAACAGGAGAAAGAATGCATGGAGGATACCAACGAGTGTGGGGAGCTGCCGCACATTGTTTACACTGGCTTTCATATTGTCCTGATGCTGATAAGGAGCTTAAACTGTCTCCATCGCCACCCCAGAGGATCACTCAAATCAGACAACACGAGCACACAAAGACTTGACTGTGTCTGTCTCCACTTTAGAGAAAACAATGATGATGTAAAAGGAAAAAGGGATGTACTGCAAAGCCTCGTGCACATCCGGAAGCCATAGGGGATGAAAACTGTTGTGCACTTCTTCTTCATCATTTCCCAGAGATCACAGAAAAATACACTTCCCTCCCTCTCCCCCAAATCATTCGAGAAACTCACAAATGGTGAATTAATGATGCTGGCATCTGTGGGGGGAAAAAGGTTCAATCTCCTTTTCTTTCTAAGTTCAATAAGAGAATGCAGAAAAGACCTGACAAACGTGCAAATTCAAACTGACCTTGAAAAAGGGTTGCATGCCTTAAAGGAATAGTTCACTTTTGAAAAGAAAAAACGTTTGCTGATAATTTACTCACCCCATGTCATCCAAGATGTCCATGTCATTCTTTCTTCAGTCGAAAAAGAAATTAAGGTTTTTGATGAAAACATTCCAGGATTTTCTTCATATAATGCACTTCAGTGGGAACTAAATGAAATAACTAAATTCAAGGTCCAAAAGACACTTTCAGTCCAAACTGCAAACTGTTCAAAGGGCTTTAAACGATTCCAGACGATGGATAAGGGTCTTATCAAGCGAAACGATCGCTCATTTAATAAATAAATAACAAAGTTTAAGTTTTATAAGCTCAAATGCTCGCCTTGCTCTGTTCTGACGCACGTTTGCGACTCTCCTGTTCGAACGCGTTCATCTACTACTGAACTCGTTCAACTACTACTTTAAATGTGATGGTGTCAACGTACTCGAAGGAAAGCAAACGTTTTTGCGAGCGTACGCAATGTTTCTCAGGAGGAACGCAAAAGAACACAATAAGTACATTGTACTTATTTTTCGATACAAGTACATAGTACTTAAAGCCACTTAATATAAAGTACGACCAAATATAATTTCAAGAATTACCTGCCTTTAGGGGCTCTGTAAATTCCAACCTCACTCGTATGAATTTGTAATTTTTTTGCTAAATCGTACATATTTTACGAGTTGCCCAATTTGTTAGCCTGGATGCCAGCCCGAACTCCGCCCACAACATTTTTTGGACGGGAAGTTCGGTCTGGACTCGATCCATTGAGGAGAAATTATGAACGGTTCAGAGATCATCGGGCCAATCAAATTGCCAGGGCGGGCTTTATACGATGATTGACAGGTGGTCTTCAGTAACATAAATCCTCACGTCGTCAAAGAGCGCTTGTCAAAGATGAGTGCAGCTGGAGAATTGAGATGTATAGATTCCGCTGTCGCGTCTTTTGTAAAATAAATCGACAGCGCATTCATTTTAATAAACAAACAGAGAACTGCAATCAAGGCATTTGTCGATTGGAAATATATTTTTGGCGTCCTTCCTACATGATTCGGGAAAAGTGTAACTTATCAGCTGGCTCTGACGGTCGCTAAGAAGATGGGACGTAATGAAAAGCCTGTGGTCGTTGTGGTTTCTCCTTTGGTGGCACTCATGGAGGAGTAAGTAAAAGAAGTAACACTCGTTATTTAACTTCTAAAATAAATAAAGTAGGCAACGTTCTGTATTTGAAAACTGCGCTATGCAAAGGAGTTGACTTATGCATTGCTCTGATTGGTTGGTAGGTCTAACGACTATCCAATTGAGTGCAGAGTTTTTTTTTTTTGTCCTGGTTCGGTTACGACACGCCTCATAATTAAATTTCAATTGAGTGATTTCAGACTCATATTCTCATTAGAATATGAGTATGACGAAGTCAGGCTACCAATTTGTATGAATTTGTACGAATTAGCCACCTCGTACGAATTCTTATGAATTGGTTGTGAGATAACATTGGTAAATTCCTAGAAGAGAGACTGTAAATTCAAATGCTTATAGGTTTTTAAAGCAATCGTTTATACTAGTATACAAATTATGCTGATAGACTTGTTTTAATCTACTTCGATTCTGTTCAAGAGCATTTTGTTCTGTGGAATAACAATACCGTTAGCCACTTATTTTTGGACAGGGCTTTTGAGAAAATCACTCAACTAAACACAAACACATAAGAATGTTAATGTCGTCACATTCAACAAGAATGCAGAAACAGGCCAGTGGAGTCTCCTGAATCCTAGACTGCATTAAAAAGACTTTATCAAGCCAACCAAGAAGGACTAATGGAGATGCTTCCAGAAAGTCGCACAAAGAATGGCAGAACAGAACTTTAGCACCAGGCAGATGGGCACATGTTATTTGGCGCCTGAAATCGCTCCCTAAAACCCAGCAGACATTAGCCACACGTTAAATTGTTCCCATGTATTTACATATTCAGTGTGGACTTCCCTGCTGATAATTCTCATTAGGGTCTAATTCAAATATAAATCTTTCATGACAAAGACAGATTGGACATGTTACCCCATGTGGAGTTTGAGGGTGATTTTTTTTTGTAAGCTAAACTTTGCTTATTACATTCAAGACAGAATGTTGAACAGTTGGATGACCAAATACCTGAAGATATTCTACTTGCTGTTTGACTGTTACAATGACTGTGTCTTAACCAACTCACTCACTTTTTTTCAGCACAAACAGCATCTTAATGGAATCTCATGTGTAAGTGATTTTAAATACTCTTCATTAGCAATTTTGTTAACAATCAATCACACGTGCCATGTGAAACATTAGCATTTAACTAATGGAAAAATGAGTGTGTATTCTGTATTTGTGTATTTTAGAGTGGCATCTTCAATGAAATTGTGTGCGCTATGCAAATATATGTGCATTTTATATATGATCTGTGTTGTTTTGCCCCCCAAAATGAATCTTGCAAGATAGAAGGTGCCATACCTCTGTGGTTCCCTTAAGAAAGGTAGCTTGGTTGGTAAAGAGCAGTGGGGATTGACTGCAAGAGAAGTTCGGCTTCCCCTATAATGTCAAAAAAAAGTACTATTGTGTTAACATTTTAATGTTAGAACACGTTCATATCAAAGACGAGTTCGTTCAGAACCAGATACCACCTGCTGGCCTGCCTGATGACTGGATAATTAGATTGCTTTGCATCAGTGCCTCTTTTCTCCTGTAAAACGCATCAGTATTATCCAAACCTCATGCTGACCGAGGATTGGAGCACAGCGGATGCCCCCTTCCAATCCGCTCATGGAAGGAGGTCACAAACAAAAGTCACTGTAGTTGCCTGGAAAAACAAAAGAAAACGTGATTGCCATTCCCTGATTAAATTAGCATATTCAAATGCCAGATTAATTCACAGCACAAGCACTGCACCATCTTCTGCCTGCAATTAGCTTGTTGCTCAAATTCTCTAGTTTGATTTACTGAAACCTCATCAGAAGTGACACATTTCTGTTGACATAATTTTGGAACTTGGGTTGCAAATATTATAGTTGTCAACAGGAAATTAAAATTGAGCCCATTTTCTGTGCTAATCACGGTGGCCGAGAGAGCTCAACGTGCAACTGAAGCAAACACATGCAAAAAAAAAAGCAAAAAAAAAAAAAAAAAGCCTGCAAACAGAAAAGAAAACCATGCAATTAGAAAAAAAACACCTGCAAATGAAAAAAAAATCAACAAAAAAAAACATCATCATCAGTTTCACAACACATGTGCTCCAAATACAGACACAAGCTGCAAAAGTTCACAACCAAATACAGTGGGCGATGAGCGCTCGCCAATCTCTTTGTATGAAAGAGCAAACAACGCATCAAAGACACTCGCAGACGCGTCACCGAGCCCAGAAAAAATATCTAGCATGCTAAATATCCAGAGCTGTCGCATGACTCAACCTCACGTGATGTCATGAGCAACAGCCAATCAGAGCATAGCATCGTTTGAGGTCACCGTGTAAATCTTATTTTTTCTTTTTTTCATTGCGCAAACAGTTTGCAGCACTAGTTTTTGTCTGGCATCCATATTCACGTGTTGTGTTCTTCATCTTCTTCAACTGGGTATTGGCGCGCGTGCTGTTTCGCGTCATTTTCGGTTCGTTTTATCGCGTGATAAACGTGGTTTGTAGACAAGATAGAATCGTTGGGTAACTTAGTTGTTGTTGTCAACTTGTGTAGTGCGATACCTCCAGTTGCGGATCAATCAGGTTGTGTTGTGTCGCTTTTGAAATTACATCTACCTCTGACGCACATGACACCCTTTAGCGTCAATATGAAATGCAGGTATACATGGTTCAGAAGGCACCTCCTAGTGTTCTAACCCTAACACTACCCCAGAACTAAACCTACCCATAACCGATGCTTGTTGTATTGACGCGAAAGGGTGCAATGTGTGTCGGATTTAGACGCAATTTCAAAAGCGTTACCTACTGTATATAACGCCCTGGGATGAGAATGTGTTGGCAAGTCACGTAATGAACCGCACAGTTCAGCCCAATGTTTTAAAATCATGTAGTGTGAACTACATGACACATGAAGCAAACTTTAGTCAGATTGGCTGACTATTCTTAATGAATACAATAAAGCCCCACCCTTTCATGTTCTCTCATTAAATATGACATTTCAATCAGAAAAACATCACATGGTATGAGAGTAATGATTCATGTTAACTAACAATTCCTCAATAGTAACCCTGTTTTATGTACCAGCTGCATTTTTAAATGACACAATCACTGGACATACTAATTAATTACCAACAATTAGTTTAAGCTAACCGCTAAAAATTGAAAGTTCAATTACATTAGTGCCACAATTTAAATTAGATTCCATAAAGTTATTCAGTAGAGGTGAGGTCACCAATTACACATTTACATTTACATTTCATTAAAGGGTTAGTTCACCCAAAAATTATTTTAGTATTTACTCACCCTCATGTTGTTCCAACACCGTAAGACCTTCGTTCATCTTCGGAAAACAAATTAAGATATTTTGATGAAATCTGAGAGCTGGATCACTCCTGCATACTACTCCATAGGCTTCCTTGAGGAATTGAATCTTGCCGGCCTTGAAAATTTATTAAAGACATCGTTAAAATAGTCCAAGTGACTACAGTGGCTCAATCTTAACTTTATCGAGCGACGAGAATGCTTTTTGTGCGCAAAAACGACTATATTTCAACTATTCACTTCCTTCTCTATGAGCCGCTAGTCAGTTAACATAGTGTGATGGCGTAGAGCTACGTCTATGTTCTCATCGTTTGAAAAGAACTTTTCGAGGCCAGCATTTTTCCATTTACATGTCAAGTTCAGGCTTAAGTTACATGTAAAGTTCAGGCTTAAAACCAGTGTTAGGTGCTTCTACATCAGTGTTATTCACTGATCATTTCCCTCTGATTTTAGGTATAAGTTATAGGTAGGGTTAGGTTTAGGGTTAGGGATGGGAATGGTTAAATTTCCATACAGGAATGTTGTTCCAGGATCAACTTAATATTTTGACCCGGGAACACGAAGTCACAACGTCCTACAAAGTCATTGGCTGGTGAGGCAGTGAGGCAACAAGTCTTTCAGGCACAACCGAGGCCTTTAGAGTTGTCACACCTGGTATTAATTGACACCAATCGGCATTGATTGATGCATCAAGTTTGAATATACGTGGACGCAGAGACTGTATACGGTGAAAGGGAAGATTTTCAGTGATTGATGACTTCACTTTTGTCTGTTCCTTACATTAAGTTATTAAAAAACTTCTGATGATTTGGAATCTAAGGCATGGGTTGTCCAGTTTTTGCAGTGATTTATCTTTTGATCTTTTAGAGCTTGGCAGTGTAAACCACCATCCCTTCCATTGTATGGGAAAGAGCAGCTTGGACTTCCCGAAAAGCGTCTCCTCTAGTGTTCAGAAACATGTGGGTGAGTTAATGATGACAGTATGTTCATGAATTTTCAAAAACCATCTGAGCACCCCAAAGTCCATCCCAACACACAAAAAGCATCGGAAACCTCCTGACTGTTAAAAGCTCTCTGAGAGCATTAGTCCTATTCATGTAACATCTGCTTCAGATGCCAGGCACTGATGAGTGGCTGAAGAGCATCCCGCCATGGTTTAGCTCGACTTTCCTCTCACTCCCAGACTATCCATGCTTCACATGCCTGCTGGGAGAGTGTGTTCTAATTGCTGACACCACATCTCTGGGCTCTCGGAAGCATGCGGCCCTCTTTGCGGGGTAGATAATCCATTACCATAAATCAGATGCACTGACATAGACAGGTGTTGCATGAATAATTAAAGGTTGCCACATTAGCGTCCATGTAGAAGCACCCGGTGTTGTTCAGCAAGAGATAAAAACACTGCAAAATTCATGGTTCAAAACAGGCCCGCTCAAAAACACGGATAAATCACGTTTATGCATAGAAATATCCAAATTAGCAGCTAATGCATGCATAAATGGCATTGTTTTGTCTTGCGTTGACCGGTTGGATTGCATCGTCCGTAAGGTTTAGTGGCACTTTTTGAGCTCTTTACTATATATAGGTGGTGCTGTTTTGCACTGTAATTTCACCTTTGGGATCAGTAAAGCCTGTCTTGCAATATGGGTATGAGGACATGTCCCGCAGGCTTTGCCCAGCAATTTTTTCTCTAATTAAAGGAAAGTGGAACGTCACAAGGGCAAGTAAATGATGGCAGAATTATTCCTTCAAGTAGATCTTTGGAAAATGTATTTTGACAGACAACCCCAGGAGATGAACATGTTTTAGAAACCAAAAAAAAAAAAAAAAACAGGCAGGGCTGAAGACAATACGGCAAGCTCCAGGGGTCCCAGCGGTGACATTGTTGAACCCTTCTCTATGTGCCAGGAATCCAATAAGATTCATTGCGTGAGGCACATGAGAGGAACCACCAAGTGCTCCACAACACTGAATGATCAGGAAACAAATCAGAGTAATAATAAAACAGAAGGTCGACCAATTTTCTCGGTTTAAGCTTTCAGTTCTCTTTCGATGGTTTATGTTCTTGTGGAAATTATGCCCTCACTGCTCCGAGTTCACTTCACTCAATTTGTTTGTTTGGAAAATCCTGCGACCTTAACCACAGACAACACTTTTGTCATTCAGAGTTTCTAACATGATGGCATATTAATACTTGTGTAACAGCTAAACTTTGAGTAGTACTGATGTGATCCACAATGACTGATGGATAAATGTCACAGTTCAAATCCTGTGATGTTTCAATTTGTACAGTATACTTATTCCAATGCCATTTGCAGTACCCTTTGGACCAAGTAAACACATTTCTATTTGGAATCTCACTTCAGGAGGTTAAATAACCCGTCAAGATATTGAAGGGCACTACAGGCCAATTGACTGTTTTATACTTGGCATTTACATGTATTTTGTATTCAGATTGTGGATATTCCTTAGATGGGTGACCCCTTGAATGTATTATACTACTTCCGTAATAAGTACTTGTTTAAAATTATACTAAAGTTGACTTTTTCACAAGTGATACTTTCATTTCAAAGCATTTCCATTGTTACAGGACACATAGTTGATCATATATAAAAGCAAAATGCAAGACAGCACTTACATATTATATCATAGGTTGTGTGAACCTAAAACATTAATGAATCATTCAAACTGCTCCCGTCATTTTGGCAATTAGTCTATTAAGTTTCCCTGCTATAGAAACATTCAGTAAAATATGCTAATAGGGTTGAGAAGCGAAGAGAATGGAGTTAAAGTGAGGGAGTATTTGGGGGCGAGATTCCACTGGGCGCCCAGTGGAATAATTCATGGGATATCGATCATTATCTCGGGTGACCAGATCGAAAGAGTGGCGTCTTGTCTCTTCATAGCATTTAAAGAGCAAAATAAAAATAAAGAACCCGCAACACAGCACCTGGTGACTAAAAGAGAAGCTGTACTGATATTAATATCACCTTAGAATTGCCAAATGTTCCAAAAAAAAAAAGATCATCATGGAAAATCTGTGGTACGTATCATTGTAGACAGAACCAATCCCTGTTTCGCATCCAGGGTTACACTTACATCTTACTTTAATGTGGTAATGTGCTTATTGTGATCCAATTATACTTCAGCAGGTGTAAAGAGGCCATTTGAGTCACTTATCTAAACACTTAACATTGAATCCTGAGAGGACAATCATTCTTAAGCTCTCGAAACTCAATTTCTGTGCCCAAAAAACTTTGTTGATACAGCGAATCGATCATAATCGATTCACCCGGCACCTTCTCCTAGAAACACACACACCAGAGGCCTTTTAAAAATATACATCACATTTATTTCAACTGTTACATATCAGCTTTTTTCTTTGTCTACAGAAGTGTTTGGGCACTAGAAGTTGAGTCCAAACCCTTTATCTCTGGTTCATCCGTCAGTCCCCCCTGTTGCCCAGCAACCTTGCTAGTTCTCAAAACCCACCGAACGTAACAAAAATGAAAACGGAAGTTCAAAAACTTGGACGCAGCCGACCGAAACACACCACTGTTCCACATTTTCTGTTTCTCTAAAGGTAACACAATGTACAAAAAAAGCAAGTCTGGAAATAGTAAGATTTTCAGCACTATAAAAATGTTTTTTTTTTCCTTAGTTGTCTCCACACTCTCCACTTGTGGATAAGAAAACAATGCACTTATTTCTACTGAGCTTACTCTGCATTTGCTTGTCAGGCAGCCAAAGGGTCAAATGGATTCAGTAATGTAACGAGGGAAGCCACAGTGGCACAGAGCAGTGGGCGGCCTCAGTGACTGTTGAGAGCTGTTCTGGGCGGCAGTCCCTAAAAAAGAAAAGTCCCTTACAGCTTCGTGGAGATTTTAAACAAATGTCTCCGCACTTTGTACAGCACAATACCACAATGATATCCCCAACAAAGATCAGAAAAGGAAACAAGTACGCCCAGAAAAACAAACAAACAATGGAGTTGTCTGGAATTGGTGGCATTTCTTGATCCTTGGAAAAGAAGTACTTCCCTTTGGCTGGCCCTTAGGTCCTGATGATGGTACAGGCCAAAGCAGGCAGTCTGTGTGGAGGAGGGAGAGCCCATTCCCTTTCACACAGGGGTGGTTGGGAGTGGTCGTTCGGTGGAAGGCGGAGGACAGGTTTAAAGGAACAGTACATGACTCAGTAGCCTCACAAGGAAAAAGTAGGCACCAATAATGACAGAAAAAGAGCAGTCCATGCCAAGCCTGGAGCAAGATTACGGGCAGAGAGCTGCCCGCTCTTTGCACGCACTCCTGGAAGTGAAATAAAAAAGAGAGAAATTAGATATGGATGCATAATTTATCTTCACTTCACCACTGAAGACTTGGCAACCAACTTCTTCCATTCCTCCCAGTTCTCTACTTTCCGTTCTCTACAGTTCTCTACTTTGTCACTCAGCTCTAGACCTGTCCACTCTCTATTGTTGTCTTCCAATCTCTTCCTCTTCGTCTACTTCCCTGTACTGTGCCTTGTAATATTGTATGGGCAAGTCCTGATGATCTTGTGACGTACCAGTTTAGCTTACGTTTTTTTTACTGACTATAGGAGATCTTCCAACCCGATCTCACGACCAAATCGTACGAAATTCGACAAATGATTAAAAAGTGGCTAATTCGTAACAATTCATACGACCTCACTCGTACGAATTAGTACGATTTTGCTAAATCGTACATATTTTACTAATTGGCCAATTCGTATGAATTTGTACAAATGACCTACCCCTTAACCCGCCCCTAAACCTACCCATCACGTGGGTTTAGACAAATCGTACGAATTCGTACAAATGAGGTCGTACGAATTAGACACTTTTTAGACACTAATTCGTACGAATTGGTCGTGAGATAGCGTAGGATCTTCATATGCCCCAATGGCGCTCTCAATTCGGGCTTTCACTTCTACATTGGTGATGTGGTCTTTGTAGGCGATGCCAAGAAGTCTGCAAAACCATCTCATCTCCACCGCCCGAATCCTTCTCTCAGTATCGGATGTCAACGTCCATGACTCACATGCGTATAGGAATATTGACATGATCAGGGAACGCATCAACCTGATCTTTGAGCCAATGGCGATGATATTGTCGTTCCAGATGACCTTCAATTTGTTCACGGTGGCTATGGTCTGTGCTCTCCTAGAGAGTATTTCTGGCTTAGATCCTTCATCCGAAACAATGGCTACCACATTCTTAAAGCTGTTAACATTCTCAAGCTTCTTATTGTTTATTTTGATCATAATTTATAACTACATTCAAAAATGCATGGTTTTTCAACCCAACTTTGGGTCAAATATGGCTGCTTGGGTTTGTCCATATTTGTCAAACTGAAAATTTGAAGTAAAAAGAAAACCAGCTTAAGGCCATTGCACACTCAGTCCAAACTTTTCGCATGCTTTTTTTTTGTATTTATGATTCGGTGGCTCTGAATAGCTGGGTTTCAGTCACGTGATTATGATGACGCGCGGAATTCAGATGTAAGGCCGGGAGTGAAGAGCGCAATGGACGAGATGGAGGAAAGTCTGTACTGTACTACTTTACACGGTATTACAAGAGAAAGATAAACAAAAAATCAAACATATGTTGGACGTGATCCTTACGTTATGAAGAGGAGCGATTTTTCAACTGAATAACGATTTTCCTGCCATCGAGGCAGTAGATATCAGCAACTACCTCGTTTTACAGACATACTTTGACTTTACAAAGTTCGGAAACGTTAAACGTTACACAAACAGTCACTTAAGTTGTGTTAACTCACCTTTGACGACGTGATCACTAACGTTACACACACAGGCATTTTCCCATTCGGCTCCCCCCGACCACAGACGTAGGTTTGCAAGCTTTTTTTTTCAGAGTTTTTCGGTCAATTTCTTGCATTTTCCCCCTTATGAACGACAACTTTTGGTACACGATAAAAACTCCTTGTAGTTTGATCGATTCAAGTAACCATAAACGACGCAAAACACAGGCAGTTTTGAGTTTGTTATAGTGCTATAGTGCAGCAAATCACTTCCTGCCCTCCATTTGTATTTCACGCCATGGTAACGCAGTGGCGTGACGTCATATGAAAACAAGCTATTGTCAAAACACCATTCAAACTGCTTGCTACGGATGCGAAAAACAAAAAATCAAATTCATACGCAAAAGTTTTGGAGGCAGTGTGTAAGCATGATTGACACAACGTGAGGTCGTATTTATTTTTTAAAGTGCAAAAATTTCGGACGCGAATTTCGGACTCAGTGTGAAATGGCTTTAGTCTGGTAACCACAAGGGTGTGTGTGTGAATAAGAAACCAGTTTCCTGCTCTACTAGCCCATTAGTTCTCGTAGTATAACATTGAATGGCGAACTTCTCTGTACTTTTCAGATGGAGGAAAACATATTTGGCTGTGTAGGTGTGTGTAGGAAAGTTAATCAAAAAGGAATTAAGCGAAAGCAGTTGAGCCTACTAACCGTACACATCCTCAAATCTGAGGAAAACCACACTGGGAATGTCGACCCGAGCTATTGCTTACCTGAGGATGTGAGCACTCTGACCTGAGCGCTGGCGGCTCCTTCACCTCCTTCACTGACTGCACGCACCTCGATGATGTATGTCCCCCCCTCGGGTAGAGTCAGGACAACGGCTGAATTTGGTGTCCTCATGACTTGGCTGTGACCCCGTCCCTCCTGACGCAGTAATACCTGCGTTGAAGAAAAACAACCTTCAAATACGTGCAGTAGCATTGAGTTTCACTTTAGATTCACAGTATCTGTGCGATACCAACCTTGTACCCAATGACTTCTGACTCATTGTCCCTTGCTTTCACTGGTTCCCAAGATAGAGAAACATTGTTCCCCTCTTGGATCCACATCAAGTTGCCTGGGGGTAGACTTGGGGCTGAAAAGAGAGAGAGAGTGAGAGAGATAACAAAAGAGTAAGATAAAAAGCTCATTTACTGAAATGAGAAATGATCACATATTAATTGGAATATAAAAATGATAATCTTCCTCTCAAGGTCCATTTCTGTTCATACATCCTTCTAGATAGCACTATGTTGACAAAGTGTGTCAACTCTATAACTCGCTGTCAGAGAGATGAAAGAGTGAGAAAGAAAGCGCAGCTGGTCTCATGTATTTGCGGAAAATGAACATTGGAAGCGTTTCAGATATTTCAGTATCGATCTGTATTGACTAATCTTTATTTTTGGACATAAATACGATTTGATAGAGAGATCCTATCAGACCCTCATTACTGTGTGCCAAGGTTTAGTAAGCCTCTTAAAATATCCCAAAATTTAGTATTATATTTTATAGGTTAGTATGTCATGTTGTTGTGCAATTCTTTACACACTAATGCTATGTATGAATTATTCATGACATTTGTATATAAATAAATTATATATATATATATATATATATATATATTATTACATTTTACCTCATGATATTTTTAAGAGTTACTGCACAGAAAATGCAGCTGGCAGAAATATAAATTCCTACGAGCATACATTTGAATTTGTTTTAATTGTAAAGTTTATTATGTTCACATAGGTATTGCTTGGATGGAACTCACCATTTTTCTTAGTGTTGATCTTAATGGCTGAGCTGGCTGGTCCTTGGCCAACGCTGTTGAATCCCTTCACAGAGACCAGATACTGTGTGTTTCCCTCCAGCCCGGACAGCAGCATGGTCGTCTCATTCCCCGTGGTCCTCTTTTTCTTCCCCGTCTCCTCCTGCTCAATGTCTTTCCAGAAGCTCACCTGTTCCCACAAAGACAATTAGCCATTCATTCGTTCAAGATTTTTTGAAGTGATATAGAAAATGAGATGTCTCAATATGAGAGTATGAGAGTCGCCAGTTTTATGTAATATTGTGTCATTTGATTTAAATAACTGTCATACATTTTGCATTAATAGAATAATAGGCAAGCATGTGCTATCTCCTGCCGATAAATTACGATAATCTTTCTCAACTGTGGTATTTCACTGCATAGAATCATTTCCTTCATTCAGAAGGCACATCTGTTATCTGTTGAGAAGACAATAATGAAGAAAAGTTAAGGGTGAATGATCATGTATGTGGCTCTGTTCCAAAACCTAGTGAGCTACCTACTGTGTACAATAGCAAGCTTTCTTGCTGGGCACATACACAGACAGACGTGCAGTAAAAAGGTGACCAATAGTAATGATTTATGAAAAGTCACGAAATATGGAGATACAAGGTTGTTGTCATGCAGAAACCTTGCATCTAATTGATGACTAGTCTATTCTTGGACTCGTTTATCATTCAACGAACGAAATGAACGAATTGACTCTGAAAAAAGATTCGTTCATTTTGATGAACGAGCTCCAACAGGAGAGTCACAAACATCACAGAACAGAGCAAGGCGACCATTTGAGCTTATAAAACTTAAACTTTGTTATTATTTTTTTTAAATGAGCGATCGTTTCGCTTGATAAGAACCTTATTCATCGTCTGGAATCGTTTAAAGCCCTTTGAACAGTTTGCAGTTTGTACTGAAACTGTCTTTTGGACCTTGAACCGTTTGGTTACCAGTGAAGTGCATTATATGGAGAAAAATCCTGGAATGTTTTCATCAAAAACCTTAATTTATTTTCGACTGAAGAAAGAAAGACATGGATTTCTTGGATGACATGGGCGTGAGTAAATTATCAGCAAACATTTTTTTTTGTTTGTTTTTTCAAAAGGGAACAACTCCTTTAATTAGATTGTTCTAAACTGACATTTGGGGTCAGTAAGATTTATTTCTGAAATAAATTAACACTTTTAGTAAGCAAGGTTGCTCAAAAGGTACAGTAAATGATTTCTATTTCAAATAAATGCTGTAATTTTGAACTTTCTATTCATCAAAAAATCCTAAAACAGTCTTAAAACTTTGAAAATAATAATAAAAAAAAATGTTTTGAAAAAAAAAATGCCACAAAACCATTTATTCATTCATCTCTCTCTCTCTTTCTCTCTCTCTAACCTCGTAGCCTTGGGGTCTTCCAGGGCCAGGAATGGGCGGCTTCCACATCACTTTAATTTCGGAGGATGAGATGGCGAACGCCTGCACTTCTGAAGGAGGCTCCCTGGGTTCTGCATTTAAAACCAGTACACTTCAGATTCCTCAGCAAATAACACATAAAACACATAATTAATCACTCTATACGCTAGCTACTCGGCAAAGTCACATTTCATCAGTATCTCTTATGCGTCAATAACAGTCAGAGCGAAGAGTTTAAGGGGATGTAAATGGTAAGTTGTGAAGCCCTGTGATCGTGAGTGAGAATCCTGCTGTGAGACTGAGAGGTGACAGAGACCCATTAGCATCCATCATATTAGCAGCAGTCATGGGAAACAGCGCTTTCATGGTTACCGTAAAATCAGCCCGACAAAGTGTGATCATGTACTGAAACTGTTTGGTCCTCTTGATAATCTCAGGGTGGGCAGTGAGGCAGTGAATGTTTTCTTTAAAGGTCAAAAACATTCTTAAAAGTTATTTTTGGTCATAAAACCCACAACTGAGATTAAGTAAATTAAAGGGATAGTTCCAAATTCTCTCATTATTTGCTCAATGTCAAGACCAACTTCAAAAAAAGGGCGCAAAAGCATCATAAAAGTACTCTATCTCCCGGTTCCACAGACAAGGTTCATGTCAGGCTTTGTCACGGCAGTCTTATGAAGAAAGAGGACCCAGATTCAGAATGACCAAGGGATTGAGTTGTATTGAAAAGACAAGGCACAATAGGGATGGTTAGGACTGATAATGACCCAAATAGTAGGACAGGGCAGTCAACAGGAGAAAGGGAAGACAGATGAGATCCGACCCGGGTAAAGCTTGGCAGGAGAACCGAGGAGATGGAGAAGCACCAGATAATGACAACACTGCAGATCAGGCAGTTGTTTGAGGAACCAGAGGCTGGAAACTTTGAGCTGCAACTAGAGTTGTATCAGTCTTACTGCCTGGTCTAGGGAGTAGCAGCCAGGGTGGATCAGGACGGAGGACAGGTACGAACACAACAAGACAGTTCTTAATCTAAGATTTGTCTGTGAAATCAGGACAATGTGACTCATGGACCATTTTCTAAGTCTTCTGAAACTCTTAATATCCCCTCTAGCACTTCTTGACCAATTTGAATTGTTCTTTTGAATCAGATATCTTCAATTAATCAGTTATTTCAATCAGTATGTTGAAAGGTTTTGCTTTATGTACGTTTTTAATCGGGCTGTCAAACGATTAATCGTGATTAATCACATCCAAAATAAAAGTTTGTGTTTGCATAATATATGTGGGTGCACTGTGTATAATTATAATGTAATTTATATATATATATATATATATATATAAATACACACATGCTTGTATATATTTAAGAAACATTTTCATGTATATACTGCATATAGATTTATATTATATATTAATATAAATATTTTATATATAAATAATATTTTTTTCTTAAATATGCATGCATGTGTGTGTACTTATAAATATATACTAAATAATTATACGCAGTGCACCCACATATATTCTATAAACACAAACATTTATTTTGGATGCGATTAATCACGATTAATCGTTTGACAGCCCTAATTTTTTAATCATTGCTTTAGTCTTTTGCTTGATTGTAATTTTAACAGTAATTTGATATTTGATGATATATTACATCAGTTAATATATTTTAAATGTATGTAAACTCCATAAAATATTTTTAGATATTTGGAAAAAAATACAGTATTCAAATACAGTATACTAAATATTTCAAAGACAACATAAATAATGATGAAATGTTATATAGAGATATACTTATGTCCTATTTGAGAGGATCAGAAAAGTACTGTAAAAACAAGGGTTAAAAAAAAAAACGGTAACGCTTCCTTTTACAGTCCAGTTACCCATGTAAATACTATGTACTTATTTTAGTAATTACAATTACTGGGTAATAACTAGTACTAACCCTGAACCTACCCCTAAACCTACCCCTGTTCCATGTACTTACCTTATATTAGCCAGTACTTTCTAGGTAAGTACTGTACTGTAAAAGGAACCATTACCAGAAAAACATTACATCCAGTTTGCAGCACTTAAGTATATTCTTTTAAAATGTATTATTTAATACTTATTTTAAAAAGTATAATAAGGGTGAAATAGTTTGAAACTCTTATTGTGTGTACTGTATTTTGGATTTTGCTTCACTGCTATACGGTAGTACCTGTACCGCAGAATTTGGACACAATCTCGGACTGTACCTCCGTCCACAGCCCTGGATTAGTTGTCATGTGATGTACTTCAAAGTGCAAAAAACTCGGTCTGTGCCGTTGAGCCGCACGTTATTGAAGTTATATAAGACAGCAATAAATCCCATCAATCAGAGCCCTGCGCACATCTGACCCTCACCTCCTTCTGCAGAGAACACAGTAACCACCCCGCTGAAGGGCCCGTCTCCTTTATTGTTATACACCCCCACGCGCACCTCAAACGGGGTGAGAGGGGGGAAGGTCTCGTCTCTGTATTTATAGGTGGTGGAGTCTGCTGAGGTCACCATTTTCTCTTTCCATCCACGTGTGCCGTTGGCCCGGAATGCCACGATGTAGCCGAAACCTTCTCCGTTTTGGAATTCTTCTGAGACAGGCTGAGGACGGGAAAAAAGGAATTATAATATGAACCCTGGAATGATTTATTTTAATTTAACAGGGTGATGATGTTGAAAAATAACATTGTTTGCACTCATTCTGAAAATATCGCTCAAGGAGTTTGCTTAGGTAAAAAAAAAAAAAAAAACATTTCAACAATAGGATCGGAAATTGGAAGAGGATCCTAATAATACACAGCCAGCTGAGCTCGGTGAAATGAGGGGAAGGTAAACGGCTATGCAGAAGGTCATTTATAAAGACTTTTGGCTTGGAATTATCATGAATATGGAGTATGGCCAATTATTCAGCACAATTTACCTCATGTGTAATATGTAAAAATTGGCTTCTTCCAGGTCTGCTTAGATTCTGACATCTTTGGTAAGTTTTACATCATTTTTGTAGCTCTGCAGGTGGTTGTTAAAAAATAAGCAAAATTCAAGTTTAAAATTCAATCATGTGTTATGTAACCAATGAACTGGTTGCTGAATGCCGAGGGAACTGAATGCTAAATGCCTGTTATCTTAAAGAGTCAATATAAAATCAAAATTGAGCCCATCTACAATCTTAAAAGCTCAGTTCACCCCCCCCCCCCCCCCCCAATATCACTTATTATCTCATCATTCCCAATTCATAAGACACTCATTCATCTTAGAAACATAAATGTAGATATTCTAATGAAAACTGACACCTCAAAAAGTTAATAATGAGAAGGAATCCACATGAATCGAGCAGTTTAAGTTTTCTGAAGACGCATTCGCTTTATGTGATGAACATATTTTAGATAATCACTGTTGATATTTGAAATCAACCCAAACAAATATAACCTCTTGCTTGATTGTGATATTCCACTGACTCTCTCTCCTATCATGAGTGGACACGCCCCCTACTGCTGACTGGCTACTAGTTTGTTGTGGTGCTCGACAGCATTTTTCAGAAATGGCTTACTGCACCTTTAATTTAAGATTTTATTCATAACAGATTGATGCACATCTATGGAGCTCATCAAACATGATAAATGGATAAACGATACTTGCTTGATGCAAAAGAACAATTGGTTCTCAAACATCAAGTTTGAGCTTTATGAACTTTTTAAAACGTCATAGTTTTGAGTGAACTTTCAATGGAAGGGTTTCTCAGGTTTCAATAAAATATAATTTGTCCCAGAGAAATTTCTTCTGCTTGTGTTTCATGAATGAACTAAAAATACATACATTTCTTGCCCCTAGATTGTAAATTTGTGTTTACCACAAATCCATATTTATTTCAAACACAGTTTTTAAAAAATAAAATCCAGATTAAGTTTAAGCTAATTATTATACATAGCTAGTTCAGTTAATTATATATGATTGGATATGTTTCCTTTTGAAAGAGGCTATATTGAAATATTGAAAGGGCTAACAACTCACCTTTTATTTGATGGTTTACAAAACAGCCCAATTTTACAACCTGTTCAATATTTTGCTGAGCAAAAAAAGCTCTCTTTTTCACCACACAGCTTCAAAAACACACTGAAGCTTTAAATATGCATCCAATAAATAGTTTCAATTTCCATATTTATCCAGTTAAATTAGATCTTTTGTTATGTCGGTTCCGAGAAAGAAGCAACACTAAATGGCACAGAATTACATCAAAATGTCAGAGAGTCCCAAATGAATCCTGGAGATTTTCAGTTGTAATGAAACAGATCACTTGTGAATGTCAAGCGCTTGATGATGAGCCTGAACAAATCAATTAAAGATGCGCTAATCCAACATATTCAAGACCCGCCACACAGCGAGAGCTCGCCCGTTATTCTGTGAACCATATCAATGTGTTTTCAAAGGGCTTGGTTCATGCCCTTGAGTAAATAAGTTGTGTGGGTGACGACATTTTGCGAATAACGAGTCAAATATCAATTAATGCAGAGCAATGTATGTAAATAAGGAAATCACCTGTGATATTGAATGGTATATTTTACCGTACATTCTTCTCTAGACTGAAGTTCTTAAACACTTCACTGTTTAAATTTTCTTCAAATGTATAGTGTGTGTGTGTATATGTATTGGCAGTGGAGTTGTGAATATATTTCACATATAACTCCTTTGCCTGTGCCTGGAGTTATATGGGATTATACAGTGTATATATATATTACACATTAGGGCTGGACGAAAAAAAGGCCAAAAAAATTGTCATAATATATATATATATATATATATATATATATATATATATATATATATATATATATATATATATATTTCTTTATTTCGAAAACTCCATTAGCTGCACACGAGCCGCTACTCTTCTTGGAGTCGATTCAAAACAACATGCCGCTTACAAAACTTTTACACCAATACTCATGCATTACATTTTGCAAAACTAAACACAAATAGAATTAAGAGTAAAAACACAACACTCCTACTCATCCATACATACATCCAATACAACATACACCCATATACACAACCTAGTTAATTCTAAGATATGAAATCAATTTTTACACAAATACATTTATACACTTTGGCCATAATACTGTACGCAATAATTTATAGTGTACTACAATTTAGCATTCGCAATACATGTTAACTCGTAAAAAAAGAATATATATATATATATATATATATATATATATATATATATATATATATATGTGTGTGTGCTTGTCCTCAGTAGTCAAGGCAACAATAATCAGACACACCTGAATTAATCAAGTTTGGCCAATAATTGCAGGCAGGAAACTAGGAGCTGGCTGAAGTTCAGGAAGTAGTGCAGCTGTGCATATAGCCTATTGTGGTTTTAAACTTTAAACAAATCTCAGGTGGAACATTTACACATTTCCTTAACAAAATAAACATTTTAATAGAAAAAATAGTTCCTTATTTTCTACATGTGCTAATGGGGAACACTGTTTCATGTTTTAAAACAGGTTTTCGTTGCCTGACTTCAATGGCACGTATCTTCAGCACAGTTTGCAGTGCAGGCTGTCAAATTTTAGTTACATTTGTAACCATTTACATTGTGAGTTTATATAATCACAATTATGACTTTATGTCTCGCAATTCGAAGTCAAAAACTCAGATTGCAAGAAAAAAGTTAGAATTGCTAGAGACAAAGTCATAATTGTTGGATATAACAAGCAACTGCGAGGGTGAAAAAAACATGAATTTCGAAACAGAAAGTAGCAGTTACCTTTTTTTATTCGTGGCAGAAACAAGCTTCCATATAAAAATGAATTCTTAAAGATTGCAGCATTACTAACATGCTATAATAAAGACTTAAAGCACTTTCCCTGCGATTACTTTTCTAGCTGACCTCTTGCTCAATGCGTTGAGTATTCGCAATGTGGTTTCGCATTCTGTTATCTATGCTAAAACACCCAAATTATTCTCGTTCTGGAAGGTTGTATACAGTCTGCTGGTCACATGAGTTGATTTTGCCTGTCCAGCTGCTGACAATTTCCTCGCTGCTTTTTTTTCAAAACAGATTTGACACAAGCTTGATGTTTTTCTGAGGACGAGATATCAGAGTCTGTCTGCGACACCTGCTAGGCATTTAATGGAATGGAATGCAATCTATTAAGGGAGATAGAAATTTAATTAAAACGTAAGCCGGCGGAATTAAATCTTAGGCAATTTTAATAATCGACAAACACCTGTACTCTCCTCTCTTTTTGGCAGCGAATCTGTCCATCATGCCAAGTTTTGACTGATTTCCAGCCGCTTCTGAAATTATCACGTCCCTTGGCGGCACCTAAAATAAGATGCAGACGGATGATGGGAGAAAAAAAGGCTGCACCTTCAAATTAAATACTTAAGCACACGCTTTTACTGCTATGACTGTGTAATTAACTCACTCTACTGTTTCTAGGAATTGAATTAACAACCCTTGAATCAACATTATTAGTGCTGGCTGAGATTTTCTGCGTGGGGTTGACCAATAAATGGCCTTTTTGAAAAAGGAAAAAAATCAGTTCTTCTACAAAATGAAGTGGAACGTGCATCTAAAAAAGCCTGTTGGGCGAAGGAGTGGCACCCATGGTGAAAATGAAATCTGCTGGCGGTCTGATATCGGCACGCTTGGTGTGCTGCGGCAGGCATTGAATAGGAAGTAGGGCAACTGTAATGGTCCAGTCCATTGCTCCTGGTGCCCATAGTAATACTTTTTCTCTCTCTGCAGACACTAATGACTAGACGGGGCGAGCTGTTTAGTCATTCATCCTGTTTAATAAGCAGTGCTCGGCCCAGCCGCTGTCTTCCACAACCACCCAGAGATGATTGCAGAGGCAGCACAGAAGCCAGGTCCACGTGGCACGAATGCCAAAGCAGCACAGCATCTTCTCTAATACACGAATATATCGATTGGAGATGCAGAGCCAATTCAGTGGTTCTAAAGTGGTTAATCGGGACGCAGATAAACAGGGTGGAGCTAATACGGCTATATGGGACAGTGCCAGAGAGGACGACACAGATGTTTACAATGAGGAGGAGGCTATGCACACACAATCTGTTTTCTGGGATTGACTCTTGACTTTTGATTTTTTGACACACTGTACTGTACTGGAGTTGGTTTGTAAATAAATAATTGTAAAAAAATGGTTGTAAAAAAAAAAAAAAAGCCAAAAACAAAACGGTTTTCATATTTAGTTCATTGCTGCTGTCACTGTGTAATTAATATAAAATAATGCTTTCTAGTTGTTGTATTCATTGTAATGTTGTGGTCAATTTAAATAATTTACCCTGTGTTTTGGTGCCAGAGAAACTAATTGACTATTTTAACAACTCAGAAGAGGTAGTGTGCCAAGCCACCTGCTACTCAAAATTAAAAGCCCAAAACCTAAAAGTCAGATTGCAATTATGTCATATTTGTTGTCATGTCTCAGTCCACATTCACATTGTAGTCCTTATGAAACCTTAAAAAAAAACTATAAATAAATATCTACATATTTTGAACATATTTTTTTCTTTTTAAGTCAATATATTTCTATAGTAATAACACCATTGGACTGTTTAAAAACAAGCAAGCAATACTAATATTAATAATTAATAATAAAATAACTACAGAAAAATTACAATTCAGTACCAACATTTAACCAGCAGCAGTCTTAAAACGGATCACATTGTATGATTTTAGTCACAATTTGGCTGTCTGAGACAAAATGAATCCTAAAAGATTCCTCTGTGATCATATGACGAAATCTGAAGTCTTTGATAGCTAGCAGTGCTAATCAGCACTGTGATCATGCGTCAATAATACAGTGCTATATTACAGTCAGTGATTATTACAACTTACAGTCGTTTTAGAAGGTAGGTCAAGCCTGTCCAAGTCACAGGGCTCAAGTCCGAGTCAAGTCGCGAGTCATTGTTGTCAAAGTCTAAGTCGAGTCGCAAGTCATTTTTGAATATGTCAAGTCGAGTCGCAAGTCATCAAATGTGGGACTCGAGTCCAAGTCAAATCCGAGTCATGTGACTCGAGTCCACAACCCTGCCACGCATTACGTAATCATGTTGAAAGGTCCCGCGTGTTCCGGTTCAAAAATATAGGGTAGGTTTTTATAAATGGCATAGTCTTTAAACGTTCCCTTTGTAAACACTTGGTCGGTACTTCTGCCTTTGTCAAGCATGACCTTTCAACATGATTATGTAATGTGTGGCGCATCACAGCTAGTGCAAGGTGAGCATTTGTGGTTAAAAAAGTATATAAATGTTAAAATTGCTGATCGTTTTGCGAGATAAGACCATTATTCCTCTGCTGAAGCTGCACTGAAACTGCAATTTGGACCTTCAAACCATTGTACCCATTGAAGTCCACTATATGCAGAAAAATCCTGCGATGTTTTCCTCAAAAATTTCTTTTTCTCTTTTTGAGTGAAGAAAGAAAGACATGAACATTTTGGATGACATGGAAGTGAGTAAATTATAAGGACATTTTAATTAGTGAGCCAATCCTTTAAACTATTTTTCCCACTTTCTTTTTTTAAGAAAAGCCATGGTCAAAATTATAGCTAAAGAGTGTCTGTGGCAAGAAAGCAAAACCAAAAGCTGGGGGAACGGTGTGAGGTCGGTGTCGCGTGAGCTAACGCGCGTCATAAATGCCACACCAGCATCGAGTTACTCACGGAGAAGCTACAAGTGGATAAAAGGAGGAGAGACGACAGTGAAGGATGAGAGAAAACCAGGCCTGCACTATTTATGTGTTATATGTTTTATTGTGTTTATATGCAGCAGTCATCCAAGAGGGGCTGTCGCTTTAGTGTCGTTTTGTTGTTTGTTTATTTTAGAATTAAAGTATTACGTTAAACGTTCTTCAGTTTCCCCCTCCTCCTTCCCTTACCAACGATACTTGCTACATTTTCTTAGTTTGCTAGCCACCAATTCTATTCCGCAGTTCACTGTCACAGAACGTGTCACAGATTAACAATGTTAAACTACAGATGACTCTTCTTGTGTGTGTCCGTTTAAAGACAACTGAGATTGTAACATGGCTTACAGAAGGGATTGTGTTCGTACTGTCGTAAAGGACTATTATAAATCGTACAGTATGCACCAGGCTTTAATTTGTCTTTCAAACCATAGACCTTTTATATTGGCAAAATCCAGGAAGACCGTAAGGCTTTCGTTTTATTGACAATAGATTTATAACAGCCTGTTCTCATCCCAAGGCATCATCTAACTGACGCTTTTGACCATGCGTCAACATCCGACGCATACGGCACCCTTTACCGTCAATATGAGATACGCCTCCTAGTGGTCTTACCCTAACCCTACCCCAGACCTAAATCTACCCGCGTCATCTAACTGACGCTAAAGGTTGCCATGCGCGTCGGATTTAGACGCATGGTCAAAAGCGTCAGATAGATGACGCCCTAGGATGAGCGTCATCTAACTGATGCTAAAGGTTGCCATGCGCGTCGGATTTAGACGCATGGTCAAAAGTGTCAGTTAAATGACGCCCTTGGATGAGAATGCGTTGTTTATAAATGATGATTGGCACATGTTGCGTTTATATGTTATATAACCCACCCAAACATTCAGCACTTGCAGAGTTGGAGTTCATTTGCATTTACGACAAACCGGGCCACTCCGAGACACAGGATCATGAATTGCCTGCGTTTAATATAATACACTGCAGCCTTTGCGATTTCATAACTGCACTAAGCCATATTGTGTTCTTACAAACTTGCATTGTTTTCGACCAATAAACGTACATTGAAAATGTCCGTCATTTACTCGCCAACGCACAGTTTTACTTGCATTTAGTGCTTGGCGAGTGTTAATGTGGGACGTGTGGCCAATTTGAAAAGCAATAACAGCTTGTCAACAGGCATATGATTTTAATCACTAATGAGGGAATAAGCAACGGCTAATGTAAAGGGCCTGTGCTACTGTAGGTATGGGAAACAGACCTGAGAACTGAAGTATTACTAATTTCATAAAGCTGCTCAGTCACCATTATGTCCTTGAGTAAGGCACTTGGGGTCCGGGGGGACAGTCCAATTAATGCGCTGCAAATCGTTTTGGTTTAAAAGCGTCTGCCAAATGATATGTAATTTAATATGATGTACTACAGCACCTGAAGCCCCTGTCAAGATACCTGTTAATATGCTGCTTAATGTTATACAGCAGTAAAGAATTAATGCTCGAGAATTCTCCAGTGCATTTAAAACAGTCCCACGTAAAGCAAACATTAGATTTAAAATGTTTTTAGAGCTCTAAGCAACGTTTCTAGTCCTAGTTTATGCATATTTTGCATGTTGTGAACTTGGTGGAGGCATATAATTGAACTACATGTCATCGCCGAAGCCAAATTAAAACTACAATTATTCTGTAGTTACAGTAATAACTTTCTCAAGGGGTTATAAACTCAAGAAGTCATCATGGTAAAAATATTCCATTGCATTTGCAAGGAGCCTTATCATCTTTAATTTCTCACTAAGGTCCAGTTCTCCTAATATGAAATTGATTTGCCTGGTGACAGTTGGGGCCTGAGTAAATAACTGCAAGAATAACCGTCACTTCGGAGTACATCTGCTCCACAATTCCCCAGTTAATCTCACCTTTAAATAGCCTCACTTAGAAGTCTTTTTTTATTTTTTAAACATGTTTATGGGCAAAATATGCCTGGCAGTCCACAGATCCAAAGGTTACGCTACTGTAAGTAAAACTGACTGAATGTTGTAAAATCTCAGATGACAAACAGCTGTTCCAAAAACATCAGTTTCAGGGGGATAGCTTTTAGAATATTCAAGGTTAATGATCATTTTAATCTCTCTTGTGTGTCTAAACTTAACATTATTAAATTCACAAGGCAACGACAAACCACTGTAAAGCTTCCAAAAGGACAAAACATCATAACACTATATTCACATGATTTCCGCACTATATTCCATGTCTTCGAAATACATTGGATATGATGTAGCTTTTCAATATTATTCTCCATTCCACATATTGAAAAATGACTGCCGTGTCATATTAGGTTACGACACATGCGAGATTCGATGGTGTTTTGGTGTCAATGACGTCAAATCTGGAACAGCGCATGAATGTGTCATTTTTCAGTTTGCACCTACATGAAGAAACCGAATAATGATTTTTTTTTCTTACTGTGGAAGTGTCAATGGCTACTGTCAACTGTTTGATTACCAACATTCTTTACAATATCTTCCTTTGTGTTCAATAGAAGAAAGAAAACTCATGCAGGTTTGGAAAAACTTGAGAGTAAGTGATGACAGAATTTTTCATTTTTGGTGAACTATCCCTTTAATGCAAATCACAAGTGAGAACACACTTCCCATGTATTTTATTACTGACAGCAACGTCCGTGCAATGAAACTTTGTCGTATTTTGGCGCAATTAGCCAAAAAACAAATGCCAACATTAACAGGCTTTGTAGTATGCCCTCCATCTACAAACCAACACACACAAATGAATATGGATTTACAAATACTTAGTTTTCCTATTCAGCTTATATAATGTTAACAAATTGAAGGTAGAGCTTGCAAAAAATGTCTAGCAGATCTGGACTTAACCTGCACCACTTCCCAATCCTTTTTTTCCTCCAGCAGCATTGCCACAAAGCATATAATTCCATTAAGAATCAAGTTATTCATCTGTTCTTATAGGGGACTGTAAGTGTAGCTATCCTTCAACAGGCAATTGCAATGGTGGCAATCATGGCCGGATATAATTACCAACGCTCAAGTCAATTAGCTGCGTGAATCTATTTGGCCAGGAACTACAAGTCTTTTATGCCATATTCATTAGCATAGCAATAGTTCACAGTAGGGAGTCCATTGTGCATGCTGAGTGCAAACCCACCTCCCAGGATATGACCAGCTCATGCCTGCGGCCGTTCCCACCTCTCACGTTGGCAGGGGCTACTGACGGAACTGCAGATACAGAAATATTGGAATGTAATTATACAACTATACATATACAATGCATTATATCATTCGTTTTTACTTTCTATTAGCTAAAACGTGTAAACATGTGAGTGAATCATTGCTTCTTAAAGGAGAACTCCGGCGAACAATGAACCTTTGGTCTAATAAAACATCGGTACCTAGTCAATCGTTCTCTGAGATTTGTTTTCATGATAATCGAATGTAAAGAGTTTTATCTCTAAAAACTGTTTCGCGTATAATGCTAGTACTGGGGGCATTGACTAACTAAAAAGAAATCGCTAGTTTATACCACTAACAAGGCTCAAAAGAGCCCCACACTAACACAGTAACATAACAAGGCTCCATACATGCAAAACGAAGCATTGAGAACTTTGTAAGTGTACAGACCGTTTAATAAGAAGATAAGTTATAAAGCCAGTTCACTTCGTGTATACATACAGAAGCCATCTTAGGAAATAGTCTCGATTCTAGTCTGGACACTGCTAAAAAATAGCATCATGTTTGTATATTGGGACATTTTGTTGCTGCATAATCGAACAAGCCTGCCGAACGTTTTTTGAACCAACGAGTGTTGAAGAGAGGGTTTTGTTCTCCGTAAATAGAGAATTCTGCAGCCTCTTTGCCTGAGGGCACAAGTGACTTTCTGCTTCAGCTCAAACACAAAAACTTGTTTAAATTCATGTAAGCGGCTTATTTTCCACTTCTCCTCCAATTAAAATAGAACCAGGGTCACCCTGTATGTTCAGACGGGTGACGGCAGTCGTAAAAATGTGTCACAACACGCAGCAACACGATCCCTCGAGTGGAGGATAAACGAGGCTTGAGAGAAAACTGTTTGTTTATTTGGATTTCTGTTCTGTTGGAGGACATTTAGCTTAGTGACATTCACGGGTGAGTGAACCAACGACAAATACCTGCTTCCTTAGTGCGGACCGCTCTGGAGGGGGCGCTCGGGTCACCTGTGCCGATGCCGTTTGTGGCCACCACCCGAAATTCGTACTCCACCCAGGGGTTGAGCTCCACCGCCATGGCGGACTCCATGCTTCCTGTCACTGGGTCTGGATCTGAGTAATGCAAAGTGGAGAGGCACCAATACACGTGAGGAATCAATACAAGCATCTAATGTGACTTAATCCTTGTAGACTGTAGGCTATTCAAAGCAATGAGGATAGATACAGTATGCACATATAGACCATTTCAAAATATGTAAACAACACTGGCCCAGAAGCACTTCCTGTTTCAGTTTTTTAACACTACATAAAAGCTGGGATAAAATACAACCAACAGAACATTTAAAACTGAATCAAAAAGTTAAACAAACATCTTTAAGAAGTTTTCTTTACATGTGAAATAAAGAAAACCGTTACAAACTGAAACAGGAAGTGCTTCTGGGCCAGTGTTGTTTACATCTTTTGAAATGGTCTATAAAGTGTGAAATACATGTGACAATGCAACAATTTGACTACAGTTAAGCAGTGATTCAGTGATTTTGGGGTGAAAGTTCTTTGAGATTTCTCAACAGTTTTAAGTGAGATGAACTAAAAAACTTACAGAAAAGTATCATGGAGCTTTTTTTTTTTTTTTGGTTGGTCGGGGGGTGTACCATGTTAACCATGCAGAGCAACAACTCTGTTCCAAAACGTTGTAAACTGCTTTGTTTTCTACTTTCTACTTACATAGCTGGCTTCAACACAACAATGATGTACTAAAAACAGAAAAAAAAATCATTTGCTTTTTGGAAAGTTTTGTATACGGACAATATTGTTGTCAAATGATGCATATAGATCCCCAAAAATGACTGAACAAAAACGCTGTATGCCAGGCCAGTAGTTGGCGATGTCACTTACTGCGCAATGCGCTTGTGCATGATTAGTGTTTTTGTAGTTTACACAGGGACAATAGCGGTATCGTTTTTTTTTTTTTGTTTTTTTTTAAACTTGCATTTTGAAACCTTATTTTCAAAATGTGTTTTCAGGCCCCCAAACCACCGTTGTCGTGTAAATGCCGAGCTCATAAAACGTTTTCCGTTTATAGATGAAAACGGTGTAGTGTAAACTCCCCCTAAGACAGCAACCAAAATGCAGTTTTACAAGTTATTGAGTGTACATTAGCACATTACTAGAATAGCACTTGCAAATGCTCTAAATAAGCACAATACAAACACACACACACACACACACCTGTGAAAATGACTAATCCCCATTCACATGGATGTGCGAAAACGAAAACACTTTTTGAGCAAAAGACTATGCGTACATACGCATTCAAACGTGCATGTCTAGACTACACACGTAATACACATGTGCATGCCGTCACCGTTTTCACACATTCATGTTTTTGAAGTTTACTCGGAGATGATAAAGGTATCTTTTTTGAAAACTAGCACTTTGATATATATATATATATATATATATATATATATATATATATATATATATATATATATATATATATTAGGGCTGTCAGTTAAACATGTTATTAACGGCATTAACGAAAACCAATTTTAACTGCGTCAATTTTCAGGATGCGCTATGAAACCTATTCATTTCAATGGCTTTCGCTGCGCGAGGACGTTTTGTTGCTTCGTCGACCAAAGCGCAAGCGGATCTAGCTAGACCGGAAACAAAACAACAGGCACGCCGCACACACTCGTTTAGGCTCGCGAGCCGGCCAAATAGTTGGTTAATGTTAGATTTTGAGTGCTTAATGAGCGTGTGACGCCGAAATGGATGCCAATAAGATTCTGAATGGAAATTTTACTTTTAAAAGTTGCCAAATTCCATTGACAAGACCAAAGTGACCTGTGTTTTGTCGTTGTGAACTGAGCTATTATCATCGCAGCACGTCCAGTCGGAAATACCAATTGATGATGGCCAAGCACACACAAACACACACAGCTGATGCGACTTCTCCGCCACCTCGTCAATATCAGAACCTCGTCAGTATTTCTTTCACCCTTTTATTGATGGATAGTGTTACATTGTGTGAGAGATTATTTGCTCCAAGTGAGAATGTTAGTGTGAAATTGAACACCGTATATGCCAACGTTGTAAAAAAACAAACAAACAAAAAAAAAACTATTGCACAAAACAAGCCAATCCTCTTTTCCATGTTGATAAGAGCATTAAATTGAGAAAAAAAATAATGGGACAAAAAGAAATCAAGACACATTTAGAACAGATTAAAACGTGTGATTAATCGTGAGTTAACTATGACATTAATGCGATTAATCGCGATTCAATATTTTAATCGTTTGACAGCACTTTCACTCCTTTTGGAACATTCTATCTGTTTTCTGTATGACTGTCACAATGCAATACATTCTGGGATTGTCGTCACTAAGAACACATACCATGCTCATTATTTAGACAGAATAAACAGTGTTTTGGAACAGCCTTTGCAACGGGAGAACATCTGACGCTTTAAATGCAGCTTATGTAGGCAGCTCACTAAGATGTGGAATGGAGCCAACATCTAGTTTTGGAACATCATTGATTGATTTTTGAACAACCTAAAAATCAATACTTTTTTTTTTGTTTGTTTTGTTTTTTTATCCACCAAATCATAAATCCATGCACTTCTACAACAAAGAGGAATACTTCTAATATACAGAACAATTTCAACAGCAGAACCTGTCCCTCTAAAAACTCGAATTTAAGATTGATGGTCATGCCCTTGTAAAAAAAAATAGAAAAAAAAGAAAAAGAAGTGTGATTAATTTATATTGACTCTGGATTTGTAGTGTACTTCAAAAAAATGACCCACAGATAATATAATATTATACACTCTTAGAGCTTGTTGTAGTAATTCAAATTAAATGTTTTACTTCAAAGAATAAGTCATTATTTAATGAAATTTTCTCGTTCTTAAAATAATAAGTACACTGCATTGAATATTAGATTTTAAGTGAATATATTTTTAAATTTCAACTTTTTAAAGATACATTTAAATATATGACATACAAGTTTTGTTACAAATGGCATGGTGTATTTTAGTTTAACAAATGCTTGTCTGTACTTTTTGGCAGTACACTTTAACCATATTTAAAAAAAAAAACCCTCAATAGAATTATGAAATTGCATATAAATATGTACTTAACTGGATCAATAAAAGCACTCTAAAGGCCAGCTAATTGCATTTGAACTGTTTCCGTTGCTTCTAGTAAAGTAAGTTTGTAATTTTGATTTCACTCATGGTTTGCTCTAGTCGATACATAAGAGACAACAGACACAAGATTGTGTTTGCCCAGAGGACACTCCTCATTCTACACACCTCATTTCAGTGCAGACACACATTTGGCTGAGGACCAAACCTCTGGGCTTACTTCTGTCTACAGTTAACGGCTGTACATAACCTGTGGGACCAGAGCCCCGCTCCAGGCGTGAGGCAGCGAAATGAAAAACTCCCAGATGCTCTCCGCAAATTCTCTCTCTTTCCCCCCTCCGGCTTACCCTGCCTTATCTCAGCGTTTCCCTTCTTCACCCTTTCTACACTTTCTTCCTTCAGTATTTTATTTTTTCTCCCCCTCTTTGACCACACATGCCTTGATTTGAGTTTTTCCATTTCTATGCTTTCCTGGCATGTCAAAACAACAACAACAACTTTGCATTCATATTGCCACTGGCTCCTGGGCTTTTAAAAGATCACTTTTTCAAATTTAGTTTGTATGAGAATCGCGACAGGTGCAAAACAACAACATTGGCCTGACCAATGGTGTAACTTTGGGGTGGGTCTGTATGTTTGTCAAACCAGTGACAGGAAACCTGTTCAAAAATTGTCATAAGGTTGCCTTTCTGTTTTATATTCTATTGTTTACATACTGTTTTCCTATTTAAGCTATCAGTCCATCCATCCATCCATCCATCCATCCATCCATCTATCCATCCATCCATCTATCCATCCATCCATCCATCCATCCATCCATCCATCCATCCATCCATCCATCCATCCATCCATCCATCCATCCATCCAAAACATTCGAAAACATGCAATTTCTTAAAAATCCATTAAATTTACAGGAAAAAACAAAAAAACAAAAAACAGGCTGCCGTAACAGTTTTTCTGTTAAAAATACGGTAGAAACATTTTAGTTTTTACAGATTTTTAACCGTATATAATTTTACAGCAATAAACCGTATTTCATTATCTGATATGATGTTAATTTATTGACCTTTCGAAGTATTCATATCTGTTGTTTTTTTCCATTGTAATACACTGACAGCCAACAATCACAGCCGTAATGACAGTCAAATGATCAATCAAAGCTCATCATAAGTAGCTCTTCCACAAAATGTAATTAACACTAATATATGGAAGCTGCACATTCACACAGACGTTAAACACCATCATGGATATGTTGAAATTGAAAAAAACAAATGCTTAATTTAACAACATTAACTGTAACATAAAACCCTAACGTGCATGTGCATTTCTAGAAAAAAAAAAACTATGAAGAAACAGTTTAAAAAATACATTAAATGTGAAGTGTCATGCAGAGATTTGTGGGAATGTCAATTTACATTTTTTTACTGTAAATTATACGATGACTTGATCTCTTTCACATCCAAAAACTGTAAATTTAACGGTATTTTACTGTAAAATCACATTAAATGTACCATTATATATAATCACAGTTATTTACCGTATATAGTAAGGAAACTTTCTGTTAACCAATTAAAAGCTTTTCACTGTTGCATTTTTACAGTCTTTTACCATTCAAATCATGATCATTTTTTACAGTGGTTTAAAAAAAGTGTTTTTCACTTTTTTCACTGTTTTTCACTTCAAGTGTTACATCAACACTGACAGTGTATTTACAATCCATGTTGATTATAAACACTGCCAATGTAAATTTTAACACTGGGGGTTATTAATGTTTATTCGGATGCGTTTCAGAATGAACTTCAGTGACAGGGAAAAGGCAAAATGCGCATCATATTTATTTTTCTTTATTTGACAAAAAGCAGAACTTTGTTTTTATTGTGAGTATGCACAAAAAAGACACTTAAACACTTGTTAGAAACCCAGTCTAACAAGTGTATTGAATGGTCGTGCAACACTCTCTCATTTCCCCCTGAGACGAGAGAAATCCGCTTTTTACCTTTTTCACTTCCTCCCACAATGACACAAAAATCGTCATTTTACGTCATTGTAGGAGGAAGTGTAAGAGGAGGGATTTCTGTAAAGACTACAAACACTAATTCCCACACTTTCGAACCCGCCCTATAGAAGGTTGGACCTAATGCACTAACAGACCAATCACAGATCAGTGCCAGTGCATTTGATTTCACCGGCAGAAACTTCGAAACCGGCAGAAACTTTGAAAATACGGACAAAGATACTGAATTAAAGTCTTACTTAAGAGGGTCAAAAATGCACTTTAAAGTTCATCTTATTGGATATAATATAAATCGAAACATAATATATTTTAATTTAGTAGTCTGAAAACATTAAAAGAATATGCTTAAATGTTAATGATTTAGTGTGTGCTAGTCTGAAGGGCTGTCTGACTTTTGCAACTGCCATCCGTGCAGTTTCAAAAATCAAACTCTTCTAGTTTCATTCCCAATGGTCTTTGCTGCTCACGTTGCCTCAAATCTCTATTGGAAAGGAATGACAATATTTTGAACGCCCCTTCAGGCCTACTCTTTTTCTAGAGGTAGGCACAGTAAAGAACATTAAGTAACAGTGTTTAAACACTATAAAGTAAACATTTTCATCTCTACCTCTTTGTTCTAATCTGAATAAATTCAACACAAAACATCGTGTGCACACTACTTTGTGTGCCTTATCTCTCTTACTCTCATCCGTGTGGAATGTTCAAACTGAAAAGAACAATTATCAAGGCTACAAAAGTGCATTAAACTTAGCTATTATTCAAAGATGACTGCTAATGTTTGAATAGATGACACAAAAAGCTGTTGTCTTTGGATAATGGCAGATAATTACAAGAGGTATTATTGTCAGGGTACACAAAATGAAGCCGTTTAACTCCTGATATTGACTGAAAAATATAGTGAGTCTTATTTATCTGACAAATTACTTAGACAGAGCTGGATAATTGGATGAATTTAAAAGCATGTCACAAATGTCTCTAGATGTTATAAAATATTTTGTAGAACGATGTTGTTATTAATGTTCTTTGTGTAATTTGTTTTCTTTTTATTTTGGGATAAAATATGAACCAATTCAAGCTGATGGTAAAGTTAGGTTATGCTTTATAACTTTTATAACTCTTTAGAGAGACAGTAACTTTATCGTGCGCTTTCGACTTTACAATTACTGACGTGAAGAGGGTTAAAATGTTTATTTGCATAAGTTACAGTTTAACACTGGGCTGATGTTATGTAGATTTATTGTTTACATCAAATGTATGCTTTAATAATAGGGTAATCATCGTAGTTTTTCTGCCACCACAAGCAACAATCATGTAACCTCGATGTATATTTCGTGTTCGTTTACAGCTTTGTTTGAGCAATAAATTGCTAAAAATTGTGTAATAAAGACAATTTGACCTGCTCTTTCTAAAGTGAAAAGTATTTTCACATTATTTATTTGAATGGCACTCATTGAGTGATGTTCAATTTATTCACTAGAATAGTTGTATATAATCATTTCTGGTATGTTCATGCTTCACTACCGCAAAAATAATGCTTAATATTCCTTTACTACATATATATTCAGTTAATCATTAACTGCAGGTGTGGTAATGCTTAACTACCACATGATTATGGACCCTTAAAATAACTACCGAACTCACTATACAATGAATTAACAATGTAAAGACTTAAACTAAAAACTAATAGTTTATTAATAATTTTATAAGTCACTGTATGCTAATCATAAAGTGTTTCCAAAAAAAGGTAACCTACAACTGACCTTCAAATTAATTTGCCATTAGATTTCAGCCAGTGACATTTACAAAAGCACAACAGACATTTAATACAGCCCCACTGTGCTCATGCCACACATCCTTACAAACAGATGGGGGGAAAAGTCAACTCCCAGAGCTTGAGTCTGCATTCAGAGACACAGTTAGCAGTCATATGCTGAACGCTTAGGAGTGAGATCTTATAGAACAAGAAATATAGAAGTACTTGAGTCACTGACCATTAAAACTTAAACCTAATGAGCTATATCAATCGTACTCCATAATTGTAATATATAGATATACTTGTATATTACTATGGCATTTGATTATGATTTGAATTGCATCACGTCATTTGCATCACTATACACACACAGCATAAACGGTGACATTAAAATGTATGGAAGTGATTACCGGTTTTCACTGTTTGCCAGCCCAGAGAGACCGGGCTACGTGCCTGTACATTGTAGGTGGTGATTGGACTGTGGTTGTCAACACCGTGGCTCCATGACAACGTCGCAGTAGTATCGGTGATCTCCTCTACAATCACCACTCCCGGGGGTCCAGGAGGGCCTGAAAGAAAAAACAAAACAAAAAACAAAACACGACTGAGTCAGTCACACTACAAAGAAACGTTTGACAGACTTTCCAACCCGATCTCACGAGAATTCGTACACATATTACGAGGTGGCTAATTCGTAACAATTCGTACGACCTCATTCGTACGAATTAGTACGTTTTTGCTAAATCGTGCATATTTTACGAATTGGCCAATTCGTGTAAATTCGTGCGAATGACCTACCCCTGACTCCGCCCCTAAACCTAACCATCACGTGGGTTTCGACAAATCGTACGAATTCGAACGAGTGAGGTCGTATGAATTAATATGAATTAGCCACTTTTGAATCACTCGTACAAATTCGTACGAATTGGTCGTGAGATAGCAGAGGACTTTCCCAATTTTTTTCCCCTTAAATGATAAGTTCTTCTACTATTTAACAATATCTAGCCTTGGTTATATATATATATATATATATATATATATATATATATATATATATATCTTATAATATCTAGGTTGGAGTTATGGAATTAATTTGTTTAAATCTTATCTTTCTGCAACCTTCTGCATTTTATAATAATTTCCTTTTCCTCAGTCGAGCGATTATTCTCATCTAACGGCTGAAATGACATAGCAAGGGGCACGCTGCTTCGTGAGACATTTTCATTTTTATAATTACTAATTCGTGAATTCGTAATTGGCGCGTTTCGCCATCAATGTGCAATGTGCGTGACGTCTATGTTCGTAGCTGGAGCTACTTCTCTCCATTAATGTCTATGGTGAGCGAGTCACGCAGGCACTGCGTAACTCCGCATCCGAGTTGACCTCGGGATAAAATAGTCAGAATATAAACAATTATTATAGGCGTACCGTAGTGAGTCAGGATAAGTCAAAAACACGGTTTGGAAAATGGATTCATGATGTAGACTACTCGTTCATTTTGAACTTAAGTTACGGACTGCAGCAGCTGACACAACGGCGTTCTGTTGCGCGAGCATCCACTCGCACATATGCAACCACATAAAATTATAACTCGCACATTCTCAAAAAATGGTTGCATATGCGACCAATTTGGTCACAGTCTGTAGCCCTGATTACTTATTAAGAGAACAGGGACAACCCTTTTAGACCATGCCCTGGGTGTACGGACCATTTTTCCAGTCGTTAAAATAGCATAAGTGGATTCGGACATGCCCTAAATGCACTTGCACTTGACGCATCTTCCGTCTTCCGTCCACATTGAGACACGCATTTGTGTCATGAGAGATTTTTAAAGATGCTCTCCAAAGGGGATTAATCACCATTGTGACTGTTAAAATGGTGGTATTCAAAACTAAAGACTTATTGAAGGTTCAGATGGCAGCTTTCAAGTTAATTCAAATAAACTGCACTAACTAAGCAATCACACCAGAGTTCATTTTAATCAAACCAAACCTACCAAGTATGTGCCTACACACACCCTAAAAGTAAACAACAGCCTCGGTGTAATTAGCATTCACAAATTTCGAGAAACTCTGTACATAAGCATACATGTGAAATTCAAACTTCCCTCAATCTCTAATAAAACAAACAAGTGAACTTGCAAAGACCATGAGGAATCTGCAAGGATTTCACGCTGATTAAAGAACCTGCTCTCGTTCCTCTTTGTGTCTATTATGGCAGTTCACCAGTCCTCTAAGGCATGGTTGAATAGTGAATTTTTTTTCGATTTCTGTTTCTATACGTGCTCCTGCAGGCTCCGCAGTAAATGTAATCTGTGTGAGCAGAAACCGCAACTGGCTCAAGAGGAAAGAGTTGTAACAGAGAGGCTGACAGCTGCTTTGGCCAATAAGACTCAATGTTCTGTGCGGTTTGAAAGGGGATGTGTTAAAAGGATGGATTGAAAGGTGCCTTTGCATTCGAGGATATTAATATGCACAGTGAGACACCATGGCAACAGTATGAAGGGTTTCTGTTTCAAGTCTGGATGTAGACCACATAAGGGTTTTCTTGTCTGAGAGTAAGCAGCGCACATGTGGAAGCGAAGTGGCCATCGTGAACGGTCCGGTAGGGCAGACAACACGTTTCTTTGTAGACCAACAGTGTTTAAAGCATGGATAGGCTAATGACTGTTTGTTTACGAAGGAATCGGACACATCAAGCTGTGGGGAGAGAAGTAATATATTCCAAGACATACATATTCAGTAATAATGGGCAAGATTTTATTTTGTGCATTAGGATTTGTTTGAATAGTGAAAGCAGGTCATGATATCATTGGTTAATATTGATATGCAACTCTGGTCTTTTTCTCAACCTTTGTCCAACACAATATTTTCAAGGCTAAAATATTTCCTCTGGTATTTCTGCTGTAATAATGACAGTGCTGTTTGTTTTCAAACAGTTTTGATATCATTTAAAGAGCATATTACAGGTCATTAAAAAAAAAAACTCAAAATAAATATATAACCTTGAATGGGAAAAAAAAGAAAACTTAATGCAGGATTTAAAATGTTTTAAAACGATATAAGGACACTAATTTACCAGATAAAGTAAGCGTGCTCAAAAAGTAGCTGTAGCTTTGACTGTCCGTAAAAACGGCTTTTTTTTTCAACATCGCGTCATTTCCCATCATGAAAGGGAGCCTCGCAGTGTAGAGTAGGCTGGTATTCAGTGAGAGCGGTCGTGAGTCAGTGTGTTTTCGGTCATTTTTGCATTTTAATTGATCATCGTCATGGTAAATTATGTTTGTGGAGGTTGCAAAAACTCCAGCCTATCAGGACATCGAGTCCACAGGTTTCCTAACAAGAAAAAGGACATACTCATGTGGCCTGATATACAATGGTAATGATCTGTACAATATTGTTAGCACAGTGTTCGAATCATTAGCGAATATGTATATATCTATTACGCTCAGGTTTGGCGTAAATGACCTGGAATGTAACAAATTCGTGAGTCGTGGTCTGAAGTCGTGATTTACGTGCTCAAAAACCTGCCTGGAAAGCAGCATAGTATTATTTGTTTTATACACTCTCCAGGTACTTTATAAGGTATCGCTGTTCAACTGCTTGTTAATGCTAACACAGTCTCATCCCAAAAAGTCATATAACTGACGTCTTGGGACGTCTTTTGACCATACGTCAATATCCACCTTTTAGGGCCCCCTTAAACGTCGGTAGATGGCGATCCCGGGCCGTCATACAACTGACGCTTTACCTTTAACGTCAGTTAGGTGACAGGTTAGGTTTAGGGGTAGGTTAGGGTTAGGTTTAGAGTTAGGATCCCATAACCTCATCTACCGACGTTTAAGGGGGCCCTAAAAAGGCGAATATTGACGTATGGTCAAAAGACGTCCCAAAACGTCAGTTATATGACGTCTTGGGATGAGACCGCGCTGTTAATGCAACTATCTAATCAGCCAATCTCAAGCAGCAACTCAAGGCATTTAGGGATGTAGACATGCAGTTCAAATTGATTTAAGTGACTTTGAATGTAGCATGGTTATTGATGCAAGACGGGCTGGTCTGAGTATTTCAGAAACTGCTGATCTACTGGGATTTTCACACACAACCATCTCTAGGGTTTACAGAGATCAGACTGAAAAAGAGAAAATATCCAGTGCAGCAGTTCTGAGGATGAAGATGCCAGAGGTCAGAGGAGACTGGCCAGACTGGTTTGAGCTGAAAGTCAACAGTAACTCAAATAACCAATCAAGGTCTGCAGAAGAGCATCTCTGAAAGCAACCTGAAGTGGAACCTTGGAGCAGATGAGCAACAGCAGCAGAAGACACACACAAATGTTGGGTCCCTTAGTAGCAATTGAGCATTGTTTAAACGCCATAGTGTACCTGAGTATTGTTGCTGAATTGTTGCCAAAGTGTACCATCTAGCCACTTCCAGCAGGATAACACGCCATTTCACAAAGTTCAAATCATCTCAGAATTGTTTCTTGAACATTGTTGTAATCACAGGTTTTGATTATGAACTGCAATTTATACTTTGCAATTTTCCTTACTAGTGTACTCACCTCTTACTAGCAGCTCAGCTTCTGCAAGTACACTGTCCGCACTCGTCTGAGCACGGCAGCCATATTTCCCAGCATGCTTCAAGAGGATGCTTCTGATCATCAGGTCTGCTGTGGAGGTCTGCTAAATGGAGGGGGGAAAAAAATAGAAAGTACAAAGGGAAAAAGAGAAGTGAGATAAAGAGAGAAATAGACCTCCATGCAGTGTTTGACACCTGAGCAATGGGCTGCTGCTAGCCGCTATTGGCTTGTGTGGATTAAGAGATTCCTGTTCGGTTTAAGAGCACGCACGCCATTACTTTCCTCAATCTGCTCTCCTCTGGAAATGAGAAACGCCCCGGGCAAGACTGCGAATAATTCAAGGTCTACAGGCAGCTCTTTAGTACTGGGGCTGATTAAAATTACAGCACATGAATCAGACAGCTGGGTGCTCCGCCTCTGTCTCGATGAATGTGTGTTGCCTTTGAGGAATATTCTGCATACTTCACCTCAGAAATATAATAGAAAAAAAGAAACCGTAGTTATATTTCACATGCAAAAAAACTAGGGATGCACGAGGGAACATTTTGGCCGATACCGATAATTCGTACCGATAATTTAACGATGAATTGAAAACCGATATATGATCTAAATCCAAACTTTTACACTATAATTGTGTGCTTGAGACATGGCTAATATTCTCATTGTAATTTTATGTAGCCTAAATCCTTTTCAAAGTGATTCCAATCATATAATGATAGCGCTAACATTAAAAAATTAACATATATCGGCCGATACTAATATGGTAGCAGATATATCGTGCATCCCAACATGATAAGGATAAATGAGTAGGGTTGTGTATCGTTTGAATTTGAACGATTCTGATTCCGATTCCGATTCCTTGTTTCGATTCCGGTTCCCAACGATTCTCGATTCCGATTCTTTTAAGAGGCAGGGTCAAAAAAGTTTAGCTAACCTTGCTAACCAACGGTCTTTCTGAAGGAAATACTCCTTTCTAAAAGGAAATACTCTGCATTTTTGCTGATATTTTGATATTTTTAGAAAATTGAAGCGACACTTTGGACCACCGACGTAAGCTACTCATGTTCAACTCGCGCGGTTCTGCCAAAACTTCCGGTAGACGCTTCTTCATTGGTGTTGTTCAGCGGTTTCTTCTTCTGGTCGGCAGAGTGTGAATATCGAAACTAGGAATCAAAATTTTAACTTTTGAACGATTCCGGGAAAAACGAAAAGTTAGTCCCGGTTCCAATCGATACTCGATTCTCGATACCCAACCCTATAAGTGAGTAGTGATACATTAACACTTCAGCTACTACTATAAACTAAACAAGACTTAGTAATCAGTAGGTACAGCACAGTCTCATCCCAAGACGTCATATACCTGACATTTTAGGACGTGTTTTGACCATACGTCAATATTCGCCTTTTTAGGGCCCCCTTAAACGTCGGTAGATGAGGTTATGGGATCTTAACTCTATCCCATACCTAAACCTAACCCTAAACCTAACCCGTCACCTAACTGACGTTAAAGGTAAAGCGTCAGTTGTATGACGGCCCGGGAACGCCATCTACCGACGTTTAAGGGGGCCCTAAAAAGGCGGATATTGACGTATGGTCAAAAGACGTCCCAAGACGTCAGTTATATGACTTTTTGGGATGAGACTGTGTTAGTAGGTAATAGCAAATTTAGGTTTGAGACTGTCCCATATAAAAGTGCCCTCATTAGAACTAATAACTAACTATGACAAATTACCAATTAATTAACCATCACTTCATTAACCTGTCTTTTTTTACTCAGAACATAGTCATAAAATGCATGCCTTAGTTTCGTCCATTAGACCATGAGTGACTAGATAATACTTGTGAGCACTTGTGATGCATTTTATGACCACATTTCTTACCCCTTATTACCCTACTCATTTGTCCTATTACATTGTCCTACAATATCTAGAGTTGGTTTTTGATCTAAAATGTAACCAAAAAATGAATAAATAGTTATTTTCATAATAAAGTTTATATTTTTAGTTGACATAGGTGCAATATTATTTACAGTCATCACAATGTCTAAATGAGACCATTCAAATGTCTATCTAAATGAGATTGTACACAACAAATAGACAGAATTTACCCCAACATTTGGGTAAATAAAATGTAATTGCAATTTAAAAGCTGATTTGTGTGATTGATATTTTCCGCGAAACACTTAAAACAGCGGAATTAGTACTTCTCGGTATAAAAGTCTATAAAACATGTCTAAAAGTTTGTATAACAAAAGAACATGAGATTTGTGCTTCTAAGTCTTTAAAAATTAAATAACGGGACATTAAAAATGTACCACATTAGTCCAAAATGCCTACTGCATTAAAATAAAATACATATCTCTTTATTTCTGGTTCTGTCTAATGATTATGAAAAAAAGCTACAACCTAACTCTCTTTTTATAACGTTATACTCTCTTTCTTTTTCATTGAAATGAAAATGTGCTATGAATATTCTAGTAAACTGTGCCTACTGGGTGTTTTTGCTGAACCGGCATTTTCTGGGGTTCATGAGAAAATCCTGTGGTGCAAGTGTCTCATAAAGAATTCATTAACACTGAAAAGTTAGCGACAACACGAGAACGACATGCAAAAATAAATAATTCAGGTTAATTGACTGTCATGCAAATAGGCCTGTTAATGTACCTCGATGGTGGAATCAGTTGAGTCCCTCGATCTCATTCAAACCGAATTGTTTCCGCCACAGAATAAATAAATAAATAAATAAATAAATAAATAAAAAGGTAATTGCGACTGCTCTCACAATTCTGACTTTTTTTCACACAATTGCGAGTTTACATCTCAGAACCCTCAGAATTGCATGATATAAAGTCGCAATTGCGAGAAATAAAATCAGAACTTCCTCAGAATTGCATGTTTTTTTCTCTCTCACAATTTTGACTTTATAGCACACAATTGGGAGATATAAAGTCAGAATTGTATGATATGAAGTCGCAATTGCGTGCTATAAAGTCAAAATTGTGAGAGAAAAAAAAAAGCATGCAATTCTGAGGAAATTCTGAGCTTATTTTTTCGCAATTTTGACATAATACGCAATTGCGACTTTATATCCCGCAATTCTGAGAAATAAAGTTAGAACAGCGAGATGTAACCTGGCAATTATGAGATAAAATGTTGCAATTATCTTTTAAAATGATTTTGGCGGAAACAAGCTTCCATACATTCATGCACTTGACTAACTCTAATCTATTAAAAAAATACATTTTAAACAGCAGCGAAGGTTGTGGGCCATTCAGAAATGGACAGAGTTTATTTTCTGTACAATTCTGGAATTTGAATTGAGGTAACAAACACGATCAAGAATTGTCATTTTGAATTTGAAAATTAGGAAGTAACATTCAATATATTTTAATCTCATTTGCATGTTGATTTGGATGAAAGCATCGGCTAATTTAGAGCAAAAAGGAACAATAAATGGAAGATTTAATCAGCTAATTTTACATGAATTACTCATTAAACAACCCAAACACCCAGTTAGCTGCTGTGCCAATTAGCAATTAAACCCATTGTGGGATAATCGACTATAAAACCTCTAAAATGCAGGCTAACATGGCACATATCTTCCCACATCAGGTCACCGTGCATTTTTAGTGACAGTTTCATGGCAGATTGGTGTTCAGCAATGCTGTGAAGGGAACCAAAATGATATTGTCAGCTGGAAGGAAGACATAAATATGCCTATGATATGAAACTGAGAGGACACAAGAGGGGTTGAACTTTAATTGTGTCAGCTGGAGCTGGGGAATGATCATACAGTACCTAGGTGTTACATAAATGCATGTGAGGTGAAATGACTTCATGACGGAGAAGTAAAAAAGTAGGTTGTTATCAAAGTAGGTTGTTAGGTTGAATGACTAGTTGTCAAGTGAGTTTGACAACCCAATGAACACCATTAGAAAATATGGAGTTTGTTCATGTTGAAAACGTTGCTGCTTTACTTTTTTAGTGGAAACAGTGAAATACTAGCAACCATTCAAAAGTCTGGGTTAAGATATATACCCACCAAAACAGCAAAATCAATACTTTTATTCAGCAAAGGCACATTAAATTGATCAAAAGTGACAGTAAAAAATGTTACAAAAGATTTCTATTACAAACAAATGCTGGTATTTTGAACTTTCCATTTATTTAAAGAATAAGAATGAAGAAAAAATAAATAAATAAATAAATAAAATCTGCTTCCATCACAGGAATAAATTTGAAAACATTTAAAAAAAAATAATTGTAATAAAATTTAACGATATTGCTATTTTTAGTGTATTTTTGTTCAAATAAATGTGCTCTGTGAGTATATATACTTTATCAGTTGCTTCCCTAACAGTGTTTATTTGTGCCTGTACAACCATTAGATGCGGTTAACAAAATAATAGTAATCCAAAATCAAAGCAATCCAAAGCACAACAGATGCCTGTGCATGTGAAATCACGTCATTCGATGATTTTGTGGCGGCAGAAAGCCTGTTGATGCACTGTAATCAGGGAGTGTTCTCGGAGTGTGTGTGTGTGAGGAGCTGCTGCTCCTCTGAGACTCTGATAAACATGATGGTGTGATTCACAGCGGGTCTTTCATCATGATGACATACGGTCCTAGCTGACCTTTCACTGGATTGATTCTCACTCCAGTTAAAGCAGGATTTGGTGCAATGTGGCATCTCTAAAATAAGTAACCGAGACTCCATCTGTTCAGGAGCAACAGATTGGAGATAGAGTTATGATACTCTTTTCAAAAAACAAAAACAAAAACATGTGAGCAGTTCAATACTCAAAAATTAATTTAGTTTATTGTGTTTCCTCTTTTTTGGCTAATTATTCACATAATTAATACGAGCGTAGGGAAGCAGAGAAAGAGTTTGTCACCATGTCGGTGTTTCAACTAGATTGGATTATTTACAATATTATCATATTTGTAGTATTAATGATATGATCACTAAACTAAGTTCAAATCAAAATGCTGATATTGAGAAGTAATAGAAAAAAAGCTTGAATATTTCCTACTTCCAATATGAGCCAATGGAGGAATAAGCCAACAATGGACAACATACTATTACTGGCAACTAACCAAAATTCACAACAAAACTTGTCTTTACCTACACTTGTACAAAAACATACCCATACATACAATTTACTGCCACTTCCAGATAAAATAACCAGTATTGACAGTAAAACATTCATTTTCACATTTCAAGACATGCTATGTGTGTGTTTTTTCCTTGCACAACACTGAAATTACCTCAAAACACCTTTACCATATGATTTGTAAACTAAACTAAAGCCTCACTTGCCATCACAGGTTTAAATATTATCTTCTTCTAAAATCAGCCGAATATATTAAAAAAAAACAAACATATATATGCAACTTAATAAATAAAGCCAATATTGACCAATACACCACTGAAATATCAGAAAAAAAGGGTTTATTTGATTTTTTTATATTAGCTGCTTCATTAGCTGATCAAATCACGTCCATGCAAAAATTGACAAAATATTAATACTGACTGATACCAATAGATCATGCACCGATAATAAGTGATATATTGTATAATCTTGCAACAATAACACAGTGTAAGCAATATTACTATCCACAAAACACCAAAGTGTTAGTCAGTCCCAATTAGAGCCCGACCGATAAAGGATTTTGAAGGCCGATACCGATACAAATATTTTTTGGTTTTAAAATCCGATATTCTGATTCTGAATTTTTTTTTCCAGAAACGCGCAACAAAACATTAACAGATTTACCTAACATTGTTATTTGTAGTTATTTATGAGTTTTAACTAAAATAATATGATAAAGCATTTTAAAAAGAAACGTGTGTCTTTTATTGTCACAACAGAACAGAGAAACATCAAAATATATTAAAGTTCTGATAAATAAAATAAGAATAATTAGTTGCCTTATAAGCTACCTTATAATTACAATGTCAGGTTAGCTAGTCTTTGATGAGCCATAATTTAGCAATAGATAACGTCATTATACAAATCGTAAACCATACATTTTCAATTTAAAAGGCCAAGGAGAGATGATTGAAGCGTGTTTCGTCCGTTTTTATATTATTTTTGAAATATTCATTTATCGGCCATTATAACTGCCGATACCGATAGTTTGGAAAATGTCTAATATCGGCTGATAATATCGGCCGATATATCGGTCTGGCTCTAGTCACAATTGACGTTATGTCGATACTGACGTAATGGGATCCAAGATTGGCCCCAACACGTCAGTATTGACATAACGTCTCAGTTACCCCCTTCAGGGAACAAGGGTTACATCAGTAACCGAGACGGTCACCAACAGCATCAGCACATCTGTGGTGAATCCACTTACTGTCTGAATGTACTCAAAGTGACTGCCCTCCTGCAGGGTGTTGAGCGGTTGAGTGTTGAGCAGCCAGAGGAAGGACACGTCCAGCGAGGGGTCGTGAGTGACTTTACAGCTGAGCACCACGCTCTCTCCCACCGTCACCTCCACCCGGATGGGGCTCAACTCCACCCGCATGGGCTCTGAAACATCAACATCAATAAAACATCTGAAGCTATGATAGAAACTCTGAACACAGTCACTAAACACCACAACATTTGGGACACGAGTGACTGAAATCATTGAACTACGCTGAAATTCATAATTGAGCTCATTCACAGAAGATATACGATATAAGATCTACGACACTTGGCCTTATTTATTTATTCATTTTTAAATTGTGTGAACTCTTTTTAAAGTCATTCCTACATAAATAGTCAACGCATTCTCATCCCAAGGCGTCATATACTGACGTTTTGGGTTTTTTTTTCCAATGCGTTTACATCCAAAGCACATGGCACCCTTTAGCGTCAATATAACACAATTCGGTTATGGGATGGTTTAGGTTTGGGGTATGGTTAGGGTTAGACCACTAGGTGCCTCCTGCCCCATATATATCTGCGTCTATTGACACTAAAGGGTGCCATGTGCATGTGTTGGATGTATACGTATTGTCAAAAGTGTCAGTATATGACGCCTTGGGATGAGAACGGGCTCAAATAGTTGCATTGCATTTTATTGTATTATTTGTCTATATCTAACACAGATTGATCGCTACCTGTCACAATAACATACAACTGTCCTGATATTAGAGTAACTATTACAGAAGAATACAATAAAGCATATTTTGTAACATTTTGGAGCTTGGAAGGGCTCAGTTTGAGCAGATGTTTTAAACCATCTTCAATTTTCTCGTCAGAGCTCATTTTCCCAGTACATTCAGCATCTACCCCATAACATATTTCTAAAACTACCATTATAAACATCTTCAAAATCAATATTTGTGCCTTAAGTTGTTTTGATATTTTATCATATTTGTGCCTTAAGAATCATACTATACTTTTTTGGGCCATTTTATATCAACAAACTGGTAGCCTATTACCATACATCATTGTACCATAGTACGACAATTTGAGATTTTATTATTCTGAAGTTCAGATCCAACCAGATCCAACATCAAGTGACACCGGACGCGAATAGCGCGTCAGGCGCGAATGATTTCAATGTTAAGTCAATGCAAAGACGCGTTACGCGCGTGAAAAATTCCTGCGGCGCGAATGAGGCGTGGAACGCGGTGCGGAAGACACGAATACGCCTCGTTCTCGCGAATTGAGCGTCTGGCGCGTTAAGCGCGAATGATTTAGTTAGTGCCATTTGTGCATTCACGCGTTGGACGCGAATTCGCGTCTGCCGCCCGAGTTGAAAAATCTGAACTTTGGCGTGAATTCGCGCCGCGTTCACCAATCAGGAGCCTAGCTGCTTGCTCACGTGGTGAAGTGTCTAGATGCTTTAATAAATTATTTAATTCCATATCTAGATTATATGAAATAGTATTATGATGTAAACACAATCAACATATGTGCATAAGTTTGTGTCTGGACGTGAGAGAGAAAACAATGACAGGACAGGTTAATAACTTTTGGAAGCTGGCTCTATTTATCATCAAAACAAAAATAAATGCCAGCTAGATTAGGTGGATGAGGGCGAGGGTGATCCTCGCTTCGATGCGGGACAACAGGTTATCAAACTGGGCACAGGCGGAAGTACTGCTGACAGCGGCCGTCATCCAGGCGCAGCTCCTAGAGCGAGAAACTGGTGAAACTAGCCAAACGGTTCGCCTCTGAAGGGTCCGGTAGACACAAATACGGCGACGATGATCCCCACGCTGCTGTTCTAGCTCTCCAGAGCAAATACAGCGCGGTGAATCTCTCGATGAATGCTCGGTCAACATAAACAAAGATGGCCGTCAACGGGTTTTGGTTTTGACGCGCGAGACGCATGTAAATTTCGCTTCAAACTTTTTATTTTAACCACGTCAGTTTCGCTCTTGACGCACGAATTAACACAAAGTGGTCAAGCGTCAAACTAGACGCGGTAGACGTGAATTTGACGTGCTATTCGCGTCCGGCGTGAACGTAGCATTACTCTAAAAATTAAACAAGGAGGAGGGTAGTACATGACGTCCCTGGTCACTAAAGACCCGAAGTATGTGTTTAAGGGTTAAGAAAGTGATAATTTGATAATATAACAGAAGACAACCATAACTGCAGCGTGTGCTTAGAATAAACAGAATTATATTGTAGAGTGTGGAGACTAATATAGTTTTTGTTTTAATTATCATTCTTGGTGTGAGCAAACCATTTACCATGGACAATTTAACTTTTTAGTCTGCAGAATTTCGCTAATGTGATCGCTCCCTATACCATTGACATTGTCTGTTATTTTTGAGAGTGGTTTACCTCATACTCACTGAGCAGCCTTATAATAAGTTATGAAATAGTGATTCTGACCATAACATAACATTGTATCTCTAGGGTTCCCTTCAACAAATACCCACATAAGCCAACAGTGATAAAATCAAGACAATCTGTCCCATGCCTCCCAGTTATTATCTGTTTTCTTGGTAAAGAACAACCTCCTCAACAATAGCTGTCCTAGGAGACAGTAGATGCTCTTGTGAGTAGATTCTTGAGTGGGCAAAACAAACATCTTCACGCCTGATAAGCTGAACTATTCTTCCATCCAGCTCAGTCAGACGGTCTGTTTGCTCTTGTGGTGGCGAGGCTGGGGGTTGATGAGGGTCTCTTACCTTTCACCAGAAGCGCGGTCGTCAACTCTGCTGATCCGAACTGGTTTTCCGCACGGCACATGTAGCTTCCCTCATCCGAGCGGCTGGAGTTAATGATGCGGAGGGTGTTGTTCCGAAGCAGCATGATCCTGTAAAAAATGGAAAATTAATTTGCTAGCCTAGAAGAAAAATTTACCCACTTCTTTAAGGTGAAATAAACAAATAAAATAAGTGAAATGGATGCAAAAACCAATCAGCATGTAGCTAAAGTGAAAATATAACATTTATTTCAAAATATCTAATGAAATATACCAAAAGTACCTCACAGTACCCAACACGTTCTCATCCCAAGACGTCATCTAACTGACGCTTTGACCATATGTCAACATCCGACGTTTTAACGTCAGTTAGACGTTATCCAAGGGCGTTATCTAACTGATGCTTTACCTTTAGCGTCAGTTAGATGACGTGAGTAGGTTTAGGTCTGGGGTAGGGTTAGGATTAGATAGCGTCATCTAACTGACGTTAAAGGGTACCCTAAAACATTGGATGTTGACGTATGGTCAAAAGCGTCATTTAGATGATGTCTTGGGATGAGAATGGGCTGCAGTACCATGTAAATATGGTAACAATTCAGTACCATAATAGAAAGTGGCCTCCAAAACAATGTTGAACAAAATGTATTGCAAACAAACTGCTTGCAAACAGTGATCAGTTGACTTAACTTAATAATTTTAAGGCAACAGGTTTCCTTAATTCTTTTTAAGTAAATGAACTTCATGCTTAATCCAAAAAAATAAGTAGTGCGGAATTATCAGGTTCACATAACTTAATTTTTTCAAGTAAGCATTACCTTTATTTACTTTATAATCTTTAAGGCAACGGGTTAACTAAAATGTATTTTAGTTAATATATATATATATATATATATATATATATATATATATATTTGTGCCATTGTTCTGATATTTTATTATATTTGTGCCTTAAGTATACTATAATTTTGGGCCATTGTATATCAACAAACTGGTAGTCTACTACCATACATCAATGTACCATAGTACCATCACTAAGGCACAAGGCACTCCTTTAACAATTAATGAGCAAGTCTTGTCCTTCATTGTTATTTTGACATCTAGATTTAAAGATAGTGTTGTCAATAGAGTGATTTAACATGTTAATTGCCTGATATTATCAGAGGATTAGTACGTTGATGGCTATCAAGAGACATTAGCCAATTAACTGTTCAAAGCAATGACAGAGCCATTAATTATAACAATTAGATGAAGTAAAAGTATGGATAAAATCCATTTATATAATTTAGCTTATGCTTAAGTCACAGGCAGGCCTTTAAGAGGAATAGCTGCCATTGGTAAGGACAGAATGCCCTGATGATTAATATGCTCACCCAAGTATATGGCACATCAAACGGTTTTAATCGGAATACTGTTAATTTGAGTGGAAGTCAAGATGAGATATACTCCTAATGACATTTCATTCTTTCAGAAACCAAGAGAGAGCAGGACGGCAAATTAAATTTAACAGAGATAACGAGAGTCTTGCTTTTATCTTATCGCTTGCTCTCATTCACTGTTCTGAGAGAAGTTTCAGAGAGCACCTCTGTACTGCCCTCATATAATGAATTAACTACAGACAAAGAGAGAAGTCATTTCTTGTCTGGGGTCCAGGGAAACACAATGGAAAGATTTTTTTGAAAAGGAGAAAAAAAAAGACTAAAAAGTCTCCCTCAAAAGAAACTACTTGAGAACTTCAGCACATGAGCAACAGGGTCTCGGCTTTATTATAGCTCTCAGAAAGCCATCACCTGAAGAGTCACAAAGTCAATGATAAATAAATAAAAAATGTCATTAACTTTTTCCATCATCAAACTTTTTCATACTTCAGGCTTTATAAGAATCAACAACCTTTTTAACTCCTTCCCCGCTATACCGAATTTTCCGTCATTTATGAGACAACACTTTTCCGTATTTTCACTGTTATGCGGTAGGGGGCGCTACTATACGTCTTCTGAAAATCTCCTGATCAAAACACAGGCGAAGAAGTAGTAGAAACAAGTGATAGCATATGCAAGCAGATGCATATAGTATACAAAACAACGCAATATTGTGCATGTTCGTTATCATGATATAATGTATTACCGTATATCTGCGCATGTCTAAAATGTAAATAAAATGTAAAGTGAGTATTTACTCACCCTCATGTTGTTCCAACCCCGTAAGACCTTCGTTCACCTTCAGAACAATTAAGATATTTAAGATATTAAGATCACTCCTGCATACTAGTCCATAGGCTTCTTGAGGGAATGACACTTGCTGGCATCGAAAAGTCATTAAAGACATCGTTGAAATAGTACAAGTAACTACAGTGGCTCAATTTTAACTTTATCAAATGACGAGAATACTTTTTGTGCGCAAAAACAAACAAAAATAACGACTTTATTTCAACTATTCACTTCCTTCTCTATGGGCCTGTAGTCAGTTAACGTAGTGTGATTGCGTAAAGTTACGTCACACTTAGGCTCACTATTGGCCGACGCTGGTCATGTGTGTGATGCGTGTGACGTACAATAACAGAAGCTTACGCTATTAAACTAGTAACTTGACTCGAGGCAGAGGGAGAAATAAACGAATAGTTGAAATAAAGCAATTATTTTTGTTGTTTTTTTGCGCATAAAAGTGTTCTCGTCGTTTGATAAACTTAAGATTGAGCCACTGTAGTCACTTGGACTATTTTAACGATGTCTTTAATGACTTTTCGAGGCCAGCAAGTCATTCACTCAAAAAGCCTATGTACTAGTATGCAGGAGTGATCTTAATATCTTAAATTTCTTAATTTGTGTTCCAAAGATAAACGAAGGTCTTAGGGGGTTGGAACAACATGAGGGTGAGTAAATACTGACAGAATTTTTATTTTTGGGTGAACTAACCCTTTAAAGTGTGACCACCTTCCGATAGCCAAATGATTCAGAGAACAATCCTAGTATATATTTTTTCCCTCTGGTTTGATTGGCAGATGTGTGACAATGAATATTTACAAAGCAATCATATTATTAAAATTCAATTTCTGCCTAAAACAAAAAGTCTAGACAAAAGGGAGTCATCAGTCTAATTGTTTTCCCTATTAATTTTGTCTCATGATGTTTGGCTTTCATATTTACGGCATTAGGCACTGTGATCCAGCAGACGCTGATGAGAATTGGCAGGCAGAAACTCACAAAGGCGTGACAAAGTGTAACCTGTACATGATAAATTCATAAGGAGACATTGGCTAAGAGACGTTCCTTCAAGTAGGAGAAACCGAGAACACGCATTCGACAAGGACACCAGAAAGGACACAGAGTGGAGACCGGTGGGTAAAGCATGTAAATGAGGCTTTGTGATGAAGGTATAAAAATGAAAACGTCCCCTTAGAGCAACCTAAAATATATTTTAGGCCACTCAATTCAAAGATCTCACTCTCCTCAGGAGAAACTTCTTCGAAAAATGCAGCAAGTGCAAAACATTCGTATGCTGTACAGAAACGGCACCGAGGAAAATATCACGGAACATAATCACAGGCTTGTTTACAATGGACCGATTTTCCATTTCCCTGACTATGGCTTCTTTGCCGATATTAATGAAGGATTGGCCGCAGGGTTTTGAGAGTGGCTGCCCATACTTTCGAACTAATGGGATTAATACTTTTCATTTGGAATACAAAACCCTTGAACATTAGCGGAAATCCATGTTAATTACAAACCTTCATTAACTCCACACAGCTGTCAATGTCAGATAAACGCAGGGCAGCTTCGATCCCACCCCTGCTCCTCTCACAATTGAGCTTCTCTTCATCTGGAGACGTCTTCCTTGGATACAGCTAATGTCAGAAAATCCCTTTGCTAGACTCACCCGTGTCCAGTGTCATTTCGCTCATTTCAACGACCGTCTGACTGAAAATCCATTTGAACTACTGTTATAGTTGAAGTAGGAAAATAATGTCTTCATCGTCCAACAATGCCGTGCTGTCAGAGTAATCCAAACACGTAATATGATTCTCTCTTGAATCTTCTACTTTAGCTCATCCTTGAATCTTGTACTGTAAACTAGCCCATCCACCATTTCATTACATATCTTTTCATAACCTTGGCAGTGCTGATCTGATTATTTGAAGATAAGATTATTTTCTTATTACTTGTGGAGCTTCCCAAGCCAGAATCACTACTGTTTATTCTTTAAGGACTTGAAGAGTCTATACACTTCAGCGCATAACTTATCCCACACAATTTGTGCAGTAGACATGAATGATGTCTCCAAATATGCAGCTTGTTGAGGTATGGTATTACTTTTATAAGCAACCTGACTAATTTCAATCAACAAGGATGTCAACAAGGGAGAAAATTTGAAGCATTGAAGAGGGAACTCACTCAAACCACTCGGCCAGGCACAAGTTTGGTATTTTGCAATTAAAGTCCTGTTTTAAGATCGTTTCTGATGAAACAGAATGGTTAAGATTGTTTTTTTAGACAAATGCTGCTGTCCTGAGAATTTTCGGATTCTGTGGTAGCACCCCACATCTCTACAATGGTAGCAGAGGTGCACAGGAACAAGCCTTCATAAAACGCATAAAACTTTAGTTTACAAAGACTTGAAATTCACCGAGTGGTCTGGGGTGTTCACTGATATGTTCACACAAAAATCGCTACAAAAGATGCTTTCCAACAAGTGTTTAACTGTAGACCAATTTTTCCGAACGCCTCACAACCGTACATTCTTCCGTTGAGAGCTTGAATAATAGACACTCCAGCCCAGTTGGTGGCGACAATGCACCTTTGCCAATTGCAAGCAAACCACTTGTATAGTGTAGCCTACGATACCACTACTGCATAAGACTACAGAAATAATACAAACAACCCCATTTCCATTTCCCGCGGCGGAGTAATACCGTGCATCACGGAACATACAATACAAGTCAATGGAGTTGTACAAATACGATAAAACCTGTTGGAAAGCATCTTTTGCACCGATTTTTGTGTGAGCTTGTCAGTGAACAGCGCAGTCTCATCCCAAGACGTCATATAACTGACGTATTGGGACGTCTTTTGACCATACGTCAACATCCGCCGTTTTAGGGTACCCTTTAACGTCGGTTAGATGACGTTATCGGATCCTTACCCTACCCCAGACCTAAACCTACGCCTAAACCTACCCCGTCACCTAACTGACGTTAAAGGTAAAGCGTCAGTTGTAAGACGTCCCAGGATCGTCATGTAACCGATGTTAAAGGGTACCTTAAAACGGCGGATGTTGACGTATGGTCAAAAGATGTCAGTTATATGACGTCTTGGGATGAGACTGTGTTACAGTGAACACCCCAGACCACTCGTTGAGTTTCACGTCTTTGCAAACTAAAGTTTTATACGTTTTATGAAGGATTGTTCCTGTGCACCATTGTAGAGGTGTGGGGGTGCTGAATCCGAAAATTCTCGGGACAGCAGCATCTGTCTAAAAAACAATCTTAACCATTCTATTTCATCAGACACGATCTTAAAATAGGGCTTTAATAGTAAAATATCGAACTTGTCCTTTAAAGATAACTCATTCGGCAACATTCGGGCAACATTCTGGAAAAGATAGCTCTTTAAAAGTTCTTCACACATAGTAATATTTCTATTTAGAACCATATTAAACTGAAGAACCATATTATGATAAAATAGTTATTTGTGTTAAGAATTTAAGGTTCTTTATTCCTGCCCTTTTGTTTTTTTTAAATGTCGCCATTGGCTTTTGGCTTGCTTAGTTAGAGACATTTAATTTAATATTCAACAGTATTATTGATCTGCTGGCATTGACACCATTATATAACTGAACTGAGCTGGATGATGACATCGAGTTTTTCTCCAGACATATATAAATTAACTAAGTTAATAACTTTAAAATTAAATATTATAATCCATAAATATATATATATTTAAAGTTTACTCATACATATCAGTACGTTTTTTTTTTTTTTGGTTTTTTTGACATTTCACAAGCTGAACTAATAATGCCAAGCCAAAAATACTGCTTCACTGCTTATGGTTTTCTAAAACACAATTATACCAAACTGCATAATAAGGTTATCTTTTTATGAGTTTCATCCTCTTGTATTCCCTTCATTTAGTTTCAAGCAGGCATTTTTCACTTGATATCAAAACAACTTGTTATTATACAAGAGGTGTATTTATGAATTGCATTTTTAATGTATTTATGCAGAAATGAATAGATTTTTGCACAAAAAACATTTGAATAATTACACAGTCTATCTTTCTGTAAAATGGCTTTCATAGAAAACATTGCATCACAAAAAAAGCAAAACAGAAAGAACTATATCTGCCCTTGCAATGTCACAAAAAAACAGAAAACACAATAAATTGCTCGACTCTGACAAATTTGCCACACGATATATCATATCACGCAAGCTCAAAGTCCATTCATCACCTTGTTACGTGAAGAACGGGGCATTCTTGGACTGTTCACTTCTCACATCTATCAGTAGACTGTGTATAAACAAACATCTATCACACGGCAGACGACATCATTTCAGATGTGATGCGCACCACTTTATGAACGATTCCAAACACACAGCGTCTGCCAAACCACACAGCTGACCTGAAGAACACTTTGTTCTGACTCTGTTGTGTCTTTTACTGCGGCATGTGGCTGCAGAAAGGGGCCAACGGTATCTGAATGCTGGTTCCACCATTACTTGTGAATTATTGATTTGAGAGAATGGAACTATGGGTTGATAAGCAGCAGGAAGTGAGGAAGGGCGTCAAGGTGAGAGCTGGCTTTGTGCTGCGTGTGGACATTTTTACCGTCGCTCTGAGGTCTGAGCCGAGGGCCGTGCGCACGTGCGGTTGTGCGTTATGACTGGTCTGGGGCTGTTGGGCTGGCGAAGCCATTTTGCAGGACAATTTGAAAAGAGCGCAAATCCCAGTGGCTATTTCTCAGAATAAATTGCCTGCTTTCGCAACAGCACCACTGTCAGCAGAAAAGCCCGTAAATAATTTTGCAACGTCCACTTGCAACCGAGCAAGGCCTGTGATAAATATGTGGTGAATTGGGGACTCGAGGTCTCGAATACCTGTGTTAAAATGTATTTGTATGTGTGTAGGGCATCATTTTTATTAGTATGTACGGTTATATATTACTGTTTCTCGTTAAATGCTTTGCAACTTGTAGAGAGAAGTTAGATTCTCTGTGACCTTGTTTTAACCCTAAAAGAAATTAATTGCTTAATGAAAGGCAATACAATGGCTTAACCTCTAAAGCCTGACATATAAAATAAATATTTATTTGAAATTAAACCTTTAGTACCTTATTTGAAACAGGCTTACTATGGCTCATATAGTGTGATTTAAGATGGAGAGGCCTAAAATTGAGCAAAAATTTCTGATATTTATATGGCAAAAAAAACAACCCTATAAGCTTCATTCCAGTAAATGTTCATCTTGAAATTTCACTGAATTCATCTTGAAATTTCACTGAATAAAATGCATTCTTACATTCACTTTAGAAAAATCAGTACAGATTTCACAGCAAAAAGACCGTTTGACAGTTTTACAGATGTACTAAAATGCCCTTTACTTGCTAAACAGTATAAGCATATCAAAGTTTCGATCATGTCGCTGCCTTATAAAAGTGTGTATCAAATATTATACTGTAGGCTTCAAGGGGTTAAGATCATTTGTGAATTTGCATCTTATTATGAAAATCAGAGTGATCATGTAAAGGTTATGAATTAGCACAAAATTATGCAATGTAAATGTCAGCAGTGACTTTGAACATGCATATCCTTTAGAAAGAGAACCTGGGGAAACTATAATAGGAATATGTTAAAACACGGAAAATCTGCTTCATAACAGTTTCGTGTTTCATTACAGTCTTGGCAGGAGTACATTAGCACTCGTTCGGTGCCAGAGGCACATGGTATTCAAAGCAAGCAATGTGTGAATTCACAGGATGACAACACTCTAAAGTATGTTAAGAGATAGACTATCAGATTTAAACATCTAAGACTGGTGGGTAACAGGACTGTCCTGACAGAGTCATGGACTTAATACTACACAAATTCAAAATAATAAAATTCAACTAACCATATAATGCATAGCTGAATGAAGAGTTTGTATAGTGTCATTTACATCATGTTTCAACTATTTTTGTCCATACAATGAATGTCAGTGGGTATAAAAACAACTTTCGACTTCATATAGCTAAAAAAATGGAGATTTTACTCAAAATATTTTCTTTTGTGTTAAGTCATACCAACCCGATCTCACGGCAATTCGTACGAATTTTACGAGGTGACTAATTCGTAACAATATTAAATAGGTGGCTAATTCTAACACAGTCTCATCCCAAGACGTCAACTAACTTGACCATACGTCAACATCCGACGTTTTAGGGTACCCTTTAACGTCAGTTAGATGACGATCCTGGGGCGACATCCAACTGACGCTTTACCTTTAACGTCATTTAGATGACGCGGGTAGGTTTAGGTCTGGGGTAGGGTTAGGATTAGATAGCGTCATCTACTGTAACGACGTTGAAGGGTACCCTAAAACGGCGGATGTTGATGTATAGTCAAAAGCAACAGTTGTATGACGTCTTGGGATGAGACTGCGCTGCTAATTCGTAACAATATGCTAATTCGTACGACCTCACTCATACGAATTAGTACGAATTTTGCTAAATCGTACATATTTTACTAGTTGGCCAATTCGTATGAATTCATACGAATGTCCTACCCCTGACCCCGCCCCTAAACCTGCTCATCACGTGGGTTTAGACAAATCGTATGAATTCGTATGAGTGAGGTCGTACGAATTTGTATACGAATTGGTCGTAAGATAGCGTTGGTCAAAGAGGTTTGACTAGAGGGTGAGTAAATGATGGGTGAAGTATCCCTTTTAACATAGCAAAATACATATAGCATGTGTAACTATTTCTAAAAGAGAGGACACATCTAATATCCAGTGATGTTATTCTTCGGCTGCATGTACAAAGTTTCCTATTCAGCTTATTTCATAAACCATCACAACACAACCAGTGACACCATGAAAATACTATTCATATTAGTAATTCCTTCAGATGAATAGGCCCTTGTGTCTAGACGTGTCTCTGGCATAGAATCTCTGTTATTAAACATCAGCCCTTTCACAGACATGTAGCCGACAGCGCTCAACGGGGGCCGATAATTTCAGATCTGTCACTCATGATGAGTGACACGTCTCCTCCATCAAGAGCTTGTACACATAGGCTTGCACTCATTTTCCTCATGCTGATTTAAGATTATGCATAACTGAACCACTACAGCGGATGAGCTATCAGCCAACTGGGTCTACAATATAATGGCTATATTTGAATTCTAATGAGGTCACATGTACAAGACCTTAACGGACGAATAAAGCGGTATATCATAAATGAACTGACACTGAATGGTTACTTTTAACCCTGCAGTGTGTTCTAATGTGTATGTTTTTAAATATCTCCCTTTCACGTCCACAACATCTTAGACACTCGAATCTCTTTAATGAGATCAGTGCCACAAAACTGACCCTTCGCTAAGCCCCGCCCTCCCTAGATACTGTTGCTACGCCTGTCAAGCTTTTGCGGCTTGCACATCTATTACAGTGTGTATGCTGGTGTCAGACATTCCCAACGAGATAATTAGTCATTTTTGGCGAACGTGAAATATCTGAGAGAGCAAGACAAAAGGGATATATCCGTATCCACGTAATAATATGCAATCAATTAGAGAATAATTTCTTCAAAATCGAAGCTAAACCCTATAGTCCCAGCGTTCATATGCTTACCATTCAAATGGGAAACACACAAATTGAGGAACAGCTATGTTCATATGTGAAAATAATCGTAATAATTATAAATCAAACAGCTTATCCATAAATCTTGTGGAATAACACTAACACCGGGAGAGCCGCGATCTTAGGGGTAGTGGGCCGTCGATTAACAAAATGCTGAAATATATTTTAAAGTATGTCAGTGAGCCTCCGTCTTGTCTTTAATCGTCTTATTTTACATTAAAATATATGCATTATGAACAAAGAACCCTCACTATTTCCAAGCAATAGGCGTTTTTGTTAATCTTGTCGACATTTAGTTGTGAATGGGTCTCCCACACTGCTTAATCACGCCCATCATTTCTCCCCTCGGCTTTTAGATTTTCGGGAAGGAAAAAAAAATCCACTTCCCCATCCAAACTTTTAGGATACCGGGTATCCATACCCACAACACTTCGGCATGTTTCCCTCGCTCGAAAGCTTGCCAGACCTCCCGTGCCTAGTTACGGTTGCTAAGACACGATTGGCCATTGGCAGTTTTCGGGCATGGCTTAGCGAAGGGTCAATTCAGCAAACAATTAAATACACAGAATATAAGATGCTAAATATTTCATTGACGAGTTGTCAATACAATATATTTATCCAAGAGTATGACTTTACCACAAAATTTCAACGCATTCTCATCCCAAGGCTTCATATACTGACGCTTTTGCCAATGCGTAGACACCCAACACACATGGTACCCTTTAGCGTCAACACAACACGCACAGAGTATGGGTAGGTTTAGACCACTAGGAGGCGCCTTCTGCCCCGTATATATCTGTGTCTCATATTGACGCTAAAGGGTGCCATGTGCGTTGGATGTATACACATTGGCAAAAGCGTCAATATATGATGCCTTGGGATGAGAACGGGCTGCAATTACAACATGTCTGACACAAAACGGTTACTGCAAATGTACGTCCGCTGTATTACAGTTGTTTCTGCGAATTGAAGCAATCCATTTGCTTATATGTTCTGTAGTTTCTAGGAAGTATGTTAAAAGATTTCGTGTTGAATCTATTTGTACAGTCAATCTCAAAGCGCCTCCAAATTTTAGATGTGTTTTGTGTGACTAAACAGCAATGTTGCCACTCAGCGACTTTCGCCTACTGTGACGTCACATGCTCTCTATAGTAAGTTTTGTATTTTTTATAGATTTTTTTTTGCAAATAATGTAAATGTCTTTGATACTGTTGATTAATTTAATGCACCCTTGATAAATATCCGTATTAATTTCTTTACAAAAAAATAAAAATAAATGAGACTGATCCGAAACTTTTGATATAAACGACTAATGATACGAAATCAACACGACATCAATCACAAAGCAACCTTGCATAGCAAACTAGCCTAATAGCTCTGAGAGTGCAAACAAACCTGTCATCAAATCGCACCTCAGCAGAGCTGAACCCAGCGTGAGACCGGTAATCATTGGACAAGAACATTGATTAAAGCCCATGTGCACACAGATTCATGTAAATGTATGCGTGTTTATGGGCATATTTAATTGGAATCAATTATAAACACAGACCCTTAGGAGTGGACTGCCACTGCTTCATCCTAAATCCTGATAATTACCTCACTTTCATGCAAAACATGAACAGTCACAAAACCGCGCTTCAGCTGGGAATCAGACTCACCTTCGGCTGGGCTGGACTCTCCTATCGTTCTTCCTCCAAGAGATTCTGGGTTTGGGTGAGGCACGTGGCCGGCACTCCAGGGACACGTCTTTCCCAACGGTCGCGATGAGCCGTACAGGGTTGGTGCTGAACACTGGAGCTGAAGCTGTTTAAAAACAAACACATATCCACTTATGACTTACTTTCTTCCATCTAACACAAAAAGAGTCATTTTCATGAAGGTAAATGACATTCTTTTTCTACAACATGGGGTGTATGGACCACTTTTAGGAGGCGTTTATACAACAGTTTTCATCTAAGATCAGAATTTTGTATGCTTTCTGGCCATTCAATTACACGACAATGGAGTTTTGGGGGCTTGAAAATGCAAACTTTGAAAAAACAGGTTTCACAGTGCAAATTTTATTGTCGTGAAATTTGTGAAAATAGTGATGCGTATTAACGGAGTAGTTCACATTTAAAAAAAAAACTTTTGCTGATAATTTACTCACCCCCATGTCATCCAAAGATATCCAATGTCATTCTTTCTTCAGTCGAAAAGAAATTAAGGTTTTTGATGAAAACGTTCCAGGATTTTTCTCCATATAATGGACTTTAATTGGGTACCAAACGGTTAAAGGTCCAAAAGACAATTTCAGAACAAACTGCAAACTATTCAAAGGGCTTTAAACGATTCCAGATGATGAATAAGGGTCTTATCAAGCGAATCAATCGCTCATTTAATAAATAAATAACAAAGTTTAAGTTTTCTTAAGCTCAAATGGTCGCCTTGCTCTGTTCTGTGACACACGTTTGTGACTCTCCTGTTCAAACTCGTTCATCAAAATGAACAAATCTTATTCAGAGCCATTTGGTTCATTCAACAAACGAAACGAACAAATTGACTCGGAAAAAGATTTGTACAGTGTGTACATGCACAACGCAAAGCTAAAACACTTCCGTTTCTAATACGTTGTTGTGTATGCTACCCTTATTTTGCCATTCAGTCATCATTCATTTTAATTATATTTAAAAAAGAGGAATTTGTTTTGAAAAAATCTGTTATGTTTCGCAGAGGAATAAATTCATAATGGTTTCAAAATGAGATGATGTTGACTTTAATTACTTTAAGAAACGAAATAAAGCTGACAAACTACAATCTAATTTGTTCACACGCTTGCTCAACAATGTAATCACGCAGGCACTGTTGAATTGCTAACTAATGACATGTGCATACCTTTGTAAATATTCACGTGTAACATCATTTATCTTGTCTCTTTGTACAATTCGTGGAAGTACTGAGCCAACAATAGCAGTAAGAGATGAATAAATTAGTGCTTTTTTAATCAAATAAAATGTCTGTTTTAGGAGACTTTTGAGACTCTAAAGGGAGATAAATGTTTCTGGAATGATTGTAATGATGGCATTGCTGTCATTGCGTATGATGGGTTTATAATTAGTAGCTTTATTATAATTCGTGACGTCTACCAGAAGTAAAACATTTGCAGGCTAAACGATAAAAAAATAATTCAGCCCTCGACAAGCGCATTAGAAGATAATTACTGTTAAATGTTTAATCTGTCTGCGGGGAGTTTCTCGCCAAGCTGACACAAACGAGTAGAATTAGAAGATTTTGCAAAGTTGCTTTTCCAGACACTCAAGATTCAAACTTCAGACTCAAGTGCACCAATAAGACAAAACGAGTAACATTTTAAACACTTTAAAATATAAATTAAAAATACTCTCAAACTTCTTTTTAACTTATGGACACACCTAATTTTTGTAAAAAAAAAAAAAAAAAATACGGGCTGAGGTGATGTTGGAAATTCGTATTTTGGAGTGATGTGCACATGACTAAACCTGTTTAAATATAACCCACAAGACAAAAAATATTAACTGAATTACTTTTTATTACTTTTGCTTATTACTTAAGCTTCCCACAACTCTTTCAGTCTTTATATATATATATATATATATATATATATATATATATATATATATATCACACGTTAGAGTTTGCAACAGTGCGATTTTTAAACACACTGAGGCTGTAAAAGCAGAATATTGAGTAGATGAGTTTTTTTACAGTTTTGATTTTGTTTTGGGGCTCTACAAGGCTAGGTTTTCATGCTTGAATGTTTAAAAAACACATTATTTTCAACATTTTACATTGCAGCTCCTCCCATCACACTCTTACACATTTCAGGTGTGATGTGACACAGAGAAACTTTGGGATTAAACTGTTCAGGAACTACGTTAAAAATAGGCATAGTTCACCCAATAATGAAAATGATCAATGGATTTACTCACTTTCAAGCCATCCCAGGTATATATTACTTTCTCCTTTCAGACGAAAGAGGGGTGGTAAAAAGCTATTTTCACAAGATGTAAAATAAATCTCTGTCTCCAGAGAGTGTGTGTGAAGTTTCAGCACAGAATACCCCACAGATATTTTTATATAACATGTTAAAGTTGTCACTTTTTAAGGGTTTGCAAAAACGCACCGTTTTGTGCCTGGCCCTTTAAATGCAAATGAGCTGCTGCAGAGGGCGGGTGTGTTAGCAGCTCCGATTTCCTCACGCAGACACACTAAAATGACAGAAACTGTTCTCCCTTTAATGTTAAAACAGAGTCAAAGATGGAGAGACTCAAGAAGAAGTGACAACATGTAGAATACAACAGGACATCTCTGAATGGTTAGTTGATGAATTTATATTGCTGATGTGGAGTTAATTATCTTCAATCAGATATTCTGTCATATAATCTATAAATCGCTCATATAGGAACTGTTGTGAGATGCACACACAGAGTGACTTTCTATTGGATGTGAAAAGTTGAATGCTAAAGTTTGAGCTGACTCACAAATGTACTCTTATATACAGCTGAGTGTTCCCGGAGGCGGGGTTTATTTACATTTTAGGGTTGGTGATGTCACTAACCCCAGAGGAATATCATGTAGTCCCTACCAGCCATTTGTTGTAGTCCTTTTCTTTAAAAGGAAATAAATTCCTTTGCTTTGAACTTTGAGCGTTGTAACTTTGATAACAATGTTTGTGCTCAAACAGCAACATTACACACTAACTCATTTCTGGGTTTTGGCCAACACAAACACTTCACATCTGCAGCACTATATTATTCCACGTCCAATCTCAGACACGTTCATTCCAGTATACTGGTGTTCGTGTTTGAAGAGACTGCATTAGAGGCCTGAGCTGTTCAAGGACATGTACTCCAGTAGCTAGGGAGGACATTGTGTGATGGTATTCTAGTGAGCAGAGCTAAACACATATGGGCTAAAAGTGATGATGTCTGCTGTGCTGCTGGAGCCTTCTGGGGCCTGTAGCTACATGCTGACAGGCCTCGTCAGGAGTGTTTAGTCAAAGGTTGCACCATGTTTTTTACGGGTGACATTAGAAAAGATGACATTTTAATCTCTGGAATTGCCAAAGGGCCCCACAATCCACCACCCTCCTAACACGCTGAGAGAGTCAGGACCAATGAATGACTTTCTTAAGCTTGGGGTGGGGGACATACACGTCTTTGTGGTAACAAATATGTGTGTGCTTACTTTGTGTGTGACAAACAACATTTAAGGGAGTCTTAGGGCTATATCATTCACTCTGCACAATGCAGCACCAGGCGCGACATAAGTGTTTTTTGCTAGTTTCAGCCTGACGCAATTATCATTTTCACATCCTGCGCCACAATGTTTAAATAGCAAATGAATTTGTACCCATCTGTGCGCCCATGGGCGTGCTGGTCTGAAAACGAGGTGTTTTCACGCCACATTGTTGGGGTGTTGCTATTTTGATGCAATTGAAGTAGACTGCGCCACTGACTTTAGACCAGGTTTTTGTTGGTCAGTGGTACGCTTTATTTCAGTTGCCTCAAAGTAGCAATGTGCCAACAATGGTCCTGAACACACCTTGTTTTCAGACCAGCACACTCATGGGCGTGAATGCATTAGCAAGTGCAGTATTTTTAGGGCCCGAGCACTAACGGTGCGAGGCACCTATTGAAACTGTTAGGATTATTTTTTTTTCTTTTTTCTGCAAAGTAAGTGCCATTTTCGTGGCCGCAACATGCTCAAAAACTCACCAAAATTGGAACGCATGTCAGGACTGGTGAAAAATTTCGTATTTTGTGGGTTTCGTGGATAGGCGTGGCAAAATGGCTCACTAGCGCCGCCTAGAAAATTGGAAAAAAAATAGCCCCTCGTCCACGTTATTTTTTGTTATTTAAAGGGCACATTAGTAGTCGTATAGTATAATCGAGTGCACAATGCGCGTACACTCTGCTTATTACACACACAGGGACGCCCAGCAGCACACAAACATGCCAAATAATAAAAATAAAAGGATTCCAATGTAAAAGATTAGGTCCCACTTTATATTAAGTGGCTTTAAGTACTATATACTTACATTGAAATTAATAATTTGATACAATGGACTTATTGCCAATCCGCCATGGCATGAGCGCGACTGGCTTTTAAAGGGAATGGGAGATGAGACTCTGATTGGTTTATTGCACGTTACGCCCAAAACACAGCCATTACTCATTCAGGGAAAAGGAAGAAACCTTTTAGGCCATGCACCGGGAATGCCGACCACTAGCAAAAGTGGATTCGGACACACTCTAAGTGCATTTGCGCCGTGCGTTATAGACCATTCCCTTAGATCACTAAAATGATCTTAGTGTATTATTTTTTAAGTAGGGGTTTTGACATGCGTCTCAGATTGTGAATACTAAGAGGTGTTTTGTACTCAACAACCCACTGCCGGTTCACTCTGGACCCACTATGCTGGCCTCGAGGGTACGAGCAGCATGGCAATGGCACACATGCGCATATGCCAGCACCCGAGGCAGGTCAGCTCAGAATGAAGGCTGCTGTTAGCCATGTAATATGTCACTGCAATATGTGCTCACATTTATAACAGAGAATAGACTAAGTCATGGACGACAGCTCTCCCCATAGGCGCCGAGTAACTGGAGGATTTGTCACAAATACATCCAAAAAAAGCATTCCTTCTGACTGTCACTTCAAAAAACTAAACAAGCACATTGCAGCTGGAGGGAAATGGACCAGTGAGGGGAAATATTCAGGGAGTCAGAGTCTTTCTGAAAATTGCATGTTTTGAGTCTAGCATTACTGTGTCTACCTATTGTGCCCATGTGGCAATGCTACTAGATATGTCTTTGGCAATGATACCAGAGATGTCTGTGACAAATTAGGAACACCTGTTCAGTTTTTCATTAATGCAATTATCTAATCAACCAATCACATGGCAGTTGCTTCAATGCATTTAGGGGTTTGGTCCTGGTCAAGACAATCTCCTGAACTCCAAACTGAATGTCAGAATGGGAAAGAAAGGTGATTTAAGCAATTTTGAACATGGAGAGTATTTCACAATCTGCTCAGTTACTGGGATTTTCACCCACAACCTTTTCTAGGGTTTACAAAGAATGGTGTGAAAAGTTTAGTCCCGTGGACTAAAATGCCTTGTTGATGCTTGAGGTCAGAGGAGAATGGCCAACTGATTCAAGCTGACAGAAGAGCAACTTTGACTGAAATAACCACTCGTTACAACCGAGGTATGCGGCAAAGCATTTATGAAGCCACAACACGCACAACCTTGAGGCGGATGGGCTACAACAGCAGAAGGTCTCATCTCATCTCCACTACAAATAGGAAAAAGAGGCTACAATTGGCAAGAGTTCACCAAAATTGGACAGTTGAAGACTGGAAAAATGTTGCCTGGTCTGATGAGTCTCGATATCTGTTGAGACATTCAGATGGTAGAGTCAGAATTTGGCGTAAACAGAATGATAAGATGGATCCATCATGCCTTATTATCACTGTGCAGGCTGGTGGTGGTGGTGTAATGGTGTGGGGGGTGTTATCATGGCTCACTTTAGGCCCCTTAGTGCCAATTGGGCATCATTTAAATGCCACAGCCTACCTGAGCATTGTTTCTGACCTTGTCCATCCCTTCATGGCCACCCTGTACCCATCCTCTGATGGCTATTTGCAGCAGGATAATGCACCAAAGCTTGAATCAATTCAAATTGGTTTCTTGAACATGACAATGAATTCACTGTACTAAAATGCCCCCCACAGTCACCCGATCTCAACCCAATAGAGCATTTTTGGGATGTGGTGGACCTTCGTGCCCTCGATGTGCATCCCACAAATCTCCATCAACTGCAAGATGCTATCCTATTAATATGGGCCAACATTTCTAAAGAATGCATTGTTGAATCAATGCCACATAGAATTAAGGCAGTTCTGAAGGCAAAAAGGGGTCAAACACAGTATTAGTATGGTGTTCCTTTTTTGTATGTTTAACATTTGAATCAATATATTCTTATCTACACATTTCTCCTACATTCATTGGGATTCAACAATGAATTGAACATTAGTATATTTAGCTTTTTCTCCTACATTGAGTCATTAGGCTTCAACAATGAATTGAACATGAATGCTGTCAAAAAAAAGTAAGAGTAATTTGTTTGTGTTTGACTTGAATTAGAATGATGAGAGATCCATGGACAAACAAAAGCGCATAATGAGGAACATAAATGAAAATGACCCCCAGGAAAGTGACGAAAAGACGACAACACAAATCTTGGAGTGTGTTGGACAATCAAAGCTGACAGAGAGAAAATGAGGGTGTCTCCAGTAAACACGCAATCCCAGTCTACATCTCTCCTTTGTTTCGTCCCGGGCATCCACACACCGAGAGCGCTGGCATTTTCATAAACGACTCAAACATTTCTTGTTCTGATTGCACCGAGACTGACAAACAAGCTAAAACTGATCCAACATAACTTTTTTCCTCTTCAACCCCATTTTTTTTCTCTCTTTTCATCTAGCCTGTCTTCTTCTGCCAGACTGTGAGGCTGTTTGTGACAGCTTTGTCTGTGTAGTCTTCAGTTTAACCGATCCTTGTGGACACCTAACTCAATATCACCGGGTTCTTTCTTCCTCAAATGTGCTGCCAGAAGACTTTTCAGTCCCTGAAACAGGCTTTTTCAGTTCAAAGAAAGTAGCAATTGATTGCTTCCTGGCCTTGTTTTGTCTTCGATGTCATTCTGCAATGACTTCAGGATTATTCATTGTGTGTGATTGAAAGCAGCCTGTCAAAAGCTAGCCTGCTCAACGCTAACAGAGAGAAAGGGAGAGACAAGCTTTACCTGTGGGGTTAAATGTCCTTTTTAAAATTGTTCACCCAGACTAAATTCTCTTCAATGTATCCATTACTTTTCCGGCATCTACTTTTATTTGCCTTCACTGTGTGTGCCACTTTTCATGATTAGGAGACAAGTAATATGGAAAAAAAAATATCTGCTTGTATAATGGTACTAGCTTTAATATCTTTAAGGTGTCAGAGTTATGTTTAGTTCTTATGATTCTGTTTCTTGTGTTTGGAGAGTTCACACACTATTTTAGTTCACCCAAAATAAAAATTCTGTCAACATTTAACCTGCATTTAAACAATTTTCTGACCAAGGCCTTGTAACCAAGGCCTTGTAGGTGGGAAAATAGTGATAATAATAATAATAATCAACAATCATTGCACATTTTTTATTGAGTTTAATCCCATATAGATAAAAACAAGCCTGCTCTAGTGTATACTATTTCCCATTGAATACTCTAGTTGTGTCCCAAATTGCACACTAAATATGGTGCACTTATACTATACACTCAACTGTCTAGTGTTTGCATTTATGGTTATTTTGTCATCGGACATGGGATTCTAATTCTATGGACCTTACAGAATATTTTTCCCCCTTTTCTCACAATTGCGATATATAAAGTGTAATACACATCTCGCAATTCAGACTTTTTATCTCAGAATTGCAAGTTATAAAGTTATAAAGATACAAATTTCTCACAGTTGTGAGAAAAATAGTCAGAATTGTGAGTTTGTTGTAACAAATAGGCAGGGACGAAGCGGAGAGAGAAGCCAACCCGATCTCACGGCCAAATCGCACGAATTCGATGAATGATTAAAAAGTTGCTAATTCGTAACAATTCATACGACCTCACTCGTACGAATTGGTACGATTTTGCTAAATCGTACATATTTTACGAATTGGCCAATTCGTATGAATTCGTACGAATGACCTACCCCTTACCCCGCCCCTAAACCTACCCATCACGTGGGTTTAGACAAATCGTACGAATTCGTACGAGTGAGGTCGTACGAATTGTTACGAATTAGACACTTTTTAATCATTCGTCGAATTCGTACGAATTGGTCGTGAGATAGCATCAAGCTAGCACTACTTTAATAATAATAATAAAAAAACAATAATTCAGGGCAAACAAAGAAACTCAAGAGAGGAACATGAAACGGCAATACCGCAATAAGCTACAAGCAAACAACGACCAACCAACAACAGCTAACGCACAGGTTTAAATACAGGCAAACAAGAAAACAAGGGGCGGGGCTTATTAGAAACACCTGGAGAGATTCATGGTGCGTTCACGGGCTACGGAAAATATGATATTTTCTACTTGTGAACTGGTATTTACCAGTGTGTTGCGTTCAAGTGCTTTTGTGGTCGTAATGTGGTAAAAAGATGGAGATCCAGACCTGGTATTTAGCTAAAACTATTTTAGATTACTTAAAGGGATAGTTCACTTTGAAATTAATTTTTGATATGTTTTAGCTTACCTCAAGGGCATCCAAGATGTAGGTGTCTTTGTTTCCACAGTATTTTCAATTTTGATATTTTTAGGTCAAACCGTTCTTGTCTGTCAGTCATATAATGGAGGTATGGGGTCCACCTCAAAGAGCATGCGCAGAGAAGTCCAAATTAAACATGATTTAATGAATCGTAAATGTAAGTACACATTGATGGCCTAAGACACGAAACGAGCGGTTTGTGTGAGAAAACGAACAGTCTTTGTTTTTTTTGTGTCTTTATATTGTCATACGAGCTGCCCAGTGGAAAATACCACATTAGGGGGTGTTCATGTGCATTTTTCACGTCAGCTTTTGGTACCATAGCACTTGAACGTACCATAATAAACTTAACGGGGAACTGCGACAAGACAGGGGAACACAGAGGTGAATCATGACATATATATCGCGCAATTCTGAATTTTTAAGACGCAATTCTGCAATTTATCTCCCAATTGTGAGAAATCAAGTTAGAATTACAAGATGTAAACTGGCAATTGTGAGATAAAAAGCCGCAATTATCTTTTAAAATCTTTTATTCTGTGGCGGAAACAAGCTTCCATATAATACCCCTCCCCCGTTCGCTGCATAATTAATGTGTAAGAGAAGCTGCGACAGTTGAGAGCAGGATACAACATTCCACATGTTTTGTCAGTTAATTAAGTGCATCGTGTAGCCTATTTTTTTTCTTTGTGGAATTTTCTGCGTAAACACCATTTGCACTATTTATACTAATGGCATAGAATAGTACACAAGTACACATCTCAGTTTTAAGCTGAAATAATGAAATGCAAGAAACAGTTATTACCCAGTATTTTGAGCTCTGCGCTGGAGTAGATGCTTCCATACTTGTTCTCGGCGATGCACTGGTACATTCCAGAATCAGCCTGCTGTAGTCTGTGAATGATAAGCTCCCCATTCACCATTTCCACTCTGCTCTGTGGGGAGACGAGAATCGCTTTAGAAGCACGTGTTCACCTGCCAGGCTGCTCCTCAAAGCACACTTAATGTCAATTACACCTCTGCCAAAGTGACTCCAGCATGAGATCTTTAAAATTCACAAGTGATTTGTCATTATAGTACCACTTATTGATATAATGCATTAAACAACAGTTAGTTCTGGTTCTCAAATCTGATCGAGCAACATTGCAAGAGTGCAAGAGTTATAACAGTCCTGGGATATTTCACAGTTTGTATAATTCTGTGTTCACAGGGTTCCAGATCGGAGTGCGGAGTGGATTTGGAGTTGTGTGATTTTGAGCGAGGAACATTAAAAAAAAAAAATGTTCGAGCGTTTACCTACATTGACGATCAAATTAATAATAATTAATATTTTTTTTTATGTTTTTAAAAGAAATCTCATCAATTTATTTGATAAAGAAATCCCAGAAAAAATAAATAATATTATTGAATATTATTACATTTAAAAAGAACTGTTTTCTATTTTAATATATCTTAAAATGTAATTTATTCATGTGATGGAAAAGCTGAATTTTCAGCAGCAGTAACTTCAGTCTTCAGTGTCACATGATCTTTCAGAAATGTTCTGATTTAGTATCAGCTATCATTGGTGCTAAATTAATGGTTCTTATTATTAATGATGAATATATATATATATATATATATATATATATATATATATATATATATATATATATATATATATATATATATATATATATATATATATATAATTTTTTTTTTTTTCGTGGAAACATTTTTATTCAGGATTCTTTGATGAATAGAAATTATTTTTTATAACATTATAAATGTTTTTGCTGTCACTTTTTGTTGTTAATGCATTCTTGTTGAATACAAAATATAATCATTTAAAAAAATGTACTTACCCCAAACTTTTGAATGATAGTCTATCATGGTTTCCTCAAAAATATCAATTAGCACACGTGTTTTCAACATTGATAATAATCAGAAATGTTTCTTGAGCACAATAAATCAGCATATTTTAATGATTTCTGAAAGATCATGTAACACTGAAGACTGGATCAAACACAGGGATAAATTCAAATATATTAAAATAGATTTTTTAATCGAAGGAATGCAGCATTGGTGAGCAGAAGAGACTTATTTCTAAAACATTATAAAATATTTTTCAAAACTTTTGACCAGTAGTCTAAAAAGCAAGAGTGCATGCAAACATGTTCAATGGTACCATGCTAACAATGTGTTGGCCAAGCATTTGTGAGAGCTTGTGTAAGGTATGTTTCTAGCCTTGAGCAAAACTTTCCATTTGAGAAACAATTGAAAAATTAAACAGTTCTCAGAGATTTCTCTTTCCCATGAGCTCTCTCTCTCTCTCTGTGAGTGTGTGTACCTGCGTGCTGAGTGGTTCTCCGTTGCGCAGCCAGCGATACGTGGGCCTGGGCTTTCCTGTAGCTCGACACTCCCAATGGAGCTGCTCTCCGCTGTCCAGTTGAGTGTCATTTATCATGCTGATCCACTGCGGCTGAGCTGTGCCAGGAACATGGAGAAGACAAGGAACATTTGCAAGATCAGGGCTTAAAAATAAGCATTTTTCCCCTTCAGATTTGTACTTGCCAATGAGAAATTTCCAAAACTGATGTTTAACAAAAAAACAAAACAAAGATTTGTGTATTTCACAAATCAATCAATATTAATTTGCTTTTCTTGGCATGGACAATTATAGACAGTCGCCTAAGTTGGCGGCATTTTATTAGGTCACGCACACCCTTTCTTGGCTCATATTATGTCGATCCTGGAATAACATTCCTGTCCGGAAACTGAGTTCTAACCCTATCCCTATCCCTAAACCTAACCCTACCCATAACTTATTCCAAAAATATTAAATGATTGGTGGTGATAGGTGAATAACACTGATGTTGAAGCACCTGATACTTGATGTAAGGCTAAACTTGACATAAACTGTATAAACTTGTCCTTTAAATCTGATTGGTTGATTGGAATGTTGTTTCAGGATCAACAAAGGTGTTGATCCAGGAACATGTTGTATGTGAAATCCCGGTCACCATACAACACAATGTGCATTTTACCATTTTATGGTAGCGTTTTCATAGCATCATACCCGTTTTCTGTTCCACCCGTCCTTCTCATTGAAGCTCTTCTTTTATCTGAACTTTCTCTGCACTTTAGAAGTAATCATCTCTTTAACTGCTAGAAACCCATAGAACAACATACAATTCTCCCAGACTGCTAAAACGCAATGATCTATATATATATATATATATATATATATATATATATATATATATATATATATATATATAAACAATAAACAGTGCTGATATCAAACTGTTGCTCCAACTGTTCCTACACTATAAAACTTTGTTAACATAAAGGCCAGCTGCAGTTTGGGGATAGCCTGGGTCGCATTGTCCTTCTGCAGAATGAATATGTATGAAAGGAACAGTGGGGAGTGTTTTCATTAGGAATGATGAGCAGCAAAGTTCTGAGAGCAGTGGACCTTTAGTACCCAGCATGCACAGGAAAGTCTTTGCATTTCATCTGAACAAAAATAAACTACCAGTCAAAGGTATGACCACACATTTACTAATTCCTTAAAGCTACACTGTGTAACTCTTTTAGTTTATTCTTAGCTAAAAACACTTAGTTCTTTCAAAAATACATGTCCTCATTAATGTATATTTACTTCATTCAAGTAATAAAGTATTCTCGTGAGTGTATAATATGCCATTGAAAATACATACGGGTAAGGGGATCTAATGTCGGTTGCCATGTTGGTCCTCCATCTTGAAAGTACATTAGCCAAAGAGGGACATACCCGTTAATTCAAGCTTCGCCTTTCGCGTTTACGTTTGAGTTAACACTCATGGACGAGGTCGATCTGGAAGCCATGTTAATCTTGGACTACACTGGCCGCCGTAGGAGTTAAAACGAAATCGGAATTGAGAGGAACAGAAACTAATATTCACTGGATGGTCATATACCTTTTCATCGCTAGATGAGGGTAAAAATCCCACAGTGTAGCTTTAAAATGATTATTTTCAGTGATTTAGAATAATAATAGTCATTAAAACTATGAAACCACACATATGGAAGTATATTAATTGTTTATTGAACAGATCCCTAATTCTAAGTGATTATTTTTTAGAGCAAAATTTAACAATATGTTGGTTTATACTATGAATGTGAATGATACTCTACCTCAAATCAAGTTAATTTTTAAAGAGAAATGCATTATTACTTTTGGAAGCAATCCGACTTAAAGGTAGGGTAGGCAGTTTCGGAGCAGCTAGCAATAGCTTTGAAAGCATTAGATCCCACCCTCCCTTCAGAGTGCTTTCCAAAGTCACCCCTCATTCAAAACACATGAACGCACAGGTCGTACACAGACGGGGTAGATTCAGGAAAGTGTAAAGAGGATGTGAACAGCTCTGGGTGGAATGTCAAGGGTTGTTATCTTGTAATTACGGTTACAACATGACGTGAACACAAAAGCTATTTTTTTTTAGTATCCTTTAAGAAGATAGTAGAGTTGGGGTACTCGGATTCGAGTCCATGTATGTAATTGTACGTAAAGTGTCGTTCTAGCATACGTATATATAATTACGTTTTATATGCGCAGAAACGTATATAACAGACGCATTTACAGTACTAAAATGTAAAATATTTAAGTATTGACAGCACAAAAACATCATTTATTTACGTATGAACAAATCCACCGACGTACACATTTATACGTATCACAATTTATGCATTTTAATATCGTAGCATTATGTTTTGACTATTGCATTCCAGTTAAGTTTTCAGTCGCATTTATCGATATCGATATTGCTCCTTTCGCCTGCATGGTGTTAAACAATACAATATAAAACCTTAAAAATACATTCTTTAAGGTTACTCGTTTAACCGTTTTGTAATAGTTTATTTACCTTGAGACACATAAAGCGTTTTCAACAAAATTCACAAAAGACATCAATTTTATTAGTTTGATGTAATCCAAATCTTTAGAATCCATAGTTGTATGCAAGAAACAACTCCTAATTCAGCCTCTTATCCAGTCGTGACCTTCCCCATTCTTAGCAGCGACCGTACATGTCAAACCCCGCGCTGGTGATGAATTCAAATTCAAATATTGCGTCCTTGAGAAGCGATACGTCATGTTTTACGGCAGTGATATCAAACATTGGCTCTTCCCTGCTTCGTCACAGTTTGCGACATGAAGGACTGTGACGGTTGGTTAGTTTAGTTCATTTGAAATTTTGAAATGGAGAAGCGCGAACCGAGAGCCGGATGAACATTTTCAGTGATTAGTAATTTAATTTTTTCTCTGTACTTCATACAAAACTATTACAATACTGCCAGAGAGGACTGCGACTGCATTGCAACGCTTCATCATGTGAACCGGCTTTTGGTATCGGTTTTGACATTTTCGCAATAAATAAATTATTGTGATTATACTTGTCTGTTAGTTATGTTTTTCTTCATAATTGTAGTTTGTTACGTAGTTTTAAGGAATTGTTAGGGGTAGGAGTAGCCAACACCGTTTTATCATTTTTTATATTCTGTATAAAATGGGTATGTTTAGGTTTGGGATTAGGGTTACGGGATCTTACATTTATCTATAAAATGGTAAAAAAGGGAAATTATACAGATATCTGTATGATATAGAATATATGTGAATAGTTTACGTTTTTTTTGCTGTAAAAACGTAATAATGTTACGTTTAAATGTTGCAGATACGTCGATATTATACGTTTCAGCATCTATGAAAACGTACTAAAAAGTACGTTTTCGATCTTTGCAAAAACGTAAAATACCTACGTATTAACAATGAGACCAGGCTGGTTTAATTGGGGTTTGAGCTAAACTTTGCAGGAGATTGGCCCTCCAGGTCTAGGATTAGACACAACAGTCCTCGCAACTGCATATCAACATGCTAAAAACACCCAGCAAAACAAATAGCACAATGCTAACATAAAAAAAAACATGACCCCCAGTATCAAATGGCAGTAGGCCAACAGTAAAACACTATGATTGAACATACTAAACACCCCCAGAACACTCAAGCAACCACATAGCAGCATAAAAAAGGCTAAAAACCAGTGACACTCTAATTTTAAGATTTATTTGGCTTAGCATTACAAAGATAATTGGAGGAAAGTGAAGAGCAATGTCATAGCGAATTCTTTGTAGCCAAAATCAGTTAGTCTACACATGGCAGCAGGTCACCTCTCTGTTGAAATATCCCTCTAGATGATTTGTCTACTTTACAGAGCATGTTCCGTCCTTTTCGATAGGTTGAGCGAAAGGGAGAAGGAAGAGAGAAAAGGTGCAGGTAACCTCTGGCAAAGACGTGGGCTCCTTGAGTTATAGCTCTTGGACATGGTGGTAAAACTTACCATGCCACCATTCCTCACTCCAGACCCACAGCTGGGACAATAACGTCAGGTCGCAGCCTCGAAGAGGATGTACACCCCTACCCTTTGATGGATTCTGATTCGTTGCTCACCCAGGACATGCATACCGATCTGCGGCAGCTTCTGCGTGTGACATATTCACATTAGCTGCGACAGACGGCTCACCCGCTCTGAGAGAAAACCTCGCTGAAGGCAAGCCTTCAATCATATCTTGTCGAAAAAAAGGGATTGCAGACTGAAATGGGTGTATGTAAATTGTAAAAGTAGACATGTGTCTGAATACAGTTTGCTGGTAAGTAGCTTTGTAACCTCCATCCAAGAACATTTTGAAGTTTGATAGTGGATTGAAGTTTGGGCCAAAGTACAAAAAAAGGAAACAAACAAAAATCATTAGTCCAATAAATCAGAAAGCATTATCACATCTCTCCTATACCAACCATGTGATTTGAGGAATCATTCATGTCTAAAAAAATCCTTCCGAAATTCTTACGAAATTGTTCCTCTGCATCGTTATCATTATATGTGGTGTGGATTCACTATTTTGTAGAAGTAGAACGATTATTAAACGTTATAGTTTTCATTTTATTTATCGTTCTCAGTGCAAACGGGCAAGTTCTCCTTTGAAATACTTTAAGATTCATGAAGAGTGGCATAACTGTTCATCACACACTGGTACTGAACTACTGGCAACGGAGACAACACAATAAAAGTCTATTTGGACATTGTTGTGACGGATAAGACAAACAGCTGTTGTTTTGTCAAGCTTTGTTCATCCAGGCCGTGTGATGAATCATATATCCCAGTGACAGTCATAAACCTCTTAAAACCACGGTTTTCATAAAATCACTAGGACACTGCATTCATCTTGTGGCCCGCTGATACACTTACTTTTATGACATAACGCACTTCATCTAAGTCACAAACCTTATTGAACGGATAAGGAGAGAGGAGTCTGGGAAAGATGAATGGAGGTCCCAGATCCCCGTATAAGGCCCCTATCACAGCCAGTGGGTCAGGGGAAATATGTAGGTTAAGAAATATATCATTTTATCCAACGCAAGCAAGAATAATGATATCAATTGCCCCTAAAATTTTTTTGGACAAAAGTCTTCTGAGGACAGAGCAATCTTGTCCTTGCAAAACTTGACAAAAATGTAAGCTGGACAAGTTTGCTTAAATGTATGCCTTCTGTCATAAAGGCCAGCCAGAATTATGCCAGAGAGAATGAGCATGCCAAGTGGAAGAATTTATGAAGGAATTTAATCAGACAAGTACCCAATGGATCCTGTTCCCACACTACTGTGGCACATTCAAAACCTTTTTGACAAATAACTCACATTTTGTAACTCATACATTTTCCAAACACAATGCGAGTAGTGTTTATCCACACAAAACTAGGCTCCTCTGGACAGGTTCAAGATCATAGCTAAAGGGTTTTGGGATGTGGACAGAAGTTAAAATAGAAGTAACACACTCAAGTCTCTATCATTTTCTGGTCTCTAGATATGGCTAAGGTCCAACCCAATCTCATGGGGAAACGTAACTATGCACTCTAAGAAATAAATCCGTAAAATAACAGAAAAAATACTGGCAGCTCATTACCCGGACTTTGTCCCGTTAAAAAACGGACATTTTCTGTTAACACAATGCTAACACAATGCAACACGTAATTCAAAATACGGGTAAATGACCTGTAAAAGACAAAAACGGAAAAATCCTTCAAATTTATATGGTACATTGTACCGTAGTTTTACGGATTTTTTTTTTTACAGTGTGTAACATAGTGGTGATATTATATTAATTCGTATGATGTAAATTGTCAAAAATAATTCCAAATAAATAAAAAAAAATAGCATGAAGGTCCATTTTTAAACATGCCAGGCACTGAGGCGAAAGCAAGTTGCACGAAAACGTACAAATGAGATTTAACGAATTCACACAAATTAGCCAACAATTTGACAAAAGGTAAAATATATATGTATTGTCATGAGATTGTGTTATTAAAGGAGTAATTCACTAATTCACAAAAAAAAAAAAAAAAAAACTTTTGCTGATAATTTACTCACCCCCATGTCATCCTAGATGTCCATGTCTTTCTTCGGTTGAAAAGAAATTAAGGGTTTTGGTAAAAAACATTCCAGAATTTTTCTCCATATAATGGACTTCATTGGGAACCAACGGTTCAAGGTCCAAAAGACAGTTTCAGTTCAAACTGCAAATTGTTCAAAGGGCTTTAAACGATTCCAGACGATGAATAAGGTTCTTATCAAGCGAAACGATCGCTCAATGAATAAATAAATAACAAAGTTTAAGTTTTATAAGCTCAAATGGTCGCCTTGCTCTGTTCTATGATGCGTGTTCGTGACTCTCCTGTTCGAACTCGTTCATAAAAATGAACAAATCTTTTTTCCAAGTCAATTTGTTGATTTCGTTCGTTGAATGAACCAAATGACTCGTGAACGATTTTAGTGAACGTCTGTCTAGAAGAAAGACATCTTGGATGACATTGGGGTGAGTAAATTATCAGCAAGTTTTTTTTGTTTTTTTTAAGTGAACAACTCCTTTAAAGTCCCCCCTTCAACATAAGTCCTTCCAGTTTTTCATTAGTCCAATCACAATCAGAAAGCATTAGCAAATAGCACATCTATTCTAAACAAGCCACATGATTTGAAGTATCATGTCTGTAGGACAAACTTACCTTGGCTTTCACTGCCATCCCTTTTAACTCATTCAAATGCATTCATTTAGCAGACACTTTTACAAACGAGCACTACAACAAAGTGCTCATTCACTTTTTCTTAGTATATATGATGCAATAAACCATACCGAACTTTTAATGATCTTCTTGCAGTGTTTTTCAGGAGAAGAGTACTCACTGTAGACCTGGAGATGTCCTCTGAAGGCGGTGCCTCCTCTGGTGTTCTCAGCTTTACACTCATAACTCCCAGAATCCTCTAGCTGGATGTTGGGAATCTCGAGAACAGCCTGTGATTTGCGCAGACGGGCTTTTTTGGGGATGTTCCCACTCATCTTTCTCCAGGTGATAGTGGGGACAGGACTGAGAACATGAAAAAAATATATATAAAAAAATATTTAGAGGAATGTCTTTTTTATTTTATTGTATTTTTTTCTGAAATTTTTTTGTGGCCTTGTTCCTAGTAGTGTTTGTTGAATTTGTTTCTCCACTGGGGAAAAAAGGAGTGGAGAGTGTTTTTTTTTTTTTTTTTTTTTTTTTTTTTTTTTTTAAAGGAGCTCTTATGAGTGTGCAAAAAAGGTTTTGAAGCAAAAAATGTTTTGAAAGTCAGAAAAAAGGTATAATTTACAACCTGAGCTTACCAGAAAATGACTACGTTACAAGGTGGTGGTTTCATATCAATTTGTGCCAAAATTTATGATTATTATAAGTACTGTATAAAGGTTCACTTCTAACTCCACCACTGAAGATACCCATTACTGGGCATAAGAAGAAATGTATGTAAGTAGATATAAGTAGATACCAAAACGTAAAATAATTATGAATTGCCATGAGAATATTTTAGTTTAACATCTTTTATGAGTGATTGAATACCATGAAGCAATCCAAATGACGTAATTAAATCAAAAAGTATAAAACTACATATACTAATTTTAATTGATCATGATAACTATTGTATGATAAGTATTAAAATAATTTAATTTACATTGTAGAATAACATGAATGATTTGATTCATTTATTTAAAGGAGTAGTTTAAGTAACCCCAATATCATCCAACATATCCATGTCATTATTTCTTCAGTCGAAAAGAAATTAAGGATTTGATGAAAACATTCCAAGATTTTGCTCCATATAATGAACTTCAATGGGAACCAAATGGTTCAAGGTCCAAAAGACAGTTTCAGTGCAAACTTCAAACTGTTCAAAGGGCTTTAAACGATTCACACGATAAATAAGGGTCTTATCAAGCGAAACGATCGCTCATTTAAAAAAAAAAAGTTTAAATTTTATAAGCTCAAATGGTCGCCTTGCACTGTTCTGTGATATGCGTTCGTGACTCTCTTGTTCGAACTCGTTCATCAAAATGAATGAATCTTTTTTTGTGTCATTAGGTTGATTCAACAAACGAAATGTTCCCCGAAATGTTCAAGGTTCCCCTTGAAGTCCATTATATGGAGTGAAGAAAGACATGGACATTAACTGAAGAAAGAAAGACACGGACATCTTGGATGACATGGGGGTGAGTAAATTATCAGCACAAGTTTTTTTTTTCAAAAGTGAACTACTCCTTTAATTGTAATGTTCATCACTGCTGAGTCTCAGTGAATTCCAATGTATTGACAAGGTTTGTAAGGTAATAGTAACCTTTCTGATTGGTAGAGCTCTACAAGAAGCCAAATTTCCTTTGCTTTTTGGCTTTTAACACACAATTTATATAGTGTATACAGTGATTTCGACATTAAAAAAATATATATATATATTAAAAAAAGTCAAAATCACTGTGATTTGTGGCTTTTACAGAAGCATAAATCATCACTTAAACTTACAGAACCCAACTCTTGCGTTCCAATCTATCTGGCAATGCTATAGCAGTGCAAAAAGTACATACTTCATCTAAAAAGGAAGGAAAAAAAAAAACACTTTCTAAAAGCAATTCTTTTATCTCTGCCCAAACCGTGTATCTGCGCTAATTTGTAAAGCTGATAACATGGTCTTTTTGAAAGTACGAACAGGACAATCTGATATGGCAGCACTCTATAAGTGGCTGTGTACTGGGTAACACAATAAACGTCTAGATAGCTGTGCAGATAAGCAGTATTTGTACACTGCCATCCATCCTTATTTGCGGCTGCAGCGGGCGTGTGATGTGACCTCCTAGGTGAGCCGCCCGCGCGTAGATAACCCGCTCTATCAGACACCATCAGCACTGCTACATAGTGACAGCTCCATTTCACAGCTTTCCAATGATGGAAATGTGACGCCGAGGAAAACCCCGGCGTCGCCATCAATCATCCGTAGGCCCAATGATAAAAACGTCACATTTCTGAGTCCTTCTGTCCCACTACATCCGCTTAAATTCTACAAGGACATTTGTCCACACAGGACTAAGTTTCTGACCTGTCAGTTTAAATCATGATGGGTCTACGATAAAATTTGCAGGGTTGTGTAAGTTGTAGAACAAACGTTTTGTCTGCTGTGATTTGTCACTTTAGAGGTCAAGTGCATTGGTATCTGCGTATAATATTTATTTGTACGATCAAAGCACATCACATCAAACAGAAATGATTGAGAAATGTACAAATAAACATGCCTCGAAAGCCTGATGTATCATATTTGTAACTCGCAGTCACTTAATTAATAATTTAGGTTGCTTCATTCCAGCAAGTGTTCATTGTGAAATATCACTCACATTATGTAAATTTGTAAAGATTTCACAGTAAAAAAAAAAATATGCGCACCTCGACCTGAAGGGGGATGTTTTTTGAAGGCTTTTTTACTTAAAAAAAAGTATAAACCATCAACCAGATGACAGAAGGCATGTAGATTGTGTACAACAGGTTTAATTTGTGTATCAAAAATGATACAGTATGCTTTACATGGTTAATATTATCTTCACAATGTAATTATACTTAAATAAATGTTCAAAATACAGAAATCTAACCTTAAAATAAATGAAATAATTTGATTTTAAACAAATATTCCTCCTCTGAAACATGTGCCACAGTTGCACTCCAATAAATTACTAGCTGTAAAAATGTAATTATATTACTACTAATCATTTTTTTTGTCTAACCCTGAACATTTTCCAGAGAAAATCATTTGAGTAGAAAATTTCACAACAAAATACCTGACCGTTATTTCTTAAGTGGTGTGAGAACTACCCAGAAAGGTTATACCTTTAACAAAATGCCAGCACGCATGAAAGCGGCCTCTTTTGTAGCCCCGGTAACATTTTCGGCACCAGACCCATTCACCATTAAGTGTACGGTACAATGCAGCCTCTGAAAAGCATCCCTGCAGACATTTAGGGCTGACCGCCCGCGCTATTGACAATATACGTTCTAGCCTTTTCCCTGCGCACAATGCCAAGCCCTTAGTCGCCCCGACTCTTAGGTTGTCATGCATACCGAGAGACAACGTGAGGCTAAAAGTAATTCTTAGTTCAGTTTAGTTCATTATAAAGAATGCCATTTTCTTTCATGTACATGCACTGATAAATATTTTATTTGTGGGTAAGGCGGACGAGCCCTAAAGTTCACAGGAGGATTCACCATCAGCCCTAAATGAGCTGCGAAACGAAGGGAAAGGCCATCAGTGATTTCTTCATTCGCTGAGCAACGAGTTAAGAGTCTGTAAAGTTTAATTGAACTAAGAGAGAGAAGCCAACAGGAATACATAGATTAATGTCTAAGTTTAAGTAATGAGTTATCATTCTAACGCGGATAATTAATTGTAAACGACATTTCCTCACAAAAGGGTCCTTGAAGGCACTGTAAACAATTACTGGGCCCTTAGAGCAATTTGGTTTAGAAGGTGTTTGCGCTTGATAGGCTTTATATTTGAATTATTCATTGCAAATAACACACGCAAACAGAATTACAGCACGACGACACTGGATTATGTATTTAAAATGCAGAAATGCTTTCCCTTCATGCAAAACGCCATATCAGTTCTGTTAAGCTACAATCTGAGGATCCCAAATGAAGTTCTACAGGATGTAATCCGACAAAGATGAATAAACAAAAAGCAGAAGATAAATAAACAACTGAAATGAATGAATGAATCGATTAATTAATAAAGAAAGAAAATTTAAATGTGCTAATGAAACATAGAATTTCTCCTGGTATAATATTTTATTTTTCATTTTAGCATTCTCATTGTTTGACATCTGGTGCTCTTCGTGTGTCGGTCAAAAATTAACGATTGTTTCGGTCAAAAATTAACGATTTTTTTTTTTTTTTTTATGAAATGAGTATACTAAATATTTTGTATTTTTAGGGGATTTCATGGTACTAAATTATATTTACGTTTTTATGTTTTTAATCCATTTAATAACTTTTTGACCATAAACTGTGGTAAATCTTAAATGCTTTAGAGCACAGACTTAAGGCCCGTACACACTGGGACGAATATCAGAGCGCATTATTCGCCAGCGTTTTTCAACGCGTTATTTGTTTTCACACCCAAGCGATTTTCGCTGACGATGAGCTGAGTGAATATGCAAATTCATTCCCTGACATTTTAGCCTTCTCATTGTTTGACATCTGGTGCTGTTCGTGTGTCGGTCAAAAATTAACGTTTTTATGAAATGAGTATAGTAAATATTTTGTATTTTTAGGGGATTTCATGGTACTAAATTATATTTACGTTATGTTTTTAATCCATTTAATAACTTTTTACCATAAACTGTGGTAAATCTTAAATGCTTTAGAGCACAGACTTAAGGCCCGTACACACTGGGACGAATATCAGAGCGCATTATTCGCCAGCGTTTTTCAACGCGTTATTTGTTTTCACACCCAAGCGATTTTCGCTGACGATGAGCCGAGTGAACATGCAAATTCATTCCCTGACATTAGATGGTGTTTAAAGTAAAACAGAAATACCCCAATACACAAGGTGGCGCTGTGCAACTTTACGCTTCTGACACTCACTTGTCACAAGTATTTCCAGTATTTATGCACTTGTCATATAGTTCTTTATGTTCCGACACCAACGAGACCAGCAGCTCTACATTCATCTTGCCTTGCATCTTCCTTGTCTTATTTCTTCCTGGCAGTGTAGACACTACTTGGTGTATATGTTCTTCGCCGTTACGTATGTGTGCTCAGCAATACCGTTTTGTGTTTGAGCGCCATTTAACCCATTTTATTAGGACCATTTAACCTTTTCAATGCCCATGTTTTATTTTTTCGTGTGTGTTCACATAGCAAGTGCCAAAACATTTACCAAGTTTCGTTAGCCTGGTTAAAACCAGACCATTCTCAGTTGTAAGTGAGTTATGGTCTGGCAAAGCATCATAGACAAATCATTTCCAGAGGGGTGTCACCAACGGACGTCGCGGGTAGACCTAAAACCAATCAGGGTTGCATTTCCCGAAAGTATCGTTAGCCAACTATGGTCGCAAGTTCCGTCGTTATCTACATAGTGTAATGAGTCGGCGTTTCCCGAAACCATCGTTCCAACGGACATTCGCAAACAGCATCGCGGTTTGAATGAAATCTCTCGACCTGTGGTTAGAGGCATCGTTTCTATATTGCATGACATTTGGAGGTATAAATCCTTATCCTGATCAAAATAAGCGAGCTGACATTCAGTACAACTTTTTTTGTGCCTTTTATTTAGAATACATTCAAATGTAATTTACGTCATTTATTTTTTCAAAAGATTTAAAGTGAAGTGTTTGAAGAGTGCGCATGTGCGAACATGCTCTACTATGTAAGAACGAGCCAAATATTGACTCTGGTAATCAAGCAGAACAACTGAGAAAAATTTGAGAAAAATTAGAAATAGTCATCAGATGGCATGTCTGTAATTTATATAAAACAAATCTAGTGTTAATTGGATCTCAAACAGTTTCATTAAAAGTAGTTATTACTCCACCACGTGTGAAACCAACGTGGTTGAACGATACTTCGTGACAGTGGATTTCGGGAAACAGTCGTGACTAGCTAGTTGATTTTTCCAACGATGCCTACGATTTCCGATTTCCTACGTCATTGTACGGGAAACTCAACCCAGAGCGATGAAGGAGATGATGTATGCAGAGCGGTGGAGAAACATCTCCAAGTGTTGTTCTTAGCTTGGTTTTTAACAAAAAGGAAACGTTCAAATCGCTTAAAACAGACGCGATAGCTGATTCGAACGAGTGATGCTCGACGGCGACATCCATTGTAATGTAGGCTACAAAATCTGCTTCTAAATCCCAGCGCTGTCGTCTTCGTGTAAAGCCCACCCCAACATTTCTGATTGGTGCCTCGATTTCGACGGATTGGAAATGGGCTCGAATGAGCTCTTTGCCAAACTAACTTTCAGAGCAAATCTAAATTTGCCAGAAGTTGTCTGGGTTTCCCCAGGCTAAAGTTTTGTACCATTCCGATGAAGTGAAAGATTCTAAAAAAACAAAACATAAAATTTTTATGTCAAAAATGGCCGAAGAGACACAAAAGCGTCAAAAACGTATTGTTTAATCATTTTAAATCTGAAGAAACTGACTTCCTTGAGTGAAATGTTTTGCTTGATAAGTATGCCTAGTACTAATTTTTTGGGTTGATGTTGTTGGCTTGATGTCTCTACAGTATAGTATCTCAACATCTGTTTTATTTTATTAATTAAATGCAGACAAAAAGAACATTTAGGTTAGCATGCCTTCATAAAGCCCTCACATATTTACTTTTAACAAAAAAACAACCAAAAAAAAGAAGAAAAAAAAATAAACAAACCCTAAATTATACCAGATATTTTTGCTCAGGAAAAACAAAAATGGCCACAGCAAGGTACATCTTAAACATGTATGGGAAAAGCCTCCTCGGTCTATCATTTAGAGGAAATGGGCTTGCGCTGAATGAATGTCAGAGTGCTTTTCTGCCTTCCGGCTGTGGGTCGGTACTGGCCACTTTCATTTCTCACTGTGCTATATCCTTGACCATATGTGAACATAACAGATATTAAAAGCATCCTCCAAACAATGGCATGTGCAGACTCTCAAATCGCTCTCCTCCCTCACGACCCCTGGCCCTCACCCTCTGCCGCCCGTTCAACTATTACGAGAATATACAGCTCCCAGGGGCCGTATCCTGGCGCCGTTTCTACACCAATCACAGTGAAATTGCCACTATATCAGTTATGGCGCAGAGTTCAATACTTGTGGAGAGCTCATTTAACGGCAAAGCGGAGTTAGGAGTAAAAATAGCTATCCTCCTGCCACCATCTCTTCTCTAGAGGATGCATTCTGCTCTCTACTAAGAAAAGAAAGTGGTCTGACTGGTTAAATTGGTCGTAATTATGATTATTAATGATTCCAGTTGCAAAAGGGGCGATAGTGAATGTTCTGTCTTTGTGCAATAGAAAGGCACCTTCAAGTGGTGCAATGGGAAGAGGTATGGGTGAGGGTGGGGGATTATGCCAGTGTACTTACTTCCCAAGGGCAAAGCACTCCAGCCTCACTGTGACACCTTTGGCTGCCAGCACCGTCTGGGGAAAATGCGCTTCAATTTTGGGCTCATACTCCCCCATCACACCTAAAAAGCAAAAAAAGAAGACATGCAAATGTCTATTTAGACTACACCATATATGCGACGGAAGCTGCATTAAGGTGTACGCCTTTAGAAGTCTCAATGCATATATTATATACGACACACTACAAAAAGTGTTTTTGTGCCGATGGAAAAGTGCATACTTTTAAACCCCAATGGGGGAACTCTAACATTCCAAGTTCAGGGTGTATCAGTCATGACGAAAACTAATTGGCATTCATTGTCTGGAATTCATTGTCAGTGTTTGATCTTAAATTTAGCTCGTAGACATTTTGTTTACTGTTGATGACGAATAGCAATAAAGTTTGCCAGAAAAGAAGACTGGTTTAGCTGGTTTATTAGGTGACAGGCGACATATACCGTGATGTTTTGAATACACCAGTTTGTGTTTGCATTTAAGCGTTAGCATCCACCTAATATCATTACCTTAAAATTCAATAAACTACAGCTGATTTAAACAGTTTTAGCCATCTTGCTAACATCTCGCTCTGGCGCAGCGCTGATCTCACTTCCGGGTTAATAATACCAGTCACAGTGCCAAATAAACATGAATGAGCATCAGAAAGTGTGTTAAAGATAGAGTACAACTTATCCAAATTCGGATCATGTCACATTGATTCGCTCGATCAGCGTTTCAAACGTGGAAAGACGTCAGTTAAACAGCTTGTAATCAATGTCATGTATCATCATATTTACCTCAGAAAACCCACATAAACTCGTTAGTCAGCTAGAAAAAAATAACTTCAGAAAGGAGCATTTAGCTAAATATATACACCATATTACATATGCATTATAATCTTAATGTTCTTCGATATTTAATGCATATTTGAATAAATCTGGCAAGTTTTTATGACAGCCACCATTTAAATGTTTATATTTCATATAATCTTCTTATTATAAAATAAATAAAAGTGTAATTTAAGTGTTTGTATAGCTACAAAACAGTTCATTATTACCTTCATATTAGGCTAATGAAGCCTATAGGCTACAACTAGACTCCCATAGTTTACAGCATTACAGTAGTTTAGAGATTTGATTTTCTTGAGAAAAATTGCCATTTATTGTGACTGATATCCAAAATAATCGATATTGAATCGAATCGAAATCGAAATCGAATTGAAAGCTTGTGAATCGAAATCGAGTCAAATTGTGAAATTTGTCTCAATACCCAGCCCTACTATTTACACTAACTCTACTCACCATTCTAATTAAATCAGACAAAATTACAAAAGAAACACATATGATAACTAGAGCAGTGGTGTGAAGAGTAAGGCCATTACTTTTGCAACTACATGTCAACTAAATCTCATTAGAGTAGTGGTAGACTGTTAATAGAATAAGTTGGCATCTACTAGCAAAGTTACTTATAGTCTGTAGAATGTCTGTTGGGGGACCATCAAAATAAATTGTTACAAGGTAGAAATCAGAAAGTCTGCTTATAGTAACTACTCAAAGTTTCTTAGCAGAATGTCCAAAGTGGACAATAAAAATAAAGTGTTCGCAAGTGATCAGTTAGCTCTGCTACATCTATTATGGGACAGCATACCTCTAAATGTCTCAGTTTGTAGGTGTTGGATCAGCACATTACTCACACCCTTTGCCCCTCACACATGAATTTCCACCGTGGTATCTTCCCGGTTGCTTTTTGGAAGCCCAAACTCATTAATTAAAGCTTGTGACAGGAAGCTTGCGCTTCCTCTGTATTGGGCTCATGTTTTTTTTTTTTTTTTTTTTTCCCTCTGGTTCATGTAGGTGCTTTGTAGATTTAGCAGAGGCCTGAGGTGCTATTATATGATGGATTACATCGCTCATGTGGACTCTATCGCCTGAAATATCCAGAGCAGCTGCTCTAGAACATTGACCTCACAATCAATAGTGCAACAGCCCGAGACATTTTATAAATGTGACGATCGCACATACACCAGCACCAAAAGGTTCTTGGTCATGTTAGCCAGACTTATATGGATGTCTTTGCAGTAGTTTACAAAATATCAAATCAAGTGTTATAATATAATATAATATAATATAATATAATATAATATAATATAATATAATATAATATAATATAATATAATATAATATAATATAATATAATATTGCCACTCCCGATTGCCACTCCGCTACTGATTGTGAGTGTGTTTGTGTACATTTGAATGAGCTTGTGTATGTATGAGAAACAGAGTTTGTGTGTATAAGAGATGAAATGATTTCTTTGAAGGAGACAAAACAGATTAGGAATTATTCAGCATTATCTGTAGTAAATATTTGCTAGTGTAAAGTAAATTACAAAGGAAATAGGCAAAGACAAATAATATTAATAGTCATAAAACCTGCCCAGAAAGCCAAATGGACAAAAGGGTGCAAACTTATTGTGTAACTTGCCCATATCTGCAATGAACATCATGGCTACAAAATCTAAAGCTTAGTAGCTAAGCAACCCGATCACACTAAATGCGTCTTTATAGCACGCATGTGTATTGTCGTGTAATATATACGCTAAAGTGAGTTTTTACGTGCATATGATACGCATTGGTTGGTTAGGTTAAGTTTCGGTGTGGGGTAGGGTGCGTGTGTATTTTACGTTTGGCTAGAATTAGTGGTGTGGCGTGCGTGTGTATTATACGCAAATGAACTGCGTATCAATTGCGAAAAACTAAACAAAATAACATTGGTCTATAGTGGTTTTGGATATTTTACTGCAAAAATCCTGCATATTGTACCTTTAACATGGCTGAAAAAAAAAGCTTTTCCATACACAATTTTTTTAAAGAAAAATCATGTTAAAATGTATTTTTTTGAATACTGAATATGATACATAAGGCTTTTTAAGGAACATTTATTTGTCATCTCTCAATCACCATTGAATCGAATTATATATTTTGTCCCCCACATTAAAAACTAGCACTGATCATAAAACTAAGCATTTAAATATCATCTTTCTAAGACATACTAGGAGATACGGTTTTGACAACCAATATTTAATTTATGTAAGCAGTCTATTATACTGTTAGAGGTCTAACTGATTTACATGATAACAACATTGTGTATTTTTGAGCATATAAGCAATAGTGCCAAAAAATATTTAGCTAATAATAGTTTGGACCTCTGAATATTTTTTTTTTCTTTTCTCCTCAGGTATGAGCTCCACATACTCACATATGAGCCAAAGCCTGATGTATCAAATATGAAAATAAATAAATAAATAAATAAATAAATACACAATTCCTTTTATGGATTTAAGGGTTCAAAAATAAAATAGATATATTTACAAAAATAGATTGTTCTCACTATTATTTTATATGTCAGGATTTACATGGTTAAAGGATAAGTATGATTCAAAATGCATTCATGAATTCTATCTACTGTACGACTGTAAACAGACTCCTGGTTTAACAATTCAGCAACACAAAGCTCGAGGGATCACAGCAAACAGGTATGGCAAACCAGGTAGCTGGCAGTGACACAGGGAGGGGATTCTCCACAGTAGCTCGCATGACAAGCTGATAAACTAAATTATTTTGCAAGTACACTACAGAGGCCGCTGGGAAACGGGGCGAGAGAATTTGTCCTCAAAACAGAGCACCACGCTGGAGCCTAATTGATGTGCAGAATTCTGTGGAATCTAGAGCGGCTGCGTTTCACTTCTGCAGTCATAGCCAGAGGGCATGGATACTTTGTTTATTCATGCGGATGTTGTGAGGGCTCATCTATATCCATTTGCTGAGAGATATGTCAGCTGGCATCGAGTAAGTCTGCAATTACGAAGGGAAACACTCCCATTCAGGGGCCAAATTATCATTATCAGTCTTATTAAATGGGCAACCGGTGTATGAATGTTGCATAGGAAAGTATTTCTTTCCTTTTTGCACTTTGAAGAATATAACACAGATTGCAATTGTGCCATAATCTAGAACATGTCTTGACCACCTTCAGTGAAAGCTAAAAGATTATATATAAAAATGGATCCTGTTCAAAAAAGATTCATTTTATGGTTCAATGATAAAAAAATGGGCATATCAAGTCATATACTATATTAAAGCAGTACCATACAAGCAAGCAGGTGTCATGGTCATATATCACAAATGGACAGATATGGAGCCCTTACACACTCATGTAATATTACTACGCTATCTCACGACCAATTCGTACGAATTCGACGAATGATTAAAAAGTGTCTAATTCGTACTAATTTGTACGACCACATTTGTATGAATTCGTTCGATTTGTCTAAACCCATGTGATGGGTAGGTTTAGGGGCGGGATAAGGGGTAGGTCATTCGTACGAATAGTGACGAATTCGTACGAATTGGCCAATTCGTAAAATATGTACGATTTAGCAAAATCGTACTAATTCGTACGAGTGAAGTCGTATGAATTGTTGTGAATTAGCTACTTTTTAATCATTTGTCAAATTCGTACGATTTGTTCGTGAGATCGGGTTGAATATTATTGTAAAAGTGTAAGGAAATCGAAGGAGTGTTCCTACTATAAAAAATATGTTTTTTTATGATTTGTTATCACAAGATTTTTTCTTTTATATCAACTTAAATCATTTATGTACTTCATTTAACATAATATTTTGAGTTTCTGATGAGTGAATCAATCTCCTTCATTGTATTAACTCAATTTTTCCATTTCAATGAACTTTAAGGCAACCAGGTTACTTCATTTTTTAAGTTAAACCAACAATATACAGTATATATATAGATATATAGATATATATATATAGGATCTAGAATTACTTGTTCAAAGGATGTCCTGAATCAGCATTTAAAAAACATAAATAACAATAATAATTAAAAAAAATAATCAGTTGAATGAATTATCCAAAGACTCACTTGTTTTGTGCTTGAATGAATCCGTTTTTTTTTAAATCAGTTGAATAAATAATTCAAGTGATTCAATTATAAATACAGTCACTTGTTTGTACCTGAATAAATCAGTATTTTTAACGAATCAGTTGACGCACTCATTTCACGTGGGTTTCTTTTCCTAAATAAATTAGTGTTGTTGAACGAATTCGTTGAATAAATGATTTGACTCATGAAAAACTTGAATTACACCAGAATGATTCAGCCTCGTTTAACAAATCATCGGAATGAATGATTCAGTGACTGACTCGTAAAGTAAAATCACTTGTTTGTTCCTGAATCAATCAGAGCCTGATATCCTCTCTCCTTCCGCTGTTGCAAACTGCAACAGTTGTGTCCATGAAGTGTCCAACAATCAACAATTATTCACATTATTTATACAAGAGAACACAGAATGCATTAAATTGGGAAACACTTGTTGAAAAGTTGAATCAGAATTTCTTTTTAATGTATTGATTTGATGAATGACACTTGGTGGCGTAACAAAGAGTCCTTCAAATATCCCCATGACTAATGCACAGACTGACAAAGGCTCAAGCAATAACGAAGGCTGCTTTTGAATGAACATCAAAGGAGAAAGATGCTTCTTGCCCGCAGAATGCCGTGGGCACGGCATCTACGGGCCGTCAGGGACTAACTGCCGAAACCGCAGCCAAACTCTGACCCCTTGCCTACAGCTGTAATCTATACAGCACATTTATAGCCTATTTTATGATAGCAGTGAGTTTTTTTTTCCCCAGACAACTTTTCAATTTCAATCTCAATCTCCTTACTTGTTACACATTTATGATTCCAAAGCAATCCCATGTGTATAATGAATTTGCAACATTTCACTGGTTTATGCTAGAATGCATTTTCTGCGTATCCTATTTAGCGTCTAGAAGGGCTGAAATTGATAGGACTGAATTCTAGGCCAGCTGTGTCGAACACAAACACATGAGACCTTTTTTTGTGTTGCGATGCCTATTTTCAAATGACAATTTAATCAATTTATTAACATGGAATGCGGTAGTTTTGTGCAATGCAATTTTCCCTTTCTTTTGTTGTGCCATAGAAAACAATCACCTGATGAAAGTCTGGGCATCCATCAGATATCCAAGCTTTTACATACAACTGCTAATGAAAAAATCCATTATACCAATGCAGGGCTTTCTTGACATCTATTTTCTAATGACTAAACCAAATCAAAAGTCCATTTTGAAAGCAAAATGAGAGAGAAAACCTACATGGTAGTGTAAAAACTGTTATAGGGATAGTTTGGCAAAAAAATGAAATGTACATTTTCATAATTTACTCAGTCTTATATGGTAAAGTGCAAAACAAACCACATTTCCGAAAACAAAACAACATATTTATAAACGCAATGGAAAGACCAAAAACAAATTAACGAGTTAGAAAACACAACGGCAAGCCAGACAAAACCGAACAAGCTTGGTAAATGTGTTGAATGGAATACTGACCGCTGATTGGACGAAACATCTGTCAATCAAGACATGGAGAAAGTCGATTAGTCTTAACTGGTTAATTTAGTGTGATTATTATGGAGAGAAATGAACTTTCATAATAACATCTTACTCCCACTATCTGGTTTGGTCAGACAAAATTATAAAATAACTAAAGTTGGAGTTTGGCATGTAGCAAGAACGGCAGATTTAGCTTTTGACACGACCGACCTGAGTTCGAGTCTGCCTCGAGTGACACATAATTCACAATATTAACCTTGTTTATTGATCTGTATAAAATTAAAATCATATGTGGAAAAAAACAGCACTCTTGCTTGTGTGCTTAATAGGCTATCATTTTATATATGAAAAAGGTCATGCAGGGACATTGCTCCTATCTTGAATTTTGAGGGCATCATAGCTGCATTATAATAATGTTTATGTTTGTTTGTTTGTTTGTTTTTTTGTTGTTGTTTTTTTGTTTTTTGCAAAGTGAGTAACATACTTGATAGAAACTCATGGCCTCAAGATAGTAACTTGTGGCCTCAAGATAGTATCTCGTGGCCTCAAGATAGTATCTCGTGGCCTCAAGATATTAACTCGTGGCCTCAAAATAGAATCTCGTGACCTCAAGATAGTATCTCGGGGTCTCAAGATATTAACTCGTGGCCTCAAAATAGTATATGGTGACCTCAAGATAGTATCTCGTGGCCTCAAGATAGTAACTTGTGGCCTCATGATAGTATCTTGTGGCCTCAAGATAGTAACTAGTGGCCTCAAAATAGTATCTCGTGGCTTCAAGATAGCATCTCGTGGCCTCAAAATAGTAACTTGTGGCCTCAAGATATTAACTCATGGCCTCAAGATAGTAACTCGTGGACTAAATATAGAATCTCATGGCCTCAAGATAGTATCTCATGGCCTCAAGATAGTAACTCGTGGCCTCAAGATAGTATCTCGAGGCATCACAATTATATCTCGTGGCCTCAAGATAGTAACCTGTGGCATCAAAATATTAACTCATGGCCTCAAGATAGTATCTCGTGGCATCAAGATAGTAACTTGTGGCCTTAATATAGTAACTCTTGGCCTCAAAAGAGTGTCTCGTGGCCTCCAGATAGTAACTTGTGGCCTCAAGATAGTATCTCGTGGCCTCAATATATTAACTAGCGGCCTCAAAATAGTATCTCGTGGCCTCAAGATAGTAACTTATGGCCTCAAGATAGTAACTCATGGCCTCAAAATAGTATCGATACAGCTAATATTTACACACTAATATTTAAATACATCCATAACTGACTTTCTTCTGCCGCACAGTCTGCTGTATTTTCGGCATGTCTTGATTGACAGATGTCTCTTCCAGTCAGCGGTCGGTATTCCATTCGCCAATTTCGTCACATATACCTATCCATTTAGTCTGAATTGTTATTATGTTTTTTTACTTGTTAATTTGTTTTTAGTCTTTCCATTGCATTTATAAGTTTGGTGCTTTGTTTTCAGAATTGTGGTTTGTTTTGCTCTTCTCATTCATGTAATTTCCCCTCTAATAAAATGGGTCTACACAGATATGTTCACACTGTTTTCCATAAAATCAAAATGAAAGTTGGCCAAAAGGCAGCATCAAGTTGTCAAAAATTGCATACAAATTTTCAGTTATAGGAACCTGAAGTAGAATTAGGCTAATTGATGGGTTTATTTATTTTTGACAGACCCTGGCCACCATTGTCTTTTATATTACGGAAAAGAGCAGTGTGAACATTCTGACAAACTTGTATGTTCCACAAACAAAAGAAATCATTTGAGTTTGCAACAACCTGAGGGTGAGCAAATTGTATTATTGTATTATTGTATAAATTGTATTATTATTTTTGGTGAACAACACCTTAAAGATAGAAAGAATTAGATGGTCTGTTGGGAAAACAAAATAGACTGTCAAGGTCCTTGTCATCCGTAACTAAAGAAAGCCTAACATTCAATTGTCAGAATCTTTAATGTGTGATCATGTGACTGAGTGCATCATCACATAATCATTTCACTTCAGATTAAAATCACAATTATGAGATGTGTCATGTTACGATTCATTCTGTAGTCCACAGTGCACCTATTGGAATGATTTATATACATGTTTAGCACATGTCCACTCAATGTCTGAACACATCACTGAGGCATAACTCACAAGACCCTTTTAAAAAGGTATTCCTAAAGGCCCAATAAATGTTTTCCGTGACATCATGATGTGAACCGAAAAGTCAGTTTAAGGGAAATGGCTGTCATGAAAGGTCATACTGATTTCCTGCTTAGTCTGGCAAGAGATTATGGTAAATGTAGGCCTATATTTCGTACTGGTAAATGATCTAATGCTGGGCTTTTCAAAATCCAATTTGAGCTGAAATTTGTGTCAAGACTGAGATCTGTAAAAATCTGATTGGAATCGCATTTCAAATCAGCTCCAAATATGGTTTAGGTTTATTTTTCTTTTCTTTTGCGTTCCAGACTTTCAAAAACCCTTCTGGATCAAATCTGAACCTCTCTAATATTTTTCTGAACAATGGTGTCAAAATGAATTAATACGAAGTCAAAAAGGTTGAGATCCACAAACAGTCATATTTGAAGAGAGGACGTGACTCTCATTCTGTGATTAGAAAAGCATGTACACGGTGATACTATTCCAGAATGAGACATCAACACTATCAGTATGCATTTTGCATGACCCTTGGTGGCATTTAAAATCGTATTTGAAACACTGACCCAAAATACATAGCTCAGTAATTGAAGTCACAGCACTTTTGCTCTTCGAATCCAAGGACACAGCCACGTTCTCTCCTATAAATTAATGACAATGATGAAGGCCTCAGAAATGCTTGACCCTCTCCTTAAAAATGCTGCCCCTTCACGATCCAAGGCCAAGCGGGAAGGACGAGTAATCCCAGCACCATCGAGTGTTTTGTGAGCGCCCGGGCTCTGTGAGAGTTATTGTTCCGTCTGAGTCACATCTATTAAGGTGCGATTCATCACGTAAGTACAGAAAGCCTCCGCTGCCTTTGCTGTTTCTCCAAGAGAGAGCGGGTGGGGAAGATGCATGACTTGCCCTGAAGGTGTAGCCGAGCGCAGATGCAGTTGGGCAGCTTTGATTAAGAGTGTCTTAGCCAAGGGAAGGACATAGGTGAATCGCTTCACCTGCGCATTCCGGCACGGAGCCTCTCGTGCAGTTAATTATCGTCCTGTCTCAGCAGAGAACACGAATCGCGGGCCGTGGATTGGTGAGCTTTGAGAGAACGGCTGAAAGCACGGCAGTTCGAGCTTGGCCGGGGGGGTGCCAGAATCATTTTCAGGCTTTTAGGCGCAGTCGTTGAGCTGCCGAGCGCGTGATGCTTCCCCCACGCCCGCCGAGCGAATGCTGCGTACGTCAGCCGTGGAATGAATAAAGATTGCCATCATCCGTGCTTGTGTTACGGGTGACTAACCTCTCGCTGAACCGGCTCTCATTCCACGCAACACCCTGACTGTACGGTAATTTTCAAATGCGGCTGCCACAAAGCAATTCATCCTGACTCTACCACCTGTGGCTCCGAGACGTCCCCCGAGCCTTTTCTTTTCCTCTCTAGCCTTCAGCTACCCGTCTCTGCTCCTTTCTTTAACTCCCGAGCGCGACCGGAGAACGCGACGCAACTTGCATTTGCAATCTGTGCTAACGAGGGCCGCGAATCCAATTTAGTATGCTAATGCGCTTAGATGTGCCGTATCCCCGAGGAGCGTCTCTCAACAACAAGGTTATGCCGAAGGGGACGTGGTGCCCTCACAAAGGACAGGCAACATTAAGCATCGTAGGCAAAAACAAGCTTTCAGGGCACTGTAGTCCTTTTAGCCCAGGACGGCTGACATTGACGTGCACCAGCGGCAGGTGATGCGTGCGTGTCTGTGAGGTACTTGAAAATGCCTGAGGAGACAGCCGGGTGTTTGGCTTCCTTGCTTGGCCCGCGGGAATCTGCTATTAAAGAAACTACGGCCCATCCTGGACGAGGACCATTGATTCGTTTAATTTTATGCTGGAAAATGATTTCCCCGATGGCCAGTTTCACCAAAGCACATTGTCTGTGAAAAAAATGCTCTAAAGGAAATGCTCTCTGTTTAATGCGGATGTTTGGAATTCATGACACCATAGGTTTGGCCCTAAAGGCCTCTCGTGCAACGAGAATGAAGAAGAGAGAACGAGGGATGTAAACTATGTATATAAGTCAGACGTCTCATTAAATCGGCTTCACGTGGCATTAAAGCATTAATGTAGACAACTGACCCGCTTGTCACACAGCTGAAAAACAGCCACATTTCCTTTCGAGCCTGATTTGCAGGAACATTCATTATTTGTAGCCTTCTGAGATATTTCCTGGGTTGTGATCCAGAGCGTTAAAAAAAGTCCAGCTGTCATGTACCTCAACACGTTTAGCATCTTTGCTACGCTGTCGGTACATTGAAAATCATTTGGTGTAGAATTTTCTTTGAAACAATTTTACAAAGAAAAGTCACAAATGGACTCTATGCATGGCGGTATTTCCGGTAATGGTTTAAGGATGCTCGATAACTTCCGCCGATCGTAGAGTCCAATGCAATACCGAGAATTTATATTGAATTTTATACTCCATGGTTATACTAAAGAAACGTTAGTCACAAAAAACTGATAAAACAGACACCCCTCGTTGTGTTTATGCTTCTTTTTAAAATTATATTAAATAAACATAACTATATATAAAATTACATCTAAATGTATGAACGTTTCGTTTCAAAGACGGGAGGACAGTAAATTTTGAAGACTCTGCCATAATCCCGTTTTCCTCGGTTTTCCCCCGCTTTAATCTCCACAACCGGAAATGGACGAGTATCCTTGCGTCAAATGCGGAATTTAGTTGTGCATATAGCCCATTAACCATGACATGTTGAAGTAGAAAATACATAAACAGTAACTTGTTCACCTAAATTTGGCTTTGAAGGCAGACTTTTTCGCCGCTAGAGGTCGCTTGTTCAAAACAAAGGCGTAGCTTGATGACGGCGTGATTTCGGCTCAAGAGCAATGGAGCTTTTATTTTGCCACAGCGACCTCTTCCGCTTCTTCCGGTCTCATTCCAAGCCATCATATACTGACACTTTTTACATTTCGTCTACATCCAACCAAGGGGGTAATCCATCGACCGAAAGTTGAAGCCTCGCGGGTGTTGCCATCTTGTAGCAGAACTTCACTTGCGTTAGCATTCCCATTGACTCCCATTCATTTTGGCGTCACTTTGACAGCGAATAACTTTACATCTGAGGCGTTTGAAGACCCCATTTGTCCTTTATTTATTTCTAAAGAAACACGACAATGTATAAAATGCTCCATTACATTGTAGCTTATGTTATGGCTCCGTAGAAGCAATTTTAGTGAAAGTAGGCTAACGATTGCGTCATACCCACACGACTCTCTGTCGCACAGTAGAGAGATTACCGTATGGACAGGAGGAGAAGCGTGCGCAATCGGGGAAACTTGAAGGCAAAATTACAAAATAATTAATCAGAATACCAAGCAGGATACCTCCTTTTCCTAGCTCATGGACAGCTCCTATTCACACTCTCCGCCTCTGCATGTTTCGGAAGGGAATGATTCAGATTTCTCAGGCCACAGCACTAGAAGACAGACGGGTTGCTCTCGTCACATCTACGTAGTCAAGCTCTGTTTGAGTCTGCGCGTCAGGGACGGAAGTGCTAAAAAAATCGCCAAAAACGGGCTTCAATCGTCTCAATGGAGTTCCAATGAGATCGCTTTGTCCATTTCTTTTACTGTCTATGCATCCAACACACATGGTGGCACCCTTTAGCATCAATGTGAGACACAGATATATATGGGCCAGAAGGCGCCTCCTAGTGGTCTAACCCTAACCCTACCCCAGACCCAAACCTACCCATAACCGAACAAAGCTCTGTACGTGTTATATTAACGCTAAAGGGTGCCATGTGCGTTGGATTAGACGAAATGTCAAAAGCGTCACTATATGACGCCCGAGGATGAGAATGTGTTGGAGACACTTATTACACACTACAGTAAGCTAGATCGAGCTATGGTAAAACATGGTACTCACGGAAAATTTACAGGATAAAACCGAAAATCGAGGGTACGATGTCATTGACGCACAGACACGGCCCGTGTCCTGGTTAAAATTTCTCTAGATTTAAACATTCTTGGAAAAAATTGAGATAATGTTGGTACACAAGTCAACAAAATATATAACATTGTTCTAGTGTTTTGTGGATATTTTAACCCAAAAATATTACATAGTGTGTGCCATTAATTGAGGACAGTTAAATAAAGTTTAAGTAATTGAGTTAAAATATATTTATGGACTTTTAGCCAACACATTGGTATGTAGATGCAACAGTGTAGCATGTGGTTAAAATAAAAAAAATAAAAAACAGCCCAAGTTTCGATGATAGTCTCTATGATAAGCTTCAACATAAGTCCATGGGTTTTATCCAACACATTCTCATCCTAGGGCGTCATATAGTGACGGTTTTGACATTTCGTCTAAATTCAACGCACATGGCACCCTTTATAACACACTTCGGTTATGGGAAGGTTTAGGTCATACGTCAATATTCGCCTTTTTAGGGCCCCCTTAAACGTAGGTAGATGAGGTTATGGGATCCTAACTCTACCCCAGACCTAAACCTAACCCTAAACCTAACCCGTCACCTAACTGACGTTAAAGGTAAAGCATCAGTTGTATGACGGCCCAGGATGGCCATCTACCGACGTTTAAGGGGGCCCTAAAGAGGCGAATATCGACGTATGGTCAAAAGACGTCCCAAGACGTCAGTTATATGACTTTTTGGGATGAGACTGTGTTATTTATTACGCACCAGGCCGAAATCATACACCTGATCACTTAGAAAAGAAACAGCAAATCTCTACAAAATACATCGTTACTTGTGTTTGTTTATGTTACAATATATAGTGATATCTCACTAAATGTTCTGACATTTTTATTTATATCATCCCATGTACCATCTGAAGCTCTATAGTCATTATTTTTTTCAAATCCATTTGCTAAAATAGTAAAATAATGTCTCAATTAAATTTATTAGCAAAGAGACTTCATGTCATGGTATTGATTCATCAAGTTAGTTCACCAGGAGAGACGCTTGGCATCCAGCCTAGTTCTGCTGTGCAGGTGAAGGGGGTTTAGGGAGCAGGGATGTATGTGTGTGTGTGAAGTGTGTATAATATCTCACCATCTGTTTTGAGAGTCAGGGGCGTCGGTGGGCTCAGGACCCTGGCGTTTGTCACAGTGTTCTTTACTTGGCACACATAGCTGCCCACGTCCGAGGGCTGGACCTTGGAGATATACAGATTTCCCATTTCTTGCGAGATGAATCGCCGGCTGTCCTCTGCCACGAACGAGGGAAGCTCATTGAACACCCAGCTGTAGATGATCTCTGCTGGGGCAAGGAGGAGAGCAAGCAGATGAGCTGCAAGAACAACGCACATGTCCCTAAGGAAATCCCAGTGTAAATCTGCATTGTAGAGCGTTGACCTTGTCAGAGCGAGGGCTCATAGGAGGAGGGAGTCTGGGAGTTGATGTGTAGGTGATATGGATTAATTCAGTGCTCTCTACTACAGGGTTCATGGGAATCATAACTTGCATGTTAAATGCACAGAGAAACTTTTTTTTTTTTTTTTTCATAATATACCGAACTGCATTGGAATTGAGGGAAGTAACCCTTTGTCCAGACTAGACCACACAATAAAGCAGAAAACACATCTCTTCCCTGCTAAACTTTTAGTTTAACCAGAAGTGGTAATGGTACTCAAGTCTCTTATTTGATCAAAAATACAGTAAATATTATGAAATATTACAAATTAAATGAAGCATTTTTTTTTATTTTTCATTTATTTTTAATTTACAACAGCCATTAGTCCACTCTTTAGTATGATCGATTATTCAAAACTATGTGCATTAAAAAAAAAAATCATATAAGTTGGTTGCATAATTTGTTCTACATATATACAAACAAATGGCATATCTTAATGTTAATTAATTTTTTTATGCACTATATATATATATATATATACATATATATATATATAGTGTGTGTGTGTGTGTGTGTGTATTAGCTGACATGAATTTAAAAAAGTATTGAAGTTGTGCTCACATGCAATGTCAACCCTGTTACTACCATAATTTCCCCCTTTAAAAGTACTTAACTATTCCATAATTATTATTATTATTATTATTATTATGTTATATTATTAGATATATATATATATATATATTCCATTATTATTTGCATGAATAATTGATTATTGAAAATAGTTTTATTTTATTTTTTTTATTTTATTTTATTTTATTTTATTTTATTTTTTAAAGGTGCCCTAGAATGTGAAATTGAATTTATTTTGGCATAGTTTCACATACTAACCTTACAAGGGCAACCCAGGAAACATTATTAAAAAAAAAAAAAAAAAAAAAAAAAACATTCTTGGGCACCTTTAATATAAATGTCAACATAACATTTTCATTTAATGAAGCACTTTGTGGTTTCAAATACTGCAAAACTAAAAAGAAAATGTCTAAAGTCCATGCTTTCTCTTCCATTACATCACATCATTTGAAGGCGACACCCACATGTGTCAGTATCTAATCACTATATTATAGATTATTGTTCTGAAGTTGGGAAACAAAAGTCAAGACATGCAATCATTGCGTTTTCGTGATCAATCATTGCTGTCGCTTCCGAGTACTCGGGCGCATTTCTTATTCCGCGCAGATATGCAGGGGAATGAAGTATTCTTTATCATGTCATATTGAGCTGGAATCCAAATGACAAAATACTGGCTGTCAACAGAACAAAATTATGTGTGCTTCAGAGTTACAGAAAAACAGTCATATTATGCCATATAAATCCAGGAGATATGAGAGAGCGGATTACTTCTCTGATCTCATGCTGTTTGCCTCATGTCGACTATATCACAGTCACACAGACTTTCTCGTAGAGGAAAAGGAAGAAAAAAAAAGAAAGAAAGAGACAAACTTCCTCATGGTCCAAATGAATTTCCCCAAGACCAATTTATTCACCAAATAATTAAAGAATGAATTTCATAGACCATTGATTTCTTTTGCATAGTAAATACAGGTGCCGTGCTCCCGCTGATTAATCACTGAAGGATTGCCACTCTTTATAGAGATTCCAGTTCAATTTTTCATACACAAGGGCTAATGTCACCTGAGTAAACAATGAATATTTATCTCATAAATAAAATTCAAAAGGACTCTCATGAAAGGCGTCCTCATAAAGCATCAAACGATATAAATCACATTATTTCTAGCTGACGGCATCAGCGCCTGAGGCTTCTGATACTGTTTTTTGAGCTCATGCCCTAGGTTTACACAAGGAGTTACGACTGTTACGACTGAATTTATTGTCAAAGAGTCACTGAACTGGAAGAGAATGAAAGTTCACGATGACTATGATCAGAAGTACAGCCGTCTGAAATATGCAGTATGGTTACATGCTCTACTGAGTTGGTCACCTATACTTATACTGCAAAGTCATGATAGTAAGTAAGCTTTAAAGGGACAATTCACCCAATAGACTAGACGGATTTCAGAAAAATGGCCTTCTATAAGAAGTGAGGAGCATTTATGGGTACAAGTCGGGAACCGGCCTATCTTACATATATTAAAAAAAAATGGTACCCAAGTGAAATTTTGAGTTTTTTACCTTCTAATTTGCATATCAAAATGCCCGCCTGAAATACCTTTGAACTTTTTTTTCCATCTTGTGTGTAAACAAAATGAAAACAAAAAAATGCACCTGGATTTATAGTATATTCAGATCTATCTACCAAAAATACATGCAAAATTGTGCATATTTAATGAGATAATGGCTAATTTGCATTATTAAATATACAAATTTCAAAAACTTATAATACATTTTTATATATATATATATATATATATATATATACTTGTGTAAGTAATCTACAGAAGAGGATTAGAGCCAAACAATAATAAAAAAATAAAAAAATAAAACCATCTCGAGATTAAAGTCATTATAATGTGAGATTAAACTCGTTAAATTTCGAGAAAAAAGTTGTAATACAATCTCGTTATTTAATGAGTTTATTCTCAAGATTGTATTTCGACTTTTTTCTCGAGGTTTTTCTCGACTTTTTAATCTCGCATTATTCTCAAGATTGTATTACGACTTTTTTCTCGAAATTTAACGAGCTTAATCTCGCATTATAATGACTTTAATCTCATTATTTAATGAGTTTATTCTCAAGATTGTGTTACGACTTTTTTCTCGAAAATTAACGAGTTTAATCTCGCATTATAATTACTTTAATCTCGCGATGGTTTTAATTTTTTTTTAATTTTTGGTTGGCCCTAATCCTCTTCCGTAGTAATCATCTGAGGGAGTTTCATGGTGATATCTATTATTTGAAAATGTTACCCTATCATCAAGTGTCTCGCCTTAAAAGTTGATATTTTCTTATATATATATATATATATATATATATATATATATATATATATATATATATATATATATATATACATAAAAAGCAGTGAGCCTGCAATATATCTTTGCTCTGACCCTTGACTATCGATCTAGAAACTTAATTTCCTCATCTTGATTGCCTACTTACAAAAAAAAAAAAAAAAAAAAAAAAAACAATTTAGGGGAAAGTGGTCCATCGACTTTGCAAGACCATTTTGATATGCAAATTAGAAGGTAAAAAACTCCAAATTTCACTTGGGTACCTTTTTTTTGGACTCTGCACCTTTAAATATATAAGGTAGGCCAGTTCTCGAATTGTACCCGTAAATACTCCTCACTTCCACTTTTTGGGTACATCCCATCTAGACTACAATAATGAAAATTCGCTCATTTACTCAGCCTCATGCCATTCCAGTGACTTTCTTTCTTTAGATAAACACATACCAATATTTTTTTTTTAGTATAATAATCAATCCATAAAATGCAAGTAAAAGTGTGCCTCTCGGTTGACGCTTGAAAAACCACACACAGTGATTGTGACGGTAATCCATACAACCCCAGTGGATGAATCAATGTCTTCTAAGGCGCTCATATGATAGACAAGAAGCAGTGAAAGAAGTAAAAGTGTTTATTTGTATTTTTCTTACACACATTTATTGTTTGACATTGATTTGTCCATGGGGCCATATGGATTACTGGCATGAACGCTATGTTGTGGTCTTGCAAGCGGCAACCAGTCGCATGCATGATATGGACTCACATGCTCTGTTCACAGCTGGTATTACAATTTTGGTCAATCGGATCACAAGTGTGCAATGCTAAATAGGCCTACATGAGTATATGGGGTCTAAAACATTTTGAGCTTATCCACTTTCAACCACTTTCAATGGTAGACAAAAAACACATTTGACAGGATTGTTCTCACCATCCCTGATTTGTAACCGCACTCACCGTGCACGTGCAGATGTAAATGTATCTCCCTCATCTACTTACGATCCGATCAACCAAAACGCAGGTGTAAACAGGACCACAGAGATGGATTATTTTCCTAAACAAATCTTTCTTTGTGTTTACCTGAAGAAAGAAAGTCATATCTCTGGGATGCCATGAGAGTAAATTATGAAAGAAATGTAATCGTTGGCTGAACTTTCCCTTTAAGCTTCGACTTTCCAAGGGTTTGACAATTAAAGAAATTTAAAAGTCTGGTTGAGAGTCTCGTTATATCTTGAAAGCAATCACCACGTTAAGTCATCTAAATGTATTATATTTTACAACAAGTATCTACATTTCAGGTTTGACAGTTCTATGTACCACTGAATCTGCCCTATGCTGATTATTCAGTTAGATTCGACTGTGTTGCCACTATTGTCCTGAATAAATCTGAAATCCAGTGCATTCAACTTCAGAACTGGAGTCATTTCACCGGTGAATGACTCATGATGTGATTCAAAGTTTCCAAGATCACCTATTGCACCTTTAAGTTTTCATTGTCAATGTTGACTATATGTGAACAGTTTGTGTACTGTTAGAGTATTGAAGAACAATGATCAAGCTTACCAGAAAATTCCATTCATTTTGCCTGTTTATGAGGCAACAGGCATGCGACAAAACTATATTTCCCATCAGTCTTTTTACCACTTCCACATAATGAGCTTCATTTGCACTTCTTTTTGTTTTTACTAGCTGCACAAATGCTTGCTGTCTTTGTCAGAATGCGAAAAAAGTAATTGCTCAGTGTGTTTATTTTAGTTTTATACAAATCACATCATTATCATGCCTTCCGACTACATACCCTTCGAAATTCCCAGAAGAACTTGAAAGCGGCATTACATAGAGCAAAGATACGAGTATACAGTTCATTTTATTTTTAGCGTAACGTCAGCACTCCACGCATTCATCAAGGTCAGGAACCAACAACGCCTCCTCTACACTTTGAGCGCTAAAGCGAAAGCGATCACATTGAGAGTAATATCCTGTTTACATCTCAGTGATCTCAAATTATTTTCAATTACTTTCAGTTTTAATGTCATCCACCCATATTAATGTGGATGGAACCTCCTACGAGCAATTCAGACAAATGAAAGACAAATTAACCTCAAAGCCGTCCTACGAGTCCTAAAATAAATTCCCTGCAGTTCTTCCCATTCCACACATATCGTATTTAGAGAACTGTTAATCATCCAAGCAAACATTTCAGAGTTCCAGGTTTTTGCCACATGTAAGATCTAATCGACACTCATTTGTTTATTTATGTAAATGCAAGTTTTTATAAAGAAATTCTTATATGTGCATATATATTTATCTACACAAAAGTCAAGTATTTACTGTAAGTCGGACCCTTTATTTCAGAGGAACATCTATTCAGTCTAAACTTTTGAACACAGTATATAACATATACATTATAGCTCACAATAAATTGCTTGCCATTGCTAAATGATTGCTTATTATGTTGATTTCATCAGATTCTTAAATCCCAGAAGGTTTGCAGTTCTAGCCTAATGGAAAAAGACTATTGACATAAAAAGACAAACCATTCTGTGATCTGGTAGCTATTGAATGATGTTAATTTTCTTCATATCAGCTTTCTGTGCTAGCCAAACAATTACAGGAAATCGATAGACTAAAAACAGCGTTGTCTCATATAAATTGGTTGCTCGGTTTATTTTTTTTCTTTCCATGAGTTTGCAAATAGTTCAATGCTACGGGTCTGCCTCATTTATGCAATCTTGAAGGGCACGGAATCATTGACCACAACAGTAACAGTAAAAAGTTTGGACACACTGGACTGAAATTATATTAGCTAAGGCTTATGCTTAAATCTTTGACATTAGTTATGTATAATGTAGAAAACATAAACCAGCAACCAAAATGATCTTATATATATATATATATATATATATATTTGAAAAGAAATAAATACTTTTAGTCAGCTAGAATGCATTACATTAACCAAAGTGACAATCACAGTAACCAAAAGACTTAAAATAAATAAATAAATAAAATTCTGTTCCCTTTAACTTTCTGTTCATGAAAGAATCTGGGATGTATCAGTGTCCAACGTGTATCAGTTGAGTTATTGGATTGATGTCTGTCTATCTATCTCTATATCTTCATTTAAAATTGGTCACACACAATCTGGTCCCATTTAATCCCTGTAAGTAAAGCTTTTCTGATGTAACTTCAAATGTGTTTGGCAACTTGACTATCGCATCTTGCCAAACCACGTTGGACCATGTCCAGATGTGCGATAGCAAACAGACAGGGGTCATTATTGCACCATACAGGCATGAGCATGACCATTACTGCATACACCACGATAAGGAGCCGAGAGAGAGAGCTTTAGCGGTATTAGCGCAGGTGTAAATTCACCAAACACTCGACTCTGAGCGAAATAAATCCCGCCCTGTGCTGACACAGATTCGGCTTAGTCCTTATCAGCTCCAACCTCTTAACTTATTGGATATAATACGTTTGCTGGATATCATCTGCAGTTCTGTTTTACATAGTTCAGCCCTGCTCTACTTAGCATGTGGGTTACTAAAGCACTTTATTTTGGTGGAACATTCTGTTGACTTTAAGTAACTTTGCAACTACATGTCAACTAACTCTCATTAGAGTATTTGTAGACTGTCTGCTTAATATCTGCCAACTCTTTATTGCGATGCTCCTTCAACAGACTTTCTACTGACTACAAGTAACTTTGGAATTACATGTCAACATATTCTATTCTTAACCCTACCAGTCAACTAATACCCTACTAATGCCCCTTGTTTTCGAATGTACACCTTGAGCCTTAAAACAGAGTTACAAGGGCCAAGGGGTTGAAATATTCCCGTACGAAATGGAACCACCCTTCATGAACCCGATACGTCATGGCTCTGCCGTTACGGAGTTTGATAACAACTGACAATCAGCGCAGCTGCTCTCAACTTTGAGGAAACATGATGATAACATTCCTTCCTCGAAATGTAAATGTCTTTTCTGATTCCGAAACATAATTTATTATACTATTCCTTAGTTTAAATGACTATAGCATTATCATAAGAGTAAATAAAGAGCATGGTGGTATCATCTGGCGCTAAATTCAAATGTTTAACCGTTTTGCGAAGCCATCTTGTCGGTTATTTGCGATGCATTCTGTGAACTTTCTCGTAGCCCTCCGTTTAGACTGTGAACAATCTCCATTTCTAGGGCTATGTAGCCCTACCCTTTCGCCCTACCCCTCGATCTCAACAAGAATCGGGACACCCTACCCCTAGACGTGAACGCGCAAAACTAACACATTCCCATCCCATGACGACATCTAACTGACGCTTTTGACCATATGTCAACATCAGACGTTTTAGGGTACCCTTTAACGTCAGTTAGATGACGATCCTAGGGCATCACCTAACTGATGCTTTACCTTTAGCGTCAGTTAAGCCAAGTTCACACTACAGGATTTTAAGCCCGATTTATGCCCGATTTGCAAATTGTTGAGCTCGCCGACAGGTCAGGGTGTTATCGTATGCAAATCGCGGGGGATTAGTGGACGATGAACGCTTGCCAATCTGTTAGTATGAAAGAGCCAACAACGCAGCGAAAACGCTCGCAGACGCGTCGCCGAGCCCAGAAAAATATCTAGCCTGCTAGATATTAAGAGCCGTCGCACGACTCAACCTCAGTGATATCATGAGTACAGCCAATCATAGCAATGCATGTGTTGAGGACACCAGGTAAATCTTAGTTTTTCTCTTTTTTTTTGCATTTTTTTCCTCAGAGCAGATCGTCGCGCAAACAGTGTGCAGCACTAGTTTCTGTCTGACGTCCATATTCACGTGTTGTGTTCTCTTCTTCGCTGGGTATTGGCGCAATATTTATTTATTTATTTATTTATTTATTTATTGCGTGTTTTTTCGTGACAAAACGTGGTTTGTAGACAAGATAGAATCGTTGGGTGACAGAGTTGTTGTCCACTCGTTATTTATTTGATTATTTTCAGGATTTAGTTCGTAGTACTGAAACAGCTCTCACTGAGTCACAAATGATTTGCTCTTATCCGATCATGGTTGTATCTCTACTCTAGTGCGTTGTCAACTCGTGTAGTGAGTTACCTCCTGTTGTGGATCAATCACGTTGTGTTGTGTGGTGTGAACAGCAAAACAACTTGAACACTCCTGATTTCACTGAGAGCAAGTCATGTAGTGTGAACCGCACAGTTCAGCCCGACGTTTTAAAATCATGTAGTGTGAACAAGGCTTTAGATGACGCGTGTATGTTTAGGTCTGGGGTAGGGTTAGGATTATAGCGTCATCTAACTGACGTTAAAGGGTACCCTAAAATTTCGGATGTTGACGTATGGTCAAAAGCGTCAGTTAGATGACGTCTTGGGATGAGAACGGGCTGGCAAGACGGAGGGGTAGGGACAAGGGGTGAATTGGGATTGAGCCTAACACTCTACTGAGAGTTAGGAGAGATGTTGGTGAAACATTACTTAGTCAACTGAATGTGTTAAAGGGACCATCAAAATGAAGTGAAAAAGCCATATGCCATTATTTTATAACTCTGCAACTCTCAAATGTAAAGTGTGATTGATTTTGTGAAGGAACATTGTTGATGCATCCGTCCAAACCCAGTACTACAGTAACAGTGAATAACATCAAGGGACATTGCCAGATTTGTATCATAACTGACTGGGCTTCCTGTTCCATATCGGCCCTTTTGTGTCAACCTATCCGTCTCTAACTGGTCGATGTACTGTTTCCAGACAAGCATCAGCATCAAGGCTCAAATTTACCGGATCATTAGAAATGAAAAGAAATCGCACTCAGACAATTATTTCACGCAGACACAGACAGCATGGGGGAACGTTTTAGTGGCCTGTCTCAGTGCTATCTCGCTGCTCAGTTGTCCTCTAATGGAAAAGAGGATCTTTTCTCTGTTATGCAATGGTTATGAAAAGTCATATTTTGTGGTCTTAGTGCAGTTTCATCCATCCATTAGTTGAACTGCACTGTTCAGAACATGTGTGAAGTTGTATTTGTATTGTAAAAAATATCTTTTTTGAAGCTGTAAAAAAACAAGTCTTATTGGAGTAGGTTTAATATATATATATATATATATATATATATATATATATATATATATATATATATATATATTTCTGGTTACACTTTCTTTCATTCAGTCTTTCAACTCCAAAATGGAAATTTAATACTTGTTACTTGCTGTTTCTTTTTTTGTGCAAATGACTAGCAATTTCAGAGAAAATGTTTTAAAGCTACACTGTGTGATTTTTACCCCAATCTAGCGGTGAAAAGGTATATGACCACCCAGTGAATATTAGTTTCTATTCCTCTCAATTCCGATTTCGTTTTAACTCCTACGGTGGCCAATGCAGTCCAAGATTAACATGGCTTCCAGTTCGACCTCGTCCATGAGTGTTAACTCAAACGTAAACGTGAAAGGCGAAGCTTGAATTAACGGGTATGTCCCTCTTTGGCTAATGTACTTTCAAGATGGAGGGGCAACATGGCGACCGACATTAGAACCTCTTACCCGTATGTATTTTCAATGGCATATTATACACTCACGAGAATACTTTATTACTTAAATGAAGTAAATATACATTAATGAGCACATATGTTTCGAAAGAACTAAGTGTTTTTAGCTAATAATAAACTAAAAGAGTTACACAGTGTAGCTTTAAAGTAAATCCTGCACCAATTATTTCAGTGCATGGAAACAAAAAATAGGAGCATAAAGATTTAAAACAAGCTAAGATTTCCATTTACAGGTGACATATCCCTTTAAAAATGGTCTGCTTTTTTGAGAAATGGGCAGACAGGAAGAGAGGAAGCTGGATGAGGTTACTGTGAGTCTCTCTGAGCTCTAAATGTTCTAAAAATGGCCATCTCACCGCAAGCCTTTCATCTGATAGTGCTAGTTCAACTGCCCTGTCTGGATCGTTCTCTTCCCATTCTCTTTGTCTCCCTGCATTCGAATTCATTTAACATGCAATTACAGGGACTGGAACAAGACAAACAGAGATTGAAGAGAGAAAGGCCCTGTTTACTCCAGGTATTAAGATGTGTTTTGGTTGATTGGATCACAAGTAGACGAGGGAGAGACATACCCGTTTACATCTGTCAGTCTCTATTGTCGGCTTTCAACCATTTCTGTCCCGAGGGGAGAGTCTATGAGCAGGGAAATGTATGTTTTTTTTTTGCTTGTTTTTTTTTTTCAGATCTTTGATCTAATGGACAAAATAAGCTCATGTAATTTTCATATGAACACACAAGGGGATACGGAGAGCAGCAGCGTTCACTTCTGCTCTAAAAGCCATAAGACCACGGTGAGTGTGTGATAGAAGACCAACTGTTTGATTCCCATTGAAGTCCATTATATGGAGAAAAATCCTGGAATGTTTTCATCAAAAACCTTAATTTGACATCGGTATCTTGGATGACATGGGGATGAGTAAATTATCAGCAAAAGTTTGTTTGTTTTTTTTTAAGTGAACTACTCCTTTAAGCTTCTCGCACGTCAAGCAAGCATGGTTGAGCTTCTGTTTATGTTCTCTCCGATGTTACAGAGCAGAGCTATGAAATATGGCATAAATCTACTACTGGCATGGCACAGAAGATAAATCTATGACTTGTAATATCCATCTTTTAAAGGGTTAGTTCACCCAAAAATTAAAATTCTGTCAGTATTTACTCACCCTCATCCAACCCCGTAAGACCTTCGTTCATCTTCGGAACACAAATTAAGATATTTTATCATACTACTCCATAGGCTTCTTGAGGGAATGACAACTGATGGCCTCGAAAAGTCATTAAAGACATCGTTAAAATAGTCCAAGTGACTACAGGGGCTCAATCTTAAGTCGATCAAACGACGAGAACACTTTTTACAAAAAAACAACAAAAATAACGACTTTATTTCAACTATTTGTTTATTTCTTTCTCTGCCTCGAGTCAGGTTACTAGTTTAATAGCGTAAGCTTCTGTTATTGTACGTCACACGCATCACACACATGACCAGCGCCAGCCAATTGTGAGCCTACGAGTGACGTAGCTCTACGCTATCACACTACGTTAACTGACTACAGGCCCACAGAGAAGGAAGTGAATAGTTGAAATAAAGTCGTTATTTTTGTTTGTTTTTGCGCACAAAAAGTATTCTCGTCCTTTGATAAAGTTAAAATTGAGCCACTGTAGTCACTTGGACTATTTTAACGATGTCTTTAGTGACTTTTCGATGCCAGCGAGTGTCATTCCCTCAAGAAGCCTATGGACTAAATAAATAAATAAATAATCATAAGAAGCCTATGGACTAGTGTGCAGGAGCGATCTTAATATCTTAAATATCTTAATTTTTGTTCCGAAGATGAACGAAGGTCTTACGGGGTTGGAACAACATGAGGGTGAGTAAATACTGACAGAATTTTCATTTTTGGGTGAACTAACCCTTTAAGATTCTTGTATATACAGTAATTCATTTCACATGCAGCCAGCATAAAAAAAATAAAATAAAAAAAATAAAAATAAATAAATAAATGCTGGTGACCTTTATGTTGCTCTTTTCAGCAGGGAGGGAGACAAAAAGAGAGTACCCACCTGGTGAATGAGGAGGGGGGGCACACATTAGCACAACCCCTTGGCCTTCCCTCACCGAAACAGCTCCTCTAGTCCGACCGCTGAACGCCCCAAGATCTGCAAACACACACACACACGCAGAGATGGTTTTAGCCACTGACAGAGTGACACACGGTGGCACAGAGACAGCTGTTAACCTCCAGATTAAGGGTCAGAGATTGCATGAGTGCCTGAAAATCGTATCCGTGCTCGCGGCTCGGCTAGATTTAGTATATGTCACCTGAGGTGTGGCCTCTGTGTGAGCTTTCACTTTAACCTGCTCTAACGTCCAAAACCTGCCGCTTAAATCTCAGTGCCCGTTTCCCTCCAGACACGACGACCAAGTAGTAATTAAAACAGGTAACCTTGCTTGAAGCCTTCAATCTTGTGAGTACTTTTAAAATACCAAAGAGACATGGTAAATCATTTCAGTTCACAAAAAGCCGAGCACTGTGGGCATTCAGTTTCGAGACATGTCTGAGGACGGACGTCGGATGGTATTTTTAAAATGTAATTTTGAGTTGGAATGTAGAGGTAAAGGTTTCCAAATGTAGCAGCGCTCTGGACAGGTGGAGCTACTACAGTGAATCTGTTGAAACAAATTGCATTCGCATAAATTTCCATAATTAATCTGCCATCTCTCAGCACAACACCATGCTATTGGCTGACTGCCCTTTGCAGAGAGAATAAGTGTGGGGGATGTAAAAGTAGTTACAAATTTTGATGTTAAGAACAACATTATCATTGTTCAGATGTTGCTCTAAATCTCAGTTACATGTACCCTGTACCCAATAGAAATGTTTTGTTGACATTTCTATTAATTCAATAAAACATTATTTCTGAAAGTGCTCTAAAAATTCAAAAGGTTAAGTTTTTTATGTTTTAAGGGTGTTTTCTTGGTTATGTGAACAATATAGAGACAACAAATGGTTCACATCTTTTTCCAAGCCAGTTCATTCATTTAGTTCGTTGAATGAACCAAATGACATGAAAAAAGATTCGTTCATTTTGATAAACGAGTTCGAACAGGAGAGTCACGAACGCGCGTCACAGAACAGAACAAGGCGAGCATTTGAGCTTATAAAACTTAAACTTTGTTAATTTTATTTATTTATTTTTTTTTTAAATGAGCAATCGTTTCGTTTGATAAGACCCTTATTCATCGTCTGGAATCGTTTAAAGCCCTTTCAACAGTTTGCAGTTTGCACTGAACCTTGAACCGTTTGGTTACTACTAAAGTGCATTATATGGAGAAAAATCCTGGAATGTTTTCATCAAAAACCTTAATTTCTTTTCGACTGAAGAAAGAATGACATGGATATCTTGGATGACATGGGGGTGAGTAAATTATCAAAAGTTTTTTAAAAAGTGAACTACTCCCTTGAGGCAACAGTCAATTTTATCAGTTTGCATGTTACTTCTGTATTTTCTCTAAACGGACTGAAACAAGTAACGTTTAAATAAATGTTACACTCTAAAAATGCTGGGTTGTTTCAACCCAAATTTGGGTCAAATATGGACAAAATGTAATTTAAAATTTTAACCCAACTTCACTTCACTTCACTTTCAACTGCAAATTTTTAATAATATTTTTAACACAACATTTGGGTTTGTCCATATTTGACCCAAATTTGGCTTGAAACAACCCAGCATTTTTTTAGAGTGCAGATGAACAATGCATAAATTAATAGTTCAGCCATTAAACTCTATTCGGATTGGTTCACCAAACGTAATGTTCTCAGCCAATAGATTTCACATATCCATTAACATATCCCTATATAACCTCGTCGCATCAAACGAATGCACTATTGCTGCGTGCCATGCAACTTGTTTTCCTAGCCCTCCATCTTCCCAGCACCACCTGTCTATATATATATATATACATATATTCTAGATCTTTCACTTGTGATTGCACTTTTTTTTTGAATGAGCACAGTTTGAGACATTGTTGAGCAGATTTCTTTGGAAATTCTGAAACTAGATGAGAAAAGTGGAAAAAATGGGTCTTTTATCAGGAGAAACATCCAATAAGACTTTCAAAAGCAAAAGTCTCCATTTAATCTCAAAGCCATAGTAGAAAGAATTGGGACATTGAAGAAATCTAACTTCCATTTGTTTCTTTCTTATGAGAAAATAATAAAGTGTTTCTTTTAGGGTACAGTCAGAGCATCAACTATACCAGCCCATATGAGCGCTTCAATGGAAACAAGATTCATTTATGCACATAGTTCAGAGAACTTATGAAAGAAAAAAAAAATCTTCCTTAGCTTCAGATTTACATACAGAACAAGCACTCAAGGACACATTTTCCGCCTGTGGGCTCTTAGGTCTGCTGAAATTCAACTTTTAATTTTTAGATTGCACTGTTTTAAAGGTCGTTTTGGCTCAGTTTGAGCTTGCACATATGAACTTCCACTTCTCGAGGCTCTCAGTAACAAGGTGCAAATGGAGCATTAGCAGCATTTACGAAGGTCAGCAAATCGATAAGTGTCCCAGTTAAGCATTGCTGTGCTGACATATCAACAAATATAATGGCACAACCAGAGTCTGAATGGAATGACACTTCATTTGGCTTAGAAGCCACATTCATGCAAGGAACTAAATAACAACATTTATTTTTCAGGCTCTTGAGAACAAAAGCATGTGTGATAAGCTAATTGAAGTTAGCTAGATTCCAGTGAAGAGGAGATCTAAAAAAAAAAAAAAAAAAAAAAAAAAAAACTATTGATGTACACTATTGAACATTCAATAAAACCAGGGAATGTATTATAAATTTAAATTGGTATTAAATGCAATTAGTTGAACTCAAAAGCACCAGTTCTGGTCTCTTTTACTATCATAGTAGGAAAAAAAATATACTATGGAAGTCAATGGGACCAGAAACTCTCTAGTTACTGATATTCTTCTAAATATCAAAAAATCGGCTCAATACATTCGAAAACGGTAAAACCCAACTGTTTAACTCTGGGGAAGTTGTAAAATGAGTATCCCTTTAAGTACATCTTCATGTGTATTTAAACTCTTTTTCACATGGGTAAAAACAGGCCAATTTTGATCCTATGTTGACAGGCAAAAGTAATCTTCCACATTTTGCCAATGAGAAACAACTTAGATAATATAGAGATCTCGTTTTTAAGAGCAGTGGCGAATTTGGCTAAGAATGGCTGTTCATTTCCATTTTAGTTAATGCAATATGTGAACGACTTCCAGCATGCTTAGACATGAGGGTAATTAATCTTTTTTTTCCTTCTTTCTCTCTCTCATTGTGGGATGAGACAGAACAGAAGACATAAGCTTGTGGGACAAGAGACGAGACGTTTCAGCAGCCCCAGTCGTGGGTGGCGTTGATTAGCCCCTTTCAGCCTGAAATGAGGCAGTTTTAAATTTACATAGCAGCAATGTCAGACGTTGGTGGCCCGCACGGAACTACAAAGTGAGGTTGGTTTCTGCATACCAAACAACATCATTTACACAAACATGACCGTATCTACTCGTCTACCCTTTACCAGTCAGCTCTGAAAAGTAAAGTCATATTGAACTTTTGAGGATAAAGGTGAGGTCTGTCCACACTGAAGGCCTTAAAATGGGTTAACAATACTGTTTTTGACACAACAGTGCGGTAAATCACTTTTACTGAACAACAGCTGACCTTTGCCCCCGTCTGTTATAACATTTGACAGACTGCTACATTCTCTGGTGGAACGTCAGATTTGAAAAGCGCAACCTTGACATGTGCCCTGACGCAATATATAGATGTATAGATGTGTACAGCATTGCAGAATGAAACTTGTGTACAGACGTTTTTACATTGTACTTATATTTAAAAAATAAAACCGAATGCAATTACGTCTGTAATGAATTTGTATTACATGTAATTGCACTGTTGACCCTTCTTTTACCCCCTAACCCACTTTTAAACCTGTCCCTAAATTTACTCATATTACACCTCAATAGCAGCAAGTGTGCAATATAATATGAATAAGTACATTGTACCTAACATTTTTATTTTTGACACAAGTACACAATAGTTAAAGTGGGACCAAAAAAAAATATATATATTATGGAAGTCAATAAGACCAGAAACTGTCCGGTTACTGATTCTTCTAAATATCAGAAAATTGGCTGAATACATTCGAAAACGGTAAAACTCAACGGTTTAACTCTGGGGGAGTTGTAAAATGAGCCTATTTCCAAAAAAGTGGAGTATCCCTTAAAATAGCATTGATCCCATTAATTTTTTCTCTAGATTTAAAATTTACTGTGTATGATTCAACCGTGCATGCTATTTCATGTAATGTATTCATTTCCAGATTGAAGTTTCTTGTGTGAGAGAAAAATAAATGATTTAACAATGCTGCTAACACATATACTGGCTCAGAAATTATTGTGAAGCTTCTGCATGAATTTTTATTCATGATATAAATGTGTAACCATGAAAATTGACATCAATAGACATGCGCAGACATGCATAATCACGAACATTCATACTTTGTTCAATGCAGTCTGGATTTCTTCTCCAGTCAAGGCGAACAGCTTGTGTTTGGTCCCAGTGTTCCATCACTTGGTCACATAGCGTCTTTGGATATTAACTCATAGTCTGCCATTCTTTTGATTGGCCAAAACCCTTTTTCTTTCTATTTTCATCTCAGATGCTTCTGCGTAAATACAGTCAACCTGGAGAAGATAACCTTGCCAACCGTTCAACTGTAATGTTTAACAGTCCCCATTACCGAGACGCTGTTACTGTGTCACACACGCTTGGGTTTGAGAGTGGGCTGTCTGATAGTGGTGTTCAGACTGCCCATAGTGTTTTGGAATAAATCTTTCAAATTAATTAATTTTTTGTTCACTAAAGTTCTTCATTTGTGAAGGGTTTGGCGGCTTTCATTAGCTTTTCTTGACTTGTCACGGCAGCACAAGTCACCAATCAATGGAAGCTTGTTCCCATCACGGAATAAAAAATACAGTTCCAACTTTTTAGCTGGTAATTCTTTTTTTCTTTTCTTCAGCACTAATTTTCATTGAGTTGAGATTCATATCAATGATTTTAGAATCTATCAGCCAATTAATTGGTTGTCGGCTAGATTTTCAACCTTAGATTTCGATATCAAAATCCGTTATAAAAACTCCCTTCCAGTTTGTTTGTGATAAACAGGTATTTCTTGCATTGCTCCACTCCAGCTTAAAGGGGTACTCCACTTCGATCAAAGTTTCTTTATTTACATGAAAAATGAAAGCATTTGGTGCAAAAAGACAAGACACCTCTCTTACCCCTTTTCCACCGAAAAAAGAACTGGTTCGGAACTGGTGCTGGTTCAAAGTTGGTTCGGAGCTGGTTCAACTTGCGAACCCGTTCAGAACCTGTTTGCTTTTCCACTGACTAGAGCGCCCAGGGAACGACGTCGTTACGTCACTGTCTACGTCGCTTGCAAGTACTTTGCTTTGGGATTATCTCTAACTCGTGTACCGAGAAAACTTTAAAAACAATTGAAATATGTAAGTCTTTTAATCTTTTCGTTTGATATGTAATCTTTTCTGATAAGTTATGTACCCCTGTCTTGTGTCTTTTTTCTTTCCATTAATTTGGTCTATATCGTGACTGTTTTCTTTGCTTATGTTTCAAAAAAAAAATAAAATAAAACGCTTGCGTGTTTCTGCAGTTTCACCTGGCTTTGCGATGGTCAGAAAATATGTTTAAAAGAACCGAGAAGAACGCATCTAAACCCGCCCCGTAAACATGACGTGTTAAAAGAACGGTTCTAGTCCAGCAAAGAGTTGGTGCCGCTTTGGAACCAGTTCTCGCGTCCGCGAACGGTTCTTTGGCTGTCGAAACACAAAGAACTGGTTCGCGCGCAGGCACCGGCTCCGAACCGGCTCTCAAAATGCTTTGGTGGAAAAGGGGCTTCTGGGACTGTAGAAAGATAGAAAGAAAGTTTAAGACAGAGCAATTCAATAGTTTATTACGTGAAGCAGGGCGGCTGACATGCGGTGCTGTTGGAATATAGAATACGTCTGTTGGTTCTCCACAGCTCCATTGCAGGAAAGAAGGATCGGTATGAGCCGTGTGATATATGGCCTTGGAAAAGTGATCTCCTCCAACAAACTGTCACGAGAGAACTGGGATGGAGAGGCTGGGAATCCCATTGTAACAGAGCAGATTATTGATTTATCAGGCGCTGTCACTGCCGCCTTCTTGTTCTCCATATCAGCGTGTTAACCCTGGCCCTCGTCAATTTACTCTAGACGTATGAATTATAACTAATCAATACTCTCCACTGTAGTCTAAATGGGAAAATAGATTTTCTTTTGTTGTTCCTACATGGTCAAAGGAAAAGATGTGACAAATGACATATCTTTAGACATCTACAGGCTCAAGAAACATGAGAGTGGGATTTTTTTTTCTCCCGTTTTCTTTCTTTCTTCGCTGGCTAATGTAACAGGTGGTAAATTATGAGGGCAGCCGGTCCTGTTAAAATTGGCATCATTTACAGGAAAACTGGATTCTCGTGATGAGCGTCATAAAAAAAGGGCCTCATAAAGATAATGGAACCCTTTGATAGAAGTTGGGGTAGAGAAGATAAAAATCTGTTGACTGGGTTTCTTTCTTTTTTTTCCATCTCGTATTTTACTGACCCTTCAACTTGCATGGTAAAATGAGACCTTTGTAGGGTAAATCGATATGCATCTGTTCTCAAAATAAGGGAGGATGGGAGATAAGATAAGAATCTGCAAGAACTGATGCACTCATTTCAATAATTGTGTGGCAGTCTAAGACAATACATGACCTTTTTAGGGGTATTTAAGCTTCATGCATCTTTATTGATCGGACTGCCATTCGATTGGGTGTGTACTTTTTACAAAAGGCAACATAAACTCTATTCATGTGCAATATGGCAATACAATATATCATATTTGCTGGTCGTCAAACAGACATTACAATAAGTAACATTGCCAGTATGTGGTAATGAATATACACCGTTTTGTTTTTGTGAACAATTCAAGAAACTTTATTAAATGAATGGTTTAAAGTTTTAGAACAGATGGTGTTTATCAAATAACACTAAATACTAAAAAAAAAAAAAAAAAAACATTTGTTTACACATACTTTTCACATTTGTATTTGGATTGAATCATAAAAAAATCTAGATGTTGGTTGAAAATATTCTGATACTTTATGATTGTTCTGTACACTTGTCTTCTTAAACACTTGTATATTGTTTAATGAGTTATTTTTGTTAGTCAACAAAAAAGTTATTAATTAATTTATTAATTATTTCTATAACGTAACTGACTATTGTAATAATGTATACTATGCTTAAAGCTTCGGCAAAGTCTATCTTGGGGGACATGTACACTTCCATGACATAGTTAGCCTCAGTAAAAGTGCATACAGTTTAAATATGGTTATATTTCCGTACCAGACTCAGAATAAGTAAATGGTTATATATATATATATATATATATATATATATATATATATATATATATATATATATATTTCTGAAGAACATTCTCTCCATTATTTACTGACCTAAACATGTTTTCCCCTTTATCCAACTTACCAATTTACAATCCATTAGTGATTCAAAACTGATTTTCCGTCAGAAATGTCAAAACATGCACAACTGTGCCAGACGCAGCTGAAGCATTTAATGAATGGGACTGAATGTATTTTTAGGTAAAGTTAACAGCAGTGATTAGGTTTACAGGAAATGCTCAAGTTCATTTCTGCTCTGAGGTCAAGTTACTTAAGTCAACTAAAAACAAATGACATCATCGCCCGTTAATACATTTATGGACATGAAGTTTACAATTTCATTCAGCCTGTCTGCAACTTTTGTTGAGACCAATATGAAAACCGGACTGCACTTTTATGTACTGTTGTACATTTTAATAGGTTGCTCTAAACATTTTTTTTTAAAACAAATTAGGGATCTAGAAATATTCACAGACTAGATACAGTACAATAATTAAAATCAATTTTTAATCAGCCCTACTCTTAAAAATGGGGGTTATTTATAAAACTTTTTTGGTAAAAACTTTATTTGAAGATGTAGTACATATTAATCAGTTGTTGTTAATATTATTATTTTAATGTTTACCCCAACATCCAAACGTGATTTTAGCTGAGAAGGATCCAACCACCAACCTAACACAATTTCATTTCGGATGCTGGCTCCCCTAAGAAATATAAATGCACCCCCGGCCCAAGTAGAGTGTCCTAGTGCCGTGCCTGTTAGTGTTGATAATTTCATTTGTGGTTTGTTTCCAATATTAAACTGATAATATTGATAACCGTAATAATTTTGGTCACTCTAATTGTGAAATAACATTTTCATAACGTTTCATCTCTGGTCAGTTGTATCATAATCAAATGTAACTTGGAATTGTGTTGGCTTGCGGCTACCCCGTCAAGTCTATGTCTGTGATACCTAGTGTGATTCAATTGTGAAGGGTGCTCAGGAGCTACTATGGCATCAGGGCCTTTAAATAGAAAAGCACAGGCCTAACTCCCTCAAATTTAGACTTTTTCTAGTTCAAGCGAAGGCAGTTCCTGATGGCCCTGCTTTCTGTGGTCAAACAGAGTGTAGTTCTGAACAGACCCGCCCTATGTACATATCCACAGGCTTATTCTTTCAAGCCATGATACCTAAGTCACATTCTTCCACTTTGGAGGGGTCTGCTGAGAGAAGGCTGGATCTCAGAAGGGAGTGAGATCAGAGACACTCCCTCTGCCTTCAGCCTTCAAAGCATGGTCTGATAACTAACTTGAACCAAGGAGTTCTGCTTCTCAAAACAAAGAGACAGAAAAAAAGGCCCAACAGGGAATGCTTTGGGGGTACAACTGTGAAAGGAATACAGACTAGTGTTTTTCTGTTTTTCTCCCCTCTTGCTTTAATAAAAATACATTTCTAAATCTCCAGGGGAACTGTGGATACTCTGTGCACACCAAGCGGTTTCCCTGGCAAGAGTTGTGAGAGGTCTCTTACCAAGAGAGGGCTGTGACATCCATGGCCGGGTTCATAGACTAGGCCCCCCTCTCCAAACGGCCCAGTTGACCATCTCTGGGAAAACTCATGCCCGGCTTCCTCAATCAAAGACAGCAAACAAAGAGATCCGAGCTAAATGTTCCCCTACCGCTGGCTGGCCAATAAAGCTGTTTGCATTTCGTGAACCGAGACCTCAACCGATGCACTCCACACAGGGAATCATTTCCTTTAATCATTTTAAAATTGCACAGCAGTAGCTGCCAGCAGAAATCAGCTCTTGCGGCTTTTAAGTGCACTTCAGATTGCTCTGTTCTTGAATGTCTAAGAGAAATTCTAAAATATTCAGAGTGAATCCTGATCAGGGGTGTGTTTCCCAAATAAGGATGTAATGTGCTACTTAACTACAATGGTATGATGCATTGTTGGAGGAACTAACTAGCTAACATGAGTGTTTTCCGAAAGTGTAGGAACTTTGTCGCACAGTTGTCATTCGTACCACATTGGTTAGAACTCTTGATGTTGTGAGGATGAACTTTCATCTTTTAATGAACGCAAATAAATGATTAAACGGCGCAACGTATAGTACAACAAACATGGCGGTTTTGTCCGTTCTCATCCCAAAGCGTCATATACACAGACGTTTGTCGTGGTAAGTGAGAAAAGCAACGGGCTGTTTTTGACGTTCCAGTCACCTAGATAGACTACAGTTCGAGCGATCTCTCCCAAAGGTATTTGAAGTACCTGAGAGAAGCCAGAGTTGATTGTTAACTCGTGTGAAGTCGTGGAGCTGAGTAAAAGGATATACAAACTTAAGAGCTGTTATCGTGGGACTAACTAACTTTGTGGTTTATTTGCTGCCCTTTGATACACTGTGGGAACCTTGATGGACAAAAACGACTTTGACTGTTTCTCTGAACTCCTCTTTTTACACAATCCTTCCACACTAATGGTGTGTTCACACCGAATGCGAAATTAATTGTTTGCGCGAGTAGATTACATACAAAGTCAATGCAAAGATGCGAATAGATGCATCATTTGTGCCGGGCGTTGCGAATGACGCAAATTGGGCTACGCGCTTTGCCACGAATGTCTTCCGCACAAGTTGAAAAATTTGAACTCGAGCCAACCAACGAAGCCAATCAACGAAGAGCTAATCGATACATCCGATAATGTATTTAAAATAGGCTACATCAACACTATCTCATGCCCAATTCGTACGAATTCGACGAATGATTAAAAAGTGGCTAATTCGTACTAATTCGTATGACCTCACTCGTACGACATCCAAACTCCATTCAGAAAATCAGCATTGTAAACATCTTTTCCCCCTTATAATTTTATGGACAGGCCTGACAAAACAGACATTGGCCTACTAAAATTCAGAATCGATACAAATCAACAAAATTAATTTCTTTCGGCATGTGTTTCATACATTTATTGTGATTAAATCACAGCAAAAACGATATATGCTGTATATTTATTGGTGTTGACGTTACTTTACGAAACTTCCCCTGACCTGAGACAGATGGAAAGGTGCTCCGCAGCTGAGACGGATAGACTGTAGTTGGTGTCCATCCGAAAAATTCTGTCAGCGACCCTTGCTAGCAGGTATGAATGATATGAATGAAAGCCGTTTGGCTTTCCTCCGTATTTGGGACTTCCACAACAAGTACAGAGCAGCAATATCTTATTTCAGACATGACGGAAACGTATGCCAGAAAGAAATTGTGTGTTTTTTTTTGTTTGTTTGTTTTTTTTTTTTGTTTGTTTTATTTGCGAGTGACGCGGACGCGCGAGTGGGTTCAAAATGTTCAAACGTCTAACTAGACGCTCTATTCGCGTTCGATGCGAACACACCATAAGACCATGTGAACTGCGTGAAGAAGGTTTTGATATGAATGAAACCTGCGTTACCTTGTTGTATTGTATAAATTGAGGTTGTGTATGTTTCTTTTTCCTATTACTTCAATGGTGATGTGTGGTGTGATGAAATTGGTACTCTGTCATGGTGAATATAGCCTAAAATATTTGCATATTGAATCATAGTGGTTTGGTTTTCTTAGTGGTTTTCTTGGAAAAACCGAACATCTACTCTTGCAACATTTCAGGGTTCATGTTAATTTATTAATATATGTATCCTGGGTTCGATTTTCCTTCTTGACGTGACTAACGACCATATCTTGATTATATTTTGGCAGAATATCTCTATCTGGCACCCCAGCATAAAATGTAGTAGGAAAGTGTTCCAACGTCATCAGCTGGTGAGTGATGACTTTTGCTAATTCATCTATTCAACCCAGATAATTGCTGTAAATAATGAGCACAGTATCAGAGGAATACTTTAATAATTTGATCTCTGGAAACATCTGGAAATGAAGAAAAACAACAGTGTACTGCTTCTTTTGCTTTTCAATTTTTAAGTCTACATGTCATACTAAGAAGAAATTATGCTTCTAACAACAGATCAAATATGATTTTGGGAAACACCAAATCGTTTAGCTATGTTTAAATTGTAAAACTGCAGTTATCTTACAATGCTTTTGGGAAATGTATATGCAAACTTTTAAAAACTACATACAAACTGATAACCAACTATACTATTGCCATTAAAAACAAACCTTTTTAATACTCAATAATGAGTGAGAAAATTGGCTTGGTCATCATGAATAACAGTGACCTGTTTGCATTGTCTTAGTGTTACTTTTCATGAGTGATTCATCAGTTATTCCAAAATATGGCTTTTTTCATCTAATGCCTGGTTCAGATTACCCGATTTTAGCCCGATTTTGGCGCAATCCATTTGACGTGGGGTGTCATAGGGATTCGTAAATGACAACAGGTGTCGGGACGCAAGATTCGATCTCGTATAGTGTGTCATAGTGGGCGACAACCTACGTCACGTCTGCAATGATTCACGACATCACGACAAAAAGACTAGCAGGTTTAATTTTTTGAACGGTCGTCCACGACGGTTCCGTCACATGAGGTTGACCAATAGGAGCACTAGCTTTTCCGTATACAACTTTCAAAAAAGACAAAACGAAAGAGAGACGATGGTGCTAACGTTAAAATTAGAAGTAAAAATACATAAGAAAACAATATTTTACCTCAAGTTCTCTTTGGAGGATTGATAGCCTGTCCTCTTTGAGCAGGGTTCTCAAGTCTCACGCAATGGCCGTGAGACACACGCAATTCAACCAGTTCACACACTCATACGTCAAACCGTGTATTTCTCACACTGAAAAGGCAATGCCGAGCAATCCAGGAACTCACTCGCTACAAGTTTTGCCTTCTCGATGACATCACACGCGCTGTTAAACATGGCATGCGATGACTGGTCAGGAAGTAACGTGTAGTCTGACATGCGTCTTGTCCACGACACGACAAGATTTTAGGAGTAAAAATCGCATAATCTGACACAGTGACTATCGTAACAGACAAAAAAAACATTGTGTAATCTGAACTAGGCATAAGTCCCACTTTTGACGATCCAGTCAATTCTCATTGAAGAAAATCAAGTCACACCCTACATTTTTCTCATTGAATGTACTGTTTCACTTTGCTAATACATAAGCGAGTGGAAGTAAAATAGATTGTGAACAGCATTTCACTTTGGCTTTGGTGGCAAGGTGCAATAATGGTTAATTCATTTTATCGGAACCTCATTGCGCATGGACGCAGCACCATGACAGACTCATGAGATTGCCCCCTGCCAATAAGAGTGAAAGATCCTTGGGTGTCCAACAGGGTGATGAATGGTGGCCATTTGTTATGTGGAGGCCTGGGAAAAGCTCTGCATCCCAATGTCTGCTGCCAGGAGCTTTCCTTTGTCTCCCAGACAGGCCTTCAGAATGGGCACACAATGACTGGAGCAAGGTTATAGCCAAGCGATGGACAAGGACGACAGAAAAAAAAAAAACAAAGACAAAACGAACTGAACAGTGTGTTCATGCGGGCTGGCAGCTAATATGGAGACTCAAAGAAAAGGCCGGATGACTTTAGGATCTTGTTTGCAGTGTTCTTTTTGATGGAAAGAGAGCAGAAAATGCAAGGCGGAATTCATTCTTCATGTAGGCGAGAGAACATGAGCGTACACCTCTTCAATGTTACTGTTTGGGAAGTGAAAAGCAGGCTTCCTAACCACAGCTATAATACATTTACTGCCCGTAAGAATGTTGCATCAAACGTACATTAAGTGTTCGTTTTTCTACAAAAAAGAACACCATGGGCAGTGAATAGCGAAGTACACAATCCCGTGGGGTACGCCAATAAGGCTATTATGGCCATCGCTCTTGGGGAAACTGTAAGCAAAACTAACAATGTGTTTTCCAGCAAGCAATTGCGCCTCTAGCTCCACGCTGCATGCTTCCATGGCTTGTGATGATATTTTGGAGGGAAGCCAAGGGATTACTAGTGAAAAGAAATGCGTTTTTTTGCTCTTGGTTCATGAAGCAAAGCGTTAAGGGCACTTTCCCATGTAATGGAGACAACTTTGGGGGGACATTTTAAGGAAAGGAGCAAAACATCATGGGAATACATTTAACTGCATTTACTTTCAATTAGTAACATTAGTAGGAGGCAATCTAAGGTATTATGTCGGTTGGGCATAATATCAATTTGAAATATAGAAATAAAAATAAACTTTTCACTCTAATGCCTAATGTTTCCACAACGCTGCTTTGTACAATGGTGGTTAAGACTTGAGTTACAGTACATCTTTTTACGGGAAACACACACCAGATCAATGCTAAATCAAATAGATGGAAAGAGTTGGCTATATTTAATTCAGTCCAAATAATTTCAGCAGTTAACTAAAACTGAAACAATAAAAAACATAAATAATTGACAATTATTTTAATCCATTTGAACAGAAATTAAATAAAATATAAAACATCAAATACAATTATTTTCAAAATATATATTTTAGCTAGTTGCCAAAGCAACATCTAATTTTCATTTAGCGTGATGTACTAAAAAGGCTAAAACTGATACAATTCATACTTGTCACAGAGACACGGGAGATTTCTCTTTAGGAAGCTGAAATTCTCTTCTTTTACATGAAATAATTTATATTAAAAAGCAACTATTCTCAGTTGATGTAATCTGTATGAAAAGAGAGAGATGTCAGTCTTTTTCCTTTTCCTTTCCTTTCAGTCAAAAAAAAAAAGTTTTTCACAATAAAATCCAATTCACAGTTTTGTGTGAATGATTAGGAGGATGATTTTCAGATCATTGTGAAGAAAAAACCCTCGGCAACAACATCAATTAGTCAAAAGTCTTGTGGACGCATATATTTCATATGTGTTTTGTGGCCTTATTTCATAAACTTTCATTGTTTGTTTTTTCAATAACCACGTATAAACAATATTCTCTCAAAAATACAAACATACATGTTGCTTAAATATTATGGTTGCCCTGTTTGTGCTAAATATAGTGTAATTTCACCTGTGCCATTAATATGTGTGTAAGCAACTGAAAAAAGCACAGGGCATGTCAGAACATCTCAATGACCCCAAATACACCTTGGTCCCCAGGTTAATTCCAATTAAAACTATAAATGTATCTCCATGCTAAAATAACACTGAATACCAGCATTTAAAATGCATTCAATTACTCACAAGCAAACTGTAGGAGGGCCTCTCGACTCAGGACGATGCCAATGCTGTTTTCAGCTCTGCACTGGTATCTTCCAAAATCAATAGCCTCACTGGCGTTGTGTATTATTAAGTTCCCATCAATCAAACTGTAGCGGAAATCTGCTTCAGTGTCCACATTTGTTCCGTTGACCAGCCAACTGCAAAAACAATGACTTAATTAGAAAAACTGAATAAATTATTAGATTCTGAGGGATAAACAAATACATAAATATTATACACTGAGGTAACTAATTCATGACCACTATGCAGGAAACGCCTCTATATAAGCATTTTTACTGATTGTGTAATTTATGCAACATTTTCCTTAACATTTTCATTTCTGTTGATAGAATTTGACTTAAAAAAGTGTGTGTTCTTGCTTGACTTAAAATTTTACGTTTAGTTAACTTAAGTTTCGTTGGATATTTAGGTTATCTCAACAAATGTGTAGTTGTTACAACTAATTGCAGCCACATATAGACATCACATTATAGCTGAAGAGCATGTTAGCAGACAACCTGATGCGTCTTTATATCTAAAGCATGAGTATCGATCTAAATTACGACCCAGAACTCAAAAACCACTCCAGTGTCTGAGAACTAAAGCACAGAGTGCATTATTCAGCTCGCTAACACCCGTATTTATTTATTTATGCATAGGCCTATAATAGACTTACAGAAAATCTTCCAGTTTCCTAAAGGTTAGAACTTCTGTGAGACTGTAGAATATATTTGGGAGTATTAAGTAATATAATGATTCTAGCACATTATATCAATTCTGATTAGGAATCCACATGAGGAAAGTCCAACATTTGCATCATTAGCATTAGTCTAACAGAAATGTCACTTACAGGATAATAAGGATTCACAGTAAAGCTCCAGAGAAATTAAATGTCATTTATTATCCGTTTAATAAAACCTTATCCATGATAATGAAATTAGTAAACCGTACCTGTAGGTCGGAACAGGGTTTCCTCTAGCTTCACAATTCATTATCACTTTCTTATCGTCTGAATCCAGGGAGAAGATTGCATCATCTGGCTCCTGAATGAACACCGGACCAAACTCCTCGCTCTCTGGGGTCAGATGGAAGAAAAAAAGAAGGCAAAAATGCGTATTATTTCATGCATAAACAAAATTAATCCAACATAATAATAATATTAATACATGACCTTGATCTGACACACATACATTTCTTCTCAAATCTGTATTTTATTTGAAGTCTCATTGAGTTAAACTCATTTAACTCGTTTTGCTTACAATGAGACTCGTCAATAACGGGAACGGTTGTAATTGTGTTCGATCAAGCACAATAAGACACAATTCAGTATTGGCATGCTGTCTGTGAAGTGGCTTTCTGTGAATACACACCCGAAGCATGCTCACAGAAAGCTGCTTCACAGGCAGCGCGCCAGTACCGAATTGAGAAATCTTTTGAGTTTTATTGCACTTGAATGGTTTGAAAGCACTTGAATGACTGATTGGCTGATCATAGGATAGTGTTCTTCAGTCGGCCAATCTCTCTTGCTTTCGTGGAGCTGGGGAGCGGAACCCAGATCCCAGATCATACATAATACAAGGACAAGATATGCAAGTAGTCTGTGGGTTCAAACCCTGCAAGGTTTTTCTCTACTGTTTCCTTGAGAAAGACCTACCCTATCTCACGACCAATTCGTACGAATTCGTACGAGTGATTCAAAAGTGGCTAATTTGTACTAATTCATATGACCTCACTCGTACAAATTCGTACGAATTGCCTAAACCCACGTGACGGTTATGTTTAGGGGCGGGGTTAGAGGTAGGTCAATCGTATGAATTCATACGAATTGGCTAATTCGTAAAATATGTACGATTTCACAAAAATCGTACTAATTCGTAGGAGTGAGGTCGTTCGAATTGTTACGAATTAGCCACCTTGTAAAATTCGTACGAATTCCCGTGAGATCGGGTTGGAAAGACACTTCTGCCTCAAGTCCTCGTGTGAAGTTCCAACTTATGTGTTCAGAAATCGTGTAACTCAATATAAAATTACAGCCATATAATCATAACTTGCTGGGCAAGTTCATATTCCATTATCTGTTATTAACTTCCCGACAAAGACAAGCCAGTACCACAAAAAAAAAAAAAATGAAAAAAGAGTAATTAAGGGTGCAAATGATGCTTTAATCTGTGCGTTTAATCATGATTGGGCCACCAGAGAGAATGATTGGAAATGTAGTCTTGACACACAAGCCTGCTGTCTCATAAACCAGCTAAATAAGTCACATATTTGACTAACTTTATTGCTATTCCTCAAACAAAAAGTACAAAAAAAATGCATAAAAACTAAAATATGCCATTAACACTTTTTACAATAAAAAAGCAAGTTGTTTACGCCATGGATTTTTAATTGACATCCCCTCAACTAATTAAAATAAAAACCATTTTCCCCATGGAAATAATGCCATTTTGTTGATGTGCACTACATACAGTATTTACACGACACCAATGTAGGGTAATGGATTTGGATATGTGGTCTATATATAGGCTATGTATGTCGGACACAAAATTAAGTTTTAACAATGCAAAAGAGTTTTAGCTCATTCTACCAGTTGGATCTACACGGCAGACGGTCCATATTAGAAATCCTGTTAACTGTCTCATATATTCAGCCCCCAGGGTGAACTTGATAACATATCTCAGTAGAATTACTGAGAGTCCTTCCAATTAGTAACACTCAGGAGATCTGCTCCGTCGGTGCAGAGTGAGTTTATGCTGAACACTGGGACCAATATTAAATCTCAAATTGTATAACAAACACATGGGACATGTGCAATGCATGCTTTGTTATACATAGTATACGCTTTGCTTGGATATTACCATCTATGTCATATATATATATATATATATATATATATATATACCATGCTAATACAGTGTTTTTTGTTCGCTTGTTTGTTTAAATATGTGTCATACCAACGCTATCTCACGACCAATTTGTACGAATTCGTACAATTTGTCTAAACCCAAGGTTTAGGGGCGGGTCAGGGGTAGGTCAATCAAACGAATTTGGCAACTCGTACAAAACAATAACTTACAAATTATGTATGTTTTAGCAAAAAAAAAAAAAAAAAAAAAAAATTTGTTCAAGTGAGGTCGTTGTAGCCAACTCGTAAAATAGCTTTGGTCATACTGATACTTAAAAAAAAAATATCACTCTAATACATGTACTAACTAATGTTTTTTTTGGACATGTACTATATATATATATATATATATATATATATATATATATATATATATATATATATATATATATAGTAAGAAACATGAGAAACATGGTGTTACTATGGTATATGTCAAAAAAAATGTTAATATGCTTCATGTAATATATATATATATATATATATATATATATATATATATATATATATATGACATATACCATAGTAACACCATGTTTCTTACTCATATCTTGGCTGTACCATATGTTTTTGGGACATTTAGCCATATATAACTGAGGTTTGCTAGGTATGTGGTGCTGAAGTACCATGTAAATGCTATGCTAAATACATATGAATATCATTCAGTATCATTATATATATATATATATATCATACTGTAATATAATGGTAGTACAATCAGTGTAACACAGTACCACAACAGTACTGTTTTGTAAGGATAAAGCTGTTCATGAAATTATCAGGGCTGCATGAACCGCTCCCCGCCCCCTGTTTAACATCCGCTATGCGATGGCTAAATATGGCAAAAGCAGGAACAGAATTAGACAACAGAGATAGAGAAGAGATGAAGGACCTGTGGGCACAGAGTTCACACATAACCTAGTCATTTGCAGTGGCTTGGGAGTGAGCTATCTAAGCTCTGCTCTATTATTTATGCTCTGTGCTGCATGCATAATAAATCCCAGTGTGTACAGGCTGCAACATCGCCACTGTCTTGAGCTGCTCTCTGCCCAGGTGTCAGCACACCCGCCTCATATCTACGGTCTGTGAAGCCAGGCGCTTTACACAACCATTGAAGGTCTCCAGTACAACCTGCATCATTGCCAGGACAAAAAACACATTTCTTATACATCACAGTCTGTTGGCATATTGACCAGAAAAAGTGACATCCCCACAAGAGAGAAGATATCAGATCCGAAAGGAAGTAGGGAATAAATTTGCCACGAACCTAGCATTCAATTCAGTGTAAATAACATAGGCTAAAACACAGGTAAAGGGTAAGTGACTTAAATCAAGTAAATATATAGCTTAATCAACTTGATACATTAATTAATAGATACCACATAACTACGTTATATGAACTGAGTTAGGTATAAATAACTATATAAAGAAACAAATTCCAGGTTACCATTTCTTTGTGTTGTGGGTGTTTGTCATGTTGCTATGTGGTTGCTAGGGTGTTCTGGGTGGTTCCTAAGTTGTTACGAACAGGCCTATGTCACACTTCCTGCTTCCGGAACGCGGAGTAGGATACAGAACTTCCGGTCAACAGGTAAACTGACAACGATCTACAGTATGAGGTTGTGAAACGAAGGTTTTTGCTCCTGTTGAAGCTATAAGTTTGGATGAAATCAACCTTGTTTAAAGAAAAAAAAAACATGTTTTATCCACGATCTTATGAAAAAAAAAAAAAAAAAAAAAAAAAAACTAGGCTACCCACAATCCTAAGCGTAGCAACTTCTGCTGATTGGTCCAACTCGCTGTTCAATCAATCGATCAATCAATTTTTTATTTTTATAGCACTTTACAACAACCATGAGTTGATCAAAGCGCTGGACTGGGAAAAAAGAAAAGGACAGAAACAACAATACAATACAAAACTAAATAAATAAATAAATAAATAAAAATACAAAGACTTCTATAAAATCATTTTGCTAATCAGTTGTCAACGTTTACTTTACTGGCGAACGGCTAAAGCTACCAGCGGCTGTTGTCAGGACGTAGACAGCCATACCTCAGCTTTCACGCTTTCCTACTTGAGAGTTTTCATTTACCATCCGAACCACATCGTCATGTGAGAGATTTGGTCCAGCGGTATCTATCGGACTCCACCATTGTAAAAAGCTAACCGGAATTACGTCTTTTAGTAGGGATATGGCTCTTCCGGTTTTTCCAGCTTTTTCGGCCGGTTAGGTCTTCAATTTTTTCGTGACATAGGTCTACTGGGACTGGTAATACAAATCCACCCCCAAGCCTTAAAAATATTCTAGTCTCTGCACTCTTAAAGGGGTCATGAACTGGCTTTTTAAATTTTATTATATTGTTGTCTGAGCTTAACTTATGACGTTCACTTGGTTTTTGCATTCAAAAACATCAAAATTAATAAGTAATAGGATATTTTCTACCCTAGTTTTGAGCCTAGCTGAAAAACGCTCGGTTTTTATGGCGTCTCGCACTGAAGACTTGAAAGTAAACGCCCACTGCTGTGAGTGGATAACAGTTTTGCATATTATAATGAGTTTCAACTCACCCGTCGATTCACTTGGGGGAAATTGTTTTTAAAACATCCGATGTTTTAAAATGGCAACCGGAATGATTCGCCCATACATGTTCGACCCAGAGTCCGTGTGTTTCGCAATTCCTGTCAGATCCAATATAGACGGCGTAACACTGTTCTTCAATCTTAATTGGTCTGCATATCCAGTCTTGTTTACGAAACAATCCTCAGTGAAATGAAGAGAAGAGACGGATAACGTTTTACCTCATCAGCTGGAAAATATTTTGTATTGATCATTAGCTCGATCCGGTTTGTCATCACGAGGTAGGCCTACATTATTTAGCTATGTGTGTAATGCGCGAATCCGTGGACAGGGCTAAACCGGGACTGAGGCTGGTGTCAATAAAAGCTTTTACTGGACTAGCAAGGATGTTTTCAGTTCTGAAACTTACAGGATATTCTTATAATATGATGCCCTCATATGTCAAAAGCTCAAGGAAAATTTGTTTTCTCAGTTCATCACCACTTTAAAATTAAAGGTGCTTTATAAGCATCTATGACTCCATGATGAACTTTTAACATGCACACAACCTTTCCATTACATAAAAGTCTATATAGTGGAAAATATTCTTCAGATTATTACAATGTTCTTTACACTAAGAAAATGATGGATATTTTATGAACTGTTCACTAAAAGGTTATTTGGGGTGATCAAAATGTTTCTTCACTGTGCAAACCTCCAACTGGAAACATGTTTTCCAAGAGTGCAGATACGACTCTAGACCTCAGTTCAAGTCTGTGGGATTTCTCCACTCTTTCTTCACCACACACTGAAATCAAAAACGTAGGTAGGTTTTACTTTCTGAAAAATGTTCACTCAGAAATTGCCAGTAAATGTCACGAGTGACTAAAAAGACTGCAAGCAACTGAACTAAATGTGAAATTTTGAAGTAGAAAGACTGAAATAGTATTTTCTTGTAAAACTGTCTGCAGTTTGTTTCTTTCTTACTTACTATTTTTCAAAGTCTGATCACTTAGAAAGTAACAACACACCTATTGATTTCAGACACATGATTTTTTATATTGTGCCCATAGCACATAGATGATGGCTCAGTGGCACACACACAAAATATGTAAGTGACTTTAAACAATACACTATGATTTCAGATCTACCTTCAAACCGAACCCTAAAAATTGTGAGAGAAGAGCCCCTCATTTAGTCCATGCAGCTAAGTGCAAAACTGAATTCGACCAATTTGGTAGTCAGCTGTGTTTTCAGAGCATCAATGCAGGCAACAATAGAGTATTTTATGTAAAGCAGTGCTTGATTCACTGTAACACTCAGTCCTCTGGTTGCCTCTCGGCTGACTGTGGGCCTTTGAGATTAAAGAGCGCTCCCCCGCACAAACACTCCCACTCGGCCCATATGCTCCCTGGCTCGCTTCGGTCTCCTCAACACCTCTAGTCACCAATCATTCTCTGTGAATTATGTACAGATCTGTGTAGCTTGGATAAGCTTTGTGTAATTGGGGATCATTCTCTGACAGGGAAACACAAATGTCTCAGACACTACAATAATAAGGGGTTTTTGCAAGAATACAATGTGACGTTTTTGTAGCTAGATGAAGTTATGTCTGACAAAGCCATTACACACTTGCACATCAATATGAATTATAAATACACTTGATACAAATTTGGTTTGAAATAACCCAACATTTTTTAGAGTACACATACTATTGTCTAAAAAATAAATAAATAAATAAATACTAGCACAACTCCACAATCTAACCAGTTTTGGAAGCTGAGACAGCATGATATTTCTCACAATTTAGAAATTATCAAGTGGCTGGAAAAGGCCTTTGTTTCTTGGGAAGAGAGGAAACAGTAATCTACGCAGTCTCCTGTCAGCAGACTGGTTCTCCAGTGGGAAATAAAACACTCTTTGGAAATATACATTAATCAGAGGTATGACAGAGCTAGAGGACAGGACTGGTGATCTCTCTCCTGAAATGTTTTGGAAAAACTATGAAGTAATTTGTTGTCGGGAAAAAAAAAGCGTCAAATAACTTCCTACTGCAGTTTCACCCCTCAAAGTTAACAGACTCGTTCTTTAAAAATAAAAATACAGTCATCATTTAAAGAGGCCATGTGATCTGAAAAGGCCAAGACAAAGTGTTGATTTGGTTTTTATGAAGTACTAAAATAGCTTTTCATGCTTGAATGTTCAAAAAAAACACATCCTTTTTCAGATATTTTACATCGTCGCAGCACCTCTCTTCCCAAACTGTCCGTTACTTTTGAAAAGCTTATTGGGCCCTGATTGGTCAAATGGACCAGTGTGTTGTGATTTTGGGACGTCTTTTGACCATACGTCAATATTCGCCTTTTTAGGGCCCCCTTAAACGTCGGTAGATGAGGTTATGGGATCCTAACTCTAAACCTAACCCTAACCTACCCCTAAACCTAACCCGTCACCTAACTGACGTTAAAGGTAAAGCGTCAGTTGTATGACGGCCCGGGATCGCCATCTACCGACGTTTAAGGGGGCCCTAAAAAGGCGGATATTGACGTATGGTCAAAAGACGTCCCAAGACGTCAGTTATATGACTTTTTGGGACGAGACTGTGCTAACAGTTCTTCTTTAATCAACCTCATGCCATTCCAAACCTGTACGACTTTATTTCTTTCACTCTAAAAAATACTGTGTAGTTTTAACCCAATTTTGGGTCAAATATGGACAAACTCAAACATTGGGTTAAAAATGTAATTTAAAAACATAACCCAATGGCTGAGTTTGTCCATATTTGACCTAAATTTGATTTAAAACAACCCAGCATTTTTTGTACAAAAAAAACAAACACATGGCTTCAGACCACTTGTAATGTAAATTATGTAGTCGTATGGTTTCCTAGATCCAATTTGATTGATACATCTTTCTGGTCCACAGAACAAAGAACATTATACAGATTTGGCACGATGATGACAGAGCTATCATTTTTGGTTGAACTATTCCTTTAAAACAAATAGGCAAGGACAACTTTTCTTTCTATTAATAAAAAAAGTGTTTGGGTTGAGACGTAGGATGCAGGAAACCATTGCAGTTTAACTTTCTTATCTTTCTCTTACAGTTCGCCTGGCTTTGTGACACAGAGATGACCAACCATCAAAAGCGTCCTTTCAAATTAAACAAAATCCTCAATAACAAGGGCCATTTCTTCAAGCGAGAAAAACCTCGCCAGAGGCGTCAGATTTCCTGCCTAGCGAATGCCTTTGAGAGTTTAATCAACCGTTCGTTCTCTCACTATTAAACAGGGAGTGCTCATGGCAGTACACAGTTTCACAGATAGGCTATGACATGTTTGAGTGCACATCATGGAGCCTTTGTATATGTCTAACAGTTGAAAAGCAATTATAGTAAAGTGCCTCGGTTTACTCCTTTCTATTGTTCAGCTCGGTTTGAGCAGGAACAGACTGTTCAGGTATCACCTCAAACAAGGTCTCTCCACTGGCCCACACTGTAATTACAATGAGCAAACTGTGGTGTGGTGTCTTAGAACAGAAAGACCACCAGGTCCTGACAGTTTATGTGAGGACAGTAACAGGGGTTTAGCAAATAAGCACTTCAAATGTGATGGGCAGAGCTGTACCAAAAAATCCAATGCTCATACCAACGTGAATGTCAGATATAGTTATGGAGAGCGATTTCATGCCTAAATGGCTTGATAGTTCTGACAAAACTGCAGGTTTGGTTCACAATCATGTCAACTGTATTCAAGCCTATAATGTTGTGCTGATAGCTCAATACAATCAAACATTATAGCGTTTGGGATCATGGTAGCCAACAAAAAGTCGGTGTTTTGGACAGATGAACCAACTGTACAGTATGTATAAATGCTACAATAAACCAGAAACAAAAATTGTATTATTACATAAAATAAGTAAAAAGTAGTACAATTCTGGTGGATGAGTAATGATCCTCCCATTGGCAAATTGTAAAGGCAAGATCTGTTACAGTAATTTGATCAAATCAATGCAATCCAAAAAAAGTGGCCGATTGTTCTCTACACACCATCCCAACTCACCATACCTGAGATTGATTCTTAAATACACCAATTAATTCAATGAGTGAGTTGAGTAAGTTCTTAAGTCAATAATGACTTCAAACTATTTAGAGCCAGATTTGCTAACAACTTGTGCCAGTGCAAACCCTCTTTTGGTTTTAAAAATTTTACAGAATTTACTAAAGACACACAGTGAAAAAAAAATAGCCCTGAAAAGACATAGACACAAGACGTAGTTATTTTGTGGATGACCTTTTTGCACATGCATTCTTATGAGTTTCCCTTTCAGACACAACATTTATGGGAGGATTTAAATGAATCAAGCATTATTTTATTCACCATTATTTACAGCCCACAAAGGCATTTCGTAAACCACATGCTAATCTACGCTGCTCTTGGTGGATTGAGTTGGTTTTAGAAATGATCCAGCTGCGTCTGAATTATTAACTTTTGCTGATAATTTACTCACCCCCATGTCATCCAAGATGTCCACGTCTTTCTTTCGTCAGTCGAAAAGAAATTAAGGTTTTTTGATGAAAACTTTCCAGGATTTTCTCCATATAATGGACTTCAATGGGAACCAAACGGTTCAAGGTCAAAATGAGAGTCTTTGATGAAAACATTCCAGAATTTTCTCCTTATAATGGACTTCATTGGGAACTAAACGGCTTTAAATGACATCAAACGATGAATAAGGGTCTTATCTAGGACCCTTCGAGTCATGACAAAAAAAAAAAAAAAAAAAAAGATTTGTTCATTTTGATGAACGAGTTTGAATAGGAGAGTCACGAACGCTCATCACAGAACAGAGCAAGGCGAGCATTTGTGCGTATAAAACTTAAACTTTTTAATTTATTTTTTAAATGACCGACGGTTTCACTAGATAAGACCCTTATTCATTGTCTGGTGTCGTTTAAAGCCCTTTGAAGCTGCACTGAACCCTTTTCGACTGAAGAAAGAAAGACGTGGACATCTTGGATGACATGGGGGTGAGTAAATTGTCAGCAAAAGTTTTTTTTTTTTTTTTAAAAGTGAACTACTCCTTTAACTCAAGAACCACTTGATTGAATCAAAAAGAGATTTGTTGATTCAAGAACTGTTTTCAGTGATTTAAGAGCTAAAGTTCAAAAACTGCCTTGCCCAATTCAGCAAGTGAATGTTTAACCGTGTTTTTTTTTTTTTTTAAGTTGATGAGACAGTACCTGCTTTTATCAATTCAGTCAATGAAGAGTTGGCTCTGGAATCGCTCCGACGGATTCAACGAGTTATTTTTGAGAAAATTATCTGACTGCCAACTTCCCATTTCTATTCATGCAGATTTGCAATCATATCTGCAAACCCACTTGACTGAATAATCACAATTTATCATTATCACAAACCATTTATGCATTTTCAACAGTGTTATATTCTGCTTTCTGGGCTCACAAATGCAGTTCAGGGGTCTAATACAAAACATCTAATGTTTACTTTTTTTCTACAAAAAGAAAATCACTGATAGAGGTATATTCAGTCATATACAGTAGGCTGTTGTTTATTCTGCACGCCATATATGAGAAATAAAAGTGCGTTAGATGTAGGAAGGAATAATTACGGCTGCCCACACACTTAAATGACTTCTAAGCTTTCATAATATTCATCTCTAAAACTTGTGTGAGGTCGCTGAGCTGTGTATCAGCAACTGCAAATGTACTCAGTGAACAAAAGTTGTGAGTTTTAAATAGTACCAGCTGAGAGGTACTGTAGAGTATGTGAAGAGGATGTTGGATCTATCTATCTGCGGTGCAGCTTGTCTAAGGCAGCTTGTAGTCTCAGCATGGGGTGACGGTGAGTGTTTTATGATTTAGCAGCTTGATAATGTCAGAGAAATCAGTCATCTGAGAGGAACTCTGTGATCCGTCAGCCTCACCGGGAAAACAGCAGCCCTACGTACCCCCCCGTGAGCTTTTCAGGATTACAATCCAACGACAACCTGAAGAGTGCAGGTTACACGGAGAGGAGACATCTCACTGACAATTACTGCATCCTCACGGTGTGCGAAGGAAGTGGCGCATGCCTCATTTATGTGACGGCTCTGTTCCGGCTCCCCCGTTGTCTCCTGGGTGACCCCTAAACCGTTGGAGTGTGGTGATCCGGAGAAGATGACTGTACTGACTGCATCATCTCGAATGAGACAGTTCCTGTGACCCCGATCTGACCCAATCAGACTTCTTCATCTGTTCCTACTGAACCACGAACGCACTCTTAAACACTTCTCTGTAGCCAGGTAACACAATAACGTCTTCTTGTTTGGTGACAGTGGTACAACCGTTCATGGATATTGCTGTACTTTGAATGCACCACGTTTTGTCCAGTCTATCGTGTATTTTAAATATTCCCATTTCTAAAAAAAAAACATGGAACCAACACAGACTGTGGTCTCTTTATACACCTGTCCGACTCTTCCTAAGTGGGCAAAATAAGTTGCAAATTGGACTTTGGGTCAAAACTCTGGCCATGTGAGAATAGCTAATGATCAGCTTTAATCAACCACAAAACATGTAAAACTAGCCAGTCTAGCAAGCACCTTAATATGGTTTTAGCTATATTTCCCACAGCGGTTAAAGGGTTAGTTCACCCAAAAATGAAAATTCTGTCAGTATTTACTCACCCTCATGTTGTTCCAACTCCGTAAGACCTTCGTTCATCTTCGGAACACAAATTAAGATATTTAAGATATTAAGATCGCTCCTGCATATAGTCCATAGGCTTCTTGAGGGACACTTGCTGGCATCGAAAAGTCATTAAAGACATCGTTAAAATAGTCCAAGTGACTACAGTGGCTCAATTTTAACTTTATCAAACGACGAGAATACTTTTTGTGCCCAAAAATAACGACTTTATTTCAACTATTCACTTCCTTCTCTATGGGCCTGTAGTCAGTTAACGTTGTGTGATTGCGTAAAGCTACTGTACGTCACACGTAGGCTCACTATTGGCCGACGCTGGTCATGTGTGTGATGCGTGTGACGTACAATAACAGAAGCTTACGCTATTAAACTAGTAACCTGACTTGACGCAGAGAGAGAAATAAATGAATAGTTGAAATAAAGTTGTTATTTTTGTTGTTTTTTTTGTAAAAAGTGTTCTCGTCGTTTGTTACACTTAAGATTGAGCCTCTGTAGTCACTTGGACTTTTTTAACGATGTCTTTAATGACTTTTCGAGGCCAGTAAGTCATTCCCCCTATGGACTAGTATGCAGGAGTGATCTTAATATCTTAAATATCTTAATTTGTGTTCCGAAGATGAACGAAGGTCTTACGGGGTTGGAACAACATGAGGGTGAGTAAATACTGACAGAATTTTCATTTTTGGGTGAACTAACCCTTTAGTATCAAAAACCATTAACCCACAGTGCTAGCAAATATCCTTCAAATAACCCAAACAGCAGAACAATATATTTCTTTTCTGAAGTTACAACAAATAAATCCATACACCACACACCAACAGAAACCTTGACAGATGTTATTTTATTTGTAAAGGTCTCTTTCATTACACAGCTTTCTCGTTTTCTTGTGAATATATATTTCTCCCTGTGACAACAGGATCCATCAGTTGTCAGGCTGACAGAAGGCTGGGAGTTTGGGAAGTGCTGAGATGTTTCAATGATCACATTTCAATTTCCGTCTGGCCAGGGTCTCCGTCAACTCTAACTGAACAGGGACATGATTCATTGGTGAGATGTCTAGGTCACTTTTAATGTCAAACAAGACTCCAACTCAACAAATCACATCCTAAATGCCTTGCTGGTTAGTGATGGTCTGAGGCAGGTCTAGCTATTGGACAAGCTAAACCCAGCTGGTAAGCCTGATTGACCAAGGCAGTCTTGCAAGTATCGACATTAGCATCCAAAAACACTACATATTGTGTTGACTTGCAATAGTTTTTTTTTACAACAAGAATAATGATTTTTAAGTGCCATTAGAGCTTATTTGGGGTGCTTCTAAATATCCCTCCTCGTCTTCTCACTCCTCCGTCCTCCTTCCTATGACCCAGAAACCGATCGACCTCAGCCATCTTGAAGGACATCTCAATCCTCTAACTGCACCGTGAGGAGTCGAGTCGAGTAAAGATGCAATTTAGAAGTTTCTCATCCACACTAAAACGTCAGAAAACGCCTGAAAACGCTAGTGTGGACGGACAGCGTTGTCAAATGAATCCGGATTAATGTGGCCGTATCCCTAGAAGCACACGTCAAACAGCGCAGTCTAATCCCAATATGTCATGTAACTGACGTCTTGGGATGTCTTTTGACCATACGTCAACATCCACCTTTTTAGGGTACCCTTAAACGTCGGTTAGATGACGTTATTGGATCCTAACCCTACCCCAGACCTAAACCTACCGCTAAACCTACCCCGTCACCTAACTGACGTTAAAGGTAAAGCGTCAGTTGTATGACGGCCCGGGATCGTCACGTAACCGACGTTTAAGGGTACCCTAAAACGGCGGATGTTGACGTATGGTCAAAAGACGTTCCAAGACGTCAGTTATATGCGTCTTGTGATGAGACTATGTTACGTCACAATGTAACGGAGAGGGCAAGGAAGGTAGGCGAGGTGTGGAACTAAGTGCAGGCATGTTTCATAATAAAAGCAAAACAAGAACAAGGAATACAAAAGGCAGGGGAACAAGATCAAGAAACCAAAATACAAGAACACACAAGAATACTGGAATATGAGAAACAAGATAACAAGACTTATAAGTGCAAATGATGAGGGAGTAACGAGAGGAACCAAAATGAGTACAAACTAGAAACAGGACATAAATCAAATTCAAAAGTCCAAATGAGAGACATAACAGTCACAATATTCTGCATTTAAATAATTATCATAACAAAGACATACACAAAAAAGGGGGTGATGTCTGGTTGAGTTGCGTTAATACTGTGTTGAAGCTCGTCGTTATGGTAAAAAGTAAAAAGTGGTTGACCAATCACAACACATTGATCCAGACCAATTTAAAGCACATAGCGCTTTTCATAAAGATAGGAAATAAAAGTTATGGACAGACTGGGAAGAGAGGTGCTGCAACAAAGTAAAATAATGTGTTTTTTGAACATTCAAGCATGAAAACCTATTCTAGCAGACTTATTAAATTATTTAAATAATAATAAGTAAAATGACACAACATGGCCTCTTTAAGTCTGGCCTTTTAGATTGAAAGTGATCCAAAGTGCTAAACAGAAAAGGCATATTCAAGTCATTGCTCTACTCCTATTAGTATTTGAACCACTCTCTATGAGGTCAAACTTCTAAAGTCAGTAAGAAGTAAAAGTCGAACTCATTCGCTCCAGTGTGACGAGAACACAGATCAGAGAGAGTGAGTTTGTAATTGCTCAGCGTGAGAGTGGGTGAATTGGCATGGGATTGTGTGATTCAGCCTCATTCTCACCTTCACTCCTGTAGTCCTCCTGTGAGCTGAGGGCTGAGTATCTGTATCTGGAGAACGGAGGCCAGTCTTGGCTAGGAGATCCCACTCCGTAGTTGTTCCTTAACCTCATCCTGGAGCTCAATGAGGATGACGAAGAACTGTCTGCCTTCATCCTCAGCACTGCAGCGTATGAGACGGGTCTCGCGGCAACGGCTCTAGCAAAATCTGAAAATAAAACAGATAGAGCGGTTGCACCAAACAATTTCGATTCATAATGCCAGGACCTAAGATAAACTTGCATGGATCACTATTAGCACGGCTCATTTTTAGCGTTACGGATTGGAACAAACCCCCAAATTTGCATCCAATGATGTGTGTGTGTGTGTGTGTGAATGCAATCATACTTAAGGCCCAACCCGTACACACCGGGACAAATATCAGCACGTGTTATTCGTCAGCATTTTTCAACTCGTTTTTTGTGTTCACACCCAAGCGATTTTCGCTGACGATGGGCCGTGTGAACATGCAAATTCATTCCCTGACATTAGATGGCGCCAATTTGCTCTGCAATGCCACTCCATATCAGTTTTCTTTTCACAAAGATGTTTGTTGTCCCTGTCGCGTTTGTCATAGTTATTTATGTTCTAGCACCAACGAGAACAGCAGCTCTACATTTATCTTGCCTTGCATCTTCCTCATCTTATTTCTTCCTGGCTGTGTAGACAGCGACGCTACTTGCCGTATATCTTCTTCGTCATTGCATACGTGTGCTCGGAAAGACCGTTTTGTGTTTGAGCGCCCCCCAAGTTGTGTTTTACTGTAACATCAGACGCTCCAAACACGTGAGCAAAAGCGCCAATCTAATTGGTCGGATAGTTTTTGACGCAGAGCGTCAAACTACAAAAACGAACCCGAGGCGTTTTAACAATTGAACTAACAATACTAACAAAAACAAACAATTGTGAGTTTATATCACACAATTTCACAATTGCGACTATATCACACAATTCTGAGATAAAAATGTCAGAATTGCAAGATGTAAGCTTCCATACTTTTTCGAGTACACAAAGTTTCAAAAGTTTTGGGTTGGTATGATTTTTCAATGTATTTGAAAGTCTCTGCTCACCAAGGCTGCATTTATTTGATGAAAAAAATATATATACAGTATATATAGCTGCGAGCAGCGATGACGGGCCCAAGCCGGTGGCACTGCAACCCCGGTTCCTTTAGTTACCTAAAGTCTTTGCCCTTTCAGGGCTTAGGGCCCTAATGACCGAAAAATACTACAATTCAATTCTACAATTACTTATTTCTGTGATGGGAAAGCTGAATTTTCACAACCATTACTCGAGTCTTCAGTGTCACATGATCCTTATGAAATATGTCTATTTATACGGTATGCAGATTTGGTGCTCAGGTCACATTTACTATTATTATTAATGTGGAAAACTGTTCTGCAAATCAAATAATAACAAATAATTAAATCTCATTGAGATACACAAGGCAAAAGTAAGGTTGACAGTTAGACACCTTGTTGTCGTCATAAGAAAATTAGAGTTGCAAAATGTTGTCATGAAAATGTTGCCACGTTCTATTGAAAACGCCACTCACACAGAGAGAAATTAATTTAGATAGCAAACCCTTGATTATTATTCACCCAGAGGAAACACAGAGCTAATTATATTTAGGTTATATCATGTCAATCATTGCTGTAGATTTACAATTGCTACAAATTATTCTAAATTGCCCATTTGTGTATAAAACGGTGCCAAAAGAGGAAGGACTTATTGAATATCTTAATTAAAGAGTCATTATACACCTGCTGAAATCTCCCTTTTCTGCTGTTGGCAATTAGAACTTCAACAAAGTGACTAAGCTCCAGCGCATCAAGCCGTCTGACTAAACTCACAGATGCGACGCTCGTTAATGAGGACAACCCAACAAATGACAACTTAAATGCTTCATTCTTCCCATGGCAAGGAATCGTTTATAGAACGCCTCGCCCGGAGAGAGGGTAAGTAACCTCTAGAAATTAAAGCCGCCCCAAAACGTGAAGCTGTATTTGTGTAGAGGGGCACTCGAGGAAAAAGTGAGCTGACATTTATGAGATCCTAATTAAAGACAGCCTTTTTATTACTTGCTAAATGTGACATTTGCTATTCAGTGCCTTCAGAATATAGCTTCAAAACTAGAGACTCTTTTGACTGCCAAGGAGAATACGAAATACACCCATGGCTCCTCCATAGAATAATATTAGTCTCAAATGTGCATGCATTCCCATTCAGACAGAAAATCAAGTAAAAAAACTTCAAGAAAAACAAAACAGCTTCAAGAAGAGAGAGAGAGAAAACTGATCCAAAAATGGAAGACAGGTGTCTAGACAGCTGCCGACACAGAAATCAACAGCAAAGTGTACACATAGATTAAATATAGGCAGTAACTGAATTTGATGGATGGAAAGATGAATAGATGGATGGCTGGGTGAATGCCTGATGGACAGATGAGCGGGAACGAAGAGGCAAGCGGTGCAAATTGTGTGAAAGAGAAGGGTGGGAGAGGGAGGAGAAGAGGAATCCAGACAGGCAGATCTAGCTCTTTATATCCATGTGAAAGAGGATCTCATGGGCATGTTACTATGTTGGGAGCTTTAAATCAGGCGCATGTGAAACGTACGTGATTAAACATTCATGGGATACCTTTTGAAAACTTCAACAGAAGCCCCTTGCATGTAGCATTGTGTGAAGCATTCAGTTTTACTGTTTCTGAGGTGGTTTGTTATGGATTTTGAACAAGTTCTGCTTAAATTTAGTCTTTGAAGTCAGAGACATGTTTATGCTTTTTTCAGCCAGGTCTAATTGTTAATGCGTAGGTATTTATGTTTTTGCAAAGATAGAAAACATTCTTTTTAGTATGCTGAAATGTATAATATGGACATATCTGCAACATTTAAATGTAACATTGTTATGTTTTTACAGCTACAAAACATTGACTTTTTACGTATATTCTATATCATAAAGATATCTGTATAATTTCCCTTTTCACCATTTTATAGATAAACGTAAGATCCCGTAACCCTAATCCCAAACCTAAACATACCAATTTTATACAGAATTTAAAAAGGATAAAACGTAATGGACAGATGTGTTGGGAAATGGCAGTTTTATTAACAATATATCATTAAAATATATTTTGAGCCACCAATCTTACCCCTAAACCTACCCATAACAATTCGTTAAAACTTCGTGGACTACAATTATGAAGAAAAACCAGCCCGTTCTCATCCTTTAGCGTCACATAAAACGCTATATGACAAAATGGTGCTATACTACGCGCATGGCACCCTTTATCGTTAATATAACACGCGAACTCAAGACATCATAAATCCTTTAGCGTGAATATGACACGCAGACCCTACCCCACACCTAAACTTAGCCCTCACAGCGCGTGTTATGGGTGCCATATATACGTAGTATAGCGCCGATTTGTCATATAGCATTCTATATGACGCTAAAGGATGAGAATGTGTTGAGAAAAACATTACTAACAGTATAATCACAATAATGTATTTATTGCGAAAATGTCAAAACCGATACCAAAAGCCGTTTACATGATGATGCGTTGTAGTCGTAGCTAGTTCTCTCTGGCAGTATTGTAATAGTTTTGTAAAAAAAAAACTTTAAAAAGTTTTTTAAAAGTACAGAGCAGAATTTAAATTAATAATCAAAAATTTTAATCCAGCTTCGGTTCGGAGCTTCGCACCATCTCAAATGAACTAAACCAACCGTTACTGAGTCCTTCATGTCGCAATCTGTGACGAAGCTGGGAAGAACCAATGAACGTTTGATATCACTGCCGTAAAACATGACGTAACGCTTCTCAGGGGCACAATTTTTGAATTTGAATTAATCTTTAGCGCAGGATTTGACGTGTACGGTCGCTGCTGAGAAATGGAGATGAAAATCATGATTGGATGAATTTTTGTGTTTTATAGGAGAAAAAAGCTTTCTTTGTCTCACGGCAAATACAATATGTTACAAAATGGTTAAACGAGTAAAGAATGTATTTTTAAGGTTTTATAAGTATTTAAGTATTAAATCAATAAATGCGATTAAAAACTTAATAAGACAGTTGAACGCAATAGAGTCAAAACATAATGCTACGATTTTAATATGCATAAATTGTGATGCATACAAATGTGTACGTCGGTAGATTTGTTCATACGTAAATAAATTACGTTTTTGTGCTGTCAATACGTAAATATTTTACGTTTTGGTACTGTTTCTGTTTCTGCGCGTATAAAACGTAATTAAATGTACGTATGATAGAACTACACTTTACGCACAAATACAAATGTATCCTCATGAGATCACATTGGCTTTTTTCAGGTTCTGCGCAAAATAAACTGCCTTGGGATGACTAAGAATAGAGCAAAAAGAAATAGATTGTAACAAAAAAATATGGATTTGAACAAACTAAGCTTGTACAGCAAGTTTACGGTAGAAAACTGTGGCATAGTCACTCCTGTTGTGAGTACTGAGTGAAGCCGTGTTCCCATTACAGATTTACGCAAAACTTTTGTTTAATTTTCAAAATGTCGATAAAAACCTATTGCGAAATGATAGCGTTTCCATCAACCAATTGTCATGGGTAGAAACTACTGTAAACTGAATGTAATGGTGACACCGATGTTATGTGACTAAAATGTGAAGAATAATTCCAAAAATCATGGGAACTGATGTATATTTACGTACATGTATATCCCAGTTGCACACATGCCATTATTTTTAATCGAAGGAGACATAGGCGTGTTATCCGAGCATTAATGGCAAGGAAAGCCTCCTTATGCTTGGGAGCAGCACATATGAGGTGTTGGATGTTTCTCCCTCCAATCTGCTTCAAGGTCTTGATAAATTTTGGCATTTCTTTGATGTTTAGATTCCAGTATTCCTGCAATTTGTTTGTCTTTTATGGGTTTAATAACTCTGTCTCGTCTTTTGTCCAAACATACAACATCATCTTTAAAGAATGATTGACTTTTACATTGGCAAGGTGAACTGTAAATGCAGAAAAAAAATGGGTTCTGTTGTAGTTTTGCGAAATATGTTTTAAATCATTCAATGGCTGGTAGTAAATTACTTCTTATATAACGAAGAAGAAAAAAACTTTTTTTTAACTTTTTGAACATTCAGAAATAAATGCCCAATGCTGTTTCTGAAGGTCTACCTTCCTGCCAATTTCATTTTCAATCCCAATCAAACAAACCTAAACCAGGGCTATTTCCCCAACGAATTGATATCATTGTAGAACCATTGCCACAATGGTCTCAACGATCAACTTGGCTCATGGTGCTTTTCAGAAACGCAGCCCAGAAAATTAAGACCTTCAGGGACTGCACAGTTGCTGCAGAGCAAGGTTGGAAATGAACTCAAAACTCTCACAGATCATGTTTATCAAGGTTTGTTTACCCAAAAGAGTCAGTCTTACTTGAATTGTTAGTCATATTCATGTTTAAAGAACAACTATCCTATATTCTCCTTACAAAGTCACAATAAATGTTCTAGTTTCTGAACAAGAGCTGACAACACTTGTATCTTAGAACAGCTTTGATACGCATTGGCATTGATTCTTGAGTCTCTGGAACTTTTTGAGTCTCTGCATTTTTTTTACCAAAGGATATTCCTTTATTTGGTGTTTTGAGGATGGTTATTGAGGGTGCAATCTAACATGTTGGTCCAAAATCTCCAATGAACTGGGTGAGATCTGGTGACTGCAAATGCCATATCCTATGATTTACCTCATTTTTATACTTACATATAAAAGTTACATATGGCACCTTTAAATAAACAATAACACATTGAGAAATACTCAGAGAAGGAGTTGAGGCGAATCCAAAAAGATCTAAACGACATAGTAAAAGGCATACGACATACAAACCACCTACTAACATTTCAGTCCAAATACTGAAACCTTTTCAGTCACTGAAAACTGCCCTTTACGCCTCCATAGATTCTAAAATAGCACAACAAACTGAGCTGAGAGGTCTCATTGAAAGCAGGTAAGCTGGCTGACTTCAGACTTCTTTTCTGTTATTTCGAAGCAACTGTCGATTAGCCTAATTAAGATTTGACGCATAGATTCGCACCTTGATTAGATTAGTTCACTAAATAATGTTGTCGGTTGTTATACACATTTGAGGTGTTATGAAAGTGTTTGGTATTTACTTTAGTTACTGTCACCATCAGATGTCATTAATGACTGTCACAAGAAACCATTCATAAAGAACAGAATTCGAGATGCAACAGTAGGGTGTTATAAACAGGGTAATTCAAGAGTCACACCTGTTAAATACATTTATATTATACTACATTTGGTAGACTCTTACCCAAGGACTTTCAAAAGAGAAACATCACAAGCAAAAGCTGGCTTTGTGAATTTAGCAATATTGAGATTCTACAATGAACTAGTAGGCTAAGACTGTCAACTGATGAAGTATAAATCCAAATGAATCAATTGAATGAATTGGAAAACATGCGATTATTATTATTTTTTTTTTTTAAAGAAAAACAAATCTCTCATGTTCACCAATGCTGTATTTGCTTGATCAAAATTACGTTTTCACTTTATTTGGATGGTCACATGTTGACTATAAGTAACGTTGTCTACTAACTCTCACTAGAGTGTTAGCAGAGTATTATTAGACTGGTAGGGTTAGGGATAGAATAAGTTTACATGTAGTCGCAAAGTTACTTATATTCAGTAGAAGGTGATATTTCAACACATTCTCATACTTAGGTGACGCCATATGACATTTCGTCGAAATACTACACACAAGACACCCAATTTAACGCCCACTGTTATGGGCACATTTAGGTCTGGGTAGGGTCTGCGTCTCATATTAACGGTTAAGGATGCCATGTGCGTAGTATTTCAACAAAATGTCATATTGCGTCACCTCTATGATGACAAAGGATGAGAACGGGCTTGAATTTTCAAGCTTGAAATGCTTGTTTAATAGTGGAGCCCGTTCTAATCCCAAAGAGTCATATACTGACACTTTTGACAATGCATATCCAACGCACATGGCACATTTTAGCGTCAATATGAGACGAAGAAATATATGGGCCAGAAGGCGCCTCCTAGTGGTCTAACCCTAACCCTACCCCAGACCTAAACCTACCCATAACCACAGCATGTTATATTGACACTAAAGAGTGCCATGTGCATTGGATGTATACACATTATCAAAAACGTCACTATATGATGACCTAGGATGAGAATGCGTTGACAGGTCATTGGGTTTGATGAATTATAATATTTCAACACATTATTTTTTTAGAATACTAAATTAACTAAACTGACAGCCCTAATTTTGACATGTAAAAAAGTACACAGCAGTTTTACATCCAAAGCTCGCCCTGGAAATAGCGTCGCTGGAAGCCGTGGAAACTGCAAGGATGAAAACCAGTCAAGTCAAGTACCTGACATAACTGTGTTGACACAGACAGACGCTCATTGGTACAGACATCTGAGACATCAAAGAGACGTAAATCAAGATGATATTTCAGGCAAACTTGAAGGTCTTTTTCCTTACCAAGAAAAATAAACAAGAGAGAGAATAACATCATTAATTTACTTGTGATTGATTCCATATTTAATTTATTTCATGCATTTTTAAATTTAGAGGTTTTTGCTTAAATCATTAGTAAAGTTTAACCCTATAAAAACAATATTTCTTATATATATATATATATATATATATATATATATATATATATATATATATATATATATTGAAGGCCTCTAAACTATCAACATGATACAGTAAATAAATAAATAAACTGTAGTACGCAATTTACTACATTCCTTCTGTCGTCTGATTGACAATTTGTACTTCTAAGAAAGTAAAAAGCCTTATAGTATAATTCTAAAAATATCTCCTTTTAGCATGTGTCGGATGTTTCATTTTGCTGTAAAATCTTTAAAGATTTTACAAAGATCATAAAGCAAACCTAAGAATAACAATCATTTTTTTAAGTGATAATTCAAGATGAACACTTCCTGGACTGGACTAATGCAACTTAGAACTTTATTAATACTGTTAATGTGAGTATCAAATATGATACATCAGGTTTTTGAGGAATGTTTATTTGTACATCTCCCTCCCATCATTGTATTGCATAGAATTATATGATTTGTCCCCCACAATAAAAACTACAGAGCTTTGATCATAAACTAAGTAATAAAAATCATCTTACTAAGGTTTATTATTTAGAGATATAGATTGAAAACTGATATTTACATGCCTTTATATGTAAGCAGTCTGATACTGTTATAAATATCTCACTGATTGCATATTTTTGCAGTTCAGATGGCACTTAGAGGCTTCTGCATCTGAAGTCTTCATATATATATATATATATATATATATATATATATATATATATATATATATATATATATATATATATATAGTTTCAGATGGCACTTAGAGGCTTTTGCATCTGTAGTCTTCATATACAGTGTATATATATATATATATATATATATATATATATATATATATATATATATAAATGCAAGCATTAATATTTTATCTAAAAGGTTTTTTTGTTTGTTTTTTCATTTTAAAAAAACTCTTTCATAGGTCAATTTACAGGATTTGTTTTTTGCAGAGTTAAATACATATGGTTAGAGGTTTAGATCATAAGCAGATTATCTCAGGAGCATGAATATATTGCTGCTGTACAAACACTGCATGACATCTGGCCTTCTGAAGAGCGAATGTGGGAAATCTAGAATGACTGCCACTTCTTCAGACACTTGCACCTCCTTTTCACAACTACTGGTGAATTACATATCCATTCTAAGGTGTCAAGGGTACATGACAGTCTTGATGATTGTTGACAGCTTTTCTAGATGGGTGGAAGCTGTTCCTGCTGAGACTACAACATGCAGTCACTCAGCCAAAGCTCCTCTCAAAGATTACATCCCACTGCCAGTCAATTCAGGCATGCTTACATCAAACTTTATTGGCACTTTGACTATACTTTTCACACTACAAATTGATGAAATCAATAAACTAAGACAGAAAGTAATGCACAACAACAAGAAATGTCCAACAAACGTCTTCTACAAGAAGATTATGCGCATACTGGAATAAAAAAAAACCCAGAAAGTTTTGTTTTCTCAGGTGAAAAACACAGCATAACTCAGTATATAATTTCATGTTGCTCCAGGCTGGTTTATGCTGGTATAGTGCTCATCACATAATGACGCTTAGTCAGAAACCCTCTCTTTAACGCACAGGTACCCCTTTAGCATATTCTTTTTGCAAAGCAGCGTATGCCATTGCTTTCAGTTGTTTGCCTTATGTGTCAGATCCAGACATAATTAATTATTTGCATTTGTAATAGAATAAATTATTTACTTTCATATTTTGGAACACAATATATACCCCCACTCCAGTAACCCCACTCCTACCCTAAACCTACCCATTTCTCAACAATATAAAACACATAACAGGCAAATAAAAGTGTAGTCACAAGCATTGCAAAAACTGACCATAAAACAAATAACTCGCTGCATTCCAAGTCTTCCGAAGGCATATGATATCTTTACGTTAAAAACAGAGTGGATCTTAAAGGGATACTCCACTTTTTTTGTGTGTGTGTGGAAATTTTACCATTTTACCACTCCCCCAGAGTTAAACGGTTGGGTTTTACCGTTTTCAAATCCATTCAGCCGATGTTTTGATATTTAGAATATCAGTAACCAGATAGTTTCTGGTCTCATTGACTTCCATATACTATATTCATATTAAAACTAAATGATGCATTTGAACAGATTTTTGGTTGAAGAAATATAATAATTTTTTAGTGAAGCTTTAATTGATGTGTGAGCGAGCATAATTCATGAATTAAATAATAAATTAATTTAATTTGATTAACTGGTTATAAGCGATCTATTTATGTCTGAATCCTCATTGATTGCTATTTATAATTCAAATAAGCGGTTTCATTTAGCAAACAAATGAAATCAACCAATAGACTAAAGACTCAGTCTATTGGTTAATTTCATTTGTTTGCTTCTATAACTGTATGACTAATGAATTTATCTCTCTTCACTCTCTCTTCACTCTCCGCTTTTTCTCGAAACACTTTTGCAGTCGCATTAAAGACTGAATATTCTTGAGGAGTGAAAGACAGATGCTGTGCCTTCATAGCTGGAATACATGATATACTCAGATGAATATGCATGGATGATTCAAGTTCATTTTAAAGATTCGAGATATCGTTAAAATTGTTAGAAACACATCATTTGAAAAAATGAAATAAATAAATAATAATAATAATACAAGTCTGCAATACTACATGTGACAAGTGACATTTCGTACTGCAAAAGTAGTCCATCTATATGTCTAGTGTATAGGGTGATCTCATAAAATATCCAAATAGCCCCTTATCGTTTGCTATGGAGCAGTTTGATGTATAATGAAAACAAACTGTAGCTCTCAGAACTTAAAAATTCCTTACCAGTCCAACACGATCTAATGAAACTTGAAGCTGCTCATAGTGAAATCTTTCTGATGTAATATACAAGAGAAAAAAAAATAAATAAAACTTCACATCCCACAACTGGCTATTTAAATGGATAGTTCACACAAGAACGCCAATTCTGTCATCAGCCTCATGTCATTCCCACACAACTTTAAATATTTAATTAAATCATTTTAAAATATAAATAAAAGCACAACACAAAAGCACAACACAAAGTGATACAAATGCTCTGAAGTAAAATGATGACTATTAAATTATAAGTTATTAAATGTATTATTAAGTTTATTACTAGTTTTAAATTTATTACCAAGTTATTAAATTATGACAAATACATAATGACTAATTATGTTAAGATTGTTGTATATTGGTGCAAGTACCACTAGGTTCACATCAGGGGAAAATGATGTGGCTTCATTATCATGTTCATACTTTAAGAATTTTTTTTTTCAGTTGTTGTTTTATATATTTACCCCATTTGTTGTGCAAAATTTTAATAATGAAGCCCACAGGTAATGTGTGCAATTTCTGAAACATAAAATATAGACCCTTTCCCAAATGGCTCACTTGCCCCTACGGCTGGTGGACATACAATGGTCAACATACAGTATGTGTTCAGAAGGTGGTTGATGAAGTAAGCTCCAAATGTCATCCCTACAGTCAAAGCGGCATTACATTGTGAAAGTTTGGACTCAGAGGAAGACTGCAATATGTTTGGGGTGCGATTTGAACTGCCTCAGAGGGAATTACCAACCTGGATTACCAACAGTTACTGCACTTAAGAGAAAATTAAATAAAATAAAACCAGTCGATACATTAAATAAACCACCTTTTCAATATATTTTTATATTTATGCTTGGCCTCATTCAACTCATTCATTGATTCTCAGCAGTATAAAGCAATGCCATTCAAGAAGAATTTTAAAGCAGAAATTTGTAGTAGACTATCTGATTAATATCTGCAAACACTTTATTTTGATGCTCGCCCAACTACTCTACTAACCTTAACAGTCCCCTAATACTCTAATGAGAGTTAGTTTGCATAGTTGCAAATTAATGAGAGTTATTCGACATTAAGTTACAAAGTTACTTATAATTAGAAGCAGGGGCTCTGAACCAGTTCAATGAACCAGTACAGTCCAACAGTACAGTCTAGGCAAATCTGATATTCCTTCCACTGCTTGTCGTCTAACTTCTCCCACTCGAACTGTGTCCTTTCAGCGCAGTCTCATCCCAAGACGTCATATAACTGGAACGTCTTTTGACCATACGTCAAAACGGTTCTTAGCCTTCGCATTCAGCCAAAAGTGAGCCGTTTTAGACGAGGTCATGCAATTACAACAAGCTCAACTAAATTATAATTCCATTGCCATGTTCTTTTGATGCAATTAAAATGCTTTGAAGCTTCAAAAAGAAATGACAAAACACCATAAAACTTTATAAAGTTGTCAAAGAAAATATACACAAGGCTCTTATAAAATATGTAAAGTGCTACATTTATGTTCCCTGAAAGAAAGAAAGTCATACAGGTTTGAAGTGAAATTTATCTCAATAAATGATTTTTATTTATTTTGATTCTCAGAAAATAATTTTGATTCTCAGAACTTTTTTTATTATTTTAAGTTCATTCACCACTCATAGAACATGGTGCAGAACTGTTGAAACTTGCTTATGTAAGAATGAAATGATGGTCCTTCAGTAAAAAAAAAAAAAAAAAAAAAAAAAAATCTTTTCATGATTAGTAATCACAACATTTTTTATTTTGTCAAATCAACTTAAATAATTTATTTAGTTCAGATAACATATCATTTTGAGTTTCTGATGATTAAATCATTCTCCTTTATTGTTTTAACTCACTTTTTCCATTTCAATGAACTTAAAATTTTAAGGCGACCAGGTTACTTAATTTTTAAGTTAAACCAACAATATTTTTTTATGTTTCCATTTAAAATATTAACTTAAGGCTTTCTCCTATACTCATACATTACGTTTATTTTCAAAGGTTGTAAAATGCTCTTCACTTACCATAGTGTGCTGGCTTTAAAAAGCCTGACTGCTCTCTACGGCTTTCTCGTTTCATATCACGCCTTTGGAGATATAAATTTCAGACACAAAATGCAGTGACTTTAATGTATGCCAGCCACGTTGAATTTAATAATGCAAATGCGTTTATGGGGGTTGAAAGGACAAGACGCATTAGTCAACGTCACAATGGTGAAAAAGATACTCTACGATTTAATTATGACTTTTTGGTCCCGTTTATGAAATAGACAGAGACACATGCAGCTGTTGACTGGGTTTCTGAAGCCTAACGGTGGGGCTTGGCATGATAAATGCAGTCCATTGTGATAAAAAAATGGGGTGGGGGGGTGGGGGTCGCGGGATTCTACTGCTTCAGCTGTAAGTGCAAACACTTGTCAAAATTTGGCTATATCCCATAGGCAAAAACCCCTGACAACCCTAACCAGCACCCGAATTTTAGGGCCAAAACAAACAGAAATTGAGTCAGCATAGCTTCCGAGTTACAGCGTAGCTATAGTTGCAGTCTCTTCACATTTGAAAAACTATTTCTACTCAAAATATTGTAATGGAAAATAATGGTAAAGAAAAACACCATGAAAAAGAACATGCCAATTAAAAATAATTATGCTACAACTACATTTATCTTTTTATGATGTTTTTTTTTGGTAACCTGTGCTCATTATTGGGAACATAAGACCTGATGGTTAATTAAATCAACCAGCACAAATGAATAATACTTAATGTGTTCTGATCAAATTTTGAAATTCTATTAAGAGTTATTTTTAGGTTTTTACAAAAAATACTTAATTAAGCCCTCGTCTAGCGTTCCCAATGCTCTAAATAGCAAATTAAACATCTAAAAGTTTCTTTAGTTGTGTGTTTTCTGAGAGGAGTTTTCCATTTTCCATGAAAAACTTAGTTTTTCTCTGCTCGATTCTCACACAAAAAAATTGGTATCGTTAACGTGAATATTTTAACGCGTTCCCATCCTAGGGCGTCATATACTGACAATTTTGAACTTTCGTCTAAATCCAACACACATTAGCATCAATATAACACACACAGAGCTTTGTTCGGTTATGGGTAGGTTTAGTTCTGGGGTAGGTTTAGGGTTAGACCACTAGGAGGCGCCTTCTGGCCCATATATATCTGCGTCTCATATTGACGCTAAATGGTGCCATGTGCGTTGAATAGACGAAATGTTAAAAGCGTCAGTATATGACACCTTGGGATGAGAACGGGCTGGAATATTCATAGAGAATTCTCGACGGCATGAAACTGAACCAATGAAATGCGATTTTCAAACTCATACAGATGTAAACACACGATACTTGTGCTGACTGACAGAGCAGACTGAATGACAGATAGTGATATTTGCTATATTTTCTATTATGGTGTAGTGGGTATAGGGTTCCCAAAGCGTCTTGACGCACCTCGAGTTCCCTTGAAAGGAAACGCCTCAGGTTACAACTGTAACCCTGGTTCCCTGAGAGCGAACGAGATGCTGCGTCGCCCTGCCATACTCCCTGCATGCCTGTGGTCAACTCGCTTCGGCCTATCAGAAGCTAGCGCGGTCTGTTTTCAGGTGTGCTTTATAGTTTCCTGGTCAATGACGTCACCCGCGTCTCATCTCGCCATTGGACTGATTATACATGTTCCCACAGCATCTCGACGCAGCGTCATACATGTGTGTATTTAAAAAAAATACTTTTGTTTGAAATGAAATGAAACTTTGTGAATATTATGCAAATATATATATATTTCTTTCTTTCTTTTTTCCTTTTAATTTTAGGTGTCATTTACTCAATGCTTAAAGAGGGTTTGATCGACTCCATCCCGTTTCCGCTCAGCCAGCCATCCGTGGGCCGCAGTGAGCCAAATTAATTAAAAAAACATAAGCAGGTGAGGCGTTGGTGGGAGCTCAAGTACAGGGACATGATTAGCCATAGTAGACGAGATTAATGAAGACCTTCCGAGAGAGATTATATTGACTGAGCCTGATTATACTGGAGACCGTTTATTCAGTGGCGTATCATTATGAATAGAGGAATCCATAGATCATATGCAAACCCCCCTCGCAAGGCTGATATCTCACTAAAGCCAGCCTTTGTCCTGAGCTTCAAAGCATGCAGATGAATTCATAACCTGCCTAGATACGAAATGAGAATGTATCAAAATGTGATCCATCTGTCCAAAGGGCAGTTCAGTCATGTTTTATTTTAACTACATATTTGGAAGATCTTTTCATTGCTCAATGAAATGACAATAGTTGTCAAGCTCCAACAAAACCAACTAATCGATTTGATATCCATTGCTGTACTGACCAACCAAAATCCAGAAAGAGAATCATCTATTTCATTTTTACAAGGTGTTCTGTGAATCATTAACTGTGAAACTAGAAACGCGAAAGCACAGATCGATTCCAGTGGATTCTTACTTCACCCTTAATCAACATAACCAAATCAATCCCTAAGCGAAAGATCCATGTTGGCACTTCACGCTTTGACAAAGCAGTTTCGGGAGGCTTATGCAGCTGTATGTGGTGGCCAAATGTCATCTCGAATCTTTGGCTTTCTATACACTGCTCATTCACAGCCAACCCTGGTGTGCTTAGCATGCTAATATTTCATTCTTGTCTCGACTAAAAAATGGATGCACAATAAACTCTGTGACTTTTTTGCCCTTGGTGGAAATGATTTCATACATCACTTAAACCACTCCACACATCTAAATTCCATCTAGCCTGCATTTAATATTTAAACCACTATATAGAGCGAATGAGTGGTGCTCCGATGTTTACTGCATGGGTTTGAAATGATAAGCACTTCGAGCCCCATTGAAAATCTGACAGTAAATTGATATATGTGGTTGAATGAGGAACAAAACAAGGCAGATTTTATTTCTTCAATAAAATCTGAAAACCAGGCTGCCTTAATTTCACTTGCAAAGACGTTCAAATAAAATGAAAGGAACGTTATCTAGCGCACGTCAGTATAATTGCTAAAACCACAAATGAGATAAAAAAGATTGGTTTGGATGCGCAGCAACAGATGGCTGCCTCCATCTTTGCCCTGATGTTTAATGCACAGCAGCTTTCCCTTCTTTCACACTAATTTCTCACAACAATTTAAGCTTTGATCACAAACACAAGTTATTATAGTCAGAAACTTCCACATCGCATTCGCCCACGCAAGCAAAGAGTCGAAAACAAACACAAACCCTACTCCTTTCAAGAGATTAATGTGTGTGAACATGCGCTGACATGCAACAGTGACCTTTTGCAGGGTGAACTGAACTCATATGTATTTATAGGTATTTGATATTTCTACATTTGTTTTATACAGCTGGATTCTGAAAGTTAGAATGAAAACCTGATTATGTCAACCTAGGCTCATTGGAAATACGTTACTCTGCCTACGTTTTTGCAAAACCTGAAATACGTACCTCCAGGTACGTTTCCCTGCACTTTTCGGGTAAAATGTCCACTAGAGGCGCTAAGTGTATTTTTTTCTATTACAGTGCTATTACGTTTGTCCTGAACATAATAGCTGCTACATCCAAAGCAGGTTTCTTCACTATTTATTCATAATCGTGGCATTAATGTTTTGACTCTATTGCATTCAACTGTCTTATCAATTAAGTTTTCAGTCGCATTTATTATTATAATAGGCCAACGTTACTCATAAATATTAACATTTCGCTCCGTTCGTGCATTCTTATCCTGTGTGGTGTTAAAAATGAATAGCTACACTTTTAACCTTAAAAATACCTTGTTTAACCATTTTGTAGTATTTAGTGTTTACACAAAAAGCATTTTCTCCAATAAAACACAACATACTGATACATTCACAAAATACATACATTTTATTAGCTTGATGTAAACCAAATCCTAGAATCCATACGTTGTTTGCAAGAAACAGATCCAAATTCAGCCTTTTATCAATTGATCTTTATCTTTATCTTCATTTATCAGCAGCGACCGTCACCGCAAAAACGTCAAATCCGCGCTGGTGATGAATTCAAATTCAAATAATGCGCCTTCAAGAAGCGTTACGACATGTTTTACGGCAGTCATATCAAACGCTCATTGGCTCTCGCCTGCTTCGTCACAGATTGCGACATTCCGTGTTTCAGTCGGTCTGGTAAATTTGAAACGGGAAGAGCGCGCGCCTTCAGAGAGCGAACCGAATTTAATGGATTAATATTAATAACTTTAATTCTGATCTGTACCTCATACACAACTACTATAACACTGCCAGAGGACTGCGACTGCAACGCATCATCATGTGAACGACTTTTGGTAATGTTAACGTTACCGGTTTTGACATTTTCAAAATAAATAAATTATTGTGAAATGTTTACTTGTCTGTCTGTTATGTTTTTCTTTTCTTCATAATTGTGTTAGCCTACGTAGTTTTAAGGAATGGTTAGGTTTAGGGATAAGGAGTAGGATTAGTGGTTCAAAATATATTTTAATACTAAAACTCATTTACCTACACATTTCTGTCCATTAACTTACATTTTATCCTTTTTATATTCTGTATAAAATGGATATGTTTAGATTTTGGGAGTAGGATTAAGGGATGTTGTTACATTTATCTTTAAAAGTGAAAGTATACAGATATCGTTATGATATGAAACATACGTAAACAGTTAACGTTTTGTAGCTGTAAAAACGTAATAATGTTACGTTTAAATGTTGCAAATATATACATACTATACGTTTCAGCATCTATCCAAACGTATAAAAAAGTACGTTTTATATCTTTGAAAATAACGTATTAATACCTACGTATTATAAACACGCATCTTGCGTCTCTAGTGGACATTTCACCCGAAAAGTGCAGGGAAACGTACCTGGAGGTACGTATTTCAGGTTTTGCAAAAATGTAGGCAGAGTAACGTATTTCCAATGAGTATATTTTATGTTTCAGTGTCTTACCAAATATACACTGTAAAAAAAATGTATTTTCATGATTTGTAATCACAAAATTATTTCTATTGTCTTAACTTATGTAGTTCAGATAACATAATATTTTGAGTTTCTGATGATTAAATCAATCACCTTCATTGTATTAACTCTTAATTGTATTAACTTTTTCATTTCAATGAAATTACAATTTTAAGGCAACCAGGTTACTTCATTTTTTAAGTTAAACCAACAATATTTTTTTACAGTGTACATCTAAATTTAATGAAACATTCTAGGTTCGAGTTAAGCTAAATCAACTGCATTTGTGGCATTGAGGTAATTACAACAACTCATAATAATAATTTCCACTTCTTTACACTGTAAAAAAAATATATATATTTTTGGTTTAACTAAAAAAAATAAGTAACCTGGTTGCCTTAAAATTTTAAGTTGATTGAACTGGAAAAAGTGAGTTAATACAATGAAGGAGATTGATTTAATCATCAGAAACTCAAAATAATGAGTTATCTGAACTAAATAAATTATTTAAGTTGATTTGACAAAAGAAAAAAGTTGTGATAACAAATCTTGAATATATATATATATATATATATATTATTATATTATTATTTATTTATTTTTTATTTTTTTTTTTGAAAAACTTGTAAGTCATAAATAGGGGCATACACAAGGAGTGTTAACAGGATTTACTTTTGGGCAAAAATCACTACGTTTTCTTTGTAAAGTAACAGTATGACACATTATATTTTGAATTACATTGAATTACAACATGATGGCATAACCCCTACAACAATCTGTTAAATTTATGTTTTAAAAGGCTTTAAAACAAATAACATGCTTTTACAAAACAATTGACGCATGTGCTTTTATAAAATGAAGCGCTCCACCTCTCAATCCTCCATTACCCTTCATTTGTTAGTTCCTCACCATAACCTCACTATTTTCCTTGGAAAAAATGTGATACTTTTTATGTGGTATTTTTCCCTCCCCACAAATCTCGTCAATTGAGCTTAACTTGTATTGAACCTGGAATATTTATTCGAGCTGTGCTAGATTTGCGATTTATATTTAGGGTTTATATTGCTCTGCTCAGTGCAAAGGCAGCATTCTTACATGTGCATCCATAATTTAATATGTGCAAATCTAGGGAATTCCTCAGCGGTGTCTGTAAATCATAGTAAATGAAACAGCATCTCGTCAATTCTGGGATCTTCAGAGGGCACAGGCAAAATAAACGGCAGCGTTCCCAGTGGATGGTTACTATCTGAATGAAAGTTAGCAATGCTACGGCTTGTAGTATCATCGGCAGGCCTAGGGACACTGTCACCATCTATCCTTGATTGCATTTGCATTTCAATGGCCATTTCTGCTGTTGAATAAATACTTTTTCATGCTAAGTCTATTCCAGCATACTGAAATTGTCATATGCACTGTAAAACAGTTATATTACATACATAAAATACTGATTATATTAGTGATCGGTAATGAGGCAACACCAGACCAATACTAAAATCCCTAAACAACCAATTCTAGATCTAGACCCAGACCATTACCAGGCCCTTGTGGCTGAGATCTAAATCAAGACCCATATCCAGAACAATCTTTTTTGGTGAAAATGATCAATTCATTTGTTACAGTATTTATTCAACTTTGTTAATGTTAGTTAAAAAAATACAGCTGTTTATTTTTTTATTCATGTTAGTTTGCAGTGCATTAACTAGTTAACAAATACAAACTTTGAAATAACGTATTAGTAAATGTTGAAATTAATAATAACTAATAAAAATAATCCTGTAAAAGTATTGTTTATTATTAATTAACTAGGTAGTTAACTAATGAATCTTATTGTGAAGTGTTACCATACACATAAAGTGTGACTATACACATGTTGAAATAACCCTTTACTGACCTGGAAAAGCATAGGCCAAAAAGGAAGTAAAAATGGACACAGGCGCAAAGGACACATACAAAATGATAAAACAATATTTTGCTTCCCACACCATCTTTAAAGGTCAGAAAAACATTGGAGTGAGCCTTCGTCCTCTATTGTGCCATTGAAAAGTGTCATGTGATAGTGGTTGGTGTCCACCTGAGTTGACGTCTTTCGCCACCATCCGTTTTTCAATGAAGCGCGACTCTCGTTGACAGGGGAATGACCGATCTGTCCGCTTACAAAGCAGACGCAAATGCACGTATCTTATTTTAATCTACATATGAATGAGGCCTGAAACTGATTTGAGAATATAGGAATCCATGTGCTTTTTTCCTACTGTACTCACACGTTTGAGAGTCATATCTTATCTGTGCCACATAAGAAGAAAAAAGAATCAACTGTCAATCTATAATTAATAATAATGACAATAATAATAATTTGTTACATTTATCTAGTGCTTTTCTGGGTACTCAATGTGCTTTACATGGAAGGGGGAATCTCCTCAACCAATGTGCAGAGGTAAAAACGAGATAAATACTGTTCGTTTTCTCACACAAACCGCTCGTTTCATGTCTTAGGCCATCAATGTGTACTTACATTTACGAGTCATTAAATCATGTTTAATTTGGAATTCTCTGTGCATGCTCTTTGAGGAGGACCCCATATACCTCCATTATATGACTGACAGACAAGAACGGTTTGACCTAAAATACTGTGGAAACAAAGACACCTACATCTTGGATGCCCTTGAGGTAAGCTAAAACATATACAAAATTAATTTCAAAGTGAACTATCCCTTTAATTAACATTACTCAGTACCTATTTGAATACGTAAAATGTAACTACGTCACTTTAAAATAAAGTGTAACCAAAAATCCGACTTGGGTCCCTTTAACCACGTAATGCAAATGCAGAAAATGTTAACATTAAAATAACAAAAAACTAAAGCAGTACTAGATATAAATCAAATATGCTACTAAGTGGAATGTTTTAGTGATTTGAGAAAAAGGTGCAGCTTCAGCAGCTTCAGTTGCTGATTCGGGCAAGTCTAACGCCATTGACGGAGAGTGAGTGGAGAGACCATCTGTGCAGGTGAGAAAGGACAGTGCACACATTTTCTTTGACAGATTCACATGGATTGTACTGACAGGAACCATGCTTGTCATTTCTATCAGCTCCTGTCCTGCCCTGCCCTGAATTGCTGATCATCAGAATTAGGTATGTTTTGATTGAGAACAATATGCCGGTTCACCAGCTGGCAAAACACTGGCAGCCTTTATGACAAGCATAAACCAGCGTGCTGGATTGTTGACACATTTTAAAACCGAGGTTCTAAACTCTGGCCCTCAAGATCCACTTTCCTTCAGAGTTTAGCTCTTCAGGATAAATAGAAAACTACAGGCAGGTGATTTTGATCAGGGTTGGAGCTAAACTCTTCAGGAAAGTGGACCTCAAGGGCCAGAGAACCCTGCTGTAAAAGACAAACAAACAAACAAAAAAAAGCATTAAAGTTGTAAATAAAACAGATGGAGTACATTTAAAAATGAATAAAAAATATGAACTGGGAAAACCGTGTTGTCCTTGCCATTCTTTATTCATTTAGTTTCCAACCAGGAAGAGTTTTTTTTAAGATCTACTCCCTTCCAAATAGTCAGTTTCCACAACTTTAAACTAAAATGACACATGGCAGTAATGTATTGAAGATGGCATGAATCACAATGCTTAGTTATACAAGCAAAGGATCAATACCCTTCCCTAACGATCTGCCAAACACTTATATCTCAAACTCACACTTGCATTTCAGATTTCAGGGTGTAATAGACCTTAGCTGGAAAACGGCCAATCGAGCGTGAAGAGAAGGTGAGAGTGTGGTTATCTATAATTATTGTTTAAGTATTAGTACTTTATTTAGATATAGTCCCCGGGCAACAATCAATAGATTGAAAGCCTACTCAGTGTCTCATGCCGTAGGGCAGACTCTCCACGATAGACCAGATTCATAGATTCTCGGTCTCCAGGGGCTGAATGGGCAGAGTGTGTATGAGTGAAATGATTTCCTATGGAAACACACTCATTAAAACCTAATGCAAACATGCATCCAGCTCCAAGAAGGATTTGACATTTAATTTGGACCTTTCCATATTAATAATGTAGCATGAAATTGTTGATGTTTGACTGATGGCAGGGAAATCGAAACCAATTCTGTGATCTAATAAAGCCAGCTGGCCGAAGCTTCCTTTCTAAAAATTACCCACAAGGACCCATGGTAACGTGCGATTATCCTAAAGCGCAGCGATGATGAAGTAACACGTAGAGAGGACCTGACAGTCAGTCTTGTTGTCTCAATACGCCTTATTCACGGCAGCGCCATCTTTGATTTTTAATGAGAATGAAAGCGAGGCTGTGAGGGATAGACTTGCATCTCTTCAATGGGCTGTACTGCTATTTAATGTGTTTTCGGATTGTTCTGCTCATGAAACACTGGAAAAATATATTTCCAAGAAATGTCAGTTGACAAGAAACTCCCGACAATGTAAACTGTGGAAAATTATAAGTAATCTAGGAGCTTTATTCAGCTTTTTACAGCGGATGCCATTGGAAACACGGTATCCCTCACAGCCTCACTTTCATAGGCCTACCTGTCATGGCGCTGCTCTGAATAAGGTCTATGGCCTGCTTCAAAAGACCTTAGACGGGAAGGCTTGACAGATACAGTATGTCTCATTTAGACAAGAAGTGACTGTATATGAAAATAGTCTATTGTGGTATCTATACATAGATACTGCATTTAAGGATCTTAAATTGTTTCAAATCTGTATTAATTTCTTTCCTCTGCTGAACACATAATATATTTTGAATAATGTGGGTAACCAAACAGTTGAAGGTTATGGAAGAGGAATAGGGCCAACCAATAATAAAAAAACTAAACCATCTCGAGATTAAAGTCATTATAATGTGTGACGAGTCTCTACTCATCTTGATAGTGGGTGTGGCTAGGAGACTCATCAAGGGAAACGATGTCCACCTGTTCATTCCCCTATAAAAGTTAGGCTGGCTAGTATGGGAGAGTCTGTTCTCTGGTTACTTTGTGTTTGATTTGGGCTTGGTTTTTGTTATTTGGTTTAGATTTCTGATTTCTGTTGCTGATACATTTACATCTACATCCATGCACCTGACAGATATTACAGATGACCATGTTTTCTTATTTTTTTATATGTTTCAAAATGTATGTTTATTTTTTGCAATCCAATCACTGAGTCCTCCATTTCATTTGCCACGGCTTTGAGCCGGTCGTGACAAATGCGAGATTAAACACGTGAAATTTTGAGAAAAAAGTCGAAATACAATCTTGAGAATAAACTCATTAAATAATGAGATTAAAGTCATTATAATGCGAGATTAAACTCGTTAAATTTCGAGAAAAAAGCCGAAATACAATCTTGAGAATAAACTCATTAAATAACAAGATTAAAGTCATTATAATGCAAGATTGAACTCTTAAAATTTCGAGAAACAAGTCGAAATACAATCTTGAGAATGAACTCATTAAATAACAAGATTAAAGTCATTATAATGCGAGATTAAACTCGTGAAATTTCGAGAAAAAAGTCGAAATACAATCTTGAGAATAAACTCATTAAATAATGAGATTAAAGTCATTATAATGCAAGATTAGACAAGTGAAATTTCGAGAAAAAGTCAAAATACAACCTTGAGAATAAACTCATTAAATATCGAGATTAAAGTCATTGTAATGCGAGATTAAACTCGTTAAATTTCGAGAATAAAGTTGTGGAAAGAAAAGTCGAAATGAAATCAGTGTTCACATATAGCCATAAAGGCAAACATGGCAGAGTTGGATCGCTTGGTCAAGCGATTTAGACTTCAATTCAATAACAAAGAAATCGACTTTAGCTAACTATGACAGAATAATAATTAGCATACGAACTTTAACCCCCTGGGGTCTGAGGTGTGTTTGGGGCCCTTGAGAAGTTTTGACATGCCCTGACATTTTTGCTTATTTCAGCTACTTACAACATACCATTGGCCAACATATAATTATGCTATATTCAGCACAAACACTGCTACAATAATACATGAGCAAAATAGATGTACATGTTTGCATTTTATAGAAAAAAAATATTATGCGTGGTAAGTTAGTTTTAGGAAAAAAATTGTCACTGCAATAAGGCCATTTAACAAATACTGAACAGTTGTTCACAAGACTTTTGACTCACTATTCTTGTAGGCTAGAATTTTTACTACAAAATGATGTGAAAATCATTCTGACCACACTTTCACAAACCACAATATAACAATTTAAATATTGCAAGTCAGTTTTTGTGTCAGCACTGCTGTATGCGTGGGAGTGTCAATGGCCATGAATATTAAGTGAGATTTACACCAGGGGAGACAAAAGACACTCCCCCAGCGGCTAATGGCCCATCAAGCTGCTGTGAGGCAGCCTGAACTAAGAATGAGAGGAGATTCAAAGGTTATGTTTTCTGTTTTATTGTAATTCCTCCATGTGGAGGAACTAAATATTGTGCCTCACAAGACCAGAGTGCTACATACATAAACATAGTACAGGTGAAAAGTTTGGACACATTCCTATTTTTAATATTTAAAAAAATAATAATAATAATAAATTAAGAGTAACACAGTCACACATCTTTATGCCACTCTTGAAAACAGTTCCTTTTCAACTGAAGACATAAGTGAACATCACATGCCTGGCATTTCTATGGTGTTAATTGCGTTTTACCACGCACTGCTTTGCAATGAACACATGTCCGGCGACCAAGTGTGGCAACATTCCTTTCATCTGATGTCAGCTCAGCTCCTGGAACTGGTACATGGTCACTATTGGTCCGTTTTGGTGCAGTTTTCTGTGACACACCACAGAGCTCTGTGATCAGTTACTCCATAAACTCTTTATGTGACATGTTACCATGTAGCTCTTTGTGCACAATGAAAGAGTTGGTGGAAACAATGCCCAAGAAGTGTAGAAAAATCTTTCTGTACCACTTCATTGTTTTGTGTTGTGCAGTGTAGTACTGTAACAGCTGATCAGACAGGTCAACACCGCCCATGTTCTGATTGTATGCAGTCACAGGTGCAGGACATGGAAATGTCTTTGTCCTCCATGTATCTTGTGTTTTCACCCTCCTCTGCACAGTGTCTCCCGTATAAGCAGGATGGATGGTAGAACAGACAGATACCTCTCGAGTGTCCATCCACTTCACAAAAACAAGAGGTCCATCCCGAATCCACCTGATGGATCCTCTCCTCTGGCAGATTTTTTAGAGAGTGAATTAGCTGCATTCTTAGGGCAGTCCTTCCTGTTGTCCCTGTAAGTCCCACATGCACCAAACTTCATTGCAAACAAGTCTTTTAGGAGCTTTGGGCTTGTGTAGAAATTGTCCATCGCACCGAGAACTGAACGACACCTGCGTGTCCCTCTGCGTGGTGCTGGCGAAGGAGAACGGGATGCTGAGACATTCCTGAGAAATTAAAATAAAATAAACTGTTAGCATTATCCAAAGTAAACTGATGGAAAAATAATGGGTATGGATAAAAAAAATAAGTTTTTTGTAGTTTCACTCAAGAATGGGAACTTTTACATTATTAAAAGTAAACAAAATACAACTTTTACATTATTATTCTGTAAACACAAAAAGGCGAAATATCTATAGATGGGCCATACATGAAATAGCCTACTCAATGAACGGATAGTTCGTGAATGACACATCACTACATTTCAAACATTTACACCTGTATTCACGAGGCCATGATAGTGTCATAGGCTAACCGAACATTTATATCTGTTGATGGGCCATATGGGACGGAGAAATATTAATGGGCCGACGCGTCGCGTCACCGCGAGTAGGCTGTTGATGCACGCATTTAGTGGATGGCCCGTTTGCGAACGCATTTCAAACATTTACACCTGTATTCACAAACATCTGTGCATAAGGCACGCCTAAGTTATTTACGCATGATATAGTGTCTAGGGTAACCAAAGCTGAACAATTATAGGCCAAGATATATTGTATTTAGACCTAATTACCGGAGCCTGAAATATATTTCTCTCAAACACATTAACATAAGCAGTTATTAGCAAACTAAATACATTATGAACAGTTATATATAAAAATGTATTGTATTTAGACAGGCTAGAGATCACATATTTTACCGGAGGCTGAAACATATTTAACGTAATCAGTAGGCTATATAACCTAAACATGTAATTGTTAACAAAATACATAACGCATAGTATTAGATAATATAATAGCCCAACAAATTTGTTTAGAGAGTAACAGGCTATATCACATTCAAAACATATACAGGCTAGGTAGCCTATACTATGCCCGAATGATGTGAGGCAATCTTTTCAAAATAGTCGGAAAATTCATATGAGCTCTATATGATCAGAAAATGAATTATACAACACTAAACAACTTACTCCGAAATGAAATCCTCGGCGGGGTCAACGCGTTCTTCAAAATGCAGCCGTTCGTCGTCCGAGTTGCAGGAATCTTCCTCAGAGGAAAAGGTGAAATCTTCCTCGCTGTGTAGAATCATCTGAAGGACCTTTTCGGCGGAGTAGCGTGCCAAAAACTTTGTGTTGTTATGCCACTGATCGGTGGGCGTATGCTTTGCATAACATTAGATCTCCCATTTTACCATGTGAAAAGCGCTGGGGGCGTGGCGGTCTCAGCTAATTAAAGATAATGAACTGAGAACGAAAAAACTGTGCCTCTCCTTGGTTTCAAACGGATTACATAAACTGGAAATATTTATTTTTTTTAATAAATTACTTCATTTAAAAGAAGAGAACACAAGCTTTAAAAAGACATATGTCTCGTGTCTCTGTGACAAGTATTGAGTGAGTAACAGTGTATTTTTCGGACGCGTTTTAGAATGGACTTCACTAAAAGAGAGAACGCAGAACGCGCATCATGTTTATTATTGTTTATTTGGCGAAAAACACAACACTTTGTTTTTATTGTGAGGTTCCACAAAAAAAATACACACTTCACAGGATCGAATGATGTATAACACTTATATGTAAGATAAAAATCAACAGAGTAATTTGAGTCTTTTTTGCACTGATAAGGAAAAAAGTGTGCTTATATCGCGGGCGATATGGTCGACCCCAGGGGGTTAAAGAGAATTTGCAAGCGGCTGGGTCTTTTTAGAAGGAAAAATCAGTCTAATTTGCACGATGTACTCGCTTTTGTACAACATGAAATGACAACCAGTGGACAAATGCAGGATTATCGCCAGCTTTACCTAGCCTACGTGCGATTCATTGTGGATTCACGGGATACAATAAGATGGCTAATTGAACTTGTTGATCCTCAACAAGTTTAATGAACAAATAGTGGTCACTGTGCACTTTTGTAAAGAGTATGTTATGAAGTTAAGAATTAAGAAATTTTATGAAACATTTTGTGTTGTATAGGCGAAAACTCAAATTGTGGGTAGATAGATAACAGATTTTTCAGAATTTTCTAAATCCATTTGGCTAAAAAAATGTGAAAGAGCAAGTGTTTCAAACCTTTGATTGAATATTACTTTGAAATACTCAAAATACAGCAAAGTGGCAACTAATACAACATACAAGGACATTAGTCTATAGAACCGGACTGAATTACATTTGCTTTAAGTGACCTCTGTGGTAATCCAGTTACATTCTGATTACAAGTGTCATTTTACATGCACATGGTGAAAGGCGAAGTGTGACTTTAGGGGTCCATATTAAACTAATCCAAAATGCGTGATTGACAGTCTAATTCATTTCAGCATTAGCATAGCCGTGTAGAAATTAGCCTCCAATTACCACACTCAGTTAAGTGCCAGAAACTGATGAATGTGGGAGCTGTATCTGGCAAGTCATTCATGCTCTCCTCGCATGTCCCAAGCTCAGGAAAGATCAGGGTGAAATTTGAATTATGATCTAATAAAGTCATATTAGAATATTATTTTATGCCTAACAGGCAGTAATGTATTGTAATTTCCCATGCAACTAAAAGGCAAGCAGTCCCCTTCAATAAGAAGAATGATCTTTTTACTTACTGTAAGATAAAAAAAAATATGGAGTTATATTTATTTCTATAAAAATAATTATAGTGACCTCAGCAAATGATACAGACTATAATCAGACACAGCAGAGAAAATAAATCACTGTTTCGTCAAGCTAAATCAGTGGCTTTCGTCCTAAACAAACACTATGAGACACTCAGAAATAAATATAAAGTATAAAGTAACTAAAATATAAATTATAAAGTTGGCAAACTTTATGAAAAGCCAAGACAAATGTGGCTCCTAGAAAACTTTTATTATGAAACAATGCTATGAACAAAACCTGAAGTCAATGACACAAATGTCAACAGTGTACATGAAACTATGAAAACCTAGCAGTCTAAAACCAAAAATCTGTTGGTTGGCTGGACTTTTTTTTCTTCAATTTTTATCAATTCAATATGGAGCCCCTAAAGGGACCTTTGCAAAAATTGTATGGAAATCGTAAATTGTAACCGGATCGTTTCTTGTGCGCACTCGAACGTTTCTCGCATGTGAGAGTCTGAATATTTGTATTTTTTGTAAAAAAAAACGGGGCTCTGTAATTCAATGTGTCCTTGCTGAATTATATATATATATATATATATATATATTCCTATGATGACAAAGCTGAATTACTCCCATCTTCAGTATCACATGATCCTTCAGAAATGTTTCTAATAGGAAACATTTCTTATTTTCATTTTATTTTGCTTTAAATTTCTGCGGAAACTATACTTCCATTCAAAAGTTTGGGGTAAATAAATAAATATATAGTACCATATTTTCCAACAACTTTCAACACACTCAAATGTTTCTAATATGATAACTTACACACTCCACTTACACATGACCGGCGGAAGAGGAAGCAGTCTCCGGCCTAATAAAAGCTCCACTGCTCTCGAGCCATGTATCGCACTTGTCTCTCGTTCGGCTCCAACGGCTTTCGTAACGTTAATAATTCTTTAATACCTTACCAGTAACCAGTCAACCAGTTGTATTCTCCACCAACTGTAGAGGTGAAGACAACAACTCCCACGATTCCCCAAAATCAAGGCGTCGTCAAGCTATGCCTTCGTTTTGAATAAGCAGTGAAACATTACATATTATGCCTTTAACATTAGAACTGTATCAGGAATTGCAGGACATCAGTGGATTACTGAAGCAACACTGACTTCTTGTACACTCAGCGTAGTATGTAATGAGATAGGTCAAAGTTTATAAAGGAGGGAGTCAGAACAAAAGCGGGGCCTAACAGGTATTGAGTGTTTGACGTTTGTAGACAGCTGGGCTATTATAGTGAAATGCTGACACAGGTCTGGCTCCTCTGCGGAGACCTCTCTATCAGGCTCTTAAGAGTTCCTTTTATTAGAGCCGCGGTCACTGACTGATGCTATCAGAGCCGGAGGACACACTACAGCAAGAGAGCGGGAGTCAGACAGATGTACACCATTTGAGATAGCCAGACTCTGGGTGAATGGGCCACTGCAAGGGCAACAACAGGTTGGGTCCATTTCTAGAATGGTTAGACAAACATTCTGGAGTGTGTTCTGCTTCACGGTTAAATAAATATCGATGGGAATGACTTACAAGATCATTAAAACATGTAACAACATTCCTAGAAACCAATCACTGCCCTGTGATTTTAGGGGTAAAGGTATGCAACACTGTGATTGGTTGTTCGTAATGTTTATTGTTGAATAGGTTGTTTGTTCGTTTATTTAATTACAGGCTAAACACTAGTTCCAAAATGCTGTACACTACAATAGAAAGTCTTGGAACAGAAACATGATTTGTTTCTTGGAACAGAAAAAAAAAGATTTTAGCTCTTTGTTCAATTTCATTAATTAAAATGAGCATATACGACACAATCCTTCATAGAAGTGATTCCAGTTTAATTTCATTAAATGTAATCAATGTAATCTTTTAAATATTTGGTTAACCATATTTTTTTTTTTAATTGAGTCAACATGAATATTTTACGTTCGTCTTAAACGGATGTCACTCAAAAAAATGAATTTTGGCCTCTTGTTAAAATAATTAATTAAAATAAACAAAAGTAACATGATTGTTTAATATTGTCACAACTTAATTTAATTGTGTTCAATCAACCTAATTCATTTGTGCGAAATCTACATGAATCATTGTTGTTGACATCTAACTGGGCAGTGGATCTGTAGTTCCCAGCACGCTTTGCAAGGGACTGCATTAAGAGGGTCAATTTATGGAAAAGGTGTTATTTTATGTGTTTTTGTAAATGGAAAGATATTGTTAGTTAATGTTAGTGTTTTATGTTCAGTTATGTTAGAAACTTAGAGTACTTTCTGTAATGTTTTTGAATTTTGTGGTTACCATTATGCAGAAGAGTGGTGACTGTGTTTAGGTCAGTATTGTGTTCAGACTCAATATTACAATATATGTGTTTTAAACCTCCTGTTCAGACTGTGGGTACTCAGTATGCACTATGTGTAAATTACACTCACAGTTCTGCACACTTAATATAGTAATACTATGTAAAAAAAAAAAAGTTTTAATAAGTCCATCATTAGAAGTGATAATAGCGTCAACATAACTAAAATTATAATGTTGGTGAATTAAGGCAGGACAAAACTAAATGTAGTCAACCTGACAAAACTTTATTTAGTAGGAATGACTAAATTAATTTAAATTCATACAACAAGATTAAAACAAATTATTTCAAACTAATTTGAATTTGTTGGAAAAATGTAATTCAATTTCGTGGAAAACCTTTCCTTAATTTAATGAAGTTCGTGGATGGAAGGGCTTAATAAGCTCAGCTAAGTGGCGCCATTCTTTGAAGTGCTTCAAAAATATCTTTTACTATATCCTAAAATATACTGCCATCCTAAAAAGGATAACAATGAAGTAACATGATCCGTTTTCCCAGCATTCATTAACAACCTTGCAGCAGCTGCAAGCAAGCAAGTTTGGCAGGTCCTACCGTAATAAGCACTATAATAATCTAGACGGGGGAAAAATATAAGCATGGACAGCACTTTCCAGGTTGCTGGCCAATAGAATTGGTTTCCATTTGGCTATTGCCCTTAAATAAAAGAAGCAATTATGAACCACCGTCTTTATCTGTCAATCAAATATGATAGATGAGTCAAAAATGACTCCCAAGTTATCATTTACCATCTGGCGACAAGTTGTGCAACCAAAAATAACTTCTGCTTTGATTTTTATGATAATGATTTTTCTGATTTGTATGGATAAATGTGTTTAATTGTCCCTAAAAAACTGAAATGTATCAATACAAACAAAGCTTCATGGTTCTTTAAAAAAATAAGCTTAATTTTTGTAATTTTCTCTTTTTGATTTTGGGAGAAGTTGTGCTTGAAAGGTTTTGGTGAGATTTGCCCTACGCTTGAGAAAATAATGTTAAATGTTATACTTACATTGAAAGGTTGAGATCTAGTGGGCAGACTCTTCAAAACATACCCACACACTTGATTGTCCTTGTCAAGTGTAGCAATAGCGAGATCATAAAAATGGAAGGCAGGGGACTAATAGTATGATTGAAAGTGATGTGGAAAGAGAAAAGAACAGATGTGAGAAAGAGGGAGAGCGTGCAGGCCAAGCCCAGTGCAACAAACAATCAGTGCTGTCAGCTTTAAACAACTATCCCTCCGTGCAACAGCCCGGGCAGATAAAAAATCAATGGGCAAAAAATGGACTCAGCAAAAACAAATTAACTGTATCAGCCATTCAGACACTCTTTGTAAACTTGATAAAACAACCCAAATCCTTTGAGAAAACAGCAAATACACACATAAAGATGAAGTCAGCACCTCATGGCTAACATGAACACACATATTCACACATACTCAACCCAGGCTCAATGAAAAACATGCTTATGGTTACATTTCTGCTAACATTTTAGGTTACACTTTATTTCGATAGTCTAATTTAGTCAACTAAATCTCATTAAACTATCAGCACATTCAGTAGACTGTTAGGGTTCAGGGAAGGAGAATAAGTTGGCTTGTAGTTGCCAAGTTACATCAGTAGAACATCTGTTGGGGGCTATTTCTAATTGTTCTCAGTTATTTTGCTTTAATACCAGACTCAATATTTGCCTCGTTCTTACATAGTAGAGCATGTTCGCACATGCACACTCTTCAAACACGGTACTTTAAATCTTTTGACAAACTAAAAGATGTAAATTCCGTTTGTATGTATTCTAAATAAAAGGCACCGGTTGTACTGAGTGTCAACTTGCTTTTTTTACTCAAGATAAGGATTTATTACCTCCAAATGTCATGCAATATAGAATCGAAGCTTCTAACCATAGGTCGAGAGCTATCGTTCAAACCACACAACTTTGTGATGCTGTTTGTGAATGTTCGATGGAACGATGGTTTCGGGAAACACCGACTCGTTGAACTATGCTGATAATGACGGAACTTGTGACCATATTTGGCTAACGATACTTTCGGGAAACATACCCCAGAACAGGATAAAATTAAGCAGAAAAGATTTTCATGTGAAAGAAGAGCCCCACCTACCTATTTCAAAATCGTCACAGACCAATGGTAGTACAAAGGTGTTTACCATGCATGGCAAGGTGTTTCGATCCCCCAAAACGAAATCCAAACAAACTTCGTTTTGGCCTTGATGTCACATCAGTTCATTCTTCAATTTCGCTTGAAGTATATCGTGGCATTTAGGGTGAAATAGAGTATACCTTTAACTCTAGACAATTATTTGTGGCCAAATGAAGTTTGACACCACATTGACTGCAATGAGCTAGACCACTTAGCAGCACTGCTCTTTATTTGCAAGCTGTTGTTTTGACATCTGCTGAATAAAAGGTTTCATGTGCATGCTTTCTTTTCTTTGAGTCACTCATGGCACCTGCTTTGAAAATGTCAGTCAGGAGATTTGGAAATACTAAATAAACTTGCAAGTTCCCAAAACTGGAAAGTCCAGGGCATTGTTACTTTTTAGGGGCGAAATATACAGGGCTAGAAGTCAGATTCATTCCAAACACATTTTTAGAAGGAACTTAAACCCTCAGCTTGATATCAATGCTCCTTGTGCAATAGGTGGTTTTGCCCTGATGGTTTTGAATAATCAACACCAAGTCATTTTACACAGCATTGTCTCTGCTAGCAGATCCCGCTCTGTGTTGTTTGTTCACATTCTCACGGCAATTTTTTAAGCCAAAGTGGAGCATGTTTGTTTGTTCACATGCGGGGTGCGGAAACATGAAGTCTAGCTCAGGTTGATTAAACCCCATCTCCGATAAAATCAAGCCTGCGTGATATTATATCAGAGAGGCTGTTGCAAACCACTTCAAAGTGCTTTCACCCAGGACAATTCAAAAACAATTGAACATGATCTTTGCATGGATTCATGTTGTTTTGTTAAAACCATGCAGACCTTGTTTGCCCCATTCATAAGTTGGTCTAGTTTCAGCTAGTTACCAGTTAATAATACAGGGAAGGAAGTAATACCTTACGTCCGAAAATCCAAATTGCATCCTTTTTGCTACTTCAGTTCATGTTTAATTAAAATTCTAGAACTAAACTGGTATTAAATGGCCTTTTAAAATGAATTCTGAATATAGCGCACACCCTGGCTGACACGTCCCACTGCTCAGCGGGGTTGTTCTCAAGTTCTTTGCTTTTGAGGGTTTGCTGGAGGCCTTGTGCATTTTTTTTCTCCACCAACTGTGGTGAGAGAACAGAGAACTGTGATAAATGCTGAGAACATTCATTACTGATGATAAAAAACAACAAATTTGCTCAAGTATCTTTATCAAAGTAGTACTTTTCCCAAAAGAGACAGAAAGAGCTAAGTGTGATAGAGCGAGGGGCTTATTTAATTAAAAGTTGCAAAATTTTGCAAGTGGAGGTTACTGTATTATGTCATAATAACAGCTTGTGACTTGCTAATTAGGGGTTCAAGCACGAAGTGCTGAAACCCTATTGTAATTGTACTGATTTTTATTATTATTATTATTATTTTTCTTCTGCCGTAAAACGCATCGTGCAGACCAAACCGTAAGTGCTGCAGATCTGAAACTTTGTCAGATGGTAGTACAAAAATCGAGGAGAGGTTATCAAATTATGAGCCCGATTGGCCCATAGGTGGCGCTATAACAACCAATTGCGCGAAACTGGTCATAACTCCTAGACCGTAAGTCATACACTCAAGTGTCTTATATCATTGTAAAGCTGGTCACCTGACGAACAAAACGTATATCTCCGATTTCATTTCCGGTATGAAAATTTTTCCGCCATTTTGAATTTTGTTGAAAAACTACTTTTGCGAACTAGTCCCTGGTTTTTTGCCCGATCGGAACCAAACCAGTGCAGAAATGTTCTCTGGAGTCTGAAGATCAATAATTATTGAAAAAATGTTGAAATTTCTATTTACGGTCGCTAGGGGGCGCAAAATAAACGCTGTGGGAGGAGTCTACTTTACTAAAATGGCTATAACTCGAGAAGTAAATGAGATATCTTCACCAAACTCGGTACTCATGTGTAAGAGTTCAATTTGAGGTCACTGTAAGAAAAACGCGACGATTGAACGCTAGGTGGCGCTATAAAATGAAAAAAACATAAAAAGGGCTATAACCATGTGATCGTTAGTCCAATTGACTTGAAAATTGGTATGCAGTGTCTTGGTCCAAGGCCCCATGTAAGTGTATGAGGACATTGGCGTATCTCAAAAAACATGGCCGCCATCGACCAATGAATTTGAGCACCCATGAAACAAGGTTAACGAAGGCCGATCGGAACGAAACTCGATGGGCATGTTCGACTCATGCCCCTAGAGGTCTGTAAGAATTTTGAAAGAAATCGGCCACTAGTTGGCGCTAATGAGTTTTATGGCTCTGTAATCACGTGGTGTTGTACACACCCCCCCAATATGCATATCAATTGATAGATCTCCTCATGATGAACAACTTTGCCTCAAGAACCATTGCTGTCAATCAAATCGTTCATCAAATATTCACAAATATGTCAAAAACCTACTTTTGCAAACTAGTCCCTGGTTTTTTGCCCGATCGGAACCAAACCAGTGCAGAAATGTTCTCTGGAGTCTGAAGATCAATAATTATTGAAAAAATGTTGAAATTTCTATTTACGGTCGCTAGGGGGCGCAAAATAAACGTTGTGGGAGGAGCCTACATTACTAAAATGGCTATAACTCAAGAAGTAAATGAGATATCTTCACCAAACTCGGTACTCATGTGTAGGAGTTCAATTTGAGGTCACAGTAAAAAAACCGCGACGATTGAACGCTAGGTGGCGCTATAAAATGAAAAAAACATAAAAAGGGCTATAACCATGTGACCGTTAGTCCGATTGACTTGAAAATTGGTATGCAGTGTCTTGGTCCAAGGCCCCATGTTTGTGTATGAGGACATTGGCGTATCTCAAAAACATGGCCGCCATCAACCAATGAATTTGAGCACCCATGAAACAAGGTTAACGAAGGCCGATCGGAACGAAACTCGTTGGGCATGTTCGACTCATGGCCCTAGAGGTCTGTAACAATTTTGAAAGGAATCGGCCACTAGTTGGCGCTAACGAGTTTTATGGCTCTGTAATCACGTGGTGTTGTACTCACCCCCCAATATGCATATCAATTGATAGATCTCCTCATGATGAACAACTTTGCCTCTAGAACCATTGCTGTCAATCAAATCGTTCATCAAATATTCACAAATATATCAAAAACCTACTTTTGCGAACTAGTCCCTGGATTTTCGCCCGATCGGAAGCAGACCAGTCTAGGATAATTCTTTGGACTCTCTAGATCAATAATTATCAAAAAAAGTTGAACTTTTTAAATTTGTGCATGGTCTTAAATGGTTATTTAGAAAAGGGGCGTGAAAAATGCACCCAAAAGCCTATAAATCCTAAATGAAAACTCAGAACTTCACAAACATTGATGAGCATATGTGTCATAACATGCCAAAGAAGCATGCAAAGTTTCATTGAGATCGGACTATAGGTGGTGCTATAACTGTTAAAAAGCTTTAAAACCATATGTTTCCAATGGTAAATTGCCAGTATTGACTGTAAAAAATTGAGCATCTATGAAACAAGGTTAACAAAGGCCGATCGCAACGAAACTCGATGGGCATGTTCAACTCATGGCCCTAAAGGTCTGTAACAATTTTGAAAGAAATTGGCCACTAGTTGGCGCTAACGAGTTTTGTGGCTCTGTAATCACGTGGTGTTGCGCACATCCCCACGAAATGCAATTTCATTTCATAGATCTCCTCATGATGAACAACTTTGCCTCTAGACCCATGGCTGTCAATCAAATTGTTTGTTAAATATTCACGAATATGTTAAAAACCTATTTTTGCGAACTAGTCCCTGGTTTTTTGCCCGATTGGAACCAGACTAGTCTAGGACAATTCTTTGGACTCTCTAGATCAATAATTATCAAAAAAGTTGAACTTTGTCATTTGCTTTGCTTTCACATGGTCATTTACTAAAGGGGGCATGACAAAATGCACCCAAAAGCCTATAAATCCTAAAGGAAAAGTCAGAACTTCACAAAAATCGATGAGTACATGTGTCATAACTTATTCAAAAAGCATGGAAAGTTTCATGTAGATCGGACCATAGGTGGCGCTATAATTGTTAAAAATGTAAAATCATTGAAACTTAAAACTTAATGTCTTTTGATGCTTTTGTGCTTAAAGGCCTCAAAGGCCTAAACTGCTTGAACCCCGCTAAATGCTGCTTGTTACACTTTATGACTGAATTTAGTACTTGATTTAGTAACATATTATTTGCACCAATGCTTATTTTCATTCCATGGTTAAAGATAGAACAATCTCCGAACAATCTTCATGCAATCACATGAATTCATATGCATGTACATTTTTTATGTTTTAAAACATTATTCACAACTGAAATTACCCAAAATTTGTAAATTAGACTAATACATGTAAAGCAATGCATTCTCACTGTATGCAGAGTCGAACTAAATCGTCAATTCTGAACAAGTCTGAAATATAAGTGAGACACGTCTTACTCATTGTGTTGAACCCCACAAGTAATTAGTGCTCTCATAGTTAACTACAATTTTGTTAAATGTGATAAAAACTGATATAAAATCGAATTATTAGATGAACAACTATCACAATTACTAATTTAAAACTAAAACCAAAATACAAATAATTAAAACTATTTAGAATAAAAAAATACAGGAGTACACAATATAAGAATATATAAAAATGTAGTTTTGAGCTGAAACAAATTATCAGCTGCAATTTTGTATGTCAGAAAGCATGAAACGTATGTGAAGTTAACTTCAAAGGTTACTTTTAGTTTCAAGGACATCCAAGAGAGAAATGTTTTACGCTTATCTTGTGTTTGCCAAATACTAAATATTATGAAATACCTTTTTTTTCTCTATGGAATGTCATTCTAAATATGTCTATCAACCAAACTGAATTCTCATTAAAGTTCTCTCAAAATATCTAAATCATTAAATGCATACAGTGAGTAATTTCTAAAATAAAATGTAATTAAAATTAAATGAATATATATATTAGTTAAAGATCACCAGCCTTTAACATATAATAATTTATAAAGAGAAGAATGTCTTTTCACAGTATCCAAAATAAAAGGAATGTTACGGGTTAAATTAAATGAAGTTAAACTTTATCGACTTTATGAGATGTTGTGTTTAATGTACACTTACGTGGTCCAAGATTTTGGACCAGCGATATTTCCCTGTGGGCAGTTGATGCAGGTTTGGTTGAAACTTTGTTTGGCAACACATAAATCTGATTTTCTGACTATATCCTTTTTTTTTTTTTTGACGACCCGCTTACACCATCTTTTAAAAGTGACCCGTATCCTATTTGTGCATTTACACTATACACTGCCGAAACAACCAAATGTAGACACTCTGACCAGAAAAGGGAGTAAAACAGCACAAAAACCAATGGATGCAGATGCGAATAAAATTTTCCAGTGTTTTGCTTTCCACAATATTTTGAAAAGTCATCAAAAAAGTCAGCAAAACATTGGTCTCGTACAGCGGAGAAAAAGTGTAGGCACTGTAGCCACGAGCGCTTAAAACCGTGCCTCCCCATATCTCGTGAAATGTCTTCAAATGCGGATTTATTTTTGTAACAACCCTGCATTTTTACCAGCACTCTTCGCCCCAAACACTCAAAAGACGTGAAACCTCCACTGTGTGTATCCTTCGTCCTCCATTGCACCTATAATAAGTCATGTGATCTCAGTTGGTGGTGTCCATCTGAGTTGACGTCACTTTTTTAACGACTTACGACTCGCATTTACTGGGGAATATCTGATTTGTCTGCTTGCATGGCACACTCAAATGCATATCAGATTCATATCTGATTTATCACCACATATGAGTGAGGCCTGAATCTGATCTAAAAAAAATCGGAAATTCGTTTTTTTTTCTTCTTTTTTCCTGCTTACACATTTACCGATCATATCTGATCTGTGCCACATGACAGGAAAAAATCAAATTTGGGTCACTTGAACCATGCAGTGTAAATGGGGCCTTAGAGTCACTTCTAATTTCTAAGTACACAGAACGGACACAACCACATTTTGTTTTGTCTGTGAATTGATTGGTCATCTTTAATGGCTTGTAATTTTGGACAATGACAGCATGCAGGTGATGAAGATCAATTTGAGGGTAAGAGAAAGCACTTTGTGAGAGGCTTCAACATTAGAACCTGAAATGCCAAACTTACAGAGCTATTTGTGCGATGCTTAACACTCCATTTGCTTCAATAGAGCTGCCAGGCGCAATTTTCTGGAAGACATTAGGGACACGATAGTCAGTGGATTCCCGAAGACAAACAGAGATGACTCAGGTGTCCTCCTTTAGTGTCAGACAAAAGACACTTATGTACACACTTGCACGCACGCACACACTCATTGCGTTTTCATGTTTTACGGGGACTTTCCATAGACATAATGATTTTTTTATACTATATACTATACTTTTATACTATTATTCCCCCTTACACTAAACTTATCCATCACAGAAAACTTTCTGCATGTGTACATTTTCCAAAAAAATATCACTTAGTATGAATTATAAGCTTATGTTTTTTGGGGACATATTTACTAAAATATGTCACTAAAAGAGAAGGATTTAAGACATTGCATCTTTGTGGGGACATTTGGTCCCCATTATGTAGGGTTAGCCAAGGCCACACACACACACACACACACACACACATGTGGTTTATGGGAACTCTTGATAGGCTTAAAGGTTTTTATAATGAACAAACCATATATATATATATATATATATATATTAGGGGTGTAACGATACACATATTCTTATTGAACCTTTCGATTACGAGGCTTTCGGTTCGGTTTTCGATACGTATTCTTGAACCGAACGGTTTGTTGGACCATTTTTCCTGGCGACCAAAATTTCGTTATTTCAAATGTAGGTTTGTCGCGTTGCGAGGCAAGCGCGCTCATAATGTACGAGACACTGGCGTGACCACAACATTGCCCAACATCAAATGGCAAATGTAATGTAAGCCGAACGAAACTGAGCTACTCGTTATAGAGAATAGGATCGTGACGTCAGCGGATTCCAGTAACGCAAGGCATCGTGGGATTTTAGGACACGGAGGTTGCGTGAGAATCGTCAAATCATAGTCAAATCTGCAGTATATTTTTTGTAGTACATTTGATCCATTTACTAGTTTGTTTTACGTTGTGTGTACGGTTAAGCACCACTGTACCAAGGTAAACTCCTCGTATGTGAAAACCTGGAAATAAACCGGATATTGATTTATTACAGAAACTAATCTAGAACATTGCAGAAACAACAAAAACAACAGCGTTTCGCCTGGAAATTGCATTTAATAAAAGTAAATGGCGTGACTAAAATGTTTCCTAAGTAAAAAAAGAAATATACGACACAGAGTTTAATTTGCAGTGTTGTTGTTGTTGGTGACAGATACCCCTTTTCCACCGAAAAAAGAACTGGTTCGGAACTGGTGCTGGTTCAAAGTTAGTTCGGAGCTGGTTCAACTTGCGAACCCATTCAGAACCTGTTTGCTTTTCCACAGACTAGAGCGCCCAGGGAACGACGTCGTTACGTCACTGTTTACGTCGCTTGCAAGTAGGCTACATTGCTTTGGGAATATCTCTAACTCGTGTACCAAGAAAACTTTAAAAACAATTGAAATATGTAAGTCTTTTAATCTTTTCGTTTGATATGTAATCTTTTCTGATAAGTTATGTACCCATGTCTTGTGTCTTTTTTCTTTCCATTTATTTGTTCAATCGCGACTGTTTTCTTCTTTGCTTATGTTTAAATAAATAAATAAATAAAAACGCTTGCGTGTTTCTGCAGTTTCTCATGGCTTTGCGATGGTCAGAAAATATGTTTAGAACACATCTGAACCCGCCCCAGCCCCCGACGTAAACATGACGTGCTAAAAGAACGGTTCTAGTCCAGCAAAGAGTTGGTGCCGCTTTGGAACCAGTTCTCGCGGCCGCGAACCGGTTCTTTGGCTGTCGAAACACAAGGAACTGGTTCGCGCTCAGGCACCGGCTCCGAACCGGCTCTCAAAATGCGTTGGTGGAAAAGGGGCTAGAGAGGTGTGTATGCGCTCACACCACAAACAAAACAGAAAACACGTCAGGAAGTGTTGTTTGCGGTAGCTTGTTCAGATCAGTCGACCACTCTTTGTGTTCGTATGGATCGAGCCCATTAATTGCCTTTATTTTCTCTAAGTAGCGCTCCTTTGATTCCTTTGGTCTAACCCTAACCCTACCCCACACCTAAACCTACCCGCGTCATCTAACTGATGCTAAAGGTTGCCATGTGCGTCGGATTTAGACGCATTGTCAAAAGTGTTAATTAGATGACACCCTAGGATGAGAATGCAATGTGTATTGCGCAGCTCTATGTGTTAATACATTTGTACATTATTATGTTCTGTTTTGACCAACACATTCTCATCCTTTGGCGTCATATAGGTGACGCCATATGACATTTCATCGAAATACTACACACATGGCACCCTTTAGCGTCAACACGCACTGTTATGCTATGTTATGCTGTTATGCTCATATTGACGCTAAAGGATGCCAGTCACCTGTATGACGCCTTGGTTCTGTGTGCTATATTGACGCTAAAGGGTGCCATGTGTGTAGTATTTCGATGAAATGTCATATGGCATCACCTATATGACGCCAAAGGATGAGAACGGGCTCGTTTTGACAGTATTGGAAATAAAACGTGCGTCAAGAAATGTTAAATTGATACAGTGAAAGCAATGAAAGTTCAGATTATTCTTTTATAAATGTGTGACTACAGGGATTGTGTAATATACAACATTTTCATAAGATTTTGTTTTCGTATTTCCTTTCAACTATCACTGTACTATTGATATTTCTTCAATAGTAATGCTTTATTTTTAATATATATTTACTTACAAAATCTAAACAATCTTAGTTCATCATTTATGTGTATTTTCAACACTATCTCACGCCCAATTCGTACGAATACGACGAATGAGTAAAAAAATGTTTAATTCGTACTAATTCGTACGACCTCACTCGTACAAATTTGTACGATTTGTCTAAACCCACGTGACGGTTAAGTTTAGGGGTGGGGTAAGGTTTAGGTCATTCGTACGAATTCATACGAATTGGCCAATTCGTAAAATATGTATGTTTTAGCAAAATCGTACTAATTCGTACGAGTGAGGTCGTATGAATTGTTACGAATTAGCCACTTTTTAATCATTCGTCGAATTCGTACGACTTGGTCGTGAGATCGGGTTGGTATTTTTCACCACTGTTTTGCTGTCGACTATCATTCTGCTTTGACTGATTGAAGTCAAACCAAACAACATTTTCTGTGACCTTCTACAACAACAGAACCAGAGCATCGCTGCAAAATCTGTTTCTTCAAACACATATACGTATAATATTAAATATATCGTCTGCCAGTGTGAACATCTACTGTATGTTTTTCTGCCTCTTTTAATGGCTTTAGCTAAATCGTTTTAAAAATGGGTCAAAATCCATGGTTAAACACGGCTAAATAGAGGTTGAAGAACTCTGTCATCACCCTGGACTTAATCTAGAATTGAGAGGCTCATCTTCACAGTTTCAGAATATTAGTGAGGCTTAACGCCGATTTTAATGAGCATTTAGAGATTAATCCTCATGAGTAAGCTTCAAAATCTACAGCAATCTCACTGCATCATATCTTGTTTTTGTTTTTGATTTTTTTTTCAACCTGATAATCTTATATCATTCCACATATTAGCCCACGCACATGCAGCGCCGACGAGGTGTAGAAATTCAGCTGGCAATGTGCAAACCTCAGTAGAGCAATTACTATATTTTCAGCTTGAGAGAACTGTAGGACTTAAACCTCCATCAGTAATGGTCCCACGCAGTGGCACTGAACAGTAAAACATGCTTGTCTGGGTTTCCTTCACATAACTGTATTAAAGCCTTTTGCCAGCCAGCCAAAGAGTGATAACCAAAGGCACTGGTGATGCAAATTCCCTTAAAATACTTTAGTAAGGGACTTTTAAGGGTCCCTTAAAATACTTTAGTAAATGATGACTTATAGTCATCATTTAATTAACCTTGCTTCGTTCCAAACCTGTATGACTTTTTTTTTTTCGTGGAACACTTCGTTAAACTGGAACTTTCAAGCTTTAAAAAAGGACAAGAACCTAAGAGCGAATCAAGTAGCAGTGACACAATTAAAAATTCATTAAATCACAACCTTGCACAGCTAATATTAAAAATTAAAACCTTCTGTAGTAACACTTCTTAATTATTAACTCCTTAACTGTTCATAGACGTGAACATGCACTATCCAAACTTTAATGGTTGTTATCCAAGAATGTTTTGGAACATAAACCTATGATTGGTCTTGATTTAAAGAAGAAACTCATCAGGTTATTGCTGAACTGAAAGCATTTTTAAAAATTATGGAAGTTTAAATTTACTGTAAATCAAATATAGTGTATTAAACTTTTTTTTCTAAATTTATATAAATATATTTTACAAAATATTTTATATGTTTTACTTTACAATAGCTATGAAATCAAAGCCACATATCTGATCAAGTTGTTTTCCAAATTTGAAGTTGATATCACAAAAACGTAAGTTCCTATGATGTTCCGGCGCTGTACCAAAAATAGCCACCAAACATCACAAAACAGTCGCCAAATACGACCTTTCCGAAGATATGTGTTTTGTCAAGATTAGAAAAATATTTTGATTATGAAGAATTTACAATACATTTTGCAATATGAAACCGGACCCTGCCCACTATGGGAGGAGCCCGCTAAATAATATTAAGTACCATTTCCATGGTAACACAACGTCAAAATTCAAAAAGATAAATTTCGTTTATTAGCTTTCATTCGTAAGCTTTCGGTTGTATACTTTCGAATGGTACCTAATTAATGATGATTACTAAAATATCTTATACGAAGAAGAAAAAAGGCAATAAAAAAACAAAAAATAAAGAGTCAAACTTCCCGGAAATGCTTATGCATCTTTAGAAATGCATCCTCTTTGAGCTAGAAAATACTCCAGGGGTGCATTTCCAGAAAGCATCGTTAACCAACCATAGTCGCAAGATGGTCGCAATTTCCGTTGAACTCTATTGGTAACGATGGAATTTGCGACCATAGTTGGCTAAAGATGCTTTGGGGAAACACACCCCAGGACAGTCTTTGAGAATTCAATGTATGTGTTGAATTGAATGAATTAAATTTAGGCTTTTGAGTTTTATAAAGTCAAGTAAATATACAATTATATGCAGCAAAGTATTATTTGGTTTCATATTGCTTAGATTTCACTGATGTGATTCAGTTTTAGAAGATTACTTTTGATTTGGTCAAACCTGTCTGAGTTGAGAATATATTGTGATAGAATCCGACCGTTGCTGATCATTGGTCAGCAAATGTTGATTATGATATGAAGCATAGGGGGTGATGGAAGCATGCAAATGATAGTCATTTTGAATCAACAAATGTATTAGCTCTATTTAGTGTCAGTAGTGATATGATGGACCATCTGTCAAAATGATTGATGGTGACCTTTGACCTGCCCCCTCCCCGTGCCCCATGTTTGACCCTGCCCCTCCCCCCTGCGTCCTTGGGTGACCTTGTGTCGTATGACCTGGTGTGTAATTGTATAATAGGTGTGTCATGTTTGTGGCCTCGTGATTATAAGGGAATCATTGATATGATGTAAGATTTTATGTTTATGTAAGAAGATTCATTTTTAATGTGATGCTTGTAATAATTATTAATGTTTATGATAAATTTATTCATTTTACTTTATAGAATTGGATCATGCCATACATCAATCTGTAGACCATCGCGCTATTATTGATCTGACTCAAGAGGAACCGCATCCGAGCTGTAGCGGTGTAGTTAGTCGTAGTGTGACGCCAAGCCAAACCTCCAACCCCGGTGGTGAACCTTCAAGAAAGAGGAGAAGCATTGATAGTTATAGTCCTGCTAGTAGTCCTGAAATCGAACTGGTTGATGGTATGGCCGTCTAATATTTACAAATGCTGATAATAATAATTTTTAATAATTTGTTTAATAATTTGTTTAGATACTCTGAAAAGTGACTAAACTAATATTTTCTTTTTTCTATACAGTTGTGGGTGTTAGAAGCGCAGATGACGTGGCTAACTGGACTGCTTCACAATTGAATGCCTGGGAAAGCGGGTCTTGGGGAAGCGACCACTATGATGAGGCGTCAGTGAGAGAACGTCAAACACCAAATCCTTTTCACCAGCCGAAGGGAGATGCGGACGAAGATGAATCACACATAGAGCCAGAAGCAGAGCCAGAGCCAGATCCAGCGGCTGATGATGATGATAATGATGATAATGATGATGAAATGCTACACAATTTTATTCGTAACAGTTTAGAAACATTCCAGATTGGGTTGCGTAACAGATTGGAACAGTTCATCGAGGAGGTTTATAGCCGTATTGATATACAGATTCGGCATATTCAGGATATAAACGATGGTTTACATCGTCAGAATCAGATGTTAGAGAATCGTGATTATAATATGCATGCAGACAGCACTGAAAATTTTGTCCAGGTATTTAACATTTTAAACGAACACCATCAAGAGCGAAGGGTTATGGTTCATCTTCTAAGTATCTTGTATGACAGGTTGCATTCAGACTAGATAACAAGGTAATTGATTTTTATCTGACAATACCCCCCATTTGTACTTTTTCATGTATTAAACTTTGAGTGTACTTGTTTTTTCTTTACCCATCATGTTATGATTTTACATACTCTGAATCATTGTTTTTACATTATACTCTACAATATTTCACAATTTCGCAGTCAATATTGCTTTTGATCCAAAAATGGAAGAGTCAAAATGTTTTCGCGTAGGTGATACAGACGATTGTCAATCAGACCAATCTCTCGCAGACATGTTGCAGGCTGTGCTTGAAAAGCAAATTGAGAAACCCAATTACATGTCCAATAGATTACAACAAATGATAAGTATGTTTCCAGATTCTGTAGAGCAGTCTTATAATGTCGAACCATCACAACACGCTATTAATCTAGCCTTTTTAGAATTTGTTGTGAATCAAACTCCAAATTGTAATTTGAGTGAACGCTTGCAAGAACTATTAAACGCACACGACATTCCTGTCGTACAATATGGTGGTGTTTTAAATAACCATACCGCATCATGCGACAGTGCTGATCCCCCTACAGGTCCTGAGTGTAATCATACGGAAGATTGTTCTGGTAATGATGATGATTCTGTGTGTATACCTGAATGCAATATGTCTCCCCCTATAGGAAGTCTTGATACTTCACGACCATCGACTACCAACCCAGCAACCCCTTCAGGTAATATCCATACTTCACATTCGGCTACTAGTGATCCTGATACTCTTATAGACGCGCGATTAAGTCGTACGGACATTGACGCTTTGATTCGGGACGGTGGATTTGTAAGCGGATACAACGTTTTACCGCGACCTCGTTTCAATAGTGTCTCGTTGAGAAGGACCATGAATCTGAGAGAGATTAACTCTACAGATCTGGCTGCTTATCACATTTTCTTACACGATACTTTGAGCGAAATTGTTACGTTTGCTAGAGATATCGGAGGTGAATCTCCAGTGATTAACATAGCCGTGTCGGCCCCGAGTTTACAAACACCCGTCAGCAGTGTTTTAACATCCGGAAATAATTATGATATTGATGCATTTCTCGACCAAATTGAAAAAGTCGTACAGAGTAACGATCAGATTTTATCGGACGAAGCCGTGGAGTTTGACGCTACAGTAGTCATGAGCAGACGTGGCGGGGTGCGTCGTAAACTTTCAGATCTGGCTGTCGATCAGGTAATCAAGAGAAAAAAGACTAGTTTATTTTGCCCCACAAATATTTCTAATAATTTGTGCTTTTCTATTTGTCTCACACGATTTCTCTATCCCCAATTACCCGAGATCGAGTTAGAGAATGTGGCTACAGCCATCCAAAACAACGCAGGATTCACGAACCTAGACCAAATAGCTCTTAGCGATATAGCATCGTTTGAACAAACGCTAGGTATTAAAATCATTGTTTTTCACAGATCGAATGCAGGGGCCTTAGAAACGTACAGAAACCACGATGACCCCCACCCAAAAACGGTTTGTCTCTACCTGCGTAACGATGCTCATTATTACATGATAGTATTGAGCTTTTAAAAGCTGTCGAGAAGGGTTATGCGATAGTCCGGATAGATGAAGTTTGGCATTTTCCACAGCGGTCAGATACACTGTTTGGCGACTATGTAAAAACTTTTTTGCGATTGAAGCAACAGGCGTCGGGGTATCCGTCGAACGTTGTCACAGACGCTGAGAAAGCGGCGTACATTCAAGAGTATTTTGAAAAAGAGGGGATTCACCTCGACCCCGAAAAGATCAAGTACAACCCCGCTCAGCACGCTATCAATAAGCTACTGCTGAATTCTTTGTGGGGCCGGTTCTCCATGAGAGAACAACTACCGCAAACTAGTCTGGTGAATGACCCCGAAGAATTCACCAGAACCGTTTTTGGTAATACCGACACGCTGACATATTTCACATTTGTGTCAGACGACGTAGCTCTCGTCGTTCAGCATAAACCCGCCAAAGGGGATGTTTGTAAGACGCGAGACATTAACGTGTTTGTTGGCGCGTTTACAACGGCTCATGCTCGATTGGAGCTCTACGAATTGATGGACAAACTCGATCGAGTGCTATATTCTGACACAGATAGCGTAATATTCGTATCTAGGGATGGGGACTGGGAACCCCCTCTGGGGGATCATTTGGGGGAGCTGACGAATAAAATAGATGATGGAGACTATATTACGGAGTTTTGTTCTAGTGGCCCTAAATCGTACGGGTATCGAACCGTCAAAGGTAAAGTGTGCATGAAAGCCAAGGGAATAACGCTGAATGCAAAAAATTCCCAAGCTGTCCGCTTAGACACCCTGATTGGTCTGGTTGACAACTATGTGACATTGCATGATAGTACGCAATACATCATCGCTCACACTGAAAATATTGTGAGGAATAAAAAGACTCTCACATTGCACAACAAATCAGTCGCTAAAAGGTTTAAGGCGGTGTATAATAAGCGCAGGCTTTTACCCGATTTCACCACAGGGGCCTTAGAAACGTACAGAAACCACGATGACCCCCACCCAAAAACGGTTTGTCTCTACCTGCATAACGATGCTCATTATTACATGATCCTGAATTTGACAGCTTTCATCGGAGCAGATTACATCTGTAAATTTTGCTATAAAGGATACACAAGTCGGAAAAATCATCGTTGTAAACATGCCTGCGACGTATGCTTCGACGTGAAATGTTACAGATTCCCTAAAAGAACAGTACATTGCCCCGACTGTCTGCGGTACTGTAAATCGAGCTATTGCTATGAAATGCATAAAATAACGCCTCATGGTCATGAAGACCCCCCTTGCTCTGTTATAAAATATTGTAATCGTTGTAATAGACGCTACGAGGTTAAACGGGGTGCGAAAAAAACACAGCACGAATGCCCGCCCGAATGTTGCGTCCATTGCCGTGAGCTTCTCACAACCCCGGGGTCTCACCAATGCTTTATACAGCCCATCGCACCTAAGGAGGCTTGTGAGAAATACATTTTCTATGATTTTGAAACCCGCTATGAGAATGGGAGACACGTGGCCAATTTTGTTTGCGCAATCACGTTCAAAGGTGAGAAATTTGTGGCAGAGGGGGTCGACTGGATAGCGCGGTTAATCACCCATTTCAGACAACCTCGATATGAAGGTTATTGCTTCATAGCTCATTACGCTTCGAAATTTATTTGATTCTTTTCTAATTTTGCAATATTTTGCAAGGTCGGACTCGTGCTTGACGTTATAATGCAGGGGTGTAAATTAATTTTCATGTACGATCAGTCTTTTAAACAGCGATACATAGATTCGTATGCTTTCATACCAATGGCTCTCGCCAAGATGCCCTCCGCGTTAGACTTGACGACTGCTGGAAAAGGCTACTTTCCACATCTTTTCAACAGAGTGGAAAATGAAAACTATTTTGGACCATACCCCGACAAAAAGTTCTATAACTATGATAACATATCCGATAAGGGACGCAAAGAGTTTGATAAGTGGTACAGCACTGTTGAGGGTGAGTGGTTTGACTTCAGGAAAGAGTTGCATGAGTACGGAGTAAACGATGTTGTTTTACTACGCGAGGGATGCATGAAATACCGGGAAGCATTCATACAATGCACCGAGCTTGACCCTTTCAGGTTTACGACACTCGCTAGCTGTTCGATGGGTGTCTTCAAGACACATTATCTCGAGAAAAATACGCTGGCTCTCACTCATAATAACGCGTACGTCCACCAGACTAAGTCCTAGTCGGCCGGTTCTTTTGAATGGCTTGAGTATCTAAAAAAGACTCGGAACGTCGACATTCACCATGCTGTAAACTATGGTGAAGTATCATTCGGTAACTACTTTTTAGACGGTTACTATGAACAGGATGGTGTGAAGCATGGGTTAGAATACAATGGGTGCCTCTTTCATGGACATAGCTGTCGCTTTGAGCCCCACCATACACACCCCATGTCCTCCATGTTCTCAGGAGACAGTTTGATGAAAAGGTTGAGATTCTGCAGAACGCGTACGGCTTGCAAATCGAAGTGCTTTGGGAATGTGAATGGGGTAGAATGAAAAAGACAGACGCCTCTGTGAACTCTATCACAAGGTTACCGGGGGTGAGAAAATAAGTTACGTCGATTTTACCAGCTTGTACCCCTTCTGTCAGGCTAGGAAAAGCTATCCTATCGATCATCCACAAATTATTTTAAAAGATTTTGAGTCGATTGAAAATTACTACGGGCTTGTCAAAGCAACCGTATACCCGCCTCGCAAATTATTGCATCTGGTTCTCCCTTACAGATGCGGAGGAAAGCTCATGTTCCCATTGTGTAGAACATGCGCGCATGACCAAAACCAGACTACTGCCTGTAATCACACAGACGATCAGAGATCCCTCTCGGGGTGTTGGGTTAGTATTGAGCTTTTAAAAGCTGTTGAGAAGGGTTATGCGATAGCCCGGATAGATGAAGTTTGGCATTTTCCACAGCGGTCAGATACACTGTTTGGCGACTATGTAAAAACTTTTTTGCGATTGAAGCGTCGAGGCGTCGGGGTATCCGTCGAACGTTGTCACAGACGCTGAGAAAGCGGCGTACATTCAAGAGTATTTTGAAAAAGAGGGGATTCACCTCGACCCCGAAAAGATCAAGTACAACCCCGCTCAGCACGCTATCAATAAGCTACTGCTGAATTCTTTGTGGGGCCGGTTCTCCATGAGAGAACAACTACCGCAAACTAGTCTGGTGAATGACCCCGAAGAATTCACCAGAACCGTTTTTGGTAATACCGACACGCTGACATATTTCACATTTGTGTCAGACGACGTAGCTCTCGTCGTTCAGCATAAACCCGCCAAAGGGGATGTTTGTAAGACGCGAGACATTAACGTGTTTGTTGGCGCGTTTACAATGGCTCATGCTCGATTGGAGCTCTACGAATTGATGGACAAACTCGGCGATCGAGTGCTATATTCTGACACAGATAGCGTAATATTCGTATCTAGGGATGGGGACTGGGAACCCCCTCTGGGGGATCATTTGGGGGAGCTGACGAATAAAATAGATGATGGAGACTATATTACGGAGTTTTGTTCTAGTGGCCCTAAATCGTACGGGTATCGAACCGTCAAAGGTAAAGTGTGCATGAAAGCCAAGGGAATAACACTGAATGCAAAAAATTCCCAAGCTATCCGCTTAGACATCCTGATTGGTCTGGTTGACAACTATGTGACATTGCATGACATTAAATTTATCGAAGGAATACCCCAGAGTCTGAATGATGATGATTTACTCCCGGTCAACAAAACAAATCTTCTAATTGTGGATGATCTAATGCAGCAAGCAAGCGCCAACTCTGAACTTTCCTTCACTTTCTTTGAACTTTCTCTGAACTGAGTTTTCACACAATACGTGCACCACCGCAATCTCAGTGCCATCTATATAGTGCAAAATCTATTTGTTCAGGGTAAATCCAGTCGAACCATCAGCTTAAACACCAATTACACGATCCTGTTTAAAAATCCTCGGGACGCCAATCAAGTAGCGGTACTAGGACGACAAATGTACCCCGGAAATACGAAATACTTTATGGAATGTTATAACGATGCATCAGCCAACCTTTTGGATATCTAATAATAGAATGTAAAGCAAAAACTCCTGAACAATACCGCCTCAGAACGGGGTTACTGTCAGAACGACAGGTGGTTTACATCCAGAAAAAAAGAAGAAGAACGTGATAAATCATTATGTCTGCCAGACTTTGTAAGCATCTACCTGCTTTAAAACTGCTACATAAAGCATCGCCCAAACAACGTCGGCTTATTTTACAATCGGCATCGAACTAATTCATTTTAACTCTGACCGGAATCGTACCATGGAGAATTTTAAGCGCAACTTCACACAATCAAAAACAGTATCGAAGACTGAAAAAGAGAAAAGCTGAAATAAAATTTGTCATTCGTACTGAATTAAACATACCCTTTTCTACAGTGCCAAACCATTATGTCAGACAGGCAATTAATGCTCTAAAGAGTAGCGTGGACACACCCGCATCGACCCCTGTCCGGGCTGCTAAAAAAGTCAGAAGATATTCCGCAAGTCCAGAGGTAAAAGACGCTATGTTTAAATCACCGACTATCGATCGATGGAAATGGCTGGAATTTTAATGACTTCTTTGAATATTTGAAGCTGTCTATGTACCACGTGATTAATCTGAGAATAAAAGACTACAAAATATTATCGTTTTTAGAATTTTATTTATGTCAAGCAAAATACAATGTTGATCGGTTATCAAAAATGACAAAAAGTATCACACGTCTGCACACACTGAACACACGATAATAGTTTATCATTACAAACATCAGGTTTTAATTTCTTCACAAATAGCGAAACCATTTTATCATTTTTAATATAATCATCTGTGTATAGTTTCATCACATGGTTATAGTCATGACCTCTGGCTAAATGATATAGAAAAAACACACAGTGCTGTCCACACGTATCTGATGAAAAATCCTGGACGCGTCTGTTGGAATATAAGACATCAACATCATTGGCTTCTAGAAAGTTACTGATGGTGATTGGAAAGCGAGGGCTGTTGGGTGGGTTACCGAAACTGTTGAAAAAGCATGCCGATCCCTCATGGGGTAAATAAACAGCGACCCAATGTTCACTAGGCAATCGAGCAGGGTGGGTGTTAATGATTCCCATCGATGGTAAGATCCTTAAAGGGTTTTTGGGTAGTTGATCGCATGGTAGAACTCCGAGAAAATGAGTCCTGCATGTAATTTTATCCATGACGGCTGTTAGTTGTAATGTATCCATCTTAATAGTAATCTAGAATTTAAGATGTTATTTCCTAAAAACTGAAACTTCAGTGAGCTCTTGACTCGAGAACTTCTGTGACCGGATCATTGAGTCTGTTCTTTCCAAGACTTGGAATTTAGTATGTGATTCATGAGGACTAATTCTATGATATTTTATGGTGATTTTGTGCCCTTTTTTGTTTCATAAAATATCTCTTCATTTTAAATTACACTGAAAAGAGGGGTTTTTAGGAGAGGTAAACACATAGTTTGTTCAATAGCTTTTTAACACCAAGCGACTCTGTGTGGGTAGAGTTTTTAAAATTGTAATGAGCAAAATGAGTGGTTTCAATCATACTTTAGTTTGTGATCAGCAAAAATGATTTTGATTACTAATTACAGCTTGTAGAGTCAGCTAGTGTTTGTACTTGATTTCAGCTTGGAATAAATTAGCAGAGCAATCAATGTCTAATGGAAAACAAATACACTAATCCTTCTCGAGATGTGATTTCAATTAAAGCTTTATAAAAAAAATATCATTGCTTATCTTATATTGAAAATTGCTGAATTTTCGAGCAAGATTTTTTTTTTCTAGTGCTATACCGTACGTTATAATAACCACAGAAAAGCCAGGTTACACCTTATTTCGATGGTCCACTTTATACATTCTACTATCTATAAGTAACTTCAATAAGCAACTACATGTCAACTAGCTCTCATTCAGTTATATACTATAGTAACAAAAATATTTTTACTTTGTTACTGTAGTACTTTTTCAAGTATCTGTACTTTAACTGAGTATTTTCATTTTGAAAACTTTTACTTCACTTCAATCCAGAGCATAATATCATAGTTTTTACACTACTACATTTCATAAAAAACATGCTGTTCCTCATTATTTTGAGTGTCTGATTCGTGAACGGGCTGGATCTTTACAATGTAGTAACAAAGATACTTAGATGTATAGTCTGTAGAATGTCTGTTGGGGAACGTAAAAAAATAAACTGTTAGCAGATATTGAGCAGACATCATACTCTATTGACTGATAGTTGACAGAGTTGCAGAGTTACTTTTAGTTAGTAGAATGTCTAAAGTGGACTTTTGAAATAAAGTGTTATCAAAAGCTTTTCAACAAACAACAAACAGCTATAGCAGTAAATAGCTCATTACTAATAATGCTATCTGATCGGCTGAAAAGTGTTATATTTATTTGTTCACAATATTACAGTTTGGAACCAGTTAAAAACATATCTTTTAAACATGCGTTTTGGATAATGTGATTATTTATATATCCTACGTGACTGTACTACGCTATCTCAAGACCAATTCGTACGAATTCGACGAATGATTAAAAAGTATCTAATTCGTAACAATTCGTACGACCTCACTCGTACGAATTTGTACGATTTGTCTAAACCCACGTGATGGATAGGTTTAGGGGCGGGGTCAGGGGTAGGTCATTCGTACGAATTCATACGAATTGGCCGATTCGTAAAATATGTACGATTTAGCAAAATCGTACTAATTGGTACGAGTGAGGTTGTATGAATTGTTACGAATTAGCCACTTTTTAATGATTCGTCTAATTCGTACGATTTGGTCGTGAGATCGGGTTGGACTGTAATGTATATGCAGGTGTCTAAATATATTGTATGTACAGTGCAAAGCGAACTTGAGCTTCTGGAAAGGTGCTATATAAATAAAACTTCTACTGTACTGTATTTTTTATTTTTTATTATTTTTTTTTAAATGTGGCCTTGTTAAGCATGAGAAATTCTGGCAAAAAAAAAACATTGAACAATCTTAACACAAACTTTTGAATGGTGGTTGGACCTATAAAGTATAAACAGGCTTAAAGGGTTCTTTCCATAAGAAAGCCAATAAAAGTTAGTCAGCATAGAAACAACTATAAAAAAATAAATAAATAAACAAAAAATCGATTGAGTTTTTGAGAAGTCATTAACATTCCAAAAATGCCTTTATGGCAACACTTCAGTAAGCTTTAAGTCAGTGGCAGTGTGACCTTTTTGTGCAATATTTACTGTGGTCTGCAGGCCGCCTGTGCATGCATTTATTTCCCGGTGTGTAAGCACATAGCTGAGAGTAATGGCTGTTAAGTGTGGCTCTCTGGTGGACCATCAGCATGAAGTGCCGGTTTATTCTTAATGCAGGTGTCCACATAGAGCCATTACGTATTGGTCCCTGACTCAGCTACAGTCGACACTTCATTCTGATACATTGTGTAAGTCACACAGACATACGCATCCGTACACTTCAACATGGTGAACATTTAGTAAAAAAACAAAAACAAAAATAACATCCAGAGCCATTGCCCGTTATCATAATAACAATGCAATACCAACACTTACTGTCTTTCAATACTCAATGCTGCATTTCCAACCCGATCTCACGAGAATTCGTACAAATTTTACGAGGTGGCTAATTCGTAACAATTTGTACGACCTCACTCGCACGAATTAGTAAGTTTTTGCTAAATCGTACATATTTTTTTACGAATTGGCCAATTTGTATGAATTCATATGAATGACCTACCCCTGACCCCGCCCCCTAAACCTACCCATCATGTGGGTTTGGACAAATCATACGAATTCGTACGAGTGAGGTCGTATGAATTAGTACGAATTAGCCACTTTTTAATCACTCGTACGAATTCATATGAATTGGTCGTGAGATAGCGTAGGTATTTCAGCTACACGGTCAACTATGATCAATAATTTATGACAACATATCTTTTTATATTGCTTTAACTTTAAAAAGTTAACAGAAGTTAAGCAATTTTCTAATTATCCTATTCAACCCCTTTTAAGATTCAACTCATTTTTAAAGTCAGTTTAAGTTGAATTACTCAAACATCCAAGTTGATTGTACTTAATTTAAGACAGCAACTTATTTTTTTTCACAATGCCAATGGCATCATATACTTTGTAAATATACATTTACCATTGTAAATGTTGCATATACCTTAATTTACCTATATACCTTCAATTTTAAGTTAAGTAAACTTAAAATCATTACAGTTAGTGAGTACTTGGACTGTGTTTTCATTGAAGGTATGATTCATAGTATTGAAGAAATTAGAATTAGAGGATCAAACTGGTGTTTTAAGTTGGATAGCATTTGACCCAGATTTTGAGCCAGCTCGGTTAGACGAGAGATTCAAACAATGGGATTGGAGAGGTATAACATCTTACTGTTCAATCATCTCTAGTGGGAAGATACAGAGTTATCAGGCACTGTCAAATACATTTGGACTAGAAAAGCAGGATTTTTATAGATATTTGCAGGTCAGAGATTATTTTAACAACAATAAATAAATAAATAAATAAAAAGTACATTGATGGAAGATCATAATTTAATGACATTATTCTCAACTGCGTACATAGGAGATAACAAAAAGCTGGTTTCTAGATTGTATGGAAGCATTCAAGAACCATTCATCAATATACATTAAACAAAAATGGGAGAAAAAGTCTGACTTATGAATAACAGATGAAGACTGGACAGATATATGTATGATACAGGCAAATACCACAAACTCAAGATCCTGGAGGAAATTTGGATGGAAGAATTTTTTTATAACTCCCAAATTAACAGCAATTCCAGCCCGTTCTCATCCTTAAGCATCATTTGTGACGCTATATGACAAAACATCGAAATACTACGCACATGGCACCCTTTATCGTTAATATAACAAATGAACCCAAGGCGTTATAAATCCTTTAGCATAATATGAGACTACCCTACCCTACCCCACACCTAAACCCATCACAGCGCATGTTATATTAACGATAACGGGTGCCATCAAAAGTGAACCAACAAATCATTCCATATTTTTATTTTGAATATTATTTACGATGGATATAATTTAAACTTATACAGTGAAAATTCCTCAGCCACCAAGTGTGAGCAGTCCATCAGTATCACACATTTACAGCAGTGCACCCGCCCATTCCAAAGGATGTTTCCATATCACTGGGAAGCAGAGACGTTTATACATTGTATGAAAAATAACACTACATTACATCAAAATATTTGACTTGTGAACATCCAAGAACATTTGTGAACGTTTGTTTCACAGTTCAATTATCAAGCATTGCCTTACAGTACACCCACACATGCATTATAAGTATTGATGAAATGTGTTAATTTGGAGTAAGCCCTGTGTGGTGCTTGTTCAGTGCTGTAAAGTATTTGAGTAATTGTAATTACTGCACATAAGTTGTTGTTTTTTTTCCTAACTATTTTATTTCTCAGAATTGCACGATATAAAGTCAGAAGTGCGTGATATAGAGTCGCAATTGCGTGTTATAAAGTCAGAATTGTGAGATATATAGTAAGAATTGCTAGATATAAAGTTGCAATTGCATGTTATAAAGTCAGAAATGTGAGATTTAAACTATTCTGAGGGGGAAAAAGCTTTTTTCCACTTAGAATTGGCCTGATAACTCGCAATTGCGAGTTTATATCTCACAATTCTGAGAAAAGATGTCAGAATTTTGACATATAAACTCGCAATTATATGTTATAAAGTCAGAATTGCGAGATATAAACTCAGAATTATGCGTTATAAAGTCAGAATTGCGAGATGTAAACTTGCATATATGTTATAAAATCAGAATTGCGAGATGTAAACTCGCAATTATGTGTTATAAAGTCAGAATTGCGAGATGTAAACTCGCAATTATGTGTTATAAAGTCAGAATTGCGCGATTTAAACTCGCAATTATGTGTTATAAAGTCAGAATTGCGAGATGTACAGTAAACTCGTAATTATGTTATAAAGTCAAAATTGCGAGATGTAAACTCGCAATTATGTGTTATAAAGTCAGAATTGTGATATGTAAACTCGCAATTGTGAGAAAAAAAAGTCAGAATTGTGAGATAAAAAGTCGCACTTCTGTCTTTTTTAGAATTATGATCTCGCAATTTTGACTTTATAACACGCAATTGTGACTTTATATCTCACAACTGTGATTTTATTTCTCACAATTCTGACTTCATATCTCGCAATTGTGAGATAAAAAGTCACAATTGTTTATTTATTTATTTATTTATTTATTTATTTTATTCAGTGGCGGAAACAAGCTTCCATAAACATGAGTGAGTAAATGCTGTTAGAAGTTTAATTTGTGGGTGAACTATTACTCTTTTACACATCTATGCTTGTTGCAAGTTTATCCCCAGTTGAAAACTCACAACATTGTTAGCAAAGTTAGCCTTCTGTCAGAAGAAAGACTTTCAGCCAGATCACACACAGGTTGAGTTCAACTTGAGTGACTTTTACTAGGAGACATGATGCTGTTGTCCTAAACAGTATCAGTGGGCAGGAAACGTTAAATGTCTGGAATCAACAACAGAGCAAAACTAAAGCTAACAACTGAGGCAGATTCTGGCATTTGTTATTCGGGCAGTCCAAGTTCAGGATTTCACCGTGCAAAGCACCAAGGATATGTTACATTCTGATGTTTACTTTACTTTCTGCTACTTTAGTTTTCCCAGCAACAAGCTATTTCAAAGCATGCTGCCTTCACGTCATGTCAGAATGACTGTTTTTCAGAGATAAACATGCATGAATGGCACAACAACGTAATTACCAATGGGAAATTCTGTAGTTTATTTCAGACTTTCCAAGATGGTGTGTCGATTAAAAAATCATGGCGGAAACAAATTGGTCATGATTGAGTTTTAATTGTGTATGTATACTGCACAATTATCTTGTACCTTTTTAATGTACTGCTGATGAAGAATGGTAATAAAACTTGCCAGATAATACTACTCATTTACCTGGTCAATGAGGCATCAGAATTGCGCAGAAAAAGGCATTTCCCATCATTCTCTTTGGCAAAATCACTAAATGGACAGATAAAGCATCAATTACACACCCAATGCACATTATTTTTGTACTTGCTCAGACTGATCTCATGAAATGGCGTATGTATGACACGCCAATTCGTATTTCCATTTTTGGCGTGCTATCGACACGCATAATCGCTTTTCAGCGTGTTTATGAACACCGTTGACTTAACGTTACATTACTGTATATATAAATATATGACCTTCCCTAACCCCGTCCCTAAACCTACCCATCACTGAGGATAATAACATTTATGAGTCTTCTCCTACCATCCTAGGAAAAAAATCGGGTTACACTTTATTTCGATAGTCACTTTAGACGTTCTACTAATTATAAGTAACTTTTCAACTACATGTCAAGTAACTCTCATTAGAGTATTAGTATATTGTAGTAGACTGTCAATAGACTGTTAGGTTATGGTTAGGTGCTAGGCTTTGGGTTTGGAGAATAAGTTTACTTGTAGTCGCCAAGTTACTTGTAGTCAGTTGAATGTCTGTTGGGGGACCAACAAAATAAAGTGTTAGCAGATATTAAGCTGACAGTCTACTAATACTCTAATGACAGTTTGTTGACATGTAGTTGAAAAGTTACTTATAGTTAGTAGAATGTCTAAAGTGGACTATCGAAATAAAGTGTTACCAAAAATCGCTCCCCAGATGTAGATCTACATTTTGCTTCGTTTCGCTCGTATATTTAACGGTGTGTACATACACGCGGAATCACTCGGCCATTGATAACATGCCACTTGAATTGAAAGTAGCGTGTATGTTTACGCAAAAGTCATGATGCCATGTTGACTTGCTCTAAAAAGCACCCGAAAACGAAACGAAAAAGATAAATGTGTGTTTGGCCTAATCAAGTAATTTGTATTTATATTGCGCTTTATACAATACAAACAATTTCAAAGCAGCTTCAAAAGGGACATACCAGTTGCAGTGTTGCAAAACTCATCAATTTTGAAAAAAATCAACAATTATGAAACTTCAGTTTCATCTGTAAAGCAGCTTCACGCAAAACGGTGTAAATTAAGCTAATTTGGTTCGACGTCTATATAATTCTGTTCGATAACACTGCCATAGTTCACCACTGCAGCTACAGCTCTACAGAAGGCAATAGTGTCATTATTCAGCTCAATTAATTTCAGATTAGATTCAATCCAGTTCAATAATAGTGTCAATGTTGTGTGGTGAAATGGCAGTTACTTATTTGGGTTCATTGCTGACTTAATGACCACACCCTCAAGGTAAACACTTATTTTGTTCCGTTAACCTTGTGTTACGAGTTTATTTAAGCTTATATTTAGTTGCCTTTTTTGTTGATCTCTATTAAGGCATAGTTATTCACAGTGTTGTAGTCAAAGACCAGCTCACTCGATTACGAGTCGAGACCGAGACCATAGAGAATCGAGTCCGAGTTGAGACCGAGACCAAAGAGAGTCGAGTCCGAGTCGAGACCAGATAAGTTGGATAACCTAAGGTTGGGTCTCAAGCCAGACTTAAAGATATGTCGAGATACTAAGAATATGTCAAATATTTGGTGGTAACAATAAAATTGCCACCACACTCAAACAGTAAACCAAATATACCATGGAATCATGTACACTGTAATGGTAAAAAGCCCACATAGTGGTGTAAAGGTAATTGTATTATAATTATGACTTAAAATTATTGGTGCTCTTTCACATAACATTACCACACATGAATTCTGTGTGGCTCTCACATGCAAACTGAATTATAGACGAACATTATAGTCTGAAGTCAGGCGCAGTTGCGCACAAGAAAGTCAGCAATCATTGGACGTTTCAATCAAACAACAATTTAAAGAAACATTAACATCCAGCAATCATCATGACATTTTGAATGGGACTCGAGTGGACTCAGGAATAAGTCCGAGTCCTAATTTGTTCGAGTACGAGTCAATTCCGAGTCAAAATGCACATGAGTCCATGACCGAGACCATTAAAATATGGTCTCGAGACCCAGTCCGAGTCTCGAGTACACAACACTGGTTAGTCAATTGGGTCCTTATGTAACTTTCCAATATTTTGGGTAATAAAACCACTTTTTTAGTAATAATTTTAGGTAATAAAACCCCTTTAACAGTCCCCTGCATCCTCTTGCCTCACGTTTTTGGTCCATGACACATGGTTTAAAACAGTTTACTACACCATGGCTAGCAGATCTAACCCTGCTATTTGCTTTAACTTTGTTTTGAGGTTTTTTTTTCCACTCTGTTTTGCCTTTAATTCTGTTTTTGTCCTAACTTTGATTTGGTTTTGTTGTAATTGGAATAACCTTGCTTTTGTTTTCCTCGCATTGATTATTTATATCTCTTTAGTTGGTTCTATTCTGTTGGGTGTTGTATTTATCCAGTGATTGTTTTCGTGGGCATTTCATGTTAATTCTTCTGTTTTTGTGGGGCTTATGCATTTCATTTTTGGCCACATAATACAGAAAAGCCAATCCTAAGTAAATGTTTCTTTCTGTCTTCTTTTCATTTCTCAGGAGCTGCGGGCCTGGAGACGGCAGGCAAGCTGTCCCTGTGTAGAAGCTTTCTTTTCACCAAAGTGAATTTCTTTGGAGTGTTGTGTGTGTGGTTTGGCACACGTATTTATTATTGCGGGTATTATTGAAGCCCTGCATCTATGATTCTCTATTGGTAAACCCCGGCTCTGTTTTACTTGTTTGTTTTTCTTTTTTTTAATAAATCTGTGTTCCACATTAGCTTGTTGCTGGTTGTCATTACCGATTCTTTTATGATTTCTATGTCGAATTAAAAATAGTTCTCATTTCAATAAAGATCTAACACATTTTTAATTGAAGTATCCACATCTCTTGGTCATTTTGAGATTGAACTTGTGTGTGTTCTTTGATCTTTCCCAGGTAGTTAACTCATTACCTGGCCATGTCATAGTCATTACCTTTGAAATTAGCAGAACAATTTTAAAGTTTGATTAGAAAATGACCTCTAAACACCACTCTTGCCAAGTTCACCATTTATCTCTACATAAAGTAGCTCTACAGAAGACAATAGTGTCATTATTCAGCTCAATTTAGTTTAGAGTACATTTAAATCAGTCTCAACGTTGCAAAGTTTATCAGTTATGAAACAAATTTGATTCAGCTATAAAGCAGCTCTACCGTACCAAAGTTCAATGTTGATCTATTTCGGTTCACCAACAGTGTTGATATTGCAAAGTTCAATTAAGAATGTTTATGTGTTCAGCAACCAAAGTCACCTGAAAGTAGGCTACATCACATAATAATTAATAATGTAATCTATGTCTGGGAACTATATGAGTGAGGACTCATTAAAAAGGTGTTTTACAATGGAAATAGGCTGATTTTACAACTAGTTAAACTGTAGAGTTTTACCGTTTTCAAATCCATTCCGACGATTTTCTGATATTTAGAAGAATATCAGTAACCAGACATTTTCTGGTCTCATTGACTTCCATAGTAGGAAAATATATATATATATACTATGGAAGTCTATGGAAGTCAATGAGACCAGAAACTGTCTGGTTACTGATATTCTTCTAAATATATATATAAAAAAAAACCATTTGCTGTCAAATGGTTGACCAAATGTGTCCAGTCGCAAAATGTGGCAATAACTCCCACTCGACTTCCATGCAAATGTAGCTTCAATAGCGACTAGTTATGTCTAGCTGATGGGTCTCTCCCTCTCTGGGTCTGGGTCTCTCTCTCTCTCTAGGTTTGGGTCTCTGGGTCTCTGTACATCCTACATGCACTCTAGTTGAACTACTATAAATTTTGAGTAGTTTCTTAGCTTGACAAGCTACAATTTCCAGACATATAGTATTGGGGAAGCTACATTGGCATTTTAGCTTGTTACTAAAAAAGTTACACTGTTTTGACAAGTTGAGCTACTGTCACACGCTAACATTGCTACCTTTAGCTAGTTTCTATAAAGCCATTGTGTTGGTCCCTGACATGTGGAGGAAAAATATCTATCTGTTAGAAACTAGAATGGCCACAAAGACTGTTAGGCAACAATTCAAGTCATGGGGAGTTCAAGTCATGGACCAAATTACTTATCTGCCTTGCAGTAAAGAGATTGTGAAGTATTGTCATGCATTTTGCCCGTACCTCAGATTGCTAGAGGCAGAGTGGGAACAAAAAAATGTCTCGGCAAAAGATTATCAGTCCTATTTCACTCCAAAGTCAGGCTCGATTCATATGTTTACCCCTTAGAAAATAGCAGCTACAATTGCAGGTCACGTGTGGATGCAGAAATTACCTGTGGGGGGACGGAAATCTCATTCTAAATGGCCCAGACAGGCGGAGGGGGTCAGCTCGCTTGATTTCCTAGCAGGGAAAAATCTTTCACTTCTTAAATATCACACAGCAAGAATCGTGCCATTGGGAATCACACCCTAAACATAGAATCACCCTGAGATGACTCAAAATAGTGCTGGTTTAGCAATAGCAAATAAAAGCGAAAATGGACAGATGTTTCACCTCTGGCACTATGTAGTGCCCGAGGTTCAAAATATAAGTAGCACAACCTCCGAAAAGTTATCATGCGGGTCACATTGACAGGAACCTCTAACACCAACATTCACAGGTTGGCATCACTCATAGCAGGGCCTTTTCTCTTTCCCGTATTCAACCCTCACCCCATCTCTGTCTCTCTCCAAACTCCAATCGACATTTTCATTTTGAAGCACACCAGGAGTCTCAGATGGTATCACTTCGTAGTGAGTGTTCCTGTGCCCTGTTTGCTTTGTTCCCACCAGCATTAGTGTTTTTATTCAGCGACAGACATGGCCCAGGGGAAGACGGTCACCTGCTGAACTTTTCTCTGAGATCAAGAGCAGTTTGATACTGGAGCTAAAAAGATCTGACAAACCAGACTAAAATGAACTCTGTACATCATAGGCATCAATGCAAGTCCTGTTCCCTTTGCAATTGACATAAATAAAGAATAACAACTTAATGATAAATAGTTAAACACAAAGTATCACACTATTATCGTCACGTGTGTCATGAGCTCCTTGCGGAATTTAGGTATTGTCCAGACAATGATATTTTTTTTTTGCATATTTGGTGAAAAAAAAAAAACGAAATTATCTAGAATGGCGAACAAACTGAGACTGTCAATAATGACTCAACCCAGGCTCATTAGCAAAACGTGAGGTTACACTTTATTTCGATTTTAGACATTCTACTAATAATAAGTAACTTTTCAACTACATGTCAAGTAACTCTCATTGGAGTATTAGTATATAATAGTAGACCGTCAGTAGACAGTTAGGTTATGGTTAGGTGTTAGGTTTTGGGTCTGGAGAATAAGTTTACTTGTAGTCGCCAAGTTACTTATAGTCAGTTGAATGTCTGTTGGGGGACCAACAAAATAAAGTGTTAGCAGATATTAAGCTGACAGTCTACTAATACTCTAATGACAGCTGGTTGACATGTAGTTGAAAAGTTACTTATAGTTAGTAGAATGTCTAAAGTGGACTATCGAAATAAAGTGTAAACAAACGTGATGACATTTCTGTGATATGATGTTACATTGCTTCTTGAAAACTTTCAAAGCGAAATGACCAATGAGTGGCGTTAAATACACATGGAATTTTATTCAAAATGTGAATCTGACTTTTTAAAGTGATAGTTCACTTTAAAATTAATTTTTGGTATGTTGGGTATGTCACAGCCAGCTTCAGTCTGCGCAAGCACCGGAAAGCGCCGGAAGTGATCTCTTGCGTGATTGCAAAAAAAAAAAAAAAAAAAAAAAAAAAAATCAACGTTTTCTGTTGATATATCGAAATCGTCTTCCATTGCGATTTCATGTCTAAATATGTTTAGATCTTCACAGTGAAAGGTAACACTTCCTAAAACTATGTGTAAATATTGAGTGACGTACACACGTGCGAGATCACTTCCTTGCGCGAAATGTTGAATGAAATGAAATGTCATGTCAGTAGTGATAAAGGGTTAATGCTCTATCTTCTTTGAAGTAATGTACTACTTCTGTTAACCATGCCCTAAACCTAACCAAAACTGTTAACAATAGTAAACGTGAGATTAAAATTAATTTGCTGAAAAAAAAACATGCCATTTTCCCATGCTTCCATAAGTTTCAAAACTCTTTTATCATGTTTTATGGGACTTTTTTTATGGGAGCGCAATGCTGTATCAGGTAAGCTACCGAGCAAGTTTACTACATCAGAAAAGCCATCTATATGGGGTAATACTTTATGTGATCTAAGCATTAAAATGTATTAGTTTGCAGTATGGTATGTAAAACGCTATGGTGTGAAATTAAATACAAGCTGTTGCCGTTTTACTGCCACAAGTGTTCAGTCCAGCTGGAAACTGGTGCGATGTGTGTTCATTTAATTTTATGTTAAATTAGCAGACATATCAGTGAGCTAATGACTCAATATATTTCTACCCAGTACTGACTTAGCCCCTATACCCTACGGGGAGCTTTCAAAAAGCGTAAAACTGTAGATCACTAATTTTGGAGTTTACCACCAGAAAAAAAAAATGTTTTATTAGAGAAGTCAAGGAAAACTTTGCAACAGGTAGGATTCAGGTTACAACAGTTGTAATTATCTTACCACTGATCTATGACTGGATTGCTCATGACATAAAAAGTGAAGCCACCGTGCCGCCATATTGGTATTCCCTCACATTCTATAGAAAAGGAAATCATCTGATTTTAATTCCGCGTTTTTATATCTTTCTCGCATATACATCTCCCTACATACATACATGCATGTATATGTATAGATTCAGCAGTGGTGTGTGAATTCAGTCACTTATTCAATATGGCGAGTTAAATTTAATGCATTTTTGTCATCATTGTAGTCTTTTAAAAAGGCATCTGAAATAATAAATTAAGCACAATGTAATGTTGTCCAAAATATAAATTCTTCGATTCTGAAATTACTTAAATGCTTCGAAAGCTCATTTTATATATGTGACCCTGGATCACAAAACCAGTCATAAGTCGCAGAGGTATATTTGTGGCAACAATAGAATTTAAGGGTCAATATTATCGATTTTTCCTTAATGCAAAAGTACAGATCATGTTCCATGAAGATTTTTAGTAGGTTTCCTACCGTAAATATATAAAACATTAATTTGTGTGAGTGGGTTGCACAATCGCTAACATAAATGGACAACTTTAAAGGTGATTTTCTCAATTTTTCGAATTTTTTTTGCACCCTCAGATTCCAGATTTTCGGCCAAATATTGTCCTATGCAACTATACTAACAAATCATACATCAATGGCAAACGTATTTATTCCGTTTTCAGATTATGTATACATCTCAGTTTCTGAAAATTGACCCATGTGACCTGTTCTGTGATCCAGGGTCACATTTCACTCACATGAGATGGACCAATAGCAAACCACAACAATTCAATGATCCAATGTTCCCGATGGACACATTCAAGACCTACATTTTTTCTTGTTCGAGAAGCTGTTTACTTCAGCGCCACAATAGGGAAGAAAAGACAATCAAAGCTTCCATTTCATGGCAACTCTAAGTAATTGGTATTTCAGACACAATATACTGAAAAAAACGAGCTATTCTGATCATTTTTCCTCCACCATGTATCTATATAGCAAACACAGACAAGCAGAGTGAAACCAACGGTGAAATGTCTCAGTTCTCTTATCAGTATTACTGGAAAGTTGCTCGACCGATCAGATTAGTGGAGCAGAATTAACTGATGCGGAACAAGTATAAAGTTGTTTAGCGATCAATAAATCAATAACAGTAGGTATTTAACAAGTCTAATTGGACAACAGTATTGCTTGGGTAGCCACACAGCTTTTATTGTTATACTACTTCAGAATTCCTTTTATCATTTTTCAGAACAGAAGCCGTATTCTACAAAGCGATCCTTCAAAAGACGGCCGGTGAAACACGAGCATGCTAATAGGAATATTTCAGCTCTCGACCAAGCTTGTTTGCCGTAGCTTGGTGTGGTTCAAACATCTGTTCAATAATTGCACACCCAGGGCTCCTCTTTCTGCTAAAGATGCACAACATTCAAGACTACATTTTATACATCAATTATGCTATCTGATGTTTACTTAACCAAGCCATTACCATGCTAACAGTTCAAGACAATACCTCAACGGCGTTATGAGAGCTGCAGATAATGTGAATACGAAGGCAGTCGAGCACTAACAAGCCCTGAATAACAAAAAAAAAATACCAGGAAGTGTTTCTCAGCAGCTTGTCAATGTTGCTGAGAGAAAGAGAGAGAGACAGCCAAGAGGAGGCTGTTTTCAGAAAAGGCAGTTTCTTATCTAGATATAATCGCACCGCCACTCATACCTGCTAGGCCGCTGATAACTGACAGCAGGAGAAGTGGTTTCCATGGTGACCCCATACTTGTTCTGGAGGGTCCCTTCAGTGAGATTGTTAGTAGGTCTGTTTCTTCATTAAAGCAGTGCCTATGAAAAACAAGAGGACAACAGAGAGGAACAAAGTGAATGTGTGAGTAAGAGTGAAATAAAGAGGTAAGTTAGTTTAACGGAAATTTCTGCTGTTCTATAAATCAGTCCTGAGGGTTCATCAAGTATCTGGTATCCGCTCTGGAGAAAACCCAGATGAAATACAGGAATAACAAACAGAACCCTCACTAAAATGCCATGGTATTAAAAGTACACTGTAAAGTTACATTTCACAAAAACAGATATCACAATATCACAGCAAAAATCAACAGAAATTAACAATAGCTTTTTTTTCTTTACTTTGTCTTAATTGAAAAAATCTAGTAATCTTTTCTATTAAAAACAAACAAACAAACAAAATAAAACTATGTCTTGTTTACTCATAAAACCCAAGTTAAGATTGATGATTGATGGCCAATTTTTAATAGACTTTTCACTCATTTCCTCCATGTCTGCTGTTATCATTATCTAGTTGCACTCGCTCAATTCAAGTCTTCTTGAATGTTGAATTGTCAACATCACATAAGCTGACTACATAAATTGATGTTGATTTTTCTAAAATACGTTTATTTGAGCTCACCATTATGGTGATTAGTGTTCCCTTTAGTCGGGCACTTAGAACTTCGTTTGTATTATTGTAATTATCTTTCTATTGATCCAGCAATGCAACAAGAAATCCCAGTCATTGGTTTCAAATGAAGGGAATTAGTAAATAAGTTTATTTTAAAAGGTGGCCGAACTTAAATAGCCTATTTTTCATGTTAAATAATGATCTTGTCAAATTGATTTGCTAACACAAACACAATGTGAAACTTTTAATTGGGTTGATATAATCCTCCTATACTTGTGACAATATCTTGAAAGTGACTATGCTTGAGTCACAGACTTCAACATTAAGCATGCAAACCATAACAATGGTAACAACAACGGTAGCTATCCTAAGCCAAGAATAAAAAGTCATTTATAAAGTACTCTCAACAGTTATTTATAGTTATTAGAACTCTCATGTAAGTGAAATATATTAACTAAGCATCATTCAGCACAACGTACTATAGGGGTGGAATGGATCGAGGTTATCCGTGATCCGTATGGACCAGCTGCACCATGGTTCGGCACGCATGTGATTCACGGATTTACCAACCTGATCTCACGAGAATTCATACGAATTTTACGAGGTGGCTTACGAATTAGTATGATTTTTGTTAAATCGTGCATATTTTACGAATTGGCCAATTCGTATGATTTCGTACGAATGACCTACCTCTGACCCCGCCTCGAAACCTACCCATTACGTGGGTTTGGACAAATCGTATGAATTCGTACGAGTGAGGTCGTATGAATTAGTACGAATTAGCCACTTTTTACTCACTCGTACAAATTCGTGCGAATTGGTCGTGAGATAGCGTTGGATTTACTGCTAAATTTAACCATCATAGAGTGAAAGTTTATAATTTGGACATGTTTTGTCTTGCCAATTTACACATTCAAACCATTTTAAAAGCGAAAATTGAAAATTGGGACCCGCATGCACAGAGAGAGGCACGTTTCAGACAGCGCTCGAACAATGAATTGAGTCCTCTTTCGCGTTTCCTTGACCTTGAAGACACATAAACAAAAAAATATGTCTTCATAGCCGTCTCGGAAAGCATTATCTTGGTTATTTCATAAGTAAACAGTTGAGATGGAAACCCAACACTATCTCATGCCCAATTCGTACGAATTCGACGAATGATTAAAAAGTGTCTAATTCGTACGACCTCACTCGTACCAATTTGTACGATTTGTCTAAACCCACGTGATGGTTAGGTTTAGGGGCGGGGTAAGGGGTAGGTCATTCGTACAAATTCATACGAATTGGCCAATTCGTAAAAATATGTATGATTTAGCAAAATCGTACTAATTCGTACGAGTGCGGTCGTATGAATTGTTACGAATTAGCCACTTTTTAATCATTTGTCGAATTCGTACGACTTGGTCCTGAGATCGGGTTGGGAAACCGGTTGATTGACAATTTTTTTTTTTTTTTTTTTGGGCTTTTTTTTTTTTGGTCCATGCAGCCGGTCTTAAAGTGACAGCCCACACCTAATATTCCTACTGTTGTCTGTGTCATTAATGTTAATTACAAAGATTAAACTATATTTTAATTTTCTACAGTGAACAAATAGTGTTATTTACATTTAGGCTTAATTATTAATTTATCTACCTGAATACTATAGTGCTGGACTTTTTAACTGTGTAATGTAGTATTCATCTCTGCTTTTAATTTGTGTATATGTTCTTTTTTTTTTACTGACTCTTCACTTGTTTTTGTTTTTTTTAATAATGTTTGAACTTTATCAGTTAGGCCAGTCGTTTTCTATGTAGTCTCGAGTAACTTCAGGTGAGCTTTGAGTAATAAATGAAAAGCAAAGTTAATTGTGATCATTAAATGTTGGTGGATGATCAAAAACACTATATATCAGCATCAAAAATCCATATAAGCTGACAAATATTTTAAGTGCCATAGAATCATTACTATATTATATCCAAATGCCATATCACTTCACTCTGACCCCAGCTCAGCAATGGAAGTACCACAGATCTTTTTTAATAAAGTGAAAACTAGAGATTTACACTCCTCCTCTTCAATAAACACTCACACTCTCTCACAAGCAGAGAGAGAGAGAGAGAGAGATGTGGCGCCGTACGAGTATGCATTAGTCTCCATGATCAAAGCACAGATGAGTATGTTGCTTTAGGCATGATAGAGCAGCCAGATGCTTGAAAACCAGACACACCGTCCTCCAACCACACTAAAACACACACACACACACACACACACACACACGTGCAGTCAGACATCTAAAGGTCGAGCAGCTGCCCATATCACAACAAACACACACACACACAAGCAGAAGGTTTATTTAATAACCTTTTTTGCATTAGAAAACAACAACAACAAATATTAATTTTTGAGACTGGATGCAATTAATGGAGTCCTGTGGAGAGCCTGAGGAAAGACAGGACCAGCTCTCGCAGTCTCTCTCTCTGTCCTCTATCCATCCATTACTAATAACACCTGGCTGCGCCTCAGCTCAGTGCACACGCACACACATACACGCGCAGACTGACCAAGACTGAGTAGCGTAAACCAACAATTCTCATTATTTGTATTCATGGCCGTGGCCTGCCGATCAAAAACAATATCAATGAGAACGTTCTGCAGGAGTGCCTGTAAAAAATTGTGTCCATATGCCCAACCTTTTGGAAGCCACCACATGGTGTGCTTTCGATTTTTCAGCTATGTCTCTACTTGAAACTGTTTTTCATTGTTATTTTTCCATTGACAAGGTCACATTTCACATCACATGAATAGTTCAGTTTAAAAAAGGAAGAAAAAAAGAAAGTAAAACTCTGTCATCATTTACTCACACACACGCCATTCCGATTCCAAGCATGTGAACAGTTTCATTGCGTGAACGCGGCAACAGATTTCATGATTCGATCCGATTCACAAACTCTTGATCAGTTCCTATTAGTTTGGATTTCATGTATAGTAGCCTAATGTACATGTTTCTTAAGTATAACAATCTCGGTCCCACTTTATTGTTAGGTGTCTTCAACTACTATGTTTTAAATGAATCCGAGCCGGACAGTAATGGAGTACATTTACTTGAGTACAGTATTCAAGAACAATGTTTGAGGGATCTGTACTTTACTTGAGTATCAAGTACTCAAGTAAAGTACAATTGCTACGACTGACAATTGCTATATCAGAGGTTGACGCCTCTGGAGCAACTAGGGGTTAAAAAACTTTTGCTGATAATTTACTCACCCCCATGTCATCCAAGAAATCCATGTCATTCTTTCTTCAGTCGAAAAGAAATTAAGAAAAAAGCAATCGTTTCGCTTGATAAGACCCTTATTCATCGTCTGAAATTGTTTAAACCCCTTTGAACAGTTTGCAGTTTGCACTGAAACTGTCTTTTGGACCTTGAACCGTTTGGTTCCCATTGAAGTCCATTATATGGAGAAAAATCCTGGAATGTTTTCATCAAAAACCTTAATTTCTTTACGACTAAAGAAAGAATGACATGGATATCTTGAATGATGATATCTTGGGGTGAGTAAATTATCAGCAAAAGTTTTTTTTTTAAAGTTAAAAGTCTTGCTCAGGGACACATTGGTGTCTCACGGTGGATTCGAACCCGGATCTCTCACACCAAAGGCATGTGTCTGATCCACTGTGCCATCACCACCCTGCTTCTCTTTATTCAGCTACATTTCTATCCATAAACATGAGTACCCATTACTTATTCTAAAAAAAATGTAAAAAAAAAAGGAAAAAAAGAAAAATCTCTGCATCCATCAATTTGTTGTTTCCCTCTCAAACGTGATTAGATTGTGCAGTCGCCACTGATTGGGACAGCCTATCAGCAATCACCTTCAGCTTTAAGACAAAGTCAACTCCATGGTCAGATTTAGATAAGAGACAAAACCATGGAAACAATGGATGAAGAACAACCCGTGGCCCCTTCAGTACTTTTACTTAAGTAGACATCTGACTGTAGTTCTTTTACTTGTGTGAAATTTATCCAGGGCAATCTGTACCCTTACTCAAGTAAAGAAGCTGTGTACTCTGTCCGCCTCTGAAATTAATCATTTGATTAACATCTTAAAAAAAAAAAAAAAAAAAAAAGACTGGGACTGTCGTGATAAAAAACAAAAACAAACAAACAAACAGACAAAAAAAAAACAGTAAATTTTGTATTTTAGTGATTTATTATCATTTAAAATAAGTCTCTGATGTCCCCAGAGTGTGTATGTGAAGTATTAGCTCAACATACCCAACAGATCATTTTTTACAGCATGTTTAAGCTGATAAAAAAAATAATAATAATAAAATAAAAAAAACGCTGTTTTAGTGTGTATCCCTTTAAATGAGCTGCTGCTGCCGGCACAGAGGGCGGAGCCTCACAAGCTCGCGCTCAGTGTCATCTCAAGGAATGATAACAAAACAGAAACTCTCAGTAGCAGTGCTCAGTAGTCGGACAAAAATGCCAACAGAGTCAGAGAATATATGCTGTATGGAGATAGAATGGGTATAATCTAATTTAATTAAAAAGTGAATTTTGTATAATAGGTACCCTTTAATCCTTTGAGTGGTACGGTCTCATATAATGGGATTCTTATTTTTGTGATTTTTGTGCCTCTGAGAGTACGGTCCCACATATGGGATTTCGAATGAAGAGTGACGTGACATAACTGCCACATTCAGACTGTGCTTTCCCACGTTGGTTGGCGCTGATCCAGAGACAGATGTCATATATCACAACTACTTGCAGTGTTTTCAAACACGTTTAATTTAAGTTTGACATTTAAACACACATAAGCACTAGTAAAACAATACATTTGGAGCTGGTAAAATACACCCTGATGTCTATGGAAGTAGCAATAACAATCTATTCAAATATAATTTGTTAAAGTTTACTCTATTCTTCTCCCAGTTCACCAAACACTTTACATGTTTTCCAGGAGAAACTGATGAATTTCCGCACTGTAAATCCGACTCTCTTGGCGTGTCCAAAGGTTAAATAGCGTTATTTGATTCAAACTTTCCAGTAAATCAATTCCAGTTCACAAAACTGTTCTGAATGATTAATTCATAAATCTGGTTCTGTCATCGAGTCACACAACACAGATTTGGTACAACATGAGTGTCAGGAAATGATGACTTAATATTGAATCATGCAATTAGTCATTTTCTGTTGATTTAAATAAAACTAAACAAAATTACAGCTTACTATACTGTTAGTGTCATTAGATCATGAACCAGGGCTGAGTTTTCTAAAAGCATTGCAAACACAACTAGAACCGTTACTACCAATGGGCACTATGATAAACTTAACTCACGAAGTCACCTGTGCAACGATCAAAATTCATAGATGCCACCTACGTTACAAACAAATAGAACACCACCATATTTATGACCAATCTAGCCCGGTATGGAGAGACAGATCGAGACTACCTTTGACTAGGTAGTGAGTTGTTAGCTAGCTAAGTGGCTAACAGCAGGTAGCTTGCCAGCTGTTAGCCACGGCTCACGGCTAGCTGTCATTAATCTGGATTAGGCCTGTCGCGATAGTCATTAAATCAATTAATCGCACCATAAAAAAGCTTGACAATTTTTTCCGACCACAATAATTTTCATATGCATGCTTGTTTGTTTTTCTCTATTTTCCAAAAAAACTGAATGGCAACTCTGTTTAAGACATAACCAACATATTTTACGTGAATACTCTCCAAAACAGACATTTAAACATAATATTTTGTGTATTTGTCAATATTGTGTGTATTTGTCTTTCTCTCTGATGATTTCTGGAATTTACTTGCACACTGTAATATATATATATATATATATATATATATATATATATATATTGTTGGTTTAACTTAAAGAAGTAGGTAACCTGGTTGCCTTAAAATTTTAAGTTGATTGAACTGGAAAAAGTGAGTTAATACAATGAAGGAGATTGATTTAATCATCAGAAGCTCAAAATAATAAGTTATCTCAACTAAATAAATTATTTAAGTTGTTTTTCGCTACGCCCATCAGTTTTTAACCTCCCGTCAACGTAAAGATTTCATCTTATTTTCAATGATTTGAGTATGGGTCTGATAGAGAAGTCAGATTTGGTGGATTGTTGGGCCGATTATTGGCCAACAGCAACAACTAGTTTTGGCAAGGTGATATGCAGGAATAGATTTGAGATGATTTTGTCTTTTCTTCACTTCAACAATAACGAGAAGTGTGTTGACAGCGGTCAGCCAGGATATGACATTCATCAAATTGGTCAACCCCCAGTTTTCAGCAATGTCCACTCCCTCTAAGCAGCTGCCATTGGATGAAATGACCATTGCATTCAAAGGGAAATCAACACTAAAAATGTACAACCCAGACAAACCAGACAAATGGCTATAAAGTATTTGTTCTGGGTGAAGCCAAGTCAGGCTATGTGCTACAGTGGTCCATGTGGGCCTAATGCAAGCGATTTCAGTGCTACACACCTTATTGTCCGTGAGCTGATGCCCCAGTATACAGGGAAAGGGCATGAGGTGTACATGGACAGCTATTACACCTTGCCAGCCATAGCAGATGAGCTGGCAAGCAATGATTCGGGTTTGGGACTGTCAGCAGTTAGAGGAGGGCCTCACCAGTGAACAGTTCCCGTTGAGCAAGGGAGATGACCCAGTCATCATGAGGAAAGGAAAAATGCAAGCTTGTGTGTGGCATGATAGAAAGCGCCTCACAATGCTCTCTACACTTCATTCCAACACATGTTTCAGAAGGCGCATCAGGACCAAACACACTGATAGTGGCTATAGGAAGATAAATAGACCTCTTTGTGTTGATGACTACAATTTGTTCATGGGGGGTGTCGACACAGCAGACCAAAGAATGAAGACCTACCTCTTTCCCCATAGGTCAAGGAAATGGTACAACAGGATTTTCAATGCCATTCTCAGTGTAAGCATAGTGAATGCCAACAACATTTACTGCCGCTGCTCTGCTGCTCCTCGCAAGCCCCTGAAAGTCTTTGTGCTGGATGTCATCACTGCTTTACAGGAAGACTTCCTCAGTAAAGAGAGCAACAAAGGCCGAAAGTCGTCCTCACTGGGAGACTTGCCACAAAGACTCACTGAGCGCCACTTTATCTGCCAGGCTGATGGTTACCCAGATTGTGTAGTTTGTTGTGATCGCACCCGCCCTAAATGCTGCCGTCAGACAAAATACATGTGCAGGCAGTGTGTGGTGGGTCTTTGTGTTGTGCCTTGCAACGAGAGGTACCACACCATTAAACAAAGATATATCACCAAGATGGATAGGGAGTCATTATCTCAACAGCAAAAGGCCTGCAACATATATATATATATATATATATATATATATATATATATATGAAATACACTGTTTTAGATTTACTATTTTTTCCTTGACTTGCCACCATATGACATCATAATATGCAAATTAGATGGGAAAATGTAATTCCTACATAAACTTTGGGTCATTCTTATGTCTCTAATTTACAGAAAGTCTCTACTTTTTAGATATAGGCTTTTGAAATTAAGATATCAAAATCGAATGTTTTAGGAAAAATCCTCTGGTCCCTAAAGGGTTAACTAACACTTTTTTTTCTGCAATACCCTTGGGTTTAAGGGAAACATAAGGGCAAACATAAGGAAAATTTACACTTAAGGTTCTTTACGCAACTGGGCACAGGCCTTTGGAATCGCAATCATGAGTATCTATGGCAACAATATAAATACCAGAAAGAATCAGCAGTCATCAGATGGTACAGTGATAACGTGGTACAAGTCAGATTACGAGTTCAAATTACGAATTTACAAGTTGTAATTATAAGTCATATAAGGATATGAATGCTTTTTACAAGTCAGAATCTCATAATTACAGTTATTTCAAAATAGCATGAATGCACATTGTGTCAATGTCCTAAAAAACTTTTCAAAACAGTTAGTCAGACCCAAACTCACGAAATTGGTTGAATCAAAGTTGCTGTATAAGTCAAACAAAGGACTGCATTATAAGAAAAAATGCATACAATAGGCCTTAGTCACGGAAAAATTGAAGACCGGAAGTATGTCTTTTAGTAGGGATACGGCTCTTTCGGTTAGCTTTTTACAATGATGGAGTCCGATAGATACAGTTGGACCAAATCTCTCCCCAACCAGCCTGAAGTCCCATATGACGATGTGGTTCGGATGGTAAATGAAAACTCTCAAGTGGGAAAGCGTGAAAGCTGAGGTAAGTCCTGATGCAGAGCAACTCGGTACAGTACAACAACAGCCGCAGGTAGCTCTATGCATTCACCAGTAAGGTAAACGTTTCTATGGTAACAGCGAGTTGGACCAATCAGCAGACGTTGCTACTACGCTTAGGATTGTGGGTAGTGTAGTTTTTTTTTTTTTTTCCCCACAAGATCGTGGATAAAACATGTTTTTCTTTAAACAAGGTTGATTTCATACAAAAATTATAGCTTCAACGGGAGCAAAAACCTTAGTTTCACAACCTCACAGCTTGTGGTCAGTCTACCTCGGATGGTTTAGACATTAGGGTTAATAATCTAAATCCTTACCGAGAAATACTGTTGACCGGAAGTTCTGTATCCCTACTCCGCGTATACACACAATTAGTGTTTAACTTCCAGCCAAGATATAAATCTAGCAAATATAAATTGTGAAATATACCATTAACATGATGGTAATTTTATATAAACGTATGATATACGATTCTGATTTAGAAGTCAGTCCAGGTCACCATCCACTTTCATTGTAAAAATAAAAACATCTCCCTTTGTGTTCCACTGAAGAAAATCATGTAAGTTTTGAATGACACGAGCATGAATAGATGATGACAGAATTTTCATTGCAGCTCATTTATTATTTTAATAATTAAAATGTGCTTCCGTTTGATAAGCAGCAGCAGCGCTGTATAGAGCATTATAAACTAAACCAATACCAGAAGCTAAAACCCATATACCATAAACCCAAGTTTTATAGCACTGCAAGCTTGACAAAATTCTTCCATTCAGTAGTTTATTGGAGTGACTCCTTTAGTAGAAAGGATGCTGTGTGTGTGTGTGTTAAACTCCAGTGGGAGTGGTACTCTTGCGTATATTTAGTAATGTAGGCTTGCGTCAAGCCTGTCTAAAGTTCATTGCACTTGGCTGCTCCACATCAGGCTGTGAACAGTGAGCTCTCTCAAAGACAATGCTGTGTCTTTCTCTCCCTCCTACTAACAAGTAAAAATGGAAGGAACAGAACTCCAATTTCAGCTCAGGTCAGTCATAATGCTGAGGGGGAAAATCCCACGTTTACAGAAAGGAAGGCGTCCTGTCGATGGCAATTATGTCAGCTTGTATTTCCCTCTTTTAATAAAGGTGTAACAGTTCACCATCCATCCATCCATCCATCCATCCATCCATCCATCCATCCATCCATCCATCCATCCATCCATCCATCCACCCAAATACCCATCCATCCATCCATCCATCCATCCATCCATCGAACCATCCATCCATCCATCCATCCATCCATCCACCCATACCCATCCATCCGTCCATCCATCCATCCATCCATCCATCCATCCATCCATCCATCCATCCATCCATCCATCCATCCATCCATCCATCCATCCATCCAACAATTCCAGAATAGGACCAATTTATTCAAACCAATATTTGAATAAATTTACAGCAATCAACACATGCAGTAAATCCATGATAATAAATGACACATTTAGTCTTTATTTCGTGTGAAATAATGCTATTATGTCTGTTTGCATGATAACTGTGTTGCCTCGTTTGACGTTTTTCAAAGTTAATTTGTTAACACATTACTTATAGCCTTTGTATATAATGCATTATTTAAGTATTTTAATGCATATGCATTTGTAATGCACCTAATAATGCACATGGTCTCATGAATAATTGTAACTATTCACTGAACACACATTTAGATGCATTTAGAGACAAACAACCAATTTCAGATGAATTCTGCAAATATTGCAATGCATTTTAAGTTTAATTACAAATATTTATGAATAACTTACATTATGAATATATGTATAATACATTATATAAAGTCTTTAAGTGTTACAGCTTATTTTATGTATTGATTTCCAAGCTAAATAGTTTATAAGTTGCATGGATATTATAATGTAAGGACTGACCCAACACATTTTCATGTGCAACATAACAAAATACATATTTTTTATATGGTTTTCAACCCAAAACATTCCAATACAGTCTATGTCACGATAATTGACTCTTAAAATGACTTGTAAACAAATTATTTTAACACTGAAAAACCAATCAAATCCAAACAAGAGAGTACCAAGCTTGTTAAAACACCAAGTGACTCTGACTATGAGACGCACTAGTATTCAGATCACACGCTAGATGTCTTTGACGGCGTAATTCCACTGATGTTGAAATAGCAGTGGCGAGAGGGATGAAATGAAGAGAGCTGCACTACCTCGCTTTGAAGTGAACGTTGACAATAATAATGTAAGGCCACCGTCTCTGATGTAGTGCATGCTCTCTTACAGTGCATTTCCGTCCTAATACCATAGAGATAAAACGGTGTCCACCTCTTGATAATTGTTTAAAAGCCAGCACTGTTATCTTTATGAGAGCAGAGACAAAAGAAAGTGGAGATAATGAAAAAAAGAAAAAAAAAACGCTCGTTTGTCACGAGGAGGATCAGATGGCTCTCTTTAAATTCCTCATTAATTAAAAGAGGAATATGAAGTGTAATGTCACCCAGGGGACGGGGATTAGAGCGGCTTTGGGCCATGATGAATCCGCCACAGTGACCTCAGCAGGACAGAGAGGCTGCTGGAGACTAAACGGCCTCTGTAGAGAAACAATACTGTTATGAGTTTAATCGTGGAGGTATCTTGGTAAACTCTGACTTGCGCAGACCTTCAGACTGACACCAGATCTCCATAGAAGCTTTCATTGGCTAGGGACCACCTAAGAGACCGTCTGATGTAAAACAACCAATCACAGTCGTTTTTAGGGGTGTGAAAATGTAAAGTCGATGTCTCTAATAGAACGGCATGCAAAAGAAATGCATTTTAAAGAGTGAACTTTATGTACTTCACATGCTTTTGAAAATACAGCATGATAAGTGCACGTTGTCACAGCTGTAAACATGACGGCTTTGTTTTTTTCCATGAGGGGGTTTGGCGTCACGGCGGTTTTGTTTGTTTCGGGTAAAGAATGCGACACGCATGTCTCCCGAAAATACTTCTAATCACCCAATAATTAAGATAAGGGCTTCTTTTAATTATTATAATCCAAATGTCGGAGCTTGACGAGGGACTTCACTAAGATTGACTTGTGCCTGCTAATTTGCATAAGTCTGCTTTGATTTGATTTAATCTTTAAAATGAAATGAAACAAGTATTTACAACTGCTTATCTAAGTCAAGTTTTAAAATGCAGATGAACGTAACAATAAAAGATGTATATAACTAAACTGATCAATAACTTTTGAATGCGATTTGCGATAAGGATACCAGTTTATGAAATACAAGCTGTGACAGATCCTTTCTTTCATATTGAGATCTTCATTAAAATGTGACAGATTATTGGAAAAAAAAGTAGGGGGAAGACTTGGTACTATGCATGGATTGTTGATTGGATGTTGAGATGTGGGCGTGGCACTCAAAAGTGGAGGCAGAGCTTTAAGCGGATGTTTACACGGAAGCGATTCTGAAAGGAAAACGCAAAAGTGGCGTTGTGTTTTTTATTCTGTGTTTAGACAAGCGTTTTGTGTGGGAAATCCGCGTGCATATGGTGACGCAAAAGTGTGTGAAATTCAATGTAGTATGCACTCCAGGTGGCTAGGTGGCGATGTGAAGCACTGCCACACAACAACACCAAGTCCGCGCGCCTGCGTACAACCTTCACAGTCAAGTAGACTTTTGTGTTTTTACCGTTTACAGGGGAACGCGGCGGTGGAGCGCTTTTAAGATTTCCACTCTGGAGGGTGGTTTCACTTTTTTGCGTTTTTTATGCCCCAAAAACGCTGTCGCCGTGTAAATGAAAGGCACATCCGATAAAATATTTTTACGTTTTCACTCGCGAGCGTTCTCGTGTAAACGAGGCCTAAATGATTGGGGAAGTCCTGCATACGTTGCTAGAGAGAAGTCTTTTTTTTACAAACGTAGAGGTACGTTTTTTAACAAACGTATGCACAAATTAATTGTTTAAAATAAGATAAAAATATAAAATTTCCATTTCATGGCAAGTTTAAAATGCCAAAAAAGTGTACTTGAATACTGTGTGCCTGTATATATGCCCAGTTAACTCTTCTCCATTACTGATATTCAATACAATTTGTTTACCACCTGCTTTCTGGTAATCTAAAAGATTATTTGTGCCAAGAATTTCTTCAGTGCCTTCTACATCTTCCTAATCTCAGCTTCCGATGTCGTTCAGTAATGACTAATGCTGATCTACTGTTCTACATTTTCCGAGAAGCTTTTGCGTGAGGTCTGTAGGAGGAGAAGAAATCGAAAGTCGAGGGAGGATGGTGAGAAAAGTAATTGCAATGGTATGTGTGTCATATAATCTTAAATGGGCAGCACTATCTCGTTTTGGCAAAGAAATGATCCGTACGGGAAGTCATGAGTGGAAAGAGGTAACTAGAAACAAGCAGTGGCTTATTTGTGTTCAAATAACTGCTAGTGTGAAGCTCTGGGAAAAGAATAAGTTATCTTTAAATAGAAAAAAAGAAAGCTGAACCTGATTCACTGTAGTTACATCAAGAGCTGGCACTGCCAGAAGGGAATTATTACTGTTCGTTCCTAATTCAGGATGCAGAGCCAGGAAGAGACAGGGCCATATGTTCCAATCATCCGTATTAAAAAAAAAAAAAAAGTAAGAAAGGAAAAAAAAAAAAAGAAATTCACCTAACTGTGTTGATTTTTTTTTTTTTTTTTTTTTTTTTTTTTCAGGATATACTCACAAAGTGGTTTTCACTCCTGGTTCTTAGGATCCACAGAAATGCATATTTTGTATGCCACTCTTATCTGACACACTCAGTTCAGTTTATGCAGCTCTTTTTATATCAAACTGATGATCTGAATCAAGTGTTTCCAGACAGAATGTGCAGTGCTGTGGGCTCCCAGGACCAGGAGTGAAAAAAAAGAAAGAAAGAAACTGCCCCAGTGCTGATACATATGGATAGAGAAGGCTGCTTCATTGAGTATATAGGCTGCCTTGTTCTCTGACACTTTCACAACATCACATTCACACAACACGTGTTCCATTGTTCACAAACAGCAAGAGTAGAGAATTATGAGAAGAATGTGTTTAAATATTTGTTTAACTGGACCAGTGGTTCTTAACTACTTTTGCGCCAAAACTCTGTATATAGGACTTTTGGTTGTACAAAAATATAATAAGCAAAATTATTTATCATGCGTAAATTAAATAAAAAACATAATTGGAATTAAATTATGACATGCCAAATATGACAAAAAAAAAATTACTATGTACCGCCAGAATGACTTTAATGTTTAATGTTTCCCAAAGATTCTTAGGCTCACAAAGGATGCATTTATTTGATCAAATAAACAGTGAAATGGTAATGTTGTGACATGTTGATTCAAGAACGCTTTTTCAATTTTAATTTAAAAAATGTTATGTGATGTCACAGCTTATTTTTCAGCATGATTACTCCAGTCTTCAGTCACATGATCATCAGAAATCATTCTAATATGCTGATTTGCTTCTCAAGAAATAAATTGTATTATTATAAATGTTGCATAGGTGTGCTGCTTAATTTTATTTATTTATTTATTTGTTTGTTTCTTTGTTTGTTTGTTTGTTTGTTTGTGGAAACCGTGGTACTTTTTTCCAGAAGTATTTAAAAAAAAGAAAGTTCAATAGAACAGCATATATTTGAAATAACATTTTTTGTAACATTATGAATGTCTTTCCTATCACTTATTTATCATTTATTGCATCCTTACTACATAAATGTATAATTTCTTAAAAAAAACAAAATCATACTTTTGAACTATAGTGTAGGTCAAACAGTGTGAATTATTCATATAAGCTGAATAGGAAAACATTTTTCTTTGCATAAATAACAGCAGATGTGTGATTTATCAGCTTAACATATGCAACAAACACTGGGCTAAATATAAAGCTTTTAGCAAGTGCGAGATACATTTGAGAGTCTTATACACAGCTTTTGATGTCAGCAACAAAAGACAAGGTTTTCTCCTCACCTTGCAAATAAAAGCCTTTTCATTATGATATCCTAACAATGTATGAGTTACATTTTCTATTGTTGCATTTGGAGTGGTTTTTGTCCTGCTGTGCACATCCCACCAGTTGAGAACCAGTGGTCTAGAAAGCTGTTGTTTCGGTTGGACAGTTAAAGGTCTCTCCAAGAACTGGCATCCCAAAGAGCTCAAGTCAACTAGAGTCCAATAAATAATCCATATACTGTAAAAACACAAGCCAAACAACAACCACTTCCTGTCTTCTCAATATTTGTCTTTGTGCCCGTTCGACCGGTGTTTGGAAATCCCCCGTGACGGCAGACGAGTTCGGTGGCTTGATGACGGGAACCCGCTGATAGTCAATCAGGAACAGACGAGCCCTGATTATAATCACAGGCTACATGCTCGCTTAATATAGCGCTTCACACCTCTTCAGCTCATTAACATTTACGTCAGTGATATTCGAGAGGATTCTGGAATGAGTGCAGACGAGAGAATTGATGCTTTAATTGGACGCGTTCTGAGCCCTGTGTGGTCGCTTATAATTATTAATGCTGGATTACAGACACTGAGCCGTAGTTCCCAGATTAGCAAGAATAGACAAGTTCAGGCAGGAGGTGTCATACATGTGAACTTGTGAACGTAAAACACTGGCATAATTATATTTACACGATATATTTATATTTTTTATAGCATCTTCATGAATACACAACCTGGACATAAACATTGTGCCTAAGCATAATTTTATCTGTTTTGTTTTTATAAAACAAAATTATAAACGCAACACTTTTGTTTTTGCCCCCATTTTTCATGAGCTGAACTCAAAGGTCTTATAACTTTTCTATGTACACACAATACCTATTTCTCTAAAATAGTGTTCATAAATCTGTCTAAATCAGTGTAAGTGAGCACTTCTCCTTTGCCAAGATAATCCATCCACCTCACAGGTGTGGCATATCAAGATGCTGATTAGACAGCATGATTATTGCACAGGTGTGCCCTAGGCTGGCAACAATAAAAGGCCAGTCTAAAATTTTACTGTATTTCGGGGTCCCTGAAAAAAAAAGAAAAGAAAAAAAAAGAAAAAAAGTGGCCTGTGGAATGTTTGTCCACTCCTCTTCAATGTCTGTGCAAGGTTGCTGGATATTGGCAGACACAAATGATACCTGATAATGATAATGGCATGTTCACACTAAGCAAGATAACTATAAAGATAACTATATATGCGTCCACACCAACGACCGATAACAGTCTTTTTGTTCTAAGCACGAACGCGCGCGCTCGCGCTGCGGTTTCAAAGTAGCGAATATTGGATGACTGCTGCTGCTGCTTTACGTTACAAACAAATATCAAAAGAAAAACAGGCGCTTTTGGGTACACGATATCCTTAAAAGACGAGAGGAGTTGGGAGCGCATCTAAACAGTGAATCTAACATGTCTATTGTAATATCTAACAGTGAATTTAGCTGACAAAGTCAATGATGGGGAAAAAAAAACATCGCCTACTCAACACCTTTATGTATACAAAGCCTTTTTCACTGCAACTTCAACGATGTTGTCAACTAGCACTGGATAGCCTACCTGAGGTAATTTTGTAACACTATGCTAAACTGCATAATATCTCATTGTGAATACTTCTCACCTTTTATTCCCAGCATACGACCGATTGCTTTCCAAATATCCATCTTTTTTAATGTATCCTTGAAAAGGGGGACTTGTCAACTTGTCAAACAGCAATATTACAGCAATATACTTGTCAAACAAGCAAGTTAGCGCATTTAAAATGGCAGATGACATTCCAAATAAATTAAATTTATTTACATTCTTTAAATTAGAATGGATTCTGATTTGTTGTCAGTGTTTTATCGTTGGACAGCTGGGAAAAAAATCGTTCTGAAAGTCATCCCAACGATATCGTTCCTCATATCTTTATCGTTATAGCTGTGGTGTGAACTCTGTTATTATTTGATATGGAGAACAATTTTTAGAATTATATCTTTATAGTTATCGTGCTTGGTGTGAACGGGCCTTAAGGCACACCTGCGCATTAATAATACTGTCTAATCAGCATATTGATAAGCCACACTTGTGAGGTGGATGGATTATCTCGGCAAAGGAGAAGTGCTCACTAACACCGAGTTAGTGAACAATATTTCAGAGAAATAGGACTTTGTGTGTACATAAAAAAGTCTTAGATCTTTGAGTTCAGCTTTGAAAAATTGGGGCAAAAACAAAATGGTTTGCATTTATAATTTTGTTGAGTGAATCTCTAAACAATATACATATAAAATATAAAACCTGTGCTATTTTCACTTGGAATTGAATGAGTTTAAATGTGTTAAACGGAGCTAAAAGTACTAGAGTTTGGTTGGTGATTACATAATTAAATTATACCAAAGTATATAATAGGCAAAACATTTAATAAATCAGCTCACATAGGGTTGGGAATGTGTAGAATGGTTAATTTAGTGTGTTGTACAATGTGCAGAGAATGGAAAGCATTCCAGGATCCTTTTCTTTTAATATTCATGTATTTTTAGATTTTTGGTGAGCAGTGATTTACACGTTTTTCATAACATATTTCATAAAAAAAAATAAACCATATTGAGAAATTCGAAATTGTCTTCAGCCAAACTGAAGTCCTAAGGGTTTAACTGAGCAATTCTGTGTGAAATGAGAAAATTTTAATATTGTACACAGGCAGATTCTGTTTGAAGCCAAAACATTGTCTGTTTTGCTCTTTCAAATTTATATATAAAATTTAAATATATATATATATATATATATATATATATATAGGGACAGTTCTGAAAAAAAAATAGATGACATTTCCATAAAAACACAAGTAAAAAAATACAATAAGAAAATGTTTGAGAATAATTGTTTCAAAAAAAAATGTGTGTGTGTTACTTTTGTGTGTGTAACGTTGTTGCAGACCATTTGGTGACGGTGGTCCATTTATTAATATTCGACATCTTGGGAGTGAGATGACAGGGCCTGTATGAAAAAGAGCTATTGAATCAGTATGAGAAAAGACCAGAACTTATATCACTGACACAACTGATATTCCACTTATCTAATCTTTAGCAAAGAATCCACAAAAACCTTACACATCCCAAACCATTGTCAATAACCAATTGCCAATTCAGCATAGTATTCAGAATGAGCATATTAGGCCACATTCATTCATTTCATTTGAGTCAGTCTGCAGTGTTCACGGCGGAAGGGCTTTTACTGTTGTTATAATAGCTCTTGAGTAGTACCGACAAATCTTCGATCTCCCGCCCGGTTAAAGCTCCCTCCAGCGAGCACGGCCCACTCTGTGTTATCTGAGCTGCCAATATTGATATTTTTCTAATAGTTAAGGTAAGCTCTCCACTCAGGACTGAATGGGGATTTGAATGACGCATATTGATGCTTGGTAATGGAAGGGCCTACAGGCTGCCACCTTAATTTGGGAGATACAGGATGATGTTATGCTATCAAACAATAGAGCGAATTCAATGAGAACCTGTTCATTACAGGAATGAAGGGAAGTGCACAGTGATTAGAAAACAACAGAACATACAATTCCTTTTGATTGTGGAAGGGAAGACTGATGTACAGCTTCTAAAAGGTTGTTGGGTGGAAACTCGGGAAACAGGATTAGACCAATTTAGATTGTATCTTAATTAAAACATTACACCAAATTAATTCCCTGCTGTTGCTTTTAACAGTTTTCGATTATTTCGAACTGCTCGTTTTTCTATTGCCTTATTTGATTATAATTGAAAGTATTCGTTTTTTTTTTTTTTTTTAACATGGCAACACACAAACCATATTTTGGCGGGAAGATGATTTTGGCTACATCAATAAGTCATGGTACGTCTAAGTATGTTGGCTGAATTATGGAAACATCCAGTCTTTAGTTTATGCAGTGTTTCATAATATGATGCTGTTTTAGCATTGATGTCTATGGAAGCTTGTTTCTGCCCAAAAAATGTGAAAAAAAAAAAAAAAGTGGAAAAAAAATTGCAATTTTATTTCTTGCAACTGTGACCTTATTTCTCAAAATTACAATTTGATATCTCACAATTGCAACTTTGTCTCGTCATTGCAACTTCATAGCTCAAAATATGACTTTAAAACTTACAATATGTTTAAAATTTTCATTTTAAACTTTATTTCACAATTTCTTATATATATATATATATATATATATATATATGAAGAGTTCAGATGCAAAAGCCTCTAAGTGCCATTTGAAATTTTCTTCTAAAATGACCATTTTTATCAAGCTTGTATATTTAAGTTCAGTAATTTCACTTAAATGGCAATGAAGATTACCTATTAATTGTCATTTCAGTGAAATTACTGAACTTAAATATACAAGCTTGATAAAAATGGTCATTTTAGAAGAAAATTTCAAATGGCATTTAGAGGTTTTTGCATCTGAACTCTTTATATATATATATATATATATATATATATATATATATATATATACTGTATATATATATTACTCTGGTAAATAAACAGGTTTCCATAAATAGCAAATGATAAATCATTTAATATTTCTTTGGGTCCATCTGTGTTAATTTCCTATAATTTGACAGTTGTATAGTTTTTATGAATGATTTGGATTCGTTTTTGTTTTTATATTGTAAGTTTTCATTTTAATTTGAAAGTTTTAGTAATTTGTGTGTTTGTCAATTGTTCTTTATTCTTAGCTTGTCAATATGTTTTTATTCTTAGCTTCAGCTATTTTAGTACATGAGGTTAATCTGAAATTAAAGTGAGAAATGTTGAAATGTAGCTGAAAAAAAATCAGTTAATGTGTATTTTAATGCATTTAAATGCATGTTTAATGCATATATTCCTTTGGTTAACTACACTGTAAAAAAATATTGTTGGTTTAAAAAAAATAAGTAACCTAGTTGCCTTAAAATTTTAATTTGATTGAACTGAAAAAAAGTAAGTTAATACAATGAAGGAGATTGATTTATTCATCAGAAACTCAAAATAATCTGTTATCTGAACTTAATAAATTATTTAAGTTGATTTGACAAAATAAAAAATGTTGTGATAACAAATCTTGAAAATATTTTTTTACAGTGTATAATAATCCTTATGTCCATCAAGTTCCAAATAAAAATCAGAAAATAACCCAGCAAATCATTTTAAATATGCATGTATTTATTTTATATACCTTTTTTTGAGTTGAATTTCCAGTCCCAAATAATTGTGATATATACATTACAAGTAACTAAAATGAAATTACTCCAAATGACCCACCAATAACGACAACACAACATTGACAGGTGACACACAAATCAATGTGAAAAGAGACCAAATTAAGAACAGAAGTAAAGGACACAATCATATGTTGTTGTCGTTGTTGTTTCACACTTTATGACCCTGCTCCACACTGTCAGCTGCTGAAAGACACATCACGCATTAACAGGAGCTGGTACCACATGGAACATGTCCTGTGCCACCGGAACGTGGTGGTCGTGTAACTTATCATCTTGACTTATATGGAGCACGGGTGTGGCTGCCCAGTCCCAGCTCATTATCACCATTAACAACAAGCTGTCATCCCGCGTCCTGGGAGGCTGCTGACACAGTTTGCGTTTAGGAACTCTTTGTCGTATGCATTATGCATTTGCTCACGAGCCCCAAGGTGTGTGGCATATCACACTGTCTCTTGATTAAGGACACTGGCTGCCATTTGTCATCTTCTTGAAACAGCTTTATAATAAAGAAGCTGCTTATGTACATATAACTAGTACCAATACGATTTTGGAGCAGACCTCCATTTTCGAATCACAGATTCACTTTAAGATTCATCATTGCCAATATTTACTAAGCTTTAAATGTCCAGCACTAATCTGTAAATGATTCGCTGTAGACCACCAGATTTACACTTTCTAAGGGTGCATTCATGTTGGAAAGATCATATTTTCGAGTTGAACGTCGCTAGCCGGGCAAAATAGCGGGGGCAATTTAATTATTTAGATTATAAGGCTGTCATGTCTTACTTCAAACCTCTGAAGTCGTAATTACGAGTTGGTTTTGGAAAGAATAGGAAAGACCACAGGTTCATACTTGCCTGTTTCTTGAAAAAATCTTATGGTAGCAATTTTTTTACAGTCACTTTCCACATGTACATTCTACGTACTTATTATAGTGATTATAATAATACTAATAACTAGCACTAACGCACCAACCCTTTAACTTAACCTTAACCTTTGTAGTTGCCTTATATATCTTAGGTGAACGCTACACACAAGAGACAAAAAAAGTGTAACTATTAAAGCCAAAATGTTTGTTTAGTCAAAATCCAATGATTTTTTAAATATAATGTAGCACCATATTTAAAAATCGCCTGCACTATTGAATACATCCAATGCATCTAGAGAGTTATCTTGTTTTTTTTTTTTTTTTTTTTTTTTTTTTTTTAAAGCATGGGGCGTCTCCACAGTGTCAGCATCTGACAAACCGTCAAGTTTCATTGAAAGCAATCAATTATTTTAGTATTCACACTTGCAAGTGAATTATATCTCATTAAATTACCACTTTTTATTTTTTTCCCATATGTTACTTTTTACAGAATTTGACTAATTGAATCAGACTCAAATATTAGAAACTTTAGGAGTTTAAGAACATTATTGTCTGACTGCCTGAACACTGCTGGTTCTGACTAAAGCTTGAAAAAAAATGATCTGAATGTATTGTGGTTTCACTAATTAAACATAACAGACATGGTTCATTTTGTACAATAATTCATATTTTGAACAGCCTAGTTACTTCTTGGCTTACATTTACGTATGTACATATCACGGATATTTTCACCATGTTATATCAGAGTGTAAAGTAAAAACAATGGTTTTATGCCGTTAAGTTTACTAACATTATTCATTTCCATAATTCATAATAAGCTTTCCATTAGAGTAATCTTGGAAAGTATGCATATAAAAGAGAATTGTTTATAACTTTTTCTTTTTTAGAAAGAACATCATTAATAATTACATGTTGATGTATTTTCCTTATTTCCCCCCTGGCCTGTCTTGTCTGTCAAATGCTGTAAATACACCACTGAATACTTGTTTTCTCATTCTATCCAGCATTTAATTGGACAAAACATTGGGCCTTGCATGAAAGATAATTGGACGATATTTGGTCCATTATCGCAGAAGAAAATGACTGTTCAATTTAAATGCATATATCTGCCAAAAGTTTATCTGCAGTAGTTATGCTCTAAAAGCCCAATTTTAATTTAATGTTTCGATGTAAACATTCAACAGAAGCCTCAGTCAAGGCTCTCAAACTCATGCTGTGTGAGAATACCTGCGCTATTTCACGACCAATTCGTACAAATTCGTACGAGTGATAAAAAAGTGGCTAATTCGTACTAATTCATACGACCTCACTCGTACGAATTCGTAAGTTTTGTCCAAACCTACGTGATGGGTAGGTTTAGGGGCGGGGTCAGGGGTAGGTCATTCGTACGAATTCATACGAATTGGCCAATTCGTAAAATATATACGATTTAGCAAAAACGTACTAATTCGTACGAGTGAGGTCGTACTAATTGTTACGAATTAGCCACCTCGTAAAATTCGTACGAATTCTCGTGAGATCGGGTAGGAGAATACATGTATGGTCTCCAACATTTAATAGTTCAGACACAAGCAATGCAGATCCCAGCCTGTCTCATTCCTATGTTACGTGTCCAAAATTACAAAGCTTCTGTAACAAAGTTGTCCAGGTTTTTTTGTTGTCCACTGAAGAATTTTGGAGACACTGGTACAACAGCGGTTTGTTTCATGTGGGTTAATCTCTTCTACAAAAAAATACATATTCTTTTGTTTTGGAAGACAAAGGAAGTTCCAACTATTAAAATATGGCTGGCAGAGTTGACTATTAAACTACATTTAGAAAGAATTAGGTATACCCTAAAAGGCAAGTTCCCTTTCGAGGGCAATCGTGCTCCGTTGAAGACGACACCTTGGGGAATGCCTCCAGCGTGATAGCGTCTGAAGCACGTGTGGAACTTTTCCAATCTCGACTGCTGTTGCATCATGACTTCACATGTGACTGTGTACACGGAAGCTTCAATGGGACGCCGGCACACAACAGTGTTAGCAAGCGTTCTGTGTGACTTGTCAGTCTTATTTGGTGTTGTTTGTTTTACTGTGAAAAAGCATTCCTTATCAGAGTGAAATTAAGCGAGTGAGAGGCAAAATAGGCAGTGTAAGTCTCCCTGTTCCAGACACATCATGGAGGGAAACACAAACACTAATGTTGTGTTATGTGCCTCAGACAGAAGCACGGATAATGCTTGAGGGTGCTGTCTGTGCGATAATGCTTGAAGGTGCCTAACCCTAACCCTAACCTAAAGACCTAACTCTTGAGGGTGTCTGTCTGTTACTTGCTTTTACCACTGGATAGCACTTTTGGGTTGAGTTTTTGGGTGGGGGTTGGATGTTTTTTTGTTTGGTAAGTTGTTATTTTCCAAATTCATTTATTACAATTTTCAGTCCAATTATTACAACCTTTGGCAATTTTTTTTCATGCATACTTCTTAGGATGTAAGTTTTATTTGTTTAAATAAAAAAAAAAGTAAATACAAAATAATCAGACACAAGCAATGTTTTGTTAAAGCTACACTGTGTGATTTTTACCCCCATCTAGCGGTGAAAAGGTATATGACCACCCAGTGAATATTAGTTTCTGTTCCTCTCAAATCCGATTTCGTTTTAACTCTTACGGTGGCCAATGTAGTCCAAGATTAACATGGCTTCCAGTTCGATCTCGTCCATGATTGTTAACTCAAACGTAAACGCGAAAGACGAAGCTTGAATTAACGGGTATGTCCCTCTTTGGCTAATGTACTTTCAGGATGGAGAGGCAACATGGCGACCGACATTAGAACCCCTTACCAGTATGTATTTTCAATGGCATATTATACACTCACGAGAATACTTTATTACTTGAACGAAGTAAATATACATTGTGTTTTTAGCTAAGAATAAACTAAAAGAGTTACACAGTGTAGCTTTAAAAATAAAAAATCAGAACGCTCATACACAGATCTCAACATGCATCAACATGTTATTTTAATGGCAAGCCTATAGTCATCACCAGCATCATAGTTCATTAAAACAAAGCCAGCAATTAAGAGCAGTGTGATTTTTACCAAAAAGCTTTGAAACAATGCCAAATCACCTGTAAAGTGCCACCTCTGCAGCTGTGGGCAATAATCACAAAGCTAATTATTAGGGAACACAGTAGATGAGATGGCAGATCATTGTTGCATTTTATTGTTAGTGCTACATGAACCCTATTCACTATCTACTGTATTTGAATTTCACAAACAAAGATTTTACACAAGATGCATTAACTCATATTGCTTTGAGTGACTTAATAATAAATAAAATGTGAAATATGTTCATATTTTTTCATAAAATGTACCATTCACTTAATTTTCAGCCCTTCCCCTATCCACCTGCTCAATTATAATATGTAACACCCATTTGTCATAATCCAATCAATTCCCAATGGATAAAATCAGGTCTTGTCCTACATTTTTTCTTCACTGAATGTAAGAATATTCAAAATATGTCAGATTACAGAAGTAAAATGGGTTGTGAACTATATTCAAAGTTGAACTATTGGTGTTAGAACCCCCATAAAAACATGCTGTGCTTTCTTCTTTGAATAATTCTGTAAATCTTAATGTTTTAGTTGCATTCATTTAGTTTTTTTTTTTTTAAATCAAGATATGAAAAAAAAATCTTCACTGTTTGTGCAGTGTTTGCATAGTACTCAGTTCAGCGGAGAATGGGGGATAGGGGATGGGGGTCGAATAGTTTTTCTCCTCCTCCATTTTGAGAACAGAACTGCGTTCAGATTGGATGTCAGGTTAACTTTCACAGAGGCTGATCAAAGAGATTAACGCTCACACGTCTGTCAAAATGAGATTAGATTCCCCTCCGCTCTGTGCAAAATCTGCCAGGAACTGGATAAGGGATGCAATCTTCATAGGTTCATCCACACTGTTTGGCAAGTCTCAATTCCGATATCAGAGATACGGTAGCCGGGAGAGTGATATCACTTGTTAGTCAAGGACAGGCGCTTTCCCTTAGGATATTATCTACTGCACACTTCAAATCTGAAGAGCCGGTGACATCTCTAAAAATCAAATGTATGGCCCTGACATCACACTAATCAGCTCAGAACATGCTTGTGACTGAATCATACTTGTGGGAATCGTGACTTGTGTTCATTAAAAATGGATGAGATTAATTATACTGAAACGCACTAATTCCTGGATGTAAACACAGATTGCATTAGACTCTAAACATCAAACAAATCTGTTATGGGTGTAAAAAAAATCCTCAATGCAGCATCATATAGCTTCTCACACAGTTCTAATTAGTTGTGCTTGTGTGACCGTTTATAAAAACACTTGCAGTAATGTTAATAGGATCTTAAAAATATCTAAGATGAAAAAGATAATGCGTCCAGTATTCTTATAGCAATAGGGATTGAAACAATTCATATGATGAAATAATTCATATAATTTCAGTCCATATAAATGTGTAAAAAAAGTTCATCTGACATGTGTTCAAAGGGTTAAAATTAATAGAGCAATGTGTAAACGTTTGAGTGATTAATTACTTTTGTTGTGCCTAATCTATGGGTAAAATGTGTTAATCTGTGATCGCCAAAGTGATCTTAATCGATGTGGCGCGATCGATTGCTTTTGCCTTCCACCCAAGTTTCCGGGGAAATCGCGGTCTTTTCCTCATAACAGTAAAAGTTTTCAGTGAGGAAAGTTGACCCGTATCACTCTCGTGATTATTTCTCCCCTTTTTCGGGTAGGTTGTTTATCAAACTGAGTTAAGTAAATGTAATGATTATTTAACATGTTAAGAGTGTTGAAGGTGTGTTTTAGGAACATTTCGAGTAAGTGAGCGTTAATCTTACAGTTTATAATATGCGTGTGTGAGCGGAGCCCTCGCTCGGTTACAGAGTAAAATAGCCTCGTAATGAGAGCAGCCGCCATTTTATGTGAATTGTGAATTAACAGATACCTAGATAATGTCTATTTTGCTGTGTTATTTGTATATGAGTTTCAACCACTTTATTGAGATTTTTGGTAATGTAATGTTTATTGAGCTAAAACTACTTTGTGCTTGGTTGACAGCTGTTGTATTGTAAAAATGAGTTTATGTTCTAGTGAATTACAGAATATGCTGTTGTGACTCAAATAAGCCTTATACAGCTATTATTTTCTGTATATCTGTAATGTATTATTGTTGAAAAGATAACAGTAAAAGTTTTCAGTGAGGAAAGTTGACCCGTATCACTCTCGTGATTATTTCTCCCCCTTTTCAGGGGTGTAACACTTGCTAACATATTGGTCATTCTTGGGGATTTGAATAAACCCTTAACTTTCAGTGTTAAACACTGTTTGTGCTACATGAACGTTATACCTTCATTTATAAGGCTTGTTAGGAAAATTATTACATTTCTAAATGGCTGGATGTCTGATTATTGCCTGGCAGAGAATTTAAAAAAAAAAAAAAAAAGATCGAGATTTATGGTCCCACACACTCCATTTTGAATCTCTGGTCATTGAATGACCTCAGATGTGCATTAGCGACTAGATTTCCTTTATAGTTACCTGTAACTATACTCAAACTAGATGGAATCATATGCTGTGCTCAAAATCACCCCCTATGCATTCACTATTCCCAACATTACACCACTAACAGTCCTCTTGAAGGAATGAATGAAAAATGAGTGAGTAGATTTGAGACTGCAGAAGCGACAGCCCTTCCGGAGCACTCATAGTTTGTGATTACTGTTTAATTAAAATTAATAATTAATTGAAACGTAGCAAACTGGCAGCTCCAGTAGAAATGAAAAGCTTTATCCTGAACTTTGCAATGGAAACTAGCATGTATAAACAATAATTAAACAATTTATTAATAATTAAAGGAATGTATATCTGTATGATGGACCAGCGAGTTTTGGAAAATGGATGGCTAATGGATTAGCTGGGCATGTCGTGACACTGGCCAGTGCATTATGGGTATTCTCTAGCCGTTGAGCGTACATCAGTTGTACACTCGTTATTGCAGTCCATTGTGGGATTGAATGAGTCCATTGGATGATGTCTACTGTGGTTTCGGACTTCACTACAATTTTTTATTTTTATATTTTCGTAACCAATGAAGTGAATCTGGCAGTGTTTTTATTACGTTGGCAGATTAGAACTGCAGATTAGAGTTTAAAGGTTCATGCTCTATCCAGTTATGAAAAAAATGTACCACGTACATTAAACAAAAACAAAAGCAAACGTGAGATAAAAACCAACGCATTCACATCCTAGGGCGTCATATAGTGACGCTTTTGAAATTTCGTGAAAAAATCCATCACACATGGCACCCTTTAGTGTCAATATAACATGCACAGAGCTTTGTTAAGTTATGGGTAGGTTTAGGTCTGGGGTAGGGTTAGGGTTAGACCACTAGGAGGCGCCTTCTGGCCATATACATCTGCGTCTCATTTTGACGCAAAAAGGTGCCATGTGCGTTGGATGTACACGAAATGTCAAAAGCTTCAGTATATGACACCTTGGGCTGTAAAAACACATTTGCTGAAGCAACCATGCAATTTTATCATGCTTTGAGCTCTTTTTTTTTAGTGTTGTATTTCACTGGAATTGTACCTGATTGCTTCACATTGTAAGTGCACTCTGTGCCAGGTGAGCTACCATGCAAGGTTAGCCGTTATTCCACCGTCGGGCCAAAGCATTCTCGTCGCTAAACCATTTTATTCCGTGACGATCCGGCCCAGCTGGTACGGTTTCTTTTTCCATTGTGGGGTTGATAACAGACGTCTTTGGAATGTAATATAAATGTGTCAGACATTGCCTTCGTAATGCAGGAGTTTACAGATGGTATGAGATGCAAATAGCGACATGGGGGATGATCAGTTATTTCTTTACTTTTCATTATTATCTTGTGTTTACGCAGCATAAATAGCACCAATCTTGAGTAGCAACGTCACTACATGAATTCTACCGGCAAAGATTCAGCACGTTTATTCAACCGTGATGAGAATTCTGGGCCGTGAACGGTTGTAATCGTGCAGTGCTGAACCAAGCTCAAGTGGAAATTTGTTTTTTACCATTCTTAGAATTGTTTGGCCAGAAGGTGGAAAGGTGGTTTATCTCTCAATAGCTGTACATATGGAGCTGGTTGTGTGATGAAAATGTCAAAATGTCATTGTTGACATGTTTTTCTTTTTTTTTTTTTTAGATGAAAGGAACCACATGATATGCATCAAAAATCTGCCAAATCAGGTAAAAAAGAATCTGTGAAAAAAAAAAAAATAATAATTTCACATGTTCATTTCAGCTGCACTCTGCAGTGATGTGTATGTATAGCTACATTTTTTGAAGTTTTGTAGACAGGGGATGACAGCATCTAGACATTTAAAAAAAAAAAAAAAAACGCAACAATACCCTGGCAACCACCCCACAAAAAAAAAAAAAAAAAAAATCACATTTACAATAGTCGATCAACAATCTCTTTTTATAAACTGTAAACCTCAGCTTCTGACAAGTCATAAACAATCAAATCATATGCATCGTCATTTGTGTAACTGTGTATCAGATGGTGCTATAAGGGTGGTATTTCAGGTGCCAGTGCTGTTTTTGTGTGAATCGTGCATGAATTACCATGTCAAAGGGTAAATCCAGCAGTAACTTGGAGCATGCTTAATCCCGCAAAGCCTTTATGTTACGCCGCCAGATGTTAGCTGCTTTCAACCGGCTCTTAGTTAAACCCCCCTTCAAACGTCTAGCGGTAGAAACACGGCTTAGAGGAACGACTCTGAACACTTCCAATTATTTCCAGCCACAGCATCAAAGTGGAAAGCAAACACCTGTGTGGAAAGGGTCTGCAGTGTTTCCCCTCTAACTGTCAAGTTGCTATTTGAGAATGCTATCGGCACTGACTGAAGCGCTCAATATTCCATTGGTGTCTCTCATTATGAGAACGCACAGGACTAGATGACAATGGGTGGGCTGTATCGAAACTTTTTCAGAGCAAATTTCTGACCATGCATGGCATGTTCAATCACTTCAATACCTTTTACCACGCTTATTGGCTCTGAAAGCAGAAACTCTGTGTTCACAGGAAGCATCATGTCTGAATTCAATGATTGTCTGCATCCAAAAATCACTTACATCCTAGTAGGTGAAAAACAGTGTGTTTAAAGTGTTAAAATTCACAGTATTAATAAAACAGTTAGTTAAAAGAACCCAGATTACTTACTGCCAACAAGATTTTGAAGTGTGCACCTCATGGACACTTTACTATCCCAGGAGACTATGGGAGATGATTTGAAAATAGCAGTGAAGCAACTCAACTAATGCTCGTAGTTCACATGACAATGTCAACTGTGCCTTGCAATATGCCAAAATATCAAAGACCTTAACCACACATATGTAGATACAAAGCTGGTCCACTAGTTTGAATGGATGAGTGACAATCCAAGAGTGGATACAATCCAACAGCACTTGGCCTTTTCTTTATTTGTATCGTTCCACTTTTCTCTGTTTGTGAAGCTCCTGACCAGTATGTGAGCAGTGCTGAGAGAAAGTTTTCTCTCACTTCTGGATCCATCGGAGCAGGGTGAAAGCCATGTCACATTGGGAACGCATTGGAATTTCGAAAGCACAACTCAACCTACCTGTCTGAAAATCTTTCAGAGGTTTTCTTTTAGGATTTTTTTAATCATAGGAGGACTAAGGACATGAGCTGATGTGGCTCAGTGGAATACGTCTTGCCTTAAGAGATTAGATCTCAAGAGTTTTACAAGTTTAAATATTGCTGAGCATTTTTAACAAATTAGTATCTGTAAAGGTGTCATATTTGGTTGCATTTTATTATGTGACAGAAATTGAAAAGAGAGCATTTGGACAAGAGAAAGAAAAATCTCTTGATTGAACCCTGAACCACTGCCTAAGAAAGATGATAGTATCTATAAATTAGTGCCGTCAAACGATTAAAATATTTAATCGCGATTAATCGCATTGATGTCATAGTTAACTCGCGATTAATCGCACATTTTAATCTGTTCTAAATGTCTCTTGATTTCTTTTTGTCCCATTATTTTTTTTTACCTCATTTTAGTGCTCTTATCAACAAGGAAAAGTGGATAGGCTTGCTTTGTGCAATTTTTTTTTTTTTAATTGAAAACAACATTGGCATATACTGTGTTCAATTTCACACTAACATTCTCACTTTGCGCAAATAATCTCTCACACAATGTAACACTGTCCATCAATGGGTGAAAGAAATACTGACGAGGTCCTGATATTGACGAGGTGGCGGAGAAGTCGCATCAGCTGTGTGTGTTTGTGTGTGCTTGGTCATCATCAAGTGGTATTTCAGACTGGACGTGCTGCGATGATAATAGCTCAATTCACAACGACAAAACACACAGGTCACTTTGGTCTTGTCAATGGGATTTGGCAACTTTTAAAAGTAAAATTTCCATTCAGAATCTTATTGGCATCCATTTCGGCGTCTCACGCTCGCCATCCACACAAAACGTAACGTTAACCGACTATTTGGCAGGCTCGCAAGCCCAAACGAGTGAGTGCGGCGTGCCTGTTTTGTTTCCGGTCTAGCTAGCTCCGATTGCGCTTTGGTCGATGAAGCAACAAAACGTCCTTGCGCAGCACAATACATTGACATGAATGGGTTTCATAGCGCAGCGCCGCGTTGCAAAAGCATGTGAAAAACACTGTTGCAAAAGCATGTGAAAAACACTACAAAGTTTGCTAGGACAAAAAGACTGTTAATCGTGCAATGAAAAAATTGATACTGATATTACCAGATTTTCACACAATGGCATTAAAACCAACATCCAACATTGAATGTTCAAGGTCCTGTGACTCGTTGCTTTATTAGCTGGGTTGATGTAAACATTATTGTTATTTAAATCTAATACAGTATTTATAGAGTCATCTCCTGTTCTCTAATAAATAGATCTGGACCAAACCAAAACTACAGCCTTAGCTTGGTGGCAAACATGCTTTTCTTTGCTTTGCTTGTATAATCCAGCCAGTTTTTATCTGAAACTTAACTGTTGTATAAAAGCTTGATATTTAGCACAACACAGCTGCAAATGTGATATTGTTAAACTAGAACCACAATGAATATAAGCAGTCAGTGACAAACTCTTATAATTAGAACTTGAATGTCTTTGACCAAATTTTGTTGGGTAACATGAATTTATTCTCCAGAGTTTCTGAATCAAATTATAGGCTTTTAAGCTCTCTAAAATGATTTGTGCTAAATAAACAGAAGAAGAAAATACAGGAAGTCATGAAGCTCAGATTACACTCAGTCAATCTCCTGGGTAGTGTTGCACCAGCTGTTCGTAAGTTTGTACTTAAAGAGGAACATAAAGTCTATACTAGAGGATTAGTAACTACTACTGTAGCTAGTTTGTAACTGACTCTCTAATCAATTCGGTCATAGCATTTGTTGAACGTAGTTGTAACCTCTCTGTAAAGGAATTCACAGTTACATAATATATTGTTTACTGTACTGTCAAATATCAAATAGCAGCCTTTAAAATTGCAGACATTCTGGTCTTCCAATCCTTGTCCCTCCTACAAATATCTATGGGCCACTGACCACAGTGTGCTAGCAAATCTATCCAGGCCAAGTTTTTTCAAATTGGTCTGCTGTTCTGTCACAACTCTGACTGAACTAGTTAACCCCCTGGGGTCCAAGGTGTATTTGGGGTCCTTAAGATATTCTGACATGCCCTGACATCTGTGCTTTTTAAGTTGCTTATAAACATATTAAAGGCACACGTGAAATTACACTATATTTAGCACAAATAGGGCAACCATAATATGTGAACAACATGTATGTACATGTTTGTATTTTTTCGGACACGTTTCAGAGAGATTTTTGTGGAGATTTTTGTGCACCATGTTTATTTGATTTATTTTACAAAAAGCACAAGGTTTTGATGTTAATAAGAGTGCACAAAAAATAAGACCCTCTATAGTTTATAATAATGTATTGATTTTAGTTATATGACCAAAAATTACCGAGTATGTTAAGTCTATTTTGCAGTTATGTGAAGAAAATAAAAAAAAACCCATCAAAACGCAGGGACGTGTTTTTGGTCCTCAGAGGGTTAAAAATACACCTAATCCACAATTATGATATTGTACCAAGCATATCATTTTGGAGCAGATGCCTCTGAGAACTGATGAAGTTATGTCCAGCAATCAATGCAGTGAGGAATTTCTTTTGATCACCATTTACAGCAGCTCTTCAGATCCACGTAATGGAAAACTTTAAACCTTTCTAAACTCGGGGATCAAATAACACAATCTCATTTTCACAGGCCTGAAATGACACATGCATCACACTGCCACAGCTTACTATACAATTCAGATAGACTTCCTGTAAATTCTTCACACTAGCCAAGCGAGTGGGTATGTTTATTTCACTGGTGCTAAACAACACATTCTTTAATATAATTTCCTCAATCCCCCCTTTATGACTATGAAACAGCCTATTGCATTTTGTTGGAAACAATAGGGCAATGTGTTTGTATGCTATGTGGCCATTTCAAAGAAGCTAATTGTAACAAGGTCGTCCATAACACCTGGAGAAAACTATTCTTTAGCATTCCCATTTGTCTAAATGGCAGTTGCTCAGCTGGTGCAAGACCCCCCATAAGAAGGCAATCTGGATGCTGCCATGTTTGATTCATGAACACTTGAACAATCAAAAATGGCGTAAAATCTCAGATCAATCTGGCTGCATCCGGAATCACATACTTCCCTTCTAAATAGTAACTGAAAATTAGTGAGTGAAATAAAATACATAAATACTGACAATGATAAGCTAGTTTTAATATAATGGGGAATAGTATTCCAAAGTGACGGTCCTCTATATTTTAAGGAAAATTGACCAAGAGTTGTATGATAATAGGGAAGATGAAGATTCTTTGCTTGTCGGGTTGGGAATGGACATCAGAGTTAATAAAAAAAAAATGTTATTAAACACTTTTGGGAGGCTATGATTTTGAACCATATATTTGTACATAAAATGTTTGATAGATGTTTATGCTAGAAATAGATAAAATATGTAATTGCTTAAACAGAGGAGCTAACGGTTCACACCGATTAGATGCTAACAGTAGTATCATCTGTGAATAGAATGGGCAATGCAGATTCAAACACCCAAGCTAGGTCATTTATATGAATGAGAAACAGAAACGGCCCAAGAATAGATCCCTGAGGTACACCACAACATAACTTAATTCTCTTGGAAATACTGCCATTTATAAATACACATTGCTCTCTATTATACAAGTAATCAATAAGCCAATTGATTACAATATCCTGAAACCCATAACGGTGAAGTTTGGAAATCAGAATTTCATAATCGACTGTATCGAAAGCCTTTGATAAATCTAAAATATATCAATTGCAAACATGTTGTTATCCAGTGCTGTAGTAATTTTGTCTATGAGTTGTAACAAAGCCATATACGGTTGAGTGTTTTTGTCGAAATCCATATTAATGTTTTATATAGGATCTTGTTGTCATTCAGATTTTTTAACATTCTTACATATAGCAGCTTTTCCAAAACTTTGGAGAAGCAAGGTAAAATAGAGATCTATAATTGAAGAGTTCAGATGCAAAAGCCTCTAAGTGCCATTTGAAATTTTCTTCTAAAATGATAATTTTTATCAAGCTTATATATTAAAGTTCAGTAATTTCACTTGAATGACAATTAATAGGTAATCTTCATTGCAATTTAAGTGAAATTACTGAATTTAAATATACAAGCTTGATAAAAATTATCATTCTAGAAGAAAATTTCAAGTGGCACTTAGAGGCTTTTGCATCTGAACTCTTCAATTATTGAAAAGGCTATCCCCTGCCTTGAATAAAGGTATAACCTTTCCAATCTTCAGATCTTTTGGGACACTTTTTAAAGAAAGCATAAGGACATGAGTTAATGGCTCACTAATTGTTAATGCCACTTTTTTAAAAAGCTTCGCTCTAATTTCATCATGACCTGTTGCAGTGTCATTCAGGTTGTTTATAATGCCAAGCACTTCTCTGGATCTAGGAGGATCAAAATTACCTATTGCGGGGAAGCAACCAGTAATTGGGTCAATTGGACAACCAATTGTACAAACAATTTTTTTCAGGAAGATGTCAACCAACATTGGCAAAGAAATCATTAAATCCATTTGCTATAACAGAAGGGTTTGTAAAAGAAATAACATCTTTAGTAAAATTAGTTGAAATTTTAGCAGAACTTCAGTTTCTTTCAGTTAATGCAGTCTAGATAAATGTGCATGCATTTCGTCTATGCCTTGGTCATATATTTCTGTAAGTGCTATATATATATATATATATATATATATATATATATATATAAAATTAAACAATGTTGAAAAGGAACTATGAACAAAATCAAACTGTAATGTTAAACTGGATATGTGTACATAAATTATAATATTCAAACAAATGTTCTTTTCTAGTTTATAATTTTACAAAAACTTGAGAAAAGCAATCACCAGAAAAGTCACTAAAGTTATGAAGACTGCTTTCTAGATTTAATTACTCAAGTTGTACGCTATCGGTTAAGCCACATATTCATACTATATAGGCCACAAATATTTTTTTAACAACCAAAAAGTAATTAATTAGAGATGTCAGACAAAGCCTCTGTATTTGTTTGCTCAGCATGCGCAGTTCGACCCTGCTGGTAGATGCCACTACACTATTCACAAGCAAAATACTTTTCTCAAAAGTGGTGTACCTGTGTATTCTGACTTTTTTTTTTTCTCGCTTTCAACTTTTATATCACCAGCTAGATTAATTCAGGAATACTAACATACAATATAGCTTTCTCCATGTATTATATACCTAGCTTTGTGCTTTGCTGATGTGTCGTTTTATGGTTTTGTCTTTTCAATACATAACCTCTTTGTTGTCACTTAACATTGCTCTACGGCTAGCACATTGTTTTCTGAAATGCAATGTTTTCAGCACTGCTTCATTTCTGTTAATGTTGTACTATGGGTTAATGGTGTTGGTTTGTCAGCTTTTGTTTCCTCCGCTAATGCTGTCATGTTTAGCACCCCAGGGCCACCATGATATGCAAATGTGCAATTCATTTGAACATATTTTGCCCAGCCATCAAAGTAAGCCACTAGAACAAGCCTTGCATTTTATTATACTGTATTTTCTGATTGATGAGCCTCGATAAAAAGTGAAAAGTTGTCTTCCCGAGACTCGGTGGAGATGTGAGTGGCTTGCACTTGTCTTTAGGGTAATGGGTAATTTCTTTTCTACAGTGCGTTAGCTCCTGCTCCTCTGCAGTCTATTAATCCGTCTGCTGTGAATGCAATAAAAATGGGGTTGTACAATGCAAATAAATCGGGAAGGGAAGCGTCCCACTGCAGTAACCAATGTCAGTAATGAAAGCAATAGTTCTCATATAAACTGAAGTTCTGACGTTTTATTGTCATTATTATTGTACGCCCTTTTCACATTTCCCAGGTTCTCAAGTGCAGACGTCATAGTTGGGTAGACTATAGTGCTGAATGGAAACAACAACAAACATAATTTTGCTCCAACTTGCTCCAATAGCAAAAAAAAAAAAAAAAAACTAAATAAACGGTGCATGCACATTTGGAACGACATAATTAACATTTTGAAATGATCTGACCCTAAGAAATAAAGTTAACAAATACTATGTTTGCATCAGTTCAGCTGTGTGTCGCAGTCAGTCTCTCTCTTAACTATTTTCCCACCATATTGATGGAAATCTTTGAGAAAATTCTTCCTACCATTGGAAATTTCCATTCTTTCCGTGTTTTCACTGTTATACGCAGGTGGGGTTGGGTTGGGTTTGGGTGGGGTGTTATCTTTTGAAAGGCTATCTCCCGATCAAAACACAGGCGAAAAAGAAACAAACAATATCAGTAAGCAGATGCATATGTAATATAACGCAACCATCGACATTAAAAGGATGATGTACTGAGAAATAAAATTTTCCTTGAGCTTTTGACATCTAAGAGGTCATCATATTATAAGAATATCCTGTAAGTTTCAGAACTGAAAACGTCCTTGTTAGTCCAATAAAAGCTTTTATTGACACCAGGCTCAGCAAACGACTCGTTTTTCAAAGTGGGGAACTATGACGTAAAAAAGAATACCACCCCCGCAGAAGAAGATCAACGCCTACTTCAACACGGCCGGTTTAGCCCCGCCCACCGATTCGCACATTACACGCAAAGCTAAATAACATAGGCCTACCTTGTGATGACAAACCGGACCGAGCTACTCGGCAATACAAAATATTGTCCTGCTGAATGCTGATGATGTAGAACGTTTTCCGTCTATTCGCTTCATTTCAATGAGGATTGTTTTATAAACAATTTGCAGACCGATTAAGATTTAAGAATGGTGCTGTGCCGTCTATATGGATCTGACAGGAATTGTGCAACACACAGACTTTTTCAAACATGTATGGGCGAATCATTCCGGTTGCCATTTTAAAACATCGGACGTTTTCACAACAATTTCCTCAAAGCGCATCGATGGGTGAGTTGAAACTCATTATAATATGCAAAACTGTTATCCACTCACAGCAGTGGGCGTTTACTTCCAAGTCTTCAGTGCGAGACGCCCATAAAAACCGAGATTTTTTCACCTAGGCTCAAAACTAGGGTACAAAATAGATTATTACTTATTCATTTTGATGTTTTTTGAATGCAAAAAACAAGCAAACATCATAGGTTGACCTCAGACAACAATATAATAACATTTAAAAAGCCAGTTCATGACCCCTTTAACAGCATATAAATCAAAACTGTTTAATGTTACTGAATGAAATGTTGAGCCAGGATGAGCAATAGGACTGTGCAAGTGTAACCCCTCCACACGGGTCCTACTCGACCCGACCCCTAGAGTGCCTATTGAGATCAGAGGAGTGAGGTTTACCTGCACAGCAACTACTAAATGGCCTCCGTTACACACACACCCATAAACCTCACTCTCATCCGGGTCACGGCACCAATGTAACCCCTCCACACGGGTCCTACTCGACCCGACCCCTAGAGTTCCTATTGAGATCAGAGGAGTGAGGTTTACCTGCACAGCAACTACTAAATGGCCTCCGTTACACACACACCCCTAAACCTCACTCTCATCCGGGTCACGGGACCAATGTAACCCCTCCACACGGGTCCTACTCGACCCACTCCGAGTGGGCCTCAAACCCCAGTCTCCGGCGTGAGAGTTGGGCGCTCTAAAAAGGAGGCTAAAGACGGTAGGCTCTAGCATCTGTCACTAGAGTGCCTATTGAGATCAGGGGAGTGAGGTTTACCTGCACAGCAACTACTAAATGGCCTCCGTTACACACACACCCCTAAACCTCACTCTCATCCGGGTCACGGCACCAATGTAATCCCTCCAAACGGGTCCTACTCGACCCACTCTGAGTGGGCCTTGAACCCCAGTCTCCGGCGTGAGAGTCGGGCACTCTAAAAAGGAGGCTAAAGACGGTAGGCTCTAGCATCTGTCACTAGAGTGCCTATTGAGATCAGAGGAGTGAGGTTTACCTGCACAGCAACTACTAAATGGCCTCCGTTACACACACACCCCTAAACCTCACTCTCATCCGGGTCACGGCACCAATGTAACCCCTCCACACGGGTCCTACTCGACCCACTCCGAGTGGGCCTTGAACCCAGTCTCCGGCGTGAGAGTCGGGCGCTCTTAAAAGGAGGCTAAAGACGGTAGGCTCTAGCATCTGTCACTAGAGTGCCTATTGAGATCAGAGGAGTGAGGTTTACTTGCACAGAAACTACTAGCTGGCCTCCGTTACACAAGCATTAGGGGTGTTGATGGATTCAGTTTACTCCATCAATGTTTGATGATCATTCTGAAACCGATACAAATTTAGTCTTTGACAAAAATGCAATTTTCTCAGCTTTCTGCTCAAAATGTTGTTTTTCTAATGAAAGTTTATGAAATGCATTCAAGTGTTGGTAAAACATAAATGCATGAAGCAAGATTAAACAGTTTGGTTTCATTTTATTTTGATGGTCCCTTTAACGCATTCTGTTCACTATAAGTAACTACTTGACTATAAATAGTTTTTTTTTTTTTTTAAGCAGAGGATCTGTTCATTCTTTTGAAATATTGCGCGGTCAGATGTTCATGCAACAAAATATTCTTAAGGCCATGAAATTTTGGTGGAAAATGATCAAAAATTCTGGTGGGTAAAGTGTTGATATACATTTATTTCTTCTCTTATATACGCACACACACATACTCTGCTCACATCGGTCAGTTATATGTAAAAGTCAGCTCTCTATTTGTCAACCACATTCATGGTCGTCACTAATGGGCTGCTCGACCTCAGCGTAGTGACAGGTGAAGGTAATATGGCTTGTCCATCATCATCCCCCCACTTTACTGTGTTCCTGTCTTGCTGGCTCCATCAGTGCAGGGTTTAATAGCAGGCCACATGGGGCACTGCCAGGATAAACACAGCCTTTTCCTCTCAGCCAGACTCCTTCAACAAGTCGCCCACATCCCACGCTCGCCTCTCATTCCTCTGCGCAAACTTGCTTGCTCTCTCTCTCTTTCTCTCGTCACTTTTCACCCCCTCTGCTTGCTTGATTGTGCTGATGACCTCAATCAAAAGACAATTACCTAGGCGAGGGCAGGAGACAATTATCTCCCATCAATGCGAGATTGACCACACCTGAATGGAGATGGCCACCTTTTCTTCCTGCGCAGAGGCAAAAGAACAAGCAAACTCTGAGAGAGGGAGAGACTGGGTGATGAGGGGGAGGCGAGCGTGAAATTCGTACCTGCAATGCTATCTGTCCTTAAACTAAGGTGGAATATTAAAAAGCGGTGGCAGAGATTGCCTTTTCGACATGTGGGTGCAAATGAGGAGCTGGGCTAGGTGCTAGCTTCAGAAAGGAAATAGAGCTTTTATCAAACAGCCACAAAAAAGGAAATTGATGAAAAATGGACCAAAACGATCACAACCTTACTGAAAAGGTCAGCTTAGATGAGAACAAATTTCCAAGATTTTTTTTTCTTTCTTTCTTTTTTTTGGTCTCTTTTCTTTTTCAATTTCTAACTTGAATCTCTTGAATTTTTAAAAAAGAAATTCCACAAATTAATTTAATTAAGTTCATGTTATTAATTTGTTATGAATACTTTTTTCTTCATTTATTGTAACTCTTAAAGGGGTGGTTGATTCCGGTTTCACTTTTTTGATTTTAAATAGTGTGCAATGTTGCTGATGGTGCATGAACAGTATCTGCAAAGTTGCAGCGCTGAAAGTTCAATGTAAGCAGAGATATTGTCTTTTAAAAACCAGGAAGTGTAAACGCCTACAAAAACGACTCGATTGGGACTACAACGGGTTATGGTACGTCACTAACCCGCACATTTGCATCAACCACTCCCTTCGGAATATGCAGGAAAAGGCATGTGCATATTTCTGCAGCACGTCGAGTGAGTTGTGTTCACGCAGCTGTCAGGTCTTCTGTGTTTCGAGCTTCCCACGGACGCTATACTTCATCGACAATGGATACAATTTATGTTTGATTATATTCCTGAAAGGTACGATCGTAATCTAGCTCTCTGTGCTGCGCATTTTACAGAAGACAGCTTCCAGAATCTCCACGAGTTCAATGCAGGATTCAATGCAGCAAGAAACTGTTACAAACCACGAAGCAGATCCAACTTTAAAGCCAGAGGCAGCAGTTGTTGGGCCACAACCTGTAAGTAGGCTAAGACTTAATCGTTTTAAATGTATTTGCATGTATAATTCCAGACGTAACGTTAGCCTGTGTTGTATTTATTTTTTCAAAATGCCAGCGCTGGCTTTATAGCCACTAGGCTGCTAGTTATGCTAGTATTTTGTGTCTACGACAAACGCGTACAAACATTATGGACCTGAATTTTGTATAAGTGCTAATGTTTTAAACGTATTTTTCATGTATATATGCTTTATGACGTTATTTTCGATTTGATCAAGAACGTAAACTTGCCACCGCTGTTTGAGTATAACATTAGTAGCCAGTCAGTTGCTATTGTTGCCAGTCAGATGCTGTTGTGTAAAACAAACGTGTATAAAGTTAAAAAAAAAATGTAGCAAATTATCATTCAGAAACGTTTAGTAAGAGCCGTGTGTGGTGTGGTTCTGTTTGACTCGCTTCATTGCGGCTTTCTCGGTCTGATTCTGCCTCAAACTGAACTGTAGTTCGACACCATTATTTACATCTGGACCGGAGCTGGCGTTTCCCCGTAATGGTAATAGGCGTTAACCTTCCGGACAACGTGAGCGACAGTTTAGCCAATCACAACACACCCGCCCAAACGAACCAATCTGAGCCCACAACGTGTTTCTGAGGGAGTGTTTTCATAGACTCAGGAAGTAAACCGCTCGTTCAGGGGACAGAGGAGAGCGCGGCTGACGATAAAGGTGAAGTTTATGAAAAATAAGACTTTTAAAAAAAGAAAAACCACGAATACTTGTTATATTGCACCCCATAAACACAATCATGCAAAGAAAAAAAGGAGTAAACCACCCCTTTAACATACACACTATATATATATATATATATTTTTTTTTTTACATTTTATACATTAGTAACAGTCCCAACAGTGATGTCTTTAAAGCTTTTAAAGTGTCTTGAAAAGCTGTTAGATAATCTACTCTCTAGCCCAATTTTTCAACTTCGTTAATTTTTCTAATCCTGCACTTGGAAAATAGTCAAACTATTCAAACTTGTAGTTTTTAAATAAATACAGAAAGAGCTTCTCCGGCAGCTTAATATTGGTGACGTTAAAGACATATGACTTTAATTGTATTTAGGCCTAACACAACATGACATCATGACTTTTGCGTAAACATACACGCCACTTTCGAGTCAAGTGGTGTATTATTTCTACGCATTTTGAGCTATTCGCATGTATCCGCGTGTATGCGTGTATGTCTACGCCATTAACGTCCGCGTCATCCCGCGTGTCAGAACACGCGCGTCAAATGTCCAGTCATAAATGCCATTAACCCCAGTGACGGTGAAGTTTAGGGATAGGGTTGAGGTAAGTCATATCTTTTTTTTCCCTAGGATGGTAAGGGAACAGTCATAAATGCCATTAACCCCAGTGACGGTGAAGTTTAGGGATAGGGTTGAGGTAAGTCATATCTTTTTTTTCCCTAGGATGGTAAGGGAACACTCATAAATGCCATTAACCCCAGTGACGGTTAAGTTTAGGGACGGGGTTGAGGTAAGTCCTATATTTATATAACGTTAAGTCAACGGCGTTCATAAACACGCTGAAAAGCGATTATGCGTCTTGATAACACGGCAAAAATGCAAATACGAATTGGCGTGTCATACACACGCTACTTCATGAGATCAGCCTGCCTAACAAATCATAAAAGTTTTGGTCATGTGTGTATTCTCTTAATAAAAACATGTAAGAATTCTAAACATTTGTTTATCAGAGATCCTATATTCTACAGTAATCCAAAAGCCAATAGAAAAATTAAATTCAAGCTTTTTTTCAAGGAAATCAATGTGATGCTAACTACCTACATGCTGTCATCCATGCCCCATTCTAATGACACTCACAATTGCTAAATTCAGAACAGCAACCTACCCTTTCTACAGTATTTCTGCCATAAATTTATATAAAAATATTGAGTACTGTGCCCGCCAAAGTCCCTTTCAGGCAAGTCATTTCACTTGGCGGACATCTTTGAAACCCGTCTTTGGCAGCTAATTCAGTCATGCTAGTGCAGCTCCTATCTCTTTGAATGGCGAAACATCAAATTCTCCAAAGCCAATGAAATCTGACAACTGTTTTATAATTTTTTTTTTCTAAATGCTCAAATCATGACAAAAAATGCATTTTTTTTTGCGCATACATAGCCCAGCGTACGCATCCAGAACAATCCTAACATTATTTCTATAGCAAATAGAGCTTCTAACAGCAGCTGCAGTGACTTCATCAATTTCCGATTGGCTCTTTTACTAAGAAGGCGGTACTTGTTCCACCATATTGTGCATTTAACATCCCCCTATTCATAGTAACATGAGTGCACCGTCTTTGTATATCTAAAGTCTATGGTACACGCTTCCAAATTTAAAACCTGTCGTCCACTACTTCACTGGTGATAGACTCGTCTTAAACTCAAGCCATTTGCTACAGTATTGCTGCGCTGGGCTAGTCAGAATGAAAAATAAAAAAGGAAATATTAATAGTTGCATATTCGCAATAATAAGCCATTAGGATGTTACCTATGAGGCTGGTATGAGCAAGAACCAAGACAAGTGTGAGAGACACTTAAGAATGCAGATGGAAGCTTTAAGGGTACACGTAACACACATGTCAAAACTGACATCTATAAATAGTGAAGAAGATGGGAAACCTGTATATCCCTGAATGCCATGTGACATGTCTTTACAGAAATCTAACAGTAGTGTAACTATTTCCCTATTTCTCTGTCTTCATATTTTGGCATGGTATATTTTAACCCTTCTAAAGATGCTAAATATCAGGCCAAACACACTAAAGGTTCTTCAGCGGTTCTTCAGGATATCTTTGCGGGGGTCATGGTGCTATATACCACCACTACCATTTAAGCCTAGTTTGGTTCATCAGCAGTTCCTTTTGGTGATTAAGGTGCTCTATGGCACCTCTTATGGTTCTACATAGCACCATTTGACAAGGATAAGTGCTAAATGGCACTTAAAGTGGTTCCCCTTTGATTGCAAGCCAATGAACCACTTTTAGCGCTATTTAGCACCATTTTTCAGAGTGCATATTCCCAGGGCATCTTTAACGTGAACATCAACTGAAGCATGCAAAAAATGTGACTGCTAAAGTTCAGCCAAAAGACACATTTTGACTCTAGAGTCAGTAAATACAGCCAAAAAGAACATGGCGTGTTCTATCTATAGATCATAATGTTGCTGTTAAGAAATATGGCATAATATTAATGCAGTCATGTTGTGTGGCAAGGTATGTTTATAGAATTGGTAAGGTTTAATGAGTTATTCAGTCAAATTAATGTTAATTGTAGGTGCAAACACTGTATTAAACACACTTTTATTCTCTAACTGCCTTCAAATAAGAAGCAAAACTTCCACAGATGCTTTTTGTCCCCAAGAGTTGAATGAATATATTTGCCTCAAAGCTCCCAATGACTTTCCTTATTACTCCCTTAAAAATCCACTCTCTCTGCCCACACCAGTCGCCATAAACAAAAATGTACAAAGACTTTAAGTATAATAATGATTTTCCATTGGTAAAAATAATAAGTCGCAACAGCACGTAACTGTAAATTTAGACAAACCTCAATAAGCACCTCAAAATCCCATCTCTTACTGGATGAGATCTATGGATAAAGAAGATTAAAGCATTTTGGAGAGGATCGATACAGGCTCCATTGCCAGGAGTGATAGAATGGCACAGTAATTTCCCGTATAAGAGGGTAATGGAAAAACAGGGTAGGTGTGGAGGATGAGGGATAGAGATCAGCCGCTCTGGGTGTGGTGTAGTTATGATCTCTGCAGGAAGGAGTGATGTTGGTGGAGGGAGGAGGGAGCGCTGCCTTCATTTGGATCCCATTCCTGGAGTGTTGCCTGTGTCCAGAGATAAGTGATAATGGCATCCATTTGCATATTAATTTAAAATATGTTTCAGATATCTGCTTAAAGGATCAACAAGTCGTTATTCATACCCCAAACCTGTCAAAAACATGCCCATTTCACCATACGCCATTCCTTCCTTCCTTCTGACATTTAATGACCTAAATGTATACTGTTCGCCTTGTTCACACTGCATTTAAATATGGCTGTCACTCTTCTTGTGAGTAGTTTAGATTTTTTACACTTTTTTTCTGTGTATATGATAATTTATAGGAGTGAAAACTCCATTCTACAACTGAATTTACTCATGAAAAATTTGCAATATATCAAAAGAAAGAATGAAGCCTCTCCTATTGTAGTTTTAAAGGGATACTCCACTTTTTTGGAAATAGGCTCATTTTACAACTACCTCGGAGTTAAACAGTTGAGTTTTACCGTTTTCGAATCCATTCAGTCGATTTTCTGATATTTAGAACATCAGTAACCACAGTTTTTGGTCTCATTGACTTCTATAATAGGAAAAAAATATATACTATGGAAGTCAATGAGACCAGAAAGTACGTGGTTACTGATATTCTTCTAAATATCAGAAAATCGGCTGAATGGATTCGAAAACAGTAAAACCCAACTGTTTAACTTTAGGGGAGTTGTAAAATGAGCCTATTTCCAAAAAAAGTGGAGTATCCCTTTAAGCATTCCTTTTTTAGCATTAAGTTTCATAAAAAATAAACATTTTGAACAAAAAAAAGTCACTTTTTTTTCAAGCACAAGCAATGCTTTTATCGCTGATTTTTGCTTTTTGTCGCGTATATTTCAATCCGAAGAATCTGTACTCTTTCAGAAGTTGCGTAAAAACGCCTCCCTACACTGTAAAAAAAAAATATATTGTTGGTTTAAAGTTCATTGAAATGAAAAAAAAAGTTAATACAATGAAGGAGATTGATTTAATCATCAGAAACTCAAAATATTATGTTATCTGAACTACGTGAATTATTTAAGTTGACTTGACAAAAGAAAAAAAAATGTTGTGATTACAAATCATGAAAATATATAGTGAAAAAGGGAAAGTCTGAAAAGTCCATTGACATATTGAAGCGTTATCTCACAAATGATGTGAAATTTCATCAATGGCGGGGAAAGAGTTAACCCTAATATTAATTTGGTTAAAAATGGGGTTAAACTATTAGCATCATTCATCTACAGGAGTGAGAAACTGCTATGGCTTCACTATGTCTGGAAGAAATCACTACTCATGCATGCATTGGGAAATCTTGAGGGGATTCACTCCTTCAAATAAAAGAGGTTGACTCTCAAAACTCTGCAGTGCATGTGTAAATGGCTATATACACACTTATTCTGCAACAAACACTACATCTCTTTCCCTGTAGACCTCCCTCATAACCCAAATACAGTATGAACTCAACTGTTATGACTAATGCCGCCCACTGTAAGCATACAATGACATAACACAGGAGATAAAAAGCAATCCTTGGGGCCACACATGTATCATTTGCCCCAAAGTGGCTCGATATCTAATCTTTAAACACACCGCTTCCCGTTATGGAACACCTAGTGAAATTCCCTTATGAGGAGCTTGGTTGCAAACATCTGGCATTCAAATCTCAAGTGAAAAAAGTAGGCACATTTTTATGAAGTCAGTGTGGATGCTTTTGGCGTCGTGTAACTCCTTGAGGTAGAGGAGCTACTGTGTCCAATGGCAAACACAATTAAACTAGCTTTCACAAGTAAACTTTTCAATTGTAAAAATGTATAAGAAATCATATGAGATGCAGCACACACAAGGGTGTGTGTGTGTACGGGGGGGGGGGGGGGGGGTTGTACTGTAACATTTCCAATGCTTCCAACTGTGCTGTTGTTGTGGTTTAATTACTGAAAAGCAATCTGCAAATACTGTAATGTATGTATTATGTAGAGCCTACATACATGAATATTTGTTTATATGGCCTTTGATTCAAACATTGTTTAGAGGGGAAATATTGGGCAAGATGTGAAGTAAATGAGGTTTCTTTTCTTACATAACATACAGGAAAAAGATTAGGCTTTTTATCTAATTAAAGAGAAAAAATTAAATTAAAGAAATCAATTGTTGTACTGTAATTTGCTTCAGCACTATAATTAATATTAATAATTGGAATAAGCAATCCCTCTGCCAAGTAATTTAGTAAACTGGCCTAACGCCGCCTTCACACTGGCAGTTGAAATCATCTCCGATGCGGCTGCGAAACGACCAGAAGTCATTCATTTCCTATGGAGATTCGCAGACCACATGCGAAAGAGTCCAAAACAGGTCCGACCGTGTGCGGTGCGAAGAAAATCGTGTCCGTTGGTCATCCGCATGCGTTCAAAAATTTGAACTCTTGAACTCTCGCGAAAAGCTATGGACGGTTCCTATCCGACAATTCCAGCGGAAGTTGAGCGTTGCTATGGTACTGATAAACAAACATATATATTCCACTTCAAAAGTGCCTTATCAAATGCAATTCATAGTCAGATCTGTTTTGTAAAATCATTCAAGTAGAGACTTCAATATCGCAAAACCATTCAAGGTAAATAGTCAAAAGTAAAAATAAGTCAAAAATAACAATATAAAATACTGTTCGTTTTCTCACACAAACCGCTCGTTTCATGTCTTAGGCCATCAGTGTGCACTTACCCCATACAGAAATGTAATATATGTAAATATATGTAAATTACATATATAATGTCAGTGCCCATGTATGTCTGCTACCTATATGAGAATATATGCAAAATTCATATATATAAAATACATGTACAAATATGAAACATATATTTCAAAATATAGCAAAAATGGCCGTTTTCATGTAAGTGCCATATATTTTCCCATATATGCACATAAATGTTAAATATATACAAAACGCATGCTCTTTGAAGGTGAACCGAGGGTGGACCCCCTAAACCTGCATTATATGACTGATAGACAACAACGGTTTGACCGAAAAATATCAAAATTGAAAATACAGTGATAACAAAGACACCAACATTTTGGATGCCCTTGAGGTAAGCTAAAACAAAAATTGATTTCAAAGTGAACTATACCTTTAAATATTTTGTTAAAAACAATGGCGGTTCAGTGTGGTGGCAGTAAACCAGAGATATGTCTTTCCTGTCAACCAGCAGACAAAAATAGACACAATTAAGTAGAAGCAGACAAAGGATGACTGGAGAATGTCCTTCCCGTTTGATGACAACCTAATGACTTCTACTTATCATCAGAGGAAGGAGCGGGATATCGCGGTGTCACACTTGCCAGAACCAGCGACATGCGGCCTAGGTGTCACACCAGCAGATTCATTAGTGTTGAACATCATTATCGGGCATGACGTTTGTCTGCGGGCTTTTGGCCATCCATCACAGTTCTTAATGTTATCATCATCATTACAGCAATTATATTCCATAACCATTGCAATTACCATCTATAGCCAAGCTATCAATATGAGGCACACTGGAAACTCCATTGTGCCTTGGCTGATGCGGTTTAAAGTGTTTGCCTTCAAAATACGGCTGACTTTGTTACCCGCACATATTGATGTTTTTATTTTCAAACCTTCCAAAGCCATTTCGAGACGCTGAACCTAGGTGGGCCCTGAAAATAGAAGTGTGTGAGGTGAATTCAGAGAGAATCGTCCAGGATTGAACCGCTCTGGTCTCTCGAGAGAAGCTGTGCTGAGGAAAATGGCTGGATTCAGACGGAATGAAAGGGAAACATGCTTTGGAGTTCTATTGAATGTGCCAGCTCACTTACACCCAGTGGGGAACTCTGGGAAATGGGTGTATGCAAACAATCACCTGAAAATAGCAGAACAACAACTAGTCTTTATCTCTTGGGTGCACATTGCTTCTTAATAGCATTTCATTGATTTCACATGTGGTTACAGTCCAAGGTGTTGAAAAAAGCAATAAAAATAATGGCAAATGTTTAGTTTTATTTGGTTGCAATATTGTGAAATGCACTTCTTGGTCAAAATGTGTCTTAAAAACACGTGTCAAAATATCTAATCTGCATTACATAGCATGGTCCATGTGATCAGAAATTTCACTTGAAGGCGAAAGATTTCGCAATCGACAAACTAGACCAAAGTATTTTGCTCAAGACCATGAAATGAAAAATTTCGTTTTGAATTATATGGTGCCGATATCTTTATAAATATCTATATAACAGGGTTAACTGATATAATTTCCCCTGATGACAAAACAAAGCTTTATGGGCTAGATTTAAACAGTGCAAAAATTAAGGCCCGTACAGCGCGCGTTATTCATCAGCGTTTTTCAACGCGTTTTTTTGTGTTCACACCCAAACGATTTTCGCTAACGATGAGCTCAGTGAAAATGCAAATTCATTCCCTGACTTTAGTTGGCGCCAATTTGCTCTGCAATACCACTCCATATCATTTTTTTTATTTTTTTTTTTATTAAGATGTTTGTAGTCTCTGTCGCATTTGCCATATAGCTCTTTATGTTCTCGGCAAGACCGTTTTGTGTTTGAGCGCCCCCACGTTGTGTTTTACTGTAACTTCAGAAGCTCCAAACACGTGAGCAAAAGCGCCAATCTCATGGGTCGGAAAGTTTTTGACGGAGCGCGTCAAACTAAAAAACAACCCGAGGCTTTTTTTTTTTTAAATTACGCTTTTACGAGTGGCGTTTTACGCGTCGGTGTGCACACTCACATTGCCGCCCTTTGTTTAGTCACAAGGCATTAAACGTCGGCAAATAACGCGCGCAAAATTCGTCCCAGTGTGAACAGGCCTTTAGAGTGACAGCGCAATTCCAAAAAAACGTGACGATGGGAGTGTAAAGTCCCAAATCAACTGACAACGCGCAAATTAAAGAACACAGACACAGCTGGATAATTTCCATAATGACCAACATAATCTACCAGTTAGCTGTCTGGTTTAAGACGTGCTTTTTTGAGCCGTAAATGATGGTGCAAGCAGTAAATTAATCAGCGCAAACCTTTGTAAATATATTTGCGGGATTCATTACTCTCCTCCCAAAAATTTCCGTCTGAAAATATAACCCTGTCCACGCCTTTTCATTCACGCTTAATTATTTACAGTGTGTCTTTAGAAAATCCTGACAGTATTTTTTTTTTTTACACAAAAGAGGGATAGTAAATCTGGCCCTTTAAATTTTAATGAATAATTTATAACCATTTAAGGTAAGTGCTGTCCTGATTACTTAAAGCTACACTGTGTAACCCTTTTAGTTTATTGTTAGCTAAAAACACTTAGTTCTTTCAAAAATATATGTGCTCATTAATGTATATTTACTTCGTTCAAGTAATAAAGTATTCTCGTGAGTGTATAATATGCCATTGAAAATACATACGGGTAAGGGGTTCTAATGTCGGTCGCCATGTTGCCCCTCCATCTTGAAAGTACATTAGCCAAAGAGGGACATACCCGTTAATTCAAGCTTTGTTTTTCGCGTTTACGTTTGAGTTAACAATCATGGACGAGGTCGAACTGGAAGCCATGTTAATCTTGGACTACATTGGCCACCGTTGGAGTTTGAGAGGAACAGAAACTAATATTCACTGGATGGTCATATACCTTTTCACCGCTAAATGAGGGTAAAAATCACACAGTGTAGCTTTAATGCATGTTTTGTATACTTTGATTATCTTCCTTATATGGTATTGTGATATTAATGTTTCTTCTTTGATGATTTCACTATACAGATCTGATGCTGGATCACATTTGATAAGGCACTTTTGAAGTGGAACATTAAATAAGCCAAACTGCAATGTTGCCTGGCAACCATAAACAACCCACAGTTAGACCAGTTAACAAAATTACTTGGCAGAGGAATTGTTGATTCCAATTATTAATACTAATTAGAGCTGAAGTTAATAAAGCAACTGATTACTTTGATTTAGTTTCTCATTAAATGGGAAAGAAAAGCCTAATCTTTTTGTTGCAGGAATCCATGCGATCACAAATTTAACACCAAATTTTTTCCCTATAATGATTTTGCAATAGGTTCAAGTAGCTTGGTTTGAACTGGACTTATCACTTTCAACTAAAAATGGAAAACGTTTTATGTGTTTTGACCATTCATTTACACAACATAGGCGTTCTGGGTGTCTGAAAACACTTTTGAAAAGGATACGGTTATTGTTTCTTTGTAAACTACAAAAACATGAATTTTTGAAAACAGTGACGTGCACATGCGTATACGCAACCCGAATTTGTACGAATTTTACGAGGTGGCTAATTCGTAACAATTCGAACGACCTCACTCGTACAGATTAGTACGATTTTTGTGAAATCGTACATATTTTACGAATTGGCCAATTCGTATGAATTCATACGATTGACCTACCCCAAACCCCGCCCCTAAACATAACCGTCACGTGGGTTTAGGCAATTTGTGCGAATTCGTACGAGTGAGGTCGTATGAATTAGTACGAATTAGCCACTTTTGAATCACTCGTACGAATTCGTACGAATTGGTCGTGAGATAGGGTAGGTATACGTGTTCAGCCTATGGGCAGGTAGTGTTTCTTTACAAAGTGGCATTGCCAACTACTGGCCTGGAATGCATAATACAACGTGTTTAGTTTCCGCGGATCCACGCTACATTATTGACAATGGCCTTTATTTGCCTGAAAAATGTTTCTAAAATGTTGTTAATGTGAATAAACCTTAACAGACTTGACACTGCCTATTTGACATAATTATTTGTAACATGGCAGACTCATGGAAAGTGGAAGGATCCATTTTTAGGATCCAGATTTATTGAAGAAACATGGTAAATAACAGGTTTGTAAGCCAGGTAACAGCGTCCAGTGTTAAACAACAAGAAAGCAGTCCAAATAAGCAACCAAATATAATAGCATATCAGAGAACAAAGATAATAAGACACACATATGGTACCAAACACCTTAAATAGTTGATAAAACACCTTAATAGATGATTAAAAAAAAAAAAAACGTGACAGGAACTGAGGAGAAAGTTCAATATTCTGGAGAGGGCGCCCTCTGGCTGTATGGAGGGGGAACCTCACGTTTGTATGTTACAATATCGAACAATAATACTAACAAGAAAAAGAGAATACAATACTCTTCATTTATTTCTTACTGACAAGTTAGTTGAATAATTACTTGACATAATTGAGAAATACTTCAAATTGTAACTTAATATGACCATTGTCATTTATATAGTCTTTATGAACTTTTTGAAGTGTCAAAGTGGTAGTTAGATAGACTTGTCAACAGAGGGACAGACAGCTCTTAGCTCTCAGAATTTGTGTTCCGAAGATGATCGAAAGTCTTACGGGTTTGAAACAACACGAGGGTGAGTAAATGGTGGCATTTTTGGGGTGAACTAACCCTTTAATGTAATTTCATTATTTATAATAGTTTATTTATGAACTTCATAAATAAATCATTGCAGCATTTTGCTATGGTTTATAGGTGCAGTCAAGCTGGCGCATTTTCTCCGGTGCATTGAGCCGTGGCATTCATGCGGGTGATATGACTTTAAATCAATTTTGCAATATTTCCAGATTCCTTCCTCTTCTCTCCACTATCCTATCAATAAAAGTGGCCAAAAAGGCCATAAATAAATAAACACAGTTGCTGTTAGTATTAGATCACATACATGACTCACACTTCTGAATGTCTGTAATGTCATTGGAACTTAAATATTTTAATCCATAAGAGCAAGTAAGTGATCGATGCACTTTGCATTAAAAATTGGACCCAATAACTATTTGAACACTTGTATGTGTTAGTCATTACATTAAATTAAAATATGAAAGCACATGTTTTGATAATCCAATGATATGTGCATTGTGTCTTAAAGCATTTCTGAAAACCCTGTATCGCGAGGTTAAAAATGGAGGAGGATTGTGTTAAGAGTATGATGTTTTTAGTGTATAAATGCTTCTATTCCATCCAATTGCACTTTGACTGAAGAGTTAAACATGGCTGTCAGAGCATTCCTATTATTCTTTATTTCTATACAAATGTAGAAATAATTGCAGACCAGTTCTCTCTGGCTGAGCATGTTTTTAATTATGTTCAAATCTGATGCAATCTTCACGCATCAGCTGTTTGAAGTAGACGGGTGTGATCGGAAAGCTTTCTGTCAGTACCGCAGAATCTGTGGAGTTTAAGCACACGATTGAACTCTCTGGGGATGATTCGACACTCACAGGTGAGAATTATATGGATTGGGAGATAAAACAAACCGCCGAACAACACATTAGCAATGCCAAAGACAATATGTGAAAGCAGATTACCACACAGCAACCAGTGCCATAGTGAATAAAACTCATGATACCTTACAATATATATATATATATATATATATATATATATATACACTGTAAAAAAATATTGTTGGTTTAACTTAAAAAATTAAGTAATCTGGTTGCCTTAAAATTTTAAGTTGATTGAAATGGAAAAAGCTGGAAAACCAAACATTTTTGAGTGTTAAGATGGCGTGTTTATATGCCAATTTTCTACAACTTGAGGTAAATAGCAATATAGAAAGTGCACTTGAAAAACCTAGTTTTAATTCTACATGTGGTTTTCTCTTTACTTCCTGTGTTTTTGGTTGTTGTCCGTGTATTACTAACGGTAAACTTTTTATACCATACATTATAAAGATTTATTTACAGTGTATTCTCAGCTTGTTTAAATTATGCATATATTTACCCCAAAATCAATACAGAAGGGTGTTGTGGAAAAAATAAATCTGGAAAAATAGGCTCTGTTTTTGTCTTGCCGACAAAGCACTGTAAAAAAAAAAAATATTTTCAAGATGTATTATCACAACATTTTTTTATTTTGTCAAATCAACTGAAATAATTTATTTAGTTGAGATAACTTATTATTTTGAGTTTCTGATGATTAAATCAATCTCCTTCATTGTATTAACTTGTATTAACTCACTTTTTCCAGTTCAATCAGCTGAAAATTTTAAGGCAACCAGGTTACTTAATTTTTTAAGTTAAACCAACAATATTTTTTTACAGTGTATATATATATATATATATATAAGCATAGAAGTATAAGCATTGCATTATATATATATATATATATATATATATATATATATATATATATATATATAGAATATATACATATACAGTATTTACAGTATATAAATCTGAAATTATTCAAAATTATTATCTGAATTATTTTATTTTTATTCTTACGTAAATTTAAATGATCACAGACGGTGCTAAATTTGTTAAGTTATTCTGTAAATTGTTAAATTAGAACAAGAGCTTTTCTCTTCCATTTGCTGAAATCTCACACAAGGTTGGTGCCAGATCCCCACAGCCTTTCTGAGGTTAGTACTTCTTTTCCAAAGTATCTCATACATGACACATGAGGCCTGGAGAAAGTGGCATCCTGCCATGACAGGTGACACTATCCGTCCAGTGTGGTGCTCTAAGCCACCCATAATTCTGTGTGTTTTCTCAGGACTTTGAGAGCAAGACCACAGGTGAAAGCTACTAGCACCCCATAGAAGAGATTTACCAATAAGCCCAACGTAAACCCCCAACCCCGGAATTACTGTTGACTCTCCTCCAAGAATTCATTTACTTTTCACCCTTGTGAACCACTGACCCATTTCCGGCAGTTTTGGAACGACAGAGGATGTGCGGTCTCCATGGTGCCCCAGATTTGATTGTCTGCATCCAATTCATTCCATTCTTTCCCAATATATTGATTGAGGTTGTTCAAGAGGACTGAAGAGTCAAACAGACCGTCTTTTTTTTTGTCGACCTCGTAACAGCAGATGACTCCAAACGGTTCAGGGAGAAATGAAATAAATAATTAAACCATGACATTCCTGAAACTGTATCCTGGCTCCAGCATAAACTTTATCCTGTGGCCAGAAATCTATAAAGTGAGTACAGGGTGGATTAGAGTGCTTGCGGACACATTATGCTGTTTCATCATGAGGTAACCCAACTCTGCCTGTGGCCATGTCTGAGTGAAAGAGGTTGTACTTCCATTAGATAAAAATCTACTAGGACTCTCCCAGGTCAGAAAACGTAAACTAAAAGCCTCGATCTCTTTTTAGTAAACAGTCAGACAGATTATGACACTGGCTACCTCGCTATGAAAACGGATGCATTTGAATTAAACTGGTATCACTGTATATTTTTTTCAAAGTTAAATGAACTTCTCTTAAAGGCTTTTCTAGTGTAAGACTCAGACGGCGCACCCACGGATCGCCCACAGTCCGTTCCCTGGCCATCTGACGCTTACTGCACACAAACAAAACTGGCAAGCGCTGGCAGAAAATCGCCAGTTCTAATCTGATTGGCTGGCTTTACGCAATCCCCAAGAGTTGGAACTGGTTCGCCTGGAAACTAAGTTTTGTTTACAAGGTACCAGGCTGATACAATGAGTGCTTTTGATGAAGGATTATTGGATTTGTGAAAGTTTGGTTACTGGCATCAGGTCTTTAAAACACATGAGTTTTGTTTGAGGCACTTGCTAGAAACTAGATATGCATACTTAATAATTTTGGACACTTTCCCTAGTTTTACAGAAGAGTTTTTCATATATCCATAATATATATATATATTCAAAATGAATATAATATATTCATATTATTATTATTTCTTAGAAGAAAATGCTTCATTGCTTTTAATAATTGAATCGTTTTATATACAAATCAAGGTCATATAAAAGTAAAGTATATAATAGAGCGGATCATTTTAAAACCCTTGAATTAAATAAAATAATAAATATTAAACATAATAAAAAATATGATGTTGTTGTTGTTGTTTTTTTTTTGTATTCAAGGTGTAAGGCAATTATCTTATTACTTTTTTACTTGATGTTTACACCAAATCACATTTTTAGAGTTACTTTTTTTTTTTCTTTCCCCACACCAGTCTATTTTTATTTATGTATTAATTTGTATCGTTTTTAGTTTTACGGCATATTATAAAACTGTAATTTATAATTTCTCATGTCAGTCAAGTAGGTCTCTTCCTGTCTAAGTGAACCAGAATGTATGTCACAATCAAAAAACTGTCTCTACAATATCCCTAGTACTAGGGCTGTGAATCTTTGGGTAGACAGCGAATCGATTTGATTCACGATTCAAAGGTTTTCGATTCGATTCAAGAACGATTTGTGCAAATCCAGAACGATCCAATTCAATGCGATTCACATCCAAATTCGGGCAATATCTTCATGGGCAATGCGTGAGGCAGCTTGTACCAGGAACACTTTAAGGTTGTGTTTGTATAATTTAAACCACCGAAAATCGCATTAGAATTGCGATTAATTCAATTATTAGCCATTTAAATCGATTATTCACGTAAATAAACGATTCACGATTCAAAATACACTTTTCAGGATCGATGCATTTGCATAGTCAGGGTTTGTAATCGATGCATCGAGAGTAGTACTGTATAAAACAGCATGTGTGTGTGTGTTGAAAATACACATTAGTTATTTTTTTACCTCTAACTGTCCACTCTAAAAAATGCTGGGTTGTTTTAACCCAATTTTGGGTAAAATGTGGACCAACCCAGCCATTGGGTTAAAAATGTAATTTAAAAATGTAACCCAATGGCTGGGTTTGTCCATATTTTACCCAAAATTGGGTTAAAACAGCCCAGCATTTTTAGAGTGTGTGTTTAGGGCTGTTGTGAGCACTGGTTTCAGCACGGCTACAAGAGAAAACCACTGTGACATCTGAACCCCTGCTGTGATCACATGTCCTGCGACCTTTACCACTTGGGTAGTGTTGTGTACAGTGTTGCCGGACCTTTGCCCCCACATTTCTGATACAAGCAGCTTTACCCAGAATCCACAGGCCAGCATTCTGAACCCTCCTGGCTAAGAGTCCCATGTCATTTATAATTATTGATTGCAGCAATAGAGACGAGGATCAACTCTTCAGCCATAGCAAATGCCTTGACTATTGATTCCAGTTCAAGTTGACGGAAAAAAAAGATGAAATGCACCAGGGCTATAGACCTCCTTTGACAGGGTACTTATAAAACTGATTTAAAATGATAGATTCGTTTACAGTAGTCCAGGTCTGGGGTAGGCAGTGTTGTAGTACTCGAGACTCGGACTCGTCTCGGACTCGGTCTCGAGACCATATTTTAATGGTCTTGGTCTTGTCATGGACTCATGTGCATTTGGACTCGGAATTGACTCGTACTCGAACATTTTTTTTTTTTAGGACTCGGACTTATTCCCGAGTCCACTCGAGTTCAATTCAAAATATTTTTCATGACTATCAATGTATGTTAATAAAATATTTCTTTCAATTGATTGACACACCCAGTGATTGGTGATTTTCTAGTGCGCAACTGCGCATGACAAATTGTAATAAAATTACTTTGAACATATGTGGCCTTTTTACCCTAAACTGATCATATTTTTAAACTCAGTAAATTCAGTAAAAAAAGGGATTTCTCTTAGTAAATAAAAGTAAATTTGGTAATCAACCCTCACGGTCTCGGTCTCGACTCGGACTCGCCCGTCTCTGGTCTCGGACTCGACTCGGACTCAACTCTCTCTGGTCTCGGTCTCGACTCGGACTTGAGTGAGGTGGTCTCGACTACAACACTGGGGGTAGGGTTAGGATCCGATAACGCCATCTAACCAACGTTAAAGGGTACCCTAAAATGGCGAATGTTGACGTATGGTCAAAAGACGTCCCAAGACGTCAGTCATATGACGTCTTGGGATGAGACTGCGCTGCAAACAACACACTTGCCAGTTCAAAAGTTCATACAAAGTTATGACATTTAACAGGTTCAGCTTCCAGCAACAAAAACATTCACTCTTGACCTAATTGTAGAAACAGAGGTAAAATAGGTATGCGGAAAGAATATTAGAAGGATTTACCGTGTCTATATCATTTGCATTGTGATTGGCATGATTAATTGGACATGTTGTTCTTAAACTTCTATTTGAATTCCATTTAACAGTGTCTGATTGTCAAAAATGCATTCCTTGTGATGAGAAATCAAATAAATGCATAAACATTGGGAACCTGGAAGTCCATATAATTGCTTTCACAAGACTTTAATTAAAAATGACAAAGAAAGCTGGAGAATAATACAGCTCTCATTTTTGTCATGTCTGACACACCAATGGAATAATTATAATACAATCATTTGAACCGTAACATTGATATTGTTAAAGAAAAGCACACAATCTCTCTCTGTCTCCTTTTGGCGCACTCTCATTCCATCGTTTACTTACAAAAGCCATGAAATAGTTGCATATGATTTGTGCATTACAGCCACAAATCCTTTTTGTTGTATTTTTTTTTATTTTAAATCTGTGTGTACTATTGTCTGTTCACCACATGAAGGTCTCTGCAGGATTCTGCTAATTAGACATCACACTGCGCTGCAATGCTGGAGGTAAAAAAAAAAAAAAAAAAAAAAAAATAAGCAACACATTATAAGGGAGACAAGTAGCCATGCAAATGCTACAATTAACAAGTTGTCTCGGGACACAGCGGCACGCATCTTTTGATTGCAAAATTAAGAATCTAACTGTACTCTACATTCTGCAAATGTGACCCTGGACTGCAAAACCATGGATCAATTATTTGAAATTGAGGTATAGACATCACCGGAAAGCTGATTAAATAAGCTTTCCATCTTGGCTAACTCTGTCCATCATGGCCTCCTAATCATCCCCATGTACTGATTGGCTTCATCACTTTCTCCTCCACCAATAAGCTGGTGTGTGGTTTGCGTTCTGGTGCAATATGGCTGCCGTCACATCATTCAGGTGGATGCTGCACATTGTTGTTGGTTGAGAAGATCCCCCTCCCATGTAAAGCACTTTGAGTACTCAGAAAAGCGCTATATAAATGGAACAAATTATTATTATTAACTATTATTATGTATGGTTTGTTAGGATAGGACCATTTTTGGCCGAGATACAACGAGATACGAGAGTCAAAATCTGGAATCTGAGAAAATCGGCTTTGGAGTTTCTCATTTATTTTCGCGATTTTACTGCATCCACTCAAACATAAATGTTTTATATACTTACGGTGGGAAATTTACAAAATATCTTCATGGAACATGATCTTTACGTAATATCCTAATGATTTTTGGCTTGAAAGAAAAATCGATAATTTCGACCCATACAATGTATTATTGGCTACTGCTACAAATATACCTGTGCAACTTACGACTGGTTTTGTGATCCAGGGTCACAAATGTGCTGCCTGAATAAAATGACTTAGTTGTGGATAAAATCTTGACCCTTTTGGTCATAAATAGCTTTGACAATTTCAACTGGATATATACTCGAAATGCCACAATTCACTGAAAAGACAATATCTCAGTTTACATTAAATCCGTTCCAAGTATGCATGATTAGAATCAGTGTTCACCCATATCATAGTGCATTTGAACTAGCATATAAAAAGTACTTGAACGATACTGTAATGGAACACCTGTCAGACCACAACCCTCAATTGAAGGAAAAGTATCCTATCCTATAGGTTTACTAACTGATTTTTAAATGTAAAAAGTAGAAAGCTGTTGCAAACACCAAATCACATATATACCAAGCCGATCTCACGAGAATTCGTACTAATTCGTACGGGTGAGGTCGTACGAATTGTTCCGAATTAGCCAGCTCGTAAAATTCGTACGACCTCACTTCGTACGAATTAGTACGTTTTTGCTAAATCGTACATATTTTACAAATTGGCCAATTCGTATGAATTTGTACGAATGACCTACCCCTGACCCCGCCCCTAAACCTACCCATCACGTGGGTTTGGACAAATCGTATGAATTCGTACGAGTGAGGTAGTATGAATTAGTACGAATTAGCCACTTTTTAATCACTCGTACGAATTCGTACGAATTGGTCGTGAGATAGCGTAGTATATACAGAAAAAAAAAACATTGTTTGTTTGTACTATCTTAAATGAGGACTGAATCTTTGTATTACAGCCATTTCTCGTTTATTGCCTTAACATTAATCAGGATGCAAACTTGTCAATCCATCTAAAATGAATGACAAAGAGGAAACTCTGACCAATAAGAGGACCGTTTTACTCACATGTGACTTGCATAAACGCATTTGGCGAATCGAACCAAGAAGAAAAAGCTACATTGCAATAAATTACGTTTTGAAACAAAGCGAACAATCTACATGCCGAAAAATGCCTTAAAAGATTGAAAACCCTTACCGAAACCTGATACGACAAAAAAAAGGTAGTAATATAAGTACCAATTTGGCATATCATAGTTTTTGAATACTTATACAATAAAATACACAGATGTAGTTTTTGCAACAATGCATTGATTGTTATCAGTAAGGTAAATAGGGATCGTTTTGATTTCAAAAATGCTGGACTTGCGTTTCAACCTTTATTTGTCTCCCTCATTTACCTCAGGGTAATAGATAGATGATGGAAAGAGGAAGAACACGAGTGCTGTTAACCTCTCCTCTCTCATCTTCAGACAGCCGCACGCTTACCCATTCAACAGCAGCAAATCTGCCACCAGACTTTTAACACCTTTCCTGGGAGACTATTTCACTGCTTATATAAGTTTAATTTCTGATCACTTCAGAGGCGTGCCTTCATCAAACGCTGGCTGAAATGAAAAGCAAGCGTTCATGTGCATTTCAAACGGAGCTTCGGAAGTGTAATTAAAAAAATAGTCTATGGAAATAAGCACTCTGCCTCTATCTTAAAATGACCCGATGTGAAGCACGCTCTCACTGAAGGGCTCTTCTAAAGATGGAGGGGGAGACGTCCCTGATCCATCTCAGACCTTTTTACCTGTGATGAGCGGCTAAATGAGGTTAGTTGCGATCAGTTGTTACAATCAAGCTCCGTGGAGCTTCTCCTCTACATGGAGATGGTGGCTCTTAGCATCAATGATTTATGCGAGTTATGATTAGGGTCGCGGCAGTGTGGCTTGTCGCTCACCTTAAGTGTGACCCGTGCGGGCAGTTCTCTGCGATTTCATTCATCAATTTCAATCACGGCTATTGGACCGGGCCGGGAGATTATTTAAGCCAAAGAACGCTTCAAACGAGCGCTATACTCCACTTACTTTAATGTGTGAAGGAATAACACTTTACTCATCCTGACAGGGATTATCTCCTGAGGTTTTTTCATGATTCACTAAGGAATACAGATGAAATAGCACTGCAATTGAAAGGCCAGAGTGTTTAATTAATCAGGTTTGCGTTAGCATTATTGAAGAAGTGTGATCATGTTATGCATAACTATAGAGAAAACTGTGATTATTGTATCAGACTGAAAGATAATTTAGTTTATGCATGTTATTTCTAGGTTAAAAAAGCATTTATGTGCTTTATATGGCAGTGGTTTTTATATGAAATGGTTTGTTGGTTTGTTGCAATATGAACTGACCTATGGCTAAGCCACGCCCCCTCTACTCACTCCAACAAACTATGGCGCTATGGCTCTGTCACAGTAGGAGACATTTCACAGGAGGCAATTGGTGATTTTTGGAGACAGAAAGATTATATGAAGAGTTCAGATGCAAAAGCCTCTAAGTGCCATTTGAATTTTTCTTCTAAAATGATCATTTTTATCAAGCTTGTATATTTAAGTTCAGTAATTTCACTTAAATGGCAATGAAGATTACCTATTAATTGTCATTTAAGTGAAATTACTGAACTTAAATATACAAGCTTGATAAAAATGGTCATTTTAGAAGAAAATTTCAAATGGCACTTAGAGGCTTTTGCATCTGAACTCTTCATATATCATCTCAAAGTCGCCTAAAGGGCCTTAACTATGCATTGGAGGGATATTGTTGAGAAGGTCGATGAAAGTCAAAGTGTAAACGGGATAACCCGCATATCATTGCTATCACCGTTTGGTGCTACAGTATTTACATGAATCGTTCAGCACAACATTGTTAACATTTGTTATCTTGGTTATTTATGCATTAATGAAGCTAAGTGACATGATGTTCAACACAGCTCGGAGCTAATGTCAACGTTTTCTAATGTTAGGCTAACGTTAGCCTAACGTTACGTCGGAGATTTTAAATATAACGTTCAAATACGTTGTTGACTTAACTTAGAACAGATGTAGACATCCTAGTTTAATTTATCTCAACCCAATCTCACGGCCAAGTCGTACGAATTTGACGAATGATTAAAAAGTGGCTAATTCGTAACAATTCATATGACATCACTCGTACGAATTAGTACGATTTTGCTAAATCGTACATATTTTACGAATTGGCCAATTTGTATGAATTTGTACGAATTACCGACCCCTTACCCCGCCCCTAAACCTAACCATCACGTGGGTTTAGACAAATCGTACAAATTCGTACAAGTGAGGTCGTACGAATTAGTACGAATTAGACACTTTTTAATCATTCGTCAAATTCCAAGGAATTGAGCGTGAGATAGTGTTGTTTATCTACGTTTAGTTGGTGTTGTGGTCTTCCGCACAACATAATTGCATAACTTAATTCAGAGCAGACACTTATCTCGGATGAGGTGTGGCTTGGGAAAACGTAAAATACACACCGTCGCCCAGCCTCTCGGGAACCTAGTGTCGGAGTTGCGCGTACCCCATGCACACCGTTTGATCATTTAAAAGTTAAAATGACAAGAAAGAAAACGAATGAAATCTGACTAACTGCAATGCATTTCAATGGACGTAGAAGCAGAGAATGTCCGAGTGTATTGGGTTAGCTGCGCACTGTGATTGGCTTATCGCGTTTGAGGGCGTGGCTTAGCCATAGGTCTATTGTATGTTATGACAAAACCTTTGTTTTTTTTGTGTTACCTTCACTGGCTACACATGAAAACAAAGTGAAATGAACCCTTCACTGAATGAACTCACATGATTCTCAGCTGCAAAACCACAATTCAACAGAAAATAATGAAACAATGCAAACATAATTGCATTAAAACAGGAACTTTGATTTCATTGTAAAATTAAAATAAGGCACAGATAACTGATGGGTACAATTAATTAACAAAAGTGACGTTTGAGTGTGTGTTTTGAGTGTATTTTCGTGAATCAGTTCCAACATGCCTTGACTAGATTTGTCACTATTTGCACTTAAAAGTACTTCTTCCATTAAACGTATGCCTATCTACTTTACAATAATGACTGGATAAAGGGGTCATGGCATGAGAAATCAAATTTGCCTTGACCTTTGTACCATTAAAACGTCCTGCAAGTTTCGTAGCTTGAAACATTCTCCTCACTATAAACAAAGCATTTATTTAAAGGGGTCATGAACTGGCTTTTTAAAATTGATTATATTGTTGTCCGAGGTCTACTTATGACGTTTGCTTGGTTTTTACATTGAAAATCATCAAAATTAATGAGTAACAGGCTATTTTCTACCCTAGTTTTGAGCCTAGCTCAAAAACGCTTGGTTTTTATGGGCGTCTCGCACTGAAGACGGAAGTAAACGCCCAATGCTGTGAGTGGATAACAGTTTTGCATATTCAACCCACTCGTCGGTGCACGTGGGGGAAATTGTTTTGAAAGTGTCCAATGTTAACCGGAATGATTCGCCAATACATGTTCGACCGAGAGTTTGTGTGTTGCACCATTCCTGTCAGATCTAATATAGAAGGCACAACACGGTTTTTAATCGTTCTGCAAATCCAGTCTTGTTTACAATATATATATATATATATATATATATATATATATAAACTACTAGTATTTTAGCAATAACGCCTCACCATTAACTGGCATTTTTTTTCCAACCACATAAACATGCACTTCAGTACCTGCCAGGCACTTATTTATGCTTAAATTATTGAGCAGAAGTAACCAGGACTGCTACACTCGTCAATACAGAAGAAGCTCACTCAATATCATCACCATCCTTCAAATAGGTGTCTATGTGAGTACCACCTGTAGTAATTACCTTAATGTCTCACTTTATGTTCATAGCTAGGGAGGAACAGGTTTGTGTTGAATTAATTCACTGATAGACAGTTTACAATAAACTGTTAAAGAGGCCGCATAAAATAGTGTGATTAAATAAGTTCTACACTTGGAGCATCAACAACAAATGACGTGGTGGCAAAGACTGAAGAACTATTATGCATTTCAAAATATGACTTGATAAATCAATAATCATAGTAGATGTAATATCTGTAAATTGAGGCTCTGCATGTCATAGCGGATGCACATCAGACTTTTTCTATGTGATTAATAACCCATCATGACATTTCCAATGCAATTCCGCCAACCGAATGCATCTTCTTATTAGACAGACCGCTCGTCTTCCAGAAACTCAAGATGAGGTCTATTTCATTTTGTTCTTGTCCAAAATAGTCCATGTGTTTTTTTTTTTTTTTTTTATTAGTCAATGTTCTGCCATATTGGACCATATATATAAAAGAACAAAATCACTGTCTGCTCTTGACTAAATAATTATTGTAACTAATTGTAAGCATTAATATGCATTTAATTTTTACAATGAACAATATCCAGTGTTATTTTTTTTTATTTTAATACTTTAATTTATGTAGTATTTCTTACCTGAACATACTCTATACCCACATACAAACCTTAAAGCCATGTTTATTTCATATCTATCTTTATTCTATTGCATTTATTTCTGCTGTTATTTGAAATTAGCTTTTTTTCTTATTTTATTGCTGTCTTTTTACTTCTTTTCACGAAAATATTTTTTTCCTATATATAATATAACTATATATATATATATATATATATATATATATACACACACACAATTTGATAATAATAATTATATATATATATATATATATATATATATATATATTATCCATTTTGTGTAGTATATAGGTATATATATATATATATATATATATATAAAGTTTTTAATAAAACTACATAATAAATATTACCCCAAAGAAAATCATTCAGCTGATTATTATTTCATGAACAATGGCTCAAGAAAATTCAGCCTGCGTCCTCGTTTCACTCCCGGTGTCCTTGTGAGATGACGGATAGGATGTCAAATGATTTTATGATCTTCTTTTTAATGAAATACAAAAAAAAAGACAATGTGCCACTTTCAAACTCCACGTGAAAGTGAAAACCGATTGTTTTTTTGTGCAACACAAGAGAACACAAGAGTGGAAAAAAAAATAGAGAGACTGATAGAAATGATCATCTTTCACTTGCCTCTGAGAACCCCTGCGGAATGGAATGCACATGGAAGTTGCAAAACATAAAATAAAAGAGTTAAATAAATATAAAAGTGGATGAATGACATCTCAATGGGCATTTCATCCTGCCAGCATTCAGTCATCATAGAGGAGCACTGGGACGTTCCAAGCAAACGCTGACATTTCTGGGGCGACTGGATAAGTGACACCAGCAGTGAGGGGCGGCGCGCACGTTTGGTCAGTAAAGGGATTACTGGGATGTCCTTTAAGGGAACTGAGAATCTCATTAACACAAAGCCAAACACAAAAGTGTTTATTGAAAGCCCAGGGATTTTAAGGTCAGTCAATTTCAAGGTTTTCCCCCTCCTGTCTCTTTCTCCTGCTTCTCACGCACAGTCAGGTAGCCTTTTGTTGTTGTTGTTAGTCCTGCATTTCTTGTCTCAAAAAGAAGCTGGTGTGTCATTTATCATATTTTCTGTGTTCATTAAATGAATACTGAGAATGTTATAGGCAGAGCCGATCCGCCCTATACGCTCACTACGCAAGCTGCGTAGGGCCCCGCAAATTACTCAAGGCCCCGCCTCCCCCTCCTCGTGTCATAGCGCGTCAATTAATGTTGACAAAATGAAGCGAAACTATCCCTCTGGTCACGATAAGAGGAAGAAGAAAAAACATGAGAGTGAACTGCGGGAACAACAACATTCAGGTAAACTTGTGTTCTAATCTCTCCTCTCCAAGTTTGATGTCAGTCAGCAGTGCATCTTTTGCATCACTTCTCTTTGTGCCTGACTGACAAAAGTGAGCGTAAAATACAATTATTTATTACGTTTGATATGATAAACAACAAAGTGCAAGTTGTGCAACGGTGTTTGTTTACTGCAGCTCGGAAAAGATAACCGCGTCGGATATGTTAGGCTATTAACACACTTAGCGTTCGTATACGCGTGCACGAAATGGAACGCGCATTTTTTTCAAGCAGAAATATATGTGGACATACTGTAGCTACAATATGAGTGGGAAATGATGGCACTCCTCATCAAAGTACACATTATACATACATACATACTTTTAAAACAAGACACTGATTATCTAGTCTTAGTCGATGTGTAAACATTCTAAATAACTGCAGCAGCACTAAAATGATGGAAAGCAATATTGACAATTTGACATTGATTTACTATTGATATATAGGCTATATTGAATTTAAAATGTTGATTAGCTGGACATACTGGTCAATATGGATGCACATCCCTCAGTATATAATAACCATAAATCAAGAATTGCTTCAACATGCATAATAAAAAAAAAAACTTTAACATGCCATGGCAAGCCATTTTAGCTTTTATTCATTCACAGTTTATGTATTTTTGATATCAAGAATTCATTTTTTTTTACTATTTGCAATGTGAATTCTTGATTATTTTTTACTAGTAAGGCCCCTTAGTTACATTTTTATCTACCAATGTCTATTTTTGATATCAGGAATTACATGTTCACTTGTACAAAAGTTAATTCTTGATATCAATGAGCTCACGTCACGGCGTCACGGGTCAGGTAGAGGGCCCCTTAGCAGAATTTTGCTTAGGGCCCCTGGGAGGTCAGGATCGGCACTGGTTATAGGACCAAAAGTAAATCATGCGATTACACCAAATGAAAATGCATTGTTCATGTAAAAAAAACAAGATGTATTATTGCTTTGCCCTGTGTTCATGAATGCACATGAATAAAGAATCAGCAGAAAAGTACAGCCACTCTCTCTCTCTCATACACACGTAGTATAACTTGATTCAGCTAAAATTACAACTATAAAAAGCAGTTTTTTTGTTTTGTTTTTTTTCCCCCCATTTGGCCAAGCTGCACCATTATCTGATTTGCATATGCCTTTACTAAAACAATGCAAATTGAGTTTGAAAATTCATTCTTAGAGAGTTTCCGCCCTCTGAGAGTCTTTGGTGAGATGCTGTTCTCTCAGGAAAGAAATGTTTAGTATTAACAGTTACAGCAGAAACCCGAACACACAGACTTATCCAGTAACAATACCTTTGTGTGCAGTTTTAAACACTACTTTTGGAATCAGAACAGCCTCTAATGACTATAGGAGGAAAGAAACACACCGCATTTGGTGAAATCCCAGCAGAAGCATACTAATCTGCTTGGGGAACCTACTAAATTTGGCTTGTTTCCATTGCGAAAAAATGACTTGCAACACACATAAATGTACCATCATCATCTGTCAATATACCGAGGATAGGAAGTTGTGTCTGGGAGTAATCGATGTCTGGATGTGAAAGTCAATTCATGCATTTTCAGATTGTGGCATGACAAATCAATATGAATTTCAATGATTTGTTGATGTATCGCATGAGGACCGAATGACTACAATCAAAGTGGCAATCTTTAGAAAACAGACTCAAAGTAAAGAGTCCCTCAGACAGCATTCAGAGAAGTTGTTTCTATGCATCTGTTCATTATTACTGACAGCTCCATTTATATTACAAGGTTTCAATGCTCAAGCTATCACACTGGATATGCCTTTCATATGCATCCAAATGTGGGAGACAGAAACCAGTATGAATGTTCAAATTTAGTGCTCTCTGACTTCATAAGACATGAAGATGTTTGACAAGTAGAGAACCTAACGAAAGAACCAAAGAAACGTCAGAGCTGCAGGTTCAACACATTCTCATCATTTGGCGTCATATGGGTGACGCCATATGACATTTCATCGAAATACTACGCACAAGGCACCCTTTAGCGTCAATATAACACACTGTTATGGGTAGGTTTAGGTCTGGGGTAGGGTTTGCGTCTCATATTGACGCTAAAAGATGCCACTCATCTGTATGACGCCTTGGGTTCTGCGTGTTATATTGACGCTTAAGGGTGCCAAATTCAAATTCAAGAGCTTAAAGGGATACTACATATTAAAATGTTATTCTCTCAACTAAGATGAGTTGATACATACCTCTCTCGTCTCAGTACGTGCAATCAATCGCTCTGGTGCGCAAGACACTTTGATAGCACTTAACTAGCCCAGTTCATTCAATATGGGCCAAGCAGAGAAGCGACCAAGATTGCCTCGGTACTACCGAGTACAGACTGAATTGCCTCGGTACTACCGAGTATCGAAATATGTCTTGTTTTCCGGTACCAAATTCCGGTACCTACTAAGTGGTTAATCTTGTCAACGTCAGTGAAACAATAAGCATGCAGCGTGATTGGCTGTGGCGGAAAACGCTAGTTTACGCGGCTGCCCAGAGACGTAGCTCGTCGCACGTGAGGCTGTAGTGTGTGTGTGTAAGCGTCCCAACCCAGATAGATAGAAAATATGTGGAAATGATCCAAAGTATATATGGCATATGAGTCTATATGGCAGACTCGATGCCAGAAGCACGCGATGCAATATTTTCGACAAGATAATTGCCGCCAAGACTGGTAACACGGTAAATCTGATTAGCACGCCGACACTTAGGACCCGTTTACACGAGAAGGATTCCGAGTAAAAACGTAAAAATATTTTATCGGATGTGCCTTTCGTTTACACGGCGATGGCGTTTTTGAGGCTTAAAAACGCAAAAAAGTGAAACCACCCAACAGAGTGGAAATCTTAAAAAACGTTCCACCGCCGCGTTCCTGTGTAAACGGTAAAAACGCAAAAGTCTGCTTGACAGTGAAGGTTGTACGCAGGCGCGTTGACTTGGCGTTGTTGTAGTATGCACTCCTAGCCGCCTGAAGTCCAAACTACATTGAATTTCACACACTTTTGCGTCACCATTTGCAAGCGGATTTACCACACAAAACGCTCGTCTAAACGCAGAATAAAATGTGATGACGCAACACCACTTTTGAGTTTTCTCTTCAGAATCGTTTCCGTGTACACATAGCCTTAGAGTAGAAAGTTTATCCGTCTTCGACTGCAAGAAGTGGAGCGCGTCACAAATGAAACCGAAACTCAGCATATAGGATACTTGCCTCACTGAGATGAGAAATAAGCCTATAGACGGTCAAAATATGTCTACTTTTAAACGAAACAATTAGAAATAAATAGTTTGATTACCTAATCCATATAGGCGCGCGCATTCACTACTGCAGGAATGACGAGTCAACATTGCCATAATCATATTTGCTGCCAGCAAACTTATTAAACTCTTGTTCGTTAATAAACAATTAAAATATATCATTGCTGTTGTTTTCCAACACATCTATAATCATTAGGCTACTGTTGCCAGTGCTTTGCGGCAAGCTTCATGTGTGCTGAGCGCGGGGCATAAATCCCGTCCTCCAGTAGCCTATATTTAATTTAATTCACATTTATTTGTATAGCATTTTTCACAATACATATCGTTTCAAAGCTGCTTTGCAGAAAATGCATGTTTCTAAATTACAATTTAGAGCGATCTGTTATCTACGGAAGAGGATGAGGGCCAACCAATAATAAAAATAAAATAAAACCATCTCGAGATTAAACTCATTATAATGTGAGATTAAACTAGTTAAATTTCGAGAAAAAAGTCAAAATACAATCTTGAGAATAAAATCATTAAATAACGAGATTAAAGTCATTATAATGCGAGATTAAACTCGTTAAATTTCTCGATAAAAACTTGTTCTTTCGACTTTTTTCTCGAAATTTAACGAGTTTAATCTTGCATTATAATGACTTTAATCTCGTTATTTAATGAGTTTATCCTCAAAATTGTATTACAACTTTTTTTTCAAAATTTAACGAGTTTAATCTCGTATTATAATGACTTTAATCTCGTTATTTAATGATTTTATTCTCAAAGTTGTATTACGACTTTTTTCTCGAAATTTAACGAGTTTAATCTGGCATTATAATGACTTTAATCTCGTTATTTAATGAGTTTATTCTCAAGATTGTATTACGACTTTTTTTCTCGAAATTTAACGAGTTTAATCTCGTATTATAATGACTTTAATCTCGTTATTTAATGAGTTTATTCTCAAGATTGTATTTCGACTTTTTTCTCGAAATTTAACGAGTTTAATCTCGCATTATAATGACTTTAATCTCGTTATTTAATGAGTTTATTCTCAAGATTGTTTTTCGACTTTTTTCTCGAAATTTAACGAGTTTAATCTCGCATTATAATGACTTTAATCTCGTTATTTATTGAGTTTATTCTCAAGAGTGTATTACGACTTTTTTCTCAAAATTTAACGAGTTTAATCTCGCATTATAATGACTTTAATCTCGTTATTTAATGAGTTTATTCTCAAGATTGTTTTTCGACTTTTTTCTCGAAATTTAACGAGTTTAATCTCGCATTATAATGACTTCAATCTCGTTATTTAATGAGTTTATTCTCAAAGTTGTATTACGACTTTTTTCTCGAAATTTAACGAGTTTAATCTCGCATTATAATGACTTTAATCTCGTTATTTAATGAGTTTATTCTCAAGATTGTATTACGACTTTTTTCTCGAAATTTAATGAGTTTAATCTTGCATTATAATGACTTTAATCTCGTTATTTGATGAGTTTATTCTCAAGATTGTATTTCGACTTTTTTCTCGAAATTTAACGAGTTTAACCTTGCATTATAATGACTTTAATCTCGTTATTTATTGAGTTTATTCTCAAGATTGTATTACGACTTTTTTCTCGAAATTTAACGAGTTTAATCTCGCATTATAATGACTTTAATCTCGTTATTTATTGAGTTTATTCTCAAGAGTGTATTACGACTTTTTTCTCGAAATTTAACGAGTTTAATCTCGCATTATAATGACTTTAATCTCGTTATTTAATGAGTTTATTCTCAAGATTGTTTTTCGACTGTTTTCTCGAAATTTAACGAGTTTAATCTCGCATTATAATGACTTTAATCTCGTTATTTAATGAGTTTATTCTCAAAATTGTATTACGACTTTTTTCTCGAAATTTAATGAGTTTAATCTTGCATTATAATGACTTTAATCTCGTTATTTGATGAGTTTATTCTCAAGATTGTATTTCGACTTTTTTCTCGAAATTTAACGAGTTTAACCTTGCATTATAATGACTTTAATCTCGTTATTTATTGAGTTTATTCTCAAGATTGTATTACGACTTTTTTCTCGAAATTTAACGAGTTTAATCTCGCATTATAATGACTTTAATCTCGTTATTTAATGAGTTTATTCTCAAGATTGTTGTGGTGAGCAGGACGGCCGAGGGACGTGATAGAAAGTCGCGAGGCTGGTGGTGCGATTGCTAATGAGCAGCACCTGTGAAGCACACCAGTCTCGCATCTCTCACGGATGAGCGGAGCCATAAAGGGGGAGCGACGGAGTGGATAATAGAGACAGGAACAGGCATGCTTTTGTTTGTGTTTTATATTTTATTTTGGTAAGCCAGCAGTCGTCCGCGAGGGGCTGCTGGCCGGTATTTATGTTTTATTTTCGGTAGCCAGCAGTCGTCCGTTGTTTATTTTGTTTAAATAAAGTTTTAGTTTTGATTGTTATCTGGTTCCTGCCTCCCTCTTCTCTGAACCTTACTACAATTGTATTTCGACTTTTTTTCTCGAAATTTAACGAGTTTAATCTCGCATTATAATGACTTTAATCTCGAGATGGTTTTATTTATTTATTTATTTTATTATTATTATTATTATTGGTTGGCCCTAACTATGGAAATCTAAGTTGACCCTCTGATGACAGTGTAATGCATTTCAATTTTTCATTCAGTTTCATTGTTAAACAATGCATTAAGATAAGGCAGAAACAATGAGTTAATTGAAATAATGAATACATGTTGTTAAATGATTAGGAAACATAGAAAACTTTAGCATTGGTGCATTTTCACATACGGATCACATATGAATCAATTCGTCTTAGTTCAGGGAATAACAGTTTAATATGAAAAAAAAAACCTTAATGTTATATATAACCATGGCTATTTTTGATAATCCAGTGAACTAAATAATCAAATGAGATGAAGTACCTTTCACCTGTGGAATATTTGTATAGTAAATATTCATGAGATTATTCCTAACAAATGATTAAGAAGTCTGGCATTAGTGCAGCAAACCTATATACAATATAGGCTCATAACGCTCAAGGCAGAAAAACTGTGTAATAAAAACATAAATGAACGCATGAGTCACAATCATAGATGTGTGACCACACATCACTCTGTATGAATGCAGCAGGTTGTGATGTTGCTTGGCAACCATAACCTATAGTTACAGATTAGAAAAACTGGACATGAGTGGAATAACACAACAGGTTAAACTTAAAAACCGTCCCTGTCATAATCAGTTATGCTGTCTATAGTGGCACCACCATCTGTGACACTGTTTGTAGAGTGGATTACTGAATCTGAAAAAAAGCGAAACAAAGCTTGTGTTATTTCATCATTATTTTTTTGTGATCAAAACAACAGAATTGCTTCTTTTGTGCTTTCAATAAATGTCTAGTTATCTGAAATGTGCAATCTGCTAGATTAAATTATTTAAGTGTGATGTGAACCAATCAAATACTGTAGACATTACTGCAACTGCACGCTTTTAATGGGAGAGAATAAAAATGTTGAAATTAAGTATTATTTTATGTGTTTTTGAGCAAGATGAGAAAAGAGGGGAGATTTGATAGTGTTTAAAATTCAATTATGATGGGATTTAGAACTTTTTTTTAATTACAATGAGTTATCTTGGTGGTGAAAACTGGTGCTTAAAGCGGAGGATTGGGAAATAGCCAACAAGAGCTGGACGATTCTGGATGAATTAAGAATCACGATTTTGGTTTCAAACAGAGATCACGATTCCTCCATGGTTCTGAACAGACTACTAAACACATTAACATGGCATACATGTTCAATGTTTATTGAATCTGAATGAATTATTATTATTTTTAAACGGTTTAAATGAATGATTCAATGACTCACTTATAAGTGCTTCATTGTTGGATGAATCATTACTGGATGAATCAGCGTTTCTTGAACCAATTTCTTGAGTAAATGATTTAGTGCCAAATTTAACAGTCACTTTAAGCTAGTGGTGTAACAATGTAACCAATACATCGATTTTCTCTATTTTAATAGATTAAAATAGATTTGAATGCTCTGGTTTGATTTTCTCAAATTGTCATTTAGGAATGAGATTGCGATCTTTTAACTTTTAATCATGCAGCTCTATAACTACAGAGATTTTTTTTTCTGCTTTGCTGAAGGAGCATTTCATTACTTAGCATTGAACATGCAAATGTGTAAACATTGCTCCCTAAAAATTCTGTCAGGGAACCATATAAATGCAAATTGAGATTACTTAATTGGGTCACATTTAAAATGAACTTCATTCCCTAATGTTGAAGATATGAGAACAAAAAAAAATGTTATTTGAGTCATGTGGAACCAACATGATTATATTGTGTATATCCAACACACTTTTTCAGTATGGCACAGCAGTAGTACTTTATGCAAGAGTATCAAAACTTTGTCTTGGACACAAAGGAACAGTGAAATACCAATTTCAAAGTCAAAATACTGATGGATTCCTTTCAATCATTCGACATGGGAGAGCGGTTAAGCAGACAAAAAAGTTGAATGTGGTTTGCTGAAAAGTAAACCATTCAAAACACCCACTTCGACTTTCCAATTAGACTCAAAGACTTCTTTTCCTACTACTTAGAGAATATTTTGGGAAACCAAACCTTCCGACTTCTCCAGGTAGATTCAGCCGTTAACATCCCAAGCTTCATTACTTCTAACTCTTAAAACATAAATCCAGAAACCAAAGCCAATCCACCCCCGTGTCTCCGTTCAATCAATGCAAAAAAGCAGCAGGTTCCATTGCCAAGTTCAGCGTGCCGCCTTTCCGTGCGGCACTGGAACAATAGTTTCACGTCTGGAACGAGTGTGCTTCAGCTCAAGTCAAGTTCGGAATGGAGTTTTAATGGCACGGCGATCAGGCATTTCGAGAAAATGAGCGCTGTCTTCCGGCAAAAGGCAACTCAATTAACACATCCACTCAAAACGACACAGTAGATCCAGACGAAGAAGAAAAAACACCCACGCGTGTTCTGCACACCCACTACCGCCCCTCCTCCAGAGTCAAAGAAAGTGACACGGATACTTATGTAGGCTACATACTCAACTGTTGACTCTGGTGACTAAAGAGGTGGATTTTTGATCTTCCTGAACCAGATATATCAGTTTGCCCTGTTTATCCAGGGAAATAATTCCTGTTGGAAATACAATCATATATATATATATATATATATATATATATATAATTCTGTTTTGTATTGCTAGTTGCAAATAAATGATATAATAAGACAACCCTGATTAGATGACCCTCCATCCCCTTTTCAATATCTACGTATTGATAAAGAAAATGCTTTTTTTCTTAATAATTTTCATACTGCATATTTGTTTCTTTTTTTATTTTTATTTTATTCTTTTCTATTTATTTACCTGTAGCACATCAACCATGTAGCCAACCGAAATGTCACATACATATATATATATATATATATATATACAACCGAAATGTATATATATATATATATATATATATATATATATATATATAAATTTATGACTAGTATTTATTTTATACTTTTTATTTTATTTACAAACTTTCAGAGTTTGTATCTCACAATTCATCTTTTTCCCTCCTCAAAATTATGAGATATATTGCAATTGTGAGTTATAAAGTCTAAAAAGTGAGGTAAAAACTTGCGACTGAAAGACAAAAAAAGTCAGAATTATGAGATAAAAAGACGGGATTTCATTTTTTTTAATGTTTTTATTTATTCTGTGGCAGAAACTAGCTTCCAAAATATAATACGATGTCCATATATATATATATATATATATATATACAACCGAAATGTGTGTATGTATATCCAAGATCTGTTCTGCCACCTTTATATTCACTATTTAAATTGCATATATATATATATATATATATATATATATATATATATATATATATGTCTGCTTAATATATAATATGCAATGACAATAATGCAGCAATTATTGTTAGTTTCTTTAAAAGTGACAGAGAGTTAGCTGTATATCTTGCTAGACATGGAGGATAGAAGACAGAAATTTAAAAATAGGGAGAAAATAAGCGTCATCTCCAAAACAACTAGTAATCTTCATAAAAAAAAAAGTTTAAATTAAGGAAATACATTATGTTTGTAAGATCAATAAAGTATCTGCAGGGTGCATCAGTCATGCCGTGGAGGTTCTCTGTTTAATCTGCATAGACACTAATTAATATGCAGGACTAATGAGTGGGATAGATGAAATGTAATGATTTGAGCTGAGTTGAGAAATGATCTAAGCTGCTTAATTAAGCAAGATCTAACAAGGAAATCAGAAGAACAAGCATCCTTTAGCAACTCTTTCACATTTGCATGCATCTCTTCATCAAATTCCGTTTTAAACCCAATTCTTAAAAGGGATTTTTCACCAAAACCGTAAATTCCCTCATTATTGATTTTGCTGCAAACTCGTATGATAGACAATCTGTCATATGACTGTATATTCCATGTCTTCAAAAACAGAGAAGAAAAAATACATCAGTGCATTTTTAGCTTTACATCCTAAATCTGCAATCAAAGCGATTTCAAAGATTGCTCATTATTAATATCCTCGTTTATATGCTGGTTATGGTTATATAGTACAATCCTAACAATATGAATAGAAAAAAGAATGAAAAAAATCCACTCACTCTATTGGCTGTACAGCCGCAGAGAAGTTGACCAATGTAAGCTGTCCGGCCGGACAGCTTACATTGGTCAACTGCTCTCATCCAATCACCAGCTCCACTTGAAACTCCGCCTGGCGCTCGTGTTTCCAACCCGACCCCGCCCCCCACCTTGCGCGAGTAAACAGCTGACAGACAGTGTATGGTAGCTAGCTAAGTAGCATCAGATCAGCAATGGATAAAGCAATGGATAAAAATATAAACAACAGCAGCAGGCGGACCCTGTTTGTCCCTACTGTAAAGTTTGGACGAAAGAGAAAGTATGTAGAGGAAAGAGCAGAGATAAAAAAAAAAAAATGTAACGCCAGACTCTAGTAGGATAAATATAGTGTCCACTTTGACCATTGGAGGAAGCTTCTGGGAGATCTGGGACTGAAAACCGACACTGACACGGGCTGATCGTTAATATATCACGTGCTGTGATGGGTAGGTTTAGGTGTGGGGTAGGGTACACTCTCAGAAAAAAAGGTACAAAAGCTGTCACTGGGGCCGTACCCTATTTTTGGTGCTATAAGTACATTTCAGGTGCTAATATGTACATTTTAAGTGTTAATATGTACATTCTAGGCCCTAATATGTACATTTTATATGGTAAAATGTACATTTTAGGTATTAATATGTACACTTTAAGTGTTAATCTGTACATTTTAGGTGCTAATATGTCCATTTCATGAGCTAATATGTCCATTTTAGGTGGTAATATGTCCATTTAAGGTGCTAATATGTCCATTTAAGTGCTAATATGTCCATTTCATGAGCTAATATGTTCATTTTAGGTGGTAATATGTCCATTTTAGGTGCTAATATGTCAATTTTAAGTGCTAATATGTCCATTTTAGGTGGTAATATGTACATTTTAGGTGCTAATATGTCCATTTTAAGTGCTAATATGTCCATTTCATGAGATATGTTCATTTTAGGTGGTAATATGTACATTTTAGGTGGTAATATGTACATTTTAGGTGCTAATATGTACATTTTAAGTGTTAATATCTACATTTTAGGTGCTAATATGTCCATTTTAAGTGCTAATATGTCCATTTCATGAGCTAATATGTTCATTTTAAGTGGTAATATGTACATTTTAGGTGCTAATATGTCCATTTCATTAAAGCTAATGTTCATTTTAGGTGCTAATATGTCCATTTTAAGTGCTAATATGTATATTTTAGGTGCTAACATGTCCATTTCATGAGCTATTATGTCTATTTTATTTGGTAATTTGTACATTTCAGGTGCTAATATGTACATTTCATGTGCTAATATGTACATTTTAAGGTGCTAAAATATACCACTAAGGTACCAATATGCAGCCTTTGGGTACAAAAGTGTACCTTTTGAAAAGGTATAGTCCCAGTGACAGCTTTTGTACCTTTTTTTCTGAGAGTGTAGGGTAGTCTCATATTCACGCGAAAGGATTTATGACGCCTTGGGTTCGCGTGTTATATTAACAAGAAAGTGTTCCATGTGCGTAGTATTTCGCCGTTTAGCCATATAGCGTCACCTATATGACGCTAATGGATGAGAACGGGCTCTAAAAACTAATTTCCGCGTATGAATTGGACGACAATACACAATGCATGTTATAGAGACACATTTACGTGAGAACAGGCTGTATATACAGTATATACTCAGCAGGAAAATGACACTCATTTATCTGGTTAATGAAAAAAAAAAAGGCTTGTGCAACAAAACTACATTTCCCATCAATTCAACTGGCAGTACGAAAATGATCAAATACAAAAAGCGCTTCATTTTGTTACATTAGCACCTAAAATGCTTATTTTCATTCTTGGAAAGTGGGAAAAGAGAATGAGATTGCCTTGTGCGTTAAGTTTGATCTGAACAAAATCAAGAAAGTCATGTCATAATAACTGGAACTTTTAGACAGGATCTTCCTAAAAAGAAGTGAAAACAGCTTAGTGGATATATTTGGAACTGGTTCTGAGGGCTGGTAACCAACAGTATCTACCATTGAGATCAAAATGTGCGTTTCCATGTTACATTTATCTCACACAGGCACAAATATGAGAATGCAGATGTCTGTCGACAAATGCAAGAAAAAAAGAGGAGGGAGGGATAGGACAAGAAAGGACAAGGAGAGAGACAAATCCATATTCATCCGCTGTGTGAACTAGAAGTTATCTCTGCAAACAAAGATTTGGAAATATCACCGCTATCTGCTCCTTTGTGCCCCGGGTTGCCTTTATGATAGCACTGACACCATCCGATTAAAGTCAAACCCTGTCAAATATTCCTATGGAATCTAACTGAGGGATGGAAATTAGGTGTGGATGTCAACCGTGGATTTTCAGAGACGAGAACATTTCTAGAACTGGGCTTTTAAAATGTGTGGGCACATTTTATGGGAAAATCATAAAGCCTGTCAAGAATTTGTCCTATATGGTCATATTTCACCACCAGACCTGGACATTATGTGAAATTTAAGCTTGAATATGTGAATATTCAATGTTTTTACAATCTAGTAAACTTTAATCTTACACTGTAGTGCAAATTGTTTATTCAATACTATTATGTCTTTTTGAATAATCATGACTTTTTAGTATGTTTACCTGCTTAGGTATGAAACACTGGGCCAAAAACAAGTCAAAGTCTTCAGGCAACAAATGAGGTACCATACGCTGTCTGGCTAAAAGACTCGGAGAATTATTTAAAGAGCCTGATAGTATGATATGACTTTTAATCAGGCTAGTCTCATATTCAGTACACGTGAAAGCAACTTTTGAAGAGAGTGAATCAGTAAAGGCTGACAGGGAGAAGACACGCTACTTTATGACATACAATAAATGTGAAGGGGGGGAGTTGAACAGATGGTCTCATAATGTGTCTGTGTCTGCAGTCACACAAGTCAAGGTTAAACACAGTCTGAACGCATCTGGATAGAGCCACGGAAAATACTCACACCTAGTTTGAATAAAACTTTATGCTGTTATATGCAGCAGCCTATAAATGTGTCATACATATAAATGAGTCATATCCTAAAATCCTACACTTCTTTTAAAGTGATGAACGGACGGATGGATGGAATCTGCGGACATTAAAGGAAGTGATTTAAAGTCATCTTGAATTTACTCACAACCTATTTGAAAGTGAAACAAGACATTGAATGAGTAATAAATATGAGTAATATTGGACAGCACTTAATTTTATACACTGGACATTGTGAAACTGGCCATTCGGAATATCAGTCCATTCTTGGTTTTGGTTTCATGGACTTTTAGTTTGTAATTTGTCACGTTTTCCCAACATTCATCAGTAACATCAGTAAGAAAGTCATACAGGTTACAGTAAAATGTCGCAATTTTCATTTTTTGTGCGGGATAACCCAATAGGGTCTTAGCTTTAAGTTCATGTTGGCTGTAAATTTAAAAAATGACCAATATTTTGTAGAAGTGTAAATAACAATTTGGTGGGTAATGATTGGATTATTAAATGATTCTCGATAAATAATTTCCTCCATTTTTTATTATTATTATTAATTACTATTATGATAAGCACAATACAGTTATTTTTGTTATTTTATCTTTGTAATTAAAAATAAGAACAAATATGTGAATAGCAAACAGTAGAACAAATACACTATAAAAAAAACACTGCTTTACATTTATTTACCAGAAGCATTCAAGTAATATACACTCTAAAAAATTCTGGATTGTTTTAACCCAAGTTTGGGTCAAATATGGACAAACTCAGCCATTGGGTTAAATTTTTTAATTACTTTTTTTTTTTTAACTCAACGTTTGGGTTTGTCCATATATGACCCAAAGCTGGGTTAAAACAACCCAGCATTTTTGTATAATCAATGTAATAATCAAAAGTAAAAATAATCACAACATAGTCTGTAATTCATTATTTACAAATATGATAATTATTATATTTCTTTTGCAGAGAATACTTTTTGAAATAATTGTGTGTGTATCCAACACTATCTCATGCCCAATTCGTACGAATTTGACGAATGATTAAAAAATGTTTAATTCGTACTAATTCGTACGACCTCACTCTTACGAATTTGTACGATTTGTCTAAACCCACGTGATGGTTAGGTTTAGGGGCGGGGTAAGGGGTAGATCATTCGTACGAATCAACCCGGTCTCATCCCAATTCGTCATATAACTGACGTTTTGGGACGTCTTTTGACCATTCGTCAATATACGACTTTTTAGGGCCCCCCTAAACGTCGGTAGATGACGTTATGGGATCCTAACTCTACCCCATACCTAAACCTAACCCTAAACCCAACTCGTCACCTAACTGACGTTAAAGGTAAAGCGTCAGTTGTATGACGACCCGGGATCGTCATCTACCAACGTTTAAGGGGGCCCTAAAAAGTCGTATATTGACGAATGGTCAAAAGACGTCCCAAAACGTCAGTTATATGACGAATTGGGATGAGACTGTGTTATACGAATTCATACGAATTGGCCAATTCGTAAAATATGTACGATTTAGCAAAATCGTACTAATTCATACGAGTGAGGTCGTATGAATTGTTACGAATTAGCCACTTTTTAATCATTTGTCGAATTCGTACGACTTGGTCGTGAGATCGGGTTGGTGTATCTGACCGTTCAACCACGATATTTAACTAAAGAACTGAATTTGGGTTTGCATGTGTCTGAGAAGCGGCTTTCTGTGCGTGTCAGTCAGATCTTGTTTGTGGCATATTGCGCTTCATAACTTTTTTTTTAAGATCAGACATGTCTCGCACTTTACAAGCACATTCATGCATGTTCTTTCCGTAAAAAACAAAATGTGCCGAAATATCTGCTTTTAAGAAATTAGGGTTCATTTTCTGCAAACATCAGATACAAATGCTTTGCTTATGATATTTTTATTAATAAATGATACGAGTAGTTTATTTTATTACAGTAAAGCATTATATTAATATGCATGATAGGCCTATTTGATTATTTTTTTTTAATCGATTGTTGACATCCATGCAGACTCAAAGTTCAAATCTGTGCATACACCTACGCTATCTCACGACCAATTCGTACGAGTGATTCAAAAGTGGCTAATTCGTACTAATTCATACGACCTCACTCGTACGAATTCGTACGATTTGTCTAAACCCACGTGACGGTTATGTTTAGGGGCGGGGTCAGGGGTAGGTCATTCGTTAGAATTCATACGAATTGGCTAATTCGTAAAATATGTACGATTTAACAAAATCGTATGAGTGAGGTCGTACGAATTGTTACGAATTAGCCACCTCGTAAAATTCGTACGAATTCCCGTGAGATCGGGTTGCCTACACACATTTTATAAATGAGGCCCATAAACTGTTATTGGTCAGCATCTGTTTAACAAACCAATAGCACAAGGGCAACCAATCATAAGTGCACCTTAATTATTTGTTTTCCTAGTTGTTACAAAGTATGAACGGTTAAATAAAACATGCACATAAAAATTTCAAGTCGTTATAATCTTTTAAATCTTAAAAAAAATGACTGCTGTTTTTTAACCATTTTTCTCACAATCATTCTAAGCAGAAAATGCCCATGATTACACCTTCTGGATTAGATGTAAAGTCCCATGATTCCCAAAAAATCAGTAACTTCAATTATGTAAAAACACGAATGGGTTTAATCTCTAATAAAATGATTACTTTGCTGATTGTGGCGGGCAGACACATTAAATGCTTACTTTTACAAACACGCACACACAACAAAACCTCTGATTACATGCTTAAGTGGAATCCTTCTGTAGCTTCCTCTCTGAATGCATTGTTGAGTCCAACAAATCAGCATCGTTAATCCGTCTGAATGATCCATCTCGCGTTTCGAGAGAGCCTTCATCAGTCCGGTCAATTATCTGGCCATGACAACCATCTAATCGCTTCGCAAAACTAACAATGCTGCTGTGACCGATCGAAAGCAGAATTAGAAGAAAGCCTGTCTCTTCATAAAGACAGTGCGATGCTTTGACATGGCCACATGAGGATGGGAGGATTTCATTGTCACACTCTGTGCCTTTCTGATCTCTTCTAATCCCGAGGCAACACGAACGAGCGAGAGCGCGACAAATACCCGCCTCGCTATACGAGGTTAAAGAAGCCACATGGCATCCACTTGAATCGGTGCATGCTCTAACAGAGTTATTTTTGTGCTCGTGTGGCAGCAAAAAGCATTATTTTGTTTTCTGTGCCCTCCGGTAGAAGACGAATGTTCCATCTAGGCCTGCCGTGATTATTTCAGATAACGTGATCATTGAAGCTTGTGAGTGGGGAGTGGTTGTCAGGGATTTGCTATGTAGTTGCTAAGAGGTATTTAGAGTGTTGTTATGTGGTTGCTAGGATGTTCAGGGTGGCTGCCAGGGACTCAAGCCACTAACATGATCTAACTTTTCTGCATCATGAAAAGATATGGGTGTTACATAGCTTATCAATGTTTCTAAAGGCACTATATGTATTTTTTTTATTTTATTTTTGGGCTTTAAAAATAGCAAAAATAATTGTATCTATGTTATATATTTCTATTAGATGTGTATATTATCCAGACAGTTTCCACTAACTTTCAAATAAGGAGAAATTTATAGTTTAATTTAAAGACACATTTCGTGGCCCGTCTATGGCGTCATATAACCTACTTTCTCGAACTTCCTGCGGAACCCGGCGAAACCGCCAAACACAAAGGGGAACACCGGACTACCGCCAATAAAAGCAAATAAAACGACGAAGAAAAAAAAAAGCTGCTTTGAAACAATATGCATTGTGAAAAGCGCTATACAGATACTGTAAACTTGAATCGAATTGAATAATATTGTGGCAATTCGGAAATAAAATGTCCAGTGACTGGAATTAAGGGTACTGCTTTGAAAAGGCTAAACCACTAAACTAAACTGGATCTAGTGTTCATTTAAACAGGAAGCTGCATCAAATTGTAGAGGTATATTTTTTCCAATGTATTCTCAATATTCTAGACTGTGGATATGGCTCTGGCCCTTCTAATGTGTATGCCTGTTCACACCAAGGACGATAACTATAAAGATTTTTATTCTAAATATAGAAGAATAGTAAAGCCCACACCACAACTACAATGATAATAGCACAGAAACACAATATCATTGGAATCCCTTTCAGTACTATTTTTCCCAGTTGATGGACGATAAAAACATTGACAGCCAATCATGGGTGCGTTTCCCGAAAGCATTGTTAGCCAACTATGGTCGCAAGTTCCGTCGTTATCAACATAGTTCAACGATTCAGTGTTTCCCGAAACCATCGTTCCAACGAACATTCGCAAACAGCATCGCAAAGTTGTGTGGTTTGAACGACAGCTCTCGACCTGTGGTTAGAGGCATCGTTTCTATATTGCATGACATTTGGAGGTAATAAATCCTTATCTTGAGCAAAATAAGCAAGCTGACATTCAGTACAACCGGTGTATTTTATTTAGAATACATACAAATGGAATTTACGTCTTTTAGTTTGTCAAAAGATTTAAAGTAACATGTTTGAAGAGTGCGCATGTTCGAACGTGCTTTACTATGTAAGAACGAGCCAAATATTGAGTCTGGTAATAAAGCAAAATAACTGAGAACAATTAGAAATAGTCCTCAGATGACATGTTTGTAATTTATATAAAAAAATGTAGCGTTAATTGGATCTCACACAGTTTCATTAAAAGTAGTTATTATTCCACCACGTGCAAAACCAACATGGTTGAACGATACTTTGCGACAATGCAACAAAGTTGATTTCTCCATAGATGCATCGTACTATGGTAATGAAGCAGCGAACTATGTCATTGTACGGGAAACACTCCTCAGAATCCATCCTGCTTCAAAGAGGTTGAACACTTACAGCGACAGACAACAAAACTGCAGCGTAATGTATAGAATAAACAGAACGATATGGTGTGGACGCTAATATATATAGTTGAAGAGTTCAGATGCAAAAGCCTCTAAGTGCCATTTGAAATTTTCTTCTAAAATGATAATTTTTATCAAGCTTGTTTATTTAAATTCAGTAATTTCACTTAAATTGCAATGAAGATTACCTATTAATTGTCATTCAAGTGAAATTACTGAACTTGAATATATAAGTTTGATAAAAATGATAATTTTAGAAGAAAATTTCAAATGGCACTTAGAGGCTTTTGCATCTGAACTCTTCAGTTATCTTTATATATTGTTGTTGTGAATTGGCCTTATTATTATTCTAATAAATATTATTTTAAATACAATATTTTATTATTTCTTATTTCCTGTAAAATGTCTGTAAATGAACTTAAAAATAATAAAACAGAATTAAATCATTAATAGACAATTATATTCCATACTCCTGACAGTCCAAGATGTTCATGATAAGAACATCACAGTTGACAGAATGTCTGGATCACAAAACAACAGCTTATTATTACCCACCTGTCATCACAACAGAGTGGAACACATGTGGCAGTTACTATCAGTCCAGCCAGGGGCAATCAAAAAGGGGCAAAAGCCACTATCCTGCTGGAAACCTCTCTTGAAAATGCAGCTGCAATGATTGTGGCATCTGTCACGTTCAAAAAGCCGCAGGGAGCCCGTGAAGCTGACGTCCAGAGGTGCTGCTTTTGTGGTCCCAGCAACAGCTGCACTCAGCCTGGGCTTCGGGACCTCTGTTGGTCCCTGCGGAGCAGAAGACAGAGAAGGATGCCTCGGCCAAATGCTGATGTAAGAATGTGAGACATTTCTTTTTTTCTTTTTTTTTTTTTGTTCCCTACAAGATGCAAACGAACCCTCTGAGGTGTTAATTTAAAGAGAGATTCTTATTAGTGTCACCGTACTGAACCATTTGGAGGAAGTGTGATGGCCTGACCTGAATGTCACAGTCCTCTCTGAAATAAGAGGGCAGAATAGATTCCCATTCCAGAATAATATCTCTTCCATACATGTGCTTGGACTTTAAGCACATGTAGGCGAAAATCAAGGTTTTAATGTTGTTTATATGTCTGTGTGGTGTTTTTAATTGGCTTTAAGACAAGTCATGTGCAAATTCATGTCAACAACGTTGCTGAGTGTTTTCTCCTTTAAACTGCAGTGAACCAAAGACAGTCTCAAAAGCACGGTTTGAAATCGCTGGTGTTTCTGACGTCATAACTAATCAGGGGTGCGTTTCCCGTACAACGTTGTAACTTGCGGCTTCATTAATATACTACGATGCATCGTTGGAGAAAACAACTAGCTAGTCGCGACTGTTTCCCCAACCCGATCACACTAAATGCGTCTTTATAGCACGCATGTGTATTGTCGTGTAATATATACGCTAAAGTGAGTTTTTACGTGCATATAATACGCATTGGTTGGTTAGGTTAAGTTTAGGTGTGGGGTAGGGTGCGTGTGTATTGTACGATTAGTGGTGTGGGGTGCGTGTGTATTATACGCAAATGAACTGCGTATCAATTGCACGCGAAAAACTGCGTCTCATATGCACGTAAAAACTCATTTTCGCGTATAAATTACACGATAATACACGATGCGTGTTATAGAGACGCATTTACGTGAGAACAGGCTGGTTTCCCGAAACCCATGGTCGCAAAGTATTGCAAAGTATTGTTGGTTTCGCACGTGGTGGAGTAATAACTATTTTTAATTAAACTGTTTGAGATCCAATTAATGCTAGATTTGTTAATATAAATTACAGACATGTCATCTGAGGACTTTTTCAAATTGTTCTCAGTTATTTAGCTTCATCACCAAACTCAATATTTGGCTCGTTCTTACATAGTAGAGCACGTTCGCACATGTGCACTCTTTAAAATCTGTACTTTAAATCTTTTCACAAACTAAAAGACGTAAATTACACATGTATACTGAATAAAAGGCACCCGTTTTACTGAATGTTTGCTTGCTTATTTTGCTCAAGATAATCGCTGTGGGAATTAATTACATGTTTTCTTATAATATTACAAAGTGGCAGCATATATTGAGAATAGCAGAGGGCCTAACACCGATCCTTGCGGCACTCTTTAGTCTACTGATGTTATCTTCGATTTTTTTTCCCCATTTAATACGATCTAAACCAGCTTAATGCCTGTCCCTGAACACCAGTGTACTTTTGTAGTTGATCCAAGAGTATTTTATGATCTATGGCGTCGAAATTAAAATTTTAAATTTATGTTAAAAATTATGTAAAAATGTTAAAATTTCTGCAAACTGCTTCTTGCACGTTTCACAACACTTTCAAAATGAAATGTCCATTGAGAGTTGGTAAAAGCACATTCGGTTTTCTTCACAACTTTGCGACCACTCTTCAAAATCGGTACTTTAAGTCTTTTCACAAACTAAAAGACGTAAATTACATATGTATGCTGAATAAAAGGCACCGGTTGTACTGAATGTCAGCTTGCTTATTTTGCTCAAGATAAGGATTTATTACGTCCAAATGTCATGCAATATAGAAACGATACTTCTAACCACAGCTCGAGAGCTGTCGTTCAAACCACACAACTTTGCGATGCTGTTTGCGAATGTTCGTTGGAACTATGGTTTCAGGAAACACCGTCTCGTTGAACTATGCTGATAACGACGGAACTTGCGACCATAGTTGGCTAACTATGCTTTCGGAAAACGCACCCCAGGTTAATGTATGATCGTCAACGAGTGGATCTCTGAGCTGGTGTGAGTGTAGGCGGGGCTAATTTACATATTCATAGAACCGCATATACTAAATGAGGCAATTTTGTTACATTCAAGCAATTTTGAGTGATCAAATATGAGTTTTAAGCGTTACTGCAAAGATGAGTCAAGCGTTATTGACTACAGGCGGACTTTAACATTTTACATATCCTATTGAAATTAGCTGAATTGTGTGTTTAAAAAATTGCTAGTCATTTGCATCTTTAAACTTTTGATGGACACGTCTTGTCACCAACACGGTCACTCGTGTTGCCAGCAATCACCAACTCTAGAAAATGACTAGCTTTTTTCTATAAATCACTGTTGGCTCTTTAGCTAATTGTCTTTGCATATGTAAACTGTGTATTCTGTCAAAAGATTTCACACTTCATGCTTTAAATTAATAGGGCAATTAATCAAGGGATTTTTTTTTTCATTTGTAGCATTACTCCATGTTGTTCCAAAGAAGCTTTAAGGCTTAAAGACTCCAGTGAGAAAGTAAAAGGCGAATATGGCAAGACAACAAACTCTTTTAAGGGTTAGTTCACCCAAAAATTAAAAATTATGTCATTAATGACTCACCCTCATGTCGTTCCAAAACCATAAGACCTCTTTTCATCTTCCGAACACAGTTTAAGATATTTTAGATTTAGTCCGAGAGTTTTCCATTGGAAATGTATGTATAGTACACTGTCCTTGTCCAGAAAGGACATAAAGACATAATCAAAGTAGTCCATGAGACATTTTTTGATGCATCAAAAATAAATTTTGATCCAAAAATAACAAAGACTACAACTTTATTCAGCATTGTAGTCTCTTCAATCTTGCGCCCGAGCTTTGTTCACAGTCTGAGGGAGACGCATGCTGTAAACAAAACAATCTTGGCAAACATGTCTAAGGATTTCGACAGAGACGAAGACTTGCATTTTTTTTTTTTTTGCCCAGCCATATTTATTTGAACCCAAATACATGGATGCACCAGATAGGTTACACATCAGCAGCGTCTTACGTCACCAGCGTCACTGAACGCGGATTGACAACAGAAGGGGAAGACAATGCTGAAAAAAGTCGTAGTTTTTGTTATTTTTGGACCAAAATGTAATTCTGATGGTTCAAAACATTGTAACTAACCCACTGATGTCACATGGACTACTTTAATGATGTCTTTATGTCCTTTCTGGACAAGGACAGTATACCGTACATACATTTTCAATGGAGGGACAGAAAGCTCTCGGACTAAATCTAAAATATCTTAAACTGTGTTCCCAAGATGAACGGAGGTCTTACGGTCTTGGAACGACTTGAGAGTGAATCATTAATGACACCGTTTTCATTTTTGGGTGAACTAACCCTTTAAGTTTAAGTATTGGAGAGGAAAAACCTTTTAACCAATTAAACTAGTTTGTACAAAAAGCACACAACTACACAGAAGGGCATGCAGCCATGCTACAAAAATTATAACTCAAAATGAAATAAACAGTAGACAAAACAGCTTATTACTGAACAAAAAGCAAACATCTGGTCTTTGCAAGCCTGATTATGGAACTTGAAATGCCTGCGAGACAAAAAAATGACTAGTTTTGGCAATGATCTGATCTTATTATCGTGTACTGCAGGTTGAATGACCAGATCCACAGAAATGCTAACCATGAAAAAACAACACATTCTTATCCTTTATGACAAAATGGCGCTATACTACGCACATGGCACCCGTTATCGTTAATATAACACGCGCTGTGATGGGTAGGTTTAGGTGTGGGGTAGGGTAGGGTAGTCTCATATTACACTAAAGGATTTATGACGACTTGGGTTCGCGTGTTATATTAACAATAAAGGGTGCCATGTGCGTAGTATAGCGCCGTTTTGTCATATAGCGTTCTATGTGAGGCTAAAGGATGAGAACGGGCTGGAAAAAAAAAAAAAGATATCAAGAATAGGAACAAATGTCTATGAAATGCATTTAAGGTCTACAATCTCCTTTATTAAAGAGCTATAATGGTTTAAATCATTTATTCATCACATATGATGTGCACCAGTACTAAAACAAAATGTTTTGGGCACATATTTCAAAAGGGATAAAATGACTCTTAATGTTCACTTTGCTATTTACAAAAAGACAAGGATATGTAAGAGAAATATATGGCCTACAATATATGGCCAACACTCAGTTTTTCATATGCAAGATGAATTTATAAAAGTCACATTTCTAAAGTGACTGTTCTGGAAATGTGTCACTGCCATTGTTTCGTCTCAAGATGCACACCAGTAATGATTGTTTTTTTGTTTTGTTTTACTTAAATGCCCTAATTGTCCTAAATGTCCTAACTGAAGTCGAATCCTGGTTTAATTTAAGCCCTCTCTGTGAAACCAAGCCTATATGTTATTTGGAGCGCTAACCCTTCTACGTTGTGTTTTTATTTCTATTTTTGAATTGTGCATTAGAATATTCCTACAAATGTAATGCCTACCAAAAAAGAAGTTATCCCTGCAAGCACATTTCCTATTTTAAAAAGTCTAAACTGACAATTTCCTACTGACGGAGCTTTATCTGCAGGGGTTTAGGATTTTACACAAAAATGGTTCCATTATACTGGTAATTAGTATTTTCCTTGGGTTACATTTCCCTTTTTCATTGCAAATTCCTCGTCCGTAAGGCTGGAATTGCTCTGTTTCAGCTAATGCAACTCAGACCTCGCTGGCATGATCGAATGGCCGTGAAAATCCCCAAACAGACTAGATAAGCAAAATTACTTCCCGGACAGGCTTGATCTATTATGTATCTGGACTGAACATTTTGTAGGGCATTTTGTGCTTCGATCGAGACTGCTCTTCTTATTAAAACAGAAGAAAGGATGACAGGTGTGAATACAACTGTTGCTGTAGATGAAAACCAACAATTAGTTTAAACTTCATCTTTCAGCATCTTTAGACCATGCATGGCTATTCTGGAGGTTGAATCAGGAAAATCATGCTGGATCTCAATCCAATTACGAATCTGGTTCACAATTATGGAGCAAAAGTTCTTAAAAAAGTTTGAAAAATGCTGAAGACTCTTCAAGAACCTTCCAAAGGCTCACATATGAAGAAACCTGGTTGAAAAAAAAGGATCATAAGTTGGTCACGCTTGTTAGTGGAACATGGTAGCCAGTTGTTACATGGACCAAGATGGTCTAGTTGCTCAGCCAAAACAGCATGGACCAGATCATTACAAGTTTGGACCAGCTAGAACCCATCTGTGGGTGTTTTTTAATGAGAACAAAATGCACTTTGGAAAAAGTTAAAGGGATACTCCACTTTTTGGGAAATATGCTAATTTTAGCACTCCCCCAGAGTTAAACACTGGGGTTTTACCGTTTTTGAATCCATTCAGCCGATTTTCTGATATTTAGAAGAATATCGGTAACCAGACCGTTTTTGGTCTCATTGACTTCTATAGTAGGAAAAAAATATACTATGGAAGTCAATGAGACCAGAAACTCTCTGGCTACGGATATTCCTCTAAATATCAGAAAATTAGGCTGAATGGATTCGAAAAAAGTAAAACTCAACTGTTTAACTCTGGGGGAGTGCTAAAATTAGCCTATTGCCAAAAAAAGTGGAGTATCCTTTTAAGTGCAACACTTTTAATTCAGTAAAATGAGATTACAAACACATATTCATGAAGTTCCAGAAATGCTGTGAGAGGTCAAAAACATATAATGGTCTGTAATTCTGAAAAGTAAATGTATTTGTCAGTTTGAACCCATTTGTTCCAAACAATACAAACGTTCCAACTATTAACCCAAATGCATGTGACAGGAATAACTTGAATCGCAATATAAGGCCTGTTTTCTGGGACACGTATTTCTTAGGAGAAAATGTATGTATGTATTCCAGTTCTAGCTTTGACAAAACTGCTATTTATCTATCTACAAATATAGCTATTAGCCCATTGCGTCCTGTTGTGAGTCTGCTTTGAAGAAACGGCTCCTTCAGTCAGTCAATTCTGTATGAGACCTAGCAAATTATCAAGAAATAGCAGAGCCTTTAAGTCATCGTGGTAAAAGGCTGTCATCATTAATTCCAAAAATATCTTCAAATCTTTCTCCATGAGAAGAGGGCTTTTGATCCATTTGAGCTACACCAATTTCTTAGCACTGAAACCTTTGGCAGGCCCATCCGTAACAACCATACCTTCATTAATAAAGTAGCATGAAGTAATTATGAACTTTTTACAGCATTTATAAATACACTGCTGTTCATTATAATTGTTTGTTCATTACACATGGACCAATCTTCAGTTATACAACTTAAACCTCACCCTCAAGTTGTTCCAAACCTATATGAGTTTCTTTTTTTTTTCTTTTTTTTTTGTACACAAAAGGAGATATTTTGAAGAATGTTGGTAACCAGTTTACGGTAGTATTGACTTTCATTGTCTATAATTTTCACTACTATGGAGGTCAATGGCTACGATCAACTGTCTGGTCACCAACAATCTTCAAAATATCTATTTGAGTTGAACTAAAAAGATGACCCCATTTTCCTTTTTGGGTGAACTATCCCTTTAAATACTGCAGAGTGTCCATTGTTACTTCTTGAAACCTGATGTGTTATGTATGTTAACGAAATTAAACTCTTGTAAAGTGTTACCACAAAGTACAATATAATATTTTTGATACACTTTATTTATTTATGTATTGTTTGTTTGTTTGTTTGTTTGTTTGTTTGTTTGTTTGTTTGTTTGTTCATGATCCAGTCCAGGGTCTGTAATATAATTTTATAATTTTGTTTTTGTATTATAATTACAAAAACATTTCTGTTAATTGAAATGATCTAAAAATAAAATAAAATAAAATATACATTGAAAATTGGAATTGCTGTATTGGCAACTAAATGAAATAATAACTTGAATAACCAAAATTACTGGAAATAAATTCTGATATATACTAAAATTGATATATAAAAAATAAACCTCATATACCAATGACAAGAGCACATACACAAAAAAAGTAAAAGAAAATTAAATATATATATATTTTTTAATTAAAACTAGTGTATAAATAGTTCTAAAATAACTGAAAATATATAATTTTCCTTTGTGGATGAACTATCTTTTTAAATTATATAGATTGTTCATTGCAAGCAACTATAAGAGAATACTTTTGACACAATTTGACACAAACACAATTTTTTTTTAGATTGGTAATTTAATTAGTAAACATGAAATAAAATTGTCTTGGATATATATGGATACACACTAGCTTTATATTAATAATATAAATATATACAACTATAATACTGATCCAATGAATCTCTGATGCATAAATGCATGTCCTGACCTACATTTCACTGAAATATCTTACTTTGTGGAAGTAAAATGGGGTTGCGATCAGTGTTTCACGTTGACTTGACATGAAGTCTAAAACAGCAGGCATAAATATACACTTTCCCAACATCAGTGTCTTTGTCTCGCCTCACATCTCGCTGACAGAGATCCAGCCCTGCCCCACCTCACAGCCTGCTATTTGACTTCCTCCAGCACCAGAAAGCCTCTCATTACTGTCCCTCCAGCTTTCAGATCCGCACCTGCCACGCGCTTGTTAGACCGTTCAAAAATAACAAATCAAAGCGAGAGACTCTTTAACACAGCCTGTCCAGATAAGGTCGCACTGTCACATGAAATCAAAAGAGAGTGAGAGAAAGTAGAGGAGCCATCCACAGCTCGAGGGTTCGACTGCACTATTATCATCGCTGGCATTGCATGCATGTGACAGCAAAGCACCGGGGTCCCCATCCAAACATCGTACCTACGTTACGTATGGAGTTCAAGTTAGCAATCATGGGACAAAATTAGTTTTAAGGAACAGGATCAAGCTGTTGGTGATATTTATTTGCATATCATTTCAACAAATTAGCATTGCAGCTGGGTAGATCAAAAAATAAAACAGCCAAATTAACAATTAAAAAGACGTGTTTTCTACTGCTTTTCAATAAATTAACAAATCGAGTATTTCGTAGTTTTTGACAACCTGTACCAATTAAACAAAACGGCAACACTTTATGTCGATAGTACAATTTAGACAATCTATTAACTAACCTTGCAACGTCAACAGTCAGAGTACAGGTGAAACTCGAAAAATTATAAAATCGTGCAAAAGTTCATTTATTTCAGTAATTCAACTTGAAATGTGACACTAATATAATACATAGACTCATTACATGCAAAGTGAGATATTTCAAGCCTTTATTTGTTATACTTTTGATATGGCTTACAGCTTATGAAAACCACAAATTCAAAATGAGAATATTGTGAAAAGTTTTTCAGAAGATGGCTTGAAATATCTCACTGCATGTAATATATCAGTCTAATATATCAGTTTTACCTTTTAACACGATATCTTTTGCACGATATTCTATTTTTTCGAGTTTCATCTGTATTTGTCACGATTCACGTTTGTGGTTCCCTGTCCTTTCATGTTCAGCTGTTTCCCGTTTTGTTGATTAGTCTCCCCAGGTGTTTCTGATTAGTCCCGCCCCCTTGTTACCTTGTTTAGCCTGTTTGTCTGTGTATTTATAGCCCTTGTGTTTCACTTGTTACTTTGTCAGTTGTTGTATGTACATGTTATGGTTGCTTCCGTTCCCTCGTGGTTTTGGTCCTTTGTTCTGATTAGTTTGTGTTTATTTCCATTTCATTAAAAGTATTTTGCATTTAGATCTTCACCTTTGCCTTCGTTCCTCAGCACGTAACAGAACAACTGACTAAGTAACAAGTGAAACACAAGGCTATCACAGGGACAAACAAGCTAAACTAAGTAATGAGGAAACAAGATCAACGTGATCTCATGAGAATATGTTTGTATTTGTACGTAAAGTGTCGTTCTATCATACGTATACATAATTACGTTTTATATTCGCAGAAACGTATAATATAGATGTGTTTACAGTTCTAAAGCGTAAAATATTTACGTATTGACAGCACAAAAACGTAATTCATTTACGTATGAACAAATCCACCGACGTACACATTTGTACGTATCACAATTTATGCATTTTGATATAGTAGCATTATGTTTTGACTCTATTGCATTCCACTGTCTTATTAATTAAGTTTTCAGTCGCATTTATCGATGTAATACTCATAAATATTAACATTTTGCTCGTTTCGCCTGCATGGTGTTAAACAATACAATATAAAACCTTAAAAATACATTCTTTAACGTTACTCGTTTAACCGTTTTGTAATAGTTTATTTACCTTGAGACACATAAAGCGTTTTCTCCTATAAAACACAACAAAATTCACAAAAGACATCAATTTTATTAGTTTGATGTAATCCAAATCTATAGTTGTTTGCAAGAAACAACTCCTAATTCAGCCTTTTATCCAGTTGTGATCGTCTCCATTCTCAGAAGCGACCGTACATGTCAAACCCCGCGCTGGTGGTGATGAATTCAAATTCAAAATACGTCGATACGTCATGTTTTACGGCAGTGATCTCAAACGTTCATTTGCTCTTCCCTGCTTCGTCACAGATTGCGACATTGAAGGACTTTGAGACGGTTGGCTTTTAGTTCATTTGAAAATGGAGAAGCCGGATTAACATTTTCATTGATTAGTAATTTAATCTCTGCTCTGTACTTCATACAAAACTATTACAATACTGCCAGAGAAGACTGCGACTGCAACGCTTCATCATGTGAACGGCTTTTGGTATCGGTTTTGACATTTTCGCAAAAAATAAATTATTGTGATTATACTTGTCTGTTAGTTATGTTTTACTTCATAATAAATTGTAGTTTGTTACGTTGTTTTAAGGAATTGTTATGGGTAGGTTTAGGGGTAGGAGAAGGATTTGTGGCTCAAAATATATTTTAATGCTATATTATTGTTAATAAAACTGCCCTTTCTCAACACATCTGTCCATTACTTTTTATTCATTTTTATATTATGTATAAAATGGTTATGTTTAGGTTTGGGATTAGGGTTACGGGATCTTACATTTATCTATAAAATGGTTAAAAGGGAAATTATACTGATATCTAAATGATATGGAATATACGTAAATAGTTTACGTTTTGTAGCTGTAAAAACGTAATAATGTTGCGTTTAAATGTTGCAGAAACGTCGATATTATACGTTTCAGCATCTATCCAAACGTACGAGAAAGTACGTTTTCTATCTTTGCAAAAAACGTAAAACACCTACGTATTAACGATGAGACCAGGCTGAAACAATCATGAACTAATCAACAGGAAAAACTACAAAGAACTACAACCACAAGGCACAAAACAGGAAACAATAAAAGTCCACACAAGACAAGGGGAACTCAAGACAGGAATCATGACAGTATTGCTGTCGTAGATTGTTGGTTCTCACTTTATTTTAGGTGTCTTTAATGTTGTACTAACATTCAAATTCATCATTTGATACAATGCACTAATTGTGTACACACTTATTATAACTTATTTTAAAATGACCTGCATGTAATTACACGTACACTTCAATAGCAGCAAAAGTGGTTTTCAATACAAAATAAACACATATCAGGGAAAATTTATGATTAATTAAAATAAATTTCTTGCATACAGCTCCTTTAAAGCAATGTAAAAATACACTGTGGCAAAATAATGCTTTGGGGTGCCTATAGTTTGAGTCCTGAACCTTTCCCAATCCCATTCTCCAGGCTTTTCCTGTATTTCCGCAAACTGTCCTATCAATGTTGTTAAAGAAAAACAAAGCCTACGGTTAGGGTTTCCTATCCAGTAGTGATACATTCTTTCCTTCGATAGCGATCTCTTTAGTCTCTCATTGAAAGTGTCTCTAAGCTCTCTTATCTCTCCGCCCTCCAGACACTTCTCGTCAGCTCACTCTCCTAAATCTACACCTAATCTCAGATTTATCCGGATTCCAAAATTTGCTCCCATTCCAGGTGTTCAAGCAAAGCTTTGTGCTTTCCTTTAAAACAGGGCTGTGGTGTTAAGCTAAACTGTTTACGATGGAACAGATGACTGCCTCTCTGCTGTAACACACCCCATGCTGACATCTCCCAGTATGACCAGTTAAGAATAATTAAAACTGATTAGACTTCAAGGCCTCCGTAAACAAAGGGCTTCAATTAAGTCTGCATCTGCTGAGGTTAAAGAGTTTCACTTTAAATGCAAAACAAGGGAGACACGTCCATATCGCATTTTGCAAATGTGCTTTTAATATTTCATTCAAACTAAATGACTTGGGCCAACAGTCAAAAAGCTAGACCACAGAGTCGCCAAGCAGGAAATAATTTGCAATCACACTGAGAGCATTCATTTACCCATCTGAAGTGCAAGACTGACCCAAAATAGTCAAAACGGATTGAATCTAGATCTTTATTCAATTGGTGATCTTTTATCCGTTTTTTTCCAAGGTCTAATTGAGTGTCTTGTTTGGGATCTATCCGAATGTTCCTGTCCTTCGTGACATTGCTCCACTGAAGAGAGATACAATTAAATCTGAAGTATCTTGCGAATATCTATTCTACGTGTTTGTCCTGGCGTTGTAACCCTGCACAGGCTACTGCCTGGGGCTATTTGTGAATGATATGCGTAATGGGAACATGGTAACCTGAATGCCATCACGGAAAGGGGAAAATTGGGTGAATCAATCATCGTGAATGTGAGACACATTTGCTCAAATGCAGTACAGAAATGAGAGCTGTGAATCCCCTGCATTGAAGTAAATAGTAGGAGTGTATGTGCGGTATGAGTCTCGTTCTAGTAAAACAAAATATCATATTTGCCTTCTTAGTGCACAATTATGGTGCATGATTCATCTGCATGTTACTCCAAATGCAAAAAAAGAGTGACTTTCAATACAACGCGAACATGCATAGTGTTCCCATTAAACCCAAAGTTTGCAAAATAGATATTGACAACTTTGATTCATGGAAAATTGTTTGGTAACCATTTTGAACATTCTGTTGACTATAAGTAAGTTCGCAACTACATGTCAACTAACTCTAATTAGTATTAGTAGACTCTCAGTATTAGTCGTTGTCATCTTTTTTTCATTGTCATTTTGTTCATTTAATGAATGAAATGACTCGAAAAAAGATTTGTTCATTTTGATGAACAATTTCGAACAGGAGAGTCACAAATGCGCATCACAAAACAGAGCAAGGTGAGCATTTGTGCTTATAAAACGATTCTATTTAAACTTTTTTTATTTATTTTTTAATGACTGATCGTTTCGCTAGGTAAGACTCTTATTCATCGTCTGGTGTTGTTTAAAGCCCTTTGAAGCGGCACTAAAACTCTCATTTGGACCTTGAAACGGTTGGGATCCACTGAAGTCCATTATATGGAGAAAAATCCTGGAAAGTTTTCATCAAAAACCTTAATTTCTTTTCGACTGAAGAAAGAAAGACATGGACATCTTGGAATACATGGGGGTAAGTAAATTATCATCAGGTAAGTAAATTATCATCAAAAAGTTTTTTTTTTTTTAAGCGAACTAATCCTTTAAAGGGACCATCGAAATAAAGGGAAAACAACTGTTAGAGCCAATCACCTTAATTAAATTTCACGTGACCCTCTATTAGAGCCAGACCGATATATCGGCCGGCCGTTATTTTTGGCCGATATTAGGCATTTTCCAAAATATCGGTATCGGCAGTTATAATGGCCGATAAATGAATATTTAAAAAATGAAATAAAAACAGACGAAACATGCTTCAATCATCTCTCCTTGGCTTGTTATATTGAAAATGTATGTTTTACAATTTGCAGTATGATGTTATCTATTGCTAAATTATGGCTCATCATAGACTAGCTAACCACAAAGCTAGCTAACGCCACTATCATCAGTGGAAGACTGCTAACGTTAACATTAATGAGCTTGGAAACCACAATGAACTTTTTCTGCCTAAATAAAGTATTGATTACTGTATTTATAACTAGCATATCTCTAGTTACAGTCCCTGCATTGTAAAATGTAATTTATACTTGCGAGGAGTGAACATTTAGACATAGAGAAAAGGCATTTAGACATAGAGAAAAGTTATCAAATGTATCTTGTGCAGAAAAGTTACATTTTCTTTTACACATGTGTGAAATCCAACAATATTTAATTAAAAAAAAAAATATCGGCCGATATATCGGAATATCGGATTTTAAAACCCAAAAATATTTGTATCGGTATCGGCCTTCAAAATCCTTTATCGGTCGGGCTCTACCCTCTATATCATTGGTGAAACAGCTACAGTACACAGTTACTTTTCAAAGGCCATAGATGAAGATTTTGGCTTTTTTGTCGACAAAGTAGTGCAGTTCCATCATCAGCCAATCAGAATCAGCTATCAGCCAATCAGAAATGCATTGACCTCATGATAAGGTTCTTTTAAACCTCTCCCTTCATTCACACCCACTTTCTACAATCAAATCAATTCTTGACAAATATTTTTTCTCACTGAATATCCAGTTTCACTCAAATTACATCAGATTATAGAGTAAAATGTGACATGAACAGTGTCACCTTGGTTTTGTTTTAGGTAAGACATTGTGCATTGTTACGCTGACATTTTCTTGATGAAAAATATTCGATATTTTCAGTTCTAAAATTCTGATTACTTCAAAAAATAATGTTCTGAACATCAAACAGAAATGAGCATTAATCAACCAGGCCAAGAAAAGCATCCTCCATGGGATTTCCCATATATTAAGCCAAGATATGCTGGAGCCATGAGACTCTGAGACTGCAGATGTATCAGTCTGTGCAAAATATCATTAAGTCAGAGAGTGAACCACACTCTGGGCAAGCAACCAGGTTCACCTCCCCTCTGTGGCATCTTCTGCCCAGGAATAACTGTTAGCGACAGAAGATGGAGTGACTCTTCAATGCAGTTTCCCATGTGAATGGTTAGAGAGGTTAGTTTAGACCTTAAAGTGCCATGCCTCTTACACTTAGAGCTTGCGGTTCAGATGTTTGTTTAAAAGTTAGCCTACTTTCCAAGCAAGTCAAATATTCTCTCTGGTTTATTGTATTACAGAGACAATAATTATTTTACATTCGTAATATAACAAATATTTGTTACTAATTTTAATAAGGCAATGAGACAGGAAATAACCCAGCACATGAGTAAGACTTAACCAACCCAATCTCTTGGGAATTCGTACGAATTTTACAAGGTGGCTAATTCGTAACAATTTGTACGACCTCATCCTTCGATTTTGCTAAATCGTACATATTTTACGAATTAGCCAATTCGTATGAATTCGTACAAATGACCTACCCCTGACCCCGCCCCTAAACATAACCATCACAAGGGTTTAGACAAATCGTACAAATTCGTACGAGTGAGGTCGTATGAATTTGTGCGAATTAGCCACTTTTGAATCACTCGTACGAATTCGTACGAATTGGTCGTGAGATAGCGTAGGACTTAAAAGATGGTCAATTTCACCCACTGGTTGGGTCAAATGAATGACCCAACAATATGGATTGAATGGAAAAACCCAGCAATTGGGTCAAACCAACCCAGCGTGTGTTCTGTCCAATAGTGACCCAGCGGCGTGGTTAAGTTTGGGTTATTTTTTCAACCCTGCATTTTTTTAGAGTGTAGTTACTTAGTGTGTTTATTAATGCTTTATTAACATGTATTTCTACAGGTTAATTCAGGCAGTTGTTGTAAAATATATTTTTTAATTACGTTTTTAACCCAACATTTGGGTTTGTCCATATTTGACCCAAATTTGGGTTGAAAAAAAAAAACCCAGCATAATTTAGAGTGTATAACTATTTTTTGTGAGCTCATCTAAAGTGAGGTTATGCATTTACAAAGGATATTTAACGGCTCAGCCTTTTTCAAAACAGAAAAAAACACAAGCAGTGATACAGAACATATAAATGTTTATTTCAGTTTCTTATGTATTTTTTTTATTTATCAACATTTATTTCTGTTCTGTATCACTCTGTGTTTGTTTCCTTTTTGCTTTCCGTCCATCGGATGAGACGTTAAACCGGGGTCCTGACTCTCTGTGGTCACGAAAAATCCCAGATGTCTTTCGAAAGAGTAGGGGCGTAACCCCGGCATCCTGGCCAAATTTGCCCATTGGCCTCTGTCCATCATGGCCTCCTAATCATCCCTATATACTAATTGGCTTCATCACTCAGTGTCCTCTCTCGAGAAACATATGCAGCTGGCATGATGGGGTGAGGGAACGGAGAAATGCGGAACAGAGAAATCTGGAATGAAGACAACCTCGCCTGTAGCCTTATTCTTCAATGCCTTTTTCTGGTATATATGTATAAAAATAATAAACAAGAGATCTCTTGGCAAAGTAACTGTAGCTCCCGTGATTCAAAAAGCATTTTTGAAATCAACAAAAGCATTTTTTAACACACTAAGAAAGTATTACTTTATCTAAATAATATGATTTATACATATACATAGTTTATTAATAATTTACTTAGACTTTCTAAGTGATCTTATGAACCACTGACAACTCCTAAATAACTGGTTTGTGAATAATGCAATACTTTATTTAGAAATAATAAATTGCTCATTAATAAAGTATAAAGCACATTATTTTCTCAACAGACACTTACATTGATAGTCTGGCGTTATAATTGATTTGCTTTTGGTGTACTTTGGAGTGAGTAAATCTGTTTTTAATGGCATGCTAAACATTACCTTTGACTCGCGCTAGCTAGCACCAACGCACTATGCAACTGGGACGACTGGATGATTTTTTTTTAAACTGTCTTCACTGATATATAAAACTAAGGCTCACTTGGAAATGAGCAAGGGGGTAATCCATCGACCGGAAGTTGAAGCCTCGCGGGAGCAGCCATCTTGTAGCAGAACTTCACTTGCGTTAGCATTCCCATTGACTCCCATTCATTTTGGCATCACTTTGACAGCGAATAACTTTACATCTGAGGCGTTTGAAGACCCCATTTGTCCTTTATTTATTTCTAAAGAAACACGACAATGTATAAAATGCTACCTTGTAGCTTACGTTATGGCCCCGTAGAAGCAGTTTTAGTAAAAGTAGGCTAACGATTGCGTCATACCCATGTGACTCTCTGTCGCACAGTAGAGAGATCACCGTATGGACAGAAGAAGAAGCTCGCAAGCAATCGGGGAAACATAAAGGCAAAATGACAAAATAATTAATCAGAATACCTAGCAAAATTGTCTACTTATCCAAGCTCATGGACAGCTCCTATTCACACTCTCTGCCTCTGCATGTTTCGGAAGGGAATTCAGATTTCTCATGCCACAGCCACTAGAAGACAGACGGGTTGCTCTCGTCCCCTCTACGTCGTCAAGCTCTGTTTGAGTCTGCGCGTCAGGGACGGAAACGCCAAAAACGGGCTTCAATCGTCTCGATGGAGTTCCAATGAGATCGCTCTGTCCACTTCTTATACTGTCTATGGAAATGAGGCCTGATGTCCAAAATTCTGAACCACCTCTTTAAGCAGCTGCCTCCCAAATGTCTGTGCATGGCTTTGATTCTAAGTCAAGGTCTAAAAACTTCCTTTTTTTAATCATATAGTGATCATCTTCAAAAACGAAACAAGCCAGACAAAAGGAAACAACAAACCTGAAAAGCTACAGTACAAAATTAAACACATTTGCATTATCTTGACAAGGTCAAGTTGTCTAGAAATACAAGCACACAGCACATATAGATTATTAGGCCACACCATAAACAACATCGCAATGTGTGTGTGTTTACCAGAATCAGATGAGAGAATGAACTTGTAACTATTTTTGTAATAAGGTCAGATGACACATATCTGATACAGATTTGTGTCAAGAACTGAGAGTGACATTTCTGGTGTAGAGGCCCGTGGTCATTATGAGAAAAGATTTGACGTGTCTGAATGACAGGCTGTCTAATTATTTGTTTGGGATTTTGTATCTCTGAGCTACTGTCTGCTGACTGTTGAAGCTCCAGATTAGTGGCAGGTGGGATGTATAATTCTCTCATTATCCAGAATCGCCAAGCATTTTTTTATACGTCCAAGATGAGTCATTAATATTCTTGTTCCATTTTCCAGGAGAAGAACAACTCCACATTTGAATTATGTCCATCTGATAAAAGTTTACATTTAGGAGTACACTCAAATATTATACCAACACAACAAGAGATTTTCAAGGGGAAAATCCAAAAGTCTGCTATCCAGGGGTGCGTTTCCCGAAAGCATTGTTAGCCAACTATGATTGCAAGTTCCGTCGTTATCAGCATAGTTCAACGAGTCGGAGTTTCCCAAAACCATCGTTCCAACGGACATTCGCAAACAGCTTCGCAAAGTCGTGTGGTTTGAACGACAGCTCTCGACCTGTGGTTAGAGGTATCGTCTCTATATTGCATGACATTTGGAGGTAATAAATCCTTATTTTGAGCAAAATAAGCAAGCTGACATGTAGTACAACCGTTGCCTTTTATTTAGAATACATACAAATGGAATTTACGTCTTTTAGTTTGTCAAAAGATTTAAAGTAACGAGTTTGAAGAGTGTGCATGTGCGAACGAGCTCTACTATATAAGAACGAGCCAAATATTGAGTCTGGCAATAAAAGCAAAACAACTGAAAACAATTAGAAATAGTCCTAAGATGACGTATCTGTAATTTATATAAAACAAATCTAGCGTTAATTGGATCTCAAACAGTTTCGTTAAAAGTAGTTATTACTCCACCACGTGCGAAACCAACGTGGTTGAACGATACTTTGCGACAATGAGTTTCGGGAAACAGTCGTGACTAGCTAGTTGATTTCTCCAACGATGCATCGTACTATGAAGCAGCAAACAACGTCGTTGTATGGGAAACGCACCCCAGTGTTCCCCGAAACCATCGTTCCAATGAACATTCGCAAACAGCTTCGCAAAGTCGTGTGGTTTGAACGACAGCTCTCGACCTGTGGTTAGAGGCATAATTTCTATATTGCATGACATCTGAAGGTAATAAATCCTTATCTTGAGCAAAATAAGCAAGCTGACATTTAGTACAACCGGTGCCTTTTATTTAGAATACATACAAATGGAATTTACGTCTTTTATTTTGTCAAAAGATTTGAAGTAACGTGTTTGAAGAGTGCGCATGTGCGAACGTGCTCTACTATGTAAGAACGAGCCAAAAATGGAGTCTGGTGATAAAGCAAAATAACTGAGAACAATAGTCCTCAGATGCCATGTCTGTAATTTATATATAAAAAAATCTAGCGTTAATTGGATTTCAAACAGTTTCATTAAAAGTAGTTATTATTGCCACCATGTGCGAAACCAACTTGGTTGAACGATACTTTGCGACAATGAGTTTCGGGAAACAGTCGTGACTAGCTTGATTTCTCCAACGATGCATCGTACTATGGTAACGAAGCAGCGAACTACGTCGTTGTACGGGAAACGAACCCCAGATGCAGATTGACCAAACCCTATTGCGACACTGTCAGACTTAAAGATAGGTCTCTCAAAAATGAAAACTTGCTGTTAATTTACTCACCCATAGGCCATCAAAGATGTGTGTTTTTTTCTTCAGTAGAAGAGTAAAAAAGTTTTTTTTTTGTTTTTTTTTTTTTTGCTTTCACTTAAAAGCGTATACATGCAAAATTACTAACCGTGGCTCTTAGGTCTTATGATTGGTCTGTGTAAGAAACTGAGCATTATTTACAACATTATTACCTGTAATCCATAGCTTCAACAAACGGTCCTGAGCGTATTCACAGCAGTCTGGAGAGCAAGCTTCCTGTCGCAATGTAATTTTTTCTTAAAGTCCCCATGAAATCAAAATAGAAGATGGCACAGATCGGTGCATACCAGAAATCATATCCGGCCCATTTAAATTCTCCACAGAACGCTGTGGATTACAGGTAATAATGTTGTAAACAACGCTCAGACCAATCGTCTCGCTTCATAAGACCTCAATGTATTCTCAGGAGCCACTGGTTTTAATTTTGATTTTTTGGTTGTTGTTTTTTTTTTAACTCTCAGAGTGATAGTTGCATTGATTTACATTATTTGAAACACAAAGGACCATGGTTTCAGCTAAACATTTCTTTACTGTTCTACTGAAGTCAAAAGACACGTACATGTCTCAGGATGGCCTGAGGGTGAGTAAATCAACAGCAAATTTTCATTTTTGGTTGAACTATCCCTTTAATATTCAGACAGACACTCATAACTGAGAATCTCACATACTGAAATATATCACCAGCAGCACTACCGTAAAGCTGTGAACACATAAAGCTTTTAATTGACATATCACCTAGATGATTTCTCAAATGCATAAGCATATTAAATTATTTACAGAATCAGAATATGCATCTATTGTGGGAGTTTTAAACAACAGCATAAGCAACTGCCTGGAACATGCATTTTAAAATCTTTACTTAAGACTCCTGCTGAGAAATCCTGCAGACATTCTTGTCTGTTTTAATTTTATTAGTGCATATCTCACTCAGTGAAAAACCCTCCAGGTCATATTATCTTATCTCAGGGAAACGCTGCTGGTTTACCCTCTGTATGCTGACACAGTTCCTTTAAGACTCGCGGTGCATCTGTCACTTTCAATTAACCCTGACCCCTGAACCACTGGTTCATGTCAATAACCTTTAGGTAGGGTGAGCGCTATGACAAAAAGCTTATGTCATAGGATTCATTTTATATCATGCTTCATTTCAACAGTATATGCTAGAGTATAGTCACAATATTGTACTGTTGACAGTAAAACCGAGGCAACTTTAAAAATATTTAAAAATGGACAATTTGAATTCCTAATACCTAAGCTTGATACAACAGTAAATACTAAGATGTCCAAAATAAAAACATTATATATCAATTATTTACTTTAATGATTCATGATAATTTACTAATAGATAAGTTCTGGGAAAAAAAATAAATAAATTTCCAAACTCTAAAATATTTTAAATATTCAAAATAATAATATTTAGAATTATATTTCAAAATAGCATCTATTTAAAAATATTGTAATATTTTAAAATGGACTTGGGGGTCTTTCAGGACCAAAACAGAACAAGAGTGTTAAGTACACAGAGCGAAGACTTAATTAATAACAGTTAACAGCTTTTTCTTGCCAATTACATTCAATTAATATCAATGATTCAATATAGAGTTTCAGGTCTATCAGGTAACACATTGGACATAAATTTTGTTCCATCGGCTTATATTCACCAAAGACAAAGCTTACCAAGCATTTTGACAAAGAAGTGCATGAACGTTTTTCACACACACATGCATCACCACAAGGTACTAGAGCAATTCACAGAGAAAGAACCCACATACACAACTGAGCAATGGAAAGCTCCAGGGTAAAAAACTTTAGCATATTTGGTACTACCAAATTTGTGCCACATTATGAGCACATTTGACAAAGCTTCTGAGTAACAAATACCCACCACAACTATTTTCTATGTTACTGTTACACAAAACCCAAAACACAAAATAGGGGAGGGGCTAATTTTAGATGTTAGGATGGAGACATCAGATCCTGTCAAACTGTGATTAAAATTGAAATCTAAATTAAACTGCTGTGTGAATTTTAAAGCATATACAGTGAGCTGATATTACACTAATAAACTTACTTTAATAGACTTTGTCTTTAGGGATCCGTTCAAAATTACTTTTTTAAATATTGTAGCTTAGCCTATCACCACAGGCGTCATTCACGGTGGGAACACGTCCTCACAACTCTTTGTCATGGTCGATTTGGTCTCGGACACTTTTTGAAATAACTCACGGCAGGGATGATTCTAATACAGGAGTGTGTCCAATTGATGAACTGGAGTTTTCATTTTGTTAGTAGGTATTAAAATAAGAGGCTATCCATCTTTGTCATTTGTAATGTTTGTAATCCCCACTCATGATAATGTACATCCACTGACGATTTTAGTTTATTATAACAAAAACATTATATTAAGGCGGATTAGATCCCGAATCCCTTGTGTTACCGCACAACCAATGAATCATCATGATATCCTCAAGCTGATATATACATTCACAAACAAAATCCCAAAATAAAATGTATCAGTTTAACTGAAGCACTGGAGTTTTATGTAGAAACAAGCCACTGTGCAACTGAAACAGTTTAGTCATAATAATAATCTGTAAAAAGTGGTTAACTGTAATGGTTACCTACTGTAAAATATTTTTTAATTATTATTTATTTTTTTTAATTATTTAATATTTACTGTAATTGTCTACTGTAATTGTTCTTTACTTGACTTATCTAGAGCCCAATATCGGACGATTTTTTTTTTTAGCATTAAAAAAAAATCCTAATGTTTTTATTTTTCTGATGTATTTCAACCATCTTTTCCTTTTCTATTTTGTTTCATTGTTTTTTCATGTGTTTGTATTTTATTTATTTTTTTGCATTACATATGATCTATGACAAGATCTCTAAATGACTGACCGAAGAACTAAATAAATACAATATAATACAATACAATACAATACAATACGATATGAGCCCGCCGAAGATATATCGATATCGGGCTTTTTTTACACCCTACACTGTAAAAAAAAAAAAAAATGCTGGTTTAACTTTAAAAAAAAATGAAGTAACCTGTCTGCCTTAAAATTTAAAGTTCATTGTAATGGAAAAATTGAGTTGATACAATGAAGGAAATTGATTTAATCATCAGAAACTCTAAATATTATGTTATCTGAACTATATAAATTATTTAAGTTGATTTGACAAAAGAAATCATGTTTTTTTTTTTTTTTTTTTTACAGTGTAATATCGGTATTGGTATCAGCATCGGCATCGCCCCCCCAAAAATCCATATAGGTCGGGCTCTAGACTTAACCCTAACAAACGTATTTTGTTTGTATGAATTAAAGTATTTCAGTTGGTTCAGCATTTTTTCCCCTTCAATTCAACCATTAAATTTATATGTTATCATTATTAGTAATTTAAGAGTTACAGTAGTGGCTGAAATGGAGATTTTACATCCTTCACTTTCTGTAAAGCGCTATAGAAATAAATGTGAATTAAATTGAATTTAAAAAATTTAAAATGTTAAGTGTCAAAGATTTTGTAAGCATATTCAATAGTTGTGCTTGGACTCGTTAGTGATAACAAAATGAAACATCAAATTGTGCAATATCAATAACTAATTATGTTATTAGGTAGTCAAGTATGCTTTTTCCTGTGAGCTTTGTTTTATTATGCTTTTTGTTTCTTGTCTTTATTGCCAAATAATTGTGTCCACTACTTTTGGCCACTACTGTATGTTTGACCACCACATCTAACTTCACATATTATTTATTTAATTGTATTATAATAAAAAAAAGTATAACGATAATATTCACGAGCTAAATTATTATAATGATGTCATCACATCCAACGCACACACTGGTTTTTATTTTTTTGTGGGGACTTTCCAAAGACGTAATTATTTTAATACTATACAAACTGTATATTCTATCCCCTTCAACTCAACCGACCGCTAAACCAACCCACCACAGAAAACTTGCTGCATTTTTACATTTTCAAAAAAACTTTTGTATGATTTATGAGCTTGTTTCCTCATGGGGACCTCAATTTAGGTTACACAAGTCCCCATGAGTCTGTGTGCATTCAGTTAGAAGTCCCCACCGGGAAAAGACACACACACACTTCGAAACTATGAACAGCACCCAATGCGCCTCAACCTGAAAGCTAGCAAGACAGAGTTATGGTAGGAAGACACATTTTCTCATACTAATCTCGCCATGCAGCCTCTCTGAAATTGCTCGAATAACATTTTAGAGTAATTTACATCAAAGTGCACGGCGTTCTGTAGCGGCTCTGAACCCCAGAGGAGATGGACAAATCTGACCTCACACTTAAAGAAAAAAAAAAAACATATACTGCTTTAGCACACTCAAGAGTAGCATGTAGCATGCATCCAGTGTGTGTGCTTATGTGTCAACGAGAGTGAACTTGGGCAAGCAAAGGGGAAATCTTTTTTTTAAAAAAAGCAAAAACACATAATGATAGCAATACTCCACTGAATTACAGATATTTCACAGTTAAAACTCATATTTTTATGTGCAGTCATCCAGTGCATATGTAAACAGTTTTTCTTTAGCTTATTAATATGCAATCAACTGTGCCTGTTTGTTACCAAATTGCAGTGTGAATTTTTGTGTGTTTTTGGCTGAAATACACATAAGTAAGATGGATGTGGGTGTTGTTAACACAACAGCGCAATTAGCAACAGGCATTAGCAGCATCCGCCTTACAAATGTACAGATTAAAAAAAAAACTGCTCAAACTCTTTATTTCTCCTTTTTACTCCTGACACTTCATAAATGCTAACACATTCACTGCACAAACACATTTCCATTAAGCAATATCAGGTGATCAAGGGTGCTGTGGTTCTGTAATCAATGTCATGCTGATGTTCGGTACAACAGCCTGATTGCAAATGTCCTATTCATTTTATGAAACAGTTCAAAAAAATAAACAAATAAACAAGAAATTAGTATTGAGTAGGTCATGTTTCAGACCAAATATGACCATTTCTTATTGTTCAAAAGATCGGGGTCAATAAGATTTTCTTTTTTAAAATTCCTAATATGCATTACACTGTTCAAAAGTGATAGTTAAGACTTTTCCATTCATACTATTCATGAAAAAATCCAAAAAAAGGTTGTTTTTTTTGTTTGTTTTTACTTAATTTTTTAAGCAGCAAATCAGCGTATTACACTCTAAAAAAATGCTGGGTTGTTTTAACCCAATTTTGGGTCAAATATGGACAAACCCGAAATGTTGGGTTAAAAATGTAATGTAAAAATTTAACCCAACTGCTGGGTTAGTCCATATTTGACCCAAAGTTGGGTTAAAACAACCAGCATTTTTTAGAGTGTAGATTTCTGAGGGATCATGTGACACTGAAGACTGGAGTAATGATGCTGAAAATTCACACACTGGTTATGTGTTGTATATATTATTTTAATATACTGGTATATTATGTAATATACTGGTTATATATTATTTTAAATATATAAAAAATAAAAAAATAGAAAACTAGAAAAAAATAGAAAAAATTGTAATCAAATTTTACAGTATTACCGTTTTACTGAATGCAAAGTTTCTCGGGGAACGCTAAACTTTTTGTGAGCGAAAGCAAAAACATTGAAATATATTTTATCCTCCCATCTGGTGTTTTGTGTCCCTTTAGGGGCTCCATAGTTTTGATGTTTGTTAGTTTACACATTTAAAATTTATATTTGCAAGTAATTATAACAATTATACTTTAACTTAAACTTTTGTTACTGTATTTGCTGTGCTGAATTTATGGCTTTAATACAAAGAAGAATCAATGTGTCTGAATACTCTCCCTAATTTGCTATGCAATATATTTCTTTTTCTTTTTTTAGATGAAATATGCCCTTATTTTGGGGGGTGAATCCAGTAAAAGACAATTTCAAAGATAAGCACAGTTTTCAGAAGTGTAAAATAATGCATTTAGTGAAAAAGAGAAATATTGATCCAAGTAAAAACGCAGCTTCTTCAGAGAGGTAATGCATTTCCATTTGATTCTTATTGTCTATGCTTTTAATAACAGGGTCTGTGTCATTACGGCACACACTGCATCTTCAGTGTTTTCCACTTCAGTTTCACTTTAAACTGAATGTGGAAGAAACAACAGAAACCCTGACATGAAGTTTTTGTACACTCCATATGATCGGGTCATGTGAGCAAGTATGTGTCTGCTGTGTTAAGTCTCCTGAATGAAGGTCTGACCCAGTTGGAGTGTGTCTGAGGCGTTGCTAAGTAACTACTCAAACGGGTCATGCACGGGAGCTGTGGTGAACACCACATGCGGCCACACCGGGGTGTTTTTAACACCATGACACAATACTTCAAGTTTGTCCGGTTTCTTGTTTATTCTCTAAAATGCATCATTTGACCCTGCGATTCCGGTGTGAATCTTCTTTTTTGAGGCATGCACCATTTCACTGTAAACTGTACTTAAACTCTCAGATTTATATTTACTGATTTATATTTTCTTGGTCTTTAACTAGGCCTGTCCAACGCATTCTCATCCTTTAGCATCATATAGAACGCTATATGACAAAATGGCGCTATACTACGCACATGGCACCCGTTATCGTTAATATACTGTAACACGTGCTGTGATGGGTAGGTTTAGGTGTTTGGTAGGGTAGGTTAGTCTCATATTACACTAAAGGATTTATGATGACTTGGGTTCGCGTGAATATTAACGATAAAGGGTGCCATGTGCGTAGTATAGCGCTGTTTTGTCATATAACGTTCTATGTGACGCTAAAGGGTGAGAACGGCCTGGCCTGTCGCGATTATATAGTTTATTTCTTGGAATTGCAAATCGATGATTGTAGCACCAGGCAGTGCAAATCAACAAGACTCTTCTTTTTCAGTGTAGCCCACACTTTTCACACATTATACACATTCACATATTATATTTTTACTAAATGTGCATTAACCCTTAAAAAAAAAAGTGCATTACCAATAACCAAAAACTTCAGAGAGTAAATTTGTATTTACAATATTATATATATAATTTACTCTCTAAAGTTTATATATATATATATTTTTTTTTTTTTTTTTTTTTTTTTTTTTGGGGGGGGGGGTGTGTATTTCCTAGTCCAATATGAACTCGCTATGTTGCCTTGATAGCATGTGACCTAACGTGTGCTAATGTGGTCTTAACCTCCTCCGTAACAAAAATGACAAGCACTGGCAAATAAATGTTAATTGTATTGTTAAATATAATATTTTATTTTTATTTCTTTATTTTTAGGTTAAACATTATTATTGTATTTTAAATGCAATTTTCTAATTGTCATTTATATATGATGGTGTGCAATTGGCTGAGGGTTAAATTCACATTTTTGCAAATAATACATATAAAAAAACATATATATATATATATATATATATATATATATCATATATATATATATATATAATGTCTTTCTACAGAAGAAATTAAGGTTTGACTTTAATAAGACTGCATTATATTATATTATATTATATTATATTATATTATATTATATTATATTATATTATACTACATTATATTATACTACATTATATTGTATTATATTATATTAGTAACACTTTACAATGTCTAATTTGTTAACATTAGTTATTGCATCAACTAACATGAACTAACAATGAGCAAAACATTTGTAACTGTAATTATGAATATTTGTAAATGTAATAACAAAGCACTGAAAGGTCTCCCTGCAACTTTCTAACAGAAACACTGTTAAACCATTTACACTGCTGGAGTTTGAAAATCCCTTGCCAAAATGGTGCAATACTTTCATTGTTTTCAACTGAAATATTGAACACAATTTTTATTTTTAATTGCAAATCTTTTTTTTCTTGCAACTTTTAAAAATATTTACTCACATGAGCCTTGCTAATATTTGATTCATATCCTCTAATACAACTTAGTGGACAAAACACGAATAAAAGCACAGTGGTGCCAATTCCATTAATTGCACACACTGCTGCAATGCTTAGAAGATGAAACAAACAATGAATGGAGACAGAAACGGATATTAATATCTTCTAATGCAAAGAGCAGCTGTATGATGGGTATGCAAACATCACATCTCTAATATAATAACCATCAGACTCTGAAAATGCACGCAGACGCTATTTCTCTTCTCAGATCTCCAGTCTTGGCTTTCCCTGGTGTGGATTCTCCGGGTACTAAAATCAAAGTACCCAATGAATGCAAGACGCCTTTTACGTTCCTACTGTGTGCGCAAAGGAGAATCTAATCAACTTGCTACCCACAAAACAGCAGGGTGCTCCAATTTCATATTTACTCGCAAAGCTAAAACAACCTCATTAAAGTGTTACACACTAATTTAACTGCGAGACAAAAGAAAAATGAACGTGCGAGGGAGACGCATCTTTATGGATCTAATATGTTCCAGGGAAATCGGATGACTGCTGGAGGCCATCGTGATCGAAAACATGTAATTTAGTTTAAGAAACAATTTTGTGTTGTGGAAAAAATATCAGAATTAACCGCAGTTAATGCAAATGTTGTGTGAGTCAAGTTTTTTAAAGAGCGATTGTTTCGCTTGATAAGACCCTCATTCATCGCCTGGAAACATTAAAGCCCTTTGGACAGTTTGCAGTTTGCACTGAAACTGTATTTTGGACCTTGAACCGTTTGGTTCCCATTGAAGTCCATTATATGGAGAAAAATCTATATGGAATGTTTTCATAAAAAAAAAACTTAATTTCTTTTCAACTGAAGAAAGATAGACATGGATATCTTGGATGACATGGGGGTGAGTAAATTATCAGCAAAAGCTTTTTTTTAAAAGTGAACTGCTCCTTTAACACCACTAACAAGGCTCAAAATAGCCCCAGTAAGATAATGAGGGTCCCTACATGCAAAACAAAGCATTGAGAACTTTGTTAGTATACAGACAGTTTAATAAGAAGATATTTTATGAATGAACGGCGTTCGTGGTTCGATTTGTCGAGACTGTTTTTTCCAAAAATGGCTCCTGTCTGTATACGTGAAGTGGACTGTCTTTATGAAATATCTTCTTATTAAACGGTCTGAACACTTACAACGTTCTCAATGCTTCGTTTTGCATGTAGGGACCCTCATTATGTTACTGTGTTAGTGTGGGGCTATTTTGAGCCTTGTTAGGGGTATCTAACTACTTCTCTATGCCCAATATACTAATGTTTTAAACAGTTTTTAGAGATAAAACTCTTTAAATTCGATACGAAAACACATCTCAGCGAATGGTTGACTGGGTACCACTGTGTTATTAGACCAAAGGTTATGCATGGGTTGCTATGCAATAGGGCTGTCAAACAATTAATCGCGATTAATCGCATCCAAAATAAAAGTTTGTGTTTACATAATATATGTGGGTGCACTGTGTATAATTATATATAAATATATATACACACACACACACATGCTTGTATATATTTAAGACATATTTTCATGTATTTACTGTATATAGATTTAAAAATAATTCATATAATATGTAAATATAAATATTTTTATATAAATAATATTTTTTTCTTAAATATACATGCATGTGTGTGTATTTATATATATATATATATATATATATATATATATATATACAAAATAATTATTCACAGTTCACCCACATATATTATGTAAACACTAACTTTTATTTTGGATGCGATTAATCGCGATTAATCGTTTGACAGCCCTACTGTGCAATTGTGGAACTGTATTTTTGAGAATCAAAGAGAATTTCTTTACACTGTAAAGTGTAACATTGAGCAATATAACCACAATTATGTGCTATAGTACATAGTAACAGTAGTAGTAATAACATGATTATCTTTTTTACCAAATTACCAAACTTGATTGTCTTTTTTTTTTCCATGAATAAACAAACACTGTTAAGTTGTCTTGATTGATATTGTGAAGCAGCTTTGATACAATCTGTATTGTGAAAAGCGCTATATAAATATATTTGACTTGACTTGACTTGACTTACTTGATCTGACCCTTAAAGTGAGCTTGGGTGGTTCAGTCATTCAGAATCATATTCAAATATATCCAGAGGTTGTTTTAGGTTGCCTGACAAAACCAATTTACTGATCGACCAAACTGCTAGAAAAAAAAAGTTTTGTTTTTTTTGCTTTGTTAAGCATGTGAACAGAGATACAACAAAAAAGTCCAACAGTACATCAAAAAAGTAAAGAAAATATCACAAAAGTTCAACGACAGCACAGCGAACAGACTAGTCTTCATTTTGAAAGCAAGACACGAGAGCAAATACTGCATGAAAGTGTTTGGGCAAGAAGCGGAGAGCTTACATCAAAGTAAAGTTCAGTTTAAAAACTTCCCAAAGCTTTGCTCATGGGACATTTCCGTGACATATTTTCAGTCCGAGGAATAACGTTTGAAAAGAGGAAAGACATTGCATGGGCCGAAAAGCAAAGAGTGGAAATGTTCCAATATCCTTCTTGAGGGGCAATAATCTAACAAACAAGGTTTTGCAAATATACTCACTCTGCTTCCAAAATTAATATGGTAGTCTTGACAGACAGCGGCACTGTTTAAACCAGACAACTGTTCAAACCAATCACAGCTTATCTATTTCCTCAAGAGGGAACAAATCACTGAGGTCAACATCATCATTCAGCTCAATTATCAACACGTTGAAAGTAGAGTAGCAATGCAACAAAACTGTTGTGAAGAAAGTAACTCAGTTGAAAAGTTTTTATTATTATTATTATTATTATTTTTTTCAACACAACCTTCCATGCAAACACATCTGCGAACTTACTCAGGTATATATATATATATATATATATATATATATATATATATATATATATATATATATATATATATATATATATATATATATATTCTCTGTAAAAATCACAATTGTTTATATAATGAATATATATTTTCTTGGTAACAGTTTAAAATAAGGTTATGTGCTGACATTAGTTAACTACCTTTGTTAAAATGAACTAATGATGAATACTTCTTCGCCATATAATTCATATTAATTTCAACATTTAATACATTAATCAAAGGTTAATTGTTAACATTAGTTAATGCACCGCGAACTCACGTGAACAACAATGTAATTGTCAACTATTGAACATTGTTGTTCATTGTTAGTTCATGTTAGTTAATACATGAACTAATGTTAACTAATGAACCTTATTGTAAAGTGTTACCATTTTCTTTTTCAGGTTTTCCATTACTATTAAAACAGGTGAATATATAAACATCTGGCTGAACATCTATACATGTTCACAATGCATGCGTTCCACCATTTCTGATCGTTTAAGTGCCAACTGCACATTTGTTCCAATACATCGATGCGGTGTGATATAAACCAGCACTTGCGGTGTTTATCTGTGCATCTTTACCGTGCAACTTGCTTCAGGTGGGACACACGAAACTCTCGGCGCAGCTGTAATTGCAATGATAAGCAGCATGTTCAGCAGAAATCAGACAGACTTACTCTGGATGTTGCAAGAAGAGAAACAGCCCACTCCTTCTTCCTCTTCTCCCGTCTGTAAAGTGATGTTGTGTGCTCACGGAGTGTCAAATAGTGACAGGTTTTCTTGAACAAAGCCAAACATGGATAGAAAAACAACCGCAGACGCTTCAATCCCGCAAGCTGGCTGTATCTCTACAGGACGCGCCGTTGCGCGCGGTAGCGCATCCTTCAAATGTGTGCGAGGCGCGCGATCTTTTCCACCTCTCCGGCTGTGGTCCAAAACCTCACCTACGATTCCTCCTCAGACGCCTCTCTCTCTCTCCCTCCCTTAAGACTGAAGCGATGTGAAACAGAGAGAGAGGATGCGCAGTGGCTGGCGGAGTGTCTCAGTTCTTGCGCGGCGCGTGCTGGAGCAGCGAGTGAGTGAGTCTCGCGCGTCTCAGCCTCGTCCTGGGGAAGAAAAAAACGTCGCGAAACGACAAGCGCGCATAACCTGAATCACAAACGTTTAGTGTTTTAGAATACATTTATAAATAATATTTCCCCCACAAAAATGGTGTAGCGCAGTTATAGGAACTTTGATTTTACAAGTCGCAATTAACTCAGTCATAAAGAGTATTAAATGCTCAACAGAATTGAAACTAAACCGTTGAAACCTAAATAGCTGGAAGCTACTGTATAAATCCGCCTGGGAAAATAACATCTTAAACCAGATAAAACCAGCTTAAATCGTTGTTGGATTAATGATGGTGTTCTGGCCAAGCACCCCAACACCATCAGCCAACAAAGCCAGCTAAGATATCAAAGCAGTATGTAAAATAATATTTTCATGATTTGTAATCACAACATTTTTTTTCTTTTGTCAGATCAACTTAGACAATTTATGTAGTTCAGATAACATAATATTTTGAGTTTTCTGACGATTCAATCAATCTCCTTCATTGTATTAACTCATTTCCATTTCAATGAACTTATACTTTTAAGGCAACCAGGTTACTTATTTTTTTTAAGTTAAACCAACAATATTTTTTTACAGTATAAAATAATTTTTGTATATAGTTTTATGTATATATTATTTGTATATATTATTTTGATGTATTTATTATTTTGTATGTATATATTATTGTTTTATGTATATATTATGTATATTATTATTTCCATAATGCATAATTAAAAATACATTGATAAAGGCCATGCAATAAATTGTCTTATAATAAATCAAATTTTCAAGATTTGTTATCACATTTTTTCTTTTGTCAAATCAACTTAAATAATTTATTTAGTTCAGATAACTTATTATGTTGAGTTTCTGATAATTAAATCAATGTCCTTCATTGTATTAACTCACTTTTTCCAGTTCAAGCAACTTAAAATTCTGAGGCAACCAGGCTATTTAATTTTTTAAGTTAAACCAACAATATTTTTTTACAGTGTACGAATCTCTACTAATCTACTACTATACTAAATCCAGTACACTCATTGGAAAGAATAGTGGCTAAATAATGTACAGCCTAAATATTTTAGCCTACATGTTATTATTACAGGCTGTGTATGCGCATATTTACCTCCTGATATAAATTTCCTTTAGAAATAGTATATTGAATAGTAAATATTACCTAAATATGTTGATTATATACAAATATTTAATAATTTTTTCCAGTTTCCATATGTATATATGTGGAAAGTTCATATTCATATCATATTCAAGTTCAAAGTTCATAATGATATAAACTTCTTAAACTTAATTTGAAATACACTATTCACTTACTACCTGAATGAACAGTTGATTGTGTAAATATTTAGCATGAGTATTCTTCATTTTACAGTTAGAGTTTTTATACAAAATGATTCTCATTCCTTGTGGTTCAAACATCACATAGCAAATGTAATATTAACAAAACAGCACATCTTTGCTAATATAGATGACCTATATACTATTTAAAATTTGAATGCCACCTCATATTAAACTCAATATTTGACATAAATGAGGCTTGAAAAGTAAGACGTTGATGTTGTAACATAACTGGAATGAGAGATTATACATAATGCCAGTTCATATGCTGGTTTTATTTACAATCAACAGTGTTGTGTAAGCATGTCAGTCTCTACTTACTTGGCTTTCTTCTCTAGGCTATAGCTAAAATAATAGAAACTAAAATAATGTCATCTTACTCCCTGACTCTTGTTTCAAGACCTCTCGTTTTGCATTAAATCAGCATGTTATGTTTATTCGTCTCTATTAAGTCTATCCCTTTTCTCTCGTCAGGCGCAGTCTACCCCTCCGCAATGACACTAAATAAGTCACAGACGCGGGCCTTGAGGGTTTTATCTGTGCATCAGGATGTTTTTCCCTCCGCTCGAGAAACGCAATCATGCTCTAATTAAAACACCATTAATAGAGCGACAAAAATGTAAACACACACTCTGAGACCCAGCTCTCCGGAGTAACCTTCACTCCTTGTGCTAAGCAGCAACGCCACTGCGTTAATCCACCTAAATCAAATTGGACAATCAGACACTTTCATCGTTTTAAGAGAGGGACTGGTATGATCTTCATGCCAAATTAAACCCAACACAGACAGACGCAAAGCGAAAGAGTGCCGCCGTTTGCCACCGGCTCCCTGTTGACAGCGTCAGTGTAGATTTTCTGTAAGGCCGGATCATAAAGCTTTGAGCACAATCCTCTATCATATCCCAGAATTATTAAACAAGCATCAGCAAAGGCTGACGTTCGCACAAACCCCTCATTAAGGAAGGCCGCATCACCAATAAAAACGTCCCGCTTTGCAACTGCAGATCCGAAAGCTTAAAAGGACGATCCATAATCTCATTTCCATAAAGCTTTCTGTTGTAATTTGTAGGCTTATTCATTTATTAAGCACACTGATCTCTGTTGTCAAGACAAGAGTCTTTGAGATCAATTTGAAATATTGAATATGCTTCTCAAAAGCAGCGGTCTAAAACTCTGGGTTCAGCCAGATTTAGTCAAACGTCGGTTGTTTCGGTGACAAACATTTGACTGCATGCATTACTTGCTTTTGTAGGATGTTACACATCACTGGCTCTTTATCACGATTTGTTCTGTGTGAGAAGGATGTGCAAAATGCTCAGCTCTTCTGAGCGGCAGGATCAATGTTTGGCCTCTGGGGGAGCTGTTATCCTTTTATTGATACTTCATTCTGAGGTTGCTGTGAGTTTCACATCCCTGCAACATGACTAATTTGTATGTATTGGAAACTTGTGTACAGTGCTTTATTACACTAATGAACACACCGATGCATTGAAAGGAAACAAACACCAAAATAATAATGTTTTAAGGGACAGGGCTATTTGTTCATTGTGTTTTTGAGGTGATGCATATTTAGAGGCCTCTAAAAGAAGAAAATGCTTGCTTAAATATAACATCTCTCATCCTCCTAGGCTCTGTCTGTAACTGTCTGAGAAGTTGAAGTGTCTGTTTCCATCATTAATTAAACAGGAGGCTCTGCTCGGCTCTCGGCCCTGTGTGCATTAGCTCCATTTCACAGTGGCTGCAATTGTCACACTTATTCGCCAGGTTATTCCTCTAAATAACAGTCCCAGCTTACTCTCTCTTTGAAGATGCACTCTTTCGTTTGACAGGTTTCCTCTTATACTGTGTCTGCGTTCAAACACTGTAAAATTTGCTCTCTTTTTTTGCTCCCTCAAAGGTTTCTATGGCTCATCAGTAGACAGTCATTTCAGATCCTCCCTTTGTTTAACCCGACATTAGAAATTCATGGATTTAGGTTAAAAAAAGATTTTTTTTTTTGAGTGTGCTTTTTGAATCTTTTCAATACAGAAAACTGAACTCAACTTTGTAATTAGAGGTTTCACGTTATTTTATTTATTTATTAGCATTTTTCCTAAAAATGAAAAACATGAGCTGATTATTATTTTTTTTTTCTTTTTATGTTTTTGGAGGAGAAGTAAGTGTCGATCCACCGTGATCAAAGGAAAGACGAGTGACGATGTTAGTCTAGTGTTTTTATTCAGTAATCAGTATATAAGAGACCCAGGTTCAAAACAGGATATATTATATAACATTTATTTATTTATTTATTTATTTTAATATGGACTTGAAAGCCAATGATCACCATGTGATTTAATTTCATGAACAAGAGAAGAGCTTTGACATTTTGATAATAGCTGCTTTTGTGTTCTTCTGGGAAAAAAAGTCACATTAGTGTAGAGCAACACATTTACTGTAAAAAAATCCAGTAAAAAAACGGTAAACTACTTGCAGCTGTGGTTGCCAGCATCATACCGTAAAAATACGGTGTTACTGTTTTTGAAATTAACAGCTAATTACTCTATTGTCAGCTACAGTATAGAACTTTAATTTAACAGCTATACACTGTAAAAAAAAATCCTGTAAAAAACTGTAAACTACTGGCTGCTGTGGTTGCCAGCATCATACTGTAAAAATACGGTGTTACTGTTTTTGAAATTAACAGCTAAATACCATATTGTCAGCTAGAGTATAAACCTTTAATTTAACAGTTAGTATACTCTAACACAAAAACAGTAATACACCATATTTTTAAGATATGATGCTCACAACCACAGCTGCCAGTAGTTTACAGGTTTTTTACAGGCTTATTTTTTACAGTGCGCTCTAACACAAAAACAGTAACACACCATATGCTGGAGTTACGATATGAACTACAGCTGCCAGTAGTTTACCGGAGTTTTTTTTACAGGATTTTTTTTTTTAACAGTGAAGAGTGGGGATTATGACAGCATTTACAATTTCACGTTGACCACTGGGTTTAAAATCTCACCTGCCTGTGGCCTTAGGCTTTATCCGAAAAGGTAGAGACTATCGGTAGTCTTCAAGGTGTGTACGAATCAAATGTGATCTTCACTTCCTGTCACCTGAGAGACCTTTAACTTGTCAATTTTTGAAGGCAGCATAGATGTATCCTTCACTGCCTTTGTCATCCCACAATCCTATGTTTTCCGTTCGAGGAGAACTGTGATATGCCCGAAAAGGGCACTTTCGCTTTCATGATTAAAGTGGCAGGGGCTCAATACACTGAAATTGAATTTTCTTTTGTATTTTGAAAGTTGCATGATAAATCCACTTTAAATGCATTTGCAAGTTTAATATTTTGTTCTCGTAACATTAAAAGTTCTTTCATTAAATCATCTGGTTTCGACTAGCCTGACTTCGTACTTCCGCTCTATTTATTTTCGCTTCTGTACTCAGTCTGAGACAGCGACATGTCTATTCATTTTCCTCCGGCCTTAGCCGGCCCAATCAATGAACAGAGGGCGAGCCGTGACTTAGACGCTAAGTACAGAGTTTAAGATTGGGGAAATCGAAAACGAACTCGGAGCGAAAACAATTTGCTCGGTTGTGGAGAATATTCACAGCATTTGCAAACTGAAGCCCGACCAAGAAGAGTTTTTGTTAAACATTTTGAATGGTGGTAATGTTGTGTTGTCTCTTTTATCTGTCGAGCTCAAACTAGCGTAGATTTGATAGAAAGAGTAGTAGGAGAAAATACATACTATGGTAGTCAATGGGGAATGAGATCTGTTTGATTAAAACATTCTTCCAAATATCTTCCTTTGTGTTCAGCAGAACAAATAAACACATAGAGGTTAGGAACAACATGAGGGTGAGTAAATACTGACAGAATTTTCATTTTTGGGTGAACTAACCCTTTAAGATTAGGAAAAATACAACCTCAGTTGAACGAAAAAAAAAAGACATATTACAATGTGTCATTATTTAATTAAATAAAATAAAGCCAACATGGAGAAGCCATGAGTGACAAAGTAAGTACACCCTATGATTCAATTGTTTGTAAACCTACTTTTATCAGCAAGATGAAGTAATTATTTTCTGTATGACAGTATCAGTCTCTCGCCTTGTTCTGGATGAATTTTGGCCATTTATAACATTTATAACATAACTTTACAACATTCCTTCAGTTCAGTTCTGTTTATGCACAGCTCTCTTAAGATCCCACCGCAACATTGCAGTCGGGTTAAGGTCTGGGCTTAGACTGGGCCAATACAATACCCTTTTTAGCCATTCTGTTGTAAATATGCTTATGTTATTGGGATCATTGTCCTGTTGCATGACCTAATATTGGCAGAGTTTAGCTGTTGGAAAGATGGCCTCACATTTGACTCTAGAATACTTTGGTATACAGAAGAGTTCACAATCGACTCAGTGACTGCCATAGGTCCAGTGTCTGCAAAACAAGCCAAAAATCATCAACCCTCCACGAGTGATGGACAGTTGGAATGAGGTGTTTGTGCTGATATGTTGTGTTTGGTTTTCGGCCAACGTGGCACTGTGTATTATGGCCAAACATCTCCATTTTTTTTTCTCACATCAGTCCAAAGGAAATTTTTGCAGAAGTCTTATGGTTTATTCAGATGAAACTTTGCAAACCCAACCCATGCTGCTGGGTTCTATTAAGAGAGAAAAGGCTTTCTCATGGCAACCCAAACTTGCCACACTTTTCTTTTTGTAATTGTACTGCCATACACTTTAATGTTTAATATGTTAACTGAGGCCTGTAGAGTCTGAATTGTTGTTATTGGGTGTTTTTGCAATTTCACTAAGCATTGCACGGTCTTGGGGTGAATTTTCTGGCAAATCCACTCCTGAGAAGATTGGCAACTGTTTTGAATGTTTTCCGTTTGTGAATAACCTTCCTTACTGTAGAATGATGAGACAAATTGTTTGGGAATGACCGTACAAACCTTCTCGGATTGATGGCAGCAACAATTTATTCTCTAAGACTCTGAGGTCCCTCATTGGTCTCGGGTGTCCCTAGAATGTATTTGTGAAGTTTCAGTACAAAATACCCCACAGTTAATTTCACTTTGGATACAAGTGTTTGCTAAATGACAATGCACATACTTATGGATACCATCACTTTGCACAAAATCACAGGTAAAGTATTCAGACCCCTGGAGATTCTGTTTAATTAGGCATTCGAACAAATAAATCAACGCATAGGATCATGAATTGCACCATCAGAGATCCATCTTTTAATCCGATCATCAGTTTTATGAAAATCATTCACTGTGACTCGCTCTATAAACTCACTATTCACAGCGGTATGAAGCTCATCAACTGCTTCTCGGAATATTGCTGAAATAAATTTCCATGGTCATCTTTGTCTAGTGCGTTAAAATAGCAGGAGACAATTAAATACTCACTCAAGGGGGTAATGCATCTCTCCTGTTTAGACAGAGCAATCCTTTACCTCGGTCATGTAATTAGTAACAAATCACAATCTCTTAAGGTTTTCCCATGCGCTGAGTTCCACTTACTTTCTCATCAGGTCTTTCAGACATCCGAGACGAGATGTAATCAAGGCTCTCATCCACCACTGCTACCTGATTTTAACATCACAAAATGACTTTTCCAAGAACGAGTGTTAACAGGCCTTGTGAGAATAGGTTTTTGGACATACAGGTGGGCCAAATGGCACTCAATATGACACATCACTTAATGGAATAGTTCACCCAAAAAGGAAAAATGGTAATTTCCCCATCTTCGTGTAGTTACAAATCTTTTCTTTCAAGTCCTTTCTTTGACTCTTCCTTAAAGGGTACATATCATGCTTTTAAATCATTCCTTTTTACATATAAATCATACATTTGTGGTCTATATAAAGCGAAACTGCAACGTTTGGGTCTGAATTCCTCATTATAGCTCCACAGGCCCCTTTTCTACCCCTTTTCTGATGTGCGTCTGTGAGCAACTCATTTTGGAGCGGTCCCTTTAAATAAAAAGGAGATGTTGTCATACCCCGCCCACTCTCCAGGTCGCTGGATTCACACTCGGTTCAACTCCACCCCGTTCGGCCATTTTTGTAATTTAAAAATACAGGGCTTTTAAAAAGAATTTAGTTATGTAGAAAATATATATCTCCTGCTATACACTCCAGTCCAGCGGTGGCGGTAATACAATAGATCGTTGTCAACCGCCATTTAAACTGAAGAAGAAGAAGAAGATTTTTGTAATTTGATTAGAGATACACGATTATATAGAGTCAAATAACATTTTTTATTCACTCTTTAACAAAATGTCAACAACTTCAAGCCTTACATATGCGACCCAGAGCAAGCAAGTTGAAAAAGAAGAGGACGAACCTGCCGAACAACGTCTTCATATGGATGTAGTGCAATGGTATGTAACTGTATTGTGTTATAAGTGAAAGTCGATTATTTCTCTTTTTAAACCAATCACATTAACAAGATAAATGACTACGGTCTAATCTTATCTCTAAAAATCTGTATTGATAATATGATACGTTTAGAAAAGCATCAGAAAACACAGCAGCTAAATGACCATTGATGAAACTCAAGAACAATAATACTCCAGACGTGTAACTTTACTTCAAAACAAAGACAAAGAAAGACAAGGTACTGCTAAACCACAACCACCAAGTGTTTTAAGAAAGTTTTATTAACAATATTTACAGCTCATCGAAATGCTCTGTTCGTCATCTCCAAAGATAGATGGAATTGACCCCTCATTCAGACGAAGTCGATCGGCAAACCCTTCTTCATACTGGCGGAAGTTGTTGAAGTCTTTTGACCATACATCAGCATCCGCCATTTTTGGGTACCCTTTAACATCGGTTAGATGACGTTATCGGATCCTAACCCTACCCCAGACCTAAACCTACCCCTAAACCTACCCCGTCACCTAACTGACGTTAAAGGTAAAGCGTCAGTTGTATGACGGCCCAGGATCGTCATGTAACTGACGTCAGTTATATGACGTCTTGGGATGAGACTGTGTTATTGAATTTGGAATCCTTGAAGTGCTTCGGGTCACTACATCCAACAACCGAACATTTTGACTTGCCCTCTCGTAACTTCTGCATCCTTGAGCTTGGGCTACAAAATCGGAGTGAGAAATAAAAATGGCGGATTGCTCGAAGTGTTTGGCCAGTAGTCAGTGTCCTTATTTGTCAGTTCCGCTGCAAATACTGTGACGTAAATGTTCAAAAAACATCATAGAGAACAGAAAAATCTGAACAGGTTGAAAAATATGACCAAAACAGAATATAAAGATATAAACGAAGCAGCTGAAGAGAATAATTTCGAATTTTCTGTTTGTAACAGGTTTCTTAAGAATTTGACAATTTATTAATTGAATTGCTGTTGATGTAAATAGATTTAACAGAAGATTCTTAAATTCGTGAAGGAGGTAGCGGGTTGTGATGAGAAGCAACAGACAACACAAGTGATATATGAACTGGTTTGTAATTTTTTGTTGCCAATGAAAATAACAGGGAAAAGTTTACAATGACGGTATTTTAAACACAGCTCAAAACATGAAATGACCCCTAGAGTGCACTCTTATTTTACCCCTAAACAATCACAGATAAATGCAATGACAAAACAAAATAAAAAAAATAAAATGAATAATGGAGTAGTGTCTTTTTTCTTTAAACACTCTTCTCTCGAAATATCACAATGTCAATCAGTAAGAACCCCAGTAATAATTCAAATGTAGTTGTGGGTAACCATACACTTTATCACGAGGATTCAATGCTTTTCAAAGCACATATCAGTTTTTTTTCATCAGTCTCTGTATTCGTCTGTCAATCTTGAGAAAAAGAAAAAAAACTCAATAGTCTCTATTTGTGAATGGTCTCACTACAGCAAGACTGGAGAAGGAAAAGGAAAGGATATGGTCCTCTTCTTTAAGAGTTGTTGCTCTTCCCCCGTAGAAGATTCTTTCACAGTAGTAGATTCGGGTGGCTCGCCATCAAATTTCTCGCAGGATATCACAGATCATCATGATCCGCAGTACCATCGACAAAATAGAAACACAAAGAAGACGCACAAAAAAAACCTGGCCTGATCACAGACCAGAGCATCGATTTAGTGATTTTGGAAACCATTTCACATCACAGATCAGATCAAAACAATCAATATAAAGATTTAACATACAAATATCATATTCCAAGAAAAGATATTACACTATGTACCTCTAGAACAATCCTATCTGTTCTTCTCACAAAGGCGCGTGACCAATAATGGCGCCGATGAACTAAAATGGAGGAATCTCCACGCGGTTCACTATAACCACATTTATAAACAGTTAGAATAAAATACTAAAATTTAAGTGTAGAAAATAGCATTGTTTACTACAAGAACTTATATAGACCTCATTTACCTCTATTAATCGTCTTTTGCTTTCACCCAAGCGCATCTCACAGGCCCGCATGGCCAGCAATGACGTCGGTGAACACAAGGAATATCCACACGATACACGATAATTTCTAACGTTGAAATACGACATGAAATTGGAAATAACACTGTTTTAGTCAAACGAATTAAACATCTTTCATCGGGTTAGGAAATTTATACATTAACTTTTCCCATTTAGAAAGTGATGTTAACTCACCGGAGTAAATGCAACTCAACACTCACTCAGCCTCTCCATACACTACACGGTATGAAATGAACTAGATTAACGTTTTTCTACTTTTCTTTCAACTATATACTTTTAACTTTTATTCGTGAAGATCGACTCACGTCTTCTCTCCTCTGTGCTCAACTCATTTTTTCGTTATCCGGGCGCATCCACACACACGCACACGCGCAGTGCGTGATGTAGGCGCGTTCTCATTGGTCAATCAAAATTCAAATAATTACTGCTTTTCTTAAATCGCTATTTTTCTCAAATCGCTTTTACACATCACTATTTTACCTTTATTAGGGAAATTAGATGTTAATAAATTGCAATTAAATTAAACTTAACCTCCTTTATTTAACCTGTGTTACATTCTCCCTTCCTAAATTCATGCAAGTCCCTTTGCATGTTCTGTTTGGCTGACTGGTGACGACATCGTGTAACCCACTAGGCAGCAAGGGAAGGTCACTCCGATCTTCATCTCCACCAAGAGATTTCACAAAAGCCGAATTCAGACCTTGGAACAAAGATTGGACCACATATATTAATGGGTTTCCTGGCTGAAAATAAGTAAGTCTCTCTGGTTCTCCTCTCTGTCTAACCGAACGCCTCGGTAAAGTGTCTACCTCATCTTCTGATTGTTGTTCTGTTTTTTCAGGAACATCTGAACTTTCAAAAACACTGGCTACATCAACTTCTTCAGTAGAACTACCCATTGCAGTTTCCATTTGGCCCTTATCAGGTAAGTTACTTTGTTCAAGGGTGTCGGGAACATCAAGAAGTAAGTGTTCACCAGGTGTATCGACTGGTAAGTATTCACTAGGTTTATCGACAGGTAAGGCTTCGATAAGTAAATTATCACCCTGGTCGCCCTGCAAAGTTTCACCGGTAGAGGAAATTCGTTCAGCTGCGTTGTCAACAAAATCAGCGTTCATTGTCTCTCTTTCTGTACTGATATCATGAACCGTGGAGAAACGTGCTGTCTCTATCGTCGGAGTATGACTGTACTCGCAATACGAATTTCCTTCTTCGGAATCAGAAAGGAAAGCGTCATCAATTAACGGAACCTTAGGATCCTGTCGCGTTCGAGGTTTGGAGATGGGTTTGTTTAGAGTAGGTGGCTCATCTTCAGAAGACGGTAAAAACCCACACGGGAGCAACAGATCTCTGTGAAGAGTACGCAGAGGACCGTCCTTTCTCTCTTGACGAACAGTATAAACTGGCAATTCAGCTGCCTGACTCACCACAACATACACCTCAGACTCCCACTTGTCAGCTAACTTATGCTTCCCGCGTAGCCTAACGTTCCTCACTAACACTCGGTCACCAATCTCCAAAGCACAATGAGTTACGGATTTGTCAAACCTAGCTTTGTTTCTTTCGGCACTTTTTGACATACCACGTGACGCAAGCGAATAGCTCTCTTTCAGATTGGTTTTCAGATGCTTGACATACTCGGAATGAGACTGTCGCGGACCATCTGGATACGGCAACCCAAAAGCAAGGTCGACTGGTAACCTGGGTTGACGTCCAAACATCAATTCGTAAGGGGTGAAACCAGTGACCTCATGTTTCGTGCAATTGTACGCATGAGCTAAAGGCTTTACAAAGTCTTTCCAACGACCCTTCTCTTTTTCTTCCAAGGTACCTAACATACCGAGTAAGGTCCTATTGAAGCGTTCGACCGGATTTCCCCTGGGATGATAAGGGGTTGTTCGGGTTTTCTTAATACCTGCCATTTCACAGAGCTCTTTTATGGTGCGCGATTCAAAATCTCGGCCCTGGTCGCTATGAAGACGCTCGGGGAAACCGTAGTGTACAACAAAATTGTCCCAAAGACATTTCGCCACCGTTCTTGCCTTTTGGTTGGGTGTGGGGACTGCCACAGCATATTTAGTAAAGAAATCAGTGATTACCAAAATGTCCCTCGTGTTACTCTTGTCTGGCTCTAATGAGAGAAAATCCATACAGACCAACTCTAAAGGTCTTGTGGCTTGGATGTTTACCAGCGGCGCAGCTTTTTGAGGCATTGATTTCCTCCTCACACAACGACCGCATGTCCGGATCTTTTGCTCTACTCCCGCAGCCATTTTCGGCCAATAGAAACGAGACCTTACTAAATCTAGAGTTCTCTCTACCCCCATATGACCCATACTGTCATGCAAACTGCTCAATACAGGGGACCTCAGTTTCTCAGGTAACACGAGTTGGTAAGTGACTAATTCCTCTACCTGTCGCTTCCGATAAAGCACCCCATCTTTTAACACAAGACGGTTCCACTCTCTTAGAAAGAAAGGAAAGTCTGGGAGTTGCTTCCTGACTGTCGGTGGAGGCTTTTCTCCTGACTCTAAGAACGACACTACCTCCCGAATGACTGGGTCTGCTCTTTGCTCGTCACAGAGGTTCCCTGACAGGTAAGATACAACAGGTAATCCCTCTAAATCACCTTCTTGTTCGTAACCATCAGGTACAGCATCAGGATGAAGTGCAAGAGATTCAACCAAAGCAGCACCTGACCCAATGTCCGTTGGCTGTCTGACCAGATGCTTCTCACATATCGCCTGGACTACGTCACATGGGGTGTCACACGAATCTGCGGCTTCCGCGAGATGATTCTGCATAAACTGCTTAATTCGTTCATACTCTTTTTGGGATTGAGGATTTTCAGGCAACTGTTCCTGCGGACGCCTCGATAGACCATCAGCATCGGCATTTAACTTGCCTGCTCGGTACTGTAGCTTAAACGAAAAAGTGGAAAGAGCAGCAAGCCACCGGTAGCTAGTCGCATCTAGTCTCGCCGTGGTTAGAACATACGTTAGAGGGTTACTGTCTGTAATGACGGTGAATTGACTACCATACAAATAATCTCTAAACTTTTCAGTTACTGCCCATTTAAGGGCAAGAAACTCAAGCTTATGTGCCGGATAATGGGACTCACTGCGGGACAACCCTCTACTTGCATAAGCAATGACTCGCATCCTCCCTTCCTGTTCCTGATACAGGGCTGCTCCTAAACCCTTGGTGCTTGCATCTGTATGCAGGAAGTAGGTAAGTTTAGGGTTAGCAAAGCCCAGCACAGGCGCAGTAGTTAGGTTGTCGATAACGGTACGAAACGCTTCCTCACAAAGGGGCGTCCAACGGTCTCCGAACGACTCTTTGGGATTATGGTATGGACCCTTACTCTCACTCCGTTTAACACTTTTCCTAGTCGGCGGATATCCTACGGTCAAGTCGGTGAGTGGTTTCACAACCTTAGAGTAATCCTTAATAAATCGGCGGTAATAGCCCGAAAAGCCCAAAAACGACCTTAACTCCTTAAGGTTTTTGGGACTCGGCCAGGTTTTTAAGGCTCTTATTTTCTCTGGATCAGTCTCAACGCCGTGCTCAGACACAATGTGCCCTAAATAACGTACAGACGTCTGAAAGAATTTACATTTCTCTGGGGCAAGTTTTAGCCCATACTCTCTGAGCCGAGAAAGAACTTTTAACAGCCGTCTTTCGTGCTCTTCCAAAGTTTCAGAAAACACGATCAGATCATCCAGGAAGACAAGTACTTCCCTGAGATTGATATCCTCCATACACTTCTCCATCAATCTCTGAAAAGTACTCGGAGCGTTAGTGACCCCCTGAGGCATACGATTAAACTCCCAAAACCCCAGGGGACAGACAAAAGCGGTTTTAGGTTTGTCTGCTTCTTCTACCTCTATCTGGTAATACCCAGATTTCAAGTCAAGTACAGAAAACCACTTCGATCCAGTTAAAGCGGAAAATGTCTCCTCGAGATTTGGCAATGCATAGGCGTCTTTCACGGTCTGAAGATTCAACTTCCTGTAGTCTATACATAACCGTACATCTCCGTTTTTCTTCCGCACTACTACGATAGGCGAAGAAAAGGACGACTCAGACTCTCGAATGACATTACTCGCGAGAAGATCGCGCAGATGTTTGCGAACTGCTTCCAGGTCTTGCGGATGGATTGGTCGCGCCCTATGTTTAAAGGGAGTTTCATCATTAAGTTGTATACGATGTTTCACTTTTTGCGTATGCCCAAAATCTAGATCGTGTTGACTGAAAACATCAGACATTTCTCGGAGTTTTTCTGAGATGTGATCCCGCCATTCTTGTGACAATGGGGACTCACCAAAATTCACGTCGAACTTGGATTCCTGAGTAGGTGAATGTTTACTAGCCGGAGAAACACTCGGCTGAGGAAGCACAGACTCAACTGCATGCAGCTCTGCTATTATGCAACGCGGGGGAATGGCTATATCGTGCTCGGTTTCGTTTTTTAGTACCACAGGCAACCAGACAGACTGACTACTAGAAGGGGTAAGTAAGCAGCGCTTCACAAACACACCACCAGGCAAGGAGGATTCAGACGGGTGTTCTACCACTACACGCTTATTTATCCCACCTGGCACTGCAACAGAACCCTTCACTACTACAGTTTGACCAGCGGACATGACCTCCGGTACGTTGCCTCTTAATCTCACATGACCCAGAATGCCACTCGTATTCTGCTTTCGCCTTGTTTCAAGGGTTTTTAAAACCACTCTATACCCGAATCGAGATGGCTGGTGCTTTGGGGATTCTGCCTGTAGCTGCTGCTCATAAAGGATGTCAAGAGTGTTGGTACCTATTAAGATCAACGGCTGAGCGTGAGACTTCACATCTGGAACAACTAAAGCTACTGTAGCCACTTCAATAGCAACACCCAAAAACTCTTCAGGGAACGTGATGTCTACCTTTACGTAACCCTCGTACGGAACGGCCAAACCATTTGCGCCCTCTACTTCCAATATATCGTCAAGAGAGTTAATTGGGTGTTCTGATAGGTGTTGTTCATAAAAAGACTTAGGCACTGTCGTGACCTGAGATCCAGTGTCAAGCAGACAGTGACATTTCTTACCAGCTATGCTGACTTCGGCAACGCATCTAGCACCAACTAAACCCTTAGGTAGGTTTGCACTCCGCCTCTTAGAAGTTTGGCATTTCTTGAAGACCCGATTTACAATGGGACCACTCGATTTAGACTCAGTTCCTGTATGTCCCACAACAGGAACTGTCTCTAGTTTAAATCAGAGCTAGTGGAAGGATTCTGCGACTCCCACTGTAACTGTTTCTCCTTTAATAGCCTACGTTTAGTAGCGACAAGCTCGGGATTTGGCTCAGAACTACATGACGACGCGATGTGGCCATCCTCACCACACTTGAAACAGTACCACGGCCTCGGTCTATCAGTTGATTTCTTGTTTACTGGAACTACACTCGCAGCAGCCCCTGACTTTCTTTGTTCAGGTGGTGCAGGCTTGTTGACTACTTCTTGCGATGGAGGTTTCTTTTGAGGTTTTGATCGGACTGCAAGGTTAGCTAACTGACTCTGAAGCTTCACAATCTGCTTCTTTAACTCGCGCGTTTCAGTTTCAAGAGAGCTCACTCTAGGACTTTCGTCTTGTTCTAATTCAGTAGAAACCCACGCTTTCTGAGAGTGCACAAACGCTCTCTGCTTAGAAGACCCAAGGTGTTGCTTCATTCGAGTTGCTTTTGCAGTATGTTTATCCTCCTCTGTACGAAGCATAAGCAGAAGCTGTGCAAAGGAAGGAGGATTGTTTCGCTTTTGCTCTAGTCGTAGTTCGGCGATCAAGTCATTATCCCAACAGCCCCTGCAAAACTGCTTTAGGAGATGCCTATCTGCCTCTTCTGGGACAATACCCTCTCTTTTGACAGTTGCACTTAAAGCTGACTGTAGCCTGTACAGATAAGTAGACGGTCTTTCACCCGCATCCTGCAACGTGTTCATGAATTTCGCCAATAATTCATCCCCATCCTCCACAGCGCCGAAAGCGGAGTCTAACAGCTGGAGGTAAGCGGAAGGAGGAGATTCAGGATTAAGATGCTTTATGACATCCGCCGCGGGCGGCAAAAGACTGTCTAATATGCGCCTAGACGCATGCAGATTGGACAAAGAGGGATCTTTCAAAATGAATTCGACACTAGAACGCCAAATGTCATAATCTACCTCGTTACCAGGCCGGGGGGATTTTCCTGAAAATACTCTGAGTCTAGGCTGTATCTGCCCTTGAGCAACCACTTCACTGCTTCGCACAACATGCTCAACTACTAGTCTTTGGACCTCTGGCGGGTTGAGAAATTGGGACGACGTGCGAAGGGTCGGCTCAATCAAATTGATAGGAGAAGGTTGGGGCGGTACGTCATCTACCTGACTCGGTGGCTTACGAATTGGGTCGGAGTTCCCATCAGGAGATGCCCAATGTGGTTTCTCACAGGTGTCCTCACCAGTACTACCTGAAACAGCAGGCTCTGATGGGAGGTCAGCACTCATTTGCGACAGCATTTCACTCAGTATAGATTCAAAGTTGTTTCCGCTCATTTCTGCTATTTCTTTTAATCTGTCCAGGTAGGACTTTGTTATGCTACTACCTAATTGCTGTGTAAATTCACTGGCCAATGCTCTCACTTCACACGCAACACCGGGTTCGTTTGACAGCTGGTGAGTATACGGCAATTTTGGTCCAAGTGATTGTAACGCTTGGTTACTGTTGTACTCAACAATCACGTTTCGGTAGAGCTCGGATTCTTTGTCGTCGATACGCACAGTTTTGGCAAACGACCCGTATCGTTTCAGAGCATCAAACAATTCGTCATCGCTCTTAGTGTCTGTTAAACCACTGACTATTACGGAGTTTGGGACAATAATCCCTTCAGCTTCAACAATCTCCATTATCGACACTTGTTTGAGAGCAAAAGAAAAGAACCCTAAAATTTTCCTGTGTAGATGTGCAGCCGTTAGTTCTCAGCAACAGCGCCACCTCCTGGCTGGCTCGCCAAACTTTATGTAACAGGTTTCTTAAGAATTTGACAATTTATTAATTGAATTGCTGTTGATGTAAATAGATTTAACAGAAGATTCTTAAATTCGTGAAGGAGGTAGCGGGTTGTGATGAGAAGCAACAGACAACACAAGTGATATATGAACTGGTTTGTAATTTTTTGTTGCCAATGAAAATAACAGGGAAAAGTTTACAATGACGGTATTTTAAACACAGCTCAAAACATGAAATGACCCCTAGAGTGCACTCTTATTTTACCCCTAAACAATCACAGATAAATGCAATGACAAAACAAAATAAAAAAAATAAAATGAATAATGGAGTAGTGTCTTTTTTCTTTAAACACTCTTCTCTCGAAATATCACAATGTCAATCAGTAAGAACCCCAGTAATAATTCAAATGTAGTTGTGGGTAACCATACACTTTATCACGAGGATTCAATGCTTTTCAAAGCACATATCAGTTTTTTTTCATCAGTCTCTGTATTCGTCTGTCAATCTTGAGAAAAAGAAAAAAAACTCAATAGTCTCTATTTGTGAATGGTCTCACTACAGCAAGACTGGAGAAGGAAAAGGAAAGGATATGGTCCTCTTCTTTAAGAGTTGTTGCTCTTCCCCCGTAGAAGATTCTTTCACAGTAGTAGATTCGGGTGGCTCGCCATCAAATTTCTCGCAGGATATCACAGATCATCATGATCCGCAGTACCATCGACAAAATAGAAACACAAAGAAGACGCACAAAAAAAACCTGGCCTGATCACAGACCAGAGCATCGATTTAGTGATTTTGGAAACCATTTCACATCACAGATCAGATCAAAACAATCAATATAAAGATTTAACATACAAATATCATATTCCAAGAAAAGATATTACACTATGTACCTCTAGAACAATCCTATCTGTTCTTCTCACAAAGGCGCGTGACCAATAATGGCGCCGATGAACTAAAATGGAGGAATCTCCACGCGGTTCACTATAACCACATTTATAAACAGTTAGAATAAAATACTAAAATTTAAGTGTAGAAAATAGCATTGTTTACTACAAGAACTTATATAGACCTCATTTACCTCTATTAATCGTCTTTTGCTTTCACCCAAGCGCATCTCACAGGCCCGCATGGCCAGCAATGACGTCGGTGAACACAAGGAATATCCACACGATACACGATAATTTCTAACGTTGAAATACGACATGAAATTGGAAATAACACTGTTTTAGTCAAACGAATTAAACATCTTTCATCGGGTTAGGAAATTTATACATTAACTTTTCCCATTTAGAAAGTGATGTTAACTCACCGGAGTAAATGCAACTCAACACTCACTCAGCCTCTCCATACACTACACGGTATGAAATGAACTAGATTAACGTTTTTCTACTTTTCTTTCAACTATATACTTTTAACTTTTATTCGTGAAGATCGACTCACGTCTTCTCTCCTCTGTGCTCAACTCATTTTTTCGTTATCCGGGCGCATCCACACACACGCACACGCGCAGTGCGTGATGTAGGCGCGTTCTCATTGGTCAATCAAAATTCAAATAATTACTGCTTTTCTTAAATCGCTATTTTTCTCAAATCGCTTTTACACATCACTATTTTACCTTTATTAGGGAAATTAGATGTTAATAAATTGCAATTAAATTAAACTTAACCTCCTTTATTTAACCTGTGTTACATGTTCTTATCCACAAGTTTCCGAGGGGCGCTCCTGTAAAAAATAAAGTGGGTGAAACTTCCGGTGAGGCGGCGGAAGTAGCATTCCAATGGTATTTAGTGTGTTAGTTAGCGAAGAGGCTAGCTGTTTGTCGGAGAATTATTTGACTATTTAAAGACGCAAATCTTTATGAGAGATGTCGTTACGGAGCTCATGGACAACATGTGCTGTTCGCGGTTGTATGTATAACTGGACTAAACTAATTCAGTGGCTTAAACGTGATTGTTTTGAACATAAGCTGAAAACGAAATCAGAGTGATCCTGCCAACGACTGTAGTTTCCATCACCTCCCAAAAGACAACGAATCTTCCTGTGTACATTTGTTTAAATTCTTAATATTCTATAAACTCTCTCAGCATGTGATTGGCTGTTCGCTACTGATGTTACACCTAAACTCAGGATCAAACTCAGCTCGAGTTGACAGAATACCAAATGTGCCAGTTAACGTATTCAAGTAGCACATTCATTTATAATTTTGAATAAACTCCAAAGCACAATGACTAAGTGTGTGTTTTTTATTTTAATTGTTTGTCAGCTCACACAACTGTCTTTCACCATGCCTTGATGAGTATTGATTATTAATAATGTTATTATAATACTCCCAACCAACTACTGCGGAGGGTAAAGGTACTGTCATTTCACCCTTTTTAATTTCGTTGAGGTTGTGTTCCCACATCGTTAGCTAGTTTGGATCGCTATAACTTGAATGACTGTCAACTGCTGAATGAACGAGTGTCAAGCATGTCAAGTCGCGCTTTGTTTACTTCGAACCTGAAGACACGCCCACTTTTGACGCAAGGCCTCATGGGGCGTAGGAAACTTGTGGATGAACACTTCAAGTATACGGGCTAAAAAAGTCGATTTGGCATTATATGTCCCCTTTAAAAAGTGCATTCAACTTAAGTTGCAATCATAAGTTGCAATCGTATATCCGAGAACATCAGCCTGTCATTATCACAAAATAAATCCATTCAGGAGTGATACAAGTGTGATATGGTGATAACAACCAGCTGACCGTACATTATCCTTAATATAATGTGTGCTAATATTTATTTCACTGGCATTAAAAAGTAAAGTCAGTTTGTATTAACAAAACATGACATCTTGATGACAAGTTTCATAGAAATGTAGTGTTTTCTTCTTTCTACTGAACCTCATGCTTCATATTATGATCACGTTTCCGCCACTAGGTATATGTTTGGATACAGTCTGGTGGCGGTGTGAGAAGCAGACCCCTCCTTTTCCTCCTGTGATATGAAAACCATGTGGCTCCTCACCTTTGAATTGTCACAAAAAGCACTGACATCTGTGCCTTACAGATGGCTTGTGATGATGTTGCGGATTACCGACTCACTGCTCTGCTATGAAAGGGAACCGAAAGGAGAGTTTCTGTCTGAATGAGCAGAGGTCCTTCCAGGGAGAGACAGATGTTAATTTATCTCCATTACCCACTCAGGGCAAGCCATCTGAGGTACACTGCTCTGCAATTGACTGTGTCGCCGCTGCATGTATCGGTCCACAGGCGCTGAGGACTATCTGAGCCTTTCACTTCCCAATTCCCATCCTGAGCTCACGGGAAAATGTAACTATGTAATGAGGTGTCGATTTTCGTATGAATTTGTGCGATGCGAATCATTCAAAAACATTAGAAGGTCCACCCTTAATCCCATCACTAAACATACCCATCACTATGGCGTAAGCAGATCGTTTTATTCATTCATATGAATTAGCCACCAGTTCTGACGTCACTTTAATCAGATGGTTGCAAGGTAATTGTTGGCACTTATGACAGTCTCGGTTTCAGATTTGAATTTTTTTTCAGAATGAAATGGATTTCAGAATATCTCAGGCGTGTCCCATTTTGCTTTAATGACAGCAGCAGCACTTAAGCTACATGACCCATGTCCTCCAACATGATTTGAGAACGATCTAAAGAGCATCTTGAGATTTTGTATATTTCAGATCCTAGAAATTGTGCAGAAACTTAAATATTTCCACATTTATGGCCACTCATCCAATTGTTTGCCACAAAGTTCAAAACATGGTTGTATTTTAAAGTTCAGGATGCAATTACCGGGTACACAGATCACACAGCCAAAGTTAAATATATAAAATATTTGCAGTTTTAAGCAGCATGCACTGCAGATCACTATTTGCACTAGTGTCTATTATTCTACATTGAATTTAGCCAAAGACTTAAAGGAGTAGTTCACTTAAAAAAAAGAAATGCCGATAATTTACTCACCCCCATGTCATCCAAGATGTCCTTGTCTTTCTTTCTTCAGTCGAAAAGAAATGGTTTTTGATGAAAACATTCCAGGATTTTTGTCCATATAATGGACTTCATTGGAAACCAAATGGTTCAAGGGTCTAAATGAGAGTTTCAGTGCTGCTTTAAAGGGCTTTAAATGACACCAGACGATGAATAAGGGTCTTATCTAGCAAAACGATTGGTCATTTCAAAAATAAATAAAAAACTTGAAGCTTTATAAGCACAAATGCTCGCCTTGCTCTGTTCTGTGATGAGCGTTCGTGACTCTCCTGTTCAAATCTTTTTTTTGAGTCATGACTCGAAGTGTCCTAGATAAGACCCTTATTCATCGTCTGGCATTGTTTAAAGCCCTTCGAAGCTGAACTGGAATGGTCATTTGGACCTTGAGCCATTTGGTTCCCAATGAAGACCATTATATGGAGAATATCCTGGAATGTTTTCATCAAAAACCTTTCTTTCTTTCTTTCTTTCTTTCTTTCTTTCTTTCTTTCTTTCTTTCTTTCTTTCTTTCTTTCTTTCTTTCTTTCTTTCTTTCTTTCTTTCTTTCTTTCTTTCTTTCTTTCTTCAAAAAACGTTCTTGTCTGTCAGTCATATAATGCAGGTCTATGGTAACCACCTCAAAGAGCATGCACAGAGAAGTCCAAATTAAACATGATTTAATGACTCACATATTGATGGCCTAAGACATGAAACGAGCGGTTTGTGTGATAAAATCAATAGTATTTATATCGTTTTTACCTCTTAACCACAGCCACGTCCAAGTGATCTGTGGGCACTTTTTGGCTGTGGTTACAAGAGGTAAAAACGATATAAGTACTGTTCATTTTCTCACACAAACCGCTCGTGTCGTGTCTTAGGCCATCATACATTTACGAGTCATTAAATCATGTTTAATTTGGACTTCTCTGTGCATGCTCTTTGAGGTGGTGACCATAGACCTGCATTATATGACTGACAGACAAGAACGGTTTGACCTAAAAGTATCAAAATTGAAACTACTGCGGAAACAAAGACACCTACATCTTGGATGCCCTTGAGGTAAGCTAAAACATATCAAAAATGTATTTCAAAGTGAACTATCCCCTTAATGTTTTCTTTCTTTCTTTTTTTATAATGTTGTGCTGCATCTTGGCCAGGTCACTACTGTAAAAGAGATTCTTAATCTCAGAAAGTTTTATCTGGTTAAATTTAGGGCAATAAAAATATATTTTTGTATGCATGTCACCACTGGTATGTTTTTCCAATGAGCCTTGGTTGAATAATATAATATAATATAATATAATATAATATAATATAATATAATATAATATAATATAATATAATATAATATAATATAATATATCCTTTTAAAATATAATAAATAGCAAATTTAATACACTCAAGAAAAATGTTCAGAGCTGCAATTCCATCCACAATTACTGTAAAGATGATTATCCTTATTGACTTTCAAGCCCATATGAATTGCGTTGACATTCAGCTAATGAGCGTTGGTGTAAGTCAGAGAGAGATGGAGTGAGAGGGCTTCCGAGGAAAAATGTCTGACTGCATGTTATCACATTCCCCACAGGCTCAACAGAGACGTGGGACCAATCATTTCCCATCGCCTGACAATGTTGCACTTGATAAGTGAGGCTGGATCCAGATTGGCGGGAGGGAGAGGTGAGGGATTGTGTAGCGTGTATTTGCCTATGCCTATGCCTATGGTGGAGCCCAGAAGGTATTTTTTTCCCTCTAGATTGTGCCAGCAGAAGGAATGGCTTGATCTGCCAGAAGCAACCAGGGTTCTTGTATGCCGCTTGGCGTTTATGTTGACTGTTGAATGAGCGAGGATGTGGCCGTCTGACTCCATTCATCCACATTATGGATCTGTGATCGTTTGCATGGAATGTTGGGTTACGCTTGATTTTAAAGTGTCATTGTTACGGTGTATTTTACTGCCGTTGAAAAATTTGGGATCTGTAAGATTTTTTTTTTATGTTTTTAAAAAAGTCTCTTCTCCTCACCAAGGCTGCATTTATTCAAATAAAAATACATTTAAAAAAATAAATAAATAATAATATTGTTAAATATTATGACAATTTAAAATATATGTTTCCTATTTTAATATACGTATATTAAAACGTAATTTATTCCTGTGATCAAAGCTCAATTTTCAGCATCATTATTCCAGTGTCATTTCGGTGTCACATGATCCTTCAGAAAACATATGCAAAATTTGATGCTAAAAAAACATTGATTGCTATTATCAATGTTGAAAACAGTATTTTTTAGGATTCTTTGATGAATATAAAGTTCAAAAGAACAGTATTTATTTGAAATAGAATCTTTTGAAACATCATAAATGTCTTTACTGGAACTTTTCATCAATTTAATTCATCCTTAATGAGTAAAAGTGTTGGTTTATTTTATTTCTTTCCCCTAAAAGATAAAAATAAAATCTTACTGACCCCAAATTTTAGAACAGCAGTGTTTAATGTTCAATGTTTTGAAATAGAGATGTAAATAACTGTTTTCAACATTGATAATAATGAGAAATGATGTGACACTGAAGATTGTAATTTTAGTAACAATGGTGGAAATTAGCTTTGATCACAGTGATAAAATACAGTTTACATTCACATAGAAAACTGCTGGTTGTAATAAATTGTAATAATATTTCAAAATACTACTGTTTTTTTTAATATATTATTTTTTTATCAAATAAATGCAGCTTTGGTGAGCAGAAGAGACTTCTTTTAAAAACATTAAAAATCTTACCGATCCAAAACTTTTATATTATTTAACTACACGTACTTATGGTTAGGGTATGATTAGGATTTGGATAAAGCTTAGTAGCATGTAATTATGCATAATTTTATGGTAAGTACATGTAACATTTAAGAAGGTCACTTTAAAATTAAGTGTTACCAAAAGTTTACTGGAAGACACATTAACCCTCAGACGGTCTTCGGTCATTTGTGACTGGAAAATTTTCTGTTTTGAATTTCTAAAAATCACAGCTTCATCGGAATGTTATGAAACTAGTGACTTTTATCGCATTAGGTATGTGAATACAAAAAAAAAATTGAGGTCATGATCTGAGCATGCTAAGTGGTCGTAAAAAAAAAATAGTCACACTTGTGGTCTTCGGTCAAAAATGACCGACCCATTTATTTATTTATTACAATCTTTTTTTCTTTTTTTTTTAATAAGAAATCGTTTTTGAGATTGTTTCAAGTGTTCATAAACAGCTGTGGAATTCATATGCCTCTATATTAAACTAAAATACTGCATTAATAATTTTTTGAGAAAATAACCATGGCAAAAATAGACCATAAATATTGCATAAATATTACTAAATTCAATCAAATTGTCTCAAAATACTAAATTAAAAAGAATAAATATTATAGAAGAAAAATAATTTGCATTGGTTTTACTGGGATGTAGGAAATTTCATTTTTAGGTGTCCAGTCACTTCTGACCGGGAAGGCGCAAACGAAGACCATCTGAGGGTTAAACACATGAATGAACTGCAATGTGAATATTCAAATAGGACAATAAAATGTACACAGGCCTTTGCGCGTAAATACATTCTTGTGTTTGTATATATGCTTGTCAGAGAACATCTACATTCCAGCGCATTCGCATTTGATCGTGCCATTTCCCTTGCTTTGTTCGGCAGGCTTGTGTGGGTGGACGTATAAAAGGCCACTCATGCATTTACAAACGTATATCTAACTGATTTCTTACCCATCCTATTTACGATATGCAGACTTCTGCAGACTCACGGCAAGGTTTTAGTGCAGATGGTGAGGTGCATTATCATGCCAGGGAAATCCGAGCAATTGCTCTTTATTGCAGAGCAGATGCTGACTGCATTGAAGTGGTATATTGCTAACGGAATGGTAGATTGCCTCTTTTCATTGATGACAGTAGAAACATCTGCGGGACAGGGTATTTATGCAGGCGAGACGTGATATAAAATCACTCTGCCAGAGATAAGAGATTAAGGGCCTATTTGAAGCACGAACAGACGACAACAAAGTCTAATTACAGTTTGGATTAATCTGAGATTTCAAAAGGACGGGTGTAAATCCACTAATTTGAAGGGACTTTTAAAGGGAAACCAAAGGCGAAGTGACGTGATCAGCAAGGCTCTTCGTCAAAGCAGGTGTGACCTCTGTCGTTCATCCATAACTCAGGCTGCGTTTATCTTTTAATAGCTGCTTTTGACCTATTGATCTGGGAGACACATGTAGTAACTCCACTCAATCAATGAGTCTGGCTGTAATATCGAGTTTACAAAAAAAGGATACCGTTTTTTAAGGTATTGCTCGCCCAGAAATGAAAAAGATTGTGTCATTATGTCACCTTCAACCCAAATGCATTTCTGTGGAAAACACAAGTGTTCTTTAAAATCCTGGCAATTGATTCAAATTTATTTTAAGGTGCATGTGCAGTTAATTGCGTAAAGTTCCAAAATGAGCAAAAAAAAAAAAATCAATACATTACACTCTCAGAAAAAAGGTACAAAAGTTGTCACTGGGGCTGTACCTTTTCAAAAGTTACACTTTTGTCCATTTCATGAGCTAATAAGTACATTTTAGGTGTTAGTACATTTTGGGTGCTAATATGTACATTTAAGTGTTAATGTACATTTTAAGTGCTAATATGTCCATTTCAGCAGCTAATATGTCAATTTCATGAGCTAGTATGTCCATTTTAGGTGTTATTATGTACATTTTGGCTGCTAATGTGTACATTTCAAGTGTTAATATGTACATTTTAAGTGTTAATATGTACATTTTAGGTGGTAAAATGTACATTTTAGGTGCTAATGTGTCAATTTCATGAGCTAATATGTCCTTTTTCGGTGGTAATATGTACATTTTATGTGCTAATATGTACCACTAAGGTAAAAATATGCAGCCTTTGAGTACAAAAGTGTACCTTTTGAAAAGGTACAGCCCCAGTGACAGCTTTTGTACCTTTTTTTCTGACAGTGTAGGTTAATGTGGATTTATCAAAAATAAAAAGTAAGTCATCATGCAGTAGGTTGATATATTTTAATGTTTTGCATATTTTCGTTTTATAATTACATAGTTGTAATACTGAAGTTGCAGTTTAGTACATTTAAAGTCAATTAACTTTAAATGTAATGTTGAATAATACACTGTAGTTAAAATTAGAATTAAGCACTTTACACATGCTTTAGTACTGTATGTTAGCCAACACATTAAAATAAGTGTACTTATTTTAATATATAATATTTTAATATATAATATACTTATTTGAATACTTATTACTCAAATACTTATTTGACGTCCAAACGAATATTATTAAAACAGAATGATTAAAATATTCTTATTCTTTAAATGTGAAACAGTTATGGAATTCCCTTTAAGTACACTTAATTTGCCTTTCATTATCATTCATATTATCACAAAAACAGTTTTTAATCATATATTTAAGATTTGAAGTACATTACAAGTGTTCATGCATTACAATTAAGCACACTTGTTTTCACAAGGGAATGGTGAGAGTTTGGGGTATGGCTATGTGTTTGTCCAAACAATGGAAGACATGTTGAGTGCTCAGGAAACCTGTGTGAAAACAGTCATCATTTGATGAAATTACACATTTTCAAATGAAAAATCTGTCCAGACCAAAATAATGACTTGTGTTTCAGTGAGTCAAGTCAAGAAGAACTCTGCCTGATTAACTGAGTCTGTGATTTGTCCGATCAATACAAATAAAAATCATGCAATTTTGTTCAAGAAAAGGAGTTATTCCTACCCTGGATGTGCTGTCTGTTTGTTTTTGCATGTTGTTGGCCACCATAGCAAGAAAATAACTTTTTTTATTATTATTATTTCTCTCTTGTTCCCTAATTTTCATCACATCGTGTTACAAAATTAACTGCATTCTCCAAGCTCATGCACATTACATTAAATGTAGCTACTTATTAAAACAAGCTATTCAAAGGGTGGCCCTTTTTACGTATAGAACTAAATATAGGCCTTTTACTAATTTGGTGATACTTTGCAAAAATTTGATTCAGGGCTGCAGGGACAGAGATGTAGAGATGAAGAGAGAAAGAGAGACATAGGCTATTATATTATGGGATCCCATCACCCTCTTGTCTCGCTCTCCATTGAGCAATCAGTGCTGTTAACAGACGGCTCTGCTGCATTTTGAGTTTATCTAGGGGAACATTAGTCCATTCACCCCACACTGCACATCCAATGATTGCAGTCTATTATTTGGAGTGAGATTGCATTTTATCATTTAGTTAGTCAGCTCTGGCACAAAAAGACTAATGCACTTGAATATGCAAAATCGTTTTGAGCCACATTCTGATGTGCTTTGATTACTGATCATCTGTACTGTACAAGCAAAGAGGCAAGGAGATAGGTATACTGTAAAGCATGAAGTTGAATATTTATTAGGGCTGTCAAAACGATGAATCGCGATTAATCGCATCCAAAATAAAAGTTTCTGTTTACATAATATATGTGGGGGCACAGTGTATAATTATTTTCTATATACAGTATATAAAAAACACACATGCATGTATATTTAAGAAAAAAATATTATTTATATATAAAATATTTATATTTATATATAATATAAATTATATATAAATATATATACAGAATATACATGAAATATTTCTTAAATATATACAAGCATGTGTGTGTATTTATATATATATATATATATATATATATATAATCATACACAGTGCACCCACATATATTATGTAAACACAAACTTTTATTTTGGATGTGATTAATCGCGATTAATCGTTTTGACAGCCCTAATATTCATTGAATATAATCGTCTCCAATACCAAAATGCATAATGGCGAAAGTGACCTAACTTCAAGTAGAATTGCATCATAATTGCAATTAGAGTATTTTACTGTTAAAAAAACTAAAAAAAAAAAAAAAAATAGGGCTGTCAAAAGATTAATCGTATCCAAAATAAAAGTTTGTGTTTACAATATATGTGGGTGCACTGTGTATAATTATATACTGTATATAGATTTATATATAATTCATATTATATATAAATATTTTATATATAAATAATATATTTTTTTTCTTAAATATACATGCATGTGTGTATTTACATATATATATATATATATATATATATATATATATATATATATATATATATATATATATATATATATATATATATATATATACAAAATAATTATACACAGTGCAACCACATATATTATGTAAACACAAACTTTTATTTTGGATGCGATTAATCGCGATTAATCATTTGACGGCCCTATTTATTTATTTTTTTGACACTAAAATACTCTAATTGCGATGCAATTATGTAAACACAAACTTTTATTTTGGATGTGATTAATCGCGATTAATCGTTTGACAGCCCTAAAAAAATACATTTGCATTATTGCATTCGCATTCTAGTCAACAATGCTGAGAACTAATTAAATATACGTACAAGATTGTCCATGCTACATTAGTTGTCCATTTATTTGCGCAAAACTTCAGACACATTTTTTTTTGATGTGAAACTGGACTTTTGGGAAATCACTGCTGACGTGCTGGATAAAGCAATATCCTGCAGAGTAGGACAACTGACACAGCAATATAAGTGAAGAATCTTCAAGTGCTGAGGGACTCGTGTGTCTCCACCCACTGATGGATGTCGCGACCGGATGACACCCACTGTGACCCCATCAGTTCGCTCCCACCCCATTCCACCCTCAGCTGCCACTCTATCACGAGCAGACCCCTCCATTTGTCGCATGAGCTTTTTGAGTCCGAAAGCTGCGATCAGCTGCTGTCCGTGGTGCTGATACTGTCAGACTGAAATTGAGAATAACAATTGGAATAGCTAGTGCATAATCACATCCATCCAGCATGGAATGTCAGCAGACGAATATCATTAGTATCATGTCACAACAAATCATCTTCTTTCAACACCAGGGAACAGGATATAAATACGAAAGGTCATCGACTGTAATTGGAAATGCCTCCTATCGGGGATCAGAACCCTACTGTTCTCTAGGTGGAGATGCCATGCTGAAAGGGCATACTCAAGAAGTGAGAACTGCAATTAAACATTCTTCGGCACAGTCTGATTGGCGAGGTGAACTATAACTATGTCTTAACTCAAAAGTAAGTGTAGGATAAGTGTAGGGGGTCAGGATTTTATGACGAATGGTCATTCAGAAAAGCAGTTAAGAATGTGCATCAAAGTTTTGGCTGGCGCACTTGCATGTACTGACAGTGTACTTACCTAAGAAAGTACTGGGTAATATATGATAACTATGTGTTAAGGTTAGGTTTAGGGTTCAATGTTAGTACCTAGTTAGTACCCAGTAATTGCAATTAAAATAAGTCCTATACATGTGGACCTCTGCTGTAAAACAAAGTTCCATATAGGCTACTTATCTCTGTATGGTTTTGTTGATGACGTTTCAGTGTATTTGCTTCCTGTAAATCATTTCAGACCATCTCATATGTCTGCGTTGCAAGAAATGTTTGCATAATGTGTTATATGTGAACACAAAGGTCTTCAGATACACTTACAGTGTATGTATTTGGCCTTACAAGCTATTATACGATGCTGACATGCAATGCCCATGCATTCACATGAGTTAGGCTGGGATGCAGAATGTGGACAATAAGTTGGTTACACTGTGTTTCGATAGTCACTTTAGACATTCTACTAATTATAAGTAACTTTTCAACTACATGTCAACTAACTTTCATTAGAGTATTAGTATATTATAGAGGTGGCAGTAGATTGTCTACAAACCGAAAGGTTGGTGGTTCAATCCCCGGTTCCACCTGACCAAGTGTTGAGGTGTCCATGAGCAAGAGACCTAACCCCAACTGCTCCCGACGAGCTGGATGGCGCCTTGTATGGCTGACACCGCCGTCAGTGTGTGAATGAGTGTATGAATGGGTGGATGAGAGGCAAATTGTAAAGCGCTTTGGTGGCCATTGGGTCTATGAAAGTGCTATATAAATGCAGTCCAATTACCTTTTACCATATTATGTCAGTAGACTGTTAGGTTATGGTTAGGTGTTAGGCTTTGGGTTAGGAGAATGAGTTTACTTGTTGCCAAGTTTCTTATAGTCATTTGAACGTCTGTTGGGGATCAACAAATAAAGTGTTAGCTGATATTAAGCTGACAGTCTACTAATACTCTGACAGTTAGTTGACATGTAGTTGAAAAGTTATAGTGCAGTAGAATATCTAAAGTGGACTATCGAAATAAAATGTTACCAAAAAGTTTCCTATGAAAGTTTCCTATGTTTCCTATAAAATGTTACCAAAAAGGGTGGCGTTGGGTGCTCGAGCACCTGCCCTTTTGCCCCTTGGTGCCCAAAGTGCCCTTTTGTCAGGACAAAATTTCCTCTCCTTTTTTTGTATTTAAAGGCAATTTTGTGGGTGCCATCTAACTAGTAGTAAAATGAATTAATAATAATTTAGCCGTAAATAAAATGACCCACATGATGACCTTTCACCTCACGAACTCATCCGGGACTATTCCTCACGCTGCACGCTCATTTTTTTAATTTCGCGCGTCTACGCGCAATCGCGCATTCCCACCCAGAGGATAGCTTCAACTCTTGCGGCTGCTGGTAAGTAAATTCTCAGCGAAGTGATTTTGATGTTTGTTTGTTTACTTATTATTATTTTACTAGAACGAAGAGAGCATGCAGAGAGAGATATTGTTTGTATTGCTGTGTGTAGGCTGTAGAAGTAACGTTAGCTTGCTGTTTGAGGGAGAAAAGTTTCACGGGCGTGGAGGGGTGTTATTTGACTAAAAACTATTATTTTTACTTTAAACTATTATTATTATTATTATAGTATTTATTTAAAAAACGTGGAGTGCCATAAAAAATATTATCACAACTCTGGTAAGTTATCACATAGGCTTACCAGTTTCTTATGTTTTGTGTGCAGAAGCCTCTGTGAACATCTCCCCTAGTAACGTTACTATTATATACTATTATTGTATTACAGTATTATACTATAGCAGCCTGGGCAGAATCTGTAGCTTTAGCAGGTGAGTGAACTAGACTAGAGAGCCAGTTCCAAACACTGTCAGCAATCTTTACATCTTGTCATGGTCACATAAAAATGGTTTAATCAGCTAATACCCTATATTTCTGTTTATTTTTATTGTCTACAGTCTCAGATCAACTCAGTATCAGCAGCAGCAGCAGTAACAACAACAACAACATCATCAACAGCAAAGGCAGCAAACTCACTTAAGGACTTAAGAATTTACCAGAACAGGTATCACATTAAGTTTAAAAATCTTGTAAAGTATTAATTGCTGTTTCTGTTTGCTTTGTATTTAAAATGTAACTCTTGTATTTTTGTAAATCAGTTTTTTGCCATGAAAATAGCCACAGATGCTGATATGCCATTAAATAAAACTATACTGTACTGCACGAAATATGGGCCATGATGATTTTGTCCTACACAGTTCACTACAACAGCTGTTCTTTATTATTCTGTATAACAGAGAAGAAAAAGCCATCAGGTTGGGACAACTTAAGATGCTTCAGTTTCTAATCCCAGAGTTATATATAGAGCACATAAATTATTTTTTGTAAAATTTTAAACTTTAAATTTGTCTTTTCTGTTCTGTTTCTTTTTCAAAACTGCATCAATGCATTTGCTGCTGTCTCGATGCAGAATCATCTGTATTGATATATTAACTGTATTGATATTTTGAGCACAGCCCTATTTAAAGCCTTGTTTCCATGTGCCCCATTTTATACTTTGAGCACTTGCCCCTCCAGAGGTCTCTGCACGGCCCTGGCAGAAACACTTCCTGTTTTAGTTTGTAACTGTTTTCTTTATTTCACATGTAAAAAAACATCTTAAAGATGTTTGTTTAACTTTTTGATTCAGTTTTATATGTTCTGTTGGTTGTATTTTATCCCAGCTTTTATGTAGTGTTAAAAAAAAACTGACACAGGAAGTGCTTCTGGACCAGTGTTGTTTACATCTTGCAAAATGGTCTATAGAACAAGTTGTAACAGTGCCATGACCGGAAGGTTTACTGTAGTAAGAAAGAGGACAACATGGTGTGCTTTGTGTTCCAACTCTGCCCTGAGAGATCATCCTTGTTGAGAAACTTTGGTTTGCTGCTAAGTAATGTTTGATTGTAATCACCAATAGTCTACAGCTTTGACTTTGATAGTTGTTTGTATATGTGAAATGTAGTTCTGAGGCAATGGTTATTATAATTTAAGGTTGTCATTCACATAACTGTTTATGAGTGGGTTTCTCTGAATGTTTATTTTCTTTTGTAGAAATGCTATGGGCCTGTTTACACCTGGTCACGTCACCATCATTGAAAGTAAAGAACCTAAATGATCTCACCAGTGAGTGATGTTGCCCTGGAAACTATTTAGATCTTCACAGTGAGAGGTAAAACTTCCGAAAAATCTCTGTCTAAACAATGAGTGACGTCATACGCGAGAGAGATCACTCCCGGTGCATGCGCAGACCGAAGAGCCCATGTCTTCAGATCACTTGGACGTGACTGTGATTACAAGAGGTAAAAACGATTTAAATACTGTTTGTTTTCTCACATAAACCACTTGTTTTGTGTCTAAGGCCATCAATGTGCACTTACATTTACGAGTCATTAAATCCTTTTTAATTTGGACTTCTCTGTGCATGCTTTTTCAGGTGGACCAATGGGTGAACCCTATAAATCTCCATTATATGACTGACGGACAAGAACGGTTCGACCTAAAAATATCAAAATTGAAAATACTGTGGAAACAAAGACTCCTGCATCTTGGATGCCCTTGAGGTAAGCTAAAACATATCAAAAATTAATTTCAAAGTGAACTATCCGTTTAGCTAAATATACTGTGCTTACTAGTGGCAGAGCTAACTGCAACTACTAGAAATAGAAACTTTTCCCAGATAAACAAAAGAAAGGTGAAACGACAAAAAAAAAAAAAAAAAAAAAAAAAAAAAATCTGGAAATGTTTTGGAAAGACACTCTCAGATATACTGTAATCACTGCATTGATTATGTCCAGTGTTGGGTAAGTTACTCTAAAAAAGTAATTAATTACTAGTTACCAAATACCTCTTCAACAGTGTAATTAGATTACTGTACTAATTACTCTCTCTAAAAAGTATTTAATTACTTTTAATTACTAATTACTTTCAAAATCCCAAATCAATCTCAACCATCCGACTAATACAAGGATAGACATGAATCTGTTTTAATTCTTTCAAATAAATACTATAAAATTGCATGAATTATCCTTAAACTGACCAAGGTGGAGAAGGTTACATTATAAAAACATACTTTTTAGCATCTGACGATACTTTTTGATGTTAAACCCACTATTGTTTTATGTCTGATCTCATGACATTTCACACTTTTTTCACACATATTTTACAATAATTCATACGATGGATTTACGATTTAGACACCTCATAAAATGCATACGAATCGCTGTGAGATCGGATTGATTTATACACAGTATTTACCTCAATTACATCAGAAGTAACTGTAATTAAATTACAGATAAATGAAGAGTAATCCCTTACTTTACATTTTCAAGGGAAAAGTAATTAAATTACAGTAACTAATTACTTAGTAATTAGTTACACCCAACACTGATTATGTCTAGCTTACAGGGTAGACTGGGTATTAGTCTTCAAAGAATTGACTTTAGAGTTGATTCATGATTTGACACATCTGAACATTTGAGGATAAAGAATTTAATTGGAGACACCATGCAGTCCTTGATGAGTGCCTTTCATCAATAGTGTCCCGATAGTAGTGTTAATTTTACCAGCCATTTTTAAATTTAGTTTCAGTTTTAGTCCAGTTTCAGCATCGCTTGTTAGTTTTTATCACATTTAGTCGACATCATCCCATTTTTATTTAGTCTAGTTTTAGTCGACTATAAGTCGAGCATTTTAGTCTTTATTTAGTCCAAGAAAACATAATTTTATTCGTTTAGTTTTAGTCAACAAAAACTGTCAACATTTTAGTCTAGTTTTAGTCAGGACATCATTTTAACCTTTTACTTTTTTGTCAGCAGATTATATTTAACATTTCCTAAAAATATTTCACATTTCAATATTTTCTCTCATCTTTTTGATAAAAAACACAATTTTAAGGAACACATGCAGACATGGAAGATGTTCTGACAATATTTGCATATTTATTTTGAACTTTGTTAAGGTTCAAAGACACAAACACAAATGCTTGCATTAAAACATATAGCTGGCCTGTCATTGTTTCTGGGTGGCTGGTAGGTTGTTGGTGGTGGTGTATCTTCAATCTGGAACAGAAATTAATACAATGTCAGGATAGATGCACAGCATAACAGGAATTCCAAGTGGATAAGTAGCATATAGGTCTGTAAAAACTGCATTTGACAATCCATTTCAAACTCATACAAACAACCTAACTATCATTTTATGCAGGAATAAATTGCAGACATTTTTATGTGTGCATGCATTTTGGTTGTATTAATATTGATGCCAATTCAAATCAAATGTCCTTGTAATTGTAATGTGCAGATAAACAGAGCAGCATTTTATGTCACCAAATGAAGACATTGGGAGTTTGCATCCCAATCCCTGCAGTGGTTTCCCTAGCAATGGATATTTTGTGTATGAAAATCTAGGTTAAAGTTGTTCTGAATTATGTGTTGCGTATTATTTTTATTTTGTCTTATCCTGATAAATTGTTTCAGTTCGTTTTAGCATTTAGCATACATGTGTAGCTGCCGAGGTGTTTTGTGTTAACTATAGGTCACTTGCAGCTCCTAGATTACCGTCCTAAAGCGTCCGTCTGCTTTAATCAAACTTGCAATTTAACTGAAACTATAGTTGCCTGGCCAGTATAACATATCTAAGTTAGAATAAATTTAACTTCACATACAATTCTATCAACAAGTGGCTACGGTCGCTACGTGCTAAGAAGCTAACGTAACGTAGCTTACGTTAAGGATAGGATACTAAATGCTTACGTTAAGGATAGGATACTAAATGCTATGAAAGTTAGCCAACATTAGTTAGTTTATCATTGGGACATTATAGCCGCCGATTTAATGTTACATTATAAACAACCACCACCAATCTTTCTGTTTACTTACCACAAATGTCTTTGTGGTGAACTGCGACGTGTCTCTTCAGGCTTGTTGTGTTTTTTCCAGCTACCATTCCTTTCTCCCGAGCCCCGTGCAAAGCATGTTTTACTTTTAACCTGACGCCGCCTCGCCGTGAATCCAGCTGCTCCATGTGTTGTGTAGGCTACTCTGTGCCCGCCCGCTCCAGGTTTGAAAAGTGGGTGTGTGGCGGAAGAGCTGACGAGGAGGAGGCGGAGGAGGAGACAGGATTTGACAAAACCATATCATATAACAATATGTAATTTTCGTCTCGTCTTTGTTCGTAAACTAAAATGTCCATAGATTTTAGCCCAGTCTTTATTTACCGAACTGCATTTTCGTCTCGTCTTTATTAGTCTACGAAAATTATTTCTGATTTACTCCCAGTTATTGTTTATTAGTGGGGATTTTAGTCTCGTCTAGGTTTCGTTCGGTGAAAAATGTGCGTTGACGAAAATATTTTCGTTTAGTTTTCGTTAACGAAATTAACACTAACCGATAGTGACGGTAAAGGCACTTTTCTGGAGCTATACAGTCTCCAACAACTTCAGCTGGGTGTGGTGGCTGAACCGAGCTTTTTCTTCAACTTGTAATTTTGACACGTCAATCCACCCATTCCCTTCCGATCCAACCCATTTTTCTTGATATAATCCATTACAGTTCAGACAGCGCTGACAATAGCTGAGCTCCATCTGCCTTTCCGTATCATTGGGGCCCTTCCAGCTTGGCCAAAAGACTGTAAAACATATTTACCTCCCTAATACTTCTCTAAATGTACAATGATTGATTCATTCCAGATTATTATTATGTCAGGGCACATTTGAAAGGCCCTAAAATGAGACCCGTACATCCCTCCACAGCTGCAACTCGATCACAAGTGATAAACGAGACACGTGCCAAGGGATGTGTGACAAGTATTGTGGAAAGAATCTGAGTGGGGATGGAAGTGCGAGAAAGAAACCTAATTTCTTTTCAAAGTGTGTTTTCCCTCTTGTCTCGCGGAGCTGGAATGAATGGGTCGGTCAGTCACTCCAGGTAGTGTTTTTGAGAGCTCAAGGCGACACAGAAATTGGTTTCTTACCTGGTGCTGGCGAGCTGTGAATTGAGAGAGCAAGGAGTCTTCCCTGCGGAGAGCAAAACTGTGACCCGTACTGACCTGCTTTTTTTTTTTTTTATTCCATTTTCCTACAGACGAATTAAACAAACAAATGCATGTTTGGTTCATAGGAAGCAGTTTCAAACTGTGCCCAGTTAATGGCAATGTGCCCAGGGTTTTGTCTCGGCTCCATCAGACTGCTGTATCGATTTCCTCAGATGACTTCATCCAGGGATCAACAGTAGCTGGTGTCTTAGAGTGCTCTTTCACTGTACCCAGCGCCGTCGTAATGTTGATCAATAATAAAAAAATGCACTTAGGCTGATGTTGTTGCAATGCAACAATTAGACAGCACAATCCTCATTACCAGACGCTCTGAATCTCTGAAATCCAAGCATAAACAAGTGTTCGTAAATGGCTCGCCTGTCTTTTCTGATTGCATTGAGAATAAGTGGAAACTTTACTCGTGAATTTTTACCTTAATCATTTATGAACATGTCAAGAGTTTGAGTCCTTTGATGAAAAAGTGGCATCACTGCTTAAACACTCCCTCACTGATCATGCAACTACGCCTAATGAATATTTATTGCAAACTGAAATGTACGGCAAAAGAAAATAGAAGATTATCAAAACAACCTTTTTGTCAGCTAAACAACAATGACCCGAATCAGAGGCTGTCAAACTTTAATAAGTCTCAAGCTCCCGGAGGGTTTTACCTATACTGATGGATGTCCCAACATTTCGACTGGCAGAAAAATATTTTTTCGTAAGTTAATAGAGCAAGTTGGAAGCATACGTGGCGACAAAAACAAAACAAAATGAGGCTCAGGAGAGGTCTGCTAGGAAAAAGGGCTGTCAATATGACCTAATCTTGTTTAAAACAATCATTTTTAACACATTTACCAGGACAGTTCAGGTCCTCGATGGCCACAGTCCTGCAGAGTTTAGCTTCACCACTAATAAAAACACTATTAAAAAACATAACTTTTCAGATATGTTTGAATAGGGATGGAGCTAAACTCAGCAGAAAAGTGAACCTCAAGGACCGGAATTGTCCATCTCTGCATTATATTATTAGTTTTATGATTATTTTATTTTATTAACAACCAAAATGTGATATCTGTTTCATTGCACAACTATGCTTCCCTTCAATAGAAGTAAAAGTAATTAAGGAAAAGTAATGAATATTCAGTTTTACAAATATTTGTGCTGGCTTCCCATGTGTTTTGTCCAAGAAAGTTATGTTTCATACTTTGATGATTTTTCATTTTTTTAGACAAAGACTAGCCTTCCTTTAGGGGCTCATTTATTAGAACACCTTCCTTTTCCCTAACTATTTAGTGATAACCAAGAGCCCAGGAATGTGTGGGTTTGTGTGTATTTATTTGCACATGGACACCTGTGGTGGTCACAGAATTAACGCAATGAACTCGTAGCTTTTTCTAGTTTAACAGACTTTTCTCATATATCATTGATGTGACTCCATTAAATTAATTAATTGTGCTTTGAGCAGCATTTTGCACAGCAAACCCCCCAGTGTTAAATTAACACTCTGTGTGGACTCATATAAACCCTGAAGCAGTGTTAAAGTAACAGTAAAGCAGTGTTAAAGTTAATGAGATAATTTATAATTGGGTGATGTTTGAGCATCATTGAAGACACCTGATTGATAACAAGCAGAATCACTGAAGGAGAAGACGTAATTTTAAGTCCCCATTATGGTGATCAGTGTTTGCTTTAGTTAGGCTCTTGACCCTAAATTATTAACTTAAGATATTGTTTGGCTGCTGTACGTGAGTTATAACAACCAGATGAGCATATAGAAAAGGTGATCTGACGGTGATGGTTATTTTAACATAATCATTATTTCACAAGCATTTGACCTGAATCACTGAACTTGTATATATGCCAATTTCTGATTTAGGTTTACTTTTTTAAATTATGGCAGGCAGCACTGTTTTTTGTATGGCATCATAATTTTAGCCTTTTAAATGAAACCAAATAATCAAAACAAATCTGTTGGCACACACATACATCAAGAATTAACGTATGAATCTCAGCAATGGTAACAAACATAATTTCTGAACATAAGCTCATTATTAATTCATGCAGCAATGCATGATTGGAGCCATGCATGATTGGAGCCATGAGTTTTTATTTGTGGCACCCAGAATGCACTGCAACATGCTTTGTAATTGTCACCATTGTTGAGATTCACAGGCTGATTTGTGATGTCTTTGTGTCTAAAAACTATATCAAATAAATAAATAAATGTTTTTTTTTGTATATAAGACTTGTATAAAAAAATTGGATTACTTTGTAAAAGCTTAACACACTATGCTGTGTAAGAATAGTGCTGCTATAATTGGTAAAGTAAATCTAATTTGGGTTCTGTATGAGTTCAGTAATTCAGGTGAAATGATTGTTAAATAATGTTTGTTTAAACTCAATCACATTTTCTATTGATTCACCTGGCTGTTACAACTCCCTTACAGCAGCCAAGCAAAATCTAAAGTTAATGATTTAAGGGTCAAGCACCCAACTAAAGCAAACATAGATCACCATAACGGTGGCTTAAAATTACAGTTTTCTCCTTCAGTGATTCTGCTTTTTATCATCAGGTGTCTTCAATGATGATCAATCATCACTCAGTTATTCACTTAATTATCTCATTAACTTTAACCCTGCTTCAGTGTTTATATGAGTCCACACTCAGAGTGTTAATTTAACACTAGGGATTTTGCTTTGCAGTTGCCTGAATCCTCTATTAAAAATGTGTCTGTTAAACTAGGAAAAATTGTGAGGCCCTCCATTGCGCTAATTCTGTGACCACCACTGGTGTCCATGTTCAAATAAATTCACACACAATAAAGTATATATTTATGGGCTATACAAGATTATGCATATGCATAACAGCTGTGAATTTCTCTAACCTTCAAGCGGTGACAATAGCAATCACTCGTTCTAGTAGTGCTATTGGGGAAAATGAAAAATAAACTGTACCTATTTAAAATTCAAAACTTAATTCTGTCATTGAGACAGTTGTAATGACAAATTTTGGAAAAACACATAACATTTTGTTTAAAAATTGTTATATTTGATTAATACCAAAAGTTAATGTGTTTATTCAATTCAATTTTTTATTGACATTTCTATTACAATCTCACAAACGTTCTAGTTTCACGATAAATCCCCAGGTTGGTAAACCCTACACATTTAAAATTGGCACATTCAAGTATGCATACATGATACTATGGAAGTAAAATGACATGTTTTTGAAACAATAAAGCTTGTTGAATTGCACTACTTGAAAAAAAATTCAATGCATTAACTCTGCTTGCATTTTAGTCCATTATATTTTAAGGTTTGCATTTTTATGGGCTTAAATTCATCATGGTTGTATCTTTAAGCTGTGATGCACATTTAAATTCAACACATATCACACACATTTTCTTTATTAAAAAAAATCAATAATCCATATTCACCTTTCAGATTCACTTCCTTAATCTTAAATATGTTTAAAAATACAACCAGAATATTCGACAGGGAATTTTCGGTCCATTTTGTTTTGCTTTACATATTCACATCCACAAATTCTGTGGTTCAAATTTGACAGAAAATTCAAACATTTGACATCCGGGAACGCCAGGAATATCAGTAGATTGCCGATTGATAATCTCCATAGCTGTTAGTCGACCTCACCAGGAGGTGCAAGTGGCGGTTGACGAAAAAGACTATAGAGCAACGGGTGAGAGAATCATTCATTCATAAAAACGGGTTTACAGAAATGGAGTAAGAGGTCATTATTTGTGATCAGGGCCAGTATATACAAATGGAAAAGCTGATAAAGACACAAAAGCTTAACATTTAAGTCTTCACAGTTAGTTTTGTACATGGAAGCAGCTTTCTCTACCGTGAACGAGATTATATCCTTATTCCCCAATGCTGATGTACAGACCAAGCACTAAATCTGAGATAGTAGACATATTTCTCTTGGGTTTTTACTTTCCTTAACTTCATATTGCAGAGCTGTGCTGCAGTACTAGTGTTTCCCTCATACGTCATATTCCAGGATTACCATACAGTCAGGACCCTTAACGCTTAATGGGATAATATACAGTGATATTATCAGACCAAACTTGCACATTATGGCGGATGTAGGCTATACTAGATATAGGAACAGGCAAGCGGACTCGGAATATGAACAAAAGTTTCACGCCTAGTGATTCCCAGTGAAATACTGGCATAAAGTTGGCTTGACACTGGATATATTCGTACATTTATGGACAGTCATGCAACCCTGGGAGCGCACCAGCGTACCAAACCTATACCTGTAGGAGGTGGTCTGAGTTCAGTTGTACTGGAACTTTGATATGATTTGCATGAACATGAAAGCAACTCGGACTCGAGTGCTCACTTGTTCAGGCGGTTTAGTTGATAAACGAATCACATGACAGTGTTGATGATGTGCCTTGAATACGAGCAAAAGTGAGCATGCAGTGTCATTTTGCAAAGTTAGTGCAAAAGAGCCCGTTTGCAAGCAGCAGAAAGCTTCCTTTATGTGGCACACATACAGTTTACTGACACTTGTTTACTCTGCTGTGCATAATATTACCAAATTAATAAAAAAAACACAATATATTGACCCGCGTTCTGTGTTCTATCATGCACTGTGCGTGTTTATGATGACGTAAGACCAGGGTTTGATCGAATCAAGTGAGTGTGAAACGGGACAATCACATTCGGACCGTAGCAAATGTGCCCAGTGTGAAAGGCCCCTCAGTAATCTTTGATAAGATGAAGTAACCTGCCGTTCTGCACCAGGCATCCACCACAGATCCCCATTAAGCAATCCGCACTTAGATCTGACAGCTGTGTACATGTTCCCCTACTGCCCCCAGCAGGGGCTTTTTTGAGCACCCACCTTAATTCCATATATCCTCTCTTGCTTTGAACCCATTCTTGATCATGGAAGGATTGTTGCAAAAGACAAACACAGGATTTGAAAAGCCTCCTGTTGCGCTTCAGCCCAATATTTATTAACAACAAAAACGGAGCATAGTTAACCTCCTGTTGAGCTGATATCTCAGGAAAAAACTAAATCTATCAACATATAATTAAGAACTGTAAAAATATGATTGAAAAATATAGGAAAATGAAAATATGCAGCCCGTTCTCATCCCAAGGCGTCATATACTGACGCTTTTGCCAATGCATAGACATCCAACGCACATGGCGCCCTTTAGCGTCAATATGAGACGCAGATATATATGGAGCAGAAGGCACCTCCTAGTGGTGTAACCCTAACCCTACCCCAGACCTAAACCTACCCATACTCTGTGCATGTTATATTGACGCTAAAGGGTGCCATGTGTGTTGGATGTCTACGCATTGGCAAAAGCGTTGTATATGACGCCTTGGGGAGAGAATGCATTTAAATATGCATTTACGTGATTCATATCATCCCTAACTGAGTGTGACAAGACAAGAAGCGTTTTCATCACATTAAGCATTCAAATAAATGTACATGACGTGTGCAAATTTTATGCAAATTAATACAAATATTATTTGGATTGCATTGCATTGCATCGCATCTTCTTCCGCTCATCCGGGGCCGGGTCGCGGGGGCAGCAGTCTAAGCAGAGATGGCCAGACTTCCCTCTCCCTAGACACTTCCTCCAGCTCTTCTGGGGGGACACCGAGGCGTTCCCAGGCCAGCTGGGAGACATAGTCTCTCCAGCGTGTCCTAGGTCTTCCCCGGGGCCTCCGCCCAGTGGGACGTGCCCGGAACACCTCCCCGGGAAGGCGTCCAGGAGGCATCCGGAACAGATGCCCGAGCCACCTCAGCTGACCCTTCTCGATGTGGAGGAGCAGCGGCTCTACTCTGAGCTCCTCCCGAGTGACCGAGCTTCTCACCCTATCTCTAAGGGATCGCCCAGCCACCCTGCGGAGAAAGCTCATTTCGACCGCCTGTATCCGGGATCTTGTCCTTTCGGTCATGACCCAAAGCTCATGACCATAGGTGAGAGTAGGAACGTAGATTGACCGGTAAATCGAGAGCTTTGCCTTACAGCTCAGCTCCTTCTTCACAACAGACCGGTACATCGACCGCATTACTGCTGAAGCTGCACCGATCCGTCTGTCAATCTCCCGTTCAATCCTTCCCTCACTCGTGAACAAAACCCCAAGATACTTAAACTCCTCCACTTGAGGAAGGATCTCTCCCCCAACCTGAAGTGGGCAAGCCACCCTTTTTCCGGCTGAGGACCATGGCCTCGGATTTGGAGGTGCTGATTTTCATCCCAGCCGCTTCACACTCGGCTGCAAACCGTCCCAGTGCATGCTGAAGGTCCTGTTATGAAGGGGCCAACACGACAACATCATCCGCAAAGAGCAGAGACGAAATCGTGTGGTCCCCAGACCTGACACCCTCCGGCCCCTAGCTGCGCCTAGAAATTCTGTCCATAAAAATTATGAACAGAACCGGCGACAAAGGGCAGCCCTGCCAGAGTCCAACATGCACCGGGAAGGAGTCTCACTTACTACAGATAAAAAGCGAACCAAGCTCCTGCTTCGGTCATACAGGGACCGGACAGCCCTTAGCAAAGGACCCCGGACCCCATATTCTCGGAGCACCCTCCACAGACCGCCTCGGGGGACACAGTCGAATGCCTTCTCCAAATCCACAAAACACATGTGGACTGGTTGGGCAAACTCCCATGAACCCTCCAGCACCCTGTAGAGAGTATAGACTTGGTCCAGTGTTCCACGGCCCGGACGAAAACCGCACTGTTCCTCCTGAATCCAAGGTTCCACTATCGGCCGTATTCTCCTCTCCAGTACCCTGGCATAGACTTTACCAGGGAGGCTGAGAAGTGTGATTTCCCCCTATAGTTGGAGCACACCCTCCGGTTCCCCTATATTATTTGCAAATATTTCAAAATGATTACTTTAAACATCCAGTTTATTGCAACTATCAGACTGATCTCATAAAGTAGCGTGTGTATGACACGCCAATTCGTGTTTCCATTTTTGGCGTGCTATCAAGACGCATAATCGCTTTTCAGCGTGTTTATGAACGCCGTTGACTCAACGTTATTACTGTATACATAAATATATGACTTACCTCAACCCCGTCCCTAAACCCTAAAACTGTCACTGAGGTTAATGGCATTTATGAGTGTTCCCTTACCATCCTAGGGAAAAAAAGGTCGCTCCCCAGATTTAGATCTACATTTTGCTTCGTTTCGCGTGGGCATTTGACGGCGTGTATAGACACGCGGAATCACTCGGACGTTAATGGCGTAGACATACACGCATACACGCGGATAGTTCAAAATGCGTAGAGATGACACACATTTGAGTCAAGTGGCATGTATGTTTGAGCAAAAGTCATTATGTCATGTTGCAACTATAGTTTTTTTAATAGAAATAGTTAACTTTCAATGAATAATCGATTACATTTGCGGTGCTCACACAAAGCCATTGAATGGCTTCAGAAAACATTGAATATATTGGAAAAGTCATATGAGCTACTTTGATGATACTTTTTTGTATCTCGGCATAACACCATCCCCTTTTGTGTTATAAAAAAAACACCTTGAACATTCTTTCCAATATCTCCTTTTGAGTTTCACCTAAGAAACAAAGCAATACAGGTTGAACACATGTTTAATTTATTTTTACCCAAGGTCTTGATAATGACACACACTCACACAAACACATGTATACATGCACGGCCATATGTCGGACTGACTCATTCCTGCAGTCCTGTCTAAGATCTGTTCCAGCTCAGGAGAGATTGATTAACACTGCTCATAAATCCACAAAGTGCTGACTGCGGATCCCCACAGCTGCTGCCAGAAACACGTGCCTTCCACGCTCATCATCAAGACGCGTGTTTGGGAAAAGTTAATGAACATGTCGTTAGGAAGTGTCTGTGATTGATGCGAGTGTAACACACACACTAGGGTGTGCTGCTTTTAGTTTGCTCTGTTGAGTCTTTCTTGGTCCTCACCAGCTCAGAAACTTGGCTGAATCAATATGCTAATTAGGAAATTTCCATCAGGCTTTTAAGTGAATGTGACATATTAAAACATGCATAACAAGATTTTGTTTTGAATTCAGCACTAAATGAAAGACAAGCTATTACACACACATAGCCAACCCATGTGAGAACCATTGAATTATTGAAAATTAATTCACACCCATGGTGTAATTCAACAGCCTGTCGTTCATTATTCCGTACTTCTTTTGTGTTTCCCAAAAAAAAAGAGAAGAAAAAACTTCGGAGCGACGTGACGTAAGGGTGGGTAAACGATGAGAGAACTTTCAGTCCAGACCTGATTAGACTGGATAAAATATTTATAACAAACTCACACACACCATGTTTTGAACAGACCTGTTTAATCTCTCTGAAGAGATTCATGTCTCCTAATGAAGGTTGAGTATTTGTGAACCTCAGTGAGCAACAGCTGTTCAAGCAGCGACCAGATTAACTCGTTCTCTGACTACTGATGGTTTCCATTAGAAATCTACACGACTGTGACTTAGTCATCAGTCTTTATTAGTTTTGGTTGCTGATTTCCCCCCATGACTCTGAAGAGAAGTCTGTTGATGTTCTGACACGGTTGGTGTCATCAGCCAGGATGGGAGATTAATCAAACTGCAAACATTTGTAGTTCCCTCTGAACACATCGGATTAGTTCGAGTAACTCAAACATTCTTACGTTATAAATATTTTTTCTGTCCAAATAAATCTTCTGTCTAATGCAATGATTAGCCCACTTGCCAAGCATTGGGGAAAATGTAATCTAACAACAAAAACAATGCTCAGAAACAAGCTCACATTTACTGATCAGAACAAAGGTTTCTTAATTTGTTTGTTGAGTCGAAAAACAATGGGTGAGGTGGTTAATCGCTTTGCTTTCCAATAAATCTTTCAGAAAGATAAAGACATGCCAGGAAGAAGGTGTCTAAGGTGCCTGTCTCTATTTACCAAGTAACATCGCCAACTACTACTGTCCTGGCATGCCAACGCAGTCTCATGAAGATGCGTATCTATACCACGAATGCCATTTTTCGTGGCATTTATACGCCAAAAATGTTTTTTGCGTGCTTATGCTAAGCACTAAAAAACCCTGGGGTAGGTTTAGGGGGGAGGGGGTGGGGAGTTTGAGCGTATTGTACGCCAAAAAGTGCGTATCATTTGCATGCGAAAAACGCGTACCATATACACGCAAAAACTGTTTTTGCTGTATAAATGCCACGAGAAATGACATTCGTTCTATAGATACGAACTTTCATGAGAACGGGCTCGGCATGCACAGAACAGCATTTATTGGTTTCACTTTATTTGGATGGTCCCTTTAACACATTCAGTTGACTATAAGTAACATTGCACCAACATCTCTAAGAGTGTTAGGCTCAATCCCAATTCACCCCTTGGCCCTACCCCTTAGCCCTACCCCTCCGTTTTGCGCGTTCACGTCTAGGGGTAGGGTGTCCCGATTCTTCTTGAGATCGAGGGGTAGGGCGAAGGGGTAGGGCTACATAGCCCTCGAAACGGAGATTTTTCAGAGGCACACTACAAACGGAGGGCTAAGAGAAAAGTTCACAGAATGCATCGGAAATCACCGGCGAGATGGATCGCAAACGGTTAAACATATAAAATTTAGCGCCAGATGATTCCACCACGCACTTTATTTACTCTTATAATAACGCTATAGTCGTTTAAATTAAGAAATGGTATAATAAATTACCTTTCCGATCAGAAAAGACATACATTTCGAGGAAGAGATGTTATAATCATCATGTTTATTCAAAGTTAAGAGCAGCTGCGCTGATGATTGTCAGTTGTTGTCATGGAGAAATCCTGTACAAACTCTGTAACGGCAGAGCCATCGCCGACGACTGATGACGTATCGGGTTTATGAAGGGTTGTTCCATTTCGTAGGGGAATATTTCAAACCCTTGGCCCTTGTAACTCCGTTTTAAGGGCCAAGGGGTACACTCGAAAACAAGGGGTAGGGCCAAGGGGTGAATTGGGATTCAGCCTTAGTAGAGTATTAGTTGACTGGTAGGATTAGGTATAGGATAAGTTGACGTGTACTTGCAAAGTTACGTATAGAACATCACAATAAAGAGTTAGCAGATATTAAGCAGACAGTCTACTAATTCTCTAATGAGAATTAGTTGACATGAAGTTGCAAAGTTACTTATATTCAACAGAATGTTCAAAAGGGACCATCGAAATAAAGCATTATCCATTTATTTGTCCTTTTTGCGGATCCGGGTAAACGGTCATCAATTTGTCCGTACCTGAAAAATACAAAGGTAAAACTTTAACGTTTTCAGAACATTGTTGTAGTGCAAACGTACCCTAAATATACATTCAGACTTTGTCTTGCTTCCCTTTGACTTGTAGTTACTTAGTAAAAGGGAAGTAATAAGCAGTTCTAAAGATGTGTGCTCTGAAACTGTGAGCTTGCCTGTGTCTGAATGTTCAAAGGGTTGGTTCACCCAAAAATGAAAATTCTGTCAGTATTTACTCACCCTCATGTTGTTTCAAACCTCATGTGCTGAACACAAAGGAAGATATTTGGAAGAATGTTTTAATCAAACAGATATCATTCCCCATTGACTACCATAGTAGGAAAAAATACATACTATGGTAGTCAATGGGGAATGAGATCTGTTTGATTAAAACATTCTTCCAAATATCTTCCTTTGTGTTCAGCAGAACAAATAAACACATAGAGGTTTGGAACAACGTGAGGGTGAGTAAATACTCACAGAATTTTCATTTTTGGGTGAACTAACCCTTTAAGCCTCTACTGTACACACGTTTCCCACAGGAACAGCAGCACTGTTCCAAAACCTGGTGAGCTGCCTTGGCATCTTTATTGGAAGCTTCCTTCTAAGTCAGTGTGACCGATGCGGTAATGGGTTCTCCCTGCATTTGGTTGGTGAGTTCTCATTTATTGCCATATCAGAGTTTGGCGGGGGAGTTTTTAAACTGGTTGGTCATACAGCATGGTGTCATGAGCACCACCCTGTTTTTCTCCTGCGTTATATTTCTTCACAAGCCAGGTATGTTGGATGTTGTCGGATAGTTGTTGGTGGCACGATGGTACTAATTTCAGGTTTTTTTTAGAGTGGCACATTGAATGGATTTCCATGACCTGTACCTGGTTGAGCAACGTATTCTCATCCTTTAGCGTCATATGTGACGCTATATGACAAAACGGCAAAATACTACACACATGGCACCCGTTATTGTTAATATAACATGCTGTTATGGGTAGGTTTAGGTAGGGTAGGGTAGGGTAGTCTCATATTAACGCTAAAGGATTTATGGCGCCTTGGGTTCGCGTGTTATATTAACGATGCCATCCATGTGCATAGTATTTCGCTGTTTTGTCATATAGCGTCACCTATATGACTCTAAAGGAGGGGAACGGGCTGCCCTCTGCAAGTGTAAGTCGTTCGCTATGTGTTTGTCACTCAAGTGCTCGCCCTGGGGTGCGTTTTTCCCGAAAGCATCGTTAGCCAACTATGGTCGCAAGTTCTATCATTACCAATAGAGTTCAATGGAAATTGCGACCAACTTGCGACCATAGTTGGCTAACGATGCTTTCGGGAAACGCACCCCAAGTCTATATTTTTAATGGTCAGCCGGATCAGAGTCCGGTTCCAATCTATTACTTCAGGTCCTGGGTTTGTTTAACAGTGTGTGCATCTGAGTTGATGGTATTCGGAGAACACCCGGCCGTGATCAGAGTCAGTGTTTGTCATCCGTCACCTTGGCATCAAGTGGACTTTTGAAGCTGAAACAATGAGTGGATTAAGCTATTAATAACGAGAGGAATAATATGGATAGAACTTTTTTAACGGAGGATTGTAATGCATCACAATCCGTCAGGTACAAGGAAGGGAGATGACCAACCCGATCTCACGACCAAATCGTACGCATTCGACGAATGATTAAAAAGTGGCTAATTTGTAACAATTCATATGACCTCACTCTTACGAATTAGTACGATTTTGCTAAATCGTACATATTTTAAGAATTGGCCAATTCGTAAGAATTCATACGAATGACCTACCCCTGACCCCGCCCCTAAACCTACCCATCACGTGGCTTTAGACAAATCGTACGAATTCGTACAAGTGAGGTCGTACAAATTAGTACAAATTAGATACTTTTTAATCATTCTTCGAATTCATACGAATTGGTCGTGAGATAGCGTAGAGATGACGGCTACTAAAATTATGTATGTAAGACAAAAATTTCTTTGTTTTTTTTTTTTTTTTTCGCAACTGGTTTATTAACTTGTTAATTGCAATTTAGTGTGGAATAGGCTATCAGCCCATTCTCATCCCAAGGCGTCATCTACGCCTTGGGAAGCGACGCCTTGGGAAGCATTTTGACCATGCTTCAATATCCGACTCTTTAGGCACTAGCGTCAGTTAGATGACGCCTTAGGTTTGTGGGGGGGGGGGGTTTGTCTTGATTTTTCTTAATTTGTAGAAATTTCCATTCTTTTAATTTCTCATTGGCTTTATTTTTGTTATTTTGGGGATTATTGGATAATTGTTAATGTTGTGTTCTTCGTTTTCTCCACATTTGTTTATTTTTGGTATTGAATATGTGTTAACGTGAGTTTTTGTAATTCATTTTGTTAAAAAATGAATCACATGCACTGTTACTGTGCTCTGTTGCTGTGGATGCCTTATTGTGCCTAACTTGGCTTGATACCCTGCTGTTTAGCCTCAGCTCCTCCATCCTGATACCCAATGAGATGTCTCTGACTATTCCTCTTTTTGTATTTAGAATCTCTTTTTTTTAATAATTGTTGATTGGTGCCTTTGTAGAACTTTGTAGCATGTAGAGCCTACGTCCCCTGCCTATTCCCAGTGATTAAACCTTTGTTGCCTATAAGATCTATTTAGTAAAAAGTCCCTGGGCTGAATTCCAGGGTGGTGTAGTTGCTATTCAATCTTTTAGTCGTCTGTGCTTTGCCACATCAGCATTCTACCTGAAATGAAATCTTGTAAGTGAATGGTTCAAAACTTTATGGGCAGCGATTCAATGTCCCCTTACAAATTAATTCACAGAGTAGCTTGACTTTAACATGCTGCTAAGCTAACTTGAAATTAACTGAATATTAGGATGGCTTTCGTAGGGAAAAGTAATAAGGCACCCATTCATAATTTTTTATAAATTATAATAATATTTTTTTTTTACATTTATATAGCGCTTTTCTCAGCACTAAAAATGCTTTACATATTGAAGGGGGAAATCTCCTCAATAAATTAATAAATATGCTTTTGTTATATCATTTTATCTCCCGAGTCTTTCTGGTTGAACAGAATATGTTGTTATTATTGTATACTGTTTTGTAACTACAAATACTGAGGAGCAAATATTATCGGCCACTGTATGCACTGAGCATGAACAACTATTTACACTCAGTGCAAAGAAAATACTGCTGTTTTCATGAAAATCCCAGTAACTGAGCAGATTGTGAAATACTCAGCCCGGCCCGTTTGGCACCAACAACCATGCCACGCTCAAAATTGCTTAAATCACCTTTTTTCCCCCATTCTGACATTCAGTTTGCAGTTAAGGAAGTTGTCTTGACCAGGACCACACCCCTAAATGCATTGAAGCAACTGCCTGGTTTTGTGTTCCAGGGTCACATTTTGGTAGCATAAACAATTGGCTGTTTTGCTCGCTTCATCCACAATCTTAGTCATATATTTTTTCACACTGACCTTTTTGCAGTGCCTTCTGGGATTGTTTTCCTATTAAAGGATACTTGTGATGCTGCTGTAAAATTTTGCCAAAATTAAGGATCTTGTAAGGACAGCTGTTTAGCACACCCTGTGATGCCTTAAAATGTTGTCTATAAAGGCAGTTTACTGGATTTTGGATTGGAGCTAATACAACATAGTGCTTTCTTGCTACAACTTGTTCCTATTTAGATGTTTAATTGAACTTCTGAGAGCAAGACAACATAAGATGTGGGCATGTGGTGTTACCCACTCATTAAAAATCATTTATATCCGCTTAGCTGTGCTTTTAGCTAGATATGCACTTTAGGTTTTATACTCTATTGACTTTGAAAGCCATCATGGGGAAAGAGAAATGTTTGATCATCCTCCAGTTTGTCTTGAATTTCTTAATGTTCATAAAGATATGAAGCAGGTTTGGACAATACCACTATGGAGCCAGTTAGAGGACCAGAGTGGCATGTTTGTTCTCCACAGAAATAATACCTACTCCACTCACTCACTCACTCACTCACTCACTCACTCACTCACTCACTCACTCACTCACTCACTCAACATATTGGGTCCTAATCATTTGAAAAAGCTCAATTCAAAAAAGCAATTAAAAGAAAAGTTCAGCCCATGAAAACATTGTCAATATTTATGTTGTTCCAAATACGTATTGCTTTTAAAAAAAAATACTGTTTATATTGTTCTTTGTGCATTCATGCATTTGGTAGACACTTTTATCCAAAGCGATGTACTTTGAATTCAATGTATATATGTTATCAGCTCAAGGATTCCCTGATAATCAAACCTGTGACCTTGGCATTGTTAGTGCCATGCTCTAATGTTGGAATACATGAATGCTTTTCCATGTTATTAAAATGAACATGACTGAAGCTTTCAAGCTCTTTAGTGGTTTCAAAATTTCATTTGAGAATGAATCATTTTGATTTAGTATTTTTTTTTCTTTTTCTTTTGAATCAGAATGCTTGATTTAACACTGTAAACGAATAACATTTTCTATGACGACAAAAGACATGGAATACAGCAAGAAAGGATTAAGCTACATTTTATGGTGTTTTGCATCTTTTTTTAAGCTTTAAAGCAATTTGTTGTAATTACATGGATTCCGTTTTTCCCTTTCTCATCCCACATATGAAAGTCATACATGTTTCGATGTAAATTAAATTTTCATAGCCCTATGGTAGCATCAATCACTTGCACTGTTTCCCTGTCTATCTTCAGAAAAAGCACATTGCTTTTTTTTGAATAATGCTCTGAACTACTGGAAGTAGGAATCAAATTTCACATTTTGTGGGTTTCATCTGAATTTCTAGATCTTGAATCAGCCCTAACATATTTCCTGTGTCAAGCTAGTTTTCACAGCATTGCATTAAACACAGCCTTGTCAGCTATCCATTACTTTTACTGGGAACATACATATATCATCATCGAATGAGCCAACAACAATAAATTCTGCTGTGAGAGTTATAAATACGTTTGTTTTAAACAAATACAAACCTGTATTATCCATACACATTGTGGGATAATTACATATTGCCGATGTCAAAGTGATTTCAACCAAGTAGGGCATGTTGTGTATCAACAAGCTTGTAGGTTCTGGAACAACCTTCTTTACAACCAATCAGATATTAGGGTTGGGGTTAGGATTAAGTATGTTTGATGGGATTGTTGTTCCAGGACTAACAAAATATCTTATTTTAGGAACACATCATGCTAAATTTAGGTCAAAATCTTTATCAGGATTTTTACTCATTTTGCTACAATGAGTTAAAAGATGAAAAATAAATCACTTAAAAACTTAGTGAGTTGCATGCCAGCACAGCATTTTGGAAGTTATTATTACACTTGCATGCAGATGAAGCAATAGAAATACAGTGCACGTATATATATATATATATATATATATATATATATATATATATATATATATATATATATATATATATATCCATAAAGTATTTGATTTGAACTAAAATATGAAACACTCAACAAACAAGACCGTATTGTAATGCATTAACTAAAATGCAACTAACAATGACAATGCAACTAACAATTAACCGATACAACTTTCGATCTTCTATTAGTAAATGCTGAGAATAACCATACACATGAATAAATGCTGTAGAAATATTGTTAAATAATGTAGTTAACTAATATTAACAAATGAACACCTATTTTATGTTTGATGATATCAAATAAAACCAGTCCTTGTCTGTTTAAAAACTTTTTAATCTGATTTAATAATGTAACCTATATTTATGGCAAGCAAGTAGATAGCAACACAGTTTTTGAAACAGAGCAAATGACTCACTGACTCATGATTCCATGCTTCCCTGTTTTCATGTGTTAATTTAGTGATTCAGTGAGTCATTCATACATTTATCTGTAGCCTTAATACAGCACCAGTAACATGAGCCAAAATTTCTGAATCCAAAAGAGTGGAATGATTGTAAAACAGATCCACACAGTCTCTGCTCTCATAACTACTGTCCTGAAAGATGCAACTGCACAGAAAAAATACAATAAAATAAAATGTTATACAATAAAAGTCATCACCACATCATTAAAAAATATGAAATGCAGCACTTTACATTTTCTTCACATTTACCTGAGTTCAAGGCTACAGTCAATAGTATTCAAAGTATTCAAACAGACCGCATGAACACATTTAGAGTTTTGTTGGGTGATGGCTGTGCTGATAAATCGGAAAGGTTTGCAAATGCAACTACGCAAATGCAAATTGTAATGAAGGTGACCTTTAAAGATGCGGGAGAGTAGCATCCATTTGCAACAATAACATTTGTGAACAAAAGAATAAAAAACACAAGGAGTAGAACATAAAGAAACATAGAAAACTAGAATAAAGGACACCAACAAAACAGCCATGCGGACACGACCATGAAGCCAGTTTACGTGGATGGCCAGCTATGTTGGCTCAGCTTTCATGGTGTTCATTGCCAAAGTAACTTCAGCTCCATGACTAACCTGCTCTGGCCCAGGTTATGTTCTAGGCAACTATGTATCACACGAAATACGTTCTGAGGAAACTATTTTGCAAATCTCAATTACGTTACATGCCAACATATAAGCAGTGCTATTACGTTCGTCCTTAACCTAATACTATTGCAGTGCTATTACGTTTGTCCTGAACATAATACATCCAAAGCAGGTTTCTTTACAATTTATGCATAATCGTGGCATTAAATTTTTGACTTTGATACACTTTTAACCTTAAAAATATCTTGTTTAACCATTTTGTAGTATTTAGTGTATTTACACAAAAAGCATTTTCTCCAATAAAACGCAACATACTGATACATTCACAAAAGACATACATTTTATTAACTTGATGTAAACCAAATTCAAGAATCCATACGTTGGTTGCAAGAAACAGATCCAAATTCAGTATTTTATCCAGTGATCTTCATCTTCATTTCTCAGCAGCGACCGCAAACGTCAAATCCGCGTTGGTGATGAATTCAAAAAATGTGCCTTCAAGAAGCGTTACAACACGTTTTACGGCAGTGATATCAAACGCTCATTGGCTCTCGCCTGCTTCGTCACAGATTGCGACATGCCGTGTTTCAGTCGGTGTAGTACATTTGAAATGGAGAAGAGTGCGCGCCTTCAGAGAGCGAACCGAAATCAGATTAACATTTTCATGGATTAATATTAATAACTTTAATTCTGCACTGTACCTCATACACAACTACTGTAATACTGCCAGAGGACTGCGATGTGAACGACTTTTGGTAATGTTAACGTTACCGGTTTTGACTTTTTCCCAATAAATAAATTATTGTAAAAAGTATACTTCTGTCTATTATGTTTTTTTTCTGTATAATTGCGTAGTTTTAGGAATGGTTATGTTTAGGTCTGGGAGTAGGATTAGTGGCTCAAAATATATTGTAATGCTAAAACTCATCTATGTCCATTATGTTTCCTTTTTATATTCTGTATAAAATGAATATGTTTAGGTTTTGGGAGTAGGATTAAGGGATCTTGTTACATTTATCTTTAAAAGTGAAAGTATACAGATATAATACAGTTATGATATGAAATAGACGTAAATAGTTAACGTTTTATAGCTGTAAAAATGTAATAATGTTACGTTTAAATGTTACAAATACGTCCATATTATACGTTTTTGCATCTATCCAAACGTACAATACGTACGTTTTACATATTTGAAAATTACGTATTAGTATCTACGTATTAACAATGATACATATTACGTTAAGGACCAACGTAATAGCACTGCTTATATGTTGGCATGTAACGTAATTGCGATTTACAAAATAGTTTCCTCAGAACGTATTTCGTGTGATACAGGGTTGGTTCTAGGTAGGGATTCAAACCAAAATTGGACTTGGTCTTGGTCTTGTCTTGGCCTCGCCAAAAGTCTTGTCTCGTTCTCGATACACTCTGGTCTTGGTCTTGACTTGGTCTCGGGTTAGGTGGTCTTGACTACAACACTAACTACCATCATGGTATATGCCCTTATTTACACGGAAACCATTTTAAGAAACTTGCACTTTGAACTTCAGACACCAAAACGCTGTTGTCATGTAAACGAATGGCCAAAACGCATAAAGGTTTTACGTTTTTAGTTGAAAATGGTTCTGTGTAAACAGCCCCTTAAATACAGACGATAACAAGGGGCTAACAAGGGAGCAACAAGTAGCAACTATAGCAACAAGGTGAAATACTAGATGTGTTCGACTTGAATCCACGTGCGATTGGTAAACGACATCAAAGTACTATGAGAATGATTAGAGAGCAGATGAAGCCGTATCGCTCGAATCGTTCTTGTGGTTCTTTGATTTCATGTACTGATCACTCCGTGCAACACCGCATCAAGCCGAACACACCTAATGGAACAAGTAGAGCGGAATAGTCACTTCAAAATAAAAGTCCTACAACACATCCAGGGAAACAAGACAGGAACATAACACAAATGTTACATTTTATTGAAATGTAAAGCCATGCATGGTAGAAATGCCACTTTCATTAATTAGGAGGTGATCATTTCCCACAGTTGTTATAGCAACCCCATCACCACAAGGGAATATATAGCATCAAAATAGATTCGGTATCATGAAGACTGAGCAATAATCCATGTGGAAGATGATATATCTCACTGCCCCTTGACAGTATGCGTCACAGGACAGCAGTAACCAGCTATATCTCACTCAATGTCCTGTGAAGGAAGCGTTTGTGATATAGACCAAATTACAGCCATACTTTGGTGTAAAAAGTCTCATAGTCCATAATCATCACATTGTGTGCGCACCAATGTGCAGTCATCTCGCTACAAGACAGTTTAATTACATGGTAGCGTGGAGGGGGCCGTCAGACCGGTTCAGTTCAGCCAAGCCTTGACATGACTGAGGGTGACTTTGAGAAGATTGCCCAGCACAGCATGGCCTCATGCAAAATAAACAGTCAAAACCTGACATGACCCATGTATCTGAGAGTTTCCTCATAACTTCAGCCTTCCCACATGTATGTACGGAAGTGATGGGAAATAATTACAGACACCACTGCTGAACATCTCACAGCATGGGTAATGGAAATTAAACCTGACGGAGATGGTACAATCAGTCAATTTACTCTAATTGTCTTGCAAAGACATTTCCAGGTGTTCTCTATATAGCCTAACCTTTAAATAAAACACTTTAAATTGAGTACTTGGATGATAGCTAAGTCAACCCAGTAGCCACTGCAGAACCTTGTTAAATGAAGACAGTACAATGTGGGATTGCTCACCACTATTAATATATGAATAAATCATGTGTGCAATGCTCATGAAATCATGAAAGATAATTTAAATGGTGCGGTTTGTTGGGGAAAGGTGTTGTCTGATAAAAATGATAAAAAATTTCCATAGCACAGAAGCGGTTCAAAGCGCTTTTGCATTCAAAAACACCAAGAAAAAGGTGCCTCATGGTGTGCTTTTAAAAAATGTCTTTTAACTTGTTTTAACGTAATGCATGAGACATGGAAAGAAAAACAGGGACACACACATCACAGTATACAAAAATATCATGCTATATAAGATAAAAACAACCAACTAAAAAACACAATCACAGACCAACGCAAGAATGAAGCTCTTGTGTAGCTACATATTCATTTATCTAAAAATTACATTAAAGTACATTTTAATTTATCCTACAATTATGTCAGTAACTTCGGCAGTAAAGATGAAGAAAATGAAGATACACATGATTCAATAAAAAGTGATTTTATTATAATATTTAACAACAAGAGCAGACAGAAGTTTAAACAGTGCATGTTTTAAAATGTCTTTAAAACGCGCAAGCGTTAACCAACAACCAAAGACTGAAAACAGTAACTAAATACACAGAGATTATGAAATGATAACGAACAGATGTGATGATTAGATGAGTGTTCAGGACAACTGATGACTGGCGAGAAAGCAAACAAAAGGAAAACACGTGACTGATTAAAACAAACTGTAAGTCTGTGAAAACAAACTAATTGAACAAAACTGACACTAAAGTGACATCACTTTACCATATTTCAAAGACAACAGAAATATTTATTAAATTACATATGCATTATTTGCTCAAGAGGGTCAAACAAGTACTCTGAAGTTCATCTAATTTCATTCAATATAAATTTAAACATTATATTTTCATTTATTTGTAAACGAAGCAGTACATTCACAATTAAGTTTATTATATTAAACTATATTATTTCTGTAATAAGTCTACTCATTTTAAAAGTATTCTAAAGTATAAAAAGTATGCTTTTTCACAAGGGTATCTAATAGGGAATATACAACCCGATCTCACGAGAATTCGTACGAAATTTACGAGGTGGCTAATTCGTAACAATTCGTACAACCTCACTCGTACGAATTAGTACGATTTTTGCTAAATCGTACATATTTTACGTATTGGCTAATTCGTATGAATTTGTACGAATGACCTACCCCTCACCCCGCCCCTAATCCTACCCATCACGTGGGTTTGGACAAATCGTATGAATTCGTACGAGTAAGGTCGTATGAATTAGTACGAATTAGCCACTTTTTAATCACTCGTACGAATTGGTCGTGAGATAGCGTAGGAATATAACAGAGACTTGGACCAGTAAACAATCGCCAAGCAATGCCCTGGCAACCTTCTAGTATACCGCCGGAAAGTTTTGCACGGTAAATCGTTAATCGCTGGAAAAATGTTCAAATCTACGTTTTCATTCCGTCTTTCACTTTTTGTCTTTTTCCTCGCTCACTTCCTCTGTTTCACACTACAGCGTGGGTTTCTTTATGGGGCTCAAAGGGAATTATTCACAGTCTCCTCAGGGCTTTGACAAGGTCGCCCGCTACACCCCCCACACACGCGCACACTCCTGGCTTCTGTTCTGAACCATAATTGATTAGGTTAAGCAGCAAGAGAGAGAAGGTCAACTCTACAGCATCTGAGCTGAGCAGGAACTCATGCACAGACAGAGACACAGACAAGCTCATGTTATCTGTGAGCCCCAGACACCACCCAGGGCTAGACTTACATGTATGTCCAGGTATGTATTAAGTAGCCTACATTTCTGGGGGGGGGGGGGAAATCTGTTCAGATTGTTTCTGCCACCGTATGCACTCACCTAAAGGATTCAATTTCTCATTAATGCACTTATCTAATCAACCAATCACATAGAAGTTGTTTCAATGCATTTAGAGGTGTGGTCCTGATCAAGAAAACCTCCTTAACTACAAACTGAATGTCAGAATGGGAAAGAAAGGTGATTTAAGCAATTTTGAGCGTGGCATGGTTGTTGGTGCCAGACGGGCCGGTCTGAGTATTTCACGATCTGCTCAGTTACTGGGATTTTCACGTACAACCATTTCTAGGGTTTACTAAGAATGGTGTGAAAAGGGAAAAACATCCAGTATGCGGCAGTCCTGTGGGTGAAAATGCCTTGTTGATTCTAGAGGTCAGAGGAGAATGGGCCGACTGATTCAAGCTGATAGAAGAGCAAATTTGACAGAAATAACCCCTTGTTACAACCGAGGGCAGCAAATAATAGCAGAAGACCCAACCGGGTACCACTCATCTCCACAAATAGGAAAAAGAGGCTACAATTTGCAAGAGCTCACCAAAATTGAACAGTTGAAGACTGGAAAAATGTTGCCTGGTCTGATGAGTCTCAATTTCTGTTGAGACATTCCCGATCGTAGATTCAGAAGTTGGCATAAAAAGAATGAGAACATGGATCCATCATGCCTTGTTACCACTGTGCAGGCTGGTGGTGGAGGTGTAATGGTGTGGGAGATGTTTTCTTGGCCAACTTTTGGCCCCTTAGTGCCAACTGGGCATCTTTTAAATGCCACGGCTTACCTGAGCATTGTTTCTGACCATGTCCATCCCTTTATGGCCACTGTGTACCCATCCTCTGATAGCTACTTCCAGCAGGATAATGCACCCCGTCACATAGCTTGAATCATTTCAAATTGGTTTCTTGAACATGACAATGAGTTCACTGTACTAAAATGGCCCCCACAGTCACCAGATCTCAACCCAATAGAGCATCTTTGGGATGTGGTGGAACGGGAGCTTTGTGCCCTGAATGTGCATCCCACAGATCTCCATCAACTGGTTTGTGTTTAATGGTGCCCAAAATCATGTCGGAGGATTATATGTTTGTTTGGAGCATTTGACTGCAGAATTGTGAACAATGATCAGAGTTAGAAGAGTCTGCAAGAGTGGGAAACACAATAAGGCTGTGAAAGCGAACTAGTGAGGAGATGAGTTTCCAGGAGTTTAGTCCCATTCAGCCACTTGCTAGCAACTACCCCTTTCAAGACAAATAAAAACTTTTAAAAAAATCACAAGAGGATATAATACTGATGTATTTTATGTCATAGGATAAAATGTGAAAATATTTTGAGCTTGGGCTGCAGACCATATTTCAGGCATTTAACCAAAGATCCATTCAAAAAACCCATTGATTTTAAGACAATGGTACCGGAAGGGCTAAAATGTCAGCTTGTTCCCAGGTTATACCTGCAGCACTCTATAAGAGTTAAAAATAATTATTTTTGTCAAAATATGGCTTCAAAAAATGTAGCAACATTATAAGAGAACCTCATGAAACACTTTTATGTATTTAAAGACATATCTGTCAAAATAAATATGAATTATTATTTTTTTTTAATCTTTCATGGATATTTTCTTAAAAACTAGTTTTCATGACAGCTGAGCTAACATTTATATAAGTAAATCTCCACAACGGTTTGGAATAGAAACATAATAATAATATCATTAGAAAGAATTGTTTGCCTAGCATAATCAGTGTTGATTCAGTGCTTTGAAGAACAACTACACATTTACAGTCTCTATGAAACACCTTCATTAAGTCTTCAATTTATAATTGCTTGAAGTGTTTGCAAGTCTTCAGAATTCCAAACAGCTTGGCAGGAGTCGTTTGAGCTGCACAGTTGCCTGGGAGCAAGCTTGACTTCATTAGCAGGCCAAAGCAAATTGAACATGAAGGACAAGAAACTGCGAGAGGGAGGAAAGCTAAACCGAGTGCAATGAATTCTGGGAGAGGAGCAGGGTGCCGCCACAGAGGAAATCACAGAAGCAGTGAAGTGAATCCATATTCTGGTGCTGTGCTGCTTGAAATATCAAATGGGTGACATGGCTCGTATGATGGGATCTGTAAACTCACTCAACCCAGGCATTACTTCCTGTATGAAACATGATTTGTTTTCTTGATAGCAAAAGGAAAATGGGTGACACACTTCCCACGTCCCTGCTTTGTTCCTCGTGATCAGTTTTACATAGTTGTATGAATAGAATTATCGCCTGATAATTGTCACATGTCAGTGCATATTTCGACTTTCAGTTTGTGTTTTAATTGGTTCCTGGCTTCCTTTGTTACTTTCCTGCAACTCCTTTGTTTCTATGGTTAAAATCATTGATTTAATTTGTCCCAGCTGTGTGATTAATTATGTCGTTTCTGTTTGCTATATAAGATGCATGGAACCATGTTCCAGATTGGGGCAATTTTCTACCAATGCATTGACCTCCCAGACACCACAGGGCTGGTTTGGAGGGAAAACTTATTTCGGTGTCTAGAGAGCGCTGGGTCCTGGTTCGGTTCGTCCAAAGTCTCTTCCCGTCATGGAACTATGTGTCAATCAAAAATTCCCACCCATCCTCTCTCACCAACCTCTTATCATCATAATTACCACATCCATGCCTCCGCTTCTTCCTGTCAGCCCCTCAGATCAAGTCCCTAGTGGTCTAACCCTAACCCTACCCCATACCCGCATCATCTAACTGACGCTAAAGGTTGCCATGTGTGTCGGATTTAGACGCATAGTCAAAAGTGTCAGTTAGATGACGCCCTAGGATGAGAATGCATTGTATCATTGAGTTAATTTTGCCCAGCTGTGTAAAATTAATTATCTGGTTTCTGTTTATTATATAAGATGCACACTTTCTGTCAGTCTTTGTCCAATTTCCGTTGCGTTTATGTGTTTCCCCTGCCTGTTCCAGAGGACTATTATTAACGTTTGCGTAAAGTTAGAGTTCGATAATGGGTCTTCAGTCTGTTCCTGAGGAAACCGTGGTGTGACAATGAACAACTAAATAACGTTTACACATTTCTTTCTCTTAACATCTTAAATTCCTGGATTTAGAATTGAAGAATTTAGAATTTGATTTACCCCAGATTTAGATGGTAACCTTTATTTTTAAAGTTATTGTCAAGAGTATGCTTTGGTTCTGTTTAGTTTCAGTTTGTTAGGGCCCAAGCCTTGAAAAGGCGAAGAACTAAAAATATAGCTGCGAGCAGCGATGAAGGGCCAAAGCCAGTGGCACCGACACCCCGGTGCCTTTAGTTAACTAAAGGAACCGGAGTTGCGGTGCCACCGGCTTGGGCCTGTAATCGCTGCTAGCAGCTATATTTTCAATGTTGTTCTCCCTGTGCCTGTTTTCCTTCCTTTCCTGATTCCTGATCATTTCCTGATTTCATGATCATTGTTTGTTTCTATTATTACCGCTCACCTTTACCTGCTGCTCATTGAGTTACCTCATTACTTCCTGTATATTTAATGCTGTGGTTTATTCCGTTCTTGGTTTTTAGTAGGATGTCATTGCGTTTCTGTCTTGCCACCAGACAATTGCTGATTTTGAGTATCAATATATCTGCCTTTTCCACTGAACACAAGAATGCACAGTAACCTCAGACAACTTATTCCAGATCTTTTAATTAAATTCGTTGAAGAACCAAATCATGTATAGATCAGTAATCACGATTAGAAGATCTGCCATCTGCCAAATCATCTCAGATATATTAAGCGATGTACAAAGAATGGACCCCAGGTCACATTTTGTCACAAGTCTTAGAATCCAGAGACTTGAAACAGGAAATCTCAAAAAATAGTCCTTTAATAAGAAACTCGAATACTGTGTTTGACTAATTCAACTCTTCTATTATGTGATTGTGCTGAATTTCTTTTAAATACAATGTAGCAAATTCCTGTCATTTTGATTCAAATCCCGAGTTTTGTCCAACCATGATAATCAGGTAAAATTATTATTGGTCAGTTTATATAGTTTGCATGAGTGACATAATACATAACTCATGAAGGCATACAATTTACAATATTGTCTTTTTTTTCTCTCCATATGTAGCAATTTTAAGATTGTGAATTTGTTTTCAGCTTATTTCAGGGATTGTTATTGCCACAGGACAGATGTATCAGATGTAATTTAGCTCTGAAAATAACCGTGATGGGACTGCTATCGCACCTGCCCTTTTGAAGAGGATGCGATTCCTGCTGCATCTCTGTCTGCCGAGAGGTAAATCACATCTCCTTGCAACGTTGGAATGAAATTCAGTTCAATTCTCATTTGGACTGTGTTTGTCTGCAATCAATATCACAAAATGTTTTATACCAACCTGGTTTAAACCGAATAACCAATCAAACTAAATAAGAGTAAAATCCCAGAAGATACATGAAAATGACCAAATGCCATATGTTTCCATATGAACTGATTTCTTCCATCTTTAATCAATAAACACTCTGGATTGAACTACTTGACATTTTTCAAAAATGGCTGACCACCAAAGCAAAAAGAAAATGACAGGTAGTATGTCACAACCATCAATGTGAGCAAAACAATTGGATATTGATTGAAACACTTGCTTCTGCACATTTTTCTCCAGCTTTTAATGCTTGTCCAATTGATAAAGATTTTTGTCAAGGTCAACGTGACATTGCAAAAGGTCACAAAACTCATTTGGCAGAGATGGATCAAAGGAATAGAAATGATTATTCTAATGATTAAATCCTGACATTATTTACTAATGGAACTGGAAATCATTAAGCAGCCCTATTCATTCAACAGTTAATAGTGACACTGTTGTCAGGCTACAAAAGAACGAAAAACACTGTAGCCCTCAATCGGGTCATGAGGTCTATACGACCCCAATCAACTTTTGCTTAACAAAAAAAAAAAAAAGGTTCCCTTCATCTCAGTGGAATAAGATTTTGTGACTTTTCATACATTATCTATCTATACACACACAAAAACTGGGCTTGATTCGGTTGTTCAGAAGGTATGTAAAAAAAAAATGTTTACACTTCTGGTCTTTGGGGTCAATATGACCCTGACATAAATCTAAATTTTTTTACACAGAAATGAAGGCCTAGTGCTAGAGCATAAATGCAATGTATCATAACAAAAAATAACATTTCATATGCTAATGCTAAAGCTAATGGTGTAGTTGAGGAATTGCATGGGATATGGATACAAAAGTACTTTATATCTCCAAAAACACAGCATTAATGAATAGATGAGAAGTAAAAAAAAAAAAAAAAAAAGATACATTATTTGTTTGATTAAAAATTTATATTTTTTGTCGTATAGACCCCGAAGCCCAGAAGTGTAGACAGGAAACAAAGACCATTTGAAGGATATTCCAAATCAAAGTTTTTACTTTGTGTGCTGAACTTTAAGTCATAATTTGCTGAAAATGATTTACTTGGGGTGGAAATTTATTGGAAAAATACTTCCAGAACCAAGACTGCCGAAAAGTGGATGGGCATTATTGCACTCCAAATAATGAAAATAGCAACAGAAAGGACATGTGTTTGATTTCCCCGAAATGCATGAAATGTACATTAAGTCGCTTTGAATAAAAGCAAATGCCAAATGCATAAATATAATATTAATGAAACTGTCAAATGGAAAAGAGCTGCGTGAATATTCTTCTTTTCCCTTCCTTTTTTTTACATGCATGGGAAGCATGGATTTAGCAACGAAATGATTGTAAGTACATGAGAACAGAAATTAAATTTTTAGGTGAACCAATCCTACAACATCTCTGACATTGTCCCTAAATCTATTGTTAGCATCCAAAGGGTCGGATGGCATGTCAGTAAGGTGAAAAAATGTACAGAGGAATATTTAATGAGATGAAAAAACCTGTTCATGTGAGGAAAGAGACCTAGTTATCTCCCAACCCACGATGACACAGAGGCAGTCATAGATGGAAAGAATGAGTCTCGGTCACGGCGCTAAATTGAGGCTGATTCCATGCTTTGATGAGACCACATGAGGTCAGCTTCCAAATGTGTGAGAATGTCCACCGGTGTTTGAGAAAATGGAGGTAGGAGAGTGCGGTTGCATTGCTGCGGGGTCATATCCAGGGAGAGTGTGGCACGCTAGTAATGTGCATTTGAAAATGCTGACAAGCTATGTGAGGTACTTCGGTGGACACACAGGGAGAAAGAGAAATGGAGGGATGGTTCAATCACAGGGGCCCCAGAGCAGAGATGTAATGAATCCACAGTGCTGGAGGAGAGAATGACCATTGATGCCTCAGCTGAAGATGTGTTCGTCGGCATCTCATTTTGGCACAGTGTCCCACTCATTATTTGTTAAGTTCCCAAAGGGGTAGATGGAGGCAAAGATAATAACACATTTTAGTGTGTTTTGTGGTGTTGTGGCTGGAATAATTTCTTGTGATGTCCTTGATCTGGTAGTCGGGGTGGTAAATTTGACCCAAAGCACCTGACAGTAACACTGAAATCGTCAGATTTATTTGTCTACTATGCTGTTTTTCTCCACCAGTGGCCTCTGAGATGATGGCCTTTAAACCATTTCAATCAGACCTGTTTATCTTGTAATGTTGTGTGAAAGGGAATGATGCTCCTTTTACCTGAAATGAACATTCACAGTTGATGGTAGCACCAAAGAACAGACATATGCTTTATAACTAAGTTCATATAAAGGTGATGCATGTCATTTGACTTTAAAATATACATTTCTATCAATTCTATACCAGATAATGTGCCGAGACAACTGTAAGTAGACTTCTCTGTGGCACTTTCAAAACAGTACTTTATTTGAGCGCCACAATATTGCAACTTCTGTCCCAATGGCATGAGTTTGGGGCAGAACTACCTGTAATAAGCTGTCGAGCTGGGAATACAGTGAAGCAGCAGTGTTTTGCCACTAAAAATCCCATTAACTCCTTCCATAGAAAAAGTGATGTTTTGCCATAACTTACAAAGAGCCCTAAGATTGTTGAAGTGTTATATTGTATATGTTTCACAGTAAAACCTAACCATCAAATTTACTGCATGATACAAGTTCGTATAACAGGCATTCGCGTTTACCATTGTGATGAAGAGTAGAGCCTGTGATTAAATTGAGGATTGGCTAAACATTAAGAGTAAATGTTACTTTAAAAGCAATGGCCGTGCACACTTTAGTACAGTAGTCTCTGCTAATTACGTTTGTACATGCGGCTGTGTTTGTGCAATTGCTAGCAAGCAGTTAACTGTAAGAGATTTGTGTTTATTTAAAGATTCAGGCGTCAGAGGTCTCAATTTAGTTGAGTTTATACAGCACAGTCTCATCCCGAGACGTCATATAACTGACGTATTGGGACGTCTTTTGACCATACGTCAACATCCACCGTTTTAGGGTATCCTTTAACGTCGGTTAGATGACGTTATTGGATCCTAACCCTACCCCAGACCTAAACCTACTCCATTACCTTACTGACGTTAAAGGTAAAGCGTCAGTTGTATGACGTCCCAGGATCGTCATGTAACTGACGTTAAAGGGTACCCTAAAACGTCTTGGGATGAGATTGTGTTTAAAAAAAAAACAAAAAAAAAACATGAGTTCTACAGTACAAAAAAATGAATTTCATTAGACCATTACTTCTCTATAGTGGTGAGAAAGGAATGGGAATATTTCCATTTTCCGTTGAGTTGTGACTTGTTTACGTTGTGTTGTGGCTTTTGAGTCCACGATGTTGTTAACTTATATTTGCTTTTTTTAATTTTTGTTGTGCACTGGGCCACCTTAAGTCCCAGCTACGCAAGTATTTAAGTGGATTTATAGTTTAATTTTATTTTAAGAAATAAGTTCACAGCTAATGTATTTTATACTTGTATTCAATGACATACAGTAGGCATACACTTTAAAAAATATATTTTTTTGGAGTTGTAAATAAAACAAAGATCATTGGAGATTTGTTTCAAGAAAATATAATTTTAGTCTTTTTACTTCAAAATGTTGCCGTTAATTAAATTAATTAATTACTTGCATTTCTTTAGTTATTTGTGATATTTACAAGCAATTTCGGAGTAAAGATTTTTCCATATAAATTCTACACCATTTTTTTGTTTCATATTATGTATTGCATGTTTTTAGTTGATAACATCATTCATAATGTGTTAAGTGAGTCCCCTTATTAAAAATATGTAAATAACCGTTCTTTTTTTAATCACCTGACTTGTTTTAAGTTTCTAAACTTTTTTGTGTTGCTTTTTTTAAACCAAAGCTAAAAATAGAAGCAATGACTTAGAGATCGTGAAGTTTCTTTGAGAGAAATCATTTAAAGAAACTCTCTTTCGAAGTTTTAGTTCCAGACATGTTGCATCCAAGCTGCCATCTGTTTAGACAAAACTTTAAAGAAAGTCAAAAGACGAAGGCACCATGACCAACACCTGCTTACTGTGAAACCACAGTTTATTTAAAAATAACCTGTCAATTTCTGTTTCCTGCCTACCTGCTGTGCCATCTCACCATTTCACCCCACTCCACCTCCTGCAATTCTCAATCTGTCCTGTATGTGTATCTGCATCAGCAGCACCAGCATCAGCCAGTCCTGGAAATCAGCATTAGCTAGTGCATCAACAAGACACAAATTGTTTTTCATAAAATCCCTGCTGCAGTAATACTGCAATAAAGTTGTACAGCCCTTTGAAGGGGGGTCATTAAAATTTGACAGAATGACAAATTCCTTCACAAAAAAATGCCAAATACAACCATTCAATTATTAAAACCATTTGCTACAGGGATGCTAGGTGCTAATCAGTGTGATAGTCATTAACCAAGACATGATCAATCATCTTATCACCTTAGACAGGAGGAACTGAGTTTTTGTCTTACAAGACAAGTGATAGGCTATAATTTCAAGGGCTTATAGACAGAGAAGTAAATCAAGGAAAGGAAAAATGTGACGTGCAAATGCGAACGGTGACCCCAACAGTCTAGCCTCAGTCATTAAGACGTGATTATGAAAGATGCAACAACGCTAATGAAAATAAATTAACAAGCAAATAAAATTAGTGGCCGATAATGACAAGAGGACTCTTGAGTGAATGTAGTCTATGAGCCATGGCCTGGGTAATGACTCTGAACAGATCGTACATGTACTGTAGTTGCTGTCCCTATGTCTTCTTTTATTGTTTCAAACAGCTAGTTTAAAAGCTGTTTTGCACAAAAGGTATTTAGACAATACCAAATCCTAAAATCATTTAGTTATTCATTTTTATTTTGGGATTTCTTTAAATTGAAACGCCACTAGGTTTAATATTTTTTGCATTTAACTCTTTCCCCGGTAGCATTTTCTTTTTTTTTTTTTTTTTTTTTTTTTTTAGTTGCCAGCCACCACTAACATTTGTGCTAGTTAAAATTAATATTTGAACATGCAATACACTTTATAAAAAGAAAACACAGAGCCTCTGCTTTCAAAAAGAAGAAAAAAAACTTTTTTTCTATAGTTATCTATAGTAATCTAATATTTTTTTTAATCAACACTTGAATGTTGGTAAATTAGCGTCATATAGAATGCTATATGACAAAACGGCGCTATACTACGCACATGGTACCCTTTATCGTTAATATAACGCGCTGTGATGGGTAGGTTTAGGTGTGGGGTAGGGTAGTCTCACATTACGCTAAAGGATTTTTGACGACTTGGGTTCGTGTGTTATATTAACGATAAAGGGAGCCATGTGCGTAGTATAGCGCCGTTTTGTCATATAGCGTTCTGTGTGAGGCTGAAGGATGAGAACGGGCTGAAATTTCATAAAAATCTGAGAAATTTGCGTTTTTGTCAAAGACTACGTCCAGACTGGATTCAGAATGATGATCAAAACATAGATGTGTGTAATGTTGATGATCATGCTATTTTACATATGCATCTGCTTACATATATCGTTTGTTGCTGCTTCTTTTTTCTTTTTTTCTTCTTCTTTTCTTCTTTTTTAAAAGACTTTTAAAAAAGTCTTCTTTTTTAGGTTTTTTTTTTTTGATTTGGAGATTCTGTACTCTTTCAGAAGTGTCATAGAACCCCCTTAACAGTGAAAACACAGAAAGACAGAAAATGCTGTCAATGTCTGGAAAGCTTTTTCTCATAAAAGACAGAGATTAAATTCAGTCAATGGAAGGGAAATAATAGTGACATACCGTTCGGGGCCATTGATGGTATTTGCATGCGTTTGTTCTCGTATAGTTGTATTTGTTGTGGTTATGTGTGGACTCAGTGCACGTGGACACAGTGATGAATGAGAGATATGCATTGTAGGAGGCTATAAATCAATATCTCCTCCTCTCCCTTTCTCTTTCTGTCTTGTTCGAGATGAAAATCTCACGGCTAAACAGACACCATCACCCAAGACAACCTACACTTCCTATTTCCACTATTTTTTTTAGTCGAACATACTCCTGTACAAAACCATATTTTCCAGTGGAATGTGGTGAACCTCTCTGCTTTAGTCTTTTTAAGTGTAAAATAAAATAATATAAGTTCATGCGCCATTAGATGTTTGCAAGGTTTCAATAATCAACATAAGTTACAGAAATATTCAACCCGATCTCACGAGAATTCATACGAATTTTATGAGGTGGCTAATTCGTAACAATTCTTACGACCTCACTCGTACGAATTAGTACGTTTTTGCTAAATTGTACATATTTTACGAATTGGCCAATTCGTATGAATTCGTACGAATGACCTACCCCTGACCCCGCCCCTAAACCTACCCATCACGTGGGTTTGGACAAATTGTATGAATTCGTACGAGTGAGATCGTATGAATTAATACGAATTAGCCACTTTTTAATCACTCGTACAAATTTGTACGAATTGGTTGTGGGATAGCGTAGGAAATATTATGTATAGGCTACATCTACTCAAAGTGATCTCTAAAAAGCTCCTCACTCATTTAAAAATTGGCAAAAGGAATTTTAGCCATGACAACTCTCTAGTGGATACATCTTAATAGCATATAATTGGCAAGAAGCATGAATTAAACAGATGTGCACAAGTAGGGGTCCGATGATTACAGATTTTGTAAGTACGATTAAAATAATTATCACGATTATTATGCATCAATTAATTTCACAACACTACTAATGTATAATATCACATGAGCACTCAACACTGCTAGATTTTAATGTGTTATTTATTGCTGCCACAACATGGGACAAAAATAATCAATCTCTTTCTTTGGATTTAAAGAGAAGTGCTTTGTAAACATTCAGTTTTTTCCGTTGAAAAATAACTAATTAAGTCACAGGCTGTAGGGCTCTTTGAGTGAAATAGATCACAAAATGATTAAGAGTTTAGTTTGTATTCTAAATTCATTTTCAACCCGAGGTAGAAAACATGAAAACAATATCTTGTTGGCATTTGACTTAAAAACATAAATAATACAATAACGGGATAATAAATCCCAATGAAAATAAGAATAAACAAAGTCTTTGGATCTATTGAATTAAATGTAAGCTAAATATTAACCATGCATTTATTTTAAAAGAAAACTCATTAAAACCACTTTTCCTAAAGTAAAACACAGCCTTCTTTTCAATGAATGATATATGCATTCTTTAACTACTTGCATACATCATTCTTTATTCTTTCAAGCAGACATATTTATTTGTATGAATATAATTAATCCTTATTAAAGCTATTAACAAACAGTGAATGCTTTTCTCTTTTTCTTTTGTTTTTTGGTTCAGTTGGACATCCTATTCAGATCAGTTGGACATGGCTGTTAACAAGAGGTAAAAACAGTATAAATACTGTTCGTTTTCTCACACAAACCGCTCGTTTCGTGTCTTAGGCCATCAATGTGTACTTACATTTACGAGTCATTGTTTAATTTTGACTTCTCTGTGCATGCCAAATTTACGAATTGGCCAATTCGTAAAATATGTACGATTTAGCAAAATCGTACTAATTCGTACGAGTGAGGTCGTATGAATTGTTACTAATTAGCCACTTTTTAATCATTCGCCGAATTCGTACCATTTGGTCGTGAGATCGTGTTGGACCGCTGGGTAGATCAGCACGTTACAGTAGTGTGCATCTACCACACACGCAGGACATTCTGACTGGATCGCTTCCCAAATTGTCACTATATAACATTTGAGTCCGTTCTCATCCCAAGGCGTCATATACGATGCTTTTGCCAAAGCGTAGACATCCAACGCACATGGCATCCTTTAGCGTCAAATGAGATGCAGATATATATGGGGCAGAAGACGCCTCCTAGTGTTCTAACCCTAACCCTACCCCATACCTAAATATACCATAACCGAAGCGTCTCATTTGACGCTAAAGGGTGCCATGTGCGTTGGATATCTACGATTTGGGAAAAGTGTCGTATATGACGCCTTGGGATGAGAATGCATTGAACATTTTCGTCTAGTTTTACTCATTGACGAAAATGTCAATATATTTTCATCATAGTTTTTGTCATTCAGAAATATGTTTATATATGTTTATTAGTTATCGTCTCGTTTGTGAAAAAAGCACATCTGTCTTAAATCAGCACATCACAAATTTCCATTCTGACACGATCGAAAATGATGATGTCCGAGTGGGTGAGATGTTTACTTTGCAATTAGTTCCCACATTTCCACCAGTGCTTCTCTGACTTCTCTCATGTGCCTTTTTTATTCGAAATTCTTCAACTACTAGACATCATTCAAAACATTTTTTTTTTTTTGACGTCTCAATACATCTCAAGGGACACATCTCTAACATGCAGTGACTTTAAACAAAATTGAAAATGCATTACAGCTGCCATCAGGGGGTGAATACCGACAGACACATCTGGAGCATTCAGACGATAAAAAGGAGGCTTCCGACATGATCCGCATATTCTCTGCTCTTCAAGAAAACAAACCACTCAAACGAACCTAATCCACTTCCAAATACATCACTTAGGCTGCATGAATGATTAATTTAATGGTTTGCACCTCATTTCTTCCCACTGTGTTGTCTCTTGACCTGTTAGCAGAAAGCTGAGCTTCAACTTTGTCTAGGTCTCCATTTTCAGAGAGAATATTGGCATTTTAAATGCACTAATTATACAGAGGGTGTGAGCACGGCAGCTGTGAGAGTAGATATTCTTGGAAATTATGGCCAGGATGCTCAGAATCCTGCAAGTTGCCACATAACATCAAGACCTCAAGTCTAAATCTGGGAGTTTTGACCTGTTGCCTCCCACAGCTGTTCAGTGTGTCTGCTGTTTCTCTGAAAAATGCACAGTGATTTTATATTAAAATACTGATCTTTACAAAAAGACTGTTTTATTTCAAATTAACTGAGACAAGCAGAAATTCTGGTTTCGCTCTACTGATTTAGACATCAGTTAATTGACAAGTATGCATATCAACACTTCTGATCGCGGAAGGCTTTACAAGCTGAATTCTTTTGTCGGCTGATTGCTGATCGGAAATAGCGGCAATTCTCTTTCACAGTCTGCGTTATTTCAGCAAGATTGGATGAACGCTATTGTCAACATCCAGCCACACAAAGACATGTAATCTCTACCTGGTGAAAAGGGAGGCCGTCTTTCTTTGAATCAAAACATTTTACAATTAGCCTAGTATATTTTAGTGTGTTCTTAGCCTCATTATTGTTTGTAGCCTATTTTTCTCAGAAACACAAAATGACAAATTAGTCTCGAGCACCAACAGCCCATACTTCTGTAAAGTATCATCTTATTTTGCAACATTGGTTTCATAAACTCGGCGCTGCGTTTTCAATAATGACATGACTCAAACAACGTCATATTTCCATTCAAAATGTCATAATTGAGCGAATGACCAACACTATCTCACGCCCAATTCGTACGAATTTGATGAATGATTAAAATTGTCTTATTCGTACTAATTCGTACAACCTCATTCGTACGAATTTGTACGATTTGTCTAAACCCACGTGATTGTTAAGTTTAGGGGCGGGGTCAGGGGTAGGTCATTCGTACGAATTCATACGAATTGGCCAATTCGTAAAATATGTACGATTTAGCAAAATCGTACTAATTCGTATGAGTGAGGTCGTATGAATTGTTACGAATTAGCCACTTTTTAATCATTCGTCGAATTCGTACGACTTGGTCGTGAGATCGGGTTGGAATGACACTTAATGACAGTTGTCATAAACCTCCTTCATATTCATAACATGTGTCATGTCATGATTATGAAGGTGTTATGTCAGTCTTATGCACACCCCTTCAAGATAAGCGTTATATATTCAGCTCTATTTTACATATGAAATAATAAAATTTGGGATAACATTTATCACAAAGTTTTAACTATAATTTGTTCATTTATTAGGTTTGAACTATTTTAAATGGTTATATATAAAAATATAAATACGACCTGTACTTAAACAATTATGTCTCTATCCTACGCTATCTCACGACCAATTCGTACGAATTCGTACGAGTGATTAAAAAGTGGCTAATTCGTACTAATTTATATGACCCTAACTCGTACGAATTCGTACAAATTGGCCAATTCGTAAAATATGTACGATTTAGCAAAAACGTGCTAATTCGTACAAGTGAGGTCGTATGAATTAGCCACCTCGTAAAATTCGTACAAATTCTCGTGAGATCGGATTGCTCTATCCATTTATGCATATAAAGTTGATTTATATAATATCAATGACAAAATGGTTGCCGACCCCTGATTTACGCAAATATGAATCTGTATTATAAATGGATTATAAACTATATGTCCATTGTATAATTACATTTGAAAACCTTCGAAAATATAACCATGATCCTTTGAGCTCCTTTAATACTCACTAGCTTTCAAAAGAACCATATAAGAAGGAATGACGTATTTATGAATGATCCCATATGGAGCAGAAATCTATGCCTCTCAGTGCCTTTGTTTCAGTCCGATCTGATCTCTGCCCACTGATTTGCAGGTTAAATCCCCCGCGGCCGGGCTGCAGCTTGCTTGAAAAGTGTCCTAAGTGCTGCCACATGCTTCTCTGGTCGGCGGCCCTAATTTATCTTGACAGCATGTACAAGCTCAGACTGAACCTTTGATAAAGTCCACACAACCCTAGGAGCAACTTTAATTGAAGGAGATGACATGGTCACTTTCCACTGCCTTGTCACTCGGTAGCGTAATCGAGGCCATTTATCAAAAACTGTTTACATGGATAAACTCTCACCTGGACAGGGAGAGCTGCAGAGTTGTGATTATGTCTTCTGATATGTCTCGGAGCGAAACTACATTCGACTCCGTGTGGAGTTTCTGGTTGTTGGATAAGGAACGTCTCCCGTTTGAATGAGAAGCCCTGAAAAGATTGTGGAAAAAAAGAAAACTTTTACCGCAACAGCAGATCGTTAAGCACCTTTATAAATGGAAGCAAAAACAGGTGCGTTTTAGAAACCGAAAGGTTTAATTATCTCTTTGTATTACCATGTGCAAACAGAAGATAGCATGAAGATTGCAGAAGAAAGAATTGTTTCTTTCAAAGCCGTAGTCACGTGGTTGTCTGATTGTAGCTATTATGAGTGCAGTTTGCTGTTCAAATTTGATTTCTCATCACCTGCAGAGCAGGGGCGGCTTGTCGGCTATGCATTAGTCCCATCAGGAGAGGCCTTATCACAGTGCCTTAGGCGTTCTGGAAAAAAGGTGATATGACAGCCCGTGGGACCCATACAATGTGGTGTGGAAAATCATCTGTGTGACATCCCTGGGGGGGCCTGTATTTACCACGCCTGCTGGGCAGAAACAAATTGCAAACTTTTTTTTCTTAAGGTTCCCAACAGACTTTACTGCCATGCCAGCGATGCTGGAAAAATTAAATGGGTACGGAGGAACGCTGAGTATCTTCAATGCCGCAGGTGCTAACAAAACCGCACAGGTGGTGTGGACACCTGGATTACAGCGCTCGCTCTCCTCGAAGCTGAAGTAGGAAGAGGCGTATGAGTAGGCATGTAATCACAGTCGTGATGTGAAAGCTCTGTGGCAACTGGCGAGGGCGAGCTGCAGACTCGGTGCATATTGACCTATCTCCGATTGCGTTCCACTACAAAGAATGATGAACTATCTTCTGACCTCAAAACGAAGGAAGTCATTCACTTTGATGTCTACTGATCTTTTTTCGCTTTGTTCTTTGCCTTAGGGTTCTGTGTTGTGCTGGGGTTTTTTTTACCTTACAACAAGACAACTGTTTGAACTGGAAATGACGGGTGAAAACATGCCACATCCGTAGAAATGTAATCTTCGGAATCAAGTTGGTTCATAACTCCATTTATCAAAATTCTAATCTTTGGGTCTCTGCAGGAGTGCTTACAATATAATATTCTAATTAGTCTTCTGCATGTTGGTGGCACCACATGACTTTGATTTGACACACAACGTTTTCAAATATAAAGCAGTGAATCAGTTGAAAAAGGATTATGCTAAACTAAGTTCTTTTGAAGAATACCATACTTAATGAGGTTTTACCTCATTATGATAAGAGGTGTAAAGATTCCTTACAGTGAAAATGACTCCATTACAGGTCACCAATTCCACTACCAAGTCTGTAATGAGTATGTATCTGATTTTAACAGTACTTCAGTATTACACTAGTTCTAAATGTAGGCTTCCTTTTTTTTTTACTTATATGTTGAGAACTAGTGCATAGTCCTCACCAGCTAAGAGACATACAGGTGAAAAACATTAAACAGTTATTTTTTTTGAGGAAAGTACAACGCATTCTCATCCTTTAGCGTCTCATAGAACGTTATGTGACAAAACAGCGCTATACTACGCACATGGCACCCGTTATCGTTAATATAACACGCGCTGTGAGGGCTAAGTTTAGGTGTGGGGTAGGGTCTGCGTGTCATATTCACGCTAAAGAATTTATTACGTCTTGGGTTCGCGTGTTATATTAACGATAAAGGGTGCCATGTGCGTAGTATAGCGCCGTTTTGTCATATAGCGTTTTATGAGACGCTAAAGGATGAGAACGGGCTGGAAAGTAATGATACATTTATTTTCTAAAATCGAAATAAAACCTCAATATTGCAACACATCAGTTCCAGTTAAGCTGTTAAAAAAGGGCATAAGTGAACCAATATATTTCAACAATGACTCTGATAAATAAAATAATGTTAATAGGTTGATGAACTGAGAACTCAAATTTTCCTTGAGCTTTTGACATCTAAGAGGTGATCATTTTTACAACTATCCTGTAAGTTTCAGAACGGAAAACGTCCTTATGAGTCCAATGAAAGCTTTTATTGACACCAGCCTCTGAAAACGACTCATTTTTAAAAGTGGGAAACTATGACGTCGAAGGGGTTAAAACACCACCCCCACAGAAGAAGATCAACACCTATGCTGCGTCCCAATTCGCATACTATCCGTCCTAAATAGTATTCGAAAATAGAATTAGTGTGTCCCAAACCGTAGTATGTTGAAATGAGTATTTCAAAGATACCCGGATGGTCTACTTTTTCCGGTCAGAATCCGAAGTGTAGATCGATGCACACTCTTAACGGCTGATATTGCCCACAACCCTTTGCGCATTGAACGAGGATTCGGTTAGAACTACAAACACGAGTAAAAAGTGTTAAAAAAAAAAAAAAAAAAAACTACAGACACCGAGGACGAGCGAGTCCCGCGGTTATGTTGAGAGGTTTAGATAAAGAGCTTTGAGTGATTAATTAACACTATCTGACCTGACGAAATTAATTTATACAATGTTCGCCACATTATATTGCATCTGCAGCAGCATTGTGAACTTTTGTAAGGATACGTTTAGCCATTACTTTTTAAATGCATCATTATATTCAAATTGCAAAACACGTCGAGGAACATGAAAGACCCATGACTGGCAGATTAACGTGCTCCGATACGGTAGGAAATCAAACTAGATTGAATGTAGGATTTTAACTGTGACGAGATGATTGACAGGGCAGTTTACGGAGACAGGATGCACGCAGCACGCGACAGAGCCGTCCGTTAAAGATGACGTGATAGTACGTCCCAAAGCTTGCCTACTTTTTTGCTACATACTAAAAAGTATGTACTTTTTCTTCACAAAAAGAGTACATACTTTTAGGGTGTAGTATAAGTAAGCGAATTGGGACGCAGGGCTACTTCAACACGGCCGGTTTAGCCCCGCCCACCGATTCTCACATTACATGCAATCACAACATTGGCCTACCTCGTGATGACAACCGGATCGATCTACCGAAGCAACACAGAATATTGTGCAGTGCCTGGTTGTGAAAGATGACAGTCGCTGCATAAGCTTCCTCTGGATTCCAATAGGATTGCATGTATAAACTTTCTTTTTAATGACGTTCCAGCTGATGAGGGTAAAACATTGTCCATCTGTTCACTTCATTTCAGTGAGGATTGTCCTGTAAACAAGACTGGATTTGCAGACCGATTAAGAGTAAAGAATGGTGCTGTGCCGTCTATATTGGATCGGACAGGAATTGTGCAACACACAGACTTTGGGTCGAATCATTCCGGTTGCCATTTTACAACATTGGACGTTTCAAAACAATACAAGTGCATCGATGAGGTAAGTTGAAACTCATTATAATATGCAAAACTGTTATCCGCTCACAGCAGTGGGCGTTTACTTCCAAGTCTTCAGTGTGAGACGCCCATAAAAATCCAGCGTTTTTCAGCTAGCCTCAAAACTAGGGTACAAAATAGGGTGACCATATTTTGATAACCAAAAACCAGAACACTCGGCCCGGCAAACAGATTGGCCCAATCAAATGATACTCAAAGTTTACTCAAAGATACCCTATTAATTTCAATACATTTAAAGTAGGTTATGCCTCCACTGTATGGATAGAAGATTGTTATATTGTTATATGAAAACAGGACATGTCCTGGGAAAACAGGACAGTTGGTCACCCTAGTACAAAATAACCTATTACTTATTCATTTGGATGTTTTTGAATGCAAAATCCAAGCAAACGTCATAAGTTGACCTCAGACAACAATATAATAAAATTTAAAAAGCCAGTTCATGACCCAAATTAAATTCTCAAAGCTTACCTGCACTGGACATGCTGGTTTTGGCCTCATCACAGGTCCTCATGTCTTAAATAAAGCACCTGCAATTCAGCAACTTCCAGCTAATGCTTGCGCATTTGTGTAAAGTAGACTTGTTGACAAGTAAGGGTAAAACGCACAAGATATAGTGCCTCCAATGCCCTGTGTAAGGCAATAACACTTATTTTATAGCAGATATTAATTGCAAAACAGTTTAGGTGTGCCATCCAAATTGTAATGTGCAATAACATTGCTCATTATTGAGTAAAGAGTAGATATAGTTATTCAAAAATGTAGTCAAGAAGAGAGTAAAAGTTCCTAATAGGCCTATCTTTGATAGTCAAATTACAAAGTAGCTAAAAAAGATGCTTGAAGTACAGTAACTAATTACATTTACTCAAACACCACTGATATATCAGGACAGTTTAATCACCATTATAAAAGAAAATACCAACCTGAATTTACTGGCATAATGGGAGATTTGACATAATATAATAAAAAAAAAGCTTTAGAAATAAAAAAAAAGCATCATCTCACTGACATATAGCTTAAAACAAAATGGGATGCACCACTAATATTGCAAACTCTAACTGTGAAAACTGGAATTTTTCCTCAAAGACAGCAACAGTCTTAAGTAAGCACGTCAGACATAAAAAATCCATATTCTCCTTGATGTTACTCAGACATGAGTGTCAATTCATAAGAACCCTCATCAATTAATCCGCACCGACTGCAGTCTGTCATCCGAGAGGATGTATGCCAGAATGCACTCCCAAGGGTGCTTGAGTAACCTCTCTCAACCTTTTCAAAGGACTAAATAAGTCATCGGCAGACCCAGCATGAAAATGAAGGGAAATTAGGTTTTGGGACAAGAGTACACTGCAGATTTCATTAGAATCCCAGAGGTAACCCGATACACCTGTTCCTGCCACACAACGGGAGACGTCGGCAACATGACCACAAGATTAATCAAGATTGACAAGCAGTGTCTTGGCCAAGGTGATGATTTCTTGGGCAGCAAAGCCCTGACATGCCTAATCTATATTGAGCCAATGAGATTTATGACGGGGAATCCTTGGATAAGGCAGCATCGAGCTGAGCAAAAGGTGCGATCATTAAGTTTCACACTGAATCCCTGGCAAATGTACAATCAGGTGATTGGGCCAGTGTAGGGAGGGCATTTTAATTAACAGTACTGAACAAAACTACAGGACACATGAATGATGAGGTTTTCATTTGATTGGACAAACTTTGCCCCTATGTAGCTCTCATAATAGTGTTTTTTTATCTTAAAGAAATAGATATTATAAAAAATAAGAATTTGTATTTATTAGCTCATCTTCATGTCATTAAAAGAGAACTTCGGCTCAAAATGAACCTTTGGTCTGATAAAACATTGGTACCTTGTCGACCATTCTCTGAGATTTGTTTTCATGATAATCGAATGTAAAGAGTTCTATCTCTAAAAGTGTTTAGTGTATAATGCTAGTATATGGGGGGGGGGGGCATATAATAAGTAAAGAGAAATCGCTAGTTAATACCACTAACAAGGCTCAAAATAGCCCCACACTAACACAGTAACATAATCAGGGTCCCTACATGCAAAACGAAGCATTGAAAACTTTGGTAACACTTTATTTCGATAGTCCACTTTAGCCATTCTACTAACTATAAGTAATTTTTCAACTACATATCAAGTAACTGTCATTATAGTATTAGATTGTCAGCTTAATATCTGCTAACACTTTATTTTTTTGGTCCCTCAACAGACATCCAACTGACTACAAGTAACTTGGTGACTAATTCTCCTAACCCAAAGCCTAGTCTAGTCTACTGACAGTCTATTATAATATACTAATACTTTAATGAGAGTTAGTTGACATGTAGTTGAAAAGTTACTTATAGAACGTCTAAAATGACTATCGAAATAAAGTGTAACCAAAACTCTGTAAGTGTACAGACCGTTTAATAAGAAGATACTTTATAAAGACAGTTCACTTCGTGTATAAAACATAAATGTATGTGTGCTGCTTTACATAAAACAGTTTTCAGCATACTGAACACTGCACAACATTCATAAAGATTGTGTTTCATCCAAAATGTAGCGGTAATTTTTTTAATCAGAATCATTTGCTTAAATGAGTTTGTGTGTGCAGCGTATACCTGTCATCCTTGTTTATTCTTGTGAGTACGTACTTTGTAGTTTGTTTAGCGCTGAAATGCTGTCAGCTCCCCAGGTTTGGTCCGGCAGTGCAGAGTTTTAAAGTCAACCACTCTTTCTTTGCACAAAGGTACTTTCAGCTCAAATTGTGAGCAGAGGAATGTTTAGAAGTGGCAAACCTCAGAAAAACGCTCTGAAGGTTTCACAGCCCATCTCTGCATTTTCAGCTGTGCTCTGAAATGTTAATACCTGTTATTCATAGTTTAGACCCTCCTGGAATTCATCACAATAGAGATTTCTCCTGAGCTATTCTGAATTTAGGTGCTTGATGTGTGCAAACCTTTTTTTCTTTCCTTTTTTTTTTGCCTTCACGACTAACTACAAGTACCAACATTCTTAAGTCGACAAGAAACGGAAGTTCTGATATATTTTTTTTCTTCACAGTTGTGACATAAATCCAAGCGAAACAATTGTTGGGCAGTACTTTATTTTGTCCAGGAAGATTATGAGGACACGTGAATTTAAAAAAGAAAAAGAAAAGAGATGGTTTCTAAACTGGAATTAAAGGAGAACTGGTCTAATAAAACTTTGTACCTTGTTAACCGTTCTCTAAGATTTGTTTTCATGATAATCAAATGTAAAGAGTTTAATCTCTAAAAAACTTTTAACGCTAGTATATGGGGGTATTTAATAAGAATAAAGTATAATAGTTAATACCACTAACAAGCTCAAAATAGCCTCACACTAACACAGTAACATAATGAGGGTCCCTACATGCAAAACGAAGCATTGAGATCTTTATAAGTGTACAGACTGTTTAAAAAGAAGATACTTTATAAAGAGTCCATTTCGTGTATACACAGCGGGAGCCATCTTTGGAAAACAGTCTCGATAAGTCGAACCACGAACGATGTGCCAAGTGAGCTGAACTGTATCAACAGCGTTTGTTGTTCGACTTGCCGAGACTGTTTTCTCCTGCCTTTAAACATTGTTATCATGGCCTCACTCCATGTTAACCCTTTAAGAGCCAAAGTCGCAAAATTGCGACAAGACGTCATACTTAAAGGATTAGTTCACCCAAAAATGAAAATTAAGTCATTAATTACTCACCCCCATGCTGTACCAACCCCATAAGACCTTCTGTTCATCTTCAGAACAAAGATGAAGAATTTTTTTGTTTTTTGATTTAATTTGAGAGGTGGATCACTGCTACATAGGCTGCCTAAGGGATCAAAACTTGACGGCCCAAAAATTCATTGAAGAAAATGTTTAAATATTCCATGTGACAACATGTGATCCACCTCTCAAATTTAATCAAAAATATCTTCAGGAACACAAATGTGAGTGGGTATTACAAAAGTGGGTATTCGTTCCCCAAAGTGTTAGCCTGGATGCCAGCCCGAACTCCGCCCACAACATTTTTTGGACGGGAAGTTCGGTCTGGACTCGATCCATTGAGGAGGAATTATGGTCGGTTCAGAGATCATCAGGCCAATCAAATTGCCAGGGCGGGCTTTATACGATGATGGACAGATGATCTGCAAGGACGTAATCATCACGTTATCAAAGAGCGCATGTCAAAGAGAGAATTGGAGAATTGAGATGTCTCGTCTTTTGTAAAATAAATCGACAGCGCATTCATTTAATAGACAAACAGAACTGCAATCAAGGTATTTGTCGATCGGAAAGATATTTTTGGTGTCCTTCCTACATGATTCGGGAAAAGTGTAACTTATCAGCTGGCTCTTACGGTCGCTAAGAAGATGGGATGTAATGAAAAGCCTGTGGTCGTTGTGGTTTCTCCTTTGGTGGCACTCATGGAGAAGTAAGTAAAAGAAGCAACACTTGTTATTTATCTTCTAAAATAAATAAGGTTAGGCTACGTTCTGTATTTGAAAACTTCACTATGCAAAGGAGTTGACTTATGCGTTGCTCTGATTGGTTGGTAGGTCTACCGACTATCCAATTGAGTGCAGAGGTTTTTTTTTTCCTGGTTCGGTTACGACACGCCTCATAATCAAACCTAGACGGAGGGGTTTCAGACTCATCTTCCGATAGGAAATGAGTATGACGAAGTCAGGCTACCAAAGTGTCATTCCGACACAGTGCGAGTTCCCTCGAAAGGGAATGTTTCCTTCCTTGTTCCCTGAGAAGGGAAGGAGACACTGTGTACCATTGTCACACCTCCCCCTGCCTGGGAGTGACTTAGGGCTACTTCATCACAGAAGCTAAAACTGTTGTGTGCCGGCATCCATTTGTGCCTTCAGTGACACATTACGTCATGATGCAACACCAATCATGATTGGCTTAGTTTCATTTATGCCTCAGAGGCGCTATGCTGGGGGACGTTCCCCAAAGTGTCGTTCCATTGCAGTGCAGGTTGCCCCTACAGGGAGTTTAGTAGGAAAGCAGTAACCATTAGTATAGTAGTGGCAATAATATACCGTCATTAAGTTAAAAAATATCCCTGAAAATCAATTCCAGAGGGCAGTTGATGCTCCTTAATACAAAAACTGTTCATATCTGACTCTAGTGCAGAATATTCACATTCAAGGTATGCTATTCTAAACATAGATGTAGCTAAGGCTGATGTAAGGATCCTGTCATTCCAATTGCATTATGGTCTGTAACCCACGTTGATGAATTACAGACCAGAATAATTCATTACCAAAATATGTGGGCTAAGAGTCTATAATTATACTGACACGTATTAAATGAGCCACAGACTAAAGAAAATCAACCGTGGGCCTGAAAAATCGTAAACACGTTAAGCGTGACAGTATTAGAAATGATAGATAAAAATGATGTACGCCGTTGTAAACTGCTCTCTCATGTCTGTAAGTCTCAAACGCCGCCCCTCACAGGGATCAATATGAGGAAGGAACCACAGGGAACAAATGAAATAGAGAGCAGCGGGAGAGAGGCTTCAGTTGCCGCGTGATCGATACATGTATCAGCGGCTCTGAATTGCGGGCCGACATCAAAGGGAAAGCTCTGTTGGGCGCTCCTTGTCCCGGCAAACGCGAGCGCTGAAGTTCAATCCCCTGCAAGCCGGGAGAGCGTATGAGAAACAGCAGTCCTGCCTCTTGTCTTCAAAAATGATGCTGTGTATGTGAGCTTTGCTTCATTTGATGAAGTGTTCGCGCATTTCTTTGTATCTCTGTACGTGCCCTTGCAAGTGGAGCAGTGGGATATCGCAGAGACAAGGGCAAGTTTTGTGAGTTGCCTCATACTTTATTTGTCTCAGATCTGCGGAAATCTCAAATCTTATTGCTCCCTGTTTGTCATCGAAATCAATACCGGAGAACAGCGCTGACTGCTTTAGACAAACAATAAAAAACAAATGTGACAAATATATCTGTATTAAAGGGGAGGCTGACTGCGATTTGACTTTTTTCATTTTAAATAGTGTGTAATGTTGCTGTTGGTGCATGAACAGTATCTGCAAAGTTGCAGCGCTGAAAGTTCAGTGTAAGCAGAGATATCGTCTTTTAAAAATCAGGATGTATATTGCCTACAAAAACGACTCGATTGGGACTACAGCTGGGTTATGGTACGTCACTAACCCACAGATTTGCATCAACCCCTCCCTCAGAATATGCAGAAAAAAATGGCATGCGCATATTTCTGAGGCACGTCGACTCGTCGAGTGTGTTGTTCACGCAGCTGTCAGGTCTTCTTTGTTTGGGCTTCCCATGGACGATATACTTCCTCAAAACAATGGATACAATTTATGTTTGATTATGTTCCTGAAAATGACGATCGTAATCTAGCTCTCTGTGCTGCGCATTTTACGGAAGACAGCTTCCAGAATCTCCACGAGTTCAACACCGGATTCAACAAGAAACTGTTACTAAAACATGAAGCAGTTCCGACTTTAAAACAAGAGGCAGCAGTGTTGGGCCACAATCTGTAAATAGGTTAAGACTTCATCATTTTAAATGTATTTGCATGTATAATTCCAGATGTAGCCTTGTGTTTTATTTTTATTTTATTTTTTTCAAATGGCAGCGCTGGCTTTATAGCCACTACTAGTTAGCCTATGCTGTTTTGTGTCTACAACAAACGCGTACAAACATTATGGACCTGAATTTTCTATAAGTACTAATTTTTTAAACGTATTTTTCATGTATACATGCTTTATGACGTTATTTTCGATTTGATCAATAACGTAAACATGCCAACGCTGTTTGAGTATGACATTAGTAGCCAGTCAGTTGCTATTGTTGCCAGTCAGATGCTATTGAGTAAAATAAACGTGTATAAAGTTAAAAAATGTAACACATTATTATTCATTTCATCATTCAAACGTTTATTAAGAGCCGTGTGTGGTGAGTTTCTGTTTGATTTCTCGGTCTGATTCTGCCTCAAACTGATACTGCAGTTCGACACATATTTACATCTGGACGGGAGCTCATGACATACATGTTCCGCCCGTAAAGGTAATGGGCGTTAACCTTCCGGACAACGTGAGCGACAGTTTAGCCAATCACAACACACCGGGCCAAACTAACCAATCTGAGCCCACTACGTGTTTCTGAGGGAGTGTTTTTATAGAATCAGGAAGTGAACCGCTCGTTCGGGGGACTGACAATAAAGGTAAAGTTTATGAAAAATAAGACTTTTAAAAAAAGAAAAACCACGAATACATGTTATATTGCACCCCATAAATACAATCATGCAAAGAAAAAAAGAAGTCAACCCCCCCTTTAATCTTATAGCATACACATTCATTCACTCTAGTAATTCTGTGATTATTTACTGCAAATGAAATCAACATTATATATAATTGTATATGGCAAATATATATATTTTCGACAAACGACAAAAACATTCATACAATATATATATATATATATATGAAGAGTTCAGATGCAAAAGCCTCTAAATGCCATTTGAAATTTTCTTCTAAAATTACCATTTTCATCAAACTTGTATATTTAAGTTCAGTAATTTCACTTAAATGACAATTAATAGGTAATCTTCATTGCCATTTAAGTGAAATTACTGAACTTAAATATACAAGTTTGATGAAAATGAACATTTTAGAAGACAATTTCAAATGGCACTTAGAGGCTTTTGCATCTGAACTCTTCATATATATATATATATATATATAGGGTATGCTGGTGTTAACAGGAATTATTCACCTAAAAAAAAATCTGTAATTTATTTACTCAATATATAATTAGATTCTCCTTTTGCATTCCACAGATAAACAGTAGGCCTATACAGATTTGGAACAACATTTTTGTGAGTAAATAAATGTCCCAATCTATTTAGGTGAATAATTCGCCAGCATACAGTACAGAAGTAGTCTTGTACAAATCAATACAAGCCTTTAATGAAGGCAATAGTTCACACACACACGCACACACACACGTAATGTACAGTATTCAAACAACTACAGTAAAAGATAACAGTAAATTGCTAACCATAGGGGAAAATCAGTCGGTCTCAGCATGAAGTCTTTTATTAAACAATAAATTCAAAGCCATAATGAACCTTTACTTTACAGCTCTGAATGCCTCTGTCCAACAAAGGTACCTTTCTGTACTGTTTATGTTAGCAATTATCTCGGTCTGGAAGCCACACTTTGTAAGCGAGGTCTGCCCTCCTGATAGCACTTACTCAAAGCAGAATCACAGAACACATATAAATGCATTTGGGTTTAATCAGGTTGCAAAGCATATGCAAATTGTGTTGCTGATGGTGTTTTTTTTTATTTTTTTATTATTGTTTTTTTTTTATTTGATATTTTTTTTAACTACGTTTTTAAGGAATACTTCTCCCTAAAATAAAACTGTCATCATTTACTTAACTTTACTTTACTTGTGTAGTGCTTCCCAGTTGTGTTGGATCAAATATTGTTTGATTTTTCTAAATGTGCAAAATATGTAAATTTGTCACCTGATATTAGAGTAACAAAAATAATAAAATAAAGGATATTTTGTTACCTTTTGGAGCTTGGAAGGGTTGAGTTTGAGTACCATACTAGGCTATTATCACTCACAGTCATCGTCAGAGCTCATTTCCCAGTACATTCAGCATTTGGCTCATATTCACAATCTCAAACATTTTGTCAAAACTGTTATGTTCAGCCTCTTTGATCGCTGACAGCTTTTACTCTTTAAATGATTAAACTTTTAATAGGCTACACACTCTTGTTGTTGTATTTGTGTAAACAGACATAAATGATGATTAACTATTACTTTACAGCATTGTACTGATTTTTTTTTGTCCTGATTGCACAAAGCACCTTAGACTATTTGTGTTTAATTGGGTTGCACTGCATATGCAAATATTGGTGCTTAGATGGCGGAACACAGTAAATTACATTGATAAGTGCTTCCTGTCCATCTCTTTTTGAGCCTATCATACAACGCCCCATTTGGAACTGTCATAAAACTCAGTTTTATAGTGAAGTGTCTTTGAATAATTCATTGTCAACAATATATGCATGGAAATGCACATGCACCCTCACAAATTATTTAAATGGTAGCATCAATCAGCCACTTCCTGAAGAAAAAAGGTCTACTAAAATGCCAATGACAAAAAGAGTAACATCTTATCTAATGTTAAAAAAGGTGGAAAATAACAGTTAACTGATGACTGAAATCTAAATATATTATTATCACTTTAGTTTCTTTAAAGTTGTTTTGTTTGTTTGTTTGTTTTTTACAATTGGATTGATTAGTGATTTCAATAGCAGTTCACATCTGATTTGCTTTTATACCAATTGTGAACCATATTCAAATTCATGCAAACTGTACCCAAGACCATCTTTTTAGCTTCAATTTAAACAAAGGAACTAAACTAAGAGTGTGAAAGCTCCCCTTAAACATGCCAATGATTTCAGCAATGCTATGGACGACAACAAAACCTTCTTCATAACTACTTCTCCCTCAAGGCGCATTTTTCTTTTCCTTCATTCTTCACCCTCCATGATTACGCTATTCTCACACATCCCTGATTTACAGCAGCGCTCCCTCCTGTCAACCTGCTGCTGCAGCTACACCCAAATCACAGAGCCTGATTTACTGGTGAACCTGCAATGACACTGCAAGAACAAAATGCTTTTAGGAGTGAAAAAAGAGTCCAGACACAAATTGCATTTGCAAAGACATTCCATTTCCACTAACAACATTATAATATGTTCTTATGAAGAATTTGCTGGATGGTGCTGCTATTGAAGTGGTCTAGTGCTGCCTTAAAAGTGCCTGGAAGCTCATGCCTTCGATTGCCCCATGTCATACATTCATAATACAGAGCCAAAACAAGACAATTATATTGTGATCAACAAACCTAAATAACTATATCTGAATTTAAATTATGAAAATGAACTATTTCTATCAGTTATTTACATGGTTATCTCAAGTACATAAAGACTTGATTTCTATATTTAGGTTATGATCAATGAGAAGAGCCTTGTTCTACCAAATTTTAATTGGCATAAAAAAAACTCCACAAGAAGTGGTGAAGTCACACAGTCCTTGACAGATCAATTGTTAACACAAGTGCTCCATGTGGTAATTATGCTGGCCAGGAAATCCAAAGAATGGGATCATTTGGTGACACTTTACAATATGAATAATTGTGTAATAAAAGGCCTACCTGATTTAATACTTACTTCAACTTTTGATTAGTGAAGATATGAACTAATCATGAAACAATGAAGATCCATACTTACTACGACTGTCATATGGATTTATGCATGAATAACAGTAGCCTTAACATAGTTTTATTTCATTTTATTTTTATTATATTTTTTTAACATAGCCCTTTACACAGGCTATTTGATAGTTTTAGGGGTAAAATAAATCAATCAGGCTCCATAAGAATACAGACTCCGTCTTTGAAATAAACATGTCGTTTTAATACATTGATAATTTAAACTTTAATATCATATCTGCCCTCAGCAGCTTTGTGACTCAATTGAGATGGAACATGATTATTAATTGCATAGATCAGTTTAATCAAATGAGAAAAAGAATAATTAATAACTACAACTAAAAGATTTAATTTGATTTAATTGTTTTCTGAAATATTGTTGTATATAGTTGTTTTCTGATTTTTATTGTTCACTTATGTTTAGTCATAGATACTTTTCTATCCTGGAACTACAGTATGTAGGGTTTGTTTCTGGTGGGACATTCATTAGTGACGCACTCTAGCTGCACCCGGATGTTAGTTTTGGCTGTGTCTCAACAGCTTGTGAATCAGCATATCGTGTTGACGAATTCGGGCACTGGTAAGGACAGTTTTTCGCTTCAAGTTTTGTGTTTCAACCTAGTTAGCATTGATGCACCCTGGTTTTCACATTGTGGGACTTTTTAGGGAGTGAACGTTTCAGTGCCTTGAAAGGATTCTGCAATAGACACAGCCCTTAAAATGGCTGACTCCCTGATCAGTGCCCTGACTACTGAACTAGGGAGCTGATTGAGATGCACCTTATGTTCCTATGGTAAGGCAAAAAGACTGCAACCTTACCCTAACTCGGTTTAATAACTGTTCGTCTGTTATAGGACAACTTAGTTTGAATAAACAAGCAGACACTGATTAGCTACTCGCTCTGCGTGTATTTAAAATGAACAGCAAGACAACAAGAAGTGAATGCTTACCATTAAATTAATCACACAGTAAACAAAACCTTAACAAATATATATATATATATATATATATATATATATATATATATATATATATATATATATGCAATGAACTTTGCATTTAGACGCGCAAACTGCGTGCTGGTGTGGGAGCACCAACTCCGCCTCTGTTTCCCTCGTAAGCTGTCATTAGTATTTAAACATTCTCTATGATAAAAAATGTTTGTAAAAAAAAATATTTTAATAGCATGATTTTGGCGTGAGGTAAATTGGAGTTCAAATGATGGTGCTCAACTACAACCGTCGGTCTCATGGTTATATAATAACCGTCACACCCCTAAAGACAACACAAATTAAGATATTCTTGGTGTAATCTGAGAGCTGTCTGTCCTTCCATTGACAACAATGTCATTGCAATTTTCAAGGCCCATAAAGGTGGTAAAAACATTGTTAAAATAGTCCAACTACAGTGGTTCAAACTTAATATTATGAAGCGACAAGAATACTTTTTTGCGCCAAAAAAACAAACAAACAAAAAAAACCCCTACAAAATATCAACATTATTCAACAATCTCTTCCTTTCCACGTTATTCTCCTTCGGTGTTGACGTAGTGTAATCAGAACGTTGGCCGATGGTGGCCCATAATGAGCCGAATGTCTGATGTAGAACCGTCAAGCATCTGGGTTGTCCCCAGAATGTCACCATCACCCAAAGCTCAGCCAGTCCTCCAACCCACCTCTGCTGGATGCCAGCAGTCCTTCGCCTTCTCTGGTGTCTCTTTGCAGCGACGTGAAGCCTCCGATTATTTTGCTCTACCTCAGCCCGTCAACCAGGGGTGCGTTTCCCGTACAACAACGTAGTTCGCTGCTTCACTACCATAGTACGATGCATCGTTGGAGAAATCAACTAGCTAGTCACGACTGTTTCCCAAAACCCATTGTCGCAAAGTATTGTTCAACCACGTTGGTTTCGCATGTCGTGGAATAATAACTACTTTTAATGAAACTGTTTAAGATCCAATTAACGCTAGATTTTTTTTAAAATATAATTTACAAACATGTCATCCGAGGACTATTTCTAAATGTTCTCAGTTGTTTTGCATTATTACCAGACTCAATATTTGGCTCGTTCTTACACAGTAGAGGCAACCCGATCTCACGACCAAGTCGTACGAATTCGACGAGTGATTAAAAAGTGGCTAATTCGTAACAATTCATATGACCTCACTCGTACGAATTAGTACAATTTTGCTATATTGTACATATTTTACGAATTGGCCGATTCGTATGAATTCGTACGAATGACCTACCCCTTACCCCGCCCCTAAACCTAACCATCACGTGGGTTTAGATAAATAGTACAAATTCGTACGAGTGAGGTCGTACAAATTAATACGAATTAGACACTTTTCAATCATTCGTCGAATTCGTATGAATTGGGCGTGAGATTGTGTTGGTAGAGCACGTTCGCACATGCGCACTCTTCAAACACGTTACTTAAAGTCTTTTGACAAACTAAAAGACGTAAATTCCATTTGTATGTATTCTAAATAAAAGGCACTGGTTGTACTGAATGTCAGCTTGCTTATTTTGCTCAAGATAAGGATTTATTATCTCCAAAGTTGATGCAATATAGAAACGATGCTTCTAACCACAGGTCGAGAGCTGTCGTTCAAACCACACAACTTTGCGAAGCTGTTTGCAAATGTTCGTTGGAACGATGGTTTCGGGAAACACCGACTCGTTGAACTATGCTGATAACGACGGAACTTGCGACCATAGTTGGCTAACGATGCTTTCGGGAAATGCACCCCTGTCTGCTCTGCCTTGGCTCCTCCCACCATCAGCTTCACCAGAGACACTCAGCCTTGATGCTCCTCAAGACTCCCTCATCACTCTACTTGTACTGCGGACTAATGAACCATCCGCGGCACTACGTCTCCACCTGTGGTGCAGCAAAGGATACATGCTTGTGGTTTTCAATCCTTGTCAAGGGGCACACACAGCACTGCACATTTTGTGGGTCTCTCTTATCTGACACTCAGTTCAGTTAATGGAGCTGTTTTCTTGCGATGACCTGAATCAGGTGTGTTAAAGAAGGAAGACATAAAACATGTGAGTGCTGCGAGACATTGTTAAGAGTAAAATTGTTCTCAACTGCAATTGCCTTTATAGTCTCCTCATTTTCGGAAAAAAAGTGAAATTCTGAAAAAGAAATGAAAATCAGACAGACCACTCCATCTTAAAACAAGCTCTTTAGATATAAAAAAGCACTTAAAAATGGGATGCAGATTGTTGTGATTGTCTTTAGAAAAGAAAAAAAAGCTGTTTCTAAGAAAATTTTTGATACCTTATTTTTTTTTTTAAACAAATTGCACTTAGGAACATTCAATCTTTGTTGAATTTGAAAACCTGTGATATGTGCTTTGTTCCAAATTCAACCAAATGGAAGCTACTTAGTAGAGAGTTACACAATTGGGTTGAGACATGCCTTACAGTATGTGATGAGCAGGATGAGTGGCGTGATTAATGATGTGCGACACATGCGCAACTCACCAGTCTCATACACTGTAAAAAATATTGTTGGTTTAACTTAAAAAATTAAGTAACCTGGTTGCCTTAAAATTTTAAGTTGATTGAACTGGAAAAAGTGAGTTAATTCAATGAAGGAGATTGATCTAATCATCAGAAACTCAAAATAATAAGTTATCTGAACTAGATAAATTATTTAAGTTGATTTGACAAAAGAAAAAATGTTGCGCTAACAATTTTTGAAAATATTTTTAAACAAAACACAACATTAGTGCAGGCCTGTTCCTCTCTCGCTCTTCACTGTCATCGCTCCTCCTTTTATGCTTCCGCTACTCTGTGAGAGATTCGAGAACGGTGCGTAACTGTTCGCCACATCTTAGTACATTCCTACATTTGTATACTATACGGATTGGAATCATTTTTCAGGTTTAGGACATGTCGACACTTTCTATATTAGCCTACACCAAAATTGAACACATGGACAAACCCATGTAGGGCTCATACCTCATGCCCATATCTAAAATGTAGAGCCCAGACATCATGCCTACATTGGCGCTACCATGAAATGCTGGCTGCACAGCGATTCAACTGATGTAAGCGACTATAAGAGTTAAAGCTAAAGTACAGTTTAATACCGTAGCCAAAGCTCCTAGAAACCAACATTACAGCTTCCTCCAAAGATTCAATCGATGTCAGTGGGGATAGTTTCAACAACTTGGCCTTCTAGAAACAGCTAGACATGGCAAATCTGAACTTCAAGAATGTCATTTTTAACCTGTAACACTGTGATGGCAGAGCCACGGATATAGCTGTTAAATTTGGATATGATAATGTCTTCTAGCAGACTCAAAAAATCACAACAATTCAAGAAGACATAGAGAAAAGTCTCTTTCCATTTAAAATGAATTCTAAATTATTTAAATAACAATGCAGTACAAAAATGTTTGAGTACACATTTCCATATTGAATTTGTTTTAAACATGTATTTTTTTTTTGTGCTAACATTCTTCACTAGCGTGGCTGAGCTCTTCCTGCTAAATATGTACTGGGTTACTTCCTGGCACATGAGCAAGCAATTTGCATTTTATAATTACCTTTGTTTTGTCTTGTCATTCTATTTCAAATTATTATATGCACAATCTTTTGGTTTGTGAATCGAAAGGCAGGCGAGTCTTACAATTAGCAAGGCTAGGCTGTGAAATAAACAAACAAGCAACTCACAGTTTGACAATAAATATGAGTAGACCCAAATTAACATTTATAGAATTTTTTTCAACTGAATACACATTATAACATACACAATTCAACTGCTAATGCTAATTTGCCACAACCATATAGTATGTCTAAAATCGGTAAGACACAATTGTTGCTTGCACACAATTTGTAGATGTGGTGTACTTTTCAACTCGCTCTCAGGGCATATTTCTTATTATAAACAGAGTATATTTTCTATCTGTATACAAAAGCATTTTTCATATTTCGGTAAACTATATTTTAAGGAGACGTAGTCACACATTACTATGTGAACTACACGTACTTACTCTAGTGATAACAGTAAATTATGAATAAAGTAACTAACCATAAACCAAACCCTAATCATAACTCTATAGTGGTCAACCCGATCTCACGAGAATTCGTACGAATTCTACAAGGTGGCTAATTCGTAACAATTCGTATGACCTCACTCGTACGAATTAGTATTTTTTTGCTAAATCGTACATATTTTACGAATTGGCCAATTCGTATGAATTCGTACGAATGACCCACCCCTGACCCCGCCCCTAAACCTACCCATCACGTGGGTTTGGACAAATTGTACGAATTTGTACAAGTGAGATCGTATGAATTAGTACGAATTAGCCACTTTTTAATCACTCGTACGAATTTGTTCGAATTGGTCGTGAGATAGCGTAGATACATGTAGTTAATTAACATTACTCAATACAATATAACTACACCTTCAAATAATGTGTGACACTTATTTCTTTTACATTTTACATCATTATAGTATTATTAAATATTTTAATTAATTCATATTTTATGGACTAATCAAAGCACAAAAGACATTTAAGGTAAATGGAGCATGGGAGTTTTTCCCTCTGTGTTTCAGAATGTGATATTTGGTAATGACATTTGTATATATAATTGGGGAAACTGGTATATGCAACTGTGAAATGTGTTTATCCACCTGAAAAATACTGTAATAATCATTTGCAGAGCAGCATCAGGATAAAATGGTGTTGCTGACATTTTCTTTGTTATTTTTACCTCTGATCAATTACTGATTAATAGCATGGCTTTTGCTCAGAATCTTATCCTTGTATGACATTTCATTTTACGGAAAAGAAACGCAATATTCACATTCACATCCTAATAGGCCAGTGTGGTTCCTTTCATGATCAGTTTATTGATGTCTCTGCTTCAACCTTTCCCCTTTTAAGTATCTGTGCCAAATGAAATCAAACAAACCAGCGTTTCCTGTATTAAGCCCTGTACCAATTATGGGACTTGATCAATAACAGCCTCCCTCTAGATACCACTCAGACAAAAGGCCGGAAAACCTTCTGTGGCCACTCTAGGAGGAGTGCTCTCCATAGTGAAACCCTAATGAGATACATTGCTGTGACATCTAAATCAATATCCATGTTAAATATAAATATGTACATAGTTTGGTAGCTCATGCTTGCTGGAGTCTGGTGGATAACAGCAAATAAATCAATGACTTTGCCAGTAATGTAATGTAATGTAATGTAACACCCCTCTTTCCCCCGTTTCTTCAGGGATCTAAAATTAATGCAGCACAAATGAAAATTCTTTGAAAGAAAATTAATATCTGATATCAAAATATAGTTTTTGATAAGGGAAATACATTTGTATCTACATAAGGAAATGACAACAGGATCTCACAACCAAGTCGTACGAATTCGACGAATGATTAAAAAGTGGCTAATTCGTAACAATTCATACGACCTCACTCGTACGAATTAGTACGATTTTGCTAAATCGTATATATTTTACGAATTGGCCAATTCGTATGAATTCGTACGAATGACCTACCCCTTACCCCGCCCCTAAACCTAACCATCACGTGGGTTTAGGCAAATCGTACAAATTGGTACGAGTGAGGTTGTACGAATTAATACGAATTAGACACTTTTGAATCATCCGTCGAATTCGTACAAATTGGGCGTGAGATAGTGTTGGAAATGAACATCTGATATAGATATTTTCCATCATCTCAATGTACAGACATTGGTCATTGTACAGGCACTTACACTCATTTTCACACTCATGTTCTGTTTAGTTTCATTGCCATGTTCCTTTTCGTTTTCATTGTCACCATTTGAGTTCTAGCTCTTTGTAAGTTGTCATGGTTTCTAATTAGTTCTCACCTGTTCCCTGTTCTGTTAATGATCTTTCCATGCCATCTGGTCCTTCTGTTCATGTTAAAAGTTTGGTAGTTGTGTTCTCATCTTTGTTTATTAAACTCTGTCGCACATCGTTTTCGGAATAAACTACAGCTCACCTTTACAAACTGTGAGACCTAAATAAGATTATAACAGAAAAGGGATTTATAATAATGGTCCATGTATGGTCCTTGAGGAAGCTTTGCCGAATATATGGAGTGGGTGCTTGTAAGATTTGAGTCCTCCTTTACCATCTGCCCTCTAACAAGTTTTAAGACCGTTCTGTACGCAATTTCTCTCTCTCATTCCATTCTCTCAATATTAGTGTCAAGGTCACCTGTTCTGTCACCTTTACGGCACTACACTTCCCAGCATCCCTCATGTTTCCACCTGCACACTATCAGCCCTCACCTGATCACCAATCAGAGCTGTTTGTCATTGTCGCATCGCCATCATATGCTTCACCTGTTTTCTGTGTTCATCTGTGTTTGTATTTAGTTCCTTTCTGTTCTACTTTGTATCAAGTGTGTAAACCTCCTGCCCGTCTGAACCTGTGTTAGTTGTATTTGCAATCATTGCATCAACAGAAAGTGTTTTTGAAGAAAGGGATCGAATATGCAGCAACCCGAGCTTTATCATTCGTTCATCTACGTTGTATTTGTTTTTTATTTGTTGAACGTCAATCAAATATTTACCCTTAAATGGGTTTGGGAGATTTTACCATCTATACCATGTTTTTTCAACAGGTCAGGTTTGCCCCAAAAACTTTTCCAATTGTCTATGAATTCAATATTAATTTGCGGACACCACTTAGACAGTCAGCCATTGAGTGAGCACAGTCTTCTACTACTATTACAGTGCCTGACATCATACATGCAAGTTCGCACACCTCTTTGCAAATAATTTTAGTGATCTCCGACTGGCGGGGTCGAACATCATTATTTTAATGAATAATCCACCTTTTTTCTGCTCTAAACAATGGGCGCCGCCATGACGACGATGCCGGTAGTCAACTTCCGGTTCGAGTCTGGTCTATGCTTTTTTGCCATGTGTTTTGGTAACACTATATATATATATATATATATATATATATATATATATATATATATATATATATATTTATACCACGGGCTGTTTAAATACTCGATTCTGATTGGCTGGAAGGTGTGCAATAAAACCCTTTAATGCACAGGTAGTTCCAGTCAGTTTGATTACAGTTTGAAATGAATCCGCTTAGACTGTAAACCATAGACTGTAAAACAAACATTGGTAACCATAGTAACAGTTACGCTTGCAAACAGATTTATAATTCATTCAAATAAATGCAATCCGATGGCTCTACTTTATTTAAAGTGGACGGAGTAGAACTAACAAGCCGTAACTTAAGAAAATAACCGTCATTTTTACATATCTGTTAAAAAATTACACTGTTAACATCAGTTATAGCTTTAATTTCTTTTTAACTTGGCAAATAACCGTGGTATAAGCGGGATAATCCGCTTTGCGTCGGGTGGTTCTTAGCCTCTACGCCGTGCATTAAAATCCTTTAATGCATGGCTAGCCGTGGATTATCCCTTACATATATTTGGTAACCCCACATCGCTAAACTAAATCGAAAAAAAACATTCATCAAATGTGATCTGATCACGTTATTTTTTATTAAATCACAGATAAAAACAAAATGAACGTTTTTCTTTGCTTCATAACTTCCAAAGGATAGCTGATGCATGACTGCACGATCTCCAGCAAATATCCGACAGTCTCTATCACCCCGACTGCTGCAGAATAACAGTTCTAAGAGGTTAGGCTGGTTAGCCCTTGACTCCTGCTACCTCTGCTTTCAAAGATGCATAGTCTATATTTCTCACTCAGGCCTGAGGTTAGGCATAATAACGTTAACGTTACGCCGAGTTTCATTCATGAGACCAAAGTCCAGTTTGCGCGCTGTCGCCTCCGTCATGATCATCTGTTTACTATATACTTCTTATTTATTAAAACCAGGCAATTGGTTGATGAAACATTGATTGAAATTAAGATGCAATTAGTGAAAAAAGGACAGCAGGAAGTAGAAAACAGTCAAGTCAAAAGGTGGATAATCTTAGAGAATTTATGATTAGCATTAGCAAGCACTTTTAAATTGACTTTGATGTCAGGGGCTCTGGCTCCCGGCAAACATGTGACTATTGTGGCTGGTGTCTCTATTTTCACGTTCTGTGTAATAGAATCGCCAATTACTAGGGCACATTCAACAAGATTCTCAGTGGGTGTTTCACTGAGTGAGGAGAACCGGTTCACTGTTGTAATCGGAACAGACGAGGGGTGTTTTGTCTCGCGACTACAGCATCTCGCGGTCACCAGAGATGGGGACTCGAGTCTGAGACTCGGACTCGAGTCACACTTGAGTCACACAAACAGCTGACTTCAGACTTGACACGTGACTCGACCCAAAAGACTTGTCAGCAACCTGTTTTCATGCAATTATTGCTTTTTAAATCTAAATTCATTTTAATGTATTTCTATTTTCTTTTATTGGTGCATACGTTGGGGAAGCGTATGATAATCTGCATGTCACCCGCCCTTTGTCATACTGGGGTGTGTTTCCCGAAAGCATCGTTAGCCAACTATGGTCACAAGTTCCGTCGTTATTTGCATAGTTTAATGGGTTGGTGTTTTCCGAAACCATCGTTCAAACGGACATTCGCAAACAGCATCGCAAAGTTGTGTGGTTTGAACGACAGCTCTCGACCTGTGGTTAGAGGCATCGTTTCTACATTGTATGACATTTGGAGATAATAAATCCTTATCTTGCGCAAAATAAGCAAGCGGACATTCAGTACAACCGGTGCCTTTTATTTAGAATACATACAAATGGAATTTACGTCTTTTAGTTTGTCAAAAGATTTAAAGTAACGAGTTTGAAGAGTGCGCATGTGCGAACGAGCTCTACTATGTAAGAACGAGCCAAATATTGAGTTTGGTAATAAAGCAGAACAACTGAAAACAATTAGAAATAGTCCTCAGATGACATGTCTGTAATTTATATAAAATAAATCTAGCGTTAATTGGATCTCAAACAGTTTCGTTAAAAGTAGTTATTACTCCACCACGTGCGAAACCAACGTGGTCGAACGATACTTTGCGACAGTGGGTTTCGGGAAACAGTCGTGACTAGCTAGTTGATTTTTCCAACGATGCATTATACTATGGTAGTGAAACAGTGAACTACATCGTTGTACGGGAAACGCACCCCTGTGCATGAGACAGAGCGTATTTAGGCCACGCCCACAGCGGGGGAAAACAATCCAACCGTCTCCATTGACATTGCATCTGTAGATTTCTCATAAATTCAACAAAAGCAGCGATCTGCACCGTCCGTCATCACAGACATCGTTAGAAAGCTCTCTCTCTCCCTCTCTCTCTCCCTCTCCCTCTCCCTCTCTCTCCCTCTCTCCAGTTCAATGTTGTCGGATCCAAATATGGTCATTTCCTTTTAACCAGCAACCAATCGCAAAAGTAAAATGGGGGATTTAACTCTAAATGAGCAATCTCATTGGCCTGATGGAAATCTTTAGATCCCGTTTTGCGGTTTCTGAAATGACTTTTCTCCCAAACTCCAAGTCTGAAATCTCCACTTCCGTAGCACCTATATACCAAACCTAATACACCAAACTGTCCAGTCATGTACCTAGTTTTACTATGAAGACTATTACAGATGGATTTGTAAATATTTTATTCATATCTTGATTTATATAACATTGTTTTTCTAAAAACATGGCGAAAATCTATTTAAGGCTATCTGATTACAGGATAACAAAAGTAGATATCCATAAATATCGATTTTTCCCATATGTGAACACAATGAAAAACCTGGCTTTATCTAACAGGCTTCTCAGATTTCGTTTTTTTTGTTTTTTTTTTTAATATTTGCAAATTCACACATATTTAATTAGGCAATGCCTAAGACTTGAGACTTGACTTGGACTCGTGGCAAAAGACTTGAGACTTGACTTGAGCTTGCCCCTCAAAGACTTGAGACTTGACTTGGACTCGAGCTCAAAGACTTGAGACTTGACTTGGACTTTCCAAAAAATGACTTGTGAACATCTCTGACGGACACCCAGTTGCCCTGCTTCGTGGGCTCTATAGCTGGAACCAAACAATGTACAGGGTTCACTAAGCTGGCCACATCCAAAGCCCTTGCCCTCTTACAATTAACCTCAATTAAAGTTTGGATGTGTGTCATTAGTTCTGAAATCTTTTCCGTTAGCCTGAATGTCTCCCTGTATTTATCACATGTAAATCCTATATTGCTGACAGAGAACGCTATAGTATACATGTGACATGAAGTGCAAGTGACAATAACCGAAGACCACCTTGCTCACCATGTTTGTTGACTGATCCTATACTTACCACATTTGTTTGTGTGTATATATATATATATATAATTTAAAATTCAACATGACATCGTGACTTTTGCGTAACACACGCCATTTTCGTACACGTACATTTTCGTACGTTTCATACACGCCATTTTCGAGTCAAGTGGCGTGTTATCTCTACGCAGTTTGAGCTATCCGCGTGTATGCCTATGCAATTAATGTCCGAGTGATTCCCCGTGTCTGTACACCCCGTCAAATGTCCGAGCGAAACGAAGCAAAATGTAGAACTACATCTGGGGAGCGATCTTTTTTTTTTCATAGGATGGTAACGGAACACTCATAAATGCCATTAACCCCAGTGAGGTAGGGAAGGGGTTGAGGTAAGTCATATATTTATATATACAGTAATAACGTTAAGTCAATGGCGTTCATAAACACGCTGAAAAGCGATTATGCGTGTTGATAGCACTCCAAAAATGGAAATACGAATTGGCGTGTCATACACACACTACTTCATGAGATCAGTCCTACGCTATCTCACGACCAATTCGTACGAGTGATTCAAAAGTGGCTAATTCGTACTAATTCATACAACCTCACTCGTACGAATTCGTACGAATTGCCTAAACCTACGTGACGGTTATGTTTAGGGGCGGGGTTAGGGGTAGGTCAATTGTATGAATTCATACGAATTGGCCAATTCGTAAAATATGTACGATTTCGCAAAAATCGTACTAATTCGTACGAGTGAGGTCGTTCGAATTGTTACGAATTAGCCACCTCGTAAAATTCGTACGAATTCCCGTGAGATCGGGTTGGATCAGTCTGTAAAATTTCCGTTATGTTTAGAAATTCTAGAAAAAAATATTTATAAATAATTATAAAGAATTTTAATATTTACTGTGTGAAAATTATTTATATACATACATATGGCTGTCTTTGAATAAATTATTAAAGGCAACTTGCATCATGATTAAATGCAAAGTGTGCCATCATCTAACTGTAACAAACTCCAAAAGTTTAAAGTTATTCAGCTTCAGACTGAACTTGCTAAAATCATAATATGACTCTGACTGCATTTTTATCTCTTTTATTGTTATAGCCATATATAGATTGTACATACCCCATTGCCCATCACATCCAGACTGACTTGAGGTGAGTCCAGGATCAATACTGCAGGCGATGAGGATAAGGAGCCCTTAACAGCCTTAATATAATTGAATCCATACTGCAGCACTTTCCATACAGCACCAATCGTGAATTTAGCTGTTCTTGCTCGGCAAACTGATTGTTGTATTGATTGTGAATATCTAAATGTCCCATCTGTGTTGATCCTCTGGCTCTTGAGAGGGATATTAATGAGACACTCCAGATATCTCATGCATCATCACAATCCATGTTGCCACTGACTGGTGCATGTGAAGGTAGATATTTTGCTCGCAATGCATTATCCTAGCTAAACGAAAATAAGTTTTAACATTTCCAAGCTATGTAAACGTAATTTCTGAATGTTCAAAACCTCCAGTTTTTAAATGTTTTAAAAGCATTATTTCTTGGTTATTCGGACATTAATTGAACATTCTGTTTAATGTTGCAAATATTAGGTAAACATTACAAACATTAAATCAAAAGTTGGACAAACGTCCAACTAAAAAGTTCCAGAAAACACATTCCACGAACAATGTATAAATAATGTGTTTATGTTAACGTTTTGAGAACATTCACCAGATAACGTCTATTAGAGGTAGTATAATCTGAGATCGGCCGAGCGATGTCTAAAAAAACGTTAAGTATCTTAAAAGGATTTGAGTCACAGCCAATTTTGGAGTGTTAGGCCTTCTTGATTCAACATAGAAATATGATTTTCAAAGATAAGAGAAAATTAGAGAAGAAATAGCCCCACTTTACACTATTCATGAAATCAAACACTATTTTGCTGTGTATGAATGATATTGAGATATGATGTAAGATATGTGGAGGAGGTTTGATTTTTCCACATTTAGACATACAATACCAAACAACACCTCAAATTGGCGCGATGATCCAGCTCACAGCATGGAGGTGTGTGACTACACCATTAAGAGCTACTGCGTGGGATGACCTGGCACCACGCATGAATGTTATTTAACGTATGCTCCTCATTAAGAAAACATTGTTTTGTATGAAATGAGTTTAGGGTGAAAATCTTTTGGTTTTCACACATCAAAAAGCCTCTTCCTGAAGAAGCTGCATGAGAAAAAAAAATTGTATTCCCTGGAAAAAATGCTTATGACAAGCAAAAATAAATTACAATGTCAGTTTAATTTATTGTGCGCTGCCATATAAAATAAAAACCACACCAGCCCTGTGAGAAATTTCATCAACAACTGAATTTGCATACGCAGTACAACCCAATTAAAAGATACGTTCCTAAAATCTCACCAATGAAAAAATGTGATACCCACCACATGGTGAAATTTTACTTATTTTTGAAACCATATGACACCGTATTTTTGACACCGTCCCACTAGCGATATATAAGATGTATTGGTAACACTTTATTTGAAGGGGTGTGCATAAGACATGGCATAACACTTGTCATGAACATGAAGGAGTCTTTATGAATGTTTATGACTTTTGTCATTAAGTGTCATTCGTAAATTATGACACTTTTAATGCAAAGTCAACATTGTTAAAATGTCTTTGTTATGACAACTTGTCATTAACCAAGACAAAAATGTCTTGATTATGACAACTTGACATTAACAAAGAAATCATAACATGTCACAAATATGTCATAACAGGTCTAATTATCAAACTTAAAGAGGTTTTAGCTTTGCATTAACATTACATTACCCTGTCATATGTTATGGTTGGTTTAAACTTTGCCCGCCATGACACCATTATTATTGTGTCATGAATATTTTACTTGTCCTCAAGTAAAGTGGAACACATTGTACTAGTTATAAAGATGTCATTAAGGGTTATTACACTGTCAAATGCTTAAACAACAGTGTCATTAATATTTCCCCTTACCTCAAGTAAAGTGGAACACGTTGGACTAGTTATGAAGATGTCAGGTTGACAGGTTATGATTTCTTGGTTAATGTCAAGTTGTCATAACAAAAGACATTTCTGTCTTTGTTAGTTTCAAGTTGTCATAATCGAGACATTTTTGTCTTGGTTAATGTCAAGTTGTCATAACAAAGACATTTTAAACAATGTCAACTTTGCATTAAAAGTGTCATAATTTACCGAATGACACTTAATGGCAAAAGTCATAAACATTCATAAAGACTCCTTCATGTTCATGACAGGTGTTATGTTATGTTTATTACAGTGTCATATCAGCCTTATGCACACCCCTTCAAATAAAGTGTTACCGATATATTTGCCTTTTTTTCATTCACATATTTTAGTAATTATCTTAAATTAGGTATCTTTTGAAAGCTTACAAACTCAGAATTCATCCTTTGAGTCCATTATGATATCATTTAGGGCACTGACATCCTCAGGAGTTATAAGGTTGAGGCGAGCAAGATCATTTAAGCGAGCAGCTATTTCAGAATTCGTTGTTCTCCTCAAGAGATAATGTTATGCGTCGTTACAATTTAAACAGGATTGGCACGAAATGCACACTGATACACCTTCACTGTACATGTTTTGGTTTATTTTGGCAGGTAAACTATCTTTGTAGTTTTAAGAGACGGACAGGTATAGGTGTTTTTTTTTTTTTTTTTTGCACCTCCCCCGTGCATTAGAGGTATGGTCGCATTAGAGAAAGAGAGTATTTTCAGCTTGCCAATATAAATCGCTATTTTTTCGGCACTAAACAAAAGAATTTTGCAAGATATTTCGGTAAAGCTTCCTTTTACAGTCCAGTTACCCATGTAAATACTATGTACTTATTTTAGTAACTACAATTACTGGGTAATAACTAGTACTAACCCTGAACCTACTCCTAAACCTACCCCTGTTCCATGTACTTACCTTATATTAGACAGTACTTTCTAGGTAAGTACACTGTAAGTACACTAAAGGAAGCGTTACCGATATTTTCAACATAATGAAAATATATTTTGGAAAACAAAAAAACTGACATTCCAACTATTTTCCTGAAAACTGCCCAGAGTGACATCTGACGGGTTTTCCCAGATCGCATCACATATTGTCTTTTTTCAGGATTTTAAGGAAGTACATTGGATTCTAAAAACAGGTTGTTGGGAAAGGTGAATTCAATCTCTTCCAGCTGTGGCTTGGACTACTTTAAATTAAGCTAACCTCTTTGTCTCACTCTCCTGCCTTTAACTATTGGTATACACGGGGTTTTTTCACCTCTCCATGGCCTAATCAGAATGAAAGAAATTGCATCTTGGAAGCACGAAACAATATGGACCAAGTTCACAAAACTACAGCCATTTTTAAGTCTTTAAGTTAAACGTAGCTTGAAATTGCAAAGTAGTTACTTGGGAACAAGTGTTTGTCCACAGGCAACCATAAAAAGAGCCATTCTAACACATTTGGTTGCTTTAACCCAAAATGTTATATGGATTTTAGCATGTGAGATCATAGCAAATAAACTAGATAGAAGAGTTTATAGACAAACTTTAAGTTGGCTGGAAAACCCTTGCGCAAAAGCTTGAGGTTTGAAGGTTTTCATTTTGAAATAGTCAAAGTTTTAGTTTAGAAGTTTTAGAAGCTAGCTACATTAAGCATATCCATTTTAAACTGGTTGGATTTATGGGTTTCACTTTATTTTGATGGTCCCTTTAACTCATTCTGTGACTAAATAACACTGCACATACAGTACGTGTCAACTAACACTCAGAGTGTAACTGAAATGTTAGTTTACTAGTAGGCTTAGGGTTAGAATAAGTTGACATGTAGGCAGTAGTTCCAACGTTACTTATAGTCAGTAGAATGTGTGTTGGAGGATCATCACAATAAAGAGTTAAGTCAGTTAGTTTATAGGTGCAAAGTTACTTAGTCAACTGAATGTTCAAAAGGGACCATAAAAATAAAGTGTTACCGATTTATGCTTTAAAGTCCCCATGAAATTCTGAAGTTTTGTGGATTTTATATGTTGGTCATATGACCTGTTTACACCAAGGATGACAACTACTGTATAACAATGAAGATGTAGTTATAAAAATCGCTCTAAATTTAAAAGAATGCCAGAGTCCATATCACGACTATGATGAGAAACAATTTTGTTGGAATCACTTTCAGAATATTGAAAGTGATGAATGATAATTACACTGACAGACATTTAGTTTGACAGTCAGGTTTGACTGTTTTTTTTCTTTGTATGATTGAATTTATGGGGTGCAATATAACATGTATTCGTGTTTTTTCTTTTTTTTAAAAGTCTTATTTTTCATAAACTTCACCTTTATTGTCAGCCACGCTCTCCTCTGTCCCCTGAACGAGCGGTTCACTTCCTGATTCTATGACACTCCCTCAGAAACACGTAGTGGGCTCAGATTGGTTCGTTTGGCCCGTTGTGTTGTGATTGGCTAAACTGTCGCTCACGTTGTCCGGAAGGTTAACGCCCATTACCTTTACAGAAATGTTCATGTCATGAGCTCCGGTCCAGATGTAAATATGTGTCGAACTGCAGTATCAGTTTAAGGCAGAATCAGACCGAGAAACCCGCGATGAAGAGAGTTAAGCAGAACCACACCACACACGGCTCTTAATAAACGTTTCTGAATGATAATTTGCTACATTTTTTAACTTTATAAACGTTTGTTTTACACAATAGCATCTGACTGGGTACTAATGTCATACTCAAACAGCGTTGGCATGTTTATGTTCTTGATCAAATCGAAAATAACGTCATAAAGCATATATACATGAAAAATACATTTAAAACATTAGCACTTATACAAAATTCAGGTCCATAATGTCTGTACGCGTTTGTCGTAGACACAAAATAGCATAGGCTAACTAGTAGTGGCTATAAAGCCAGCGCTGGCATTTGAAAAAAAAATAAAACACAAGACTACATCTGGAATTATACATGCAAATACATTTAAAATGATGAAGTCCTACTTACAGGTTGTGGCCCAACAACTGCCTCTTGTTTTAAAGTCGGAACTGCTTCATGTTTTAGTTTCTTGTTGAATCCGGTGTTGAACTCGTGGAGATTATGGAAGCTGTCTCGCGTAAAATGCGCAGCACAGAGAGCTAGATTATGATCGTCATTTTCAGGAACATAATCACATAATTATAGTTATCTTTATAGTTAGTACTTGATGTGAACATACCTTTAATCTATAAAATAGATTTCTCCAAGACAATGAGAAAAAAATAAAAATTTAGTCTCATACCACCGAACAAGCATTTTGCTGAAATCTTCTGATTTTCCATCCAATCAAATGCTCTCTAGAATTTGAATTCCCTCATCCCTTACTCTACATCATAAATATGAAATCTGTCACTTTTCACACATTTACTATTTTCTTTATGACCCTGTGTAAATAGGCTACGCCTTAAATATTGGTGTCTATAATTGTGGGCTAATGTGTCAGTTTAATCCATTTTTGTACATAATCTCACAGGTTATTCCTTTGCTATGGGACTTTCAGATGAAGCATTAAAAAAGGCCGCTGGAGAGGTGTGGTACTTCACATGGACAGAAAGTCAATAGGAAGCCATTAGCACTAGGAGGGAAGCTACTGTATAAGGACATTATAGTGATGGCATTTCACATATAATAATTTCCTGTCACTTCCTGATTATTTGTACACAGCCTTCTACCTCTAAATGCAAAGGTCACTTACATTAAAAAGCTTTTTACACTATTCCTTTCTATTTAAAGCTGGATTTCTAATGCTGTGTGCAATTATCACTAAATTTTTATTAATGTTAACAATGATTAATAAATACTGTTGGTTAATACATTAACTAACAATAACCTTATATTTTAAAGTTAGAAATGCGTTGAATAGGTTGATATTTCATGCATTAATGTCCATTCAAACATGCAAAATGTACACATACAGCTTCTGTAAAATTTCATTAAAGTTGTAATTTGTGAAATACACATAATGCAGGGTGCATTGCATATTTTATTTATTTTTTTTTTTAAAGTAGTAATTAGATCACAGTGGTTTTACAAAAACCAATGAGATTAAACTGAATTTAAATGAGACCTTTTTTTCATCTTTTGGAGTAAAAAAAGAAATAGCTTGTGATGTTACCACCACAAGTGACTTTCCGCAAATTTGATGTTATGTCGCTTAAACACACATGACAATAGCAACATCACAGCCATAAAAGAATAATCGTTTATTTAGTGCATATTTGAAACAGAAATCAGACTCCAGCAAAACACAAGAGACTATCATGACAGCATTCAAATTACATTTCAAACCACTGTTTCTTTTTCATCTGACAGGGAAGAACCCGGAGTTAGAAACAGGCAATAATTCATCCATCCCAAAGGACTGGAATCGTATTGTCCGTGCATCGGAAATATTGAAGTAATCCATAAAAAATATCATTTAAAGAGATAAGGTATGCACATGAAAGGCTTTTGGGGCCACAGAGTAGAAAAAGGGAAATTACATGCCTTCGTCTCGAAGATATCTTATTTTTACACAGACTGCACAGTAATCTACTGTGTGCCATGATTAAACAAGCTAGTGAAAATCTGTTTAAGATTATACCTTAATAACCAAGCCAATATAGGGGATTTGAGGTATTTGCAATACATTGTTAGTCTTTACATTTGAACTGGTAAGATGGGCCTCTTTTATGGGTGATACATGCTGTGCTTATTTGTCATGTATATGTATACAAAAAAATCTAAAAGAGAAAAACAGTTAAAAAAAAGGGAATAAAAGCCCAAGGGGATTTGAAACCCTTGGATCTGGCCAACAATGTATAACTATAAGGCTGTGCTTAGATTCAACAGTCAAGGTTTCAGACATCCAAGGTCTGTTGTGGAAGAGGTGTGAAATGCAGCAAGAACATTTTATATGAATTCTCGACTGTTTTTCCGAAACGTACGTGGCATGCAGTATCAACAAGTACTTGTGTTCTTGAGTGATCTATTTCTGAATTGATTTCTGTCAAAGTGTGACATTATGTAGTCTTAAACATGAAATATGATAAGAGTGACTTAAAGTAGATCATTTGAAAACATTCTTTATAAAGCATATGACGCATTACAGCCTCAAGTAGCTTGTTTTTATGTTAAAATAATACATAGATAGGTATGTAGATAAATAGGTAGATTGACTTTAAAACTCAAGAAGAATTAGTGTGATGCATTAGTGTAATTTAGTGTACATTAGTGCAACTAGGCACTCTAAGATTTTATTTTGAGCTAGCTAACATGTAACCTTCAATTGCAGATTAAAAGGCTGTTTTTTTAAATAGCAGTATTTTCTATATGTAAATAGTGTTAGATGCTTTTTATAATTAATGTAATTAGTCACATTCGCACCTCTGTTTATTGCAGTACAATGTGAAACAGTATGCATTAACATATTCATTGTATATCATAATATTTATTAACATTATAAACGGATACTGCCTTATTGTGACATTGCTGCTGTTTTTATCCTTAAGCCGTCCCCTGCACGACCCCTTACCCTACCATATTGAACCTGCTGTTCAGTAAAGGTGTTCTTGAAGGTCCATGAAGGGAGCCATGGGGTGCATCTCAATCAGCTCCCTATAGCTCCAGAGCTCATGAATCAGTACATAAAGTGCATGAATCCGGGCATTGGTAAAGAACATTGTTCACAACACATTGGGACAGGGATTACTCAATTCCGAGATGGTCCTCACTGCAGAACACAAAATCCATGGGGAGGAGTTGGCTCCAGATCAAACTCCCCCCAACTTATATATACCTAAACCTACCCATCTCTGCCCCCTGATCCCTAACCTGACCCTAATCCTACCCATCTCCACCCTGTCCCTAATCCCACCCCTAATCCTACCCATCTCCACCCACTGATCCCTAATCCCACCCCAAAACCTACCCATCTCCGCCCGCTGATCACTAACCTCATCCCTAATCCAACCTGTATCCGCCTCCTGATCCCTAACCCCACCCCTAAACCTACCAATCTCCACCCCCTGATCCATAACCCCACCCATAAACCTACCAATCTCCGCCCCCTGATCTCTAACCCCACCCATAAACCTACCAATCTCCAACCCCTGATCCCTAATCCTACCCATCTCCACTCCCTCTTCACTAACCCCACCCTAAATCCTACCATCTCCGCCCCCTGATCCCTAACCCCACCCCTAAACCTACCCATCCGTTATAATGGGTAGGCCGTTATAATTGCAGACGGTCTCATCCCAATTCGTCATATAACTGACGTTTTGGGACGTCTTTTGACCATTCGTCAATATACGACTTTTTAGGGCCCCCTTAAACGTCGGTAGATGACGTTATGGGATCCTAACTCTACCCCATACCTAAACCTAACCCTAAACCCAACTCGTCACCTAACTGACGTTAAAGGTAAAGCGTCAGTTGTATGACGACCCGGGATCGTCATCTACCGACGTTTAAGGGGGCCCTAAAAAGTCGTATATTGACGAATGGTCAAAAGACGTCCCAAAACGTCAGTTATATGACGAATTGGGATGAGACTGTGTTACCCTAACCCCACCCCAAAACCTACACATTTCAACCACCTGATCCCTAACCCCACCCCAAAACCTACACATTTCAACCACCTGATCCCTAACCCCACCCCTAAACCCACCCCGAAGGGCGCGCGGCAAATATGACGTCATTGCTGTGTGGGCGGTCGTGCACGTAGGGTCCCTAAGACCCCATTGCGCCTGGCGGTGTGCACGGCACTTTTTGTAACTTTGCGTGCGGTGCCGCATCCGAAGATGGACGACTATGAGCCGAATCTGGCCGAACTGGTACGATCTGTACCAGCATGTATATGATCCTTCTATACACAGAGACATTTGCATTGATGGGCGACCATAACATCTCATTTTGTGAACTTGTCTAAAGTAATTGGTTACATCGACAAAATAAGCCTACAATAGCAGAATTAAGCCCTGCTGGTAAAATTGAGGTTTAAACACTCTCCAATAAGGCTTCAGTTGTTTAACTAGTTTACATGCAGTCAAAGTAGGCTACAATAAACCTACTGCATTTACTCTTTTATAAATTAGCAATTAATCAACTACTAATAAACAGCAAACTACTTCTTCACTGCTGATTCCTGGTAGTTTAGAGAATTACTCCGTGTTCGCCCCTGTCGTTTCACAAATAGCACAACGACGAGCGCTTGCAGATGCGTTGAGGATAAACAAGGCTTAATCCTACATCTCCACCCCATGATCCCAACCCCACCCCTATTCCTACCCATCTCCACCCCCTGATTCCTAACCCCACCCATAAACCTACCCATCTCCACCCCCTGGCAGGACTATATTATTTTTTTGGTGTTTAAACAAATTGTTTTGTTACATAACCTTACAACATATCAGCCGAATGTTAATTACAAAAATTTAGATGTGTTGACTCCGTCTTCTTCTATTACGTGTCATTATATTTATTGAGTTTGCTCATCTATTTTATGTTTCGCACTTCAGAAATGTGACGTAATTTCTGGTAGTGGAGCATAGTAAGCATTGTGCAATTTTTCAGGGAACGTTCCAGTGCACTGAAGGATTATATGACTGAGTAAGCCGTTATAATTGCAGACTCCCTGATCAGAGCCTTGTGGAGTTAGTCTAGTCTTTGCCAACAACATGGGCTATTAGCACTTTGTGCGAACAGGCACTCTGATGAAGGCAATATGCAAACTGATTTATGTTTTGAACTATAGCTATGTTTCCATCCACTTTTTTTATGCACATTTGAGATGTTGCAATAAAACGCTAGATGGAAATCTGTGTTGAATGCAAGTTTTGAAGTGATTCATTATCCAAAAAGACCAACAGTGGATTTTCGTACCATAGCAAATTCAGTTTCCTGAAAATAAGGCAATGTTCATCAAAAAAAAACAAACCCTTTATGCTTTGTAAATTATCCCTTCATTAGAGCACAGCTCACTCAAATTCAAACATTTACTGATGGACTGTCTGAGAATCAGCTCGAGGTTTGAGGCCTTTACAGACTCTGTAAATCAGCAGCTGTGGAGCGTCCCACCAATCAATCAATCAAATCCACACAGCTGCATGTTGGGAATCAATTGTAAAGACTACCACCTGCACAGAGGAGTACGTTTGAGTGTGTGTGAGAGCGTGTACATGAAGAGAAAGTGAGTAGGAGGAAGATATGACAGAACTACAATGAGAAAAGGTGTGTTTGTGACTAGTGATGTATTTGACAGCCATATGTGTTTTAAAACCAACATTTCAAGAAGCAAATGTTAAGCTTCAGTCACAAAAATAATAAGTTGAAGTGATAAAGTAAACAAATAATTCATATTTCCTTAGACTGACTATGTTCAGATTATGTACATTTTCTGCATGCATAAAAACCCAAATAATATTGGCTGAAATGTAACGGTACAGTAACAACCAGAGCACAACATATGGAATGGACTTGTTTTTTACCTTCTTTTTCCTCTGTGATGAATATGAATATCAGCCATATCTATTGTGATATGTATGGTCTTTTCCTGGAATCATTATTTGTTCAGACTGCCAAATGCTAATATGACATATGACAATATTACACAAAATTGGATATAAAAAAGAGAGCAAAATATGATCTCTTTTTTTTTTAGAGCTGGATGGCACTCACAGAATAAGTATGATGAGGTCATGCAAAATAGAAGAAACAATAAATTATTTGAGTTCAAGACGAACACTGCAGATTAATAAATAATATTATTGCAATCCAAGTTTCCCCCCGTGGACCTTTGTTGTTTGTTGCTCTTGGGATCTATGAGTGGCTACTACTCCTTAAAATATTGTCCAATATGATTAAAAAAAATGTTAATATTGTTTTAGGCTTTTTTATTATTATTGTCAGTTATATTGTATTATTATCAGTTTTAAACAAATCTGCTCAGTGCAACAATCATCCAATCAGAATTAAGTATTCTAGAGAGCCATATAATAATGTGTATTTTTTATGTAATACTGCATGTAATATATTTTAAAATCTATATGTAATATATTTATGTAATAACTGTGTAATAACTAATGAGTAATATTTTATAAATACATTTTACATAGTTTTTATTTTTATATTTTACGTCATCATTTTAATTTTGCTAGTCATTTTGTTGAGTGTTTTTTTGGTCATTTTTATTATTTTTGTATATGCATCTCTCTATAGTTTTACTATTTTTTATTTCAGATTACGTTTGAGTTATTTTAGTACATCAAGCTAAACTAAATGAACCAAATTGCAACTAGCTATATCTTATTTCACATTTAATTTATTTTAAAGTAGGGCTGTCAGTTAAGCGCGTTATTAACGGCGTTAACGCAAACCCATTTTAACGGCGTCGATATTTTTTTATCACGCGATTAGAAAAAAAAATGGGACAAAAAGAAATCAAGAGACATTTAGAACAGAAAAAAATGTGCGATTAATTGTGTTTAGCCGCGAGTTAACGATGCCATTAATACGATTGATCGCAATTAAATATTTGAATCGTTTGACAGCACTATTTTAACAATTGTTTTTAGCTGAACTACTTCAACTAAGGACTGCACCTGACAGTCAAGGCAAAAACTTTTACTGTTAGCAACTGAGGTAATCTCAAATCGTTCAACATAAAAACACAGACACATTATTTGTGTTTAAATAATGCATATTGACATTAATAGGCTTGATGCTGTGGGCTGTACATGCTGAAGTCTAGTCTTGACTCTCTTCTCATGTCCTCTGGGGAGTCCTCTACAGACCAATGCCACTCTCAAGAGCACGTGAAGAGCAGATGCCGCCCACAGCATGTATAATGACCCCCATCAAAGTCATCAATAACCGTAATGGCCAAACAGACAGTTACGTTACATTTACCAGAATGAAGAATGAGGCTTTTGTGGCCCTGGACAGCCTTTTACACACTCAGTTTAACTTCCTGTTTATGTCTGCTCTTGTGGCCATAACTGCATTTCCTTCGAAGTGCCTTATAGTCACTTGTAGGATTCACCACTGAGCTTGCAAATGTGCACTTAATTATATTCAAATATCAAATTAAAAGTTTCATTTAATTATTAGTACCCCCGTAGAGAGTGTCGCAAAGTAGCACCCTCGCGGTGTCAGTCAAGGTAGCGATAATTGTAGATATATTTAACATTCAATGTGATAGGTGCTGCCAGAGGTTAACTGTAATGAAAGGATTTTATAACATAAAGCTAATCCATCACATACATTTCATAATTGCACATTAGACCTCATTAGTCAACCTCTTTATTTATCGTTAGTGGTTTCCAAGGAAACTGTACTAAGCTTCACACAAGACCAATATGTTCATAGCCAAGAATTTCTGGAAGATCAATTCTTACTTTTTCATTTTTCATAATAATATATTTTCTATTTTCCCTCTACACCCAACACAAACTATTCTCCATTTTTAGAATATTCATTAAAACATTATTTTCAGCCATTCTCTCTGACTGCTGCTCATCTGGTGATTTTAAATGTTACTAGGTAACACATTCTTTTGATGGTCCACTTTAGATGTACTAACTACATGTCAACTCATTAGACTATTAGTAGAATGTTTGCTTAAAGGGGGGGTTGACTGCTTTTTTTCTTTGCATGATTTGTATTTATGGGGTACAATATAACATGTATTTGTGTTTTTTTTTTTTTCTTTTTTAAAAGTCTTATTTTTCATAAACTTCACCTTTATTGTCAGCCGCGCTATGCTCTGTCACCTGAACGAGCGCTTCACTTCCTGATTCTATGAAAACACGTAGTGGGCTCAGATTGGTTAGTTTGGCCCGGTGTGTTGTGATTGGCTAAACTGTCGCTCACGTTGTCCGGAAGGTTAACGCCCATTACCTTTACGGGTGAAACATGTATGTAATGAGCTCCCGTCCAGATGTAAATATGTGTCGAGACTGCAGTATCAGTGAGGCAGAATCAGACCAAAAAAGCCGCGATGAAGAGAGTCAAGCAGAACCTCATCACACGCGGCTCTTAATAAACGTTTCTGAATGATAATTTGCTACATTTTTTAACTTTATACACGCTTGTTTTACACAATAGCATCTGACTGGCAACCAACAATAGCAACTGACTGGCTACTAATGTCATACTCAAACAGCGTTGGCATGTTTACGTTCTTGATCAAATCGAAAATAACGTCGTAAAGCATATATACATGAAAAATACGTTTAAAACATCAGTACTTATAGAAAATTCAGGTCCATAATGTTTGTACGCGTTTGTCGTAGACACAAAATAGCATAGGCTAACTAGTAGTGGCTATAAAGCCAGCGCTGGCATTTGAAAAAAAAATAAAACACAAGGCTACATCTGGAATTATACATGCAAATACATTTAAAAGGATTAAGTCTTAGCCTACTTACAGATTGTGGCCCAACACTGCTGCCTCTTGTTTTAAAGTCGGAACTGCTTCATTTTTTAGTGTTGAACTGAACCGAACTGAACAGTTTCTTGGTGAATCCGGTGTTGAACTCGTGGAGATTCTGGAAGCTGTCTTCCGTAAAATGTGCAGCACAGAGAGCTAGATTACGATCGTCATTTTCAGGAACATAATCAAACATAAATTGTATCCATTGTTGAGGAAGTATAGCGTCCATGGGAAGCCTGAAACACAGAAGACCTGACAGCTGCGTGAACAACACACTCGACGAGTCGACGTGCCTCAGAAATATACGCAATGCCATTTTCTGAATATTCTGAGGGAGTGGTTGATGCAAATGTGTGGGTTAGTGACGTACCATACCCCAGCTGTAGTCCCAATCGAGTCGTTTTTGTAGGCATTTACACTTCCTGGTTTTCAAAAGACGATATCTCGTGCTTACATTGAACTTTCAGCGCTGCAACTTTGCAGATACTGTTCATGTACCATCAGCAACATTACACACTATTTAAAGTGAAAAAAGTGAAATCGCAGTCAACCCCCCCTTTAATATCTGCTAACAATTTAGTTTGATGTTCCCCAACAGACATTTAGCTGACTATAAGTAACTTTGCAACCCTAACCCAAACAGTCAACTATTGCTCTAATGAGACTATGTTACGAGAGTTAGTTGACAAATAGTTGAAAAGTTACATATAGTTAGTAGAATGTCTAAAGTGGCCTTTTTTCCCCCAATTGAATGCTCTTCCAGAATTTATTTATTGTCCTCAAAATATAGCTATAGGCAAATACACGCAGTTTGCCTGTTTATTTGTACAATTAAATAATTTAAACTGCCTGATTTTCTATTTTATTACAAAATGTTAACTATATATGATTGGCCATTGTGGCTTTATAGTTAGGGTTAAATTGGGTCAATTATATTAGGGTCAAAATCTTTCAAAATACATAAAAAGCATTTAGGAAACTGGTCAAGAGTTTGGGGTTATGTAAAATGGTTTTGAAAGGAGTCACTCATGTTCACCAAGGCTGAACACAATTATCTATAATATCTATAATATCATTTATTATTGGTGCTCAAATCATTACCAATGTTGAAAACAGTTTTCAAAGTCATATATTGTTAATGGAAACCAGGCCGGCAGTGTGTGCCAAGCACAAGAATGTTTTGCAAAAACCTTTTTGTGCAAACTAATTAAAGCCATTAAAAACGAGAAAGAAAGAAAAAAACATTTAATTGTGACCGGATGCTGACATAACCACTAAGTGCTATTCGGTGCAAGAGGACAATAGAATGAGCGACAGCGCTCTGTTGACAAAAGAGGGAGTGATCTAATTTGCCCCAGTTGTGTCTGCGCCCAAACTCAGTTTATGGGACATGTATTGGACGGGATTCAACTGGGTGTTTATTGAAGTCCTGAACCTTTCCATCTCTCATTAAATTGATTCATGGGCCCAATAAGCAGTGGCGGGGCAGCAGGTGTGGATGTTGGCGTGAGAGTTGAGTCTGGATAGATCCATCACCCTGAAAAGGCAGAGTTAAGACCGAACTCACACGACTCCTCCAGAGGCCCTGCTGTCAGCCCACGAGCTGCTCACCTGCTCCCACATCCGAATGACCCCTTCTCAATTACACACACGTGCAGATACAGAGAGAGAGAAAGAAACTGTGGACATATGGGCCCACATACACGCACAAACTCCCAGGCTACTCAAAGAGGCCAGAGGGTCAAAACTGCTGTCCAATGTGCACCTTTCAAATGAGGTTAAGCTGGTGACGTGTTCATTAATCAACTTCTAAGAGAACTTACTTATTAGCACAGCTTGATCCAAGGAAAGTTCAGTGTGTGTGTGTATACGTATATTGATTGGCCTATAGCTGTACTGGGAGAAAATAATCTGGCAAGAAATTCTCAATGAAACAAACAAAAATATAACAATGAGGATAATAAATGAATACTATATATATAGCAAAGCATTTGTGAAGCCACAATACGCACAACCTTGAATGGCTACAACAGCAGAAGACCCCACCGGGTACCACTCATCTCCACTCCAAATAGGAAAAAGAGGCTACAATTTGCAGGAGCTCACCAAAATTGGACAGTTGGAAACTGGAAAAATGTTCTTTCATATAAAGAATGATCCTTAGAACTATATGTTTATCGCAATTTAGTTGTCTTCCTTGGTGTGAATGGGCCTTAAATGTAAAAACAGAAGTGAAAGTTCTGTCAGCTCAGCAGCTCAAATTGTGTTGACGTCTTTAACTTTACCCAGCGCCAGAAAAACATATGATTTATACAATACTCTTTGACATCTCTGTCAACTCTTTTGGTCAGATATTTCTTCACTCCACACTTTTGTGGTTTTAAATCAATCTAAACTGCCAGTCATGATGTCGTTTTCCCTTACCAGGCTTGTTCAAAGTAGAGTTGATGCCTAAGGCTATACTATTATAAAAAAAACCTGTAATACAACTGTGTCTTTGTATTGTGATTCCACTTTTATAGCTTGTTACCAGTTCTGGGCACAAATATAATGCTATTTATAATGTAAACAATGGGTAACTACGTGCAAATAACATAAAAAGATATGAACACTGCACAAAATTGCAGTTTGATGCTATTTATACAGTACTTAATGCAAATAGTGGCAGATACAGATTGTACAGATTTGCACATTGTAGTACACATTGTATTTATTAAAGGTGCATTGCACAAGTCTCTGAGTTTTTGCAGAACTACGCCCCCTCTGGCGACAAGTGAAACTGCAACCAGAGATGTAAACTGTCCAACCCAGGCTCATTGGAAATACGTTACTCTGCCTACGTTTTTGCAAAACCTGAAATACGTACCTCCAGGTACGTTTCCCTGCACTTTTCGGGTGAAATGTCCACTAGAGACGCAAGATGCGTGTTTATAATATGTAGGTATTAATACGTTATTTTCAAACATATAAAACGTACTTTTTTGTACGTTTGGATAGATGCTGAAACGTATAGTATGGATATATTTGCAACATTTAAACGTAACATTATTACGTTTTTACAGCTACAAAACGTTAACGGTTTACGTATGTTTCATATCATAACGATATCTGTATACTTTCACTTTTAAAGATAAATGTAACAAGATCCCTTAATCCTACTCCCAAAATCTAAAGATATCCATTTTATACAGAATATAAAAAGGATAAAACGTAAGTTAACGGACAGAAATGTGTAGGTAAATGAGTTTTAGTATTAAAATATATTTTGAGCCAATAATCCTAATCCTATCCCTAAACCTAACCATTCCTTAAAACTACGTAGGCTAACACAATTATGAAGAAAAGAAAAACATAACAGACAGACAAGTAAACATTTCACAATAATTTATTTATTTTGAAAATGTCAAAACCGGTAACGTTAACATTACCAAAAGTCGTTCACATGATGATGCGTTGCAGTCGCAGTCCTCTGGCAGTATTATAGTAGTTGTGTATGAGGTACAGATCAGAATTAAAGTTATTAACGCTAATCCATGAAAATGTTCATCTGATTTCGGTTCGCTCTCTGAAGGCGTTCGCTCTTCTCCATTTCAAATTTACTACACCGACTGAAACACGGCATGTCGCATATCTGTGACGAATCAGGCGAGAGCCAATGAGCGTTTGATATCACTGCCGTAAAACCTGTCGTAACGCTTCTTGAAGGCGCATTATTTGAATTTGAATTCATCACCAGCGCGGATTTGACGTTTTTGCGGTGACGGTCGCTGCTGATAAATGAAGATAAAGATAAAGATCAATGGATAAAAGGCTGAATTTGGATCTGTTTCTTGCAAACAACGTATGGATTCTAGGATTTGGTTTACATCAAGCTAATAAAATGTATGTATTTTGTGAATGTATCAGTATGTTGTGTTTTATTGGAGAAAATGGTTAAACAAGGTATTTTTAAGGTTAAAAGTGTATTCCTTTTTAACACCACACAGGCTAAGAATGCATGAACAGAGCGAAATGTTAATATTTATGAGTAACGTTGGCCTATTATAATAATAAATGCGACTGAAAACTTAATTGATAAGACAGTTGAATGCAATAGAGTCAAAACATTAATGCCACGATTATGAATAAATAGTGAAGAAACCTGCTTTGGATGTAGCAGCTATTATGTTCAGGACAAAACGTAATAGCACTGTAATAGAAAAAAATTACACTTAGCGCCTCTAGTGGACATTTCACCCGAAAAGTGCAGGGAAACGTACCTGGAGGTACGTATTTCAGGTTTTGCAAAAACGTAGGCAGAGTAACGTATTTCCAATGAGCCTAGGTTGAAACTGTCAGGTGGTTGGTTTTGACATTGGCTGTCATGAGGCCATTATAACTCATTAGCGACAAATTCAATTACCACTGTAGTTGAGATTACGAAAAATATTCATGACACAGTTATAATGGCCTCATGACAGCCAATGTCAAATCTAACCACATGACAGTTTAACTTAATTTCATGTCAAGTTGTCATGTCAAAGACTCTGACAGGTTATGTTGTTATGGTTTATGTCAAGATGTCATAACAAAGACATCTTAAACAATGTCATATTTGCATTCAAAATATCATTACTGAGCGAAAGACACTTAACGACAGTTGTCATAAACATGCATAAACCTTACATATGTCATGTCGTGTCAGTCTTATGAACACTCCTTCAAGACGTTACCGTTTTATCTTATTTTCAACCTTTTGTCTTATTTTAAACCTTTTTAAGGCACCTGTGGGTCCAGACCCGCTCGTTGAGAGCTAGTGCACCAGAAGCTGTGGTCTTTAGCTTTCTTGTTAGCATGCCTGCTAACTATGTTGACTGTTGCTGGCTAAACCCCCACTGAGAGCAAACTAATAGCATTGATGCCGTGACTCAGACTCAGGACTCAGGAAAGGCAGGTAAAACACGAGTCCCTTGGCCTCATTTAGCGCCTATGTTAGCATACCACCCGGCAGTTGCTAGTTAACAACCCGTTTTTCATCCAAATCCCCCTAATTGACTATCGCTGACAAGTTGATTACTCATATTATCTCATAATATTCCCATACTTGGTTTTGTCATTAAACCTTTTCTAAGCAGAAAGAGATACTATTGTTATCTTACGCAAGCAGATTTTTTTAAAGCTACTACTTTTAGTAATATTTTATCAGGTAGAGCGTTTGTGTAATTCATCCAGCACTGCTTGTCACATTTGCCCCTCTCTGTCAAAACACACCGTATTTTTAAGACCAAGCTCCTCTTTACGGATAACTGACACCGCAATGCATCTTCAGTCCAAAGGATCCAATTCTGCTTATTGTCACAGCCCGACTTAACAAGTGAATCAAAACAAATCTTGTGCAGTTTTTGACGTCTCGTCCTCGGTTTGTTTTTGTTCGTCTGCATTTGTGTCTAAGGAGAAGTTATGAGGGCAAACCAGGAAGAGGTGAGAGTGATGGAGAGAGTGTTTTGCGAAAGAAAGGGCAGGAGAAAGAGATAGAGGTTGAGACCGATAGCGGGGTGCGATAGGTAATCAATACCACAGCGGTGACCTAAGTGTTTGCTCCCTCGTTTATCTCATTTGGAGCTGCAGGTTCAGACCGTCTGACCGGGTAAACAAGAGCATCACTTCAGAATTTTACCCTTCTGTAGTAAGGCTTTTCTTCAACTACAGGTCGATTTGACCCTGCATACTTGTAGAAATTAAACTAATTTAAAACGTTAGGTTTGTTTTTGCCTTGTTTGATACTTTTCTAAAACAACATTATAAAAACGTATTGCTAGCATATTTTTAGATATGATCATTAAATAAATATGGTGTAACACCTAACCATAACCTAAGTCTACTGACAGACTGCTATAATATACTAATACTCTAATGAGAGTTAGCTGACACATAGTTGAAAAGTTACCTATAATTAGTAGAACGTCTAAAGTGACTATTGAAATATAGTGTAACCATTTCTTTTTATTGTAAAAAGACGTAAATGACCGATTATCTTAGGAGTGCTCTTGCCAACTTCAATATAAGAAATAAGATACATATAACAATATATATATATATATATATATATAACAATATATATATATATAACAATATATATATATATATATATATATATATATATATACACTGTATATATATATATATATATATATATATATTGGGAAACGATTCCCCAGTATATTTATTTCCCATTGGCTGGGAAACGATTAATCGCGATTAATCGCATCCAAAATAAAAGTTTGTGTTTACATATGTGTGTGTAGTATGTATAATTATATTGTATATTAAATACACACATATGCATGTATATATTTAACAAAAATGTGTTATTAATATATCAAATATTTATATTTATGTATAATATTAATTTAGTATAAATATATATATATATATATATATATATATATATATATATATATATATATATATATATATAATGTACCATAACATACATTTTATACATAACATACATTTTAACATACAAATGTACCATAACATATATATATATATATATATATATATATATATATATATATATATACATACATATTTACATATATTTACATTAGTATATACATGCAAATATTTATTAAATGTTTACATGCATGTGTGTGTATTTATATATACAAAATAATTATACACACTACATAAACATATATTTTGTAAACACAAACTTTTATTTTGGATGTGATTAATCGCGATTAATCGTTTCCCAGCGATTAAATAAAAAGCTGGTAGCATCTGGTCGATCAGGAACTTCTAGAGTCCATCTGGGTGATTGTAATTGAATGAGAAAGCTAACAGATACTGTAGCTCTCTTCATGTATTATAAACCATATTGTTACATACCCAGACATGCTGCATAATGAACAGCGGCAACAGTTATGTTATGGTACATTTTATGTGCTTCGCTCTGTTCAGATGGAAGTAACGCTCTTGGCCTATGCCGCTCACAATTTCCTATTTCTGTTTCAGTGTGTGTTGTGAAACTGTGTTTGTGGGCTGCACCGTCACTTTTTGCTAGTTTCAAACTTGAGATGACTTTGAAATAGTTGATTTTAGAATAAAATAACCTACAGCTGAGCCCAGAAAGGGCTCAATGCCTCACAGCATTGGAGTGCGATCCCCTTTATCTTTAGCAACTCAAGAGTTCCTATTTTAAAACGCATCTAAATTCAAGGAAACCGATGCAAGGTGAAACAAAGCTCATTTGAATTGTGGATGCGTCACTTTCAATATGCCTCTCCAGGTCTGGTTTAGCTGTATTTTGTGGGACGATCAGCAAACCAGGAAACCATTTGTGTCAGTCTGATAAAGTGTCACGAGCACTTATGCTGAGGGTAGCTGATGTAGGCTGTGTACTTGCTCATTATTGTGGCGGATGCCCTTGGACCGCAGGTTGTTGAAATTAAGCATGGCATCCCATAGAACCCCACGTAAAATCTATCTTGGAGAAATGCGCATATCTCTTCTGCCATCTGAGGTGAACCCAAACTTGCAGACTCCTGACCGGTAGATCCCTGCTCCACCCATCTGAAGGTGCAACAGGGAATTGAAGCGGGATCCATGCTGAGGCTGCTCAGTGAATACGGTTCTCTTCATTGCGGGAGACTCTGAGAGAAATGGGGCATGGTGGAGTCACGGCTCCATGGTGCCACAATGGAGGGGGGTCTTCAACTTAGAAGTGGAAATGTGGGTCTTCTGTTACTGAAGATAAAGAATGACCTTCCTCCACATCTATCTTTTTAGACACCATCTCAATACAAACGCTGAAACATCCATCTAAGAATTCCCAGGCTGTTTTATGCTGGTATTAGTTGATAGCTGAGAAAGTCTATTGACCAGCATTGTCTTTCTGGTGAAGCTAGTTAACCAATAAAGCTTTGGGTATTAAAGGAATAGTTCAACCAAAAATGAAAATTTTGTCATAAATTAGTATATTCATATGCTAAATACAAATTAAGATATGCTTAATGTAACCCGTTAGATGTCCCTCCTTTAAAGGTCCATTCAGTCAAAACTATGGCACTACAACGATCATTAAGAAGTTAAATGTTGCTAATCCATATAAATTGAGCAGATTAATTTTCTGAAGATTTGATCGCTTTATAGATTTAGGCTTTTATTCACATATAAACATTGATCAATACACATTTACATAAAGCACATCAAATATGGTAAATATAAGTTCAACTGTACTTGCTTAACACGATAGACGTTGACAACTCGGTCGGTTATGCCTGTTATGCCTAGCAGGATGCTCACGATGTTGTTGTTTTTTTCAAACATTATAGTCCATGGCAAGCAGACTTTGAGACAAAAAGAGGACTAAAACGAAGATCAACACCTTTCGAGATGCCGAGAGCTCCACGGCTGCGACTAACTTCAACTTAGAGACGCGAATGTTGCAGGTTACTTTATTAAACAGGTGAGCAAATCAATGTATATAAAACTAATCAATGTTATATAGTTCAACATGATGAAAAGTTAGAAAATGATCTGCATGTTATTCTCTAATCCAACCCGATCTCACGACCAAGTCGTACGAATTCGACGAATGATTAAAAAGTGGCTAATTCGTAACAATTCATACGACCTCACTCGTACGAATTAGTACGATTTTGCTAAATCGTACATATTTTACGAATTGGCCAATTCGTATGAATTCGTACGAATGACCTACCTCTTACCCCGCCCCTAAACCTAACCGTCACGTGGGTTTAGACAAATCGTACAAATTCATACGAGTGAGGTCGTACGAATTAGTATGAATTAAACATTTTTTACCCATTCGTCATATTCGTACGAATTGGGCCTGAGATAGTGTTGTCTAATTTTAATCACATACAGCCAACAAAACCTAACTAATAACATTCAACACTCTCGAATCACGCTGGTATACGTCTAGCAATCGCGCACTACTTCACACCACAGTCATGTTAAAAACGTCAATGTGTTCACTCATCCATAAAAGATCCATCAGCTTGAAAACAAGATCTATAATTCCGCTTATAATATACGTCATCAACATACGCCTTTTTTATTGTAAGAGGTTAGCGACCCCTGGTGGCGAAACAATCTTGCATATTGTACCTTGAACAGTAGAATAAATGCAGATGCTTCCTCAATTTACAATAATGCAGAAAATACTGCATATAAAGCACATAAAAATAAAGTACAAATGTACCGCAATGAATTGCTTCTTTCAAATCTAAAAGAAAGTTTTCATTATTCTGGCTTAAACAAAACATCACACAAGACCTATGAAATTCCTCAGAAACACATGGGAAACAAACACCTTTGATGATCTCATATCACAGAGGCTAAAAAGGACTGGAAGCCGTATACTTGGCTCTTTGAGGTTCTTACGTGGAAAGAAAATCACTCTCTGTTCACTTCATAGCTAGTGTGATTGTGCCAACAGAGAGCTTGGAAATGTATTTGAGTGTCTGTCGGATCTTTAAACTGAGCTTTTTTTATCTTTTATGCACTGGATTCTGTGTAAATTAATTTCAAAACGCATTAATGCACAGTGACTTGAAATAAACATCTTCTATAATAAATGTCCTGAAATAAATTTGGTTTCAAAAAATGACAAGGTAGTGTAACTGTCTTGAGAACAATAATATTAATAATAAGTTTCATTAAAAGGCTGAAAAAAATCCTAATGTTGTCATTTATGGCATAATCTTATATATTATAGGAATTACTATAAATTGCATGCAACTCACCCTAAACCAAACCTAATCCAAATACACTATAAATCAAATGTCTAGTTAATTATTATCACTAAGTACTTAAAATGTATTACACTGTAAGAATACATTAAAATGTAAGGGACTTTGTTTTATTTTTGCATCATGGTTACACAATTTAATGTCTAATTAAATTTTCTTTTTTTCATAATTGTATTAAACCATCATGCTCAACGTAAATCTGAGTTCTCAACACTGAAATGCTTCTGAAAGAAAGAAAAAAAAAACTCAAATCCTGTCAAACTCAACTTTCAGATGAAAGTTTAAGTTGATGTGTGAGAGGAGAAGAGTTTACTCACTGTAGCCATCTGGATGCTGGTGTGCCCTTCTGTGCTAACTGCTGACAGACTACCCTCAGGAACCCGGAGCAAACACCAGACACCATACACCCACAAAACACCCTGCAGATTCAAGACCAGACACAATCACAGCTAAATTGTGTTACAATCACACAGCTACAATCACAGCTACAATCACAGCTACTTTTAATCACAGCCCACTGAAATGACAGCTCTTTGCACTTGTCAGATGGATTTGACACATGAAAAGACTTTAGAAATATAAAGGTTAACACTTTACTGCATACTTGAACTCAAAACGAGAGATGCATTGCCAGTGGCGGAGCCAGAATATTTTCATAGTGTATGGCCAGACATGGGCCAGCGACCAGTCTGGGCTGAAAAAGAAATCTTCATCGTTCAAACATTTAAAAAAAAAAATGAGTTAGATTATAAAGTACTGGACTGTTTAGTGTATACAACATGAATACAATTAATTGTAATTGAATTTTTGTTTATTAATCCTAGACTGTAAGATCTGTTTTAAAAACTTGCAACTAAATGTTTGTTGCCAAAATAAATGAACTACAACAATTTTATTAAAATATACCCATTACAAAGGAAAAAGCAAATTTGTTTTGGCGTAATATTGGTGACGCCATATGACATTTTGTCGAAATACTACGCACATGGCAAATATAATAAAATAACACACACTGTTATGCGTAGGTTTAGGTCTGGGGTAGGGTCTGTCTCACATTGACGCTAAAGGATGCCAGTTAACTTTATGACGCCTTGGGACGTGCCAACACTATCTCACGCCCAATTCGTACGAATTTGACGAATGATTAAAAAGTGTTTAATTCGTACTAATTCGTACGACCTCACTCGTACGAATTTGTACGATTTGTCTAAACCCACGTGATGGTTAAGTTTAGGGGCGGGGTAAGGGGTAGGTCATTCGTACGAGTTCATACGAATTGGCCAATTCGTAAAATTTGTACGATTTAGCAAAATCATACTAATTCGTACGAGTGAGGTCGTATGAATTGTTACGAATTAGCCACTTTTTAATCATTCGTCGAATTCGTATGACTTGGTCGTGAGATCGGGTTGGACGTGCAGAGTAACAAGAGAATGAACCTGAATGAATAAATGAAAGCGATCATATCTCTTCAGAAAATGTGGACTAAACCGCTCTTTATATTAGGTTAACGACATTCGTAAATGATGACTTGATTTTTTTTTTTTCCTTTTTGGGTGAACTAACCCTTTAAAATAATTTAGAAACACATACGAAAAATTTTTGTAAATGCTGTGTAAAACACACAAACTTCAAAACAGCAAATAGATATTTCCAGATCAAAAAGCATACGAAGTAGAGCAGTCTGTAGGAGTTGCTTTCTTTATCTGGAGACATAATATAAAGACATAGTCGCCCACATATTTGCTCTTTTCATACTTAATTAAGTTTGGTATCATAACATAAGATCTATAGCCTGTGATGTTAAGGGTAAATGAGAATACTTGCCACAGAAAGTGAGAACATTATTCTGCATTGCAATCACTTTTAATAAAAGTGTCAACTATTTGAGGGATTTTTATTTTTAAATGGATTTAGAATTAACTTTATAATGATGTATACAATTAAAATGAACTCAACACTTTTAAGCATATCTTAAAAAAGGCTGTTTTACTGTTAACTTTGTTTCTGAATAAACTCAAGCCAGAAAAAGCCAAAAAAGATACATTTTGCTTTTTGTTATTTTGGTTGAATTGTGCCAGAACTCAGACAAATGCTGTTTGACACAAGACAGCCAGAAGTAGCTGAAATTAACATTACTGGCAGTAAAAGAAAACAAATTTTATTTTTCTACACACAAACAGGGGCAGTTTGTCAAATAATAAACACTTATTATTATCATTATTATTTCCTTGAACAATATCAGTGTTGTAGTCGAGACCAGCTCACTCGAGTCCGAGTCTAGACCAAGACCAAAGAGAGTCGAGTCCGAGTTGAGACTGAGACCGAAGAGAGTCGAGTCCGTGTCGAGACCGAGACCAAAGAGAGTTGAGTCCGAGTCTAGACCGAGACCAAAGAGAGTCAAGACCGAGACCAATGAGAGTCGGGCCTGAGTTGAGACCTGAGACCAAAGAGAGTCGAGTCCGAGTCTAGACCGAGACCATAGAGAGTCGAGTCCGAGTCGAGACCTGAGACCAAAGAGAGTCCAGTCCGAGTCTAGACCGAGACAAAAGAGAGTCGAGACCAAGACCAAAGAGAGTCGAGTCCGAGTCGAGACCAAAACCAAAAAGAGTCGAGTCGAGACAGAGACCAAAGAGAGTCGAGTCCGAGACCAAAGAGAGTTGAGTCCGAGTCGAGACCGAGACCGAAGAGAGTCGAGTCCGAGTTGAGACAGAGACCAAAGAGAGTGGAGTCTGAGTCAAGACTGAGTCCAATGAGAGTCGAGTCCAAGTCTAGGCCGAGACCAAAGAGAGTCAAAACCGATACCAAGATGAAGACAGTCAAGTCCAAGTCTAGACAAGACCAAAGAGAGTCAAGTCCGAGTCTAGACCGAAACCAAAGAGAGTCGAGACCGAGTCTAGACCAAGAAAAAGAGTTGAGTCCGTATCGAGAACGAGACCAAAGAGAGTCGAGACAGAGATCGAGAACAAAGAGAGTCGAGTCCGTGTCTAGGCCGAGACCAAAGAGAGTCGAGTCCGAGTCTAGACCGAGACCAAAGAGAGTCGAGACCGAGACGAAGACCATAGAGAGTTGAGTCCGAGTCGAGACCGAGACCAAAGACATTCAAGTCCGTGTCTAGACCGAGACCAAAGAGAGTTCAGACCGAGACCAAAGAGAGTCAAGTCCGCGTCGAGACCGAGACCAAAGAAAGTCGAGTCCGAGTCGAGACCGAGATCAAAGAGAGTCAAGAAAGAGACCAAAGAGAGTGAAGTCTGAGTCGAGACCGAGTCCAACGAGAGTCAAGCCCGAGTCTAGACCGAGACCAAAGAGAGTCGAGAGTGAGACCAAGACCAAAGAGAGTCAAGTCCGAGTCGAGACAGAGACCAAAGAGAGTTGAGTCTGAGTCTAGACCAGAGAGGTTGGATAACCTAAGGTTGGGTGTGAAACCGGACTTAAAGATATCTTCAAGAATATGTTAAATATTTGGTGGTAACAATAAAATTGGCACCATACTCAAACAGTGAACCAAATATACCATGGAATCATGTACACAGTAAAAAGGAGTAAAATAGTAAAATAGTAAAAAAGGCCACATAGTCTTTATTACAAAATAACATGTCCTAAATGGACAAATTTAAAATGCCCACGGCCACGCGTAGCGGCATGGAGCCTTCTTCAAGGCACTTTTTTTTTCTCAATGGGCTGCATTTAGGTTCTTGCTGTGTGGTAGAAGCAGGGTCATTCCTCTCAGAACATTAGTCTAACTGAAGAGAGAATTTAAATTCTGTAATTGTATGTTGCAAGAGACTTCAGGCAAATATCAATTGTTCAGGCTTTGGCATCTAATGCAAGAAATATCAGGGCTCTTTTTAAATTGTGAGTATAGAAAGTGCTTTAATAAGAGACGTGGTTAGTGCTCACAGTTTTCATCAGAAGCAATACAGTCACTCACTTCCTGCGAAATGACGCAGATTAGATTTAAAAAGGATATTTTAGTCTGTTAAAGAGATAGTTCACTCATTTCACATTATTTAATAAAGTTTCATTATTTTAGTTGTTATTTACTAGGGCTGTCAGTTAAACACGTTATTAACGCAAAACCATTTAAACAGCGTACATTTTTTTTTTATTATTATTGCGCGATTAACAGTCTTTTTGGCCTTGCAAACTTTGTAGTTTTCTTTCACATGCTTTTGCAACAGGACGTTTCGTTGCTTTGTCGACCAAAGCGCAAGCGGATCTAGCTAGACCGGAAACGAAACAACAAGCACGCCGCAAACACACTCGTTTGGGCTTGTGAGCCGGCCAAATAGTTGGTTAACTTTACGTTTTGAGTGGGTGACGAGCGCGAGACGCCGAAATGGATGCCAATAAGATTCAGAATGGAAAGTTTACTTTTAAAAAGTTGCCAAATGGTTCCATTGACAAGACCAAAGTGATCTGTGTGTTTTGTTGTTGTGAACTGGGCAATCATCATCGCAACACGTCCAGTCTGAACACACACACACACACACACACACACACACAGCTGATGCAAATTCTCCGCCCCCTCGTCAATATCAGGATCTCGTCAGTATTTCTTTCACCCGTTGATGGACAGTGTTACATTGTGTGAGAGATTATTTGCTCCAAGTGAGAATTTTAGTGTGAATTTGAACACAGTATATGCCAATGTTGTTTTCAAAAAAAAAAAAAAAAAAAAAAACATTTGCACAAAGTAAGCCGATCCACTTTTCCATGGTGATAAGAACATTAAAATGAGAAAAATAATGGGACAAAAAGAAATCAAGTGACATTTTGAATAGATAAAAATATGAGATTAATTGTGATTAATCGTGAGTTAACTATGACATTAATGCGATTAATCGTGATTAAATAGTTTAATCGTTTGACAGCACTGTTATTCACGCTTTCTAGCAATATGGTTCCAGCATTGTTAACATCAACCAATAAAATAAACCTAAATCTATTTTTTGTGTTTCACAGAAGAAATAAAATCAATCTGAAATGAGTTGAGGCATCTACATGTTTGCTAGTATCCTATCAAAAGGCTTAAAGGCATGTAAAATCTAACTGGCGTTCTTTGAAATGTTCTGCGTCCTTGTGAAGTGTCATCATACTTTTCAAATTCAATGCGTTCGGGTCCACAAACCGAGGATGCAATGAGAATAAACAGATGAAGCCATTCTTCCACACCTTTCAAAACATACAAACACTATAATTCATTCCAAACAAGAAAAGATTACCATGGTGCACTGCTGCGACTGGCATAAAGCCGAAAGTGAAATATAGAGCAAGGATAAATGGGGTGTGTTAAATAGACCATGTTTCCATCAGTCGGCCAAAGTGAACCGCATGTGCCATCTCCCAGAATTCTGTTCAGTTCTCTTATCAGGAACAGGCCTCTTATCTCAGAGCTCCATAACAGCAAACACACTCACACAAGAACAAGTGAACACACACACACACACACACACTGTTCTAACACCTCTGCCGATGCTGAATTATCTTCATCAGTTTGTAGCTAGGTGACATTTGGTTGCTTTTTTTGTCAATCAGAGATATACACGTTATCTCATTGGCAGTATGAAAGCAAAGGCAAAAGGCGATGCGTCAGGTTTTATTGGTAAAAGTCGCAAATTTATTAAAAAATGTTGCAAATGTTTCAATGTTACTTGTCCACACAAGCCTGATTATCCACCTAAAAAAAGAAGATTTTAAAGGTCAAAAAGGAGACCATATGGCTGCACCCAAGGAGCTCTAATAAACCTGGAGAAAGCGCTAGGATTTCCATTAATCTCAAATGGCAGTTGAAAGGCTATCATTTCTGAAAGCAAGAGGGCTGGATGCTCCCTGAATGCTTTGAAGCAATTACTGTAATATAATGGATTTCTTGTTGTATCCATAATTCTTTATTCCAAAGCTATATTTGATAACGACAATCAAAGCAGAAATATACTTTCTGGTCAAAACAAACCAGTCAAACACTGACCCATGAGTGCATCATTGTCAAAATGTTAAAGAAGGGGTCTCTCAAATCTGCAAGCTCTGTTGAACTCATCTTTCATTGAGCTTCATGTGAAAGAGAGCTCTGACATTCAGTGCATCCCGACCCCATAATGAGTTGATGTTGTTTCCATTTGATGCGCTGACCTGCGGTCACGTCTTCCTCTTGTGACTGTAGCTGGTGCTCTAATCTGTTATTAGTCTGGTTGCAAAAACAGCTTTACTATAATGCCTCATTTTCAATTTCACTAATTTTGTCCTGATTAAAACTTTCTTCATTAATGTAGGAAAATTAGACAAAGTTTTATGTCCCGGGGGAACCTATAAAATCCCATTCTTAATTAGGTAGTATCAGTAAAGACATCATTGCAAGGTGGCTTTAATTACTTTTTTTAACATTAATAACATGAGACTGGATGCAGATTTGTCGATGGGCTAAATTTATATGATCTTCGGGTCGAATGAAAGTGAGAAACTCATCAACCAAAAATTTAACTGAGGCATCAGCAGTTTTCATTTTATTGACTGACATCTGCTTAATTCGTTTTTATACTCCAAGGATGCTAATAAGGGTCATTGTTGTTTTGTAGACACAATATTTTAAACGGATTGAATTTATAATTTGATAAAATGTAAATAAATAAAATGGACAAATTAGTGTGAGTTCAATAATGTAAGTTAAATACATAATAATATGGTCAGATATACGTTCCTTGCATTCTAATGCTTCCTGCTCATTTCTATATAAGTTCAGGATAGCAATATCTTCAGGATAAAAATGTACCTGTAATGTTCCACAATCTACATCAAAGGGCTGTACTGGCACCTAGTGGACAGTTTGTTTAATACGATCATTATTTTGTGTTTTACAGTTCAGCAACATATTTCTCAGAAGAGTGTATAAAGGTATTGCAAAAGGCATTGCATTTCTGTTTTTTTTTCTTTCTTTTTAGAATACATTTGCTATTTATGGAACAAAATATAAGCCTCCTGTTATCAATTTACTCATATTTAATTACCAATCCAAAACTCAATTGTTAAAAAAAAACAATGTTCCCATTGTTAAGTTGTGATTCAGAGCTATTGATCGTTCCTTTTCAGTTAGCACAATATACAAATGACAGTGTTTGTGTGTGATGTAATGTACCCATGTTTCTCAAATGTCTATTTATAACAGCTGAATGCAGGAGAGGTATTTACAAGTGAACACACAGTACAAACACACACAGAGAGCAGTGGGCAGCCAGTGTGGCACCTGGAGAGCGACCGGGGGGGTTAGGTGCCTTGCTCAAGGGCACCTCTGTCATTTCCTGCCGGTATTGAGAATCGAACCCGCAACCTTCGGGTTATCAGACTCTCTAACCATTAGGCCACGACTTTAAACACACACGCACATTGTGCTCGCTTCAACAAGGGGAGCTAGGGGTAAGTGAGGCTGACCTGTATTTATGCTTGACACCCTTAACAATGTCAAAGGCATCTAGGAGTGTGTTACTGCTCTCTCTCTCTCTCAGGGAAGAATAAATGTGCACATGTATTGTTATAACAATTGTTAAACCTGTTTACTGTTTTAAATTCAAAGTCTGATGCAGTGCATGAAAGTGCATGACTATAAACAGTTTTCTAAGGCGTTGTGGTATTTGTTTATGGTCAAAAAGCTTAAATGTTTATAGGTTTGGCTCACTCTTCTAGAAAGCACTTTCTGATTTGTAAATATTTATTTGGTGTAGTCTAACAATTGTTTTTTCATGTGGTTTAATGTTTTGTCTAGTCTTGAAAAGCAAGTCACAACAGTCTAGACAGTAGCAACAGTGGAACATTTCAGAGACTTGTTTACTCTCAGCGTCTATTCCCTTGTCTCATTTCAGAGTCTTAAACACAAGAATGGTAAGCTTCAAGATTTAAAGTTGTCATTCAAACAAGCTAATGTTATGTATTAAGCAATACAAGTACAATAATGTGGTTATATTGTTGGCCTCAAATACATGTTTTGGATTGTCACCTTCAGGGCAAGAATAGGACCACCAACTCAGGTCTTCACGCACACTGTGAAAAATGTCATAACCAGGACTGCAAGATTCCCGTAGACATCTCAACGTCCTGTGTCTTCATTTCCTGCCAGCTGAACTGCGGTGCAGCCTTCCATCTTTGTAAAGAGGACGAGCATCGTCTTCTCTGCCCGAAGGAAACTGTACCATGCCTCAACTCTGGCTATGGCTGTCCCATTACCATGACTCGCCAAAAAATTGCCCAACACCTAAAGGTGTGTCCTGCCAGTGTGATCACTTGTACCCTGGAATGGAACCGATGGCCTGTGAACGAGACCGATACCACCTTCTACAGAAATGCCATCCAGGATCCAAACTGCATGAGTCAGTTAGACCTTGCTATGGCCCTTAGAGATCAGAAGCTTCTGTTTAGCTCAATTCAGATGAAGACACTCTTCCCTGAGTTGATAGAGAAGATTGAGGAGCCTGAAGTTCCACTGGATGGTGCTGTTGGAGGCGTTGATCCAGAGCGCTGGGAGTCTCCGAACTTACCCCCGGAAGAAATGTTGGAGAATAGTCTTAATGGGGAAGAAGGACAAGAACTAACCCAAGAGGAGAGGCTGGCCCTTGCCGAGAGTAAAGATGTGACCTGCTTGGAGAACTACGAGATGTGGGAGAGAATGTTTGCGAAGGAGAAGGAAGGATGCAAGCAAACCGTGAAGAATTTAGATGATAAAAGTTGTCCGATTGAGGATAAGGAAGACCCAAAAGTGACCCCTCAGAATTCCAACGATGACAATTCCAGAACAGGTTTAGCTCCTTGGCAAGATGGCGTTCTTGACAGACTCGGTAAACTCAACGTGGCCGAGTATAATATGTATCTGGTGCACAACGGAAGCATGCTAATCAACTTTGGGCAGCTGGCTGCTTGCACACCTAGAGAGAAAGATTTTGTTTATGGCAATTTGGAGCCCATTGAAGTTCAAACCATACACTCTTTCAACTTTCCAACCAGCTACAGACCCAAGCGTAGCCACCTCAAGGATCCATCAAAAAAAGTTAAGAAGACACACCAGAATGTGGACACATCTGATTTAGGTATTGCTATTGAAAAGCTCCCAAAGGCGAATGAGATAGAGGCGACACTGCTGTGTGCACTAGAAAGAGAACTGAAAGGTCATCAGATATGTGAGTCTGTTGGAATCGACGGGCTATATGTTGACTGTGGCACCCAGACCTATGACTTCCATTCTGCTCCATTCAAAAGTGATGCATCTTTGGCCAATGTTGTTGAGGACCAGCCGCAAAACCTACACGTGCAGATTCAGACAGAATGCGTGACTAGGAGACACAACAAATCCTGCTCCGCCTTTACTTACCTGTGCTGTAAAGCCTTTAGGCGTGACGAATACCCTTGGCACTTTAGAAACGTGCATGGAGACATTCAGTCATGTCTTACAGGCTGGTTTTTACGGCGGTGCCCATTGGCTTACCTTGGTTGCACCTTCAGCCAGAAGCAATTTCGACCATCTAAATATCAGGCCACAGTGAGCTATGATACCGATCTTAACACTTTCATCTTACGACCAGAGGTGGCACCGTCACTTAACAAAGGAGTAAGAATCGCTGACAGCGAACGCAAACGAGCAAGGAATTTGGATTCTCTGAGCAGACTTCCTTTTGAGGTTTTACAACACATTGTGAGTTACCTGGACGGTGTGTCTTTGGGTCGTCTATCTCAAGTTTCCAAGTTAATGAGGGAGGTGTGCAGCACCGTTCTTCAGCAAAAGGGTATGGTGTGCCTTAAATGGGAGAAAAAGACATACTCTCATGGTGGATTCACCTGGAGGGCCCGAAAAAAGGTAAACGCCTGGTTCTTATCATCAGCCAATACAACTAATCCCTAGAAAAGTTCAAAAGGATGAAAAAAAAACATACATATAGACTCTTATAAGGAAAGGTTCTATATACTGTAGAACCTTAAAAGGTTCTAAAGCGCTACGTATTTGGAACTGATTTGGAAATGATTCAAGATGTGTGGGTTAAAAAATGTAATTAATCAATATCAGACGAAGAGTGCAATTTCAGTTTTCATCCTCAAAAATCGATTAAAATGTGATATTAAGTTAGAACAGTGAATATATATTAAGGTTTTATTTGTGTTTCATGTACTGTATTCCAGTTCATGTGAGTTATAGCTTATGTGAGGAAGTCATATAATTATCAATATTGTTTAATTTTGTATTATTCATTTAATTATTTATAAAAACAATTCCCATAAGTCTCAAAACCATGTGCAGAGTCACAACCCAAAATCCAATATCTAATTTTATTCCAGGAACATTAGCGGTGTTGCAGGGCACGATAAACATTCTAAGTACGTTGGTGCTCCGTTATCTATTCTCTCAAGTATGTGGGTCAGAGAGGGCGCACATGGGTCATTTGACTCTCTCTGGCTCCATGTCAGTCAGCTATTCACTGGTAAAGGTTTGCTTTTGGATGACAGGTGGTCACTCTCTCTCTCAGCTCATTGTTTTGGAAGCAATTGATTTTAGCGTTTAACCAGTAGGGGCTGTAACCTGCACTGTGGGAAGCCAATGAGAATAGCACTCTGGAATACTGATCACCATGTTGATATATTCAGAAAGGGCTTTGGACAAAAGTATCAATGTATCTAGCCCTTTTAATTTCACAGAGAAACAACATTACAAAAAGGGACATCCACTTAATTTTGTACAGTACTGTTCAATTTAATTCAGTTCAAAATAATTTGTATAGCGCTTTTCACAATATATATATATGTTCAAAGCAGCTTTACAGAACGTGCATTTCAGAAATGTACATCGAAAAAATACAGTTATTTAATCATGTATTCATTTAGGGCATAACATATCGCCGGCGTTGAGTCGTCTCTTCACAGCCATCAAGTTTTTACTATAGTTTTATCATCTTATTTTGTCTGTGTGTGTGTGTGTGTGGAATATTTTAGGACCATAGTTTTCAGTCATTGCAAAGCCTTAATGAAATTGCACTGATTTATATGGAACCCTTCTCATCTCCATGTAGGTATGGGAGTTTAGCACTCTGCACTCTCCAGTGGATAAATGGGTCTTTGAAGACATGCCCCCTATGGCAGAGCACCTGAAGGTCTGTCCTTTCTATCAGAAGGAGATTCGAAGTGAACCTGTGCCATTACCCAGCATGACAGATCTCCAGGAGAGAAGAGGAGAATTCCAGACTCTAGTCAATAGTGTCCTCACTACCGTCAAGTCACACAGAGAGTAAGAGACGGCTGTGTGGCACAAGCTGAGGACGTATAATATAAAACCATGCTGCATGCTGACCTCATCAAATATTTGTAGATAAATCTGTTATAGTCAACTGTTATAGTCAAAGGGACAGTTCACTCAAAAAATTAAATAAGTAAATAATAATTTTGATCACTGACCATCATGCTGTCATCATTTACTCTCACACTCATGTCAGAGATAATGTTTTGAGTTCTAAGTTATTATTATTTGTCTATACAATGAACGTGTTTGGTAACCAAAATTCTTCAAAATAACTGATTTTGTTTTCCACATAAGAAACAAGGTAATAGAAATCTGGAACAACATGAGGTTGAGTATATGCTGCAGATTTATTTATTTATTTACTTATTTTTTCAGTGGACTGTCCAGACAGATCTTTGCTGACCTCTACTGGCTAAAAAAAATACACAGTCATAAAGGCTTAAAAATAACCGTAAATGCATTTACAGTGGGATGGTGAACGTGTGTGTAAAATCAGATGTTGACATTTTAAAAGGTCTCATTTGTTAATATATTAACTAACATGAACTGCTATGAGCAATATGCTTTTTACAGCATTTATGAATCCTCGTTAATGTTGGTTAATAAAAATACAACTGTTTAGTGTTTGTTAAAGTCAGTTCATAGTGGATTATAACATAAAGGATACTTTTGATTTAACAAATGCTGTAAAAATACTGTTTATTAGTAGTGAACTAACCTAGTTAATTAAGGTTAACAAAATGTTATTGTAAAGTGTTACCAATCTGATCATCTTCTTTAGCATGATCGATGTAACACATTTACTTATTTGATTAGTAATTACTAGTGATCTTAAATATTTCTTCATTTTATGTTATAGCTGTTTTTGTTTTTAGATATGTTTATTTTCATTGTAAAGACAAATTCTCATCATAAAATTCATTGCTCTTCGTCCATGCAGTGCTCTCATAATTGTAGGTGTTGCAAACAAAGTCCTGAAAGATATTTCTTATTAGTCAAATATATATTTTAAACAGATATATTTTTATTTTTATTTTTTTTGCACTCCCCACATCCCCCAAAGTGACAGTCACCTGAAAAAGCTTTGACTTTATTCACTTATGAAATCCAGTTAAAATAAAAAAAAGAAGTCAATAACAAATGCTTTTGTTTCAATACAATGAATATACATTATTTGTGAGTATGTTGCTCATACTCTATTGCGTCTCTGAGACTTCTGGGTTGCGTAGTTTATTGATGACCTCTGACAGCATGCGGTTGCATAGGGCAGCGTAGGGGTTCAGGATCACAGCCTGTTGCTTGGCAAACTCACTGCCTAGAGCCGCTGCTCTCTCAAAGTCCACACGAGCCTCCTCATCACGACCCGACAACCTGAGAAGAAGCCCGTGCTGGACCAGAGCCTGGCAGGCTGATCGCCCAACGCCTTTGCTGAGAGTGATGGCACGCTCCAGATCTTCAATTGCACCTAAAATAGATCATCAGTTAAGTGAGATAACCCAAAAATAAGCTCGACATTTGCCTTGGAACTGTATAATCCCCTTTCATGTATGACACCAAAAAAGATCCCCAGGTTTCATATGGCGCTTTTGTGGCACTTTTACGCATGGTACGATACGGTACAGCTCGCTTTAAAGGGATACTCCACTTTGTTTTGGAAATAGGCTCATTTTACAACTCCCTCAGAGTTAAACAGTTGAGTTTTACCGTTTTTGAATCCATTCAGCCGATTTTCTGATATTTAGAAGAATATCAGTAACCAGACAGTTTCTGGTCTCATTGACTTACATAGTATATTTTTTCCTACTCTGGAAGTCAATGAGGCCAGAAACTGTCTGGTCACGGAAATTCTTCTAAAAATCATAAAATCGGCTGAATGTATTCGAAAACGGTAAAACTCAACTGTTTAACTCTGGGGGAGTTGTAAAATGAGCCTATTTAAAAAAAAAAAGTGGAGTATCCTGTACCGTATCGTATCGTACCTCAACCTTCTGTTGACTTTGCAGCTGACTTTTCCCTCACACCTTAACCTATCCTTAAACCTACCCATACCACCACACCTATCCCTAACCTTACCAGTGTCACACCTCAATAGCAGCAAAAGTGATTTACAATACGACATGAGCACAATAAGTACATTGTACTTATTTTTAAATGTAAATACATAGTACTTAAAAGCACTTAATATAAAGTGAGACCGAATTTTATACTGCATGGTTATACTAAAGAAACGTTAGTCACAAAAACAGACAAAACAGACACCCCTTGTTGTGTTTATGCTTCTTTTTAAAAATTATATTAAATACACATAACTATAAAATTACATCTAAACGTATGAAAGTTTCGTTTCAAAGACGGGAGGACAGTAAATTTTGAAGACTCTGGCATAATCCCGTTTTCCCCAGTTTTCCTTCGCTTTAATCTCCCTGACCGGAAACTGACGAGCATCCTTGCGTCAAATGCGGAACTTATGCGTCCATATAGCCCATAGAAATGCAAACCAAGCTAAAGCTAAGCGAGCCGTACCGTGCAATGGAAAAGCGCCAATAGACAAGGCTTAAGCCTAGTCCCAGACTAAAATGTTTGAGCTGTTTTAACTGAAAGCATTAAAAACTAATGAAAAAAAAAAATGAAAAACTAGTGAAAGCACTAGTGAACTTAAAATGTTCCATGATGGTTTCTAAACGAAAATGCAAAAATTAAATTTTAAAGAAATGAAAGCCGATTCTGGGTGAGCGAGGAAGAGGCGTATATCACCTTTCGTGTCTCCCTGCAGGCGTTTGGTCTGGGCTCTGTTGTTGTAGGCTGAAGCCCTTTGAGGAAGGATTCTGATGGCCTGGTTAAAATGCTGAAGAGACGCAGGCAGATCTCCAGACTCTGCAGCTGAAACTCCCTGCAGTTCCAGATCTTTCACCTGCTTCACTAGCTCTGGCTCAAAAGCACTGTCTAGAGATAGACAGAAATAAAAAAAATGCATAGAAGTGTTCGCATTCAAGCATCTTTGTAGCATTTGACACTTCCAAGATACGTAAGAAGAAAGAATAGATCGATAGATCGATAGATCTATCTATCTATCTATCTATCTATCTATCTATCTATCTATCTATCTATCTATCTATCTATCTATCTATCTATCTATCTATCTATCTATCTATCTATCTATCTATCTATCTATCTATCTATCTATCTATCTATCTATCTATCTATCATTGTATTTCTATGTACCATTGGATTGTATTCTTACCATCATCTATCAGATCTTCTTCTTGATTTAATCCAGGAATATCTCCAATGGGGCTGGTAGGGTTAAAGATGGCCTGTAAAACGGCCCTGTCATGAGCTGATGCCATTTCTTCTCGGAGAGTGGACCAAGATCCAAAAAGGAGAGGATTTTTAAAATGGATTGCATTTTTATGGGAAAAGAGGAGTTCCCTGCAAAACATTTTCCAGCACTCCACACTAACCAATCAGAAGAGGGGGTGGAAGCAGGACTTTGAAATGGTCTGTGTTTGATTAAGTCTGTGGGATGTTACGGATATGAGAGCCTAACATACATACTGTGTGTAGCACCTTAAAACATTTCTAAAAACTGACAAGCTAAGAAAAATATTGGTAAAACTCAATAGCCTACTTAAGGCATAGTTCATCCAAAAATGGAAGCCTTTTAGACAAACGGGTCGGCGCGTATGGTTGGGTTGCGGAGAGTTTAGGATTGCAGAGAGTTTGTGAGATTGGGGTTTTCAAACACTGACTCCTGTACAATGGAAATCATTATGAACATCACCTATGCTAATTATTTCCCATCTGCCTTTCTGCTGTTATCTCGGGACGCTTGTCCCGAGAAAAATGGCGTTCGTCAGGTCCAGTTTGGTATCCAGCCTCTCACGGGGATTTCGGATGCCCCACCGCCTGTGAAGAGACGACTCAACGCCTGCGATATGTTATGGCGCCGTTTTATACATAAACAATATTTAAATTTAATATTTATATATAAACAATATGAATGTAAGCCAGAGGAGAACTGGCCCCCGACTGAGCCTGGGTTCTCCCAAGGTTTTTTCTCCATCCAATCTGATGGAGTTTTGGTTCCTTGCCACTGTCGCCTTGCTTTTGGCTTGCTTTTGGCTTGCTTAGTTGGGGTTATTTAATATTTAATATTTATCAATATTATCGATCTGTGTTGTACTACTTTCATGTTATCACTGTGAAGCTGCTTTGATACAATCTGTATTGTGAAAAGCGCTATATAAATAAATGTGACTTGACTTGACTTGATATATCCCTTGTGACTGCTTACACGTGCCAGCACCTTGTTTCCTGTCTGCCATTATTGGGCAAACTTGATTAATTCAGGTGTGCCTAATTATTGTTGCCATGACCACTGAGGTCAGACAATTTGTCCAATAATGGCAGACAGGAAACAAGGAGCTGGCTGAAGTTTAGGAAGTAGCTGTGCATAAAGCCAATTGCCTTCGCCTGAAGTGGATGGTGGGAAGTGGTTTCTCTCAAAGCCACATGAGGGCGGCAGACACCTTTTTATATTTGGACGACTGTATACGTTCCCATAGGAGACTGGTAGGATTGCCTGATCTTCTTTAGTTCTCATTTAAATGGATATATTTTTTAGGTACAACGTTTTTTTACTGTTTCACCCATTATATATAGACTAATAAGACAATAGTAAACCTCAAGTAAAAGTGGACATTTTTGTAAACAATGCTGTTGTGTAATAGTGCCTTAAATTCTTTACATGGACTGTAATTGCCCATTGCTTAAGGGTATAAACTAAATTGCTGATAAGGACATTTGTTTGTGTTTTTCTGAACAAACCCTATTGCCATGTGTATAAAAAAACATGAACACATATTGCAGGATTACACAAGGCACACTTAAGTTTAGTCATCAGTTTTGTTTTTTTAAATAAATTATCCTGTTTATGTAAATGCATCTTTGCAAAAGCCCAGAGTTTCCGAACCATTTGCAGCATCAAATAACAAATATGAAATAGCTGAGGTAATAAGTCAAGCACAAAATGCAACTATCAGCAAAAAAGCCACGCTAATCTGAACGCATTTGTATTATGGACATTAAATCATCATGACTTTTTCAGTATTTATACTAGTCATACATCTTCAATTAACAACAACTAGGACTTACACAGGAGGACACAAAATGTGATTCCTCAAGTGTAGTTTAATGGAAATATTTGAGCTTAGCGTGTATGCTAGCTGTTATCCCGCTATTTTCTTTCAGAGGGATCGTTGGATCAGATCACTCTCTGGCCACCTTGTGAAAAACACTGATGATGACAAATGAACATGGAACAGAAATCACGTCCCTTTGCCCCTCTACATCTGATCGGCCCAACATCTGCACATCACTCACGCATAAATTAGCATGCATTTACATAGCAAAGCCTGGCAGATTCAATCTCTTATTCAAAGTAGACCAGCTTTTGTCTATTAGAAGCAGAGACTGTCCACGACGTGACATGCCTCAGTTTTCAATACTGGGACATGTATAGGCTCAAATAAAATATGATTTATGTAAGCAATAAGGTGAGAGGGTGTATCCTGAACTGAAGTAATGGCTGAAGGGCGTTGTTAGGCATGACGCAAACATAATTGATTTTATAAAACGGTTACCACACAATCAAAATATTAAAGTTAAAAATAAATGTATTAGTGCAACTTTCATGAAGTAAAATCTCTAAAAGCTATTGTTGTGAATTCTCTCCCTTTAAATATTGAGTTGGTTACGTGGGTGACGTTTTAAGTTGCGTTGTACGCAAATACCGTAGTGCAGCGTTCTCAGCACTTACGGACTCTGTGTAATTACCTATTCACTAAGCCACGCCAGTTGAGCGATCATATCGTGTACGCGTTCATGTGCAGCGTTCATGTGCAAGAGAAAGTTTATGACAAAGTAAGTTTCCTTCTTTGTATATTGTTAATAGTGCAGTTAAAATACATTGTGACGATCTGTGCTGAGTTAGATAATGTTTATATTTAGCGATCTTTCTAACTGTAATTTGATCCTGCAACGAGCAGATTATCCCGCTAGCATCGCGGCTCGTTTGTTCATATTTACAAGTTAATACTTTGAAGTGACTTTCTCTGTGGATAATATCTTTCACAGATTGTCATTTAGGACTGCCAGTGATAATGAAGAACGTCCAATTTCTATAATTTACATTTGGTGTTTTGTTAATTTAATTGTATTGCAGTTTTGTATTGCAGTTTATTATAGACTCATATTAATAGGCATATTTCTTGATTTATATATTTCATGTATCCGTGCACTCTACAGAGATGTTTATATTTGAGTTTGTAATTTTTTAAGTTGTTGAATAATTCAGTGAGTGAATATTTATTTTTGTTATGTTATTTATTTCAGAAACTACCATGTACCTATATATATATATATATATATATATATATATATATATATATATATATATATATATATGTGTGTGTGTACTAAGAGTTCTGAATTAATGACTGTTTGACTATATGACTATAGATATAGAGAGAGAGTTCTGAATTTATGACTGTTTGACTATATATATATATATATATATATATATATATATATTGAAAGAGTTCAGAAAAGTGTCATTTAAATTGTATATTATGCAGTTTTTATTAAGTACTACACCATGAAAACATATAGTTCATACCATAACATAATTAAATATTTGTTTGTAAGTGTATGCTACAGTCAACTTAATTTAACTTTATTTTCTCAAAACAAGACAATTTCAAGGCAAGGCAAGTTTATTTGTATAGCACATTTCATACACAGTGGCAATTCAAAGTGCTTTACATGGAAGAAATTTAAAATATTCAAAAGAAATCAGAATAATTAAAACAGTTTAGAATAAAAGAAAAATCATAAAAATTAAATACAGTAAATAATTTAAACAATTTAGAATCAAAAATAAAATGAAGTACATTTTCTCATTTGACAAAACACTGGTGTATCATATCTGGCAAACTTGCTCTGAGATTTCCTCTGAGAATTTGAATATCTCGTTGGGACAAGTCAGAGACTATTTATATAGAGACATGTCACTTCCTCAATCCTTAATACAAATGTATGGGGAAAACCCGTAACACCAAAGATGGCGGTTGTATGCAAATGCCCCGCCCCTCCCCCTGGACAGCCAATCATCTGCTTTTAACGGTCAAGCCGGGAAACATTTAAATACGTATCTGTTTGAAAAGGCGGCAGATTTGATATGCAGTGCATGTGTTCGTTGTGTAAATATCAGACATCCCAAGTCTCTCAGAAGTTCCGGGTGTCTCCCGCAGATTGATAGAGGCCCGCAAATGAGGTCAAATCTCCCAGAATCGCGAGCAAGAGCGCGCATTTCAAACTGTGCAGCGCGCGCGTGACAGAGCGAGAGAACCCTTGCGCATGCGCAGTAAAAGTATAACCTGTGCGAAAATGGCGTTTTAAACCTTATTTTAGTGCAAAGTCATCAAACTTATTCAGTGATTTTTATTATATTTTACTGCTGTTTCTATGCAGTTTTTATGTCTCGGTGACCAGTGAAAGTGCAGTTCTGACTCTCTGCCCATTCATTTAGATAGGAGCCTGGTCTTGTTAAGTCCGAAATAGCTGCTCGGAGGCGTTGCCAAGATGGCGGCGAGTGGCATGACTTGCCTGAAAGGACTTTGGACAAGTAAGACATTTTTACTTTCTATTTTTTATGTTACCTTTTACATTTTTGAATGCTATAATTGTTTTGCTGTTTAAAATTAGCTGAAAAGCCTAATGGCAGGCTCAAAATGGGATAAATTGTTCCATATATACTAACCAAATAATTGTGGAAATGTCCAATTGCTTTTTGAAGTAAAGACTTCATATGCTTATGAAATGCCCACTGCATAATAATTCAGATAACTCCGGTCTCCCCTGAACTATATACATAAGCTGTCAGTCTTTAATCTCCAGCATTTCTCAGCCCAGCATGATAAACTGAAAATACCAAATAGCTCCTGCTAAGGACAATGGCAATTAATTTATACATTTGCATAATATTAGCAGCACCAAACATGCAACACAGCTGGTGGCAGGACTCAATCTTATTACAGCTGAAAGTAATTACACGAAAGAGAGTGAAAATCACAGACTCAAATAGATGGTATTGAGTACGTAAAACTCAAAACCAGTGTATTAACAAGGGATAATTATGTTTGTATATATGTAAAACAGGTACTTACTGTTATCTTATCAGCCAATCACAAGACAGCAACAGAGTCAAGACGATCTGCTGAAGTTTAATCAGTTTGCCTTGTATCAACAGTCCAGACTGCTGGTGGTGTAATGATGTGGGGATATTTTCTTGGCATACTTTAGGCCCCTCATACCAATAGCTTGTTTTCATATGACTTCACGCCACTGTGTTGCCATGGCGCGAAATACAAATGGAGGGAAGGATGTGATTTGCTGTATTTAGAAAGCACTGTAGACCTTATGCACCAGAGAAACGTGGGCGCGGTCATCTTTAGAATATTGTCTTTGAACTTACGTTTTCGCCAACACTATCTCACGCCCAATTCGTACGAATTCGACGAATGATTAAAAAGTGTCTAATTCGTACAACATCACTCGTACCAATTTGTACGATTTGTCTAAACCCACGTGATTGTTAGGTTTAGGGGCGGGGTAAGGGGTAGGTCATTCGTACGAATTCATACGAATAGGCCAATTCGTAAAATATGTGCGTTTTAGCAAAATCGTACTAATACGTACGAGTGAGGTCGTATGAATTGTTACGAATTAGCCACTTTTTAATCATTCGTCGAATTCGTACGACTAGGGCTGGGTATCGTGACAAAATGTTCGATACCGATACCGATACCTTGAGTTCGATACCGGTTCCTGATCGATACCTTTTTCGATACCAATATTATGTAATCAGTTTTATCAATATAATATTACCTACATTTTTATTTTATTTTTCAGTTGTTGACTTTTTCACACTCCTATTTTGAGTATGTAAAAAAGCACCAATGCAAAAGTTTTCTGTTTCCTAATAATTTAACAACACATTTTCTTTACATCAATGAGGTAATTCATTGAAATGCATTACACTATCACCTCCCTGATAATAAATGCATTGAAATGCTTGAAATGCATTATATTATCACCCTGATAATAACAGATCATCACTCAAATAGTAATTTAGAAACATTAATTTATGTAAAGCTGCTTTGAAACGATGTACTGTAAAAAATGCTACACACATAAATGTGAATTAAATTAAATATAGGCTACTGGGGGGCGGGATATATGCCTCGCGCACAGCACACGTAAGCTTGCCGCAAAGCACTGGCAACAGAAGCCTAATGATTATGTGACGGTAAACAACAGCAAGGATATATTTTTAATCGTTTATTAATGAACAAGTGTTTAATAAGTCTGCTGGCAGCAAATATGATAATGGGGACGCTGGCTCGTCATTCCTGCAGCAGTGAATGCGCGCACCTAACGTTATATGGATCAGGGTAATCAAACTATTCATTTCGTATTGTTTTGTTTAAAAGTACACATATTTTGACCGTCTATAGACCTATTTCTCATGAGTGTCGGTTCATCTGTGACGCGCTCCAGTTCCTGCAGTGGACTTTGTACTCTTAACAAGTGTCTGCGCGCTTATCAGATTTACCGTGTTACTGGTCTTGACTCTTGGCGGCAATTATCCTGTCGGAAATATTGCATCGCGTGCTTCTGGTATCGAGTCTGGCACAGGTACACTTTGGATCATTTCCACATATTTTCTATCCATCTGGGTTGGGACGCGTCGCTTACACGCACGCTCACACACTCACGTGCGACGAACTGTCTCTCATGCTGTCTCTGAGCAGCCGCGTAAACTAGTTTTCCGCCACAGCCTATCATACTGCGTGCTTATTTTTTCACTGACGTTGACGAGATTAACCACTTAGGTACCGAAATTTGGTATCGAAAAACAAGACATGTTTCGATACTCGGTAGTACCGAGGCAATTTGGTCGGTACCTAAAAAGTACCGAACTTCGGTACCCAGCCCTACGTACGACTTGGTCATGAGATCGTGGCATTGCTGTCGAGGAGTAATTAGCTGGTGAAGTGGATTTACTTATTGTAGATTTAACAAAAGTTATCATGAGGATTGTAATGTTTATCATAAGCACTGTAAAGCAGATGTCTTAACAAATGTCGACTGGGAGTTGTTTTTTTTTTTTTTTTTTTTTTTTTTACGAGCAGTTCAGTCATACCTATGCAAGATCGCTGTCAAAATACAGACCGGAAGTTAAAAGACAACGAGGTCTACATAAGGTCTATAACAAACTCAAAATGCCTGTGTTTTGAGTCATTTATGGCTACTTGAATCGATCAAATCACAAGGAGTTTTTTTATTGTGTACCAAAAGTTGTTCATAAGGGGGGAAAATGCAAGAAATTGATCGAAAAACTCTTGAAAAACGGCTTGCAAACCTACGTCTGCGGTCTGGAGGAGCTGAATGGGATAATGCTTGTGTGTGTAACGTTAGTGATCACTTCGTCAAAGGTGAGTTAATACAACTTAAGTGACTGTTTGGGTAACGTTTAACGTTTCCGAACTTTGTAAAGTGAAAGTATGTCTGTAAGACGACGAGGTAGTTGATGATATCTACTGCCTCGATGGCAGGAAAATATTTCAATTCAGTTGAAAAATTGCTCCTTTTCATAACGTGAGGATCACGTCCAACCTATGTTTGATTTTTTTGTTTATTTCTTTCTCTTGTAATAGCGTGTAAAATAGTACAATACGGACTTTCCTTCATCTCGTTCCATTGCGCTCTCATATTACTGACGTATTTTGACCATACGTCAACATCTGCCTTTTTAGGGTACCCTAAACGTCGGTTAGATGATGTTATCGGATCCTAACCCTACCCCAGACCAAAACCTACCCCGTCAACTAAAAAAGTAAAGCGTCAGTTGTATGACGGCCCGGGATCATCATCTAACCGACGTTTAAGGGTACCCTAAAAAGGCGGATGTTGACGAATGGTCAAAAGACGTCCCAAGACGTCAGTTATATGATGTCTTGGGATGAGACTGTGTTAAATCAAGTGACTGAAACCCAGCTATTGAGCTGGGTTTAAAAATCACAGCCGACCTGAGTATCGTTACTGACCATGTACATCCCTTTATGACTACAGATTGTTCTAATGGCTACTTCCACACAATGTCACAAACCTCAGATCATCTCAAGTTGGTTTCTTGAACATGACAATGAGTTCACTATACTTAAATGGCCTCCACACTCACCAGACCTCAATCCAATAAAGCACATGGGATTTAGTGGAACGGGAGACTCACATCATAGATGTGGAACTGACAAATCTGCAGTTGCGTGATGCTATCATGTCAATATGGACCAAAATCTCAGATAAATGCTTCCGGTACCTTGTTGAATCAATACAATGAAGAATTATCCCAGTCCTGAAAGCAAAATGGTGTCCAACTCGGTACTAGCAAGATATAGGCCTTACCTAATAAAGTAAATGTATACGTATAAAAAAGTTTGTTTAGGTTCTTGATTCTGATTGGCTTAGAGCCTTTTCCAGCCATGTAATATTCTAACAGTATCACCATGGGAACCGTTTCACCATTTGTATCACTGCACTTGCAGCATCTCTCTGAGCGAGTGTCATGGAGGACGAGCAAACACCATCATTTTACAAATGCTATGTTGTTGTGTCACGGAATGTTTTATAAAAAATTTTAAGTGAGAAAGTAGTTATTTAGATCTCAAATATGCAAATTATATATAAACATAGCACCTATTTGACAGTTTGTTTAGACGTTTTCAGAGATGCGAGCTCCAGGCCGTCAGCGGGCGTTCAGCACTCATGTACCCGCAGAAAACAGCTCCAGTCCTTCTGGAATTTGCCACTTGTGTAGATAGTTGTTAAACATGAGATATAATGAATTTGGTGTATATCAAACGGGCTATCGTTGGTCTTATTAATCTATTACTTGTTCCAGAGCAAATCGATTTTGGTGAAGGGGAAAATTAAGTTTCATAACTTTATATTTAGGCTATTTCACTTAAATCCTGTGGAGTGCAGCTTGTACATTTGACGGAATTGTTATCACCATTTTATGACGGTGCCATGCTATTTAGTTTTTGAATAATACACTACTGCCACAAAACCACAGCCGGCTCAATGCCTCAAACCTCAGCATTCAAGAGAGAGCCTGCTTTTGTTTGTATGTGTGTGTGTAAACACATTGCCTGTGTGCATATTTGTACCGTTTTGTCCTTTGTCCCATGTGGTACTCTGTGAATGTGAACATTAGCAGGATGCTATTACCGCAAATGTCACTGCATCAGCGGCACCTTTCCTGATTATGTCAATACCAGCTGACATCTGTGCGTTCACAGATAATAAAACCAAGCCAGAGGAGATTGAACATGGCTGAGGGACAAGAGGGAAATTAAGAAGGAATAAAGGAACCTTGACCTTAGGGAGAGATTCTAGCTATGGTTTTCATTCAATCTGGAGTCAAACTGCAAATGTCTCATTTATTTTTAACTGGGGAGTGAAGAAAACACACGTACCTCATTAAAACTTGTTTGGATTCCACACATGCTGAGAGTCTAAATTGTCATATAGAAAGTGGGGTGAGAACACAGCTGTCTCTATCTATCATGTTTGGAGAGCTTCTGTGGTAGAACTTAATTGAAGCATCATGTTGAGGTCAATGCGATTTTTATTTATTTATTTATTCAGCAATGATTCATTTAATTGATCCAAAGTGACAGTAAATTATTTTTTGTTACAAAAAATATGTCAAACAAATGCTGTTTGTGGCATTCTTTTCATCAAAAAAAAAAAATAAAATAATAATAATAATAATAAAATAAAATAAAAAAAATAAAAAATATCTGGACATTAATTTCCCCCACAAAAATAAATAAATAAATAAATAAATAAATAAATAAATTTATTATAAATAAAAACAACTCTTTTCAACATTGGTGGTAATAATTCTTGAGTGCATCAAATAAACATATTAGAATGAAGCAACATGACATCACGACTTTTGCGTAAACATACACGCCACTTTCGAATCAAGTGGCGTGTTATCTCTACGCATTTTGAGCTATCCGCGTGTATGTCTACGCCATTAACGTCCGCGTCATTCCGCGTGTCTGTACACGCGCGTCAAATGTCCAGTCATAAATGCCATTAACCCCAGTGACGGTTAAGTTTAGGGATAGGGTTGAGGTAAGTCACATCTTTTTTTTCACTAGGATGGTAAGGGAACAGTCATAAATGCCATTAACCCCAGTGACGGTTAAGTTTAGGGACAGGGTTGAGGTAAGTCATATATTTATATAATGTTAAGTCAACGGCATTCATAAACACGCTGAAAAGCGATTATGCGTCTTGATAGCACGCCAAAAATGCAAATACGATTTGGCGTGTCATACACACGCTACTTCATGAGATCAGTCTAAATGAAGACACGAAATATAGTCACAAAAAATAAATAGATTTTAACATGTATAATGTTATTCTAAATCGTGAATAATAGTTCAGAAATGTTATGGTTTGTACTGTAGCTTTGATCAAATCAATAAAGTAGAAGAAGAGTAAAAAAAAAATAAAGCAACACTATGTACGATTTTTTTACCTTAAAATAATGTTTTCAAATTCGTTTCAGTGGTTCAAATGCACTGATGCCACCACTTTGCGGTCCTTTATCTTATATATCCACGCTATGTAAGTTTGCCAGATTGGGTCGCGTTTCTGTAGTCCAAATGAGACATTAAAACTACAAATTTTACTTGCTTTGTGGCAAGCATTCAAATTGCTGATAGGTGGAGCGTACTCGACAGTAGACTAAACTACAACTACATGTAAGATACCTAGCAGCCAGGTGGCTTTTGAATTGTCGTCGTGAAATATAAGATAAGAAATACATAAGATAACATAAGAAAACCAAAAAAAAAAAAAATGATTTGCTTTGTGGCAAGTGTTCCAATTGCTGATAGGTGGAGTGCACTCGACACTAAATGGATGAAGAGCATGTGTGTGCGTGTGACAGTAGGCTGCGGTAGGTTAAATTACTTATGACAGCAGTAATGGACAATTCCGCGTCCAACCTGTAGGGCGACCGCAGAGGAAAAGTTACTTGGTGTTGCTTTAAAAAATAAATAAAAACATATACCCCTTTAATATCTTTCCAGGAGGGTGGAACGTTCCACACACAAATAGAATGCTGATTTGAATGTGGAAGGACGATAACAGTTCGAACTGTTACAACTGCACTTTTGTATATATTTTATTGACTTTCCATATTGTAAATTGTACTTAATAATAACTAGATTACTGTATTATAGGTTTTAATAAATTAATTTAATGCATGAAGCAATTGCTTTGAGTGAAGTAGCTTTTCATCATGCTTGCCATTGACCCATTTCTCTCATAAAAATAAAAATAAAACAGACTCAACACATTAACAATTCAAACAATCTTTCCAGTTCTCTCATAGCATCTGTTCTTTGTTATTTTCAGTTAGTAAAGTAACAACATGATGTGGCTATCATTTTAATCCTGAGGGGCTCTTGCTGTGTATTGACTCTGTGTGACAATCTTACATCAAAGCATCGACTAGCTAATCCATGCCTGCCCTATGGAGTTGAACAGAGGTTTGGAAGTGTGTATACCTGGGCGGCAGAGCTGTAGATACCCGTGCAGAGAAGAAGGGTGGTCGTCATTTGGCTATGCAGGGGCATTTTAAGCGGGATTAAAGCGGAGTAATCCGCTCAAGGAAGACGCAGTGAGAAATATATACACACCGACGCAAACATATAAGGGGGTTGAGCTGATAAACAGAAAACACTGGCTCTGTTCCAAACCCTATACTCACTTAAACAACCCGGTCTCACCCCAAGACGTCATATATCTGACGTTTTGGGAGGTCTTTTGACCATACGTCAATATTCGCCTTTTTAGGGCCCCCTTAAACGTCGGTAGATGAGGTTATGGGATCCTAACTCTACCCCATACCTAAACCTAACCCTAAACCTAACCCGTCACCTAACTGACGTTAAAGGTAAAGCGTCAGTTGTATGACGGCCCGGGATCGCCATCTAGCGACGTTTAAGGGGGCCCTAAAAAGGCTAATATTGACGTATGGTCAAAAGACGCCCCAAAACGTCAGTGTATATGACTTTTTGGGATGAGACTGTTTTAACTTAAAAAATAAATAAATAAAAGTTTACACTTAGAACCATATTCAGCTGATGTCATAAAAGTGAATACATTTATTATAAATACATTGTAAATATAATTTAGGACCATAATAAAAAAAAAAAACATTATCGAAATAAAATATACTACATTAATTTCATGGAAATAAAAAAAAAAAATCTTCGGCCATTTAGTAAAAACGATATAAATCCTGTTCATTTTCGCACACAATCCGCTCGTTCAACCCGATCTCACGGGAATTCGTACGAATTTTACGAGGTGGCTAATTCGTAACAATTCGAACGACCTCACTCGTTCGAATTAGTACGATTTTTGTGAAATCGTACATATTTTACGAATTGGCCAATTCGTATGAATTCATACGATTGACCTACCCCTAACCCCGCCCCTAAACATAACCATCACGTGGGTTTAGGCAAGTCGTACGAATTCGTACGAGTGAGGTCGTATGAATTAGTACGAATTAGCCACTTTTGAATCACTCGTACGAATTGGTCGTGAGATTGGTCGTTTCGTGTCTTAGGCCATCAACGTGTACTTGCATTTACGAGTCATTAAATCATGTTTAATTTGTACTTCTCTGTGCATGCTCTTTGAGGTGGTGACCATAGACCTCCATTATATGACTGACAGACAAGAACGGTTTGACCTAAAAATATCAAAATTGAATACTGTGGAAACAAAGACACCTCTACATCTTAGATGCCCTTGAGGTAAGCTAAAACATTAATTTCAAAGTGCACCATCCCTTTAAAGTAAGTTTCAGTGCACAAAGTCCAAAGTAGTTGATTATGTGTCCGACGCGTCACGCAAAGTCAATACTCAATCTCTAAAACACACAAACCAAAACATAATTGTCGAGAAAACAATTAAATTGTCGAGAAAAAAAAATACCCTTTTAATCAGATGGATATTACTGTTTTTCTGTATTTCAAATAAATGAAGCCTTGGCGTAAGAGACCTTTTTCAAAAACATTTAAAGATCTTACTGACCCCAATCAAAATTGCATTGACTCTGCTTTTTGTAATTGCATTGCCACATGTTATGCAAATTAAGACCCTTTAAGTGATATTTTATTACATTTTATTGCCCTAATCTGTCATGTAAACTGTAACAGTCCAACATATTTTATACTCGCACCAACCAGATTTCCCCAGTTGTGAATGCTGTAAGGGGATCTGAGATCAGTTTGAGCCATCACATATAAAATTTGCAGCTTACTTTTTTGGAACATCATGAACGCTGTCTAGCTATAGGCAGCTCATTGTCTGGAACAGAGCCAATGCGTAGGTTGAGCTGCTATAGATTCCAGCACAGACTGAAGTCCTAAAAGCACTTGCTATAGTCCTCCTGTGAGTGATGACATTTATGCAGTGATTCAAAGGGACATTAATCAAGTCAATGCATTAAAGTCAAGAAAGGATGAAGATATAGCAAATGAACACCTTGCCACAACACTTATCACATACAGAAACACTAAGACAATGAGACTGAGAATTTTTTATTTTATTATAGTTTTTTTTAGTGAAGTTATTGTATGGTGAGCGATGTGTCATTACACAGTACGAACAATATATGATTCACCTAAAATTGCAGTGAAAAATTAAAGTGGAACTACAGGTATCTGAGGAAAACAGTCAAAAGACGGCATATTTTTGCTCTCTCGCTTCAATAGAACAAGCCTTTGAGATAAAATTGCAAATTAGGTTTTATTCAGTCTCTTGTTTTATCCCAGAAAAATTTTCACAGATGAAAATGAATTCACCGAATTGAATGATTGAAGCATCAAAACTATTACTGATAAGTCCCTGGATATTAATAATCTTGAGGTTCAGATTTAATTAAGGTACTGGCCCTGATAAAACCTGCTTGAGCTAATTTGTTTTGATTAAAGTCAATAATAAAATTCTGTCTTTATTTACTCAACCTCAGGCCATTGCAAACCCATGCGTCTTTTCTGTGGAAAATAAAATGAAAATTTTGACGAATCCTTACTCAGATGTTTCCATACCATTTGAAAAAGAAGTGTGCACTTGTAGTGTATTTCAAAATTTTCAAATTATTTTGACCAAACTTTTAGGTAATACAAAATTAATGAAACAAAGGCCACTTAAGTGAATGTAAAGAGAGTAGGCCTACACTTTAATGATAGCTTTTACATATTATAAACGTTTACCACACAATACAAATATTAAAGCCAAAATATGCAACTTACATGAAGTAAAATTGCTAAAACCCTTCCTTTCCGCTAAAAAAAAGTCCCTGACCGAACAGCATTATTTCGCCATTAGATGGCAGTAAAGACTGTCTTTATGAGTGAGTTAGTTAGAAGAAGAGAAGACTTTTATATCGAAAGGACGGGAACTTGTTGTGATTGTGAACACTGACTGAGGAAAGCAACAGAAAAATGACGTGCTTGCCAGGCGGGAAACACCAACGGTTATATATAAGGACAATATATCGACCTCAACAGACTAAATGGCTTTAATCTTTGGACAAAATGGCTGTGCACCTCAGACTGAAAGGCTTCAAAACATGTCAGGTGTCAGGCTCATAAATTAGGCATCAAATGAAACAGCCTCAGACCAAAGGCATCAGACAAGACGGACTCAGCTAAGTTCTTTTTCTTTGAGACAAAAGGTAAGCTGTACTTATGATATTTTACCTCACATTTACCATAAAACACTGTTCACCCACTGGTTCTATCTCTAAAAAACACCCCTAGCAATCCTAGCAACTAAACACATGGCTGCCCATTTGAGGGAATTTGGGCCCCAAGCAAAAAAGACGTGAAGGTGTTAGCATTTCCATATTTTGATATTAGAGGGGAAGGGATGCAGCTACTTTCACTACCAATGCTTAAAAACATCCAAAGCTAATGTTTGATGCATGGAATTTATTGTGTGGTTTTCCTAATCCCCATTTGTATATTCATGGTGGAATAGTTAGTATAGCATGCTTTAACAGTTTCATCAAATTCTATTAGCAAAGTCATGTAATTAAATGCGATGACCAGTAATTTTGGAACAGATCTGCATCTTCTTTATCCCGTCAAAAAACATATAATAAAAGTTGCACTAACTGTTCCCAGCATTTGCCGTTAGCTAATATAAACATGTCTTTGCTAGCCTACCTGCTGCAAAATTACACAATTTGTACAAGACAAGTAGAGCTATTTTATCCAGTGTAATTTATCACTTTACCACTATCTTGTTTTTTTTTTTCTTATCCTCCTATTCCTTTCTCTTCTTTCTTTTCTGGCTTCCTGAGGCATTATTCCGCTTCATGATGACTGCCGAGGAGGTTTGTATTTTGCCTGCAGCCGAAATCACGTGGTTGGCTGGCTGCTGTCAGCGACTACTAAGAGGGGATTTCGATAACAGTATCATTGCACTTTACTACATTGACTATCAAAGGGGCGCTCACACAGTTTGTCGTTGCATTTTATTCTTGACCAGTCGTTGTCTTGGGCCCGAGCAATTGCTTGGTTTGCTTGCCTTGTCGCGACGGGCCTGCTTAAACCTCTTCTCATTGATATTGTTCAATGAAGCTTATACAGTAGATATAGCATTTTCCTTCAGTTCAGTCCTATATTCATCATAAAAAATCTGTTTGAATGTCAGCTGCAATATATTAATTTCCTTTAACAGGGTTTTCCCGTGCCCTGACACCATTCAATTCGTCAGTCGCGTCTTCTCCGTGTTCACAAGTTCAGTGCTTTCAATATGAAAGTCTTCTCTACTGACTGACTCACTCAAAAAGAAAGTCTTTGCCTCCATAATGGCAAAATAAAATAAATTAGCCTACATTGCCATTCACTTTCAGGGACTTTTTTTTTTCCCAGTGGAAGGAATGCTTTTAGTGATTTTACTTCATGAATGTTGCATTGATACATTTTGTGGCTTTAATACTTGTATTGTGTGGTAACCGTTTATAAAAGGAAGGTAGGCTACTCAAGACTGGTGCTGTATCATGAATGTCACGGCTGAAGGTGGTCTGCGTCGTGCCTAAAAACGCCCTTCAGCCATGACTTAATTCACGATATAGCACAGCCTCTCGTACCTTGCTTACATTATATATAATACGTATATTATGGTTGACTTCTGTTTCACAACCGTTGATATTGGCCACATTTTAATCTACAAAAAGGAACAAATGTATACAAAATATTTTCCATATACATTCCAATTAATATTTGCTTTGAAGAAAAGTTTATCATTCGGTGTTTGATTGAAGAAAAAAAGGTTTGCGGTTAAGGACTTTTATTTTTTGAGCTCTTTTAAATTCAGTTCCTCTAATGCACAGTACAAATAGCACATGGCGAAGCATTATAGACTCACCAAGTACTCATCATTTCTCAAGCATTCAACACTTTTCACACTCTCTCATGACACACATCCATTTTCACTGACACCGACAGTGAATGTTACTTTTGATATGAAACAAATTCTCACATCATCATCTTCTTCCGCTCATCCGGGGCCAGGTCACGGGGGCAGCGGTCTAAGCAGAGATGCCCAGACTTCCCTCTCCCTAGACACTTCCTCCAGCTCTTCTGGGGGGATACCAAGGCGTTTCCAGGGCAGCCGGGAGACATAGTCTCTCCAGCGTGTCCTAGGTCTTCCCCGGGGCTTCCGCCCAGTGGGACGTGCCCGGAACACCTCCCCAGGAAGGCGTCCAGGAGGCATCCGGAACAGATGCCCGAGCCACCTCAGCTGACCCTTCTCGATGTGGAGGAGCAGCGGCTCTACTCTGAGCTCCTCCCGAGTGACCGAGCTTCTCACCCTATCTCTAAGGGATCGCCCAGCCACCCTGCGGAGAAAGCTCATTTCGACCGCCTGTATCCGGGATCTTGTCCTTTCGGTCATGACCCAAAGCTCATGACCATAGGTGAGAGTAGGAACGTAGATTGACAGGTAAATCGAGAGCTTTGCCTTACGGCTCAGCTCCTTCTTCACAACAGACCGGTACATCGACCGCATTACTGCTGAAGCTGCACCGATCCGTCTGTCAATCTCCCGTTCAATCCTTCCCTCACTCGTGAACAAAACCCCAAGATACTTAAACTCCTCCACTTGAGGAAGGATCTCTCCACCAACCTGAAGTGGGCAAGCCACCCTTTTCCGGCTGAGGACCATGGCCTCGGATTTGGAGGTGCTGATTCTCATCCCAGCCGCTTCACACTCGGCTGCAAACCGTCCCAGTGCATGCTGAAGGTCCTGATATGAAGGGGCCAACACGACAACATCATCCGCAAAGAGCAGAGACGAAATCGTGTAGTCCCCAAACCTGACACCCTCCGGCCCCTGGCCTCGCCTAGAAATTCTGTCCATAAAAATTATGAACAGAACCGGCGACAAAGGGCACCCCTGCCGGAGTCCAACATGCACCGGGAAGAAGTCTGACTTACTACCGGCAATGCGAACCAAGCTCCTGCTTTGGTCATACAGGGACCGGACAGCCCTTAGCAAAGGATCCCGGACCCCATATTCCCGGAGCACCCTCCACTCCACCCTCCTCTCAGATTCTGTCAATCTTATTATAATATTCAAACAATACAGTTTTAGCGCTGCTTGTATATGTGATCCCTCACAGAGTTGAATTTGGACAGGTGGGCGACCCCATGGCGTCTTTCATCAGCTGCTATAGTTCCATGATCAGCTCATCAAAGAAAGTGTCAAAGGTTTCTTGAGGAGGACCTTTATTTAGATGACGAAGGTCAGTGACAAGTTCAGGGTCCTCGCCTAAGATTGCCTGTCTCACTCGTTCATAAACAGCCGGAGTTTGGTCAGCTGATGCGTCAGCTATGTATTCAGCATAGATGTGACGTAGAACATGTTTTGGCATTGAGATGTTTGTTGCTGACGATACGGTATTGATAAAATCCCCGCGCATTACTCTCGTATGATAGACTGGCAACTTGAATTCCATTGTTTTCATTATTTGGACTGCCTTGGTCATTGACTCCTCTTTCTCCCATGGCTGGAACTTTCCAAAAAATGCAACCCCCCTCAACATTGCTCCCAGGGTCATACCTGTATAAAAGATAAAAGAAACCCATTTAATAAAGGAATTTCTCCATCATGCTAAAACATTGAATACAAGTAACTTAAAGGGATACTCCACTTTTTTGGAAATAGGCTCATTTTACAATTCCTCCAGAGTTAAACAGTTGAGTTTTACCGTTTTTGAATCCATTCAGTCGATTTTCTGATATTTAGAAGAATATCAGTAACTAGACAGTTTCTGGTCTCATTGACTTCCATAGTATATATTTTTTCCTACTATGGAAGTCAATGAGACCAGAAACTGTCTGGTTACTGATATTCTTCTAAATATCAGAAAATTGACTGAATGGATTCCAAAACGGTAAAACTCAACTGTTTAACTCTGGGGGAGTTGTAAAATGAGCCTATTTCCAAAAAAAGTGGAGTATCCCTTTAACCTTTAATAATACTACCTGATAGGGCTCTCTGTATGTTTGCAGCATTAAGTGAGATGTTTTGTTTTTTCTTTTCTTGAGAAAATATAACGAATCTCGTGTACCTAATATTTATCCAAATAAATACAGATGGGAATCAAATCACAAGAATTGAATTGGTGAAAATCGTGAAATTTGTGTCAGGCAATAATAACAACAGTAGCTTACCAGTCATTGTAGCATGTTGTCACAAAACCTAATAATATTCTGTTTAGTTACTTATTGTGATCCAAGTTTTTTTTTTTTTTTTTTTTTTTTTCTCGGATTTTTTGAGGTATTGCGTTATTTAGGCTATACGTCTCCGCAGTCTAATGGCGAGAACAACCCCGACGCGAACCTGCAAACGGAGGGCCCGACAAAACGTTATATAGTTTTAGGAGAAGAATGTGGACAAACGTTGACACAACATGTCAAAGGTTGGCTCATCCTAAAATTGCGGACCCACTGCTCCTCGTTAAAGCCCACAATAGCTGAAGCACATGTGCAGGCTCCCAGGCTGCAATGATTGGTGCTTCAAAATCATGGTGTTTGTCGAACTTCAATAACATCAAGCATATTTCTCATTCGTCCATCTGTCCAAGCACCCCCTTTAAGCATGCAATGTTTAGTATGGCTATTGAAAACACATTAACTGATTATGGGTCACAATTGAAAGAATGTGAAAACGGATGGTCAAACAAATCAGATAAAGGCAACAAATCAGAATTGGGCATCAAGCTCTGCAGTATAAATGAGGGCTTAATCCTATAGCCGTAGGCTCCAGCTACGTAATTTTTTATCGTTCAAGTGGCATTCACTGTCTCAATGCTGTGCAAGTGATGAATAGTGATTATAGATGTTTGTCCATTTGAATGGTCAGATAATCATTTTTTTATCACTATACTGAATAAAAAAACACATGCATCCTTCAGTGTGCTTTCATGGCTAATTCAGTTTTATACAAAGTCTCTCTCTCTCTCTTTCTCGTGCATGCTGGGAGTGAGTGGGTGGAGTGTAGATGTGAGAGGTAGCGGACTGTGGCTGGTGAGAGTGCTTTTGCTTCTTTCTTGTTTTTTTTTTTTGTTTGTTTTTTTGAGGAGTTTTGTTTAGTTTTTGTGAGGATAGTCTGTTTCCAGAATTTTGCTGGGAAGCATGGCGACTCCAAACACAATGGCTTTTGAAAATGTAACTCAGCGTCATGGAGTTAAGATTGATTCAAACGCTAACGTGGAAGATGTTTGTTTGGCTGTAGGAGACATTGTGGGTCATAAAAAACATTGTGTCCGCTTCGCGAATGAATAATGTGCTATTTAGTAATAATTTGTACATTTTTAGCACTATTGAGAAGGCGAATGAAATAGTGCAAAAAGGTGTTGTAATCAAAGGTTCACTCAAGCCACCTTTCTACTGCACACGACATTCGCATACGGTTGTCACATTTCGCCCCCTAGTGTCAGTCGCACGGAACTTTGAAATTGGTCGTGAAGCAACCGTTACCCTCGGCCAGGGGTGCGTTTCCCGAAAGCATCGTTAGCCAACTATGGTCGCAAGTTGGTCGCAATTTCCATTGAACTCTATTGGGAATGACGTAACTTGCGACCATAGTTGGCTAACGATGCTTTCGGGAAATGCACCCCTGAGCTGTTGAAAAACATATCAATTTTAATGGCTCTGCCCTCGGCTATTCACAATGGTGGAACCATTTATGTCCCTTTACTGGTTATTGGAAGAATCCATTGTGTGTGGAGCACGTCTCGATGTATCTGGGGACGAAATACCGGGTCTTAAATATTCTGTGGATCTCTACAGTTGAAACACATTATAATTAATGCATGTCCTGATTTTAAAGATGTAGAAGCGGTTTCAGCCTTTTTAAAGGTAAAATCAGCACGATACTTTAAACGTTTTTTAGAAACTGCAGGGGGCTTTGAATGTACAAGAAAGAATTTTACTTGATGAGTATAATAAGAAATGTATTTCTAGACTGTGAAGATTTCTTTCCAGATATAAGTATTGTACCTGCTGTTATTTCATTTAACGATATTAATGGGAAATTGATGTGTAAATCGATTTTTTTGAAGCTAAATGGAAAGTATTGTAAAGTATTGTCCTTACAGAGTTGGTGATCTTCAGTGGAGGATACTCCATGAGGCTATAGCAGTTTATTCTTTTGTGGCAATGTTGAATCCAAATGTAAGAGAGAATTGTCCCTTTTTGCAATTTGTTTTATGTTTTGTAACAGACATCTTTTTTAAGGTATGTTTTACAAAGCAGGATTTTATTCTTGGTTACATTATTTAGAAAGAAATACAAATGGCAATTGCTTAATTTTGTTGTTGGCATTGCAAAATTAGCCATTTATATAACTAAAGGAGAAATAAAATTGTACAGAAAGGAGAACAACAATTTATATCAGCTTTTAAGAAAATGATAAAATCACGACTTGTAATTGAGTTTAATTTTTATAAACTAGTACATTGATTTTTTTTTTTTAATTAAGTGGTGCTGTGATAATGTGTGGTGTTCATTTAGTTCATAATGAACTTTCAGAAGTGTTGATGTGCAGGTTTTTTTAGTAGATTGAACAATATGTGACCTTTTTTTGATTTTTTTATATTTGTGTAATGTCAGAACTCTCTCTCTCTGTCTCTCTCTCTGTGCTTACCTGTGCCTCAATCTCCCCAGGGCTGGTCATTTTTAAGGTCAGTTTAAGCATACACAAGCCCTGTGAAAGAATAGTGCCCTGGAGATTCTTTTATTAGAAGTGAATGATATCTTTCTTCATTTTAGGTTATGTGATTGCTCACTTATTTCTGCCTAAGGTTGAATGCAGGCGGTCAACATAAAGTAATTTAATTGGCACCATTTTATCCATATAAAGGAATGGTGAAGACTGCTATTAATAAGTCATGTTAATTGCTTGGGCAATTAACATGACTTATTACACACTATAAAGTCTTCCCCTTTTCTCATTTTCTCAAAAAACACATAAAATAACACTTAATTTAGACATTTATTCTCTCTTAATTCAGCCTTATACAAAGCTGGGAACTAACAAGCACAGCCCAGTTTCAGTTAATCCAACACAAATCTTTCATATAATCTAACACAAACGTATTAAGTAAACTTAAATTTGACATATTTAAGTAGATTGAACACAATCAAATTAAGTTTGGACACAATGTATAGCATTTGTGTTGCTCAAGCTCGTTTTAATTAAGCAATTCCGACTAGCAGCAAAAATATTTTTATTGAGTGTTGTATCATATTTACAAACAATAATCCATTCAAAATAATATGTTGGGAAATTCAAAACTTGTGATGGTTGGAACATTTAAAACGAAAATCCTCTCCTCCACCCTATCAAGGTTATTGGCTCCTAGATTTAATATTCAAGAGTTAACAAATTTGACTTTTATAGAAAAACAATTGAATATAAACTCTGCTTTGCGTGTCTGGGTGGATATTTTTGCTTGATTAATTTTTTCAAGCCTGATGTAAAACAATAAAGCATCAAACTATGGATGTTAAATGAGAATAGAAGACACTTATTGTAATCCCTGTTGTTATATAAATGTAATTGATTTTCACATTCAATACAAAGTTTATCACAGCAAAATTTGTGTGTCATAATAATACTAATAATTTACATTTACAATTATTCATTTAGCTGACACTTTTATCCAAAGCGACTTACAATTGGGGGTCACACGCCTCTGGAGCAACTAGGGGTTAAGTGTCTTGCTCGGGGACACATTGGTGTCTCACAGTGGATTCGAACCCAGGTCTCTCACACCAAAGGCATGTGTCTTATCCACTGCGCCATCACCACCCCTAATAATAATTTAAACATAATTGCCAGAATGGTCGTTAAACGGAAAACTTTCATATTTTTTATTTAATAAATGTACTATACGTTTGCAAAACACGTGTCTGGTTTCCCAGACTAAAATGCATGTTTGAGCCTTCTTGCATTAACATATCTTAAAATATGTCAATGCCATTGTTTTATCTTTAGATGCACACCAGTGAGACACACTAATTAAAGCTACTTAAATGCCCTAATCAGGCTTATTCGTCGCTCAATCTGGCCCTGTCTGTGAAACCAGGATTTTTTTTTCTCAATTTATCACAGTTTATCAAATGCTGTGGGCACAATTGGTATTCATTTCATGGAGTGATTTGTAATGAATGCTTATTAGTGAAACAGATCTACAGATTGAATAAACACAAATATGCATTGATCCCTATTAGTGTTGAGTGACAGACAAAAAGCTCAAACAATCGGATTAAACGCAAGTAAATCATTGCCCTAAACAAACGGGCTGTGTCCTGAAACTAAACTTCTAAATTCACATAGAGTATGGAGGTATAAAGGTAATATAAATTCAATGCTATCATAGCATCCTGTTCTGGTGGGTTTTTAGATGGACCGTTTGTTGCCTGGGATATTCCACAATCAGTTACATTCAGTTCTGCAGTTGTTAGAAAGGATTGGTGAAATTGATGGACATCTAGTTGAAAGAAGCGTCATAAATGGAACAAAAACTCAGATTTGCATGGAAGAGCTTTTGACTTGTTGCTTTACTGGGGCACTTAACCTTGAATTTACACTTGAAAATGTAGAATGAAATTGTTTTTTTTTTTTTTTCCTTCAAAAATCATTAGACATGATGTTATGCTGCCCATTTTCACTGCATGGTCAAGTGCTTTGCGTGTCACTAATAAGACATTTAAAGCTAAAGGAATTCTCCAAAAGACTGCAGTGAACAGTCTCAAAAACCCGGTTTGAAATCGCTGGTGTTTCTGACATCACAAACTACCAATCACCTTAACCTGTGATCGTCAACGAGTGGATCTGAGCTGGTGCGAGTGAGTAGAGGCGGGGCTAACTTGCATATTCACAGATCCGTGTATACTAAATGAGGCAAGGTTGTAGTTACATTCAAGACATTTTAACTAGAGCCCGACCGATAAAGGATTTTGAAGGCCGATACAAATATTTTTGGGTTTTAAAATCCGATATTCCGATATATTGGCCGATATTTTTTTTTTCATTAAATATTGTTGGATTTCACACACACGTGTAAAAGAAAAACTAACTTTTCTGCACAAGATACATTTAATGCTTTTTCTCTATGTTTAAATGTTCACTCCTCGCAGGTATAACTTACATTTTACAATGCAGGGACTGTAACTAGAGATATGCTAGTAATAAATACAGTAATCATTACTTTATTTAGCCAGAAAAAGTTCATTGTGGTTTCTAAGCTCATTAATGTTAACGTTAGCGGTCTTCCACTGATGATAGTGGTATTAGCTAGCTTTGTGGTTAGCTAGTCTATGATGAGCCATAATTTAGCAATAGATAACATCATACTGCAAATTGTAAAACATACATTTTCAATATAACAGGCCAAGGAGAGATGATTGAAGCGCGTTTCGTCCATTTTTATTTTATTTTTTAAATATTCATTTATCGGCCATTATATACTGCCGATACCGATATTTTGGAAAATGCCTAATATCGGCCGATAATATCGGCTGGCCGATATATCGGTCTGTATCTAATTTTAACCCATGAAGAGGTTTTTTTCCAGGAGTAAATCCTTTAAATGTGTCATTTTGGTGATCATAGATGAATTTTAAGCAATTATTATTATTATTATATTATTTATTATTATTATTTAAGCAATTATACAATTATTGACTACAGGGGGATTTTAAGAGTCTTTTATAGTTTTTAGAGTGTCTATTTACACCAAGTGCAAAAAGCCTGTTTTGTTGGCTTAGGTTTTCAGCACTAACTACACCCCCCATTGTCTGATTGGGCCTGACAAAATTACAAAAGAACCAATTCAGTAACTGGGGGCATGGGGACTAAAGGTAGTGGAAATTTAGACGGATCAACTTGAGTTTTCACACTCTTCATCCTATTACCATTTCATACCAGAGAAATTTCTAAATAGTTTGAACACAATTGTGAATGTTCTAAGTGAAAATCATACATAAAAATATATATATACTTCAGTATTTAGTTTCATGATTAAAAATTTATTGACGCAAATATTTCTCATTAATAACAAAAGGCTAAATTTAACGTCTTATTAGCGTGCAAGGCTTGACCTTCAGTTTCTGGGTGAGTGATTGTGTTATGATGCTTTTTGTGTAGCCAGCCATTGATTTTGGACAGAGCCATACATTTGGTTAGACATGATTGGTGCTGTAATTGACATGTTAATAGGGGGAAATGATTTGCTGCCTGACTTCAGCCGAGGTTAAATAAGGAAACTGGTCATTCAAAGGCTGTTAGTAATACCTGGTGAAAACCCCATTTGTCATGATTATATTTGCTTTATGCGAGATAATACACTTTAGTATTCTGGCTTTTTTATATGTTCAAATAATTCATATATGCAAATGACCTCGAGCAGCAATAGATCATCCAGTTGAACTTGAGGACAGTGTGTTGCAAGTGAACCCAAGAAAAATGTAATTTATTACAGGACTACTTTGAAAAACTTCATCACTGCCATTGAAAATGGTTTGAATGCCCTCTAAAAACTAAATACATTTGTCTCTGTCATCATACTGCAAAATGATATGCAAATGCCAAAATAAGAGCTTTTCTCAGTCAGAATAAAGACTGAGAATGCAGGGATCTTCACTTTTTCAATGCTTTTGGGTTAGTAATCGTAATGTAATCGAAAGTCGTTATGTATAACAACGATATGGTAATACAAAATTGAACCCTATTGTAAGTGCCTGCGATAACCATCAGAAGGCACTCCAACCAGGACAATCACCACACATCCACAAACTACATTTCCCATAATCCTTTGCCCAGATTAATGAGCGACGATTACATGCACCTACCTTGTTTAGCTCACCCCATATAAGCCTGGTTTTCACACCCATTCCCTGCAAAGTCTTGTTTAGTGTTTGTACTGCACTTCTGAGAGTGTTTGTGTCCTGTTTCTCGTGTCTTCTAGTTACCTTGATTTTCTGCCTGTTCCTTCAGATTTCTCTCCTTGCCGCAACCCTATTATTTTCTTGTTTGGATATCTTGTTTGTGTATGACCCTTGCCTGGGTTTGGACTACATTTTTGGATTACCCTGTTCAATAAACACTGCGTTTAGATCCTCAACCTTCTTGTCTCAGAGCAGTTCGTAACACCTATAATCTATCTCCACTTTTAAGTAAATTACAATTCATGAGATAAAAAGAGGTACAGCAGTCAATTTTAACCTAAAAAAAAAAAAACTACAATGACATCTGGAAAATTTGTCATAGGTATTTCTTAAACTAGTTTGCCAAGTTTTGTTAGAAGTGCAAATTGCATTAGGATTTCAGCTGTCATCTTATCTGTAAATGAAGATTAAAAATAAAATCACAAGTCCTCACATTGTTCCTGTGCAAACAGATAATTTGAGACCTTCAATGTTTCACATATTCTTAATTATCCCTTCATTTTAATATTCTTCAGTTATCAGTCAACAATTTTTCTGCCAACTGTTAGTTGCCAGCTGTTAGTTCACTACAAAAGGTTAGTTCACCAAAAAAATAAATAAAATAAAATAAATAAAAAATGAAATTAACCCCCACAAACACTCCAATTCTGCAGTAATTCATTTCTTCTGTTTGGCTGACTTAAAACCATTGTAAATATAGCTTTACAAATAAACATGAATTGAACTGAATTTGGGTCATACAACGTAAGTAAATGCAATCCAACACAACACTTGACTCCATTGACTGATTTTCAAAATATCTTCTTTATTATCAATTATCAATTATGAAAAATTTTATTTTATTATCAATTATGAAAAATTATCAATCTTTAAACTTTTGACTCTGCAGAAAAATGTGACACATTTTTGATAAAATGTAAAAGTTTGAAACCACTTACTCCACACTGATCCTGTTTCTGGAAGATATTAGCCCCTTTTCCACCAAAGCATTTTGAGAGCCGGTTCGGAGTCGGTGCCTGCGCGCGAACCAATTCTTTGTTTCGACAGCCAAAGAACCGGTTCGCGGCCGCGAGAACTGGTTCCAAAGCGGCACCAACTCTTTGCTGGACTAGAACCGTTCTTTTAGCACGTCATGTTTACGGGGCGGGTTTAGATGCGTTCTTCTCGGTTCTTTTAAACATATTTTCTGACCATCGCAAAGCCAGGAGAAACTGCAGAAACACGCAAGCGTTTTATTTATTTATTTATTTATTTTTTGAAACATAAGGAAAGAAGAAAACAGTCGATATAGAACAAATAAATGGAAAGAAAAAAAGACACAAGACAGGGGTACATAACTTATAACTAAGATTACATATCAAACGAAAAGATTAAAAGGCTTACACATTTCAATTGTTTTTTAAAGTTTTCTCGGTACACGAGTTAGAGATAATCCCAAAGCAATGTACTTGCAAGCGACGTAGACAGTGATGTAACGACGTCGTTCCCTGGGCGCTCTAGTCAATGGAAAAGCAAACAGGTTCTGAACGGGTTCGCAAGTTGAACCAGCTCCGAACCAACTTTGAACCAGCACCAGTTCCGAACCAGTTCTTTTTTCGGTGGAAAAGGGGTAAATATGGATTGCCGTTCCTTTCAGATAAGACATTTGATCCTTCCAAATTTGCTTCAAAAGAAAACACACACACACACACTCAAGACATGCTTTCATACATGGATGCCTTTGAAGAAGTGTATCAGAGAGTCTTAAAATCTCCATATTAAACTTGCATACAGACAAGCCCTGCCTGTCATTTACCTTCCCCGGGTGGAAAATAAGATTGTTATGGTGGGACACACATTACATTGAAGCCATAAAGTAGAATGAATAGCCTGGGCCCGGAGCTTATTTAACACTTGATGTCATGCACCTAGAGCATTTGTCCAGGCGGGGTAACTCATTCTGAAAATGTAAAGTTCTTTTCAGCTATGAGGCATCTCTAATAGTCTTCCAGTGTGCAAGAGACAAATGCCTCTCAGCCAGTCAATGCAATGGAAGAGTGCCCTGCAGTGTCTCTTGCTAGTGTCTGTGACGGACTAAATGAACGGTATGTCGCATGAGTCTGTATCCCAAATGTAAGTCAAAAACGTGTTTCATACAGACTTGCATTTGTATGCTAAACAAATCGAAATTCCTCTTTTGCGCCACAGTAAAAGGAACTGTGATCTTTGTCATTAAAGGGATACTCCACTTTTTTTTGGAAATAGGCTCATTTTGCCATAGACGTCGGAGCCATTATACGTGGGGGGGACATGCCCCCCCCCCCCCCCCCCCACATTTCAAAAACTAAGTTTTGTCCCCCCCACTATTTCCCAGTGTAAGATTTTGTTTTGCATTGCCTGCCTATCTCTGCCAATTTTGGAGTCTCCCAATTAATCCATTCTGCAACTTTTAAATACATAATTCAATTTTTTAAAAACGTCTGTATTCTTCAGCTGCTGTCAGTCGACCATGATCGCGGCATTGCGCACCGCTCACGCATGCGTATCTATGTGACACGGATAAATGTACGCATTATATTCCTGGGAGATCTGTAGTTGCACGGGATGTGGAAGCGCGCAAAAGTTCTAAAAATGTACAAAAAGTGCCCTGGCCTTGAATGACAAGGTAAGTAAAATAAGACTAAACCAAAATTAAATAACAAAGACTTGGTTGGTATTTTTCTCAGGAGATGTTTTGAGCATTTTACTTCAGACACCGGGTTATCAGCAACTGCCAAGAGAACTGCTGGCTACTCAAAATAAACTAGCAATCTGTTCAGTCAGCATATTTGTGTTTGATCTGTGTGAAAAACTTGAAATATAATTGCTAGACCTACTTTTAGCTACCAAGCAACCTTTCCACAAGGGATAGATTGATTTTATTTTTTAGTATTTTATAGTTAATGGAAATCAAACCCCCGGACCCCCCTAGCATTGACTGTCCCCCCCAGGTTCAGAATTGCTCCTACGCCCCTGCATTTTGCCACTCCCCCAGAGTAAAACAGTTGAGTTTTTCCGTTTTCAAATCCATTCAGCTGATTTTCTGATATTTAGAAGAATATCAGTAACCAGACAGTTTCTGGTCTCATTGACTTCCATAGTAGGAAAAAAATATATACTATGGAAGTCAATGAGACCAGTCTTGTGACTGATATTCTTCTAAATATCAAAAAAATCGGCTGAATACATTCGAAAACGGTAAAACCCGACTGTTTAACTCTGGGGGAGTGGTAAAATGAGCTTATTTCCCCCAAAAAAGTGGAGTATCCCTTTAAGATTGTTCGATTGGCTGGTGTGGGAATGAGGTTTTCCGAATCCGAATGTGCACCATTGAAACACACCAGAGTATTTTACAAAAGGTGGTCTACATGGTTTCCAGTTGGACAGTCCTAAATCATGGAAGAGAACCGCTATTGACTGCACATAATTTAAATCTTTTCACGCTTTTGGTCACACTTATTAATCTATAATGCATTTCTCAAAGCTGCTTGTCTCGAAATAAATTGCCATTGCATCCTCTTGTGTTACACAGGCAAAATCGAAAAGTAGTAAAGTATGTATCGCCGATAAATTAAAAATACGTTGTATTATATCTGTTCAAATCAATAAACAAACACACCTGAATGGTGCACTGTTAATATACTCTGTTGCAATGATGCCACAGAAGAACCACAAGACAACTTCCAACTACTGTATAAAGAACCTTTTGTGTGATCTGAAAGTTTCTTCGTGGAACCATCAATGCTAATAAATAACGTTTAATTTTAAGAGTGCAGATAGAGTTTTGCTGTTTACAGTCAATGCATGAAATAATCGTAATAAGCTTTTGTGTTTTAATATACTAGATTACTAGACTTTACTAGATACTAGATTTTGTGCAATTTCTCATCTTAGTACATAGAAAAAAAGAGACAGAGGTCGAAGGAGAGGGAAGTGAAGTGAAACACAGGATTAGACCAAAACAAACCGTCTCAAAGAGGTCTGATGTTTATGCCCCGCCACATTTGTGTACCGATAAACAGAGTAGGGTTATTCACGGGATCATTCAAGGGTTAACACAGGCAACTGCATGCTGCATTGCACTTCAAATGCACCTAATTTCACATTAACGACAGACGGTAGATTTACACTGAAAGACTGTGATTAAAATACAGGTTGAGGCAGACGTTTTCACACGTGTGCATTCTTGCTTAAATCCATTCCTCAATGGGTGGCAGTGCAGTTGTACACATGCACCAAATGAGGGTGCCCAAACACAAGGAAAAGACACTGGAGACTGTTGTTCTGAGGCAAAAGTTCATGTATGTGTAAGCCAGCTCAAATCTGTGGGCCTATGTATAAGATGCAGCATATCGGCAGACATCTGAATAAGTGTATAAAATAGTTTCATTTATATTTTACCGCAATACATTATTGTACTGAAAATACTAAAATGATTGTGATTTTTGTTTATCTAACACGTTCCAACTATTTAAATTCAGACAACAAAGAACAGTTATTTTTGTCTATCACATGCTACTAAAAGGCTAAGAAAAACCCTTTCAATATCTCTCGAGGATTTAATTTCATCATATTGATGATTCCTGTCAGCTCTTGACATTTGTGTATCAGGCAGTCAATGGATGGACTGTGAGCAGCCTGAGACTATGAGTAAACCATATTAATCTCAATAAAAACATCACCTGTACTGGACCTCCAGTGACGGGAAATTCAAGCAGCGACCAAACCACAACACCACAAGTATATATGAACTCTCATTGATCACATGATTTATTGTTGTTGAAATCCCCCAATCTGTTTTCCCAGAGCATCATCAACCAGATCTAACTGCTTGACTCACCAGACACTCCACACGTTCGCCGCATGATCAAGGCTGAGAGCTAGATGATTGTGGCATTTTAATTGTTGGGACAGCTCAAAGCAAACCACTTACACCAACAACAAAACCCTATAATTATATCAACTCGCACATTAGTGAGAATTAAATGGTATGTTTTGAAATGCAACAGCTTTACAGTGATTAGTGAAAGTAGACAAGTCTTTTTTTTTAAATTATTAGATGGCGACCATGATGAAGTTTAGTCTATCACACCTGTGCTGCCATCTAAGCACCACTTCTTCCCACGGGAATCTCTCTCTCTCTCTCTCTCTCTCTCTCTCTCTCTCTCTCTCTCTCTTTCGTGTTCTAGTACACAAACATGTAGTCAGCCTAATACATTTTGATATTTTTAGAGGTTTATCTGCACTGCTATACAGTACAGTAGTTTCACAGACAGTCCAGATGGAGTAACCCGGAAAGTCCAGTTCATGAGTCACAGTCTTACGTGGCTGGCATTTTGACAATTAGCATACAGTACGGTCCACTTTGCAGTTTATTCTGGCGAAGAACCGCCTACTTAGACAGGAAAAGAAAATATCACAATTACAAAGTCATTAACCAACCATAGTTTGGTTTTTAAAAGGTGATTAGGTTTGGGTGGATCAGAAATAATCGAATTGTATACATAGAAGAGTACACAACATTTGGGATGGCAATCTCAGCAATTGTTCGTACAAAAAAACTTCAGTCGAGTCACCTTTTATTTATTTAGCGCTTTACGTAATGCTGATTGTTTCAATGCAGGTTCATAGTAATAAACAGGAAAATAACACAAATGATGCAAACTTCTGCCACTTTAGCAGCTTTAAAAAGACAATAGTGGCATTATTCAGGCTCAAGTCAGTTCAGTGGTGGTTCAATTATTATAAAACAAGTTCAAATCAGCTATAAGGAGCTCTACAGAAGTGTTGTTTTTCAGCTCGGATGTGTTCAATGCAACCCTGTATCACACGAAATACGTTCTGAGGAAACTATTTTGTAAATCGCAATTACGTTACATGCCAACATTTAAGCAGTGCTATTATTTTGATCCTTAACGTAATATGTATCATTGTTAATACGTAGATACTAATACGTAATTTTCAAATATGTAAAACGTACGTATTGTACGTGTGGATAGATGCAAAAACGTATAATATGGACGTATTTGTAACATTTAAACGTAACATTATTACGAAATTACAGCTATAAAATGTTAATTATTTACGTCTATTTCATATCATAACGATATCTGTATACTTTAACTTTTAAAGATAAATGTAACAAGATCCCTTAATCCTACTCCCAAAACCTAAACATATTCATTTTATACAGAATATAAAAAGGATAAAACATAATGGACATAGATGAGTTTTAGCATTACAATATATTTTGAGCCACTAATCCTACTCCCAGACCTAAACAAAACCATTCCTAAAACTACGCAATTATACAGAAAAAAACATAACAAACAGAAGTATACGTTTTACAATAATTTATTTATTGGGAAAATGTCAAAACCGGTAACGTTAACATTACCAAAAGTCGTTCACATCGCAGTCCTCTGACAGTATTATAGTAGTTGTGTATGAGGTACAGTGCAGAATTAAAGTTATTAATATTAATCCATGAAAATGTTAATCTGATTTCGGTTCGCTCTCTGAAGGCGCGCGCTCTTCTCCATTTCAAATGTACTACACCGACTGAAACACGGCATGTCGCAATCTGTGACGAAGCAGGCGAGAGCCAATGAGCGTTTGATATCACTGCCGTAAAACATGTCGTAACGCTTCTTGAAGGCGCATTTTTTGAATTTGAATTCATCACCAACGCGGATTTGCGGTCGCTGCTGAGAAATGAAGATGAGATCACTGGATAAAATACTGAATTTGGATCTGTTTCTTGCAACCAACGTATGGATTCTTGAATTTGGTTTACATCAAGTTAATAAAATGTATGTCTTTTGTGAATGTATCAGTATGTTGCGTTTTATTGGAGAAAATGCTTTTTGTGTAAATACACTAAATACTACAAAATGGTTAAACAAGGTATTTTTAAGGTTAAAAGTGTATCAAAGTCAAAAAATTAATGCCACGATTATGCATAAATTGTAAGGAAACCTGCTTTGAATGTATTATGTTCAGGACAAACGTAATAGCACTGCAATAGTATTAGGTTAAGGACGAACGTATTAGCACTGCTTATATGTTGGCATGTAACGTAATTGCGATTTGCAAAATAGTTTCCTCAGAACGTATTTCGTGTGATACATAGTTGGTTCAATGTTGATTCAATTATGAGGTTAAGATTGTGTAGATATAACAACTAAGTTGCCCAAACAAAACTCTGAACACCCAAATTTGAAGCCATATTAATCCAGTCATTATGCCCCATCAGCCATCATCAGTCTGATATCTTTTGAACAAATTTTTATCTACCCTGACTTTGGCACTCTAATTCACCTTTGGCTAAGCCCCGCCCCCCTTAGTTACTGTTGCTACATCCGTCAAACTTCATCTGCGCTCTGCATGGCTTATGCTGTGACAGCTCTTCCTGCTGAAATGTTATCAAACTTTTATAAAGCAGCAAATAAAGTGTCCGATAGAAGTAGGCAAAAGGGGCTGCAATATGTGTTCGAAGGCTATATTCAAGACATACAGGTGAAACGCAAGAAACAACACGGCATCCAAAATAGAGGCAAAAGTACACTGTAAACCCAGATTTTGTTTCTACTTAACCTTACGAGTGATCATTACTTATTCTTTTATGTTTTGTAAAAACCTGCTATCATTACTAAACAACATTAATTGTTTGTACTATTTAGCTGAAAAATGGATTCCACTAATCAGGTTTAGTAGAGATAAATTGGTATGTTTAGTTTTTCTAAGGAAGGGGAGGGGCTAGTTAGTCTAACGTCCAAAGGGGATTTTATTTTCACACATGCCATTTTCTTTGACTCGCGCTAGGCATACGAGGAGGGAGACGCATATATTAAGTGTTTTATCGCATTTATATAACTTACCGGTATGCGTTTTATAACAATGTGTACGTGCTGTGCACGACTAGCAAACCTCTCTCATAGGGGCATTTCCATTGACGCGCGATGCAGAGCAGACCAGACACGGATGAGGTTTGCTTTTTAACAGGGAAACGGCGAAAGTAAGTGTTTTATCTAATTTACAATGTATTTTATAATATATTAATTTATAGCGATAAATTGGGTTAGCGATAAATTTAAATGCTCTGCGCGCTTAAACGAGCCGAAACTTTTCTCAAAGTCTTCTTCTTCAACTCAATACGGAGCTGATGAGATTTGCTTGTAACGTTCACCGAAAAACACCGAAAGTAAGTGTTTTTTAACCTAATTTCCAACATGTATTGCATGGCATTATACTGTTTTGTAACGATATTTATGTGATTTGCGCGCCTCAACCTTTCTCACATAGGTCCTAACGTCAGGCTAGCGTTAGCAGCTAGCTGCTGCTACATCTTCTTTGACTCATCATGATACAGTGCAGACACGGGGTTTGCTTTTAACAGTGAAAAGACAGAGTAAGTTGTTAATTGTTTTAACTCATTTACAGTTACAGTCAAAAAATGAACCACCGCATTTCCTACTAATCGAGACGGAGGCTGGGACTAACAATATCAGGGAGCAACACTGTTCATGCAAAGCTGGGTAGGTCTTTATTCACTTGTATAATCGTTATTACAAAGCAAACGAACTGCACGAGTATAATGTTGTGATTATTAGCAGCGTGTGTTAGCATATCAACAACCAGTATGAGAACCGAAATCATAACCTAAAACATTATAAAACTGTCTAACAAGTATAACTTCACACTCACAGTAAGGTTAGGAGTAAAAAAAGATGTGCTTGTTGATCTTTGCGGGGTTTAGCTGACTGAGGACTAGGGTTGGGTATCGTTTGAATTTGAACGATTCTGATTATGATTCTGATTCCTTGTTTCGATTCCGGTTCCTAACGATTCTCGATTCCGATTCTTTTAAGAGGCAAGGTCAAAAAAGTTTAGCTAACCTTGCTAACCAACGGTCTTTCTGAAGGAAATAATCCTTTCTGAAGGAAATACTCCTTCTGTCACAAATACTCCTTTTGTCAAAAATTTTGCATTTTGCCGAGATTTCGTTATTTTTAGAAAAGTGAAGCCACACTTTGGACCGCCGATGTAAGCTACTCATGTTCGACACTCGCGGTTATGCCAACACATCCGGTAGACGCTTCTTCGTTGGTGTTGTTCAGCGGTTTCTTCTTTGACTGTGAATATCAAAACTAGGAATCGAAATTTTAACTTTTGAACGATTCCGGGAAAAACGAAAAGTTAGTCCCGGTTCCAATCGATACTCGATTCTCGATACCCAACCCTACTGAGGACATCCACACAGTTTAATACAAAGACGACACTTGTCAGGATTTGACTTAGGGTTTGGGAAGGGAAAAACGGACACCCCCCTCCAACCTCTCTGGGAAACGCGTAACCGTGTTACAAATGCCCGAGGCACAAAGTTTAACCATATTTTGGATAACACTACGGCGGTAATAGCCTGCCGAGACCAAAAATATGAGATGCCTGTGTTGAAAGTCAATGAAGCGCTGTGAAAAAGTGTCCGACCTCTGTGGGAGGGTCGTTCTGTGCTGCGCTGTGATTGGTCAATCTACACTCTAGGGCGTGGCTTAGCCAAAGGTGAATTGGAACTTGAAAGAACTTTCCCGCTCTGTGTGCAAAATGCATCAGATGATCAGTAAATGGACTGTGGGTGGTCCGTGAGGATGTCCAATACAATCTACTGTATATACCTGGACATTAACCATCAACATTCCCATTAATCTCAGTAGCAGTTACTCGACTGGTGTAGGATCCCAGAAATATGCTATCGTGGGTGCTTTTTGCTGTCAGATGACAAAATATTCTGTACATCTACCAGGAGCAAACTGAGTCATGCTAAACAGCAACACCATGTCTGAGACTATGTTTGAGATGCAACACAACCTATGAGTTAAAAGCTCTGATACCCAATTATAAACCTATCAAATCTTGATTTCAATGCCAGTCTCAAGGATTTATCCCTCTGTGTTAGCACACATGAGCAGTAACTCAAAATTGGGTTAGACCGTGCCACGCTATGAAAAGAGTCTGCTCTCCGTAGCTTTAATGTGCATGTTGATAAGAACATGTATTACACTGACTCTGAGCTTGAGCGTTATCAGTGACACGGCCCGGATTACCTGCATGTAGCAAATTCCTGGATGGGCTCCGATTAGAGCAATAGATGCAGATAAGACTTGTCTGAATTTAGTGTTATCAGTTATCAAACGTCATTTACTGCACAATCAGAGCACTAATGAATTTTGGTACTGCTTAGGCAGAAGTTTGACTTGAATCTTAAGTCTTCACTCTCTTTTATGTGTCTAACAGTGTCTTTGCTTTCATCTCAAAAATGGAATTTAGGAGAGAATTGAAGTCTAATGCCATTTGCATGTGCCACCTCTGTTAATTTTGCTTTCAATTCACTAAAATATGTATGTACATAAGGTAATGTTGCAAATGTGAACAGGAAATTAGTGTTAAATGCTATTCTTATTCCATAATTATCCATTTTACAACACTCTAAAAAATGCTGGGTTGTTTTAACCCAATTTTGGGTAAAATATGGACAAACCCAGCCATTGGGTTACATTTTTAAATGATAATTTTAACCCAATAGTTGGGTTTGTCCATATTTTACCCAAAATTGGGTTAAAACAACCAAGCATTTTTTGGCCAGATCTGAATGCTAGGTTGTTGAAGCTGTAACAGACTACCACAATCTGGCATACTTTACTAAAACTAAACTGCAAGTAGTGTTGTCAAATATATATATATATATATATATATATATATATATATATATATATCGATGCGTATATTTAATACGCATCGATACTGAAATATATTTTATTTATTACAAGGACAGTGCATATTAACATGACAAGTCAAAATATGCCAGAGTTAGCCAAAAGGCTAGTTTTCATCTGCAGTCCCAGGCCAGATGTACAATAGGCAACCTAAAAATACAATGTAAATACAACAATATAAATAAAACCTTACAAAATACATCAAACGCATAAAAAAAAATCAATGTTGACATAATTGCATGCTAAAAAGCCAAGTTTTAAAAGAAGAACGAAATTCGTTATAACTATTTAATTCTCTAAAAGACGTTGGGATGTTATTCCATTCTTTTGAGGCTTTAATAGAGAAGGCAGATTGACTAAAAGCAGTTTTCCTGAAATTAATAACACAGTCCCTATCTGGACTAACATATCTGGATAACGACCCAATACTATTTTTTTTTTTTATCGATATCAATACAGTTAGACCAGCTACACTTTCTCACTCTTTTTTTCTTCTTTTCTCAGAGTTGACAAAACCCGCCTCAGATTACTCACTCATTTAATTTTATCTGAGTGAGGGCAGGTCAGGGTTACATAATGTTGTTCCTGCCCTGTATTTGATCTTACAAGGCAGGATCACAGATATTGTGCATTATTTAGCTCATACCACATGGTTCACTCTCACACCCAAAGCGTGCACGCACAAAGCTGCCGAGTACTAATTAAAGCCACACTGCGGAACTTTTTTGGCCACTAGATGGTGCTCGACATATAATTTTGACGTCCAGCGTCCCTAGAGGCCACAAGCTCCACAGCACTGTCGCAAATTAAAGTCAACAAACAGTCAACCGGTCAGTCTCCCGTGTCTTTAGATTGTGTGTGCTTGTGCTTTTACTGTCTATGGTGCTTGCATTGTATGAGGCGGGCCGGGCAGCCTTGCCATGCTTGATTCCCTTATAGCAGCCGGCTGAGAGAGAGCGAGCGGGGTGATCCCCGTGGGGATTATCATGTCTGTGTGTGAATGTGGGCGCGGGACAGCGGACACATTCACTGCACTGAAAACACCGTCGGCCAGAGCTGACTGTAACGTTATGTGTGTTGGTTTATTTTTACAGAAACCGTGGGACATGTGGTGTGTAATGTTAGTGTTTGTGGGTACTACTGAGTCGTGGGCAAGTTCACTACATTTAATCAATGTAACGTTATATTTGACATGAGCCGATTTTATTAGTGCGAGCCCTGCACTGAGGCGGGCTGTGTTTGTAGAAATGAACACTGGGCTGTGGGCATTTTATTACACTCATAACACCATCGGCTGTGGCCGGAATACTAGAAAATACTACGTACTGCTTATAAAGAATTTATCTGGGTTACCTTAGAAACGGCATTTGTGTGCAGGCAAGCATCCGCATCGGTCGAGCACCCCTCCTCCTTTAGCTCACGCCAGCGAGCGAAGCGAAAGCTGCACCAGTGTTAATCCTCGTCCTGGCTTTTAATTTGTCACCCTCCCCTTTTCTTTTTTAGTTTCCTCTGATAAAACCGTTGCCTTCTTCCTTGTAGCTGTTGTTCGGCATGACGAAAACATATGGACGGCAATCAAACGCGAGTTTAGCACTAACGTTAGATTCTGAGGAAGTTTCGGGTGGTGGGGGAAGTGACGTATGCCGTAAAGCGGTCGAATTTTGTAGTTCTTTTTGTGCTCGGGTTCCTACCCGAAACCCGAAGTTACAAAGTGCAAGTAAAAGCAATACAGACACCTTCAGGAGACGCCAGACGCGTCATTCAACCTATTGTAAGTCGATCTAGCATCTCAATGGGTTTTGGTAATATATTATAAAGGTTGAAGAGTTCCACAGTTACCCCTTTTCCACCGAAAAAAGAACTGGTTCGGAACTGGTGCTGGTTCAAAGTTGGTTCGGAGCTGGTTCAACTTGCGAACCCGTTCAGAACCGGTTTGCTTTTCCACTGACTAGAGCGCCCAGGGAACGACGTCGTTACGTCACTGTTTACGTCGCTTGCAAGTAGGCTACATTGCTTTGGGATTATCTCTAACTCGTGTACCGAGAAAACTTTAAAAACAATTGAAATATGTAAGTCTTTTAATCTTTTCGTTTGATATGTAATCTTTTCTGATAAGTTATGTACCCCTGTCTTGTGTCTTTTTTTCTTTCCATGTATTTGTTCAATCGCGACTGTTTTCTTCTTTGCTTATGTTTAAAAAAATAAATAAATAAAACGCTTGCGTGTTTCTGCAGTTTCTCATGGCTTTGCGATGGTCAGAAAATATGTTTAAAAGAACCGAGAAGAACGCGTCTAAACCCGCCCCGACGTAAACATGACGTGCTAAAAGAACGGTTCTAGTCCAGCAAAGAGTTGGTGCCGCTTTGGAACCAGTTCTCGCGGTCGCGAACCGGTTCTTTGGCTGTCGAAACACAAGGAACTGGTTCGAGCGCAGGCACCAGCTCCGAACCGGCTCTCAAAATGCGTTGGTGGAAAAGGGGCTAGTGTGGCTTTAAATTCTTTTTCGCCGCATATTGCACTTAATTGCACAAATACAAACTAATGTCAAATTGCCTGTCTTGGTGAGTCTTACGTCACTGCGGACTTGTGAACGCGGCTCGGCAACAGAACCGGAAGGCAATACAATGCAGTTGTTGTAGATGCAATAAAGTACAATGCAATAAAGTTGTAGTTTTGTAAAATACAATGCAATAAAGTTGTAGTTTTTGTTATTTTTGGACCAAAATGTATTTTTGGACCAAAATGCATTTTTGATGCATCAAAACATTCTAACTAACCCACTGATGTCATATGGACTACTTTGATTATGTCTTTATTTTCTTTCTGGACAAGGACAGCAAATACTTTCTTTAACGGGGAAGGGTGTGGTCTCAAAACTCTAAAGGTGTATGACGCAACATAAAGCCAGTAGGGGTCTCTCATACTTCATTACATCAATAATAAAAAGTTATTGCTTTAATACATAACACATGAAACACACAGTGGCACAGTAGCATTGATGTATACAATCATGAGAAATACTGAATATATGACACAGTATATATATATATGATGAGGATTACTGAGTCCGGAATTATCCCTTTTATAAAGAATATTTAAACATTCCAGAGAGAAAAATGGCATTAAAGGTTTGAAACCACATTGAAAGTGAATACCACATTTTTAAGTGAATTATTATTTTCATCTGCGTGGAACAGTGCTATAGAAGCGCACTGAGAGCCTGATTAAACTGCATTACGAGAGACGTGAAGCAATACCTTATTCACTCAGTTTTTGGGTTACACTGGCACACACATACACAATGCGCAAATGTGTTTGTAATGGCCACAGTTGTAAACGAAAGTTGGAAACCAGTGACCTCACCTCGGCAGCAATTAATCACATGAGCGACACTGCGTCTGCCATCATTAAGCCCCTGCCGTTGAGGAGTTCATTAATTACATGGGCTCTAAAGGAGAGAAATGGGGCGGTGATTTTAGAAAAGCATTTACAATGTAATTTTAAATATCTCTCTCTTCCTGCTTTCACTTGATCAGCTACTTGGTTTTTTTTGTTTGTTTTTTTTTTCTATTTTTTTTTGCATTCCTCTGCCTTTGATTGTCCTTAGCAGTCTACACATGCAGAAAATAAAAATCAAATATGATGAAGCCTCTTTTGCATCGGGATAAAAATAGAGCTCTTCTAAACACAGCACACACAAAAGCAGTGCTCGAAGCCATAATGATTGGCTATTATTCAGGGTGAATGTTGTAACGGAATATATTTAGTGTGGGATGAAGGAAGAAAACAGTGCATAGCGTATTCATATATTCATGCCCGCTGCCATTATGCATGGATTCTAATCTGTGAGCCATCTTGCCACTGATTGGCTTTGGTTTCATCAATCGTTTTTCTTCTCATATGATGTTAGAAACATAAAACTAATCTTGCCAGACTCTCAACCATTTTTAGCCAGTACCATACAGTATAAATGATTCAATCAAATCTCACCAGAGGGTAACTCGGGATATTACAGCTGACACTTTCACTAGACTAATTTGCTGAATTTTCATGAGGATCGATTTTCCCAATCCTCATCACATCATTCTTGATTTTTGCTCAATAAAATCCTAGACTGATTTTGAAGGACAGCTGTGTACTCAAAGCACCCTGGGTGAAAAAAGAAAGAGAAAGAAAGAATAAATAAATAAATTTTGGGACAAATTTGTACCGAGAAGTGACCAAAATCTTAAAAAAAAAACATGCCTTTAGGGACGTCCTAATTTGTAATTATTTATTTTATTTTTTTTTTTAATGTAAAAATTCAGAACGTTTTGCGTGATGGGTAGGGTTTGTGTAAGGGGATAGTAAATACTATTTGTACAGTATAAAAACCATTACGTCTATGGAATGTCCCCATTTAGATAGCCAAGTAAACGTGTGTGTGTCCATACATTGAACAAAAATAGTTTAAACATTTCTTTAAAAAGCCCTTTTGTATGTTCCACAGAGAAAAGAAAGTCAGTGAAAGTAGTTTTTTGCTCTAACTCCACCCACCTAATTACACAAGCAACATCAATGCAATCTCATTGCAATGTGTAACTATTTTACATTTCGACTATTTGGTGGCTATAATTTCCATGTATTCATGCAATCTCATTTGTACGTTTTCATACGATCTAATTCGGCCCAATTTATACAAAATATCCCCCTTGTGAAACAGATATGCTCTCCTGCTGTGAGATCATGTTGATGACACTTAGCTAGAAGTTCATCCTCATAGTCAAGCAGTCTCAAACCAAAAGGACAAGTTAGAATACTATTTTTATTTATTTATTTATTTATTTATTTTTACATTTCAACAGATTGTCTGAAAATCTAAACTGCTGTCTGTGGTAACTGATGAGGAATCTGATTTCAACAATAACAACATGTTCATGTATCAACATTCTAATCAACTAATCAGATTTGAGGGGCAAGTACACTAAAAAAATAACTCTTTGAATGGACATAAAAAAAATCATAGAAAGGATGATTAACTTGCTTTATTTCAGCATTATGCAATTGTGTTATTCCAATTAAATGTAGTTACGTTGGGTCAACTTAATTTCACTAAGGTTGATTCAAACTTATATGGTTGGGCACAGCCTAATTTAACAGTGTCTGAATTTTAAAAGGCTTCCTGATATGATTGAGGTTTTCATATTCATTTATTCATTCATCCAATGCTATTTTATTTAGTTTAGTGTCACACTAATACATTTCTAGACCATATCCATCTATTAGCTACCACTAGCACTTTTTAGTATCTTGAATGATAAGATGCATGCTTCATCAACTAAGCATTTGCTGAGAGTATTGCTGAATCAGTCTTCAGACTACCAAATACTCTACTCTTCTCCACAATGGTAACCCACTTTAATTTAAATGGTTCAATAATTGCACACTGTAAAATCTAACATTGTTCTTTTTTTGTTAACTTTACTTAATATCCAATAATTTGTTGAACTTATGAGGCAGGGGCAATTCCTAACAGACTTTTCACTAATTTCTTCCACTTCTGCAGTCATCATTCTTATGTATCTTTTAAGTATAACCCCAATAATGATAGTAAATAAAATTGTAATGGTAAAATAAAGCCAAAAATAGAAAATAAAAAAACAAAACAAAAACAAAGCAATTAATTTATTCATGCTGCAATGCACCCTGGGAGTACACTTCCTCAGATCACAGACAGAATTAAGTTGAGTTAAGAATTAAAACTTAAGTAAGAATAACTTGATGCAATTTAGGTATGCTTACTTAATGAAATTAAGACAACGAGTTTGCATAATAAACCAAACTTGCATTAAGTAAACCAAACTAATTGTTATTGAACATTAAACACAATTACGCACTACCAAGTTTTCATTGTCTTAAAAACACATAAAATAACACTTCATTTTAACATGTATTCTCTCTTAATTCAACCATGCTGGGAACTAACAAGCACCGCCCAGTTTCAGTTAATGCAACACAAATCATTCATGTAATCCAACACAAACGCATTAAGTAAACTTAAATTTGACATATATTTAAGCAGATCGAACACAATCAAATTAAGTTTGGACAAAATGTATAGCAATTGTGTTGCTTAAGCTCATTTTAATTAAGGAATTTGAACAAGCATCAAAATTCTTTTTTTTTTGAGTGTATACAGTTTACATCAAGTTTAGGCTTTTTATAACTAGAGTTAGGCACATTTTCTTTGCATTTTTAAACATTTTCTTCTGATTTTAGGGATAATGTATTAGTTGGGTTAGGTAGGGGTAGGGATATGGTATAGACAACATTTTTCGGACAAGAATGTTGTTCAAGGATTAACAATCATAACTGACAGCATGCCAAAAAAGTAGTCCATTGCAAACAACCCACTACTTTTTTGAAGAAGTCTTGAGGTAGTAGTTGTGTTAAGATAAATCGGCTCTAGTGAGTCCAGTTCAATTATCGGTCAGTGCTGTTAGACATCGGAAAACACCATAGGTGATATTAGACATCTCTTTTTACCAAGCCCCCCCCTCCTCTTTCTCATCGTGTCCGTCTCTGCGCATAATGTGTGCTTCCACCATGATTTAAGTGGACAGGCAGGAGCGACGCTAGGATGAAATAATCACCAGCGGCTTTCCCAATCGTCCGTGAGTGACAGGGTTCATCTGCGAGGGGGATCAGCGTGCATGTGACAGCCGCCGACAACCTGGAACTAATTTATTCCGCTCTTAAAGGAAATCCCATCCCTTAACTGTCTGCCGAACACACAGTTAGCAAATTATGTAGCCGAGGATTCAGGAAAACTGACGTGAAAAATTAACTGCCTCCCCCCTCTCCCATCGTTGCTTCAACCTTGCCTTGTCAGTTTGCCACAATTATTTTATTGTAATGAAATTCTTTGCCTGACTTTACTAATGGAGTGTGTGGTTAGTCAGCACTTGGGGCCTCATCTCTGGAGAACTGTAACCAGTGCCTGATTGAGAAAACAAGTAAGCAAATGCATAAATGGGTGTCACTTTAATAAATGTATTGGGCTATGAAATCAATTACAATTGATCCTTAATTTATGAAACTTGGCAGCACCATTTATTATGTCTCTAAGGGATTGAGGCCTGATTAAATAGGCAGTCTATGAGACTGAGAGCAAATGACTTCCCTGTCAGGCAAGACTTCGCTTTTAAAAGTCCTTAAACAGCATGTCAGGTGCCATTTATGTATTCGGATTATGTTTTGTCACTTGACTAACGGATGTTTCGCGGACAGCTGAACGACTGGCTCTCTTCCAAACTACACAAAATGCCATTGTCCTGTCGAGACATTATGGATTTGGTTAGGACTGTAAAAAATGTCATTGCAGGAATCATTTGTTTCATATTGAAACAAGAACAACACATTGCATAAGAAACAAATGCTTTTTTCATATTCTAGTAGTCTAAACAAATTTTTATTTGCTTTTCAATTCTGATTTCACGACTGGATTTCATATATTTATATATTTCATTTCATATATCTTGAATTAAGTTTAAATCCCTTAGAGGGATACTCCACTTTTTTTTTGGAAATAGGCTCATTTTACCACTCCCCCAGAGTTAAACAGTTGGGTTTTACCGTTTTCAAATGTATTAAGCCGATTTTTTTTTTTTTTTTTTTTGATATTTGGAAGAATATCAGTAACCAGACAGTTTCTGGTCTCATTGACTTCCATAGTATATTTGTTTTCCTATGAAAATCAATGAGACCAGAAACTGTCTGGTTGCTGATATTCTTCTAAATATTATAAAATCGGCTGAATGGATTCAAAAAACGGTAAAACTCAACTGTTTAACTCTGGGGGAGTGGTAAAATGAGCCTATTTCCAAAAAAAGTGGAGTATTCCTTTAAGGTCCAATAACTATAAAGACAACTATCACAATAGCTATTTGTCTGTAAAGCTGCTCTGAAATGATATTGTGAAAAGTGCTACAACTATATCTGAATTGAATTGAAAACTGATTCTAACAATATTGTTTCTCTGTGTCGTTATCGTAAAGCCGTGGTGTGAAAATATTCGCACAGAATTATGATTATTAAAACTTTATAGACATAGTTATTCTTGTACTGGCCTTTAAGCCAAACTTTTTTCTTGTACAGTATATCTAACAAAACTGTATAAATGGGTTAATTCTTATCATCTGATGGAATTTTGCTTCTCTATTCAAAAAATACTGATATTGACGGTATTTTGTTGTTGTGTTGCAGCAAGTTAATGCATAATCAGAGGATCCCTCTTTAATTTTCATTAACAGTTTATAATACATTTCCATGAGATGCCATTTGTAAAATATGTATAATTTTGATTGACAACCCATTAGGGTATGACATTACCGACACAGATCAACGGTTTAATAATGAATCTAGGCTTATTCATTGTTAAATATTCTTAGAATTTGCCACATAACAATGCACTTCATCTTTCATTAACATTTGGTGAGATATTCTTATTTGTTTACCATGCTGTTCAATAGTAACAACAAGAAGAACAAAGTGATAATAATTACGAATGCTAATTCTCTGGTTGAATTATGCATGAGAAAAGAGGAACATTCTCATCAGTTAATGACTAGCTTCCTTCTTTAACACAAACCTCACAGGAGCAATGTGATGCATTTCCAGCAAGTTATTTGTCTGACCACATTGAACTTGAAAATGTGGCACGATATGACACGATCCTAGCCAATCAAAAATATTTTAATTGTAATGAACAGATGTATTGCAGGAACTAAGACCAATGTATTTAAATGTGGGCGGGCTCATTCTGATGGTAATACCATGGTGTTTCCCACTGAACTTAATTATTACAACATTCATTTACTATTTATATTGTACTTCATAGAATAGCCAACACGTTCTCATCCTAGGGCGTCATATAGTGACGCTTTTGAAATTTCATCTAAATCCAACACACATGGCACCCTTTTGCGTTAATATAACACGCACAGAGCTTTGTTCGGTTATGGGTAGGTTTAGGTCTGGGGTAGGGTTAGGGTTACGCCACTAGGAGGCGCCTTCTGGCCCATATATATCTGCATCTCATGATGCTAAAGGGTGCATTGGATGTAGACGAAATGTCAAAAGCGTCAGTATATGACGCATTGGGGTTGCTTTTTTTGTTGTAAGTGAAGCTAGCGCAAAACTAAGATATGTGACAAAAAATAGACATAACAAATAAGCTAGTAATACTCTTACAAATCACTGTAAAAAATATTTTCAAGATTTGTTATCACAACATTTTTTCTTTCATCAAATCAACTTAAATAATTTATTTAGTTCAGATTACTTATTATGTTGAGTTTCTGATGATTAAATCAATCTCCTTCATTGTATTAACTCACTTTTTCCAGTTCAATCAACTTAAAATTTTAAGGCAGCCATGTTACTTTTTTTTTAAGTTAAACAAACAATATTTTTTTTACAGTGTACAGTACTGAAAATGTTTGGTATAGATTGCATTTTTAAGACCAGTTTTATATTTGAAATGTTGACATTTTGTTTCAGGCACCACAACTTGCTAAAACAATAAACGTAATCATAACTGCAACAGAGTATTGATTCAGCTTTGTGACAAAATAGCATTGCAGGACAGTAATTTCCCCTTCCAACACTAATATATTAAAAATGAGAAACAAGAGGTTCAGCTGTACTTGCAAAGCTTCAGGTCAAGAGATTAACTGTGATTCTCTAGGGTCCAATGACTATGGACAGAACAGTCAATGCTGAGAATTAAACACATCACCCTGAAGGCAATGATCCATTTCACCCACCATTACTCATGCATATGCAAAAAAAAAAAAAAAAAAAAAAAAATTGTGATGCATTTGAAACGTTCAAGAAATCTCACATGAGCAAGAATGTTGTTCCAAAAATCTGATTTGGATTAATTGCAGCCTTCATTGTTGGAACATATCACAGCATGCTTTGATAAAATTATAAACATTACGATTGTGATTGTGAAATTGTTTTTACCGGTTCATTATACAAACAGTTTTTAGACATTTTTTTAGACATAACAATGTTAGCCTAATTGTTATTGTTTTAGCACCATCAACTCAAATAGCACCAAACTAAATCATTCTCGGATCAACAAATATGTTGGGATCAGATCAGTGTTTCTGAATTAATCAGTTCTTGATTGAATCATTTGAGTGAATGATTCAGTGACTCACTCATAAAAACAGCGGGTGCTCTCAAATAGAAGGTGGCACCTGAGTGAGGCTGCAATCATAGCTAAAATATTATTTTTTTAAAATACGTATTTTTAAAAATTGTTATATTAAGTGAATTTCTATGAATGCAATACAATGGAAACTGTCTGTGCAGTTTATTTATAACTAGTGCTGTCAAACGATTAAAATATTTAATCGCGATTAACCGCATTAATGTCATAGTTAACTCGCGATTAATTGCAATTAATCGCACATTTTTATCTATTCTAAATGTCTCTTGATTTATTTTTCTTACATATTTTTTTCTAATTTTAATGCTCTTATCAACATGGCAAAGGGGATCGACTTGCTTTGTGCAAATGTTTTTTATTGAAAACAACGTTGACATATACTGTGTTCAAATTCACACTAAAATTCTCACTTGGAGTAAATAATCTCTCACACAATGTAACACTGTCCATCAATAAAAGGGTGAAAGAATCTGATGATACATAAGCAAGTGAAAGAAAACTACAAAGTTTGCTAGGCCAGAAAGACAGTTAATCGCACGATAAAAAATTGACGCCGTTAAAATGAGTTTGCGTTAACGCCGTTAATAACGTGTTTTACTGACAGCCCCATTTATTAAAAAAAAAAAAAAGGAAACACAAATGTCTTATACCTTCATCTTTGTCCTACCAATGCTGCAAAGAATTAAAACTGGGAAGGAAAAAAGCAAATATGATCCATGTTGGAAATTTGTATGACATCATTTCAAAGTTCAGCACCTCCCCAAAATAAAACTTTTCACCTGAATATGCCTGGCTCAGTGAAAATGTGCCATGACCTTTTGCAGGCAATATATTGCTCATTATAAAACATCATTTTTTGCAAGAGCGAAGCTTCAAGAGAATAGAAATAATGGGAATGTAATTCCTTAGTCTGTCAGTTTAATTCGCAAGGAGTGGGATTATGAAATCTCAAAAATTGGTACATGACTGAGAAGGTATTGCAGGAAATTCTTTAAATCATTTAGTATGGTTGACTGTGGGAGCTCCTCTGCTTGAGTGACTCGAATGTGAAATTCTCTATTTACTCATACCAACGGGCAATCCCTCCGACAGGCCATCCTTTTAAAGTTGTCCACAGCCACAGGCAGTGAAATATAGTCACCTCTAAAACACTACTGTATTCTGGAACTTTCAGCAGATAGAGCAGTGCTTCCCAAGCTTTGTCCTTGATGTCCTTCTTACATATAAGAAAACTTGAGACCTCCAGACTTTGTATTATTTCCACACAGAGATTAAACAAAAAATAAAACAAAAACAGAACGGGTCGGTTCTGATTGATGGTCTGTAGATCTGTGCATCTCTACTACTGGCAACCCTTCACCTGGAGCTCTAATGAGGTGAACCAACCCGATCTCACGGGAATTCGTACGAATTTTACGAGGTGGCTAATTCGTAACAATTCGAACGACCTCACTCGTACGATTTTTGTGAAATCGTACATATTTTACGAATTGGCCAATTCGTATGAATTCATACGATTGACCTACCCCTAACCCCGCCCCTAAACATAACCGTCACGTAGGTTTAGGCAATTCGTACGAGTGAGGTCGTATGAATTAGTACGAATTAGCCACTTTTGAATCACTCGTACGAATTCGTACGAATTGGTCGTGAGATAGGGTAGGGTGAACACACTTTCATGTGAGGGAAAGACTTCACAAGAGAGTGGAAGAAGAGCAATATGTGTATGCAAATGTACAGCAGCTAATTAATGACAGTTTAATAAAGTGAATTATACTGACATGGTGTCATATACTGACGCTTTTGACATTTCATCTATATCCGATGCACATGGCACCCTTTAGCGTTAATATGTGATGCAGATACACTCTTAGAAGAAGTGGTTCTATTTAGAACCAGAAATGGTTCCATCCCCCTGCTTCATATATGGAACTCCAAAATGGTTCTAAATAGAACCATTTTTTTTGGTAAAATGTTCTATATAGAATCCAGAGGAACCCTTTTTTTAAGAGTGTATAGAACCTTTTAGGGGTTCCAAATACGTTTTAAGGTTCTATATAGAACCTTTTCTTCTAATAGTGTATATGGGCCAGAAAACCTCCTAGTGGTGTAACCCTAACCCTACCCCAGAGCTATACTTACCCACAACCGAACAAAGCTCTGTGCGTGTTATATTATTGACACTAAATGGTGCTATGTGCATTGGATTTAGACAAAATGTCAAAAGTGTCACTATTTTACACCCTAGGATGACAATATGTTGATTATACACACCTTTTCAATGCGTTATTATTGTACTCTAGATTGCCATCACTAGCCTGGATGCCAGCCCGAACTCCGCCCACACAATTTTTTTTGTCGGGAAGTTCGGTCTGGACTTGATCCATTGAGGAGTAATTATGATCTGGCAAAACATGTTCGGGCCAATCAAATTGCCAGGGCGGGCTTTATACGATGATGGACAGATGATCTGCAGGGATGTAATCATCACGTTATCAAAGAGCGCTTAACTGGTTTCCCTCAAAGATGACTGCAGCTGGAGAATTGAGATGTATAGATTCCACTGTCGCGTCTGTAAAATAAATCGACAGCGCATTAGTTTTAATTGACGAACAGAAAACTGCAATCAAGGCATTTGTCGATCGGAAAGATATTTTTGCCGTCCTTCCTACATGATTCGGCAAAAGTGTAACTTATCAGCTGGCTCTGATGGTCGCTAAGAAGATGGGACGTAATGAAAAGCCGTTGTGGTCGTTGTGGTTTCTCCTTTGGTCGAACTCATGGAGAAGTAAGTAAAAGAAGCAACACTCGTTATTTTACTTCTAAAATAAGTAAGTTCTGTAGTTGACAACTGTGATATGCAAAGTATTTGACTTACTGCGTTGCTCTGATTGGTTGTAGGTCTACCGACTATCCAATTGTTTTTCCTGGTTCGGTTAAGACACGCCTCATAATCAAAGCCCTATGGAGCAGTTTCAGACTCACATTCTGACTAGAATATGAGTATGATGAAGTCATCACTGCTCTTTTCAAATATCCCCACAACGGGATTGGTTTATGTGATCGGCAGGCTGAGACCACGTATACAATTGGTTCAGATCAGTAGCTGGTCATTTGGAGCATTCCTAGAAACTACCTATGAAAATGTTTTTCGGATCCATATTTGACATCAGAGCATATAAGCTAATAATAAATATGTGTATAGTGTTCTTTAAACTATTCAGCAGTGCAGTGTAAAGCGAGTCACCCGCATAGTGTTTTGATTGTTCGCGCATTTTCACGTTCATTAGTGTGACATTTTCTCCCGTATTTACTTGTTTGGATATACATTTCAAAAGTTGGACAACATGTCTGCTGGTCTCGCTGTGTCTCATTTGGTGACTAAACAAAATCTGTTTCTCAATTATAAAGTGTCCCTGGTCCCTGTACTGTACAGTGGTAGTCCTCACAGGAGAGTTTTTCAATTACAGCATCTAGTAGTTTTCTCTCTCCTGTTGGACTCCTGCTGTGAACACACCGTACAATACACTGATGGAAATCAATAGGAAGGTAATTCTAAATTTGCACAATTGATTATTTTGGCTTTAAACTCATTTTGACATTTTATGGGTCTTTTCTTTCTTGTAGGGTAGACGCATTGATTTTCAATCTAGTCAAATGTTCAGCACACTAAAAAAATATATTTTATTTTAGAAAAACAATGATGCTGTACTGTAGGAGTCAGAAAGTGTGTTTTAGCATTGTTCGCTGTAATTACAATGTGAATTGTATGTAACACAACTAATAATTCAATGGACCTGCATATAATTTTTTTTATATATATGTATATATATGTATGTATATATATATTTACTATATACTATATGTGTGTGTGTGTGTGTGTGTGTATATATATATATATATATATATATATATATATATTAGGGCTGTCAAAACGATTAATCGCGATTAATCGCATCCAAAATAAAAGTTTGTGTTTACATAATATATGTGGGAGCACTGTGTATAATTATTTTAGATATATAAATACACACACATGCTTGTATATATTTAAGAAATATTTTCATGTATATTCTGTATATGGATTTTTATCTAATTTATATTATATATAAATATAAATATTTTATATCTAAATAATATATTTTTTTTCTTAAATATACATGCATGTGTGTTTTTATATATATACAGAATAATTATACACAGTGCACCCACATATATTATGTAAACACAAACTTTTATTTTTGATGCGATTAATCGTTTTGACAGCCCTAATATATATATATATATATATATATATATATATATATATATATATATATATATATATATATATATATATACTGGTATATCTGTGGCAATAACCAACTATACAGCGTATGGGTCAAAAATTTTCTTTCAAAAATCATTAGGATATTAAGTAAAGATCATGTTCCATTAAGTTATTTTGTAAATGTCGTACCATAAATATATAAAACATTTATTTTGTGAATGAATGTAGAAAAATCACAAACATTAATGCACAACTTTAAAGACAATTTTCTCTCTTTTGATTTTTTTTTTTTTGCACCCTCAGATTTATTTATTATTTTGATTAGTATTTGTTACTATATAAATGCGTGTTATGATGTGGTCACAATACATACAGTGTAACCAATGTAACTGAAACTAAACAGCGCAAAGTTAAAAAGTTACATTGTTACGCCAACACAAAATTGAGCGAGTCGTTAAACCGTTCATTCAACAAAAACGTTCAAAAAGATGATTCCTTAAATGATAGATGTAATGAAACAAGGTGTGTTTTTTTTTTTTTTTTTTTTTTTTTTTTTACTTTAAGCTCCACTTTTCAAGGCTCAGCTGGCCAGGAAGGCTTCACTTTTGGGCAAAGCTGAAGCAATGCTTCACTTAATAGAGACCAATGGCATTGATTCAGTTTGTGACTTGCTGCGAACTACGAAGGGTGGCCTTATAAAAAAGAAAACACGGTTCGAGGTTGCTGCGCTTACTTGCATTCCTGTGCGGTTGGCCTGTCAGTTGCGCGGTACTGGAATATTTGCGGTTATCACGACATCCCTAGCTGTTACGGGTCCCATTTGCGGCAGCTCAAGATGAATCGGTTGCAGTGGCAAAAAAGAAGAGAGGCTCTTTTTATATCACTTTGGCCTATAGAAAAGTGTAAAGGCACTTGAGGAGTTTTGCAACAGCTCCACCTATATGTTGCAATCATATGTAATTGTGTGTGCTTGCTTGGCCTCTTAATTGTTGTTTGCAGCTATATTTTATTTTACCCTTTTTATTTCATCTAAATATTTTAAAGAGAAACATCTGAGACTGAAGGAGTTCGTAAAGTCCCTTGAGCTATAAAAAAAGTACATTAACAATACAAGTGTTAGTTTTGTTCACATTCAGAGTATAATTCTTTGTCGTCACATCATAAGAATTAATCAAAAATTTTTTTATCTCATAGTTATTAATCTTGTAAGCTGACATCATTTGTCACACCACGTAGGTTTTCTGCATGAGTGAGGGTGTTGAACATCTGGAAAGATAATGACATGTCTCATGCAATGAATCACCATCTAGGGACTTTACACTGTAGACATGCTTCTCTACAGAAAAGCTATTATTACAGCACTTTCCTCTCACCCACCCTGAAGAGAAGTTGACCCATCACATTAATTGTATGTACTATACCATCTGTCAGACTATATCATTAGATAAGATGTGTGGCTAGTCATCTGAAGCTAAGACTGTCAATTGATTATACAATTATTATTATTATTGACTGTTACTGTTATGGATTATTTTGATTTATGTTTCATATACCATCATTTAAAGGGGTGGGATAATACACATTACACAAGATGTAAAATAAGTATTTGATGTCGAGTGTGTATGTGAATTGTTAGCTCAAAATATTTTGGTAACGCTTCCTTTTACAGTACAGTACTTACAGTGTACTTACCTAGAAAGCACTGCTAATATAAGGTAAGTACATGGAACAGGGATAGGTTTAAGGGTAGGTTCAGGGTTAGTACTAGTTATTACCCAGTAATTGTAGTTACTAAAATAAGTACATAGTATTTACATTGGTAACTGGACTGTAAAAGGAAGCGCTACCAATATTTTTATATGTTAATATTGTTCTGTCGTTACTACTTGAACTTTGAGCGTTGTAACTTTGCAGATGTTGTTTATGTTCAAATAGTAACATCACACACTAACTAAAGGTAGAAAAGTAAAATCATAATCATCCACCCCTTTAAGAAAAGCCGAATATAGGCAAAACGTTTTTGATGTAATAAATAAAAATGTTGAGGTCAATGTATTGTTTTTTTTTTGTTTTTTCATAACACATTAGTGATGGGAATAACAGCGTTATTAGTAAACAGCTTTACTAACGGGGTTATCTTTCTCAGTAACGACTCTAACGGTTTCCCCCGTTACAACGCCGTTACTGTCAATGCAATACTTTTAAAATATTGGCTACATGGTTTAAAATGCTAATTTATAGGCCATTGAATCTTTTTTTTTATAATAATAGATTTATTCAAATTAACCAGTGGTGGAGGAAGTACTGAATCTCAGTACTTAAGTAAAAGTACAAATAACCACATAAATATTTACTTTAGTAAAAGTAGAAGTAACACAATGACAACCATATTAAGTAAAAAGTTTGAATTACCTGACTTTAAATGTACTTTAAGTATTAAAAGTAAAAGTACTTTTAATGACTATTTTCTAATGATTAATAAAACATTTAATTCTAACTCATTCAACCTAATACTCCTATAATGATGTTCAATAATGAAGGGAAAAAAAATGTTGTCACCATTTCTGAAACAAGCTTGCAATTAGGAAATATAAACCATGCTTATCCTTACTATACTGTATGTTAATAACTATGTTTGGCAGTAAACGCGATTAATTTATGGTGTAATTCTGAACCTCTTGGCATGCCATAATCCTAACCAAACGTATATTACACATGGTGTGTTTCCTATCCACGTAAAAACAAATTTTCGCGTATAAATTGCACGATAAACACACTGCGTGCGAGACGCATTTAGTTGCTGTATCTATGGCAACAAAACATCACTGGTGAGACAAACGAATGGACGGTCAGATTACGTTTGGCAGGGGAAAAACTGATCAGATAATGTAACGAAAATGTAACAGAAGTTGTAGAAATGTAGTGGAGTAGGAAGTATAATAATTGCTGCAAAATGTAACGAAGTAAAAGTAAAAAGTACGCACTATTTATTCTACTTAAGTAAAGTAAAGATACGTAAAAAATGTACTTAAGTAAAGTAACGAAGTATTTGTACTTTGTTACATTCCACCACTGAAATTATCTAACATTAACAATGGACAAAATGTTGTTGTTGTTGTTGTTTGTCAAGAATCGAATCGAATTAATGGATGTGAATCGCATCGAATTGGATCGTTCTGAATTTGCACAAATCGTTCTTGAATCGAATCGAAAACCTATGAATCGTGAATCAAATCGATTCGCTGTCTACCCAAAGATTCACAGCCGTATCCGAATGTCATGCAATATAGAAACTATGCCTCTGACCATAGGTGGAGAGCTGTCGTTCAAACCACACAACTTTGCGAAGCTGTTTGCGAATGTTCGTTGGACCGATAGTTTCGGGAAACACCAACTCGTTGAACCATGCTGATAACGACGGAACTTGCGACCATAGTTGGCTATGCCTTTGGGAAATGCACCCCAGGTCAGGTGTTGTCAATCAATACATTTATTTATTTTTTATTTTTATTTCTTGTTAAATTGGCAGGCTTGTATGAAAAATGTAAAAGTTGTTGGTATAGTGCAAGTAACCTTGTAGCTCTGAACACATGTATATTTTAGATAAATTGACAGGATGTTTTTTTCTCCTTCATGTGCATCTTTGAAAAGATCAGAAATATGCATACTAAACACTTTGGAATAAACTGGTCTATTGGGAGCTTTTTTATTATAAGGTCACAGAGTTTCATTTTACAAATGAAGACCGATTTAAGGGGCAAGGTTAGCTTCACATTATCTAGATTTAAATATCTTTTTCAAATCTCTTGACTGAGATGTGAAAATCAGCCAAGGACAGCCTTAGCAGAGGTCATTCTCATCAGCCCAGAGCTGTTTTAATAAAACTAAAGCTATGGTGTCATAATATTTTTAAATCAAATTTAAACCCTGAGCTGATGTGAAATGATTCTTCGTAACTATTTTCTATAAATATGCTGAGCTGTATTCGCTGAATATAGTTCATCAGAGAAATTCATGGAAAGCATCCAGCAGAGTTGCATTTTGTCAGATGTGTCAAAAGCAAATTATAACTATATTTTAATAAAAATAAAAAAGTTATGGCAAATATAGTTCCGATTGGTGTCAAGAGTGGCTGGGTAATGGAGTTTCATTCGTTTGGTCCTGGAAAAACGCAAGCGTTTATCATTCTTTGACACTGACCTTCATTCATTTTATACTTCCATGATTCTGTGACATTTCCCCATTACATAAAAAAGACTGTCCGAATAAAGCGAGTGCGTTTGAGCAGTTTTCAATATCACTAGATCCAATTTCGGTGAATTTATCAGTATGCTTCGTTGTCAGAAAATTTTAGGAGGATATTTGGTTTATTTCCTCAGTAAATCTCATTCTCCCGTTAGAGTGACTGCACATCTGCATACTAAATGCAAATGGGCTTCATCCAAGACACCCATGCATCTGTCGACTTCACGTGTGGATCGGATTACTTGGTTTTATGTGAAAAAACATAATCATGCTCAGTTGATTTCACTGTGAATCTCCGGTTTCAACATCTCTGTGCTCTGATAAGTAATAAATAATGTCCAGAACAGGTACATTTTCATTTCCATGTCTGTTGAAACTATCCTGAGAGTAATCATGACTGAAATAGTTTTATAAATTAAACAAGGCATATTTGTTATATGGATATCAGGTTTGATACGGATACAAAAAGGCATTTGAAATCACCAATGATGGCCATGACCTCTGTTTAACAGGAAGATAAAATATGATCTAAAGAAACAGGTCTTTATGAGTGATGCTCTCTGAACAATCGTGCTTTGGGGAAACTCAGGGCAAAATATATAAATAAATGGATCCTGTTGCCTTCACCTGTGAAATGAAAAGGGCTCTACTCTTTATTTTTACCCATGAGTTAGCTCGAGGATCAGAACAACAGTTTTATAGTTTGTACTATACCAAATTGTAAACAACAGAGGTAATAAACAAATAAATCATACGTTGTTTTCTCTTTACCTTGTCCCCTTCTGTTTGGAAACCGTGTTATACAGCTGAATGCTTTTGCAGAAACATTTGACAAACTGTTACCTTCCTAACTTTTATGCTGCCTCAGCACTAATGCCACGTTTGGAACGTCTTTACATTATTTAGAACAATTTCTTAGACTAGCTGAAGACAGAAACATTTCTCTGAATTATTGTGTGTGTGTCTGTTATATATCCTGCAGAAGTGCCATGGAATATGTAGCCAGTGAGTCACATTAGATTTAACTTTCCTATCCTTCATCAGTTGCATACATAATATGTTTGTTTGCAATGCAGATAAACTCAAGATAAAGACACATTCACATCCATTGATCTTGACAAAACATGAAATTAAAATTGGTGATTTATTGGTGACACTGCTGCTTCAATGTAGATGTAAGGGGATTAATTAATAGTTTGGTTACACTTTATTTCGGTAGTCACTTTAGACGTTCTACTAATAAGTAACTTTTCAACTACGTACATGTCAAGTAACTCTCATTAGAGTATTAGTATATAATAGTCAACGCATTCTCATCCTTTAACGTCATAGAACGCGATATGCAAAAACGGCGCTATACTACGCACATGGCACCCGTTATCGTTAATATAACACGCGCTGTGATGGGTAGGTTTAGGTGTGGGGTAGGGTAGGGTAGTCTCATATTACGCTAAAGGATTTATTACGACTTGGGTTCGCGTGTTATATAAACGATAAAGGGTGCCATGTGCGTAGTATAGCGCCGTTTTTGCATATCGCGTTCTATATGACGTTAAAGGATGAGAACGGGCTGTAGTAGACAGTTAGGTTATGGTTAGGTGTTAGGTTTTGGGTTTGGAGAATAAGTTTACTTGTAGTCGCCAAGTTACTTATAGTCAGTTGAATGTCTGTTGGGGGACCAACAAAATAAAGTGTTAGCAGATATTAAGCTGACGGTCTACTAATACAACCCGGTCTCACCCCAAGACGTCATATAACTGACGTTTTGGGACGTCTTTTGACCATACGTCAATATTCGCCTTTTTAGGGCCCCCTTAAACGTCGGTAGATGAGGTTATGGGATCCTAACTCTACCCCATACCTAAACCTAACCCTAAACCTAACCCGTCACCTAACTGACGTTAAAGGTAAAGCGTCAGTTGTACGACGGCCCGGGATGGCCATCTACCGACGTTTAAGGGGGCCCTAAAAAGGCTAATATTGACGTATGGTCAAAAAACGCCCCAAAACGTCAGTTATATGACTTTTTGGGTTGAGACTGTGTTAACTAATACTCTAATGACAGTTAGTTGACATGTAGTTGAAAAGTTACTTATAGTTAGTAGAATGTCTAAAGTGGACTATCAAAATAAAGTGTTACCAATAGTTTGCTTCACGTTGTTATAGAATGATTACTGAAATGTTCTTTTCATGTCTGTATTAAATATTTGAGTGGTGACTGAGGGTCTGGCCTAATGTCAGGAATGCAGAAACAATGCTTGCTTATTTAGCCCGGCTTCCGGAAATTAAATGTGGACTCGTTTTGTTTGAGAAAGGTCTTCAACGTGTTAAAATATATAGGGTACCCTGATGACTAAGTCGCAAGTGGCATTGAAGTCTATAGTTTAAGGGACTATTTCTTTGTTAAAGCCTTTCTTTCCAGTTACTGTAGATTAAAAGTGTCCTCTCCTTGAGAGACAGAACATATTATCTTGATGTTTTATGAAGACTCTCCTGTTTATAGTTAGAGCCTGGCCAAATCAAACCTTGAAGAAGCTGTGTGTCGGTGTGTGTGTGTGTGTTAGTCTGGTTACAGGTTAAGGAACCACTGTCATTATTGGACATTGACTGAGTTGTTGTTCTGGACAGGCTGGCGCCCAGCAACCCAAACATGCGACCTGGAAGGTCACAATGTGCCTAATTCCATGGGTCAGAGTGTCTGGATAATCAGTGGAGATATTCTTCAGTCTTTCTGTATGTGTGGAAATGACTATGTTTATGTATTTCTTAGCCAATGAGAATCATTCAACCTGAAGGAAGGACGTTGCTTGCTTATAGACCATGGTGTAGGGTATAATTGATGTGATCTTTGAAACTGTAACGGGGCGGCGTAGGAACTTCTTGTGAGTCTTGAAGCTGACTTCTGCTGATGAAATTGCAAACTATCTTCAGTAAAACTTTTCTTTAATTTATTATAACTTCTTGTCTTAAATTGACTGCACGTCTAACTCCTGCTCTAAATTAATCATATCTGGTCTTTGGGTCTTTGTGAAATTTCTCATTTTAGGGGATTTACAGTTAGTCATTTTTTTTACAATTCAAATCTGAACACACACACACACACACACAGTGTGGTACACCTATCGTTATGATTCCATAGACGTAATGGTTTTTATTCTAAACTAATGACATTGTCTAGCTGCTAACCCTAAGCTTATCCATCACAGAAACTTTCTTTTTTTTACATTTTTAATAAAATGTTGTTTATTTAGAGATTTGAATTACATTTTCAGTATTTTTGTTAGCTCTTTTCCTCATGAAAAAGGAGGAAACCACACACACGGTGGGCCATCTGTGTGAACTTGAGGAAAACAGACATCCATTAACAAATCATTGTTCAAAAGAAATGTTAGTTCTGAGAAAAATAGCATCAGTATCTTTGTATTTGCGTCTTGGTTTGATATATTTTATCTACAGTAATGCAATAATATTTTTAGTGACGGTTAGTTAATTTCAGTCGTACACGTCTGTCAATAAGTGAATCAAAGTTCAATTATGAGTAATTGATTGCATTTCAGAGTAATTCAGTCATGTTTTCATCAGCCCGTTTTTCTCTCACTTGTGAGTCATTTGTTTTTCGACCCTGCATTCTGGAAAAGAAAACGTCTTGTTTTTTTTCCCCCCATCGATTTCCATCAGATCATCCCATTATACTTGTGATGTTGGTTTCTTGGAGGTTGGAGAGGTACATCACGGATTGAAATGTCTAAAGACAAACCTGCTTTCGAACTCGCTCATAATGGGCAAAATCAAAGATGCTTGATAACAAAAACAGCGAGAAAGAGAGAAAGAAAATTTCAACAGTAACTGTGTATCGTGAATTTCCCTTGGGAAAACAGGCATCCAGTGAGAAACTGTGGCGGGCAAGCGATGGGGTGGTTATACTCCATATCATTGTCAGGAGTGGTGACAGGGTCAAGAGATCCCAGAGTCACCAGTTTCTCATTAACACCAGTATAATGGGTGTCAACAGGAAGGTGATGTTGACAGGGAATGTGCATGGTGCTAGCCTCCCTCAGTGTCCTAGCACCTCAACATGGACAGATGTTTCATGCCTGTCATCTGCTACTTTTACCCCACTCTATTCTTACATCTCGGTTATTTGACTTAGGTTGCGAACATGGTCATTGGTGTGAATGACCTCATGTTGCCAATAGTTACTGTCTGAATGGCTAATTCCCATCAGTATGATAATAGCATACATTGCATTAACATAAATTTGCAAGCAACATTGCAATGTTGGTCTGTGTTTAGACCAACATCAGTACCACTTTATGCGTTCATTCCTCAGACCCTGAAGGAACGTAAAAAAAACTATAGATGTACATAACTTAATTTGTACTTGTTACTATACTTCATCTCAAATGTGCTGTATGCATTTTTATTTTATTTTTTGCACTAAAGCATAAAATTACATTATTATGTTGCAGAGATTTAGGAAATGCTGGGCCCTATTTTAGCGATCTAAGCGCATGGTCTAAAGTGCACGGCTCAAGTGCAATTAGGATATGTCTGAATTCACTTTTGCTAGTTTAACAACATTAAAAATGGTCGGCACACCCGACACATGGTTTAAAAGGGTTGTCCCTATTCTCTTAATGAGTAATGTGTGTGTTTTGGCCGCAATGTGCAATAGACCAATCAGTCTCATCTCCCATTCCCTTCAAAAGCCAGTTGCACTCATGCCATGGCAGATTCGCTATTTACATGGCGGAATTTGCAAGTGGAAAAACTGAACGATTAGGGCTGACACGATTAGTCGACATTGTCGACAATAAAAAAATTGTTGACAAATATCGTTGTTGTCGAGTAGTCGTTTGATCTCACTTGACCTAATGTAAGGGCATGCAATATCGCGATTTGACCACTATGGCGCTGTAGCGCTAGAGTGTAAGGCAGCCCTTTACAAAAGCTATTGCGGTAAAAGACAAAAACAGCGCAAATTATGACGTATTGCAAACGAATCCGAACCAGCAAGGTTTGGGAAAGTTTCACAAAACTTAAAACCTAACAATGCTGTCATGTGCAATACATGCAAGGCGGAATTTGTTTTTCACGGGATCGCAACATGCATGTTGGAGCACTTAAATAGGAAACATCCCACCACAAGAGGAGCCGGTGGGAACTGAGTGTTCTCCAGTTGGAGCTAATTAACTAGCGGTAAATCTCTTTATTAGAAAATGCATTACTACTAATAATAGTAATAATACTATCAATAGTAATATAATTACAGTAATGTGATGATTTACTTTGCATAGAATAAAGCTTGATCGAGCTTAGGAGTCAGGGTTGTTCTATTATTGTAAAACTATTAGGTATTATAGTCTTATCACTCGCCTGTATTTTGTTCCATAACGACGACTTACAAAAGGAGATGTTAGGAAGAATATCATGGCAGTTACTTTTTCATACTGTAAAGTAACATGTGAATGAGCGTCTCTGTCAGCTCAATTGTCATGTAAAAAAAGATTGTAATTTTATACTTATAATAATGGTTTGCAGATTAATATTTTACCATTATTTGCTGCAGTGGTCCTATTAAATGATGCTAGAGCGTTTGTGTATGATTTGAGTTGGACTGAAATCTGAAAACTTAAAGAGAACGACCTGTTTAGTTGGCTCAAAGTTTATTAAAACAACTATTTCAAAAGCTGAGCTTATTTTATTTTTATAGGAGGATCTTTGTTGACATCATTGTACGCATGCGCGAGTCGTTGGGTGGCAAGAAAACAATATAATGACCGGCTGTAAAGACGCGACAAGCACTTTCAAGAAAGTTAGCAGGCAAAATCCACAATATAAGCACTTTAATATCTGACGACCGGAGGAGGTTTGGAGAGAAGCTCAAAATTTGTATTGGTGACAAAATTGAAGTTATTCAAAGCCCATATGTGATTTGGGATGTCAAAAAACGTTGGTCGGACTCGCCCGTGTCTTGGCCACTATAATCTGCTGGGGAGACATTTATTCTTATTTAATAGAAACCCCTGGACCCTTCTCTCATGAAAGATTAAAGGCTTTCAAAAGTCGGGAGGCCAATGATTATTTTGTTTCTCTAAAAGTTGGGCCAATCTTTTCTGCCTAACAGAAAGCAGTGATAGTGCTAAAAGCAACACGACATCACCACTTTTGCTTAAACATACACGCCACTTTCAAATCAAGTGGCGTGTTATCTTTATGCATTTTGAGCTATGCATGTCTCTGCCGTTAAATGCAGCGAAACGAAGTTGGAAACTCAATGTTTTAACTAATTGAAAAAGCTGAACAATCGTTCCAAACTTATAGATTAGCCGGCGATATAATCGACGATTAGTCGATTAATCGTTCTAATAATCGTTAGATTAATCGACTATCAAAATAATCGGTTGTTGCATCCCTAGCGAGGAAACGGTGTTGCCTGTGTGTGAGGTTAAAGCATTCGAGCTGATCATCTACGGGACAAAGTGTATGTGCATTGTGGACCACCCCTATAGGGACATATTACTAATGTGAAACAAGAAAACAAGAAAAACAAGAAAAAAAAATACTACGCCATTGACTTTAGACCAGGTTTCAGTTGGTCAATGGCGCAGTCTATTTCAATTGCCTCAAAATAGCAACGCCCCAACAATGCGCCTGAACACACCTCGTTTTCAGACCAGCATGCTCATTTGCACACAAATGGGTGCAAATGCATTTGCTATTTAAACAACATGGCACAGGACATGAAAAACATTTGCCTGCTGAGTACAAATACTTGTTTCCCAAAAAAAGTTATGCTACAGCCATTTATTCTACTTTGAAATGTGCATTCTAGATCGGAATGTCTGTTTTTGTTTTGGTCTGTGTGAACCCGCCCTCTGCCAATTTAACCAATAGTATTTTCACCGCATAGTATAGTAATCACATATTATTACAGCCAAGGAAGCCAAATGACCCGTTGTTAGAGATTACAGATTCAACCCAACCTAAAAAAATGCCCTGGCATTCATCTAAAAAGCTCTACCAGAGGCATATTAATATGCAGTTAAATATTGGAGATATGTTTGAGAGATGGAGACAGCATAAAGCCCAGAAAGACCTTAAAACTAATAGTGAGTTTGCTTATTTTCTTCAATTTAATTTAAGTTAATCTAATTGCATTTAATATGAATTTAATCTAAAACTGTACAGTTTTATTTAATTGCAATTAACATGCAGCTAAGTGTCTGAAAGCATTGGATTCACTTCACATTTAAGTATATTTTTTTCTGTAATAATACTATTTTTAAATGCATGCTAAAATGTACATCATATTCACAAGGGAAAACTGTCCTCCTTCCTCTCAGGTGTCTTAAAAACAAACCGTGTGGAGGGTCATTGACCCAGTATGCCACACTACACTCCAGTCAATAAAATAGGCAGTGAGGGGCAGACAGTATGTCCTGGAAACACTGATTAACTCTACATCAGCACTCAATGAAAAAAGAGCAATAAAGAGAAGAATCTGATTTTATACACGACTGTCTATTCATTTGAAATTTGGCCCCGTCACCTTCGTCACCTAACTGACGTTAAAGGTAAAGCGTCAATTGGATGACGCCCCAGGATCGTCATCTAACTGACGTTTAAGGGTACCCTAAAAAGGCAGATGTTGACATATGGTCAAAAGCATCAGTTATATGACGCGTGTTAATTTAATATGTATAATATATATATATATATATATATATATATATATATATATAGGGCTGTCAGTTTAACATGTTATTAACGGCGTTAACGCAAACCCCTTTTAACGGCGTTAATTATCGCGCGATTAACGGTCTTTTTGTCCTAGCAAACTTTGTCGTTTTTTCACATGCTTTTGCAACAGGACGCGGCATGCGTCCTGATCCATTTCGGCGTCTCGCGCTCGTCATCCACTCAAAGCCGGCTCACAAGCCGAAACGTGTGTTTCCGGCGTGCCTGTTGTTTTGTTTCCGGTCTACATCTGCTTGCGCTTTGGTCAAAGAAGCAACAAAACGTCCTTGCGCGGTGCAAGCCATTGAAATGAATGCGTTTCGGAGCGCAGCGCGAGGACGTTTTGTGCCGCACCCACTCTTTTCGGCTTGCGAGCCGGCCAAATAGTAACGTTTTGACCTGGATGACGAACGCGAGACGCCGAAATGGATGCCCTAAGATTTTGAATGGAAAGTTTACTTTTAAAAAGTTGCCATATTGTCCCATTGACAAGACCAGTTGATCTGTGTTTTGTCGTTGTGAACGGAGCTATCATCATCGCAGCACGTCCAGCGATGGCCAAGCAAACACACACACACACACAGATGATGTGAATTCTCCGGCCCCTCGCCAATATTAGGACCTCGTCAGTATTTCTTTCACCCTTTTATTGATAGACAGTGTTACATTGTGTGAGAGATTATTTATATATGTTAGTGTGAAATTGAACACTATTCCAATGTTATTTTCAATAATAATTTTTCCTCTTTTCCACTTTTCCATATTGATAAGAGCATTAAAATGAGAAAAAAATAATGTAACAAAAAGAAATCGAGACATTTAGAATAGATAATGTGCGATTAATCGCGAGTTAACTGACATTAATGCGATTAATCGCGATTAAATATTTTAATCGTTTGACAGCACTAATATATATATTTTTAAATACATGATTTCTGTAATAAGAACTCTTTTAAAAGTATGCTATAGTGTACTTTATATTTGATGCTGATACATATGACGTGTGAATTTAAAGTAAAAAAGTACACCAGTGTCAACTGGTTCATAACAACAAATAAAGATGTAACAGAAAGCTTTTCCAGGTATTATAGACCTCCTTGGTATGACCCTGTTTACATATGCATATGATAAAATTGCATAAACAGATTTAATACAGACTGACATTGAAGTATGAAGTATTTATAAGTATAGTCATTGCCTTGCTTCCTCTGCTAGTGGTTAGATGTCTTTCTGCATAACATCAATTGTCCTGTATCTCCTCCAAGAAACTGTGCTGACTTAGACTGACTTTATTTTCTGCTTTGCCACTGTAACATGAGTGCTGCCAACATGCCTCCATTTTCACCACGGTTTCGTCTCCGAGTGGGAGGATGCAACCCAAGTCTTTGTGTGCAAAAAAGAGCTGATAAGACCCTCTTTATCAGCACTCAATGGCCTGTAATGGAATCACACACCATTAAGAGAAGGTTATGTTGAAATTCGAGGAAAATCTGATGTAAACTGGTCAGCAGAGAAAATATTTACTTTAAGAGAAATCTTGTTTTGTGGCGTGAAGACCAATTTTAGTTTGCAAGAAGGCTATAAAAAATAACACCATTCACAGTTTGCCAAAACGGCTCTGCGACTCCTAAACAAGCCATCACTTTTAATTAGGCAATCAAATCCTCATTTGCAACATGACTTAAGTAATCGACACGTTCTTAGCGACGTTATTGAATTGGAAAGAAGTGCTGAGGTGATAGACTCCTACGTTACATTTAAAAAGCTTGGTGGTCTTCATTGGGATTCTAACGGCTTCCCGTCGGGGACGACAGACTTTGCATCTATCGCCGAACAGCTGTATTCCCTACAGCCATTAAACCTCATTGCGAGGCCGACGCAAGATTAATGCGTGAACTTCCCTTGTCACTGCATGGGCATGTCAGTGTAAGATGGACTCTGAATGTGAAGCTGTCTGAAATAAAAATCCATGAATAATGCAACATTCGCTTTTCCTGAAGCCAGGCTAATTGTAGGTGGCCCTACATGCAGTGATACATAAAGCCAAGGCAACATGTATTAACTGCAGAATTAATCCAGCTAAAGAGAACATTGCCTTCAGCCCTTCCAGTCTTCTCTCATTCCCTTAACAACATGATGAAATCAATCAGAGCTAACTGGCACACCAGATCAGACACTGAGTGCAGGGAATTCGATTTTTCTATCAAATTGTGGGAACTATCCGGAAGTCCTTGTGAGAACTGGGCTTGAAAAAGGGGCTATCTTTATCGTCACTCAAAAATTTAAAAAAATAAGCACTCGCCTTCATGTCATCCCAAACCTGTTTGATTTTATGCTGTGTACAAGGGGAATTTTTAACAAGATCCTGGACTCTGATCAAAAGGCTTTTCCCTATAATGAAAGTGACTGATGACTGAGACCATTTTAATGTGACAAATCTACCGAATTAGTGCCAGAAGAGACTTATATACGTATAGAGCCGACTTACCACCTCAACTCCTCACTCTTAATTATTCCACGCTGGGTTCGGGCCAAATTTCTGAGCTTGGAGCCCTCTCCTCGGAAAGCACAGCAAGTACGCATATGTTATATCTGAACAAGGTGATCAGGGGCATTTCCTCCTCCAAAAAATGTGGGTGAGAAAATAATCCATAATTCAAAAATAAAACTTTGAGCCCATTGAGTTTTGCAACCCTGTATCACACGAAATACGTTCTGAGGAAACTATTTTGCAAATCGCAATTACGTTACATGCCAACATACGGTATAAGCAGTGCTATTATGTTGGTCCTTAACCTAATATGTCTCATTGTTAATACGTAGGTATTAATACGGAATTTTCAAATATGTAAAACGTACGTTTTTGTACGTTTGGATAGATGCTAAAAACGTATAATATGGACGTATTTGTAACATTTAAACATAACATTATTACGTTTTTACAGCTATAAAACGTTAACTATTTACATCTATTTCATATCATAACGATATCTGTATACTTTCACTTTTAAAGATAAATGTAACAATATCCCTTAATCCTACTCCCAAAACCTAAACATATTCATTTTATACAGAATGTAAAAAGGATAAAACATAATGGACATATATGAGTTTTAGCATTACAATATATTTTGAGCCACTAATCCTACTCCTACCCCTAAACATAACCATTCCTTAAAACTACGTAGAATAACACAATTATACAGAAAAAAAAACATAACAGACAGAAGTATACGTTTCACAATAATTTATTTATTGGGAAAATGTCAAAACCGCTAACGTTAACATTACCAAAAGTCGTTCACATCGCAGTCCTCTGGCAGTATTATAGTAGTTGTGTATGAGGTACAGTGCAGAATTAAAGTTATTAATATTAATCCATGAAAATGTTAATCTGATTTCGGTTCGCTCTCTGAAGGTGCGCACTCTTCTCCATTTCAAATGTACTACACCGACTGAAACACGGCATGTCGCAATCTGTGACGAAGCAGGCGAGAGCCAATGAGCGTTTGATATCACTGCCGTAAAACATGTCGTAACGCTTCTTGAAGGCACATTTTTTGAATTTGAATTCATCACCAACGCGGATTTGCGGTCGCTGCTGAGAAATGAAGATGAGATCACTGGATAAAATACTGAATTTGGATCTGTTTCTTGCAACCAACGTATGGATTCTTGAATTTGGTTTACATCAAGTTAATAAAATGTATGTCTTTTGTGAATGTATCAGTATGTTGCGTTTTATTGGAGAAAATGCTTTTTGTGTAAATACACTAAATACTACAAAATGGTTAAACAAGGTATTTTTAAGGTTAAAAGTGTATCAAAGTCAAAAATTTAATGCCACGATTATGCATAAATAGTAAAGAAACCTGCTTTGGATGTATTATGTTCATGACAAACGTAATAGCACTGCAATAGTATCAGGTTAAGGACGAACGTAATAGCACTGCTTATGTAACGTAATTGCGATTTGCAAAATAGTTTCCTCAGAACGTATTTTGTGTGATACATAGTTGGAGTTTTAATAGACCCCCTAAAGTGTGTAGTGGGTTTGGTGGGGGAGTACTTGAGAATGAATGGCGGAAAGTCACGTGAGAGGAGGCAATGCCTCCATGGCGAATTTTTATGAATGGCAATAAATCCCACAATAGCAATGTTTTTATGCGTTCGCAAATCAATCTGAATGAACAAAATCATGGCTTTAAAGGATTAGTTCACTTCAGTTCACAAAATAAAGAAAAAAGTCCAAGTTTCGAAATGAATCGAAAAAAGATTCGTTCATTTTGATGAACGAGTTCGAACAGGAGAGTCACGAACGCGCATCACAGAACAGAGCAAGGTGAGCGTTTTGTGCTTATAAAACGTAAAGTTTTTAATTTATTTTTGAAGTGACCGATCGTTTCGCTAGATAAGACCCCTGTTCATCGTCTGGAATCGTTTAAAGCCCTTTGAAGCTGCACTGTAACTCTCTCTTGGACCTTGAACCGTTTAGTTCCCAGTAAAGTCCATTATATGGAGAAAAATCCTGGAATGTTTTCATCAAAAACCTTAATTTATTTTCGACTGAAGAAAGAAAGACATGGACATCTTGGATGACATGAGTAAATTTTCAGCGATAGTTTTATTTATTTATTTATTTTTATTGATTTATTTTAATTGAACTACTCCTTTAATGGAAAGATGTATTAAAAAGTAAGTAAATAGCTCAGCCACTTAGATATCACCGCTTTATGTCAAGTCAAAATCAAACTTGAAATGGCCTGAAAACATGATGACTGTGGGGGGTTTTAATTAATAATTAGCTTGGTGAAATTAAAGTTACATCTTCATGTTTACCAAGCATAATTGATGATCTGAGTAACATCAGTTCACAAATAAAATATGTTTAAATGTTTTCTGCTTTTAGTTATTATTTTGTAATAAATGTACAAATGCTTAAAACACTAACTTGATGAGATTTATTCTTAGTTTTAATAAATGGAACATAACTTAAATTGCAAAACTACAAAATATCTATATTTTCTATGTAATGTAAAGTATTTAATCAGGAAAATATGACCTAATGACTAAATGAACTATTACTGGGACATAAATTTACATTTGATTTATAAAAAAAACCTAAATCTGTGAGGACTGCCTCCTCATTTCAGAACACCACCGGATTTCAGTTTTAGGTAAAAAAACAAAAACAAGTAGGGAACATTATCAACACACATAATCTTGAATCTGCATATCTAAATTTGAATATGTATTAATCTGCGTGGATAAATCTGATTACTGCACCTGTTTAGGATGTGGATGTTTCTTCCCCCATAGCAAGTATCACAGCCAACAAAAACATTACACCCACAAAACATCTGCATCTTTCCACGGAGTATGTTTTAAACATGACCGAAACTGCTAAATGTTCCACTATTGAAACAATCTGAGTTTCTCGTGTGCAAATAACTCTTTTCTTCCAAATGATTTATGATGGTTTAAATACTGCATTAGAAGGCAGCTGCTAATGTAGACAGGAAACAATGAGTCAGCTCAGTAGGTTTTTACACAGAGCAAGAGTATCAGATTCAGTTACTTCGTTGTTTACATGGAGCTGAGCAGATAGTCTGTCAGACTGTTATCTTGAATCACAAACTCATCTCCGCACTGTGGTCTGCTTAGGTTCATGGTGTCTGTCAACGAAAAACCAGCCAGGAAGAGTTTAAACAATTCTGACTGTGATGGCTTTACCAGACATTTGGTGTGTGAATTCCAGAAAAATGTCACATTCACACATTAGAGGAGTAGCTCACTTTTCAAAAAACTTTTTTTCTGATAATTTACTCACCCCCATGTCATCCAAGATGTCCATGTCTTTCTTTATTCAGTCGAAAATAAATCAAGGTTTTTGATAAACGTTCCAGCATTTTTCTCGATGTAATGGACTTCAGTGGGAGCCAAACGGTTCAAGGTCCAAAAGACACTTTCAGTACTAACTGCAAACTGTTCAAAAGACTTTAAACGATTCCAGACAATGAATAAGGGTCTTATCAAGCGAAACTTTCGCTCATTTAAAAAAAAAAAGTTTTATAAGCTCAAATGCTCACCTTGCTTGCGATGCACGTTCGTGACTCTCCTGTTCGAACTCATTCATCAAAATGAACAAATCTTTTTCCAAGTCAATTTGTTCATTTCGTTCGTTGAATGAACCAAATGACTCGGAAAAATATTTGTGCGTCAGCAAGGCGAGCATTTGAGCTTATAAAACTAAAACTTAAACTTAATATTTGTTATTTTTTATTAAATGAGTGATTATTTCGCTTGATAAGACCCTTATTCATCATCTGGAATCATTTAAAGCCCTTTGAACAGTTTGCACTTTGGACCTTGAACCGTTTGGTTCCCAGTAAAGTGCACTATATGGAGAAAAATGCTGGAATGTTTTCATCAAAAACCTTAATTTCTTTTCGACTGAAGAAAAATTACATGGATATCATGGATGGCATTGGGGTGAGTAAATTATCAGCAAAAGTGAACTACTCCTTTTAAATAGAATATATTTTTACTGAAGTAAATGTAAAGTCTAAAGTAATGCGAGTCTTGATATGATCTTCACATTTTGGCCTTACAGCCTCACTGTTTTTTTTTTTTTGTTTGTTTGTTTTCTATCCACAAGTTTCCTACGCCCCATGAGGCCTTGCGTCAAAAGTGGGCGCGTCTTCCGGTTCGAAGTAAACAAAGCGCGACTTGACATGCTTGACACTCGTTCATTCAACAGTTGACAGTCATTCAAGTTATAGCGATCCAAACTAGCTAACCATGTGGGAACATAACCTCAACAAAATTAAAAAGGGTGAAATAACAGTACCTTTACCCTCCGCAGTAGTTGGTTGGGAGTATTATAATAACATTATTAATAATCAATACTCATCAAGGCATGGTGAAAGACAGTTGTGTGAGCTGACAAACAATTAAAATAAAAAAACACACACTTAGTCATTGTGCTTTGGAGTTTATGCAAAATTATAAATGAATGTGCTACCTGAATACATTAACTGGCACATTTGGTATTCTGTCAACTCGGGCTTTGATCCTGAGTTTAGGTGTAACATGAGTAGCGAACAGCCAATCACATGCTGAGAGAGTTTATAGAATATTAAGAATTTAAACAAATGTACACAGGAAGATTCGTCGTCTTTTGGGAGGTGATGGAAACTACAGTCGTTGGCAGGATCACTCTGATTTCGTTTTCAGCTTATGTTCAAAACAATCACGTTTAAGCCACTGAATTAGTTTAGTCCAGTTATACATACAACCGCGAACAGCACATGTTGTCCATGAGCTCCGTAACGACATCTCTCATAAAGATTTGCGTCTTTTTTTTTTTTTTTTTTTTTTTTTTTAACTCTTTATTTATTCAAATAACAACAAACATGACATAACAAGACAGAACAGCAGGGTGTAATGTTGCAAAGAATCCCTTTCACACTTGAGTCTTATAGAATATCCATTTCTTCCATCGCTTTTCAAAAAGAGCTGATTTCAGCCTAAGAAAGTGAGTAATTTTTTCCATTGTAAAGATTTCTTCCATTATCCCCTTCCATTGTGACACTGTTAAAGTGTGATTCTTCAGCCAGTTCCTTGTAATAGTTTTTTTGGAAGCCATCAACATAACTTTGTATAGGTACAAATCCTCTGATTGTATAACAGAGTAGGAAATTAAACCAAAATACATAGTTTGGAAATCAGTCGGAAACTCATAACCCAAGACAGCTCTTATTTCAGTCGCTATGTTTTCCCAAAAGGGGCTAACTTTGGGACAAGTCCAAAATACGTGAGAGTGATTGGCATTCGTACTGCCACAGAGTCTCCAGCAGTACTGGGAGGACTTGCGTTGTTTACTTTTGATATGAGGAGTAATGAAATATCTAACTATGTTTTTCCAGCCAAATTCTCTCCACTGTCTTGAGCTGGTGGAAGTGTGTTGAAATAGACAAACAGAATGCCAATCATCCTCTGACACCTTGATCTGTAGTTCAGATTCCCACTTTTGTTTTATGTAAAGGGAATTAATGCCATTACAGTTTTGTAGGCATTTATACAGTCTAGAAACAGTTTTTGAGGGTAATTTTTGGTATGCACCCGACACCAGAAAGATTTGCGTCTTTAAATAGTCAAATAATTCTCCGACAAACAGCTAGCCTCTTCGCTAACTAACACACTAAATACCATTGGAATGCTACTTCCGCCGTATAACCGGAAGTTTCACCCACTTTATTTTTTACAGGAGCGCCCCTTGGAAACTTGTGGATAAGAACGAGTTGGAATTGTTTTCAATCAAGTAAATGTAAAAGTTGACTTGTATTGAATCAAGAACGTTGTGTTTGAGTGTCAGAATTCTGAGTATGTAACAATGTTAAATATGCTACATTTGTTGTGAATCAGGTTATACGATGTAGTTAGGAGCCATAAATGGTCCATTTTCTTGTTTGATGTTAGATTCAGAGCTTAGCAGTGCCACTTCAGTCCCCTGCCATTGTGGCGGGTTACGTAATACAAACACACTGGCAGCCAGTGAGACAGAAAATGTCTTGCTGTTTACTGAAGCGTGAATGGACAACCAAAACACACTCCCTATCTCTCTTTCCCTCCATCAAAGTGTCTCTCTCACTCATGCACTCGCACAGTTTTGAATATTTATATATTTTTTCCACATTAATTCCACATGCTTGCATTCACGTGGCTCTACTCGACTCTGCCATAGTACGGATAGCGTTCACCTTTTATATGCTGACCTGCCAGGTGCACAGCCAGACCAGTAATGGCTTGTTTCTCGTCCTTGTACTCACATCACTCAAGTATCCGCCGTTTGAGACCTTTTTTACAGTGTCGTTGAAGTGAACAAATTACAGTTTGTGCAAAGAAAGAGCATTACCCACAAGAAACAGACAGGTGCTTTTTAGCTCAAATGTTCAAATGGGATTATATTTAAGGTTGCCGATAACGGGAATTGCATTTAGAAAGGAGCTTTCAAAGCACTTTCTCTTTCATTTCCGATCTTGACAGCACTGTAATTGATGGCCTTATTTTAAATAACGTATGTGCTGATTATTTTAAATGGCTTACCGAATTCTGTGCAAAATCTCGACATTTTAATGGAGCCTTTTCACAAATTAGTTAAAAACAATGCCTTGGAGAATGTCTTAGAAATTTTCATTTATTTATTTCTTCAGCACTGATGTCGTCACAAAGATTAACTGATTTGACCAATGAGAAAACTCCTTATCAGTACTCACTATTTACTTCAACAGTGTTTCTAACGTTCAGTCAAAGTTTATCACCTGTTCAAGATTTCATGTGAAATGCAGTCCTAATGAAAATTTCAGAAGGATCTCAAGAAAAGCTGATAGCAATATGAGCATGAGCCAAAAGATCACAAAAAAAGAAATAACTTTACTGCAGTCAAGAGGAAAATTGAAAGCTTAAGGATGGAGTAGACACAAACTAGTTGGAGAAGGAGTGTATTTAGTTTACACTGGAAGGAAAATGTTGCTTTTGGGAAGATTGACAGAAGTTGAAAGTGTGCATGAAAGATAAATGATTTTGAAAATGCAGCACAGCAAGGTTCGGTGGGCATTTATGCGATAGGGTAGGAGAGAGAGGGGGAGAAAAAGGAGAAGAGAATGAAATCTATCCCAAAAATTGCCTGGAATGCTCCTCGGAGTGAACCGTTAAATGGTGCATTTTGAATAATTGATACTTTTTTTTTCTGTGCTGAGGAGTGGATGCTAAATTGCCTTGCTAATGGAAATATGGCACCCTTTATTAAGGGATATGTGAAAGTATGTGTGCACATTCACATACATACAGAACGATACTTGTATGAAATGACTCTAAAATGTCTATTTTCTGTGATGTTTATTGGGTTCAGGTGAGGGACAAGTATCTATATACAGTAAATGTAGATTAGTGATTAAAATACTTTGCTTCTATATAGCCCCCCTGCAGATTTGTGTCTTCTACAGCAGAAATGCCCTCGGCTTTTCGAGCTACTCATTGAAAGCGGTCTGAGATTTGGATTGCGCAGAGTATTTGGGGCCTTCATCGGTTTATCAACTCCACGATCTGCCAAAGGGGAGCCCCGGCTAAAATGTTGCGTGCGCTGCCTCACAGATCTGAGGGACAGAGGGAATTTTGTAGATAAGACTGGTTGGAGTGCAACGTGGTTTTCAAGGAAATATCAAATGTCACAGAAATGTTTCTGACCATAGCACAAAAATATCTCTCAGGTCACAGCATTTCACATTATTAAGTTACGTGATAAATACTGCAAGTAGCACTTTGTCCATGCTGCAAGGAATAAATCAATACAGAGTGTAGATATCCGACCTAGTCTTATATGCACATTTCCGTCAATTACATACATGTGTGTGTATATATATATATATATATATATATATATATATATATATATATATATATATATATATATTAGGGCTGGGGTAAACGATTATTAACTAAACGATTAGTTGGGCGATTATTTTATCGATTATTCGACTAGTCTAATGACTAATGGGATGACTAATATAAAGAATATTTTTCTGCTGCTCAATTAATCAAAAAACAATGTATCTTAAAAATAAATACTAGCATACTGAATCAAGATACTATAAGCAGGCTAACGTTAGTCTAATGTTATGTATTTGAACACCATCATTATAACTCTACAACCGCCAAAACCGTGTTATTAAAGTATTTTTTTACAAACATTTTTTATCATAGAGAATGTTTAAATATTATATCAGCTGAGGAGGGAAACGGAGCCGGAGTTAGTGGTGCGATCGGAGGCCGCTACTGCTGGAGATGAATTGGGAGAGGTTTGTGACTGTCGGAAAACAGGACTGTTGGTCACTCTATACTATTATTACAGAAATACTAATATAAATATTATCATATAGCTCTTTATGCTACGAGACCAGCAGCTCAACATTCATCTTGCCCATAGGTATCTTGCCTCAGCGCAGTCTCATCCCAATTCGTCATATAACTGACGTTTTGGGACCTCTTTTGACCATTCGTCAATATACGACTTTTTAGGGCCCCCTTAAACGTCGGTAGATGACGTTATGGGATCCTAACTCTACCCCATACCTAAACCTAACCCTAAACCCAACTCGTCACCTAACTGACGTTAAAGGTAAAGCGTCAGTTGTATGACGACCCGGGATCGTCATCTACCGACGTTTAAGGGGGCCCTAAAAAGTCGTATATTGACGAATGGTCAAAAGAGGTCCCAAAACGTCAGTTATATGACGAATTGGGATGAGACTGTGTTACTTGCCTTGTAGGGTATCTCTTCTTCGCCGTATGTGTGCTCGGCAAGACCGTTTTGTGTTTGATGCCCCCAAGTTGTGTTTTACTGTAACTTCAGAAGTACCAGACACGTGAGCAAACCCGCCAATCTCGTTGGTCGGATAGGTTTTGACGTGGTGCGTCAAACCAAAAAAATGAACCCGAGGCGTTTTTTTAAAAAAAAATTACGCTTTTACACGTGACGTTTTTCGCGTCGGTGTGAACACTCACATTGGCGCCCATTGTTTAGTCACGAGGTGTTAAACGTCGACGAATTGCCCCTTTAGGGCATCCATTTCGGCGTCTCGCGTTCGTCATCCACTCAAAAGTAACGTTACTATTTGGCCGGCTCGCAAGCTGAAACGAGTGTGCACTCTGAAACGCATTAATTTCAATGGTTTGCGCCGCACGAGGACGTTTTGTTGCTTCTTCGACCAAAGCGCAAGCGGATCTAGACCGGAAACAAAACAACAGGCACGCCGCAAACACACGTTTCGGCTTGTGAGCCGGCTTTGAGTGGATGACGAGCGCGAGACGCCGAAATGGATCAGGACGCATGTCGCGTCCTGTTGCAAAAGCATGTGAAAAACTACAACGTTTGCTAGGACAAAAAGACCATTAATCACGTGATAAAAAAAAAAATTAACGCTGTTAAAATGGGTTTGCGTTAACGCCGTTAATAACGCGTTAAACTGACAGCCCTAATAAAAAGCGTTACGCCAATGTAAATATCCCTGTGAATATTATTTTACATCACTCTCCATCACTATATAACCTCAAACACTATTGCAGCATGTGAAATCATATACATCCCTACTATGTAGCAAGCAAAAAAACAGTGCGACAACAGTTGTATGTCCGAATACGTATAGTATTCAAAAGACAGTTGGCAAAAAGCATTCGGATGACCTACTTCTACCACCGAGACTCTGAAATGCACTTCACTATCACGAGGCCACGGGAAAAGAGTTGTGAATGGCAGTGAAACGTGTAGGTTGCATTATGGTGGCAACATAGTGGATGTAGTATGTAATTTCATTCATACTACACATCCATAATATACAGAAATGTAAATTTCAAACTAAATGCAGTAAAGTAACTACTATGTGATTTTGGATGAAGCGTATATAAATATGTATCTCTGAATCCATGAACGAGTTTCTTGCTGCTGCAAAAGGACTATGAATTGTTACATAGGCTACTGTTAGAAAAAAGTAAACATTTTTTTACTCTATAAGGACACAACAGCTTGTCATGGTGCAATATCTACTCTAACAGGTAAATTTTAGTAGCTTAGAGTAGTAATATGTACCCTCAACCCTTGTTGAAGGTGAAAGTAGTACACTTAAAGCATGCTTTTTAAAGTAGTCAACAAAGATACACATTTCTTGATACAAGAAACTTTGTGATGGGGTCCAATAAAAAAAGTTAGTAAATGTGAGGGTAACAGGAGGGTTAAATGAGTAACCATGAAAAGCCATGAAAGTATATGTCTATATCTAAATGTAAAGCGCGTATTATATTATGCCGTGTATCGTATTATAAAATCTGAAGTCGTTCGGTGAACAAGCTTTTTTTATTGATCTTAATCTTACTGGACCAGGGTGAATTTGATACCAGACCCGAAATAGCATTGCAATACTTTGTCACTATTTTTGGACATTATAAACAAGCATGCTTAGGATATATAAGATTAAAGGGTGTGATAATCTGTGGTTTTCAGAGAAATTGTCTGATCTAATTCATGATCGTGATCTTGCTTGGTCATTGGCAAAGAAATCCCAAAATAGCTTTGACTGGCTACATTTTTGGCACCTGAGAAACAAATGTGTCTCTCAAATACATAAAGAAAAATTTGATTTTTATTTCGTATTTAGTTCAGCTAATCGCCTCTAAATTTTGGACACATCAGGCTGGTCATCAGCTAAGAAAGCCGTTTTTTTACATGTATTACATTATTTCTTCATTACAGAAAATTACACGTCATCCAGAGACACTCTGTCAATGGCAGCATATATATATATATATATATATATATATATATATATATATATATATTGAGAATAGCCGAGGGCCTAACACCGATCCTTGCGGTACTCCATAGATTTTTCCCCATTTAAACAGACAAAATGATAATGGCCTGATACGATCTAAACCAGCTTAATGCATGTCCCTGAACACCAGTGTAGTTTTGTAGTCGATCCAAGAGTATTTTAACAGTTGGCCACTATGTCCTGTCTCAGAGATTGGTGGATATTGGAATGTCTCCAAAAGCTGCCAAATGGTTTGGCAACTATTTGAGTGGAAGAACACAAAGTGTTCAGGTTGATGGTGTGTCCTCAAACTCCCCCAGGGGTCCATTTTTGGTCCCTTTTTATTTACTCTTTATGTAAATGAAATGTGTCAGAATGTAATAAAAGCAAAGTGTAATTTTTATGCAGATGATGCCGTTTTATATTGTTCTGCCCCATCTTTGACAAGCGCCATAGAAGATCTGCAATATGCTTTTAAAATTATTCAGAAGCATCTTCATAAATTGAGATGGAAATGACATGCTTTTCTAAAGCAAGAAAAACAGAATATGCTTGTCAAATTGTTACTCTAGATGACAAAGGAATTGAATGAACATCAGTCTATAAATATCTTGGTTTCCCGAGAAAATTTGTCCTTCAAACAGCATACATAGTGTTGAAAAAAAAACCACCAATAAAGTTGGGTTTTCATTTTAAACAAAGGCTGTTTCTATTTTAGTACAAGAAAAACACTTATACAAACAATATGTATGTCAATGCTGGATTTTGGTGATATTTTTTACATGCATGCAAATCAATCTTCTTTGAAAATGCTGGATTCAGTATAACATGCAGCACTAAGATTTGTAACTAATTCTGATTTTCATACTCATCATTGTAGCTTTTGTGAGGGTGTTGGTTGGTCATCTTTGCACAATCGCAGGCTGGAGCACTGGTATATATATATATATATATATATATATATATATATATATATATATATATATATATATATATATATATATATACTGTATATATTCTTTTTAAGGCCATACTTTGTAAACTGCCTTCTTATATGTTCGCTTCTGACATCTTAAGTCACCAGGAAATGTAATCTTTGATCATATGAGCAAATCATGTATGATATCCCACCAACACAAACTGTCTTTGGTGAAAGTGCCTTCTATATATATATATATATATATATATATATATATATACCAGTGCTCCAGCCTGCGATTGTGCAAAGATGACCAACCAACACCCTCATAAAAGCTACAATGATATATATATATATATATATATATATAATATTTTGCTGTCTTGGCTAGGACTCCCTTGAAAAGTGATAAAATTCCCTTGTAGAATAAAGGTAAATAATACAAAAATATTGTTTAAATTCATTGTATTTCAGTTTGTTTTCTCCTGTGTATTTAAGCCCTCAGTTTCTACTTATTGTCCAGTATTGTCTTTTGTTCACAAAGATGTTACGGTCAATTTGTTTGCTCTTGAATTTTGTTCCTATTATTCTAAAATGCTTCTTGCATTTTGACCCTGTTTTTTTTTTTTTTTTTTTTTTTTTTTTTTTTTGGACTACCCTGCCCACATGATTCTGCTTTTACTTCTGTCATCTGCAAGGATTAAAATACACGCCGTATGGATCATAAACCAGAGTCATGGATTTTTACAGATATGAAAATCTGCAATATATATACTCCCCCACCCTACAATAAAAACCAGTTCATTCGCACCACCGTCTGAAGTCCTTTTACTCTTGGCGCACAAAGTTTGAAATGTCAATGTGGAGCCATTTATCACCTAACCAAGTTGACAGGCAAGGTTCATTTTGGTAGACGGATTTGTTTATTGCTTTTGAAAATGACTGAATCCTTTTAGTCATTCTGCGTTTGATCTAGAGAGTCCTTTAATCATTTTTACCAGAGCATTTTTGTATTTCACATTTCTATTTCCTGAAATGAATACCTTCAAAAGATAAGAGAGCAGGGCTGGAGGCACTGGTAAAAAAAACAACCAAAAAAAAAAAACATGCAGACTTGCAAAAACATGCATAAAGAGAGAGCTCCATCATGAAGAATAAGGTGCCCAGCATAAGAAGCATAAGAAGGGAAGGCACAACCAGTTTCTGTTTGTTCTGTTTCTATCTTTCCACCATCTTTTTATAGACCCCTTTTCAGTTGGTAAACATGGTGACGTTTTTTTGTGGGCGGAGCTTAGGTGGAGGCAGAACGATCCCTCTGGCCGCTTCACTAACGCTAGTTAGCAAGTATTGTTAGCTTGTTTTTTTAACAATGACTGGAGAAAATCCAATTTAATCTTAATGTGTAAGGTCACTCAGTGTCCAGGACCGCGATTGTTATTTCCAAAAGTTATCTTTAATGGACGGAACCAGATTGGCCGACCCGCAGCCTCCTACACACTCACTCAATGCATGGACGATCTGACAGGATTAACGTTAACGTCACCTTGGTTGAGTGGCCTGACTTCTACACCTACCAGAGAAAGCGATCACCGATTACGTCACAACAGGGACTAAAAGACTATTGTATTGCAATTTCCGTTTCATCTTTAAGGGCCAATATGATATGCACACTGCATCTTACTGCTGTGCATTATGGTTCTAAAATGGTGGATTCCTTTGTACCCTTGAGAAAACTGTTGCTTGTGTTGAGTTTTGACCTTCAGTAAAGGAGCTAGTACACAATGGGCTATTAATTATGCACCACTCTGAGCAGTTTGCTGTGGTGTTGTTCTGTTTTAGCCAGGATTGTATTTCATGTGGTCTAATTATGATGTAAATCAAGCTCTCACTGGAATTTATTAATGCAGTGTGTGAGCTATTCTTGTGTATAACCCCATGACGACCATCAAGGGTCACATAAATTGCATAGATGAATGAACTTAAACATAAAAGGAAGGGAGTACACTATGACAATGAGAATATAGCAATGCACAACCTAAATTGCTTTTGTGTTCACCTCATATTAAAATACTTAACCCCAGTGATATATATATATATATATATATATATATATATTCTGTATTGACTGTGCTTCTACTATTGATATTAATATACTTACTACATTAAGTATAGTTTATAATTTAGTTTAATAAATAAAATTAACTTGAAGTATACTTGTTTTGTGTAAGGGTAGTCAGTACGAAGTCTACTACTGCAATGTTTTTCTTATGAAACACAAATGTGTGCGACTGACACATCCTCTGTTACATTTCTTATTCTTAGGTGCAATAATCAATTAGCAGCTAGCTGAAGTTATCACACCAATTCAAACAGAAACCCACCTCTCAAAACAAACTTACACACCTCAACTCTGTTTGCTCAATTATATGACCTAATAAACATACTCCAAAGCCGGCCTTGTTTGACATCTATAATCCTTATTTGCAAGATTGTTAGGAAATTATGCCTTTATTTTCTGTTTGCCATGATCTACTCCACTGACTTCTTATTGGATAAAATGTTCCAAGATACTGTAAAAAAAACATTAGGTTATTAGGATAAAATATCACCCTGTAACTCACTTCGAAATGTGAGACGATGTTAAAGGAATAGTTCACCCAAAAATGAAAACTCACTATTGAAAGTGAATGGTCAATGGTGCATACGTGCATCCGCTATGCATGTTTATCAAAAAATGATTAGGGTTAAGTTTAAGGGTAGATGATTTTAAAAATAGATTTTTAATATTTCCATCCATTCATCACCTACCATCCATTTCCATCCATTCATCACCAACAACCAACGTGCAACAAAAGCCAACATTACAATCAAACAATTTATTCATAATGGAAGCGGCGGTGCACAATTCGACACGTTTTAACTGTTCCCCTGTTTTATTTGACACACTCCAAGTGCTTGCAATACTTTTGAACAAATGTAGACATGGTGAACTGCAAGTAGAGGTCAAGTCATATTCATTTACACTTTTAACAATACAGATTGTCAGTGGCTTTACAGTGATAATAGGTAAATAGTAAATTAAAGTAACAGATTGTTTTGGCTTTAAGGCAGCTCTAGAGTAAAGTTATTTTCCAGTTGAAGTTAGTTTTGATTGATTCTCTTCCATCGCAACAATCATTAGTTATTAACTTAGGGGTCGCTAGCATGACACAGTTTTCTCTATGCAAACTTTAAAAACGCGAACCTGTGAGAATGCTGCAGCGTGCGCATGAACATTAAGAGTTCATTCTATAGGTATGCGCATTTGAATATATGTGTGCAGGTATATAACTTTTTTCCCTAAAAAAAACAACCCTCAACAAACTACTTGTCTGGCTTTAATATACATATTTTTATTGCTTTGATGTAGCCATGCGAACCAGAATTATCCCGACAACGATTATCTGTACAAAGGTTAAGGCAAGGAGGTCCTAAAAGGAGATGGACTAGTTGACACTTCAGGACTGCGCCGTTGTCCCATCTAAACACATGTCGGTCCCACTTCATATTAAGTTGCTTTAAGTACTATGTAATTACATTGAAATTAATAATTTGCTACAATGGACTTATTGTGTACATACATGTTTTTACATTGTACTACATTTTAAAATTCCAGCATGTAATTCCAGCTATAATTAATTTATGTAATTACATTTGTAATTACACAGTTCACCCTCCCCTCACACCTTAACCTACCCTTAAACCGACCCATACCACCACACCTGTCCCTATCCTTACCCGTATCACACCTCAATAGCAGCGAAAGTGTTTTACAATACAACAGGAACACAATAATACATTGTGCTTATTGTTCAATGTAAGTACATAGTACTTAAAGCCACTTGATATAAAGTGGGACCGGTCAATGTCGCAGTATATTTCAGTTGCCTCAAAATAACAGCGTGCCAATTATGCACCTGAACACACCTTGTTTTCAAACCAGCAGCCCATTGGTGCACAACGTGGCACTGGACGTAAAAATGATAACTGCGTCAGGCTGAAACTAGCAAAAAACACTTGAGTCTTGCCTGCGTCGCATTGCGCGAATGTATGATGGGGCCCTAAGGCTTTGACACCAAAGACCTCATTACCTCTGCAGTAAAGCTAAAGAACCCTGTGAGGTCAGAGACTCAAGAGTGGACCTCATTATGTTGAGCAAACCAGAGCTAATTAGTGTCCAACAGCTGAGGTTATGGTCTTTGTAATTACAGAAAAACTAGTGTTTTTATTCTAAAATTCGATGCTTATTTCTATCTGGCTATTAGTCTCTCTTATTATGTTGCAATAATTTTGACCTCTTGACTTCAATCAATGTTCATGAGTGGGAATAGCGTGTCTGGTAAGAAGTATTGATTCTACACACCCACTGGGATATCAGTGTTTGACTTTTTTTGTACAAGACATTTGTTGAGTAGACCTTATTAAGGAACATGAACAAACATTTTTTTTTTCAGATGTTATAGGAATGATCCTTAACCAAACACTGCCATTGAATAAAACAGCCCACTCATTCTGCAAGAAATCATTATAACATCTTGAGCAGAAAAAAACAAATATTGAATTTGCCTATTGAGTTTTTGCAAAGTGCATATATTGTACAATAGCCATTATTTTTTCTTGTTCATGTCTGCTGTAAAAACATTGTGACTTTACAGTATTTTCCTAAGTACTTCTTGCTATACTTCCTCTTTAAATTTTACAATAGTACAAAACAGGAACTTACTTAATCATCGTCGTCCAATGTGAGACATAAGTCCGCTACCAGCTCTTTCCTTCTAGGTCTGTCCTGAGCTATGAAACTGTGCTTCTCCCCATGAGATTCCCAATTTATTCCTTGGTCCATGTTGTTCTTGTCCTGCTTTGTTTGTGTCCAACACAAACCCACTTTGGGTATCCTTAAGACATCCTAATTGCCCGAGCCATCTCAATCTGTGCATAATGATCTCTCCTAAAATATGCTCTCGGATCTTGTCTTTTTTTTTAACGATTGACATTAAAGATGGTATTGGCCTAGTGAAAAACAACTACGCCAAAATGTATTTAGGCCTAAATTAATTTCATACTAACTATACTACAAACCCATTAATGGGTGATTCTTTAACTATATGGTACTTTTCTTGTCCCTGGATGAAATAATACAATCTAAAAACATTTCTTCTTTTTTGTTTTTGTCAGACTTACTTCACCCTAGGGGGAACTTATTAAAAAAATTATCATGGTTCAATCATTCTTTCTATTATTTAATATGAGGCCTTTTATGCATGATTTTTACTGTTTTCCCCCTGCCCCTAAGCCAGACTTTGTACCTTCAACCTCGCTTGATTCTAAATTAAATATTTAAATAATGTAGATTTTAAGTACAAATTATAAAATAATGTCTATTTCAATTATACATATTATATATTGCAATATTTATTCACATTTTCTTATATTTTTTCATAAGTAGAACCCTTGTCCCTCGGGTTCACTGTCATTTCCGCCACACTGTACAAAATAGAATCCTGAGATCATTGTTTTAGGTTTGAATACTTGGTAACCATAGCAATAGAAACTCCACAGTGAACACGTGGCTGGGTGAAAGGGTGACCTCTTTAGGGGGTAATGAAAAGAAGAAAAATCAAGGTAAATATGACTAAAACTTAGAATATGTTTATTGGCCGTCATTTCCAAACGGCTCATATTTCACATGGTCGTAAAAATAACTGGATAAAATTAATTTAATAATGTGTAATTTGTGTATATTAAATGCTAACTGTAAAACTAATATTAACAGGCTAACATAGCATGATATTTTAGAGGGAAAGGGGGGAAATGTCATTTCCGCCACAGTCATTTCCACCACGGTGTTCATTGTGGTGGTAAAGACAGGTTGTGGTGGAAATGACATTATTCGTGCTAAACAGCAAATTATTTTGGGCTATAATACTAAAACGTTAATGTAAAAACAAACAAACAAAAAACATACAATTAATTAAGTTAAGGTAGTAAGAAATATTTTATTATTTATTATTGCTACAATATTGTTGGTAAATATATATATATATATATATATATATATATATATATATATATATATATATATATATATATTATTCAATACAAATCATTGCACCCAACTTAGGGAACGTTTCTAGACAGATTTAGAAACCAACTCATACTAAAAAACAACAGTTTGTAGAAATGTTTTTATTTTCTGAAACTGTCTAGCTCAAAGAGTACCATAGTTGAAGAATCACCTTAATATGTTTACTGACATATTGCTTGAGACTTACTAAATATTATAATTAAACTTTATTTGGATTTTATCTTTATTGCACAATGCATATTTCTTAATATTAAGCCTATTTGTTTAATATCACCATTAGTAAAGATAGTATGATCACTATAAATTAATAATCACTATAATTTAAATGCAAGATTGCACAATCAAATGTACTTATTTTCAAATGTATATCTTTACTTGTTCCAATTAAGCAGACTTAAAGTATATAACTATGTAAATATATGTAAATACTTTATTAAGTACATAAATATGTCAATATATTTGTAGTGTACTTAGCATAAAATAAATGTATTTAAAATAGGCTATGTATAAGGCTACGTATAAGTATATTTATTTTTCAATAGGGTGGCCAAGTAGAGGTTGCATTTCCTCAGGCAACATATATGGAAGGCATCTACCTTGCTCATGTCTGCTTTCACTATTCTCTAACATTCATAGCCATTCAGAAGCACTGATTTAACGCTGCTGTTGTAAAGCTTGATCTTTCTTCTGAGGCTTAACTGTTTAGACTTCCAGAGGGTTCTGAGCCGGCTAAAAGCTCCTCTCGCTTTATTTATTTGGGCCTTGATGTATTTTTGGGGATTCATTATCAGTGCTAATGACGCTGCCAAGATAAGTGAAATCATTCACATCCTCGATAGCTACTCAGGGTCATAAAGGCGCGCCACAACCCCGACCAGAACAGTAAATAGAAAATGAATCACCATCATTTTGAGGCACTCTGATCCAGATACACAGTCTCTGCTTTCTAATTATCAAATTTCTATTGGCTGCTTATTTATATCTGGCTATTAAAAGCTTTCATTATCTTGTGTATTTGACCTCTTGACATTTAACCAAGAGTATAAATACATTCCGGTAATTAATAAGTAACCTATTAAACACAAAATACAAAACAGAAAAACCTTTTTGCAAAATTCTATTGATTAAAATCATAATGTGAATCTAACTTTGTTGGAATATGAACAATCAGTCAGCAATACAAATTTCGCAATTGTAAGTTGGAGAAATTATTGCAGAAGTCTGGTATTTCATGTGCGTTTTTTTTTTTGTTTTGTTTGTTTTTTGTTTGTTTTTTTCCCCCACAGTCCAGCATAATATGGGTATTATTTTACAGTAGACTCTGCTGTACAATAAACCACAGAAACAACCTGAATTGCATTATTTCCAAAGTAAAACAATCTCTCTCTTTCTGGTTGATGAGAGTTTTTTTCAGCTAGAAGAGGAATCTGTATAAATGGAGATTTGAACAGACCGAACATATGAGGAAGCATGCGCAAGGATTGCAGCTGCTTTCATTAAAGTTATTTTAATGAATATTACCTGAAGGTGGAGGAAACAAATTTATTTCAATTCAGTGATGGGTTTAAACCAGCAAGAGAGTAAATGGATTTCAGGATAGGGGTGCTCATTTTAATATCGCAGCCCATTTATAAAAGTGAAAGGGAATGCAGTACATCAGCATATTGAAAACATCGTGGCTCTCTGGAGAAATTGGATAAGGGGCCGTCGCAGCCTCTTCAAAACCCGACACAGACAAAGAAACCTAAAATACGTACGGTGGAAAAAACAAAGAGGAAAAAACGTCCCCGAGGGGTGAAGAAAGCTTTGCTCCGCCACTTTTGTGAGGGTAGGAAATGCTCATTTGGGGCCTTCAAACCGTATTGTGCTGTCAGTAACTGATCATGCAAAGACTTGCAGATAAAAAAAAGGTTGATCACCTATGATGAGTGTCTGTCTGATGACTCGATAGACATTAAATTCCCACACTGCAATCAGACTGTGGGTTTGGAGCTGAAAGTCTCTTTTTAATGTGGCCTGGTATGGCTCACTACACAAGTCTTCTATGCATTGAACTTTCATGTTCATGCTACTGAACACTAGCAGTTTGGAAAACGGTTGTGCTTTTGCATAAGTCCACATTTACACTTTGTCTTAACATCCGTCTCGGGCGATCTGATTGGATATATTGGATATTGGATATTGGAATTGGCTGTCACACACGGAGACATAGATAATTTGCTTTGGATGAAAGTGTCTGCTTCATGAATAAATGTAAATTATGTAAAGCAAGCACACATCTGAAGTTCAAGTAATACAGATGCTAACCGAAATAGCAATGAGCAATTCTGACTTCATGATGTACATGGAAAAAAAAAAGTAACACAGCTGTCACTCGGGAGGTACCCTTCCGAAAAGGTACACCTTTGAGTGCTTGTTAGTAACTTGAAGGTACATATGGGTATGAAAAGTGTACTTATTAGTACCTAAATGCTACATATTAGAAGGTACCGTGACAGCTTTTGTACCTCTGAGAGTGTATCAGTGTGCTTTTGTTTTTTCTGAGATTGTATAAAGTCATGAATTTAGAGAACCCCACCTTAAAATCCAATTTCAAGTGGTCACAGGAGTTGCATTTAAGTACAAGTTGGATGTGACAGCAATGTGCTGACTGCTTGATAGATGGTAATACTGGGTGGAAACAGGGTAATATGCACTTAAGTGTGCCAAAAATACCCAATAGAATTTCAGAGCATGCATTCACTTTCCATGAAGACAGTGCAGAACAAGGCCTGAATTGTGTATTTTCTTGTTCAGCAAATAGTTAGTATAAAGGAAATGATTGTTGTGAGTTGTATAGTCAGAAGGCGTTTCTCAATGTCAAGGAAGGATCCTCGGAAGCCGGAATTTCGAGGATGCTACGTCATCGACGTCTGTCGAAGGACTGTTCCAATGTCGAGGATCCTCAGAATTTCAACCAAGGACTGAGTCCTTCGTTCGGAAAATATCCCATACACAGGAAAGGTTCATAGGTGTAGCCTTCGCGCACTTAAATCACCCACAATCCTATGCGCAGCTTTGCTATCTGGTTCAAAAAATAAAAAATGCCGACCGTTAGCGGAGTCGGAGTGATAACGGCAATATGCTTTCAAATGTAAGCAAGTATAATTTCAGTTTAGCCATTTATTTAATGTTTGTTAACATTTCGGCTCAAATTTGCTGAGGGGATTTAAAGCTGTTCCCTTTTACTGGTGATTGACTTTTTAACTTTTACTTTATATAACGTTATAGCCTTTTTTGTTGGTCACATATTTTACCATTGCATGTTTTTTAACAGCTAACGTTAGATCATGTTGCTATGGACGTAGTTCTGTTCACTCCGGTAATATAACTTAGTCGTTTTTGAATAAACTCCTTTTCAAATCAATATTTTGTGTCAAATTATTGATTTTATTTGGTAGGTAGCCATGTTATAAGTGGGAAAATGTATAGCGAGGCGGTTGTTACAGCGAATAAAACCCATTCAGGCTGATTCAATCAAGACCCCTCCGCTTTAGAGTTTGCGGGGTTGCTATAACAACCGCCTGATTATACACCCCTTATACTTTATTTATTTATTTCTATGAGGACTGACAAGACAAAATAAGGACTGTCAAGTGCATTTAAAAACTGCAGTACACCAGCACATGATTTTTGCAGCGCCGAAGCGACTTTTCACTGATGTAATGACGCAATGACGTGCACTTGCTAGCCTGTTCCATTTACGTGTTCTCCGAATGCTAAAGAGGACCCTTGCCTATCCTCTGAAGGAAATGACTTGGAAGGACGCGTCCTGCCAAGGAAGTATCCTTGACATTGAGAAACACCTATAGTGTGAACAAATAACAAGGTCATATGAGACAGGCACCTTTCAACAGTATACATACTGGGATATATATTCTCTGAAGGCAAAGCGAATAAGGGTCATCGTCTGGTGACCCTTATTCATCATCTTGTGTCGTTTTAAGCCCTTTGAAGCTGCACTGAAACTCTCATTTGGACCTTGAACTGTTTGGTACCCAATTAAGTCCATTATATGGAGAAAATCCTGGAATGTTTTCATCAAAAAACAAAAAAAAAACTTAATTTCTTTTTGACTGAACAAAGAAAGACGTGGACAAGGTCATGTTCATGTGGACAACAGCATGTGGCAAGGTCATATTTATACATAGCTTTATATTTACTTAAACAAAAGCAAAGCTTCATATGCTGTTTTGGACACATAATCACATATATTTGCTTATTTTAATATAATCTAACTTAATTTTACAGAGTTTGTGAAACATTGGGTTACACTTTAGAATACGGTTCCTTTAGTTAATGAATAACTACACAAGAACTAATGAGTAACACAATATTAACGATCTAGTAACTATTATTAACTAACAAGAAACTCTTATTAACGAATCTTATTAACTACTGAAAAAGTTTATTAACAATCTAGTAACTACTATTAGCTAAAAGAAACTCTTATTAACAAATTAGTAAGTAATAGCTCACAGATGAAAGTGTTACTTGATACTTCTGTGGGAATTACTAATTATTTGGATTCATATTATAAAGTGAAGATCATTGGAACTAACTAGAAGACATTTTCTAAAAGTATACTAAAGTTCACCAAAAATCTCAACGGTGCACAAATCATGACTAGATCATGTAGTAACACTTGAGTAATTACTAGTTAGTTCCAATTATCTTCACTTTACTATCACTAATTCGTTAATAAGAGTTTCTTTTAGTTAATAGTAGTTACTAGATTGTTAATAAACTTTTTCAGTAGTTCTCTGGGAAGTATTAAAAAATGGTAGTTATTGATTACTTAGTGAACTACCACTTTCGTCTGTGCGCTATTACTTACTAGTTTGTTAATCAGAGTTTCTTGTTAGTTAATAATAGTTACTAAATTGTTAATATTGTGTTACTCATTATTTCTTGTGTAGTTATTCATTAACGAAGGAACCTTATTCTAAAGTGTTACCAAACATTGTTGTCTTCAGATTTATGGTGTGCTTTCAGTTTCTGCACCACCATTTATTAGATAGACAGGATATGTGTATTGATGCTTGAATACTTTAAAGGGTTAGTTCACCCAAAAATGAAAATTCTGTCAGTATTTACTCACCCTCATGTTGTTCCAAACCTCTATGTGTTTATTTGTTCTGCTGAACACAAAGGAAGATATTTGGAAGAATGTTTTAATCAAACAGATCTCATTAACCATAGACTACCATAGTAGGAAAAAATACATACTATGGTAGTCAATGGGGAATGAGATCTGTTTGATTAAAACATTCTTCCAAATATCTTCCTTTGTGTTCAGCAGAACAAATAAACACATAGAGGTTTGGAACAACATGAGGGTGAGTAAATACTGACAGAATTTTCCTTTTTGGGTGAACTAACCCTTTAAGACAGAAGTGATGAACATTTAATCCACAGGGTTCCTACAGGGTCTTAAAAAGCCTTAAAAGCTTTGAATTTATGAATTTGGAAATAATACCTTAAAAAGTCTTGAATTTTGATATCTGGGTCTTAAAAATTGTGCTGTATGTCAGTGTTAATTTCATTGATGAAAATAATGATAAACTTTTCTTCAACAACATTTTTTTCACTGACGAAAACGAGACGCTAGTTTTGAATGACAAAAACTATGACGAAAATCTTTTGACATTTTTGTCAACGGAAAAAAAACTAGATGAAAATGTTAGATAGTGTCGATCTGGGAAGCGATCCAGTCAGAACTGATGTCCTGTGTGTGTTTAGCTAATGTTAAAACACAACTTAACATTGTTCGGCACACTTTCTTGTGGCCTAGTGAAATGTTTTTATTTTACCTGCTTGACTTATCTTTTACCCATTCCACATTTGAAAAATAAATGAACACAAGTTGAAGGATTTTGTTTTTCTTTGCTGGTAGGGACAGGAAATTGGTATTAAATTTTTCAGACTGATCTCATGAAGTAGCGTGTGTATGACACGCCAATTCGTATTTCCATTTTTCGCGTGCTATCAAGACGCATAATCGCTTTTCAGCGAACGCCGTTGACTTAACGTTATATAATATGACTTACCTCAGCCCTGTCCCTAAACCTAACCGTCACTGGGGTTAATGGCATTTATGACTGTTCCCTTACCATCCTAGGTAAAAAAAAAAGATATGACTTACCTCAACCCTATCCCTAAACTTAACCGTCACTGGGGTTAATGGCATTTATGAGTGGACATTTGACGCGCGTGTACGGACACGCGGAATGACGCGAACGTTAATGGCGTAGACATACACGCATACACGCGGTTACACGCGGATAGCTCAAAATGCGTAGAGATAACACGCCACTTCACTCGAAAGTGGCGTGTATGTTTACGCAAAAGTCATGATGTCATGTTGAATTTTTAAATAAATGGTCTTAAAAAGACTTGAGTTTAACTTGAATAAACCTGTAGGAACCCTGAATCCAATACCAAGTCAGTTAACAAGCACATTTGGTAGATTTTAAGTGCACATTAGACTGTTTGTCATTAGGGAATTCACAGAAAATGTGCTTAAGCACTCTTTGGAGAGCTAATACAGGGAGAACGATAATTGTTTCTCTGGGTAACATCTACAAACTATTCACATGGTTCCTCCTAAATAGAAAAGCCTCATTTGAAAGAGATTATGAATTATAACATAAGTGTTAGCCATGATAACTGTTTTTTTTTAAGTTTACTTTGCAAATGAGTTGTTATTGACACTACAATGACCTGAAACTGTGTGTATATTTAATGGTGTTACTCATATTAATTTACCTTGGAGCAAGTGTAGGTGTTCTTATTGATGTGTGAGGGAGTTTAATCTACAGCATGAACTTTTTTTTATGAATTGGAAAAGAAAAATAACATGTACAGGGGACCTTATTGGGCAGCTGTAATAAGTAACCTGTGAACTATTTTTATCGTATTGATAATTTCTGAAAATAAAATCAATAAAAAACATACTTTTTTCAGGCTTCTTGAACAGAAAATTCAACCAACAGCATTTATTTGAAATAGAAATATGTTGTAACATTATTAATGTCTTTACTGTCATAAAAGTATTACTCTAAATGACGATTATTCTACGATTATATGACGATAGATTTTTGCATAATCTCTGGATTTTTTTCCAGACAAAAAATCCACAAATCTCTCGTCTCAGGGGTATATGAGGGTGGAAAGCATGGTAATTCGAAAATACTCCAGGTTTTCTACTAATACAAAGCTTAATGCTAAATCCTGAAGTATTCCTTTAAGGATAAATCTTTTTTAACAAATATAACCATCTCTTTCTTATCCATCTTGGAGCATACTTTAAGAACATTTGTACCAGATCTGTTTCCTCCTGCAGTCATGCATGACACAACTCTTAAACACAAAAATATGAAATAGCACAGGCACGGGGGGTTGGCCTGTGGCATGATATGGGTTCTTGTTGACCTTACGTACATCTGCATATGGAACGGGAGTGCTGTGAAATGCTAAATGTGAATGATGCAATCCCCGGAGATCCAGAATTTAGGACCTTATCAGTCCGTAGCCTCTGGCATTAGAGATGCCAGCTCCATTACCCTGGCCTGTATCGGTTCCCTGGGCAGTGTGAACATCACCCTGTGCCTAAAGCCTCGTATCATTTGCAGACGTTCATTCCGAGATTTCTTTCCCTTTCTACCCTTGTCATGCCTTCTGGCATAACTTAAAATGTCTGACAGAGATGAGCCAAAGGAGCATTCATGCTATTATGATTGTTTCCCATCTCTCCTCTTTCGAACCAGCTGGCCCAGGGGAGGATCTGCTGACCTATACCCAATTGACTGGGGACTGCTTTCATTTTCATGTTTAGCAATGGCACGGTAAAAAGAAGCCTAATCTTTTGCAAATGTATTCAAGGCTAAGGTTCAGAAATGACTAGGATTCAAACGGCATGCATCCTCCCAAAGCTATTCCTGGGCTATTATAGACTTGGATAGATTTTTTCATCAAATTCAACCTAGTGACTTAGTTGATCCTCTGAAGCTATTTGCTATTTCTCCCACAAGCCCAACGTCATCTTTAACTCACTGAGATTGGCTTTATTGTTATTATTTTAAGGGGGTTGTTTGCTAAGGCGAGCATCACTATTATTAGCAAGCATACCACTATCATTGCTTATACTTAGCCTAAAGACCCCAACCAGAATGATTAAACTTTCTGTTTACCTATTTTATATAGTTTACATTATATATACTCTTATTACAACCCCATTTTTCAGAAAAGCTGGGATGTTCTCTTGAACCTCAGCACAACTGTATTTTGTAAATCTAAACAAATTTTGATATTGATGGCTGCAACACACTACAAAATTTAGGACCGAGGAAAAATAAAAGTGAAGCATATATATATATATATATATATATATATATATATATATATATGAATAGCTGCGAGCAAAAATCCCCTCGCAAACTTTCATCCTCAATGTCTTGACTTCATGCTGACTTTCGTGCCGTGTGTTTGAATTCTCTAAGAGGAGTATTTCAAATTCCATCGCATGCGTTTTCCAAACAACCCTAAATAGCCGACTTCCTGTTGGGCTGGGGTAAAAAGTAAGAGTGTGAAGTATATATGAACCGATGAGATCTATATGTGTACCGAGTTTCGTATTATTACATGCAAGCTTGTTTGATTTATGGACCAAGTTTTCTGAGCCCATTGCAGGGGGCGCTGTCAAGCACTCGTTACAACCGAGGTATGCAGCAAAGCATTTAAGAAGCGAAAACACGCACAACCTTGTGGCGGATGGGCTACAACAGCAGATTGAGGACCCCACTGGGTACCACTCATCAGTGATGTTTTCGTCAGTGATGACGATAACGAAATGATTTCGTTAACGCACCGTTTTTTATGACGATATCGCGACGATGACTTGCTAAAAATAGCTCTGAGGTGACTAAAACATGACGAGACGTTTTCGAGTTTTCGTTGACGAGACGGAACGAAAATGATTATAAGTCTGACGTTCACAATGCATGTAATTTATGCGTGTTTTGCGTGAAATCGGTCTGTATGGAGCTAAAAATAAGTATCAGCAATGCTGCCGTTTCCTATCGCATGCCCCCAGCACCACAAACCTAAAATTCTCGGGACAACACCATTTGTCCAAATTTCAATCTTAACCGTTCTATTTTTGTCAGAAACAATCTTGAAACAGGGCTTTAAGTGTAAAATACCGAACTAACCAAGACCAAATACAGTGTTTGTCTGTATTCAGGAATTGTCTTATTCATTTCTATGTTCAACACACTCCAAGTGTCATGTTTGTTTCATGCTTTATATTCAAGTATGCATTCTTTGTTCAATGCACCTCAGTATTAGATATTTATTTTATTATTTTGTTTCAGAATGTTTGCAACTTTGCACTTTGCACAAGTTAAAGATAGACTGGGTTGTATACATAATATTTGTGTTTTTTTTTTAGTTTTTTTTTAGTAAAACTGTTACCACTGTTCCACTGTTCTGTGTACAATGTTCTAGTAGCTCAACGTTTTTGCTGTTTAAACTTTAAACCATTCCTTTATTACTGTGATAACTGGTGAAAATAGCTTTTTCAGGGGTAAAACTATAACTTGAAATATGGGGATATGCCCAATGTGATAATGAAGTACAGGTTGGCAATGGCAGCACTGCATCTCCATCAATGAGAAAGTCTAGTTTATTATGCATAAAACAAGCTAACCTTACAACTATTTATAAGGTTGTAAGGTTACCTTGTTTTATGAATTGCAACACTTGCTAAATCTGTCAAACCTAAGCCCATTTACACTACTTTTTAAACTAAATTAATTTGTTAAAGAATACTTTTTTTTTTTTTTTTTTTTTTTTTTTTTACTAAAATTGATTAAACTTGACTAAAACCTTTTGGTGTTTTCGTCGACTAAAACTTGACTAAAACTATTAAGTTTATAAGTGACAAAAATGTGACTAAAACTTAAAAGCATTTTCGTCCAAAAGACTAAAACTAAAACTAAAAGGGCTGCCAAAAACAACACTGCCACTCATCTCTACAAATAGGATAAAAGTGGCTACAATTTGCAAGATCTCACCAAAATTGGACATTCTTCATAAGACACTGTAGTCCAGTGTGGCGGCTACACCTTGTCGTGTCGAAAATAAGACATCTGTATTGCAAAATCACTCCATAAAGTGCTATATAAATAAACATTGAGTTGAGTTGAGTATACCTACGAACACAACATCATTGCCCTAGAAAAAAAAAGCAGATACTCCGGAAAACTAAAGAGCGCCATGGACACACAAATCGGATCTGAACAGTTGCGATAAAAAAATGTGGAGGAGTCAATCATTTTAGATCAGATTTCAATCGGATTCACAAATAATCAGTCTAACTTAGCCAGCAGAATTTAGTAAATAAACCAAAAAAGTACAATAATAGGAATCATTTAGTTGATGTACAAATCTTGTTTTACAACGTACTTTAAGGTTCACTGCATCTTACTAATAATGAGAAATTAATGATGACACGTCCACTCTGCTTTAGTTACAAGGGAAATTAGACGGGAAAAGACGCGATAACAGCCAAAATCCTTATTCATCACAAAATGAATTTCCTTCCAGGCATCAGCATAATCCCTCACACATCAATTACGTCTTTATCAGAGGGAGACAAGATAGATTCCCTGTCTTCAATCTTGTTAAAAATCACATTTAAAATGCTTTTTGTCCAAGTGAAGTTTTCGGGAAGCGACTCAATATTTCATCGCTGTAATAGGAACATTTATCTTTTAAAAATAACGTGTTAGCTCATGTTCAGTCGCTTATGCTCGGAATTTACCCATTAATGCCCTACTGTGCAGAGAAGATATTTTTGATGTGAGAATGATGATATGAAACTTGCTTTCAGTCACTCCACAGGCATGTTACATGCATTTGATGGCTCCAGAAACTGACGAAACAGACAAAGGTGCCGGAAATATCCACACCCAGAAATGTTTTGCTTTATCATAGCTCTGGAGACATAATGTAACTCTCAGTTATGCTTCATTTAAGCTTCAACTTTGTCTCAGATGTTTGTCTTAACTGTTCGTCTCAAGGGAGGCAATTTAATTTAAAAACTCTAATTAAACGGTGCTAAGCAAAATCACCTTACGTGACGTACAGTTCATTTGTTGAAATTAAGATGTACTGAGTCTGTGACTCGAGAAAAAAAAAAATCTTAATTTTGTGAAAAGGAATAAAGGGTTTTAAATTATGCAAGTCTGTGCATTCTATTCCAGATGAATTATTACTTAGGGAACTGAGAGCTAAGGTAATAGACAACAAAATCAGCAGCCTAATGACAGCAATTTGTGTGTTATTATTTTTATTTACCACCTAGTGGAAAAGAACACCATTTAATATCTTTGTTGTTTATTCAAGACAGCAGTGAGATTAACTAATCTCAATATGATCTAATTTCTCATGAGATTCTTCCACAATAATTGTATAGTGCTACACAAATACAATCTAACAAAATACTTTGAACTAGATTTATTTAAATGTGTTATTTTAAAATTTAATTATTTTAATTGCATTTATTTGATTTGGTATATTTACCACATGCAAGCAAATTATTATTCTTTATTTGGGATTTGAATTGGGGTGCTTTTGGGATCTTAGTAAAATGTTGCCAAATGTCAACAATCATGTTTTGTTTTTTTTTAAGAACTTCTTTCTTTAGTAGAAACATCTGAGATAAAGTTGATAACTAAATAAAACCATCCAAGTCTGGTTAATACATTTTACTCTTTTTTTACTCTTATTTTACTGGGTTATTTCATTGAGTTGAAGAACTTAAACTTTAAACATACTTGTCTGAAAGGCAGAAATGTATGTCAAACACTCAAGATCATGATAGTGGATCACTCACAGCCCAGTCAACAATCTACGAAGGGCTCTTAACAGCAGTGATCAGAATATTATATATTATATTATATTATAAATATTATAAATATTCAGTCATTTAAAATTTGGTTCAATACAATTGCCTGGATACTACAGCTTTGGTAAGCATGCTATCAGTTGACAGAGTTTGTTTCTTTGGAGCAAATGGATTTGAGTTTAGATTCGTCTGTGTTCATATGCTTTGGTGAAGGTTCAGGTTGGTTATGAAGGTATAAACTGATGTTTTGCTAAATATTTTATTCCTCAAATCATAGGGTAGTAGTAACTTTTTTTTTTTTTTTACACACATGAGCGTTATGAAGTTGTTAAACTGAGCATTTGTGCCACATATACGCTGATGACAGACTTAATTTAAGTCTTTATTTAATTTAAGTGACAGACTTAACCTTTAATTTACTATGAATAATTAACCTAGAAATCTAGACGCAGCCTAGCGGCAGAAAAAATGATTTCGCAGCCAATTTGGTCTAGCAACTCTCCATTGACTTTTCAGCTGGAAAAACCAAACTATAGAGTCGGCGGGCGGGCTTAACATAATGACGAAAGAGTTGCGACGGTTCACTGCTGCTTGAAAACAAAGAATGGCTGCTGCTGGCGAACAGCTGTCTTTCGATTCGGCTTTGACCGCTACTCTGGGTGATTTGAACTTAAGCTTTTCTTTGAAAACAGAACAACGAACAGCACTTGAGTCATTAAAAAAAATGTGTTCGGAGTTTTGCGGACTGGATACAGTAAAATTTTGATATATCAACTTGCTCCGTTGGTGGGAAAACGCTCAGCCGCCACCTTTTTCGTTGCTCTAATTGGTTGTAGCCCTATCCAATTGCGTACAGAGATAATTTGAGAGACAACCGTTTATCCCGCCCCTCAGATTGAGCCCTGTCAAAGATGAGCTCCTAGACGTAACATCTTGATGTAGGTCTGGCATGCCAGGCTAATGAATAATATTTGAATATTAATTTAGCTTTTGTTGCATCACATCCATCAAGTTTTAGGAGGCAATTTGGTCAGTTTACCATCAGCTATGTAGTTTGGATATAGTTACTCCATAATTCTTAACGATTAGGGGAATCCAAAAGTAGCAAGCAATTAAACATTAATTTCAAATTAGGGATGTCAACGATTAATTGTCGATAATGCATTTAATCAATAAAACTTAAGCAGGATCATGCATACTGTAATACTGTAATACTGTAATTATAACCCAATACTGTTTGCCAGTAATGCTAACGATCAATCGATTCATTAATCGTTAATTTAAACGATGATCGATCATGGGAATTTGTGAAAATTGACATCCCTATTTCAAATATATTAATCACAAACAATACTCATCTTTCTTCAGTTCAAGACAACTTTCATGGACAATAAAATAAACACTTTAAAGTTCCATTAACGTGTCAACAGCTAAAGGTGTTCACTTATTTTTCCTTTAAAGCTGATAATTATTTTCTGTTGATTAGAAGGTTTATTTAGTGTATTTATTATGGTATCCTGAATGCATAGTTATATAGTTGCATTTGATTGTTTAGCTTTGCCTTTCTCATTTACGACACTATCTGCAAATACCCATGACACACTTTTGGGTTTTTTGGTTGCGACCCACCAGAACCACTGATACAAACAGAATTCTTGTCCTTCATGCCCTTTCTAAAGCAGGGATGTGACGGACAGGTTGTGTGCAGTGAAAACCGGACATAGATTTAATCAAAGATACATAGCAGTAACCTACCACATTGAAGCTATAAATATTGTCATGGCATTGCCAATACACATCCTACGCAGACCTCCATTTCTCATACTTTCAACTAATGTAAATTGTCTGTCCAGAGAACGGTGATAAGGTCAGTTATCAATAAAACAAAGCAATCTCCTGATTTCATCAGGTCCGGATGTGTCGGGGATGAGAAAACCCAGCAAGCGTCCTCAATCAAAGCTTTACTTCCCATGGCAGGTAATTGGAAAAGTCCTATCAGATCACAATGTATTTTATGCCGTATCTACAATGTATTTTCTGCCTGTTCTGCCTCATCAAGCTCATCCGCAGCTCTGGCTTTCCCTCTGTCGGTGTGAGATTGCGTGTGTCTGAGTATCGGCCCTTCGCAGCGGTGCCAGGACCAATGTTTTAGATGCAGAAGCTCACAGGTGCTGTTTAGACAGAATTACAAGCGAGACTGAGTGTGTCGTGGCCACCAGAGCATGGCGGAGCGGATCATAACACAGGCAGATAGTGGCGGCACGCAGACACTGTAAATCAGCGTGGCCAGGTTCAGGCCTGTAGGTTGCAAGTCCGTTGGGGGAACGGAGCAGCGTATCGACGGGCTGCCGAGAAGGCCGGACGAAGTGATGAATGTGCAAGCTGGAAAGGGAAGATATCTGGAAGCATCTCACCCAACTCTGTACCCAAAGCAGACTCGCTGAAGAGGATTAGATGATTCATCAAATGTGACCAGGAACTTGGCTGCAGGGATGGATGGATTTTTGATTTGATAAGGGAGCGTCTCTTATCAAATGCTTTGTATAATTTTCTCTAGCATTTCACCAAGGATTTGCTTGTGGTTTACACCACAAAAGTTTCTCAGTGATTTTTCAGAGACTTGAATTGTAATGGGTAGACTCAGGAGTAAAAAGTACGATATCAATGTTAAAGGGATACTCCACTTTGTTTGGAAGTAGGCTCATTTTACCACTCCCTCAGAGTTAAACAGTTGAGTTTTACCGTTTTCAAATCCATTCAGCAGATTTTCTGAAATTTAGAAGAATATCAGTAACTAGACAGTTTCTGGTCTCACTGACTTCAATAGTAGGAAAAAATATATACTATGGAAGTCAATGAGACCAGAAACTGTCTGGTTGCTGATATTCTTCTACATACCAAAAAATCGGCTGAATACATTTGAAAACGGTAAAACCCAACCGTTTAACTCTGGGGGAGTGGTAAAATGAGCCTACTTCCAAAAAAAGTGGAGTATCCCTTTAACATTGATATCGTACTTTTTAATCCTGAGTCTACCCATTACAATTCTAGTCTCTGAAAAATCACTGAGAAACTTTTGTGGTGTAAACCACAAGCAAATCCTTGGTGAAATGCTAGAGAAAATTGGGTGCCATGGGCGTAGTATAGCCTCGTTTTGTCATATAGCGTTCTATATGACGCTAAAGGATGAGAATGCATTGGTTAGGTCAGTAGGCGGTCTTTTGCAGCTGTTTCGAACACGTTTGATCGCATGCGTGTCTACACCATTGAGTGTCGTCCATTTGTGATCCAATCGACCAAAACGCATCTTAATACCGGGTGTAAGCACACCCTGTGTGACAATCAGGCTCATACATTTGCCTAGTAGTTGTGTAGACTGTCAATGGAGGAACAGAAATCTCTCAGATTTCATTAAACAAATATTTATTTGTGTTCTGAAGATGAACACATGTCTTATGGGTTTGGGAAGACATTAAGGTGAGCAAATGATGAAAGAATGTTCGTTTTTGGGTGAACTATCCCTTTAACAAGTTTCATCACATTTGGTTGCGTTCTATTTGACCTCTTTGAAACGGCAGACTGTGTAAGTCAGCTGCCTTTAAATTGGACCACAAACCACAAACGTAAACAAACGTTCCTCCGAAACCAATAAGGCATCACGGAATCCGACATATGAACCCACAAACACACCGTACAGTCTCATCTGAGAGGCTAACGGAAAACCGAGGGACTCATCTGCAGGGATAGAAAACCATTTTACACTCTCGCTCTCCAGGGAGATAACCTTGTATAGACTGTCTACACTCATTAAGAGTATCGCCTCCCGCTGGAAGAGCTCTGCCTGCGTATCCTTTCCATAAACACGCTCTCAATACTCCAGACACCTTTAGCCTTGAGTTTATGCTACACTATGGATGCTTTGACATAGATCTCAAAAGCATTTTAAAACCTTCAAACAATAAGGTTTCATTATTGACCGAAGGTTAAAGATCTCATCTGTGAAAGTGGTTTAATTATTTATTTTTTATGGATTTCTGAACTATGCCAATGCAATGTGTGTGATTCAGTGTATGAAACTCTTTGGAAATAATTTCGAATAGGAATGTCAAATACTGAACACAGGATGATTTGAGAAAAATATCTAAACATGATATCTCAGTATATTAATAAAGTTGACTGCTTATGATTTATTTAATGTTCTTACTGTTTAGAACATTCATTGATTTATTACATTTGAATACAATCAGATCAAGCTGAACCTCTACAAGAACTCCCACATGTGCTCCTAATCAATACAGTATAACAACTAATAATATAAATATGAAATATCACCTAAACACACTACGAAAAGTACAGATCAGTGGAGAAAAAATATTGACACGTGTCAAGATTATGATTAGTTTAGTTGCCACTTTATTCATATTTCCTCTTGTTCTTTCTTGATTAGTCCATTAATTACTATGTTCACCTGTAAATCATTATGTCTCCTTGTGTATTTATGCCCTTAGTTCCCCTCAATTTTTTTGTGTCATACTGAAGTTACGTTGGATGTGTAGTGTATTATAGTGTATGTGTAGTAATCTGCGAAAACACGGATCAACATCGTAAACTCTAGTGAAATAGCAAGGTAAACTAGCCTACATGAAACATGACATGAACACAAAAGAATGTTCCAGGATAACAAAAAGTAGGTGCTTTAGGATGTAACTTATTTTATTTACTAGATCTATTGACTAACGTCACTCATCCCACTACTGCCATATTGTTTATACACGTTTCCAGACACGTTCAGTACAGTAATGTCACTTCCTATGATCTTACACTGAAACTGTTCAGTTTAGTTCACTAACTGTTTTCGTTATCATATGTTGACATTGCTGATTTTGGAAGATACACGAATAGTTAGAGAAATGGCTTTTGCTATACAACATCATATGTCTGCTAAGTGCAGTTTATTGCTTAACATTATCATAGACGAGCACAGAGCATTAGGTCAACGTCAAGCTGATAAAAGTAGGCTATTATTGTAACTGCAGTGGGAGTTTACATTAGTTTCTAGCATGTTGTGTGTGATGATTTTGCCATTGCGTTGAAAGTCTCCGTGTGGCCGGTAGTGAATGCTCGCTCTTGAGATCGAGCACGCACACGAGCATGAGCGCATTCTTGTTGCATCTTGTTGCATTCTGAAACATCACCACTAGAGGCCATTAAAAAAAATGCATACAGCACCTTTAAGGAATGTAGCAAACGGTTGGTAGGGACTACCAGCCCGTTCTCATCCCAAGGCGCCTTATACAACGCTTTTGCCAAAGCGTAGACATCCAACGCACATCGCACCCTTTAGTGTCAATATGAGACGCAGATATATATGGAGCAGAAGGCGCCTCCTAGTGGTCTAACCTTAACCCTACCCCAGACCTAAACCTAGCCATACTCTGTGTGTGTTATATTGACGCTAAAGGGTGCCGTGTGTGTTGGATGTCTACGCTTTGGCAAAAGCGTCGTATATGACGCCTTGGGATGAGAATGCGTTGGGACTACACGACATTCCTCCCAGGTTAGTGACATCACAAACCTCAAAATTTAGAACCTCCTTTTGTTTGTGATATAGAGTCTAAGTCTACATTACACACCTTTTACGTCCTTAGGGACGTTTACAGTTTCTGTGTTTTATGCGTTTCTCTTACTTTCTCTTTCAAAGGAAAAACAGACTGATTGGCTGTTTTTCCTGTCAATCATCTGTGATTAGTTGATTGGCTGTGCCCTGTGATGGCATGATCCTCATCATCCCGATATTCGACACCTGGGGAAACGCTACTTAAGGGACAAGCTACTGCTAGCACAGGAGAGAGACTTTTTTGTTTCGTTCATAAAGTTTGGGATTTTTATTTTTATTTTACAATTCATTCTGGATAGTTTGAATAGTTTATGTTTTGATATTAGGTTTTATATTTATGACTTTATATATATATATATATTTATATATATATATTTATATATATATATATGAAGAGTTCAGAGGCAAAAGCCTCTAAATGCCATTTGAAATTTTCTTCTAAAATGATTATTTTTATCAAGCTTGTATATTTAAGTTCATTAATTTCACTTAAATGGCAATGAAGATTACCTATTAATTGTCATTTAAGTGAAATTACTGAACTTAAATATACAAGCTTGATAAAAAATGGTCATTTTAGAAGAAAATTTCAAATGGCATATATATATATATATATGAAATGGGATTTGGTTTCTTGTCAGAAAGAATGAGCTGTTACTGTAGATTTCTTCATAACTAAGTTTTCACAAATATAATAAGGATGCATCTTGTAGGCTACAACAAACACAATGGAACACATAAAAGAAAAGTAAACAAGCCATACAGACCAGCACAAAACTCATGTCAGGGATACTAATGTGATAAATTCAATAAGAATACCATGACAAGAAACTAACCAACACTAATGGAAAGTAAATAGCAATAATTCTACCCAACCACTTTGTATCTATCAATCTGTACCAAACTCAAACAGATTTCTATCAGAAATGTCCTACTTCCCACTTCTGAAGTCGTGATTATGAACTCGTCACATCCAAGTGCTTTGTTGTCGAAAATAACATCTTTGGTTCTGATTTGATTTTGTTGGGTGGCTACTTCCACAAAATAATACAAGAGCAAGACTAATTCACATATGGTTGCATGTAGCCAGTTAGGAATCGCAGGAAGTTGAATTTGAATTTTATTATTATAACATGTGGGGGTGCCAGACATACCTGTTATCCTTCCCCAAAGGGGTAATGTCAGAAATCTGTCCAGAATAAATAAACAATGTTGGCAGAAAAAAAGAGTTCAGAGTTGGAGGTGATCTCTTAAAAATCAAAATGAATCTAACATGCTTGACAATGTGCAACACTCAGCATTGAATTTATCATTCACTCGATCAGTATTTACCAGAATGTGTTAATACCCAGAATAACACATTCTGCAATTGAAAACTAAATCCGCAACAACTCTCAGCCATCAGTATGCTGATGATGCTGTGGGCTTCAGAAATGAGGAGGCAAAGTTACTATCACTACTAATTTATCATCAATAATGAGTTTCTTTTTTGGACACTGCTTCATAAATCCTTTTAACACTGCAAGTGTAATGCTGATCACAGCTCAAAGCCATCATTTCAAGTCCATTCCCATTCAGTTGTGACTGAAAGTGATGTTGTCTGAGTTGTTTACTTTGTAATTAGCCAGTGCCTTTCCACCAGTTTGACCCGTTCAGATGGGTTTGCGGGCTGATTGTAAGTGTCATGAATCGCTCCTCCGTGGCTCTCTCCGCTCCTCATAGAGCTCCGTCTCCCGAGTATTGAATTGCATTTCCCATAATCCCCGTACCTAGGGCTAATCACCGGAACAGGTGTTCCCTATTTTGCCTCCTATATAAACAGCTCGCTGACTCTCAATCAGTGCGAAGTCTTGTTTTGCCCCGGCGACATTTCTGAGCGTTTTCCCCTGTGTTTATCTGATTATCTGTGTATCGACCCTCGACTGTTCTTGGACCTTGATTCTCCGTTTGCTGCCTGCCCTGACCATTGCTTGTGATTCTGGATTACGAACCTTGCTGCCTGCCCTGATCCTCGCCTGTCTCTTCTGGACTTTGATCATTGCTGCCTGCCCCGACCACTGCTTGTCTTCGGTAATTCTTGTGGATTCTCTGTGATACATTTATGCTGATCGTTGACCCTTGCCTGTATGATTATTCTTAATAAAGCTACACTGCATATGGATCCGCACGACTCTGCCTCTTCGCTACAGAAGACTTCGCCGACACAGGATCCAGCAGCCATGCATCATTTGGTATCAGAGCTGACTACTCAGGCTAACATTCTGGCGTCTCACCAACACCAGCTGGTCAAACTCACGACACTCACTGAGCAGTTAGTCAAGTCTGTCCAGTCTCTGACGCCCTCTGCCGGTGCTGCGGCGAATCCCTCACCAGAGCCCGCTCCCTCGCCTCCTCTCGGGAGTAATGCTGCCAACCATCCTCGCCTATCTCTCCCGGAGAAGTATGATGGCAGTCCCGTCAAGTGTAAAGGTTTCTTATTACAATGTTCCATCTTTATTAATCAACAGCCCCAATTCTATCAAACAGATGAAAGTAAAGTGTCTCTCATTTGCTCATTATTAACTGGCAGAGCTCTGGAGTGGGCAACCGCACTGTGGGAGGGAGGCAATCTATCATTTCCGTCTTATCATAACTTTATGAAACAATTCAAAGAAGTGTTTGAGCATCCCGACGGAGGAAAGGAACCAGGTGAGCTGCTGCTGGCGTTACGTCAAGGCGACTCATCAGCAGCTGATTACGCTCTCACCTTCCGGACTCTTGCTACACAGTCAGGCTGGGGCGATGATCCACTCAAACTGCTCTATCGTAAGGGTCTGAATACAGAGCTTCAGGGAGAACTGGCCTGTCGGGATGAGGGAAAGTCATTACATGAACTCATCAACTTATCGATTCGACTGGATAATCTTATACGAGCTCGGAGAGTTCCCCAGGGTCACAGAGGCAAGTCAGTTCCATTTGTTGTTCAGGAAAGTGAACCCATGCAGATCGGCTACACTCATTTAACTCAAGAGGAGAGAGAGAGGAGAGTTCGTAACCGATTGTGTCTCTACTGCGGGGAATCTGGCCACATGAGGGCGACATGTTCCAAACGACCCTCGTCACGAGATCCCAAAGCGGTGAGTTACAATGCCAATTCATCTAATGTGTTTGAACTGGATGTTACGCTGTACTTTGGAGGAGATAGGATTAATACTACAGCTCTAGTAGATTCTGGGGCGGCTGGAAATTTTATTGATCTATCTTTTGCCAAAACTTACCATATCTCTCTTCTTCCATGTTCACCTCCGAGGGCCGTAGCAGCGTTAGATGGACGCCCGTTGGGAAATGGCGAGATCCAATACATCTCGCAAGAAGTAACGTTAAATACCAGCACCCTTCACTCGGAGACCATCCAACTATTCACCATTGACTCACCACGACACCCAATCATTCTAGGACTACCCTGGTTGGAGAAACACAACCCCGTCATCTCATGGTCTGAAAAACAGATAGTTCAGTGGTCTAAGGCATGTCACAGGGATTGTCTTCGCTCCATCACCAAGGTGTCCTTATCCATTCCTCATTCCGAAGTTCCAGAATCAGCCAAGATCCCTGTTCAATATCAAGATCTTTCGTTAGCCTTCAGTGAGGATCAGGCAACCAAACTCCCTCCTCACCGTTCCTATGACTGCGCAATCGATCTCATTCCCGGCGCTTCTCCTACTCGAGGAAGAATATTCCCTCTTTCACAGCCAGAATCTGAAGCGATGAAGACCTACATCGAAGAACAGCTATCCAAGGGCTTCATAAGACCATCTACTTCTCCTGCTTCAGCTGGGTTTTTCTTCGTTAAAAAGAAGGATGGAGGTTTACGACCCTGTATTGATTACCGCAGTTTGAATGAAATCACCGTTAAGTTTCGCTATCCATTGCCTCTGGTTCCTGCTGCTCTCGAACAGCTCCGTACCGCCAAGTATTTTACCAAGCTGGACTTGAGAAATGCCTATAACTTGATACGGATCCGAGAGGGGGATGAGTGGAAGACAGCCTTTTCAACCACTACGGGGCACTATGAATACACCGTGATGCCTTTCGGATTAGCTAACAGTCCTTCTGTTTTCCAGTCCTTCGTTAATGAGATCTTCCGAGATATGCTCAATCGGAATCTTATTGTCTACATCGATGATATCCTGATCTATTCTGAGACGTTTGAGGATCATGTGAAAGAGGTGAGAGCAGTGTTACAGCGCCTCATTGAGAATCAACTATACGCAAAACTACCTAAATGTGAGTTTCATCAGACACAGATCGCTTTCCTAGGTTACATCATCAGCGCTGAGGGGGTCACCATGGATGGAGACAAAGTTCAGGCCGTGGTAGATTGGCCACAACCAGAGAACGTCAAGCAACTACAACGTTTCTTGGGCTTTGCAAACTTTTATCGTCGTTTCATCAGAAACTTCAGCGTCATCGCCGCACCACTCACTTCCATGTTGCAAGGTGGTGGACATAAATTGAAATGGTCACCCAGCAGTCTAAGAGCTTTTCACCAGTTGAAGGAGAAATTTACCACCGCTCCTATTCTGCATCACCCCGACCCAGAGCGAGAGTTCATCGTTGAAGTGGATGCATCAGATACAGGCATCGGGGCAGTACTATCACAACGACAGGGCAGTCCAGAGAAACTTTTCCCTTGTGCATACTATTCACGAAAACTAAACTCTGCTGAGAGAAACTATGATGTGGGAGACCGGGAACTTCTAGCCATGAAGGCAGCTTTGGAGGAGTGGCGGCATTGGTTAGAGGGGGCGCATCTTCCATTCACCGTTTTAACCGATCACCGTAACCTAGAATATATCAAGACAGCCAAGAGACTGAATCCCAGACAGGCCAGGTGGTCCTTGTTCTTTAGTCGATTTGACTTCAAGGTGACATACCGTCCAGGATCCAAGAACGGGAAAGCAGACTCTCTCTCAAGACAATTTGATAATTCACCCAATGCTCACACTTCTGAACCCATTCTGCCTCCCGCCGTCATCGTGGCTCCCATCCAGTGGGATATCATGACGGAAATTTCAGCCGCTCAGCAGGAGGAGCAACCACCTTCAGACTGTCCTCCAGATCGCACATATGTACCGACTTCTCTGCGTACTCGAGTGCTGGAATGGGTGCATAATACTCCCAGCTCAGGCCATCCAGGAATCACAGCCACTACTCACCTAGTCATGAACAGATTCTGGTGGTCGACGCTTCAGGCGGACGTTATCTCCTTCGTAAAGCAATGCAATGCATGTAACATCTCAAAATCTTCCCACCAGAGACCTGCCGGATTACTCCAGCCACTTCCCGTACCACAACGCCCATGGTCCCACATAGCAATTGACTTTGTTACCGATCTTCCATCCTCCCAGAGTTTCACAACCATTCTAACGGTGGTCGACCGGTTTTCTAAGGCTTGTCGGTTCATTCCATTGGTCAAGCTTCCCACAGCACTTCAGACAGCAGAGGCTTTGATGCAACAGGTGTTTCGGCTGTACGGACTACCCGAAGATATCGTGTCCGACAGGGGTCCTCAGTTCACGTCGCGGGTATGGCAGGCTCTATGTGAGAAGTTAAATATCAATGTCAGTTTAACCTCCGGATATCATCCACAGGCCAACGGACAAGTAGAGAGGCTCAACCAGGAACTCACTCGTTTCCTGCGGACATACTGTAACCAAAATCAACAGGAGTGGAGTCGTTTTCTGGTGTGGGCTGAATATGCTCAAAATTCTTTACGGAAACCATCTACAGGTCTAACACCTTTCCAATGCATTCTGGGTTATCAACCTCCTTTATTTCCCTGGTCCGGGGAACCCACGGATTTACCGGCCGTTGACGATTGGCTTAGGAGAAGTGAGGAGACCTGGAATGGTGCTCATGTCCATTTACAACGAGCAGTCAGACGTTTCAGAGTACAGGCGGACCGTCATCGGAGAGGAGGGCACAACTATCAACCAGGACAATGGGTTTGGTTGTCATCCAGGGACCTACGCCTCCGTCTTCCCAGCAAGAAGCTGAGCCCTAGGTACGTGGGTCCATTCAAGATTCTCAGACAAATCACCCCTGTGTCATACCGACTTGCATTGCCATCTACTTACCGTATCTCTCCCACCTTCCATGTCTCATTGCTCAAACCTGCCGGAGCTCCGAGTGGAGAGAGGGACCAGGACGAGGTTGCGGAGACGAGCTCCCCTCCCATCATCATCGAAGGCGAGGAGGCTTACCGAGTGAGAGAGATCCTTGATTCAAGACGCCGAGGCAGGGAACTACAGTATCTGATCGACTGGGAGGGGTATGGTCCTGAGGAGAGATCGTGGGTGAAGTCCCAGGATGTTCTGGATCCATCATTGATCTCCGAGTTCCATCAGCAACACCCCACTAAACCTGCCCCGAGACCCCGTGGAAGACCTCGGCGTCGCACACATCCTCGCTTCAGGAGCCGCTCGCAGGAGGGGGGCTCTGTCATGAATCGCTCCTCCGTGGCTCTCTCCGCTCCTCATAGAGCTCCGTCTCCCGAGTATTGAATTGCATTTCCCATAATCCCCGTACCTAGGGCTAATCACCGGAACAGGTGTTCCCTATTTTGCCTCCTATATAAACAGCTCGCTGACTCTCAATCAGTGCGAAGTCTTGTTTTGCCCCGGCGACATTTCTGAGCGTTTTCCCCTGTGTTTATCTGATTATCTGTGTATCGACCCTCGACTGTTCTTGGACCTTGATTCTCCGTTTGCTGCCTGCCCTGACCATTGCTTGTGATTCTGGATTACGAACCTTGCTGCCTGCCCTGATCCTCGCCTGTCTCTTCTGGACTTTGATCATTGCTGCCTGCCCCGACCACTGCTTGTCTTCGGTAATTCTTGTGGATTCTCTGTGATACATTTATGCTGATCGTTGACCCTTGCCTGTATGATTATTCTTAATAAAGCTACACTGCATATGGATCCGCACGACTCTGCCTCTTCGCTACAGTAAGCAACAGATGAGCATTATCACATCAACAATCTCAGTAATATGGAGATGGAGCCCTACTCTTAGCATTGTGTATCATTAAAATACAATTATTTTCCCCTTTTCACATCAACATTTGATATTATCATTTTTGTATATAGTGGTAAGCAGGCTTGTCCAACACTATCTCACGCCCAATTCGTACGAATTTCGACGAATGATTAAAAAGTGTCTAATTCGTACGACCTCACTCGTACCAATTTGTACGATTTGTTTAAACCTACGTGATGGTTCTACACTATCTCACGCCCAATTCGTACGAATACAACGAATGAGTAAAAAATGTTTAATTCGTACGACCTCACTCGTACGAATTTGTACGATTTGTCTAAACCCACGTGACGGTTAAGTTTAGGGGCGGGGTAAGGGTTAGGTCATTCGTACGAATTCATACGAATTGGCCAATTCGTAAAATATGTACGTTTTTGCAAAATCGTACTAATTCGTACGAGTGAGGTCGTATGAATTGTTCCGAATTAGCCACTTTTTAATCATTCGTCGAATTCGTACGACTTGGTCGTGAGATCGGGTTGGATGGTTAGGTTTAGGGGTGGGGTAAGGGGTAGGTCATTCGTACGAATTCATACGAATTGGCCAATTCGTAAAATATGTACGATTTAGCAAAATCGTACTAATTCGTACGAGTGAGGTCGTATGAATTGTTACGCTTTAGCCACTTTTTAATCATTCGTCGAATTCGTACGACTTGGTCGTGAGATCGGGTTAGCTTGTCATGTTACCTTTCTCATGCAAAATATGATGAGAAAATAAAATGAAAATAATCCATAGCAAACAATAGTTAGTGTCCAAAGTATTTGGTTTAGTGCATTTCTGAGGGCAACAGGTCCAACTAATGCTTGCAAGTCAGGGCAGGCCAACCAATTTGGAATAAAGCACTTGAGGGCATGTCGAACTCTGGGCATCATAATGCAGCCGCGGACAGATACTTTTTGCCCTCTGAGACTTAGAGCAGTTTTGTCAACCTTAGCAGGATCAAATTTACTTCAGTGTTATGTGTTTGGCCATTAAACTTCATATATTCTAGAATTTTTCACCATCTGCAACATATTTATTTAAATAATTTCTTTGAACCCTTTTCACATTTCCAGGGTTTTCGGAAATGGAAGCCATCTCAGTGTTGTCTCTCATCATTGTTGTTACACCACCAATTCATGATGTCAGCACAGGAGTTGACTTATATCGAGGGTTGTAAATATGTTTTTTTTTTATTATTATTCATATAAACTGAGAGGTCTTCTCAAGCTACAAAGCCAGTCCGAAATGAACCAACGAAACTATTGTGACCTTCACAAAGAAGGGTGGCTGGCATCTTCAGTGCTTTCTGTCTAAGTTGTCCATTATCATTACTATACTGCTTGGTGTAAGCGTGCAATGAAAGGACGGAGATGGTAAATCTGCTACAATGGGATAACAGTGACAGTTCATCAAATTAGTCTATATGTGTAAAGCCTGACAATACGAGTAGAATAGAAGCACAGCTGTTCCTGTATTCCATATTGAATGACACATAATATTTTCACATTTCCTCCCCGCAGGTAGATGTTGAATTAAGATTTAACACTGACTGACTGTTTGATTCTTTTTGCTTTTGAAGATCTTCAGTGAAAGCCTGGCTGCTGTCCCATTTAGTTTCTCTTCTCAGAAATCGTATGAAAAGGAACATTGCGAATAAGTTTCCTTTTGTTCTCGACAAACATCTTATCACACTTTGATACTGGAAAGTGCACCTTTAATTGCTTTTACTTTTCAATAGTCAAAATCTCTGCATTGATTTATTTATTCATATTAAGTTTGGCCAAACTTTAACATTATTCACTGGAATCAAACTCAATGGATTCATTATAGAGTAAAATGGCTTCATATAATTGACTGCTAGTTCCACAAATATCAAGGGCTGTCTGCTGGCCTGTGGTCACAGTCCAGTAATCAATACGATCTGAATTACAGGGGCTTCGGATGGAATAAGCTTTTCTGGGTGGAAAGAGTAAGAGGAAAGCATTATAATTGAAGAGTTCAGATGCAAAAGCCTCTAAGTGCCATTTGAAATTTTCTTCTAAAATGATCATTTTTATCAAGCTTGTATATTTAAGTTCAGTAATTTCACTTAAATGGCAATGAAGATTACCTATTAATTGTCATTTAAGTGAAATTACTGAACTTAAATATACAAGCTTGATAAAAATGGTCATTTTAGAAGAAAATTTCAAATGGCATTTAGAGGCTTTTGCATCTGAACTCTTCAATTCTTAAGCTGTTTCACTTTCACCATTGACTGTCAATGCCTGCGATACAGCAGCACTGTAAAAAAAAAATTATTGTCATGATTTGTAACCACAACATTATTTATTTTGTCAAATCAACTTAAATGATTTATGTAGCTCAGACAACATAATATGTTGAGTTTCTGTTGATTAAATCAATCAACTTTATTGTATTAACTCAATTTTTCCATTTCAATGAACTTAAATTTTTAAGGCAACCAGTTTACTTCATTTTTTAAGTTAAACCAACAATATTTTTGTACAGTGAAGTAGTTGAAATGGGTATGGCAGATGTCCAATTGGCACTAAGGGGCCTAAAGTGTGCCGAGAAAACATCCCCCACACCATTACACCACCACCACCAGCCTGCACAGTGGTAACAAGGCATGATGGATCCATGTTCTCATTCTGTTTACGCCAAATTCTGACTCTACCATCTGAATGTCTCAACAGAAATCGAGACTCATCAGACCAGGCAACATTTTTCCAGTCCTCAACTGTCCAGTTTTAGTGAGCCTTTTGCAAATTATAGCCTCTTTTTCCTATTTGTAGTGTAGATGAGTGGGACCCAGTGGGGCCTTCTGCTGTTGTAGCCCATCCGCCTCAAGGTTGTGTGTGTTGTGGCTTCACAAATGCTGTCTTGCATACCTCGGTTGTAATGAGTGGTTATTTCAGTGGTTATACTGGATCTTTTTCCCTTTTTACACCATTCTTTGTAAACCCTGGAAATGGTTGTGCGAAAATCCCAGTAACTGACCAGATTGTGAAATACTCAGACTGGCCCGTCTGGCACCAACAACCATGGCACGCTCAAAATTGCTTAAATAACCTTTATTTCCTTTATAACCTAGATTGTCTTGACCAGGACCACACCCCTAAATGTATTGAAGCAACTGCCATGTGATTGGTTGATTAGATAATTGCATTAATGAGAAATTGAACAGGTGTTCCTAATAATCCTTTTGGTGAGTGTATAATTAAATACTCAAATCTGAAAAGTTGTGTACTAGTTGATTAAATTAGCAAAGATAATGATTTTAATCTCTGAAAACATGTTGGTAATTTCTGGTTTTGTACAGTAAATATATTATATAAAGTTCCATTAAATTAAATTAAATTTGTTTTATGTGTTATTTTAATGGGTATAAAGTAAACAATATAAAGTGTAAATACCTCAGAGTACAAAAGTTATAGTCTTTCTGTTTATCTACGCTTTGATATGAATAGAAGTCAGAACTTTGATAAGCTCACTAGCCCAAATCAGACAAAATTAATTTCTTGCCATTCAGAGATTAATCTAGCACCTGCTCTGACTCATTATTAGTCACTAAAATGGGTGAAAAGAGATTTGGTTGTGAATTGAATTACAGTGGTTTAACTGTAATTTGTACACTCAAAATAGTTTTGGAATGAACAATATATCACCCATTGTATCGGCTGATATACGTTCATTATTAATGTTATCGGCCTGATAAGATTTTTATTGGATATTTTAAAAAGTCTACTGATCGCATTGATTGTTCTGAGTTGCTTGAAATAGGACTGAAATCACTTAAAAAAAAGGAAGATACAGTCATGTGCAACACATTTTATCCAATGGTGTGATGCTTCATTTCTAAATATTAATGCTTCAAAGACAAAAGAGATGTTTATTGATTTTCATACGAAGAACTCTGTACCCTTGTTGCCTACTATCATAAAGGGACATCAGGTAGAAGTGGTTACACAATACAAATATTTAGGAACTGTAATTGATGACAAACTACAATTTGAGGCAAACACTAATATCATTAGAGGAAAGGCTCTCCAGCGCATGTATTTTCTAAGGAAACTTCAAAGTTTTAACAAAGTTTCTGAAAATGTTTTATACCTGTTTTATCAAAGCTGTTTTTAAGTTTTTCTATTATTTGTTGGTATGGCAATCTCAATGTTGAACAAGAGGAAGTTGACAAGTATAGTCACAATGTGCAGCAAGATAATCGGGATTGACTTAAGGACCATCACACAAATTTATGAGCATATGAGTAGGAAGGGCCAGTTAGTCCAACCATCCATTATGTACTGAATTTCAACTACTATCTTCAGGACGGAGATTTAAACTCCCCTTGTGTAAATCAAATAGATACAGAAATTCTTTTATACCTGCTGTAATTAGGTTTTTAAATGATCACTTGTAATTTGTAATTTGTGTGTTGTGTTATGTGTTGTTATAGTTGCATGTGTATACTGCTATCTACACAAAAATTGCCTTTGAGCACAAATAAAGTTTAAAGTAAGTCTATCATAGCCTACATAAAAATATTTTATTACATTTTTAATAATAAAAAATATTCTAAATAATTATCATCATTATAATTATGTTTATGGCGTGACTTTTAATAGTGAGACTTTTGCAATCAGGCTCTCAGAAATGATATAAAGATTTAGATTTATCTGCCAAATATATTGTTATTATCTTTCAAATATAAAGTTATCGGTATCAATCAATTTTCAAATTGGTGCATCCTCATAAAATAAATCTCATACGCATAATTCATTAAGCTGTACGCAACAGTTCATGTGAATTGTTTCAGGCATCAGACTACAATGGTTGCACTTTGTATCTGAAATCCTATTAAATTACATTTTTTACAATTGCAATATAGTATGAATGCGAGTCATGTGGTGGTAATCTGGATGTGCTACATTAGTTTTTAACCATATTTCAGAGACAATTATAAAAATCGCGTGCTTTAAACGTACAACATTTTCATTTAATTGCAGTTTGAATTCAATTGAGTGTCCAAAATTCATTACATTCAGTTGGCACATTAAAGTATATTTCTATAACAATTACCCTTAAAAGCATACTAAACTACACCTCATTTTACAATGGCCTCAACCACAATAATTACATGAATTATCCCATGTGAATTTGTTGACTATATCAGGCCTTATGAAAGAAACATAAATGTTTATGCCCTGTATTTCACCATGTCAGTCAGCCCTAATGGTGCAAAGAGGTCACAAAACACAGTCATTTAACCACTCAAATCACATTCAGAGGTTCTTAATGCAGATTGCCTTGTTGCACTGTAGACCGACACAACGATGCTGGCCCATCAATTAACCATTGCCCTAAGTATTCCAAGATGTAAAATATCTGTACAACAGTATACAATACTACAGTTTATTGGTCTTCTGACAAAATCTTTTCTTTACCTCCCTTAGGCAATCTGCAGAAAATTCTGCAAAAATACAGTACAGGCAAAAAATACGGTAACGCTTCCTTTTACAGTCCAGTTACCCATGTAAATACTAAGTACTTATTTTAGTAACTACAATTACTGGGTAATAATACTAACCCTGAACTTACCCCTAAACCTACCCCTGTTCCATGTACTTACCTTATATTAGCAGTATGTTCTAGGTAAGTACACTGTAAGTACACTGTAAGTACTGTACTGTAAAATGAAGCATTACCAAAAATGCATTTCAAAATCACAAGTTTGAGGGAGTACACTATGTCCTAAAGCTCACCGTACATTGAATACTGAAATTTCCATCATCCAGAGCACTGTTATGGTTTACAGTAATTGTACTGTAAGTGTAATATAAAAACCCTGTAGATGATTCTTCTGGCTTTCTCTCCAGAGGAAGCATTTTCTAAAGCACACTCACTGTGCTCCTGTTTACTATCCTGAGATTCTGATCACCAGTTTTGCTACTTAATGTTTAACAAGGATAAACATGTACTATTTGAGTACACATTGTGATGCTTGAGTTAATTACAATGTGTTTGTTTTCTGAATGAGACCATGCTTAAACCTGTGGAGAGCGTTTGTGTAGTATTGCAGAAACCATTTAGAAAATTTGAAAGTGTGTGAAAACAAGTGAAATGTGTCTTTGTTTTGTCAACTAAATGAATGGTTCTCGAACACACCATAACTGATTATGCTGTGTTCGAGAACCATTCAAACTTTAATACCATTACCAAGTGTGAATGGCAATTTGTCTCGCATCACTTGAGAGGGATGTTACCAGGTGTAAACAGTGGCAAGGAATTGAGGCAATGGCAAGATGTACTGTAAAAAACAAAACAAAACAACAACAACATTAAATTAGGTGAACAACAAAGCCATAAAACACTTTCATTATTATTCTAGTCTTGTTTAATAAACTAGCATAGAGAAATGCTATAGCAACAATGACGCTCAAAATATTCCATACAGGCGGAACCCTTGCGATGTGTTTAATTGGAACACACTAAGCCCTTGATCACTTGGAATCCACAATGGAGCTGATTTATTATTTAAAGTTTTATTCCTTAAGAATTTTACAGACCATTCTATAGACCTGTATGTATTCATGGGCTGTTGGAGAAAAAAAATGGAAATACAATACATTATAATAGTCATCTTAAGCTACAAGTATTATGCTGTAAATGTAAAAAATGTCTCAAATATCATACACTGTAAAAAATAAAACCGTGATTTTTACGGTAAAAAAACGGCAACTGTGGTTGCCAGAACATTACCGTAAAGAATACGGTTACAGCATTATTGGTTTTACGGACTTAACTTAAAATTTACAGTAATAAACCGTATTTCCTTATCTGATATAATGTTAATTTACCAACCCATTGAAGTATTGATATCTGTTTTGTACCATCGTAAAACACTGATTACCATCAATCATCACAGCAATGATGAGTCACATGATCACTTATCACAAATAAGCTGTGTCCCAATGTGAAGGCTGCATTCTTTGAAAGGCTGCGGACTTCGAAGGATGCAGCCTATTAGTCCTTTGAAGGACGCACCATGTAGCCTTCATGGGATTTCCTAATTGTGCAACCAGGTGGGCCCGATTACCGCTCCTGGCGCCAAGTAACGGTGCGATAGTAGGCTACAGATGCCATTCTGATCATTCATTTAATAAAATTAAGTAAACAGCTACGGAGACAGAATTGGCTATTGTCATTTTTTGTTTTATATTTTACTGGATATTTTATGTTTTATATTTACCTATATAATATATATAAATTAACCTAAAAGCTGTCACGAAAAACCGGTGAAAGTAATGATGATGAATATGTAAAATATAGCAAGGAGATATTTTAATTGTTCATTAATAAACAACGCTTTTGTTTGTCGGCTAATGCCTGGTTCAGATTACACAATTTTAGCCCGATTTTGGCACGATCCGTTTGACGTAGGGTGTCGTGGGGATTCTTAAACGACAACGGGCGTCGAGATGCAAGATTCGATCGTATCATCTTGTATAGTGTGTCACAGTGGGCGACAAGCTACGTCACGTCTGCGATGCTTCACATCACGACAAAAAGACTAGCAAGTTTAAATGTTTTTAATGGTCGTCCATGACGGTTCCGTCACATGTATGAGGTTGACCAATAGGAGCACAAGCTTTTCCGTATACAACTTTGAAAAAAGACAAAACGAAAGAGAGACGATGGTGCTAACGTTAAAACTAGAAGTAAAAATATGTAAGAAAACAATATTTTACCTCTAGTTCTCTTTGGAGGATTGACAGCCTGTCCTCTTCGAGCAGGGTTCTCAAGTCTCACGCAATGGCCGTGAGACACACGCAATTCAACCAGTTCACACACTCACACGCCACACCGTGTATTTCTCACGCTGAAAAGGCAATGCCGAGCAATCCAGGAACTCGCTACGAGTTTCGCCTTCTCAATGACATCACGCGCGCCGTTAAAGACGGCATGCGATGACTTGTCAGGAGGTAGCGTGTAGTCTGACATATTTTGTCCACGACACAACAAGATTTTAGGAGCCAAAATCTGACACAGTGACTATCGTAACAGACAAATATGAGGAACCATAGTTATTTCAACAAAAGTCACACAGGGAATTGTGGCACTGTAAATTATACAATGAGTTGTTCTTTTTTCATTTTCAAAAACTGTAAATAAAATTACATTAAATGTACCATGAGCTCAATCACAGTTATTTACCGTATATACCGTAGTACGGGAACTTTCTGTTAACCAATTCATAGGTTTTGCCCTGTAGCATCTTTTACCTTTAAAATTACGATTATTTTTTTACAGAGTACACTAGATTTGTGTGGAGCGTGGGTAAATTTAACGTGATCTGCCGTGACTTCACAATCATTTTGCATTGTGTCTGTCCAAAATAAACTTCCCTCATTGACAAAATTGAATGGGACTTGAAAATAGTGGTGGGGATTCCCCTGAGGGGAAGATGCGAGGGTGTCTAAAAGTGGAGTTTCATGCAGCACTGGCCATCCTTTATGAGGTCAGCTCTATTATTGTGACCATTGCAAAAACAAAAAAAAAAGTGTCCTGTGATTAATGCCCTTAATCAACTCATCATTCCCCTTTAACAGGACATTTCTCAAATGTTTATCACATTTCCCCCACAGCTTGACTGCATCTCAATTTCCCAAATCAGTTTATTCCAATATAATCACATTAGGCTAAATAGGACCTCCAGTGCATGCTAACTGAAGGCTAGTTTTCACCACTTTTACAGAATATCTCCGCATTCAAGGTTTTATTTCACAAAGCATTATTCAGACTTGTGTACTCAAATATGCTGAGCATCCATGTTATTTGTCAAAAAGACCACCTTAAAGCTAATATTTTGCTGTAAACCACTGCACAGATTTTAAGTCTTTGTTGTCGCATCAAAAATGTCATCCTGTCAGTTCTAAGAAATGCATTGCAGTTCAAGTTGTTTTTGTTTGCATAAAAAGAACAAAGAGTGGCTTTTTATAGTTGTGAGAGAATTGGTATGCAAATGGTGATACAGCCCTCTGTTTTTCTCTGTTTTTCTCTATAAATAGCTGGAGGCTCTTCTAATGTCTCCTCCGTTTGGACAGAGCTTTTAGATCTGCAGTGAAGCTGGCTGCATCTTGCTTGGCTTCAGTCCGACCATCCGTACTCTCACAGTGAATCATCCAGCACTGTCACACTGCGACTGACTCACTGGAGCCAATCACCTGCGATGGATAAACAGGTAATAAAAGTTGAGTTAAAGCTGATCTGAACAGACTCGGTGCCGCCAAATCCTGTGGATAGACGCAATGCAGAAAGGTTTACCAAAACATGTCAGTGACCCATCAAATGGTGCTTTGGTTCTGTGTAAATCAAATGCCGCATCGACGATGATTGAGCATAGGCGATGATTCATAATGTCTGCTCTTTCATGAATAACATACAAAATAGGGACATTTTCCAGCCAATGTGAGGATGTTTAATCTAAAGAAAATGCTGGTCAACCTCAGGGGGGTTGAAATAGTCTAAATAAATTTTAGATGTTTTTAGTTTTATTTCCGTCATGCTGATGTGATGCTTTCTATGTATCACAATTTTATTGAATGTCTTGGAGACTGATTGTTAACTATAATGTAATTGATTTTCATTCTTCATTTTATGTTTATTTCACTATATATAAACTCTGTATTTAAAGAGTAACCTAGTTTACTTTAGACATCCTACTTAGTAACTTTGCAACTATGTCAACCAGGCATTAGAATATAGACTGTCTGTTTAATATCCACTAAAGGCCTGTTCACACCGGGACGAATTTTGCGCAAGTTATTCGCCGACGTTTAACGCCTCGTGACTAAACAAAGGGCGCCAATATGAGTGTTCACACCGACGCGTAAAACGTCACGCGTAAAAGCGTCATTTTTAAAAAAAACTTTTTTTAGTTTGACGCGCTGCGTCAAAAACTATCCGACCAATGAAATTAGCGCTGTTGCTCACGTATTTGGAGCTTCTGAAGAGACAGTAAAACACAACTTGGGGGCGCTCAAACACAAAACGGTCTTGCCGAGCACACATATGCAACGGTGAAGAAGATATACGCGAAGAAATAAGATGAGGAAGATGCAAGGCAAGATGAATGTAGAGCTGCTGTTCTCATTGGTGCTAGAACATAAAGAACTATATGACAAACACGACAAATTTTCGCACGTAAAAAAAAAAAAAAATACGACCTCACGTTGTGTCAATCACGCTTCTACACTGCCTCCAAAACGGTCATCTGTCATAAACAAAATCGAATTGGGTTTGATTTTTTGCGTTTTTCACATCCATAGAAAGCAGTTTGAATGGTGTTTGGCGATTCAGAGCCACCGAATCACGAATACGAAAAAACGGATACGAAAATTTCAAACTCAGTGTGCAATGGCCTTTAATTATTTATGATTGCAATTGTAAATACACCTTATGCTGCCTTTGTGTAGTGTTATACATTCTGTGCATTTTTTTTTTATTCGAAAGAACGCAGTATTTAACATCAACAAAAGTTGGAAAGTGTTACTTTTTGTTTTAAAGTTGATAAGCCTGTCACCATTTTCCAAACAAAGCTGCGTTTTAAAGTATGACTGACATTTATGTTTTGGGAAATTCCAAAAGAAAAAAAAAAACTAAAACAAATTATTTAAAATAATAAGGTTGTGCTTCAAACATTCCTTATCTTTCAGTTGTAAATATCCATCCATTCTCTATTTGTATCCGTCTGGAAATACTAGAACACTCAGTAGTATTTTAATATGACATTGCTATCATAAAAATAGTAATGGCAAGAGCTCTTTTCAGTCAGCTGTGTTCTGTTCCTCCTGATTATTTTCTTTGTATTTTGATGTAACTGTATGAACAACAGACACTGCACATTTGTGGTCTGCTCTCCCATTTAATAAGTGACACATCCTATGAATAATTCAATGGAATGCACTAAGAACGTCTAATTTTTCTCCCCAAATCCTCACATCTCTTTTCTGGTTTGTTTTCACATGGGCACTTATAAATAATATTCGGTTCTTTTTCATATTGGAAGTGTTGACTGTAATGTTTCTAAAGCAGGGAAATACAATATTTTTTTTATGTTAAAGGAATTGCTCACCCAGAAATGAAAATGATCCCATAATATACTGACCCTCAAGTCATTCTGGTGTAAAAAGACTTCTTTCAGCTGAACAAAATTGGATTTATATTAAAGATATCCTGGCTCTTCCCAGCTTTGTAATACTTGAAGCTCCAAAAGGTGCATTAATAAATGCCTAAAGCAAAGTGATGGGTTTTGTAAGAAAATATACACATTTAAAGCTTTTAAGTTTTTAATATCCATGCATATTCCAGTTAATGAACATATTTTGATTAACAAACACACGTATGTTACATTATATAGACATATATGTAAACATTACTAGAGTGAAAATTGATCACATCCATATCTGAGCTGTTGGGGTTATTCATGTTCTGATAAAAGTATATGTTGACACTTTTACTCTTAAGTTTTATGTTCGATGGTTACAGGGATTATTGCATTCATCAAACAACCAGTTAAACAGGTTCATTGGCAGTCACTAATGGTTTGCAGTTGAACAAAATTTGCTCATAATTTGTGTAAAAAGTGATGGGGCGAAGGGAAAAAGGGCATATGGAGTTGTGCTTTAAAGGAATACTCCACTTTTTTTGGAAATAAGCTCATTTTACAACTCCGTCAGGGTTAAACATGTGAGTTTTACCGTTTTCGAATCCATTTAGCCGATTTTCTGATATTCAGAAAAATATTAGTAACCAGACAGTTTCTGGTCTCATTGACTTCCATAGTATATTTTTTTCCTACTATGGAAGTCAATGAGACCAGAAACTCTCTGGTTACTAAAATTTTTCTAAATATCAGAAAATCGGCTTAATGGATTTGAAAATGGTAAAACTCAACCGTTTAACTCTAGGGGAGTTGTAAAATGAGCCTATTTCCAAAAAAAGTGGAGTATCCCTTTAATACTGACCTATTATTTATTATCCCCATGCTGGCCGAGTGACCCAATCAGAATATATCTGCAATAATTTTATTTATTTATTTGGTCATCACCCACCATTTGGGCTGTGCTTATCAAATAGCTACCAGTGATGTTATGCTTGGGTATAAAATGCCGAAACTTTTTGCATAGCTACGCTTTAGCTCAATACACTGCTGAACTGACTGCAAGGTCATTTAAACAAAAAGCCAAAAAATAGAAAAGCAAAAACATAAATATAATAATAATAAAAAAAACAACTTGATTTAAGTGTGTCACTCAAATGAAAGGAAAATTCAATCTGGCATGCTTGATTACACACCCAGCATAATCAAAACAACTCTTCTGAAGCTCAGTTTTATATGCACATATATTATACACTGATTACTGAAATATTTTAAACATAGTTTAATATTAACCTTTTGCTACACTTGGCAAAGGCAGACCAGTTTAGAACATTTCATTTATAAATGTCCCTTGCTATAAAAGCCATACAACATGCTGTTGTTTCCCATAAAATGAAAGCAAACAATGACTAGATTCTCCAAGATTTGTTTTGGAAGGCATATACATTGCTCATGCTTCTCATTTATCATACTGAGTTTCAACTCTGAACCTGTGTCATTCTGTCTACCGCCAATAGGATCTCAATCTTAGTTTACCACAACGGTGTACAGATATTCACAAAATATGTATTGGAGGTGTGAAAACTGAACGTCGGAGCCAGAAGCTCAAACTGCTAGTATTTGTGTGGTGGCAGTATTGTGAACTGTAAGCCATTCTGTTTTCATAGTTTGAAGTATCTCCCTTCGCATTTGTGCGGATTGTACAGAGCAGCATTTTCTGGTGAACTGCGTTTGCTGACTATGTCAGACACAGCATCTCTTTCATGTCACTACCAATATCGATTTTTTCAGCCTTTGTTACAAAGCATTGAAGATATAAGCCTCATTGAGCGGGAATACTAATCAGATGTTTCATCTGCTTCCTTGGGAACCTGGTGGGCAATTCAACATGGTCCAAAAATGTTGATTCAACATCCCCTATTAGGTTAAGCTTCCGTTAGGATTTAGGATATTTTCACATTTGTGACAAGCTTCCAAAATTCACACACAGCAAGTACCAAATGCAAAAAAAAAGGTTCTTAAGTTGTCGGTTCATACCAAATGGTTCTGAAGAGTAAATGACGTGCATTTGGAGTATGATCATTGACAGTAAGATGGCTTTTTATTGTAGTCCCCTTCTATTTTATCTCCAGCGATACGTCAAATGTTAACTTCATGCGATACGTCAAATTTGGATTGCATTAAGTCAACACACATGCACAAACACACATAAATAAAGTAGGTTAATGATAATGTGCCACACATTGTGATTTGTTTTTTAAACTTTCACAGAGATGAAGACTACATCTTATATACACTTCTGGTCAAAACTTGGGAATAATTTAAGTCTCTTTTGCACACCAAGGCTGCATTTAATTGATAAATACAGTAAAAACAGTAATATTGTGAAATATTACAGTTTAAATAACAATTGTTTTCATTTTTGGGTTAGGGGATAGAATTATATATATATAATTATATATATATATATGTACACAGTGGAGAGAACGCATTTGATACACTGCCGATTTTTTCAGGTTTTACCACTTACAAAGCATGTACAAGTCTATAATTTGTATCATTGGTACTCTTCATGAGTGACAGAATCTAAAACAAAAATCCAGAAAATCTCATTGTATGATTTTTAAGTAATTAATTTGAATTTTATTGCATGACATACGTATTTGATCACCTACCAACCAGTAATAATTCCGGCTCTCACAGACCTGTTAGTTTCTCTTTAAGAATCCCTCCTGTTCTCCACTCTATTTACTGGACCTGTTTAAATCCATTACCTGTATAAAAGACACCTGTCCACACACTCAATCAAACATGATCTATGCTTCTGGGAAAACCTGCAAAATCAGCAGTGTATCAAATACTTGGTCTCCCCACTGTATATATCGTCTGGTATATACAGTGGACACGTCATGGACACGTCTGTCACGTCTGGCCTCTGAAAAAAGTTTTTAAGGCCAGCCTGCCTGGTCATATTTGAAACATCTCACTCAATCGTTCGTTGTTTAGGTCTATATTACAGCCGTTTTAGGCGTGAGATTTATTTGAAGTGCAGCATGTGATGTTGTTTAATAACTTTCAAACCGTAGAGCCAGTTCCTTTATAACATAACCAAAGGTCGGTGTATTTATGCTTTATACATTTTAGGCTTATTCTCAAATTCATATTGTGTTAGGGGGGGCGGATTATTTTGTCGGACATTTCATTCTTTTCCCGGCCAATGACAACGGAAACCCTGATATAGCTGTTCCCAAAAACATAGAAACTAAGTTTTAGAGGGTTTGTAAGTATGACATAAAATATAGCAATTTTTTACTTTTGAGTGAAGGATGCAACATAGGATCACTGGAAAAAAATGCCTCTTCTTAAATTTTTGAAAACTCGAAAAACATATACTGTACGTATAATTTACCTCAGTTCCCTGCTTAAATGAACACTAGTGGCAGTAAAACAAAGACAAATTTGATTTCTTTTTCGAACGACTTTTATTTACAGGGGCAAATTATCGATTTAATGAAGACTTTTTTTTTTCACCGTTCCTTGCTCAATACTATGTTATCAGCTCAAAACACTTTTAGCATAGTGCTATTATTATATATAAATATTTGTAATCTATCATATTTCCATATGTTTTTCTGACATAGAAAAAAAAATGTAAATGTATTTTGTAATGTAGAGTGCTCAGGTCACGTGAAACATGAGTCACGACTAAAGAGCTCAAATAGAGAGCAAGCTTAAATGGCATGGTTGATTCAGCAAGTGTGCTTTTATCTCATGTTTGCTTTTGTTAGTACTATAGGTTAGTTTTAGGCCTACATTATTTTAAGTCATGGCATAATGAGTAAAGAGTCACCTGACTCTTTACTCATTATGCCATGCCTCAAGCTTAAATGGCATGGTTGAGGATTGCATTTCTGGAATGACTGCGGTGCCCTTGACCAAGGCGCCAAACACCCAATTGCTCCCTGGGTGCCACAGAAAAAAAAAATGTCACACCAGGTACGTTCTTCCAAGAGCCTGGGATGGAACTATTAATATAATATCAATCTATCAACATTTTACTTTTCCCAAGACTTCACATAGTGCATTTGCGTAATATATTATTTTTTGTTAGTAAAGGGCAATGTGTATGAGCCTTGACATTATGGTATATGGACTGCATTTATATAGCGGGATCAGCTGGGGTTTGGTGTCTTGATCATGGACACCTTGACACTTGGGTAGTTGGAACCAGGGATTGAACCACTAACCTTCTGATTTGTAGACAACCTACATGAACCACTAAGCCACTGCCACATTACATGGCTACAGTACTAGAGTTAGTTATGCAGGCCTTTCTTGGTCTATTTGAGGCCCAACTGCCCACTAAAGATAAGCCTCCTTGCAAGTGGAACAGAAGCATGTCCCTTCAACTCTGAAGGACATAATGGATCATTTGATTGTACAATGAGCTCCACTTGAGTTCAGGAGATGAGTAACGCGAATGGTGCATTAGGCAAGTCATTTCCAACCACCAGAACAGACATGGTCTTACCTGAAAGGAGTTTGGTTCACTTCCCCTTCTCTCATCCAAAACAAGTTTTTGTTTTAGATTCCGTCACTCACAATTGAAGAGTACCTATGATACAAATTACAGACTTCTGCATGCTTTGTAAGTGGGAAGTCATTTTGTAAGTCAAAATTGTAAGTCATTCATTTAATTTCTGAACGTGTATTAGCAGATATACAGATACCCTATCTCACGACCAATTTCGTACGAATTCGACGAATGATAAATATGTCCAATTCGTACGACCTCACTCGTACTAATTCTTAGGCTGAATCCCAATTCACCCCTTGGCCCTACCCCTTGTTTTCGAGTGTACCCCTTGGCCCTTAAAACGGAGTTACAAGGGCCAAGGGGTTGAAATATTCCCCTACGAAATGGAACAACACTTCATGAACCCGATTCGTCATCAGTCGTCGGCGATGGCTCTGCCGTTATAGAGTTTTTTTTTTGTATAGGATTTCTCCATGACAACAACTGACAATCATCAGCGCAGCTGCTCCTAACTTTGAATAAACATGATGATTATAACATCCCTTCTTCGAAATGTATGTCTTTTCTCATCGGAAAGGTAATTTATTATACCATTTCTTAATTTAAACGACTATAGTGTTATTATAAGAGTAAATAAAGTGCGTGGTGGAATCATCTGGCGCTAAATTTTATATGTTTAACCGTTTGCGATCCATCTCGCCGGTGATTTCCGATGCATTCCGTGAACTTTTCTCTTAGCCCTCCGTTTGGAGTGTGCCTCTGAAAAATCTCCGTTTCGAGGGCTATGTAGCCCTACCCCTTCGCCCTACCCCTCGATCTCAAGAAGAATCGGGACACCCTACCCCTAGACGTGAACGCGCAAAACGGAGGGGTAGGGCTAAGGGGTAGGGCTAAGGGGTGAATTGGGATTGAGCCTTACGATTTGTCTAAACCCACGTGATGGGTAGGTTTAGGGGCGGGATAAGGGGTAGGTCATTCGTACGAATTCTTACGAATTGGCCAATTCGTAAAATATGTGCGATTTAGCAAAATCGTACTAATTCGTATGAGTGAGGTCATATGAATTCGTACGAATTAGCCCCTTTTTAATCATTCGTCGAATTCGTACGAATTGGTCATGAGATCGGGTTGGAACTATCTCTCTCTCTCTCTCTCTGTGATATTCCGTCTATTAACGGAATAATTCACCCAAAAATTAAAATTCTCTTATAAACCTATATGACTTTCTAGCTTTAATGCCTGTTCTTTTAAAGGCAATTACAATGAATAGGTTATGGAGATTCCAATATCAAGAAGAATGCAGATGCACAGTAGAAATACTGCAAACGTAGTCCATATAACTTGTGCATTATATTTCAAATCGTCTGAAGACAAATGACCGTTTCGGGTGAGAACCAGAATTAAATGCATCACTTGTTGTTAACCACTGCCAATTAATTGTACTCAAGAACTGGATCAAAACAACAATTTGATGTTAGTTTCTTTTTTCCTTTTTTTTAAAAAGTGAACTGTTCCTTTAAAAGAAAAATAGCGGATGTAGAATACATTTGCTGTCATTTACCCCCATAAATATTTGAACCGTAGCTACTTGCAACCTCTTTTATGAATGCGAATGCTTTTTGAAACTCCCATGAAATCAGCATTAGTGAGACTCTGATCTCTTTCCCTGTTATTTTTCTCTCTCATTTCTTCTCCAGTTCTATATGTCACACTTGTCGGCAGCATGGTGATTCTGAATAATGCTGACTAATTCTCCTTCTGCTCTTTCCTGCAGCAAGCTCCAGGGCTCAGCGTTCCGTTCTATTACTTTTCTTCTCAGTGTCTTTCACGTCTGCTACTCTGCGAGCCTCCAGGATCAAACATTTCACCATGGGTTTATATCTCCTGGTTATATCCAGGGGAATAGGAGCCCACTGATCTTTTGTCATTTGTGTGTGTAATGTGAACCTTTTTCAAAGCTATTTTATTCTTCACTCCTGGGAATTCAATACTTGCCTCTAACTCGTAGTTTTAGAAGCAAAAGGGCATTTCACACTACTCTTAACCCCGGGTTATCCACATTCTAAGCACTCTTTTAACCCCAGTTGAAGGAACTGTTCACACTTGTAATTTAGTACTGGGGTTAGGACCGCTTTTTTACCTGGGGTTATGAAACCCTGTTCTGGAGTGACAAACTTGTTTGAATGTTATGACAACCAATGGTCTGCTTCATATTCACAAGCTTTGGACAGTCACGAAAACACAGTGCATTGTATAAACAGTAGTTTCAGACTAGTTTCGACAGAAAATGGGGAAATTGGAATGGAAAAATAATAATAATTCTTGGATAAACTTGATAGTACAGCAGGCAAATTCTTCAATATATAATATGAGGATGCACAATGCTAGAGCCTTTTATGTAAGCATATTTAACACAGTCTCATCCCAAAAAGTCATATAACTGACGTCTTGGGACGTCTTTTGACCATACGTCAATATCCGCCTTTTTAGGGCCCCCTTAAACGCCGGTAGATGGTGATCCCAGGCCGTCATACAACTGATGCTTTACCTTTAACGTCAGTTAGGTGACGGGTTAGGTTTAGGGTTAGGTTTAGGTCTGGGGTAGAGTTAGGATCCCATAACCTCATCTACCGATATTTAAGGGGGCCCTAAAAAGGCGAATATTGACGTATGGTCAAAAGACATCCCAAAACGTCAGTTATATGACGTCTTGGGATGAGACTGCGCTGGCATATTGCATGTGGCGTTGGTCCAATCAGCGACACTGACACTTTTGGTGTGGTGGTTGTGAATTGGGGAAAGAGGAACTACAGAAAAGAGGAATATTTTTGGTAAATAACTTCAGTTTTGGTCTGTTCTTCACACAAAACTATCATGTACATTTAGAAGACTTGAAATATCAGCACAGTCTCATCCCAAGACGTCATATAACTGACGTCATGGGACGTCTTTTGACCATACGTCAACATCCGCCGTTTTAGGTTACCCTTTAACATCGGTTAGATGACGTTATCGGATCCTAACCCTACCCCAGACCTAAACCTACCCCTAAACCTACCCCGTCACCTAACTGACGTTAAAGGTAAAGAGTCAGTTGTATGACGTCCCAGGGTACCCTAAAACGGCGGATGTTGACATATGGTCAAAAGACGTCCCGAGACGTCAGTTATATGACGTCTTGGGATGAGACTGTGTTAGAAATATTGTACCATTTAAAAAAAGACTGTGTTGAAAACAACCCAACTTGGGTTAATTTGGTAACCTATCAGTTACCCAGTGCTCGGTTTGTCCAAGGTTTGACCCAATGCTGGGTTACCAAAATTAACCCAAGGTTTGGTTAATGTTAGGTTAAACATTGGGTTAAATGACTACAGTAACATTACAGGAAACAGTGTTAATCAAAACGGTGATTTTTCTTTTTTGGTAAGCAAGAATACCTATAAATGGACAAAAATATAAGCAAAAGTAAACATATGTACGCGTTTTATGTGAATAATGAATGATTAACTTGTATGCAAGACCAAATTTGAATAGTTATTTTGTTTATTCTTTCTTCTGCCCACGAAAATACATCCACTATGGCCATTCCACCTTCAGAAAAACAGACTGAAAGCCTGTAATATACAATAAATAAACCGTGTAGTGCTTTTAATTACTCCTCTCAAACGCCATTGAGGAATTTCCAATTCCTGCTCACCAGTCATTAGTTGCCACACGAGTGATATGTGAGAAAACACTCTAACAAAACTCTCCAATTTTAAAAGAACACATTCCTCGCTTACAGGCATTTCTAAGTGCTCTCTCTTCACTTCAGTTAGTTTATTTCTATTTTCCTCACATATTCCTGTCAGTGCCGCAAATGGGTAGGCGACGTGGTGTCAACACTTAGAGTATAGTTGGACATACTCTTTCTCATCCACAAAGCAGCACCGTTGGGTTACTGATTATGACTGATTATCAACCCAAAATGGCTCAACTCAGCATTTGGGTTAAAATATCCCAATGTAATGAAGAGATTATGTGGTCTACTTGAATTTCATATAGTTTGAGTAATTAATGAGGGAAGCAAGACCTAATATAACTAATTTAGTGCTAGGGGGAACTAAGCCATACGAAGTTAGATCAATTAATCAGAGGAAAGTAATAACACTGAAAAACAGAAATAAGAGAACTAATTAAAGAACAGACATATGACAACATGCACCCACCTAAAGGATTATTAGGAACACCTGTTCAATTTATCATTAATGTAAGTATTTAATCAACCAATCACATGGCAGTTGCTTCAATGCATTTAGGGGTATGGGCCTGGTCAAGAAAATCTCCTGCTCAGTTACTGTGATTTTCATGCAGAACCAGGGTTTACAAAGAACGATGTGAAAAGGGAAAAACATGCAGTATGCGGCAGTATTCCCGTGGGCGAAAATGCCCTGTTGATGCTAGAGGTCAGAGAAGAATGGGCCGACTGATTAAAGCTGATAGAAGAGAAACTTTGACTGAAATAACCACTCGTTACAACCGAGGGATGCATCAAACCATTTGTGAAGCCACAACACGCACAACCTTGTAGCACCTACATCTCTGCAGAATCCCAATACAGTAAAATAAGTGACTGAAGTTTATCAGTTTCAAAATACAGTATATGAAAATTTTTTGGAGCATAGTGTTTCTTATTAAGGGGATAGCACCAATAATAAGAATATTTCTAAGAGTCTGAGAGAGGGTACATGTGGAAGCTTGTTTCCGCCACTGAATAAAAAAATAAAATAAATAATTGACTTTTTATCTCACAATTCTGACTTTTTTTCTCACAATTGCGAGTTTATATCTCACAATTCTGACTATTTTTCAGAATTGCGAGATAAAAAGTCAGAATTGCGTGATAGAAAGTCGCAATTGCGAGTTATAAAGTCAGAATCGGGTGATATAAAGTCAGAATTGGGTGATATAAAGTCGCAATTCTGAGAAAAAAGACAAGTGTAACTTTATCTCACAATTCTGACTTTTTTCTCACAATTGTGAGTTTACATCTCGCAATTCTGACTTTATAACATAAAATTGCGAGTTTATATGTCAAAATTCTGACATCTTTTCGCAGAATTGTGAGATATAAACTGCGACTTATCAGGCCAATTCTAAGGGGAAAAAGACTAGTTTAAATCTCACAATTCTGACATTATATCTCACAATTCTGACTTTATATCACGCAATTGTGACTTTATATCAAGCAATTCTGACTTTATAACTCGCAATTCTGACTTTATAACTCGCAATTCTGACATTATAACTCGCAATTCTGACTTTAGAACTCGCAATTCTGACTTTAGAACTCGCAATTCTGACTTTATAAGTCGCAATTCTGACTTTATATGTCGCAATTCTGACTTTATATCACGCAATTCTGACTTTATTTGTCGCAATTGCGACTTTATATCACGCAATTCTGACTTTATATCTCGCAATTCTGACTTTCCATCTCACAATTCTGAGAAATAATGTCAGAATTGCGAGAAGTTAACTCGCAATTGTGAGAAAAAAGTCAGAATTGTGAGATAAAAATTCGCAATTACCTTTTAGAATTTTCATTCTATGGCGGAAACAAGCTTCCATAGGTACAAGCTTTTTATGAAAAACTAACTTCTGAAAAGAATAAGTGATAAAACAGGATGTGATCTTTTTGTTTGGGGAAAGCAATATTTAGCCAGGGGGCCCATAATTCTTCACGGCCCTTTTGAGAAGCGGAACTTTAAATCAAAGGAAACTGTTCAGAAGTTTCCGAGCATGAATAAGTGTTAAATAAAAACAAGAAATGGTGGAACATAGCAGATCCGAGGATGCAGACATTTCCTACAGCAGTGACATCTTGATGATGGTTTGGCTCCCTGTAGGGCAGATTTCTAGTAGATGATTTATGGTCAGCCCAGTACTTTTGTCAAGCTGATAATACCACCCCACATCTATGTTGTTAGATTTCCACAGTCCATCTCACTGATGGATCACAAGTGCACCTAAAGATTGTTGCCTTCTGTCTGCTCGCTTGGAATAAAACAATCCAGGAGCAACTAGGGGCACAGAATCCATTAGAGCTGCATCAGGATCCTGTGTCCCTCTGCAAATCTAACATGGTTATATTTCATGTCTGTGTCTTCAGTGAGAGAACCCATCTTCTCTGACTGCGGAGGAAATGCTGCGTTGGCTGTTCTCTTGTGGCTTGACACATGACTAATTTGAGACTCTGGGCAGAAGAGGAAATCTTGATGTCAATTTTTGATGAATGTGAGAAATGCATGTCCAGTACTAAGAATTGCACCACTTCTTTTCTTTTTGATTCAAAGTTAGAGGGGAGACTGTGCCTATAACTAGCTTTTAGACAAACGTGCTGGTTTCAAATGTACGTCTACGTACTTTAAAATGTCTTCAGTTACGTAATTCCCAAGTAAGATTTTAACAAGTTATTTATTTAAAAGTCTCTTGGTCAAAACAAAAGCCAAAATTTTCCATTTTTTTAGTTTCCTGAATGATTTTGCAGTGTTTTGTCCCTGAAAATCCAATAAAAGGCCCATACTACATTTTAAATACATATTTTGTGAATGTACTTTTAGGTATTGTAACAAATTTTTTTTTCTATCAAACATTTCTCAGATCAGTGTCTAACAGGTTCTCTCAAAATTTTCTTCCAGTAATGTTCATTAACCCTTTGCTCAAAATTATCTGGTCTAATAACATTGTCAAACATTAGAACCAAAATGTTTCAAAAGAAATCTGCTTTCAAGCTAAAATAAATGGTTACACTTTATTTCGATAGTCCACTTTAGACATTCTACTAACTATAAGTGACTTTTCAACTACATGTCAACTAACTGTCATTAGAGTATTAGTGGACTGTCAGCTTAATTTCTGCTAACATTTTATTTTTTTGGTCCCCCAACAGACATTCAACTGACTATAAGTAACTTGGCGACTACAAGTAAACTTATTCTCCTAACCCAAAGCCTAACACCTAACCATAACCTAACAGTCTACTGACAGTCTACTATATACTAATACTCTAATGACAGTTACTTGACATGTAGTTGAAAAGTTACTTATAATTTTTAGAACGTCTAAAGTGACTATCAAAATAAAGTGTAACCAAATAAATCTCCTAAAACATATTTCTATGTTTAAAACTGAAAGCCCTTTTACACACATTGTCTGTGGCACATGAACAATGTGCATATACTGTATTTAGTTACCCACCTTACCAAGTTAGAGCATTCAAAGTTGAGCAATTAGAGTTTTTGCACTATAAACCCATTCATAAACACAAGATTTTGCAATTTACTTTATACATTTATGAAGCAACATAAAATAATGGAGAAAACTGGTAAGAACAAATGGAGAAAAAGGTTGGACTTCATGCAAGTTAAACAGGAACACAAACTAAATCTGATGGATACTAAATGACTGAAGCTGTTTTTAGCTATATATACACTTTATTAATGTGTGCTTAACGGGATACTTCAGGATTTAGCATTAAGCTTTGTAGTAGTTGAAAACCTGTAGTATTTTCAAATTACCATGCTTTCCAACCTCATATCCCCCTATTTTTTGTCTGGAAAAAATCCTCAGATGGCGCAAAAATCGCCTTTTTGTGTCATCGGAGGATTTTTTGGCCAGAGGCTAAAGATTACAGTCAGTAGTAGGGTCTGTCCCGCATGTTTTCAACCCGCCCATAGAGGGTGGGATCTCACTCACAGAATGAACACATAGTGTCAGCCATCTTTTTTTGGAACCTAAGCTAGCAGGCTAGTAGGGGTTACCATCCTCTTTTTCCTGGACATGGCCGTCGATTCAGCTTTTGCTGGCATTCAGCTTTTTCGCCATTCATTGCTTACATGCACACCTTTTGTTTCAGTCTGAATTGATTCCGATTGGTGAATCTGAATGTAGTGATTACATGAACACTAAACAAGTGATCGGTTGATGTGCGTTTTAACATTGCTATGAAAATTCCCGCTCCTCTGTGAGAGATACAAAACCGGTGAGTCTCACAGGTGTCATCGGTAATCATGCCACCGGCCTCGTGCCGTTCTCCCGCGGCCCTAACTCGTCCTGCTCGCCACAGTAAACATAATGAATTGTGATTTTAGAACGTAAAAGCCGAATCCCGGACATTTTGGGCGATCTCGAAAGACATTTTCGGGCAGACTCATGAAGACTCACTAGTAGCCTAGACTTGTTGTTTAACTACTGCGCACTGTTACCGGTAGGCGTGGCCTCCTAGAGCAGCGACGCAAGTGAATTCTGGGAGTTGTTGTCTTTCATCCACATAGGCCAAAAATACATTTTCTGGCATTTCTAAGTCTAGAAAGCTCCAAATTCAAAACTAATTTCACATTTCTTCTACATAAATGACCCATTTTATACACACATTCATCTTTCCAGAGGTGAAGTATGCCTTTAAGTGTAACCCAATACTTATACAATTACTGCAATGGAAATTTGTATTCGTCTCAGGTTTTTGTACAGCCAGAATAAATTAGTAGTTTACCCGTTTGTTCTGTTAAACTGACAGCCATCAGTAAAGACAATTATGATCATTAAAAACATCAAAATATCCTCTTTTTCTTTTTCACGAGTGAATCACTTAAATTTTAAAGTCGTACACGCATTATCAAATTTTCTATATAAGAAAGTAATCGAATATGACCAAGACAGATATTATACATCTGTTATCAATAGTTTTAGAATAAAGTCAAAGCAACTCTCTTGAAGCGAAGGATTTGAAACGAAATGAAAGGATGTTTTGTTGTTCTGTCACGTTGATTGAAAATTGCAGGTAAACGCACAGTGAGCGGTTAGCCTGAGGGGTGGGTGGGAAAAAAATGTGCACCAGAAACTCCTGAGATAAACACAAACAAACTCTGGCTTGATAAAAAAGCCAATCCAGAGTGAATTAGGATACAACTGCATTCTTATCCCTCACTGTCTCTGTTCTGTGATATGAAATAAATAAGTAAACAAGAATCCTTTTTGCAGAAACCTGTCACAAGAGCTTTACGATTAGGCAGGGATGAGGGCACAATGTGACATGCTACCTGATAACAATGACAGAGTGAAATGAAAATTTGTACTTTCCTTCCCTCAGCGAAAGTAAGAAGAAGGGCGAAAACATCAGGTTAATTTTTTGACATTTTCTACCCAAACATGTCTCTTGCTTTGTGCTAAAAGTGATTTTTCCCAGACGAAAATGCTAGCGTATGGACACATACCAAATATGCACCTAACTCGTCTTAAACGCTATCTCAGCGTTCAAACGCCCACGCGCAGAAAAAGCTCTAAACCCCAACGGCAGCATCATAAAGTTATCTTCAGTCAAACACATGTGAGGATTGCAATACCGGATGTTTTTTTTTCCTTCTCCCTCTCTTCTTGCTCACCGCTGATGATTTCTTCCTCAGTAACCTGTGACAAACCTTTAAAGAGCTTTTAGCCTGTAATGTCATTGCAGTCACCACTTGCTCACTCACAAGGGGAAAAAAAACAGGAAAGCCGGAAACAATTCATAAAATACTAAATCAAGTATCTTAAAAGTAATTTCAGAACAGCAAGGCTTTGTTAACCCAGCTGTGCAGGATTTACGGGCTGATGTGTGTGGTTAATGGAATGATGAATGGTGTGCCAGGTATTATTTTCAAACAAGCATATGGCTATCTATTAAATATTAATGTGTTCCATTTTTACGAGAACTACAGCTAGAATGGTAATTCTCTTACTCAGGGCTCAGTGCAGTGGAGGCAGAACTCAAACTCAAAGAGTTGTCCCTTGCCCTCTTTTTTTTGTGTGGATGTTTTTGGATGTTTTGATGGCTAATAGGACATTTACTGACCAGGACTGAACACAGGGCCACAATAGACACTGAGAAGGGGACAAGTCCTCCCCACAATATTTAGAAATGGCCAAATATTTGATCCCCCAATATCGTTTAAGGTACTCTGCTAACCCTGCTAGTTCTTTTTATTGGCACACTGTTCAAATTAAGTCTTGTGTCTTGAAATTTTCATTAAAAAAGTGTGGATGTTTTATTAAGAAATTTGTGGCTCTTTGTTAACTATTAAGAAACTGTAACTAATAAAACCGAGATAATCATTTTCATTTTTTTTTTTTTTTTTTCAGTTTTGAGGCTTGATTTGAGCAACCGATTAAGCTGCATAAAATGAAGGGGAAAGAGGCTACCTATCTATTTTAAGAGAATTAGTTCAATTATGCCATTTAATTTTGAGACACCATTGTTAGTTCCCAGCATGCTTTGCATATGGCCGGAAATGGAGAGCAAATATTGAAATGACGTGTTGTTTTATGTGTTTTTGAGTGAAGGGAAACATCGGTACAATACGGGTGCACTAATAAGCATTAATTCATGCTTAACTAATGCACAAATAATACTGAATTAATGTCCAACTAATGATTATCTAATCTGTTCATTAATGATTACCTCATTAGGAGCTAATTAAGAGAATGTAAGGTTAATGTATTAATTCATACATTAATTGTTATTAATTAAATATGTAATTGTGGATTAATTCCATAATAACTCATTTTTTTTAAATAATAGTGTCAATTAATATGTTCATTACCAGAATGAGCTATAAGATAATATGACAGGTACACTAATATGCATTAATACATGATTAATTACTTCATTGTTAGTGCAAATTCATGTGCAAATTACTACAATTACTAAATGACCAGTTAATAATGATGTGCCCCAACAAGTAAAGTCATACCATAATGATAGCTTTGCAAATCATTAGCTAATGATTAATTGAAGCAGAAAACTGGAAGTTGAAGTGCATAGCTTTGACTAATTGTGGTAATTAACACATTAATTTATATTTGTTCATAAAATATGTTATTAAGGAATTAATACACAATGACACATTGAATTAATAGCAATTCATGTATTACTTAATCTATTAATCATATAGACTCTTTATTAGTTGCTGATGCAGTAATCATTAATTAATGGTTTAGTTCTTTATACATGAACTCATGATTATCTGTGCATTAGTTAAGCATGAATTAATTATAAAGTGTTACCGAAACATCTGTTAATGTATAATGTTCAGTAATGTTTGACATTTTAAAAAAGAGTTTCTGTTATGTTGGATTTTTATCATTTCCATTGTGCAGAAGAGTAGAGCTGACGGTTATGTTGTGAAGGACTGTATGTACTAATATTATGAAGCAGGTTGCTTTGTTCAATAAGTAATAACTTTGCTAGTGGCAGGACAGTGACAAGTTTGTTCCTATCTGTGCTTTGCTAGAAGCATACAGCCTTTTAATTTGTTGTACAAAATTACACAGTCAAATACAGGTCTCATTTTCATTGGTTATGTTCATCTTTCTGCTCCTTTGAAGATATCTTGAGTAAAATAGCTCTTTATTTAATGAAGAACAAATGAAAAAACCTGAAGCGATGCAACCTGTTTTACAGAAAATGGATGTTTATTTGCGCGAAACCCCCATAAGGCGAGTCTTACTCTTCACAGAAGACGAGTGCAAATTCCAACGTGTAACTTTAGTTTCAATGGTCAAACAGTGTGTTGTAAGATGTAACGAGATGTAAGATGTTTTACACGAGTCAACTGTTTTATCAAATTTAGCTGTTTTGAATTGAAAATAGTGTATCATTTACATGATTCATTTAATTCTGAATGTGACAAACTTTATTGAACACAGATGAGCAATAAGTAATGCATGTGAAAATTTAACACAGTCTCATCCCAAGACGTCATATAACTGACGTCTTGGGACGTCTTTTGACCATACGTCAACATCCGCCGTTTTAGGGTACCCTTTAACGTCAGTTACATGACGATCCTGGGATGTCATACAACTGACGCTTTACCTTTAACGTCAGTTAGGTGACGGGGTACAGTAGGTTTAGGGGGAGGGTTTATGTCTGGGGTAGGGTTAGGATCCGATAACGTCATCTAACCGACGTTAAAGGGTACACTAAAACGGCGGATTTTGACGTATGGTCAAAAGATGTCCCAAAACGTTAGTTATGTGACGTCTTCAGACGGTGATTTTGGAAAGATAGGCTAACGCCGCCTTCACACTGGCAGTTGAAATCATTTCCGATGCGGCTGCGAAACGACCGGAAGTCATTCATTTCCTATGGAGATTCGCAGACCGCATGCGAAAGGGTCCGAAACGGGTCCGACCGAGTGCGGTGCGAAGAAAATCGTGTCCGTTGGTCATCCGCATGCGTTCAAAAATTTGAACTCTTGCGAAAAGCTACGGACGGTTCCTATCCGACAATTCCAGCGGAAGTTGAGCGTTGCTATGGTACTGATAAACAAACCCGAATTATTAACTTTTAATAAAATAAATAATGATTTTATAACGATAAGTTGTCATGTCATTTTTTATTTTCATGACTTTCTAACGTTTATAAGGGCAGTTAATACAATTAAATTGAAGGTAGATATTAAACTATTGACCACTATATCACATTTTTAGCCGACCTGACATGTTAACGTCCTCGGCAACTTTCCTCACGCAGCATAACCCTCATCAGAGAGATCATACAAAACTGTCAGAATAAAACTTTAATCTCTCCGCCATTTTTGTTCTACCCGCGTCCGACGCTTTTCACTGTGTAGTACGATGTCCGTTGGGAACGTATTGCGTATTACGGAGCTGATTTCATCTGCCAGTGTGAAGGCAGCGTAACAGTCTCTGAATTGCTGATAGAGTGGAGATTGTGGATAGAAGTTAGAACACAACACAGAACAGGAGATGCTGGAGAAAATGTGGAATAGGAAGGCGATGGAGGAATGCTGGAGACAGGGAACAATACTTCAGGAATCTCGAGTCAACTGGTAAGTGAGTCCTAGCTCAAAACAAGACCAGACAGCTAAGAGTATTGTGCAGGCTTGTATGGGGTGGAACTGATGAGGAGGATAGTTTGCAGGTGCAAAAGATGATGATGATGATGATGATGATGATGATGATGATGATGGAGTGTGTGCAGGTAAGAGCCAGGAAGGATTCCGTGTTAGGGACTCTTGTTTTGATGTTCTGTTTTATTTCCGTTGGCTCCTGTTTCCCTGAATTGTTCGGTCTTCATTGTTCGGTTCGGTGTTTCGGTCTCCTTGAATTCCGACTGGCTGCTCCGAAAGCTTAAAAATGCTGGCGTCGGATGACTATTTGTCATATATATATATATATATATATATATAAATTCTAAATGGCGTGTTTGCCCCCTTGAAGGGCACGTCATTTGTAGGGGCGTTCACAACTCTATCCCTTCTTGCAAGGCCTTTCCAAAAGTCTGTTGGCAAAGGGAACATACGATTGCCACTTTAAGGAAGCAATTGAATAGTTTATGGTCACGTGACCCATGGTGATGATGAATCCTCACAAATTATAAAGCTATATATGGCGGGAGAGTTTGAGTTAACGAATAAACAGAATAATTCAAGTTGCTTATTTTGTTGTGATAAATTATGACGTCTTGGGATGAGACTGTGTTATTTTTTTTATTCTTTATTAACTCAACAGAAAGGATTGCGGGATATCAAAGTCAGCGAAGGATACATATATACTGCCTTAACAAATAATCATATATATATATATATATATATATATATATATATATATATATATATATAACACACCATTTGGAATTTATATATATATTAGGGCTGGGAAACGATTAATCGCATCCAAAATAAAAGTTTGTGTTTACATAATATATGTGTGTGTAGTGTGTAATTATTTTGTATATATAAATACACACATATGCATGTATATTTTTAAGAAAAATGTGTTATTAATATATCAAATATTTATATTTATGTATAATATTAATTTTGTATAAATATATATAAAGTATATACATGCAAATATTTCTTAAATATTTACATGCATGTGTGTGTATTTATATATACAAAATAATTATACACACATATATTATGTAAACACAAACTTTTATTTTGGATGTGATTAATCGTGATTAATCGTTTCCCAGCCCTAATATATATATATATATATATATATATATGAAATCCCAGACATGTAAACCCTAACAGAAATTGTTCTTTGTTCTTGAGCATTTGAAGTGTCAAACTGTAACTGGTGAACACATGTTTTCTCCCCATAATGCAAGCGATCCATATTCACCGAGTATAGATTTCCTTTAGTGTTAACCTGCCTGGTTAAATAATGATTTGTTTCTTTGTGTACAATGCTTATTGAGGGAACACAAGTAACCTTGTTTTCATCATCTCACAAATCTAAAAGCAGCAAAATAAACCAGGCTCTTCCCTTCTGCATGTCTCCTCAGGGTCAACAGCCCCAAAAGAGGAATCACCCTCATTTTAGCCTTGTCACTTTACAAATGACCTTATGCATCACTGCAACAAAGTAATGCACACACCAAATAGAAAATATCATAAAAGGTGATTTATTTATTTTTGCTAGATATAAATTGAGTTATTTAGTATTAGGTTTTAACTCAGCAATGGTTAAAAATAGTAGGCTACACATTTTGCAGATACTTAATATCCAGCCCAATTGTGTTATTAAAGTCACCCATCTTACTATCTGCATTCCCACGAGGCCTGGTAGGGGCACAGTAGGAAAAGAAAAGAAAGGAAAGACAAATGTAGAGTTTTATTGTGGATTCAGTAGGTTGCACAGTTTTATTCATTCCATTTGCATTACATGCTTTAGGTGCAACATGGAAACTCATCTACAAATAAAGATAAGAAAAGAAGATGAGATTAGATTAGATGATGACAAGATGAGACAAGATGTGACGAGAGTAGACACAAAAAAAGGTAGGAAATTACAGGACTGACATGAGTAGAACAGCAAAGAATGAGCACATGTACTGTATTGTGATGCTGTAGCTAGGGCTTGCCCATATATATAGTACGTATGTGCGTGTGTGTGTGTGTGTGTATTATGTGTATCTATATATGTGTATATATCCCGATATTAATATGGACAAATACCATGGTGAACTTCCATGAACATTTTTGAGTTGTGAAACAGACTTATTGTCTGTAATATTTTTTTTTAATGTTTTTAAATGAAGTTTAATTTGTTTACCAAAGCTGCATCTATTTGATCAAAAATATTGTAAAAACAGTAATACTGTAAATATGTTATTACCTGCTTCCAATTTTGAATATATTTTAAAAAGTAATTTATTTCTGTGATGGCAAAGCTGAATTTTCAGCATGATTACTCCAGTGTCAGATGATCCTTCAGAAATCATTCTAACATTCTAATTTAATTGGATTTTTATTATTATCATCACAATTGAAAACAGTTGTGCTGCTTTTATATATATATATATATATATATATATATATAGCAAAGGCAGGCGACACTTTCAATTTTTTCAAATTTTTATTGACTTCAGAATAAAGAATAACATATCAAAAATAACATAAAACAAGACACTAAATCACTAAATGTGACCATCCTCACCGAGGTCCCTCACAAGAACTTACTCAAACAGACAAAATAAATGATTTTATACCGAAAGGTTCACCTATTTCATATGAATTGGAAATTTAAATATGTACACATACATAATACATAAATAAACTTCAATTAATATTGTACAATTTTAAGGAAAGAAATACAAGTAATAAACAATACTTTTCTACATAATATCAAAATAAACACAATAAAATAATGACCCCTGCTCACACTGGCAAATGGACTATGCATACACTACCCATAATTCCTTGGAAACCTTACAGCCAAGTTTTGAAAATGCGGATATAAATAAAGAATAAAAATAGAAATAAAGAAATAAACCTCTTGGTGTCTTTCGTCATCTGTCTAATGTGCACCTTAGACTAGAAAGTTACCAAACTCATATTTAACCAAACAATGAGAAACAAACAAACATTTATGCAAAAAAAAAAATAATAAATAATAAAAAAAATAAAATAAACCAAACAAACACAGGCCACACACCATAATCGGGGGTAACATATGAAATCTTCACAAATGTTAAAAAAAGTTTTTTTTTAACAATGTAAAAGTCTTTGCCATCATTTTTGGTTATTTTAATGTGTCCTCACTGAATAAAAGTATTAATTAACTTTAAAAAAAAATAGTCATTTTCTTACTGACCCCCAGACCTTTGAATGGTAACCTACCTAGTTTAAAGGTGTTTTATTATTATTGTTACACGTTACATGTATTGCTATATTAATAACTATAGATTAGGCATAATTGCATGCAACTAACCCTAAACCTAATCCTACGCTGACCGTAAAAAATATGTACACAATTAATATTACTCAGTACTTAATAACTTAACACTGTAACAGGGGCACATAAAAATAAAATGTAACCCATTATTTTAATAATAGTAATAATAATCTAGATTAAGTGAAATTATGGTCATCAGGAAATGGCCAAATAGACAAGTACTTTTGTAAATTTTGTAATCATTATGCATATATGGTGATATATATATATATATATATATATATATATATATATATATATATATATATATATAAGCTCTTGCAATAATTCTGCAGAAATATTGGCTAGTAATCCCATCAAATCAATAAAATTACTTCAAAAAGCATAAAGAATTAAGTTAGAATCACTTCAAACAGTCACACTATCCATGCCTGCAGGAAATGTTAGGTGACCTCCTGACTTCTCAGGAGCCAAAAAAAAAAAACAAAAAACATTTCACTCTGACAGAAAAAAAAAAAAAACATTTATCTCAGCAGGACTGTTAATTCAGCACTCAAAGTCTCCCATGCTGACTGTGAAAACCAGCAGTAAAAGCTGTCACTTAAACCTCTACCTTTCTCCTATTTCACGAATTTCCAACCGAGCTTCAAATCTGTCAACTGTAGCTGCTACACCTCAGCTAACTGTACATTAAGAATTTTTATTATATTGTATTATTATATTACAATTAGCATATGAATTTACCACTGAATGTTCTTTTCAATAGTGTCTTCATTATAGGTATTACTCAATAGAGCTGATTTCAATGGTGTTCCAAAACTTAAAATGATATTTTTTTTTACGTGATCTTTTATGGCAAATGGCATTAGCAGTACTTTCTGCGCTGACAGGCACAATTATGCTTTAGAAAGTTCTTCACTGATTTGATAATAATGTTTTCATTAAACAATAACTCTTTTTTTTCCCGCTCTTGTCCATACTTGACATAAATGGGAGGTAATTACTGATTGTTCAAGAATAGCTGAAAAGTCAGATTTCAACAGTTGCAGTCTGTGTGTGTGTATTTGATGGCTTGCATTCACATCCAGAAGCCATTATCTCAGTAATTATACGGTTTACTAATACATTCTCAAACTTGACATTTAGGTCGACCATTCAAAATGTTAGCATAGTAAGTGGTTCACAAAATCACATAATGAGATTTTTAAATGATTAAAATAAAACTTGACACAGCATTGTCCTTTTCAATGGGCTCTAATGAGAGATCTATAGTGAAATGTTATCAAACCGCGGTGCTTTTCTATATTTCACATCCTGCAAAACATAACCTCCTCATCAGACATGGACAGAATGCTCAATGAACAGGACAGGTTCTTTGCGGAAAGTTGTGAAGCAATATGTCACAACAATATGCCATAACAGAATCACTCCAGTAAACTCATAACTAATATTGTGTCCATGTGTCAGCACAGTAGCAAGCATATAGGCTGAATTCTTCCAGCGGAGTGTCTCATTTGCATTTTTATAACTGTTCCGGCCGCTTCTTGCTCTAATGACAGATCCTGTACACGGTACAAGGTGATTGGTCGGCAAAGTGGCTCAATTACAAGACCGTGGAAATATACAATGTTAATAAATAATGTAAAATAAACTGTCCGCTCTCTTTACACCTAACACCCCTCTGCACACATTTAGGTGACTGCAGCATGATTCGAATATGTGGTTGATTTATGAACTAACCATAGAAATGCAGCAAAAGGAAGGTTAACCATTCAAGGCTAAGAAGCAAACATCATATATCAATATTCACCATGTATTTATAATGATTACACATTTTTTTTTAATTACTTATCCATTTCCATTATTATTTGGCCATTTCCTGAAGGCCATGGGCCCTATTTTAACGATCTAAGCGCATGGTCTAAACTAAAGCACGTGGCGCAAGTGCACTTAGGGCGTGTCCGATTCCACTTTTGCTAGTTTAACGATGGGAAAAATTGTCGCTGTGCGTGGCACATGTCCTAAAAGGGTTGTCCGTATTCTCTTAATGAGTAATGGGTGTGTTTTGGGCAATAAACCAATCAGTTGCACTCGCTCCATGGTGGATTCGCTATTTACATGACGTAATTTGCAAGTGGAAAGACTGAATGGATCTGCTCGTGCGCGAGGTTAAAGCGCAAGCAGATCATCTATGGGAGAAGCTAGATTCCACCATATCTTTGACAATCTTTTGCATTTCTAATTCTTTTATTCTTAATATTTGGCATGTTTGTGCATCCCTGTGTGTTTAATAAGCAGAGTGTATGCGCGTTGTGGCGTTAAATTCCCAACCATCTCATTTACCATGTGACTTTCGCCCCTCTTGTGTTTTTAATTGCATTCAGTTATATACAACACATACATATACTGTACATATTTATTCAGCGCAGTCTTATCCCAGTCTTTGGACGTCTTTTGACCATACGTCAACATCGTCGGTCAAACGTCGGTTAGATGACGTTATCGGATCCTAACCCTACCCCAGACCTACCTACCCCTAAACCTACCCCGTCACCTCACTGACGTTAAAGGTAAAGCGTCAGTTGTATGACGGCCCGGGATCGTCATGTAACCGACGTTTAAGGGGGCCCTAAAAAGGCGGATGTTGACGTATGGTCAAAAGACTTCCCAAGACGTCAGTTATATGACTTCTTGGGATGAGACTGTGTTAATTTATTCACTAGTTCTTTTACACAGTGTCTGTTTTGGATCGTTTTGTTGGGTATCTGCCTGTAGAAGATTTAGAGAATCACGTTGTTAGCTTAGCAGCAATGGAAACCTGTACTGAAATCAATTGTAATATAAGTCCAAGTCAACTCCTTTGCATAAGTCAACTCCTTTGCATAGCGCAGTTTTCAAATACAGAACGTAGCCTACTTTATTTATTTTAGAAGTTAAATAACGAGTGTTACTTCTTTTACTTACTTCTCCATGAGTGCCACCAAAGGAGAAACCACAACGACCACAGGCTTTTCATTACGTCCCGTCTTCTTAGCGACCGTCAGAGCCAGCTGATAAGTTACACTTTTCCCGAATCATGTAGGAAGGACGCCAAAAATATATGAATGCGCTGTCGATTTATTTTACAAAAGACGCGACAGCGGAATCTATACATCTCAATTCTCCAGCTGCACTCATCTTTGACAAGCGCTCTTTGACGACGTGAGGATTACGTTACTGAAGACCACCTGTCAATCATCATATAAAGCCCGCCCTGGCAATTTGATTGGCCCGATGATTTCTGAACCGATCATAATTTCTCCTCAATGGATTGAGTCCAAACCGAACTTCCCGTCCAAAAAATGTTGTGGGCGGAGCTAGGGCTGGCATCCAGGCTAGCTTTCTGCATAACATGTCATAAATCTGAAAGTTACAGTAACTAGAAAGCAACATAGTGTTGACCCAGATCTGGCCCACATCTGGTATGCGTTGAATACACATGTTCCAGAAAGGCTCCATTTCAGTTAAAATCCTGCCAGCTATGTAGCTTGTAAGTTTTGGAATAGGGTTTTAGATTTGAGTTAGACGCCTTTGGATATGACATGAGAAGAAATGTAATTAAAATCTTTCAGGATTTTAATGTACATATAGCTCCACATGGGATTTCTCTGAAATGTCCAGTAAACATATTACTCATTGTTCCCATTTTACCCAAGTAGGGATCCGTAAAATACTACATATACCCAACCCAATCTCACGACCAAATCGTACGAATTTGACGAATGATTAAAAAGTGACTAATTCATAACAATTCATACAACCTCACTCGTACGAATTAGTACGATTTCGTACATATTTTACGAATTGGCCGATTCGTATGAATTCGTGAATTACCTACCCCTGACCCCGCCCCTAAACCTACCCATCACATGGGTTTAGACAAATTTCTACGAGTGAGGTCGTACGAATTAGACACTTTTTAATCATTTGTCGAATTCGTACGAATTGGTCGTGAGATAGTGTATACACCAATAGGATTCCATTAATCAAATAAGTTTCTATTGAAAAACTGGAATTTTAAAGTGGCAGTTTGCTGAAAGACGTAGAAACTCTGCATTGTGGAGTGATGCTGTGTTTATGTTGGTATAGGCAAATTCTATATGAATTAAACATCCGATTATTTGTATCCACTTATGTAATCCACTTGTGAAATTATATATCTTACATTAGCTCTGCAACAGAGGGTAGTAAGAGCGAGACGTCCAGAGAGAAATGGCTCCACTCAATTTTCAGTTTTTCCAGTTGAGCGCCCTGTGAAGGACACATAGAGGCTGATTAGATGTGGCACTCGTTGGACACAGTCCTTCCCGGCGTTTGTTCAGCTCCCCACATAGATCGAGTCCAAATGCAGTCTCTTCAGCCATATACACCAGATACACCACTATAGTGGCCCACATTTGGGTCATTCCTGTTAAAGGGATACTCCACTTTTTTTGGAAATAGGCTCATTTTACAACTCCCCCAGAGTTAAACAGTTGAGTTTCACTGTTTTCAAATACGTTCAGACGATTTTCTGATATTTAGAAGAATTATCAGTTACCAGACAGTTTCTGGTCTAATTGACTTCCATAGTAGGAAAAAATATACTATGGAAGTCAATGAGACCAGAAACTGTCTGGTTACTGATATTCTTCTAAATATCAAAACAACGGCTGAATGGATTCGAAAACGATAAAACTCTAAACTGAGCCTATTTCCAAAAAAAGTGAAGTATCCCTTTAAGCGCTCATATATATATAGTTGCTCTGGAAAACTCAAGCAAAATCCAGTCATTTCAAAAGGATTTGATTTGCGTGAGGGTAAAAAAGTTCAGCTACACAGATTTGGCTCATGATGAATTTGGTCACGCAAATTCAAAGCGAAAGCTTTGAAAGGGACTTCATAAGTTGCTAATATTGACAATGGACCTTTTTTTCTGTCTAAAGAGGAATCAACAGCAGAATGAGTTTTGCAGTGTTATTGACAGGACAGCAGACTAAATAAATAGATGGTAGGCGAGGAGGTGGTAACAGTCCAAACAGTAGGCCGGGAACAATGCACAATAACAGGCAGGCAGAGAGAGTGGCCGCTGAGACTAGCCCAAGATGACAATAGGTTGGTAAGCAGTGATGGCCAGGCATGAAGTCAAAGCACAATAGACTCAGGTATCTCAGGCACTGCACTGGTCTTGCTGCTAGGCAGGGAGTGTAAGAAGCAGAGGCAAGCTCAAGATTGCTGAACAGGACTGCAACACAAATAAGAGGCACAACAAACACGAGACAAGACAACTAGACAGAGACTAAAGCTAAGCAGTTGTTAGAAAGGAAATCCTAAAGAAGTGAGCTAATAAAGTTAGGGATGAAGAGAAAACTAATAAGCTCAGCAAAAAAAGAAACGTCCCTATTCAACAATAATTTTGTAAAAATCCAAATAAGTTTACAGATCTTTATTTTCCTGTTATCTCTGTAAAGCTGCTTTGAAACAATCTGTATTGTAAAGAGTGCTACACTGTAAAAAATTGGAGTAGGATTTACTTGAAAAAACCTTGCTAAACTATCTCACTCAGGAAATGCTAGCAAATTTACAAAGATTTGCCAAGTGAAAACCTAAACATATTCATCAGTAGCTTTAATTAGAAATCTTTAAGTTAAATTTACTTGGAATATGGAATTAAGTAAACTTTACAAAAAAAATAAGTGTTTTTAACTCGGCTTGTAAAAGGTTGATTAATATTGATTTCCTTTGCCTTTGTATTACATTTCACTAAAACAATAATCTTGAATTTTATTAGTCATTTATAGTGCTTTTCTTAGATCATCTAAGTAATTTGAATACACATCATGTCAGACATTAAGCCTCATGTGAATGCAAACACCTCAATACTTGTTAGACAATACACAATGGCAGTAACATTTGATGGGTTGTTTTTGTGTTTGAATGTGTCATTTTGAGCAAAAAATTTACTCGAAATGTCACAAAATGGCAATGTACTAATACTGACAACAAAAATCAATGATAAAACAGTGTAAATACAGCTGGAAACCAGTGAAAACGAGCCTCATTAATTATTCAAGGTCCAGTGCATGATGGGAACCCCAGTATCCGAAAAGTTGAGTAATTTTTACTTAATTTTATTGAGTTGATATTTACACTTTCATTTCTACTCGCTTGAATTAAGTACGGAATTTACTTAGTTTTTTAAATTCTTGCCTGAACTAACTTTTCCAAGTAAATTACATTGGATTTTTTCACTAGTATTTACATCACCAAAAAATTGACTTGAATTGTAAACGTTTTACCTGAAAAACCAAACCTTCCATGTGCGAACACTCCTTTTGTTCGTCTCACTCCATCATATTTCATAAAAGCACATAAATTAGTAAGATATTAAAGGGATTCTCCACTTTTTTGGAAATAGGCTCATTTTACAACTCCCCCAGAGTTAAACAGTTGAGTTTTACCGTTTTCAAATCCATTGAGGCGATTTTCTGATATTTAGAACCAGACAGTTTCTGGTCTCATTGACTTCCATAGTAGGAAAAAATATATACTATGGAAGTCAATGTGACCAGAAACTGTCTGGATATTCTTCTAAATATCAAAAAATCGGCACAATACATTCGAAAACGGTAAAACCCAACTGTTTAACTCTGGGAGAGTGATAAAATGAGCCTATTTCCCAAAAAAGTGGAGTATCCCTTTAAAAATTTATATAATAGTCAAGTAATATTCAATAACATTTAAGTGTCTTTGATTGACCATGTCATATTTCTGAAAAGGCTGCTACACATACATACATACATATATATATATATATATATATATATATATATATATATATATATATATATATATATATATATATATATATATGTATATATATGTCCTTAAATTACACAGGCACATTTACTGTTTATAAAAAAGCCACTGCAAAACAGATTCAGAAAGTATGGGATAACACAAATAACCAATTTATGCTCACACGAACACAGTCCTGTCTTTCTCTTTATAACTGATAATATCTATTTAGAGGCAAATTAATGCAGCTGTTTCTCCCAGAACCAAGGAAAGAATAATGGCTTTCCTCAACACTTATTCTGCTTTTGTCTTGTAGGACCAGCTGTGCAGGAAGTTATCTTAAGTGAACTGGGAATGAACAGCATTCATTTAATGTACAAAGAGCAATTAAGAGCCATTGTGTTGAATTATGAATATGACAGTGTATTAATTTTCTATGGGCATTGATGACTTATGAATTGATGATTGATTGCAACCTTATTTAGGATGAGAGTTCAAGTGAGAATCAAAATAATTAATTACATGTAATCACAACATCTGACTTTAGCATTTAAAGGGGAAGTTTACCCGAAAATGAAAAATCCTACTCTCTCTCCAAACCAATAAACATTGGTTAATCTTTAAAAATACAAATTAACATACGTTTAATGTAACCTGAGAGGCTCTGTGTTTACCATATGCGATGTGCTCTGTGTTTATAGGTTTGAAACAGTTTGGTGAGTAATTGAGGACAGACCTTTTGGGTGAACCTTTAATGAAAAATGAGGAGAAAATTCTTGAGATTTTTGTTTATAACATAGCAGGTGTCCTGAACATTCACGCATTTAAATTGGTCGAAGTTTTAAATTTACAACACCTCTTTAACACTTGGATCGACATCCTTGCTCCTTTTCCCCAGCATGGAATTACCATTGTAATTTAGTATAATCAGCCTTTGACTCATATTCGCCTCTCTGATTTTTTTCTTGGTTGGATGAGGATTGATGAGGTGTGCTGAATATTTGGGTCATTTTATGGGTTGGAGATTTGGTTCCATAACTAATGAGAATTACCCCAAACAGAAGTTTATTAAGGGTTACAGTTGATCTCTACCTTTTCTTTTCTGCACATTGATGGTAAATTACTACCTAGGGTTCATCCTAACAATCAGCCAACCTCTGTGAATGGCTTTGTAATTTTGATCCCAACCTTTTGAACAAATATTCTTTGGTATCTGAACAACCTTCTGATTCTTAAAATCAGAATGTATTGCAATAACGGATAGCTGACACAATTATTTAAGCAATTAAGGTTGGTTAACTGATGAAGCTTATTGAGATAAGGTTTTTGGACAATTTTTACTTGTATATAGTGGCAATAATAAAGCATACATTGCCACATATGCAAATATTTGAATATAGCAATATATTTTAAACTAACCATTTAAATATACTTATTGAAAATAACCACTTCAGCACATTTTGTAGTAATTAGTATGTTTTATAAAAACATGTAAGGTGCTGTTCACACACTCTCAGAAAAAAAGGTACAAAAGTTGTCACTGGGGCTGTACCTTTTCAAAAGGTACACTTTTGTCCATTTCATTAGCTAATAAGTACATTTTAGGAGTTAATATGTACATTTTAAGTGCTAATATGTCAATTTCAGGAGCTAATGTGACAATTTCATGAGCTAGTATGTCCATTTTAGGTGTTAATATGTACATTTTGGGTGCTAATATGTACATTTCAAGTGTTAATATGTACATTTTAAGTGTTAATATGTACATATTAGGTGCTAATATGTACATTTTAGGTGCTAATATGTCAATTTTAGGAGCTAATATGTCCATTTCATGAGCTAATATGTCCATTTTAGGTGGTAATATGTACATTTTATGTGCTAATATGTCAATTTTAGGAGCTAATATGTCAATTTCATGAGCTAATATGTCCTTTTTAGGTGCTAATATGTACGTTTTAGGTGCTAATATGTCAATTTAATGAGCTAATATGTCCTTTTTAGGTGGTAATATGTACATTTTATGTGCTAATATGTCAATTTTAGGAGCTAATATGTCAATTTCATGAGCTAATATGTCCTTTTTAGGTGCTAATATGTACATTTTAGGTGCTAATATGTCAATTTTAGGAGCTAATATGTCAATTTCATGAGCTAATATGTCCATTTTAGGTGGTAATGTACATTTTATGTGCTAATATGTCAATTTCATGAGCTAATATGTCCTTTTTAGGTGGTAATATGTACATTTTATGTGCTAATATGTACCATCAAGGTACCAATATGCAGCCTTTGAGTACAAAAGTGTACCTTTTGAAAAGGTACAGCCCCAGTGACAGCTTTTGTACCTTTTTTTCTGAGAGTGCACGGAACTTGTTTTTCCATTTCAACACGCTACTTTTCCATTGTTTTTCAATGTAAACACGCTATACGGACTTCTTCAACCACTGTGCTCTGGTCTCGCATGACACGGCATTCTAAAAATGTAGCGCTCAAGTTGAAAGACGTTCAACTTTTAAGCAAATATCCATATCCTAAGTGCACATATCCTAAGTGCATTGCTCCGTGCGCTTCACTTAGATCGTTAAAATAGGGCCCTTGGATAATTAATACATTAGGCATGTTTGTGAAAACTCCCGCGTACCTACTACTAGAGTGTTTAAATGATATTAAAGACTGGATGTCTTCAAACTTTTTAAATGTAAATGAAGATAAAACTGAGGTCATTGTGTTTGGCCCTAGCCGGGTCAGTGATAACATTTCCGTTGAGCTGGGCTATCTGCAGCAATTTGCGAAACCTGTAGTGACAAATTTGGGTGTAAAACTAGATAATGGTTTTAAACTTGATAAACAGATAAATAATGTTGTTAAATCCAGTTTTTATTATCGGAGGCTTTTATCTTAAGTTAAATCTGTTTTATCTCGTAAGCACTTTTAGCATGTGATTCATGCATTTATTTCAACTCGGCTGGATTATTGTAATGCGCTTTACATTGGCGTTGACCAATCCTCTCTCTCACGCTTAAGCCGCCTTTCCACTGCACGCGACAAACGACCGTCGTCGGACCGGAAGTCATTCATTTCCAATGGAGAGTCGTACGGGAGCTGCGGGGAGTTCCGATCATATGCGTATGCGGAAAATTCGGATCCGATTTGAGCTTTGGATCCGTTGAAATATCTGAACTTCTGCGGCTAGACCGTATGCGACCGGCCAACCGGAAGTGATGTATTCTAATAAAAACTATGAGCGCGAGGCTAGAATTACCAATATTTTAACTCTTTAATGTTTTTCTGTACACGCTCGCTTTGTAAAATGTTGGTTATAATTAACTATAGAAGAAAAAATATTTTATAATTATTAAATCAATATTTATACTACCATGTTTTTATCTGAGATGAATTGAGGGTCATTTGTTTTGTGTAGATATATTCATACATGCATTACAGTTATTAAAATCATTAATTTTACCATTGTAAATATCCGAGGGTAACGGTTGCTTCACGACCAATTTCAAAGTTCCGTGCGACTGACACTAGGGGGCGAAATGCGACAATCGTATGCGAATGTCGTGTGCAGTGGAAAGGCGGCTTTACAGTTAGTACAAAACTCGGCCGCTCGTCTTTTAACCGGAACTCACAAGCATGAACACATTACACCTGTGCTGGCCTCGCTCCACTGGCTTCCGGTCCATTTTAGAATACAGTTTAAAATCGTATTGTTTGTTTTTAAGTCACTAAATGGGTTGGCACCTCACTATATCTCAGACCTCTTACAAGTTTACACCCCCCCACGATCCCTTAGGTCTACTGATCAACTTCGGCTGGTAATTCCAAAAACCAGGTTAAGAACTAGGGGTGATCGTGCTTTTTCAGCTGCAGCACTTAAACTGTGGAATGAGCTACCTTTACAGGTCAGATCGTCCCCAACCCTTGAATATTTTAAATCCCGTCTTAAGACCCATTTGTATGCCCTGGCTTTTAACCCAGCATAAGAGTTGTGTAGTCTTGTTGTTTGATGTGTTTTCTATGTGTGTTTTTTTCTTTTTTCGTGTTAAGCACTTTGTAAACTTTGGTTTTTAAAATGTGCTGTATAAATAAAATGGTATGTTATGGTATGGTTTCACTAACGAATCATTCTCCATTGTGAGTGGGACCATTAATATTGGACTACTTTGTACTTCGTTCACACCAAATCCACTCAAATTCACATTTTATACAAATGCAATATTTTTAATCAATTTCAGATCAATACACAATCAATTTTTAGATCAATTCACAAATTATAATCAAATACATTCCCATGTTTTCACTAACCAAGTGACGATCTCAGACCGGATCTAGCCTAGCTTGCCATGTTAAAAAGCAACGTTACAAATTTCCAAATTAAAAGGAGAACTGAATACGAGCACCAGGTTATATGTATAACCACGTTTGAAAGTCGCCCAAAGCAGATTCCAAATGTGCAAAAGCGCCCTACGTTGCCACCAAAGATCAAAAACACACACTCTAAGAAATGCTGGGTTGTTTTGACTCAATTTTGGGTCAAATATGGACAAACCCAGCCATTGGGTTAAAAATGTAATTTAAAAATGTAACTCAATGGCTGGGTTTGTCCATATTTTACCCAAAATTGGGTTAAAACAACCCAGCATTTTTTAGAGTGCAGGTTTACACAACAGGTACAATCTCCCAAGTCTCTCTTTTCTCTTTGACCCAAGTCAAGCTGACATCCTCACCTCATATTAGTAGTCTATTTCTGGAAGAGTGTAAGTCATGCTGACACTATTGCTCCTGGGGAGTAGAAGCGTCATTCCTGTTGCTTTGGCTCATCTATGCTGTAACTCATCTAGCTAGCATGATTATTAGGACCTAAATGATTATTAGGAACACCTGTTCAATTTCTCATTAATGCAATTATTTAATCAACCAATCACATTGCAGTTGCTTCAATACATTTAGGGGTGTGGTCCTGGCCAAGACAACCTCCTGAACTCCAAACTGAATGTCAGAATGGGAAAGAAAGGGGATTTAAGTAATTTTGAGCGTGGCATGGTTATTGGTGCCAGACGGGCCGGTCTGAGTATTTCACAGTCTGCTCTGTTACTGTGATTTTCACGCATAACCATTTCTAGGGTTTACAAAGAGTGGTATGAAAAGGGAAAAACATTCCCTGGTCTGATGAGTCTCGATTTCTGTTGAGTCAGAATTTGGTGTAAACAGAATGAGAACATGGATCATCATGCCTTGTTACCACTGTGCAGGCTGGTGGTGGTGGTGTAATGGTGTGGGAGATGTTTTCTTGGCACACTTTAGGCCCCTTAGTGCCAATTGGGCATCGTTTACATGCCACGGCCTACTTAAGCATTGTTTCTGACCATAAAATAAAAAAGTTTTTTTTTTTTTTTCTTTGGAGTCCCTTCATACTTTTGCTTTGCAAATATTTCCTCTTATACAGACAGGAACATTTCAAATTTTGCTTAACAACAACTGATTTTCCATTACATATGCACGACAACAGCAGATGCAATGTCAAATTCAATAAATCACGCGTGGCTTGCGCTCTGAGTGTGAAGTTTCTGAGAGTATATTGCTGTGAGGAGCTTTACTGTGAATTAACTGTCTTTAGACTTATAAAACATTTCTATAAACAGCTCAAAGGCATTTGATAACTGGGCAGCGATGCCAAATCTCTTGGGAAACTATTATTCTTTTCATCCTGTGAGAAAATAACATGCCACCGGTTTTACCCTGTTTCAATATTTGTGCTATAATCAGAGATTCAACCTTTACGAAGCCATTATCCTAGTACTGAAAATGAAAACACGCATGTTATGCAGCATTCTGTTGATAGTCTTTTTCACACTGTGTTAACAAAAGAACCCTTCTAAATTTTCACTTTTATGGAGAAACATTTGGGCCCATTTTCTGGTCATTTTTATTTTATCTGTATTGGAGGGTAATGTACCCTGTGCAGTCATAAATAACATTAGCATAATAACCATAGTCTGGCACACGCTTCAGTTGGGTGACTCTCTCTCCTCTTCTTCGTTTTGTAAAATGAAATGCATTAAGTAGCCAAAAGTATATGGACACTCCAAACACTTACACATTCATATTGAAATTTTAATTTCAAACAATGGATGTTAATTGGCAGTTGGCTTTTACTTTGCAGCTATTGTGAATAAGCAGATCATAACTTAACATACAAGGATTTTTTTCTTTTCCATTTAATGCTGAAAGTGTATTACATTAACAGTATAATCATGTGTTATTTAGTTTTGTGGCATCACGACTTAAGGTTTCAAACTAAAAACTTTTTCTATCAAATGTCTGCTATAGTTATTTATTATTTTGGTAACACTTTACAATAAGGTTCATTAGTTAACATTAGTATATGCATTAACTAACATGAACTAACGATGAGCAATGCATAGTTACAGTGTTTATTAATCTTTGTTAATGTTAGTTAATACAAATACAGCTGTTCATTGTGCGTTCATGTTAGTTCACAGTCCATTAACTAATGTTAACTAATATAACCTTTGATTTTAATAACGTATTAGTAAATGTTGGAATTAATATTAACTAAGATTAATAAATGCTGAAGAAGTATTGTTCACATATTGTACATGTTAACTAATGTAGTTAACTAATGTTAACTAATGAACCTTATTGTAAAGTGTTACCATTATTTTTTATGCAGTAATATTTGAATGTACTTTTCATTTTAGTGGTTTGTTTTAAATATTTCTGGGTTTTTTTTTTTTTTTTTAGATTGCTGTGCATATTGACAATGTTTTAACCTACTCTCACCTCAAATAATTTTTTGTTGTATGTTTACATAGATATTTCATGCACTAAATAAACTAAAGGGCCACTTGGATAGTTGATATGAATCATCAGTCTATGACAGCAATGTTAAATGGTTAAACATCTTTAAAAAAAAAAAAAAAAGAAATAAATGTATACCCAAGACGCAAGCAGTATAATATAATAATACTAATAATAATATAATAATAATACTGTATTAGCTACACTTGCGATGTGAAAAGTGCAAGAGGCCTGTGAAATATGAGTAATGATAAAAGAGCACAGACTCTTCGAATCAAGCTAAAATGGCATAGTTGCTTCAGCAAATGTATTTAATGTCACATTTGCTTTTAAAATATAATACTGCCCTACCATATAGATGTCACAGTCATCGCCTGCACCAGTCTGTCTTTATCTTCACTACACTACCCAGAATCCTCCTCGTCTCCACACCTGTAGTCACTTCCTCACTTACCAGCCTGTTTCTCGTCATGAACATCTGTGTCACTTGTCTTCACCGCATTATTGTTCATCAGTCTCCGTAGGCTATTTAGTTTGCTTCAGTTTAGTTTGTCTGGGTCGGTCGACGTCTATGTATAGTTGTGTGTTTGAAGTCCTTGAGTGTTTCCCTTCATCATTGTAAAGTTAAATTTGTAATTTTTTTGCATCTACTTTGAGTTCCTTTTGTCCTCGTCTTTTGCATCCTCCACAACGCCTGACAATAGTATGCGAAAAACTGCACACTAACAGATTAGTATGTCCAAATACATAGTGTTCGAAAGCAGTGGGCAAAAAGGTATGTTTAACATTACTTAGACAACAAAATGTGTTAAAGGGGCCATCAAAATTAAGTGAAACCAAAAAAAGTAATAAAGTTCAGTGGGATTTCAAACACAGAGCTCCTTGTTACAATGAGGTTCAGAGCCATGCGATTTGTGCAAATTCTCTGTAATGTTAAAAATTTAAGTAATTATCTCCTTTAGTATCCTACTGTTGATAATTTTCTGTAGTGATATTGAATAATGTTTTTTAAAATTAATTTTAAAAATTAATAAAAAGTTAAATGAATGGTATGTTTGTATTAATAATATTATAAAATTGATATATTATTATTAATCAGAACAAATTCTTCTGCCAGGTGATAATTAATTAGCCTACTGGGTAACACTTTATTTGAAGGGGTGTGCATAAGACTGTCATGACACTGTCATAAACATGACATAACACCTGTCATGAACAGTCTTTATGAATGTTTATGACTGTTGTCATTAAGTGTCATTCGGTAAATTATGACACTTTTAATGCAAAGTTGACATTGTTTAAAATACCTTTGTTATGACAACTTGACATTAACCAAGACAGAAATGTCTCGATTATGACAACTTGACATTATCCAAGAAATCATAACCTGTCACAAATATGTCATAACAGGTCTAATTATCAAACTTAAAGAAGTTATTTAGCTTTGCGTTAACATTACATTACCCTGTCATATGTGCAACTATGTATCACACGAAATACGTTCTGAGGAAACTATTTTGCAAAACGCAATTACGTTACATGCCAACATATAAGCAGTGCTATTACGTTCGTCCTTAACCTAATACTATTGCAGTGCTATTACGTTTGTTCTGAACATAATACATCCAAAGCAAGTTTCTTTACAATTTATGCATAATCGTGGCATTAATTTTTTGACTTTGATACACTTTTTTAACCTTAAAAATACCTTGTTTAACCATCTTGTAGTATTTAGTGTATTTTTTTACACAAAAACATTTTCTCCAATAAAACGCAACATACTGATACATTCACAAAAGACATACATTTTATTAACTTGATGTAAACCAAATTCAAGAATCCATACGTTGGTTGCAAGAAACAGATCCAAATTCAGTATTTTATCCAGTGATCTTCATCTTCATTTCTCAGCAGCGACCGCAAATCCGCGTTGGTGATGAATTCAAATTCAAAAAATGCGCCTTCAAGAAGCGTTACGACATGTTTTACGGCAGTGATATCAAACGCTCATTGGCTCTCGCCTACTTCGTCACAGATTGCGACATGCCGTGTTTCAGTCGGTGTAGTACATTTGAAATGGAGAAGAGTGTGCGCATTCAGAGAGCGAACCAAAATCAGATTAACATTTTCATGGATTAATATTAATAACTTTAATTCTGCACTGTACCTCATACACAACTACTATAATACTGCCAGAGGACTGCGATGTGAACGACTTTTGGTAATGTTAACGTTACCAGTTTTGACATTTTCCCAATAAATAAATTATTGTAAAACGTATACTTCTGTCTGTTATGTTTTTTTCTGTATAATTGCGTAGTTTTAGGAATGGTTATGTTTAGGGGTAGGAATAGGATTAGTGGCTCAAAATATATTGTAATGCTAAAACTCATATATGTCCATTATGTTTCCTTTTTATATTCTGTATAAAATGAATATGTTTAGGTTTTGGGAGTAGGATTAAGGGATCTTGTTACATTTATCTTTAAAAGTGAAAGTATACAGATATCGTTATGATATGAAATAGACGTAAATAGTTAACATTTTATAGCTGTAAAAACGTAATAATGTTATGTTTAAATGTTACAAATACGTCCATATTATATGTTTACAATACGTACGTTTTACATATTTGAAAATTCCGTATTAATACCTATGTATTAACAATGAGACATATTAGGTAAAGGACCAACGTAATAGCACTGCTCATATGTTGGCATGTAACGTAATTGCGATTTGCAAAATAGTTTCCTCAGAACGTATTTCGTGTGATACAGGGTTGTTTTAAGGTTCTATATAGACCCTTTTCTTCTAAGAGTGTGGGATCATCTGACTGTACATAGGTTTCTTGGCATCGCTGACTGGCCTTTATATAATTTCCAGGTCATTTTCTACATTATTTTTCCAACATTCAAGACAAGAATGCTTAAATGTAGCTAAATTGATGTTGCTCGATTAATAGTTGTTGATTCCCCGATGACCTCTTTCCTTCTCCTTCTCCTTCCCCATCTGCATCCTTACACTTACCGTCACCGCATCAGCCCTGATTTGCCTTTTAATTCCCATCCGTGGTGAGGAGCAAACAGACGGATGCATTTGTAAACAACTGTCTCGCCGCTTTCTACCTCACTGCCTTGATGCGACCCGGAGGTGTAGCTGACAGTTTTTTTTTCTCTCTCCCTAATCTGCAGGTTTATCTCTCTCTCTTGCTCCCTCTCCCTCTCTGTATCTGAATAAATCACTCTGACAGTCCTCCCTTTTCTGTTATCCACTGCTGGACCCGAATGCATCCCTCCATATATGGCACACTGCCCCGGACCTTGTGCTATGATGCGAAACTTGACAAGGTGCCTAGAGGCAATGAATCGCACACATGTAATTCGCTAATGTTGCACGCCCAGGCGAAGGGCTGCCCTTAGATGAACACTGATTCATCCCTCTCGCTCTGTATCTTAAAAGGTTGGCGTTATCTGAAGCCTTTTAAAATGAGGTGAATTCACACTGGGAATTTTCAGATAACAATCTTTATTTTTGCCTTTTAAGTAGTAGTGCAAAAGTGACACTCTTAAACCTTTAACAGATGAATCTAGAAAAATTCCTTGGTTGGTAAACACTTCTAGACTGTACTCAAAGAATCAGAGCTACTCAAATGATTTGTGCCTTTTCCGAAAGCACGAGGGTAAGTGAATACTCGGAAACGTCTTTCTTGCAAACTGCTTTGAAACGCCTCAGGCTCTTGGATGACTTCATATCTATTCCACGTTTTTTTTTTTTTTCCTTGGCAGATTGCTATGATTTGGACATGATGTACTGACTAAGGCAGGGACCAATCTGTTCCCAAGAAAATTCAGTGCTTATATTCAAGTAGAAGATGAGGGAGAACAGGAAAGAGAGAGGGCGAGAACTCACAGAGATGAGCAAAACAACTGCAGGTGTGTCCAGAGGATCATCCAGTATTGAATGAAAATAAGAGTTTTATTAATGTGTGTCTTCAGATGCTCTGAATGAGTCAGTCGGGTTGAATGAGTCCAGGCTCTCACATGAGTTTGCCTGAAACACAACATACAAACTGTCTTGAACATGCACTGAATATTAGTAAAACATAGAGGTAACACTGTACAATACGGGTGCACTAATATTCATTAATTCATGCTTAACTAATGCACAGATAATCATGAGTTAATGTATAACTAATGAAGAACTAAACCATTAATTGATGATTACTGCATCAGCAACTAATAAAGAGTCTATATGATTAATAAATTAAGTATTGGGTAACACTTTGTAATAACTGCACGCTATTAATCATTAGTTAAGCATGAGTAAACAGTTAATTCATCATTTAACATTAATAGACATTAATAAGCAGTTTATAAATATATCTATAAATGCTTTCTTCTTGATTTATACGCATATCTATAATGCGTTTAATAATTGTATTTTCATACTTTGTTAATGATCAATTAATAATTTCTAAATGAAGTATAGCATTATTTACAAACCAGTTGTTTAAGAGTTGTCAGTGATTCATAAGATCACTTAGAAAGAGTAAGTAAATGTAGTAAATACAGGTAGTTATAAAGCATTAAGTAGTGGCTAGTTAACTATTTTTGTGAGCTAATCTAAAGTGAGGACTATTCATGCTTTGTAAAGCATTTATAAAGGCGATTTAAAGACTCGTAAATCTTCTAAACAGTAAAATGTAACAAACACAACGCAGTGATACAGAACATATTTAACAGCCTTTAAAAATGCTTTACAAGGCATGAATAGTCCTCACTTTAGATGAGCTCACGGACATAGTTAACTGACCACTACTAAATGCTTTATAACTACCCAAATTAACCCTGAATTACAGCATTAATACATGTTAATAAAGCATTTGTTAACACACTAAGTAACCATCACTATATGTCTGAATGATAAGCTGTATGAATGTACATTTAAATAGTTTAGCAATCATTTACTTACACGCTCTAAGTAATCTTACGAACCATTGACAACTCTCAAATAACTGGTTCATAAAAAATGCAATTCTTCATTTAGAAATGATACATTGATCATTAATAAAGGATGAAAATACAATTATTTAACAAATTAGATATGCTTTTAAATCAAGAAGAAAGCATTTATAGCTGTTTTTATAAACTGCTTATTAATGTCTATTAATGCTTTATGAATGATGAATTAATGGTTTACTCATACTTAACTAATTATTATTAGCGTGTAGTTATTATAGTGTTACCAAAAATTGAGTTATTATGGAATTAATCCACAATTACATATTTAAGTAAAAACAATTCATGTATGAACTAATAGACTCTTAATTAGTTCCTAATGTGTTAATCATCAATGAATAGCTTAGATAATCATTAGTTACACATAAATTCAGTATTATTTGTGTTTTAATTAAGTATGAATTAATGCTTATTAGTGCACCCGTATTGTAAAGTGTTACCAACATGGAAAATATTACAGCAGTGCCATCATATAATGAAAACCACAGTAGCATCATGTAATATGAATAAATTAAATGTTTAATTATAGACGACGGTTTTAAACTCCTATAGGTAACACTTTAGAATACTGTTCCTTTATTAATGAATAATCACACAGGAACAAATGAGTAACACACTCATTTGTATAATGTGAATAACATTCTAGTAGCTACTATTAACAAATTAAGTTATAGCACTGGTAGTTAACTATTAGCTAATCAGTAACTACTGCTATTACTACTATATACAAGTTCAAAATTAACATGAATAATGATTCATTATATTAAAAGGAAACGGTAATCCACTTGTAATGACTCAAGTGTTAGTACATCCTTCTAAAGGAACTACTAATTATTTGGATCAGTGTTATAAAGTGAAAAACACAATGTAAAAAAAAAAAAAGATTTTTTTAGTTAAGTAAATACTACTGAAGTAAATACTACTGAAATAAAACAATGTAATTTACAGAAAAAGTTAGTTCAGGCAAGAATCAAAAAGCAAAGTAAATTCCATATCAGTACTTAATTCAAGCGAGTAGAAATGAAAGTGTAAATATCAACTCAATAAAATTAAGTAAAAATGTATTTATTTATTTTTATTTATTTCCTTAATTTTTCCAGGAAGGTCCCATTGAGATTAAAAGAAATCTCTTCCTCCAGGGTAACACAGTCTCATCCCAATTCGTCATATAACTGACGTTTTGGGACGTCTTTTGACCATTCGTCAATATAGGACTTTTTAGGGCCCCCTTAAACGTCGGTAGATGACGATCCCGGGTCGTCATACAACTGACGCGTTACCTTTAACGTCAGTTAGGTGACGAGTTGGGTTTAGGGTTAGGTTTAGGAATGGGGTAGAGTTAGGATCCCATAACGTCATCTACCGACGTTTAAGGGGGCCCTAAAAAGTCGTATATTGACGAATGGTCAAAAGACGTCCCAAAACGTCAGTTATATGACGAATTGGGATGAGACCGGGTTGTCCAGGGAGTCCTGGCCAAGATGGCCACATTACAAATCAAACACAAACACACAACATATGTAAAAAAAAACATTCCAGAAAGTCCGAGCACAATATTCATCATAAGTCAAGTAAAACAAACACATGATTCACTCATTGCAGACTGCAGTAGATTTTTAAAAACATTCAGAGGAGGAATAGTTGCTAGAGAGACAGTAGCTTGAAATTCATTCCACAGCCATGGAGCATAGTAAGAGAAGGATGATTTCCCATGCTGTGAATATACCCTAGGTACTACTAATTTAATCCCATTAGATGATCTAGTGTAGTAGTTCTTTCAACAAATACATAGAAGACTAGTAATGTAATTTGGAAGCATACCCAACAAGGCCTTCACAACAAATACAAACATATGGGATTTTCTTCTTTGATATAAAGAGGACCAACCCAAATAGTTGTACAACAAACAATGATGAGTACGTGAACAAGAATTTGTTATAAAACACAGCGCAGCATGATACACACCAACCAGCCTTTTCAAGAGATATGCAGAAGCATGCATGTAAACAACATCACCATAGTCTAAACTAGGTAAAATAGTACTCTGTATTATTCTCTTTCTAGCTGTAAAGGAAAAAACTTTTTTTTTCTCGAAAAAGGAAATCCAGTCTTGGTTTAAGCCTTTTCACCAAGTAATTAATGTGAACATCAAAGGCTAACTTCTCATCGAGCCATATTCCTAAATATTTATAAGTTGGTACTCTTTCTACAGTATATGTAAACCCTCAATAGTCAGAATAGGCACAGTAGTAGGCATAGAACCAACCCTGTATCACACGAAATACGTTCTGAGGAAACTATTTTGTAAATCGCAATTACGTTACATGCCAACATATAAGCAGTGCTATTGTGTTGGTCCTTAACGTAATATGTCTCATTGTTAATACGTAGATACTAATACGTAATTTTCAAATATGTAAAACGTACGTATTGTACGTTTGGATAGATGCAAAAACGTATAATATGGACGTATTTGTAACATTTAAACGTAACATTATTACATTTTTACAGCTATAAAACGTTAACTATTTACGTCTATTTCATATCATAACGATATCTGTATACTTTCACTTTTAAAGATAAATGTAACAAGATCCCTTAATCCTACTCCCAAAACCTAAACATATTCATTTTATACAGAATATAAAAAGGATAAAACATAATGGACATAGATGAGTTTTAGCATTACAATATATTTTGAGCCACTAATCCTACTCCTACCCCTAAACATAACCATTCCTAAAACTACGCAATTATACAGAAAAAAACATAACAGACAGAAGTATACGTTTTACAATAATTTATTTACTGGGAAAATTAAATTTTCACTTGGCAAATCTTTGTAAATTTACTAGCATTTTCGGAGTGAAAAAAGTTGCCTAGCTTTTTTCAAGTAAATCCTACTCCATTTTTTTTTCCACTGCATGATAACTACCTAAAATTGACTAAAGTCACTGTAAACTTTTGAGGTTTTTGCGAGATTTTACCATCACTGGTAGTTACTCATTAATTAATGAAGAAATAGTATTCTAAAGTGTTACCAACTCCTATGTATGTTGGGAAGTCAGTAAGTTCTGCTCCTATAAGACTGGATGTCTGAAGCCAGTGTCAGTCAGCTATAGCAAAGTGCTCAAAGCCAGCAGTTTCAAAGTGATTCCTCAGACTGTTTGGTATATGGAGTTTGCTCCTTGGTAGTGTAGAACAACAGGGAATTGCAGCACAACAGAGCCGGAGGCAAAATTTTACTCTCTAGTCACAGGAAGACCACAGCGTTTCTATGAGTTTGCCATTGTATACACACAGATATGTGTGAATCCTGATTATGTGATTAATGAAATACACTTTAATTAAAATAATTATAATAAAGAAAGCAAGGAGAATTAGAGTGAATATCAGATCCTCCAAGACCCAGAGGCTGAGATCCAGTCCAGGACCTGTCAGTCCAAAAACAAGGCTGACCATTTTAATGACCTGAAATGATGAAAATGTTTTACATAATTCATTTTGTTGGAAAGAAAAATCCCCTCTCCTTGAGTCTCTCATATGTACCTCCTGAGAAAAAAGACTCTCCTCAATAAATCAACAGTAAATCTCGACTCGGATTTACCAAAGCTTGAAATCACAAGCCATACAGTCGTGGCCAAACAAAAGTATTTTTGTGTTTCGCTCATACATTTTGTGTTTTGCATTTTTCATTTTAAAGGAGTAGTTCACTTTTAAAAAGAAAACTTTTGCTGATAATTTACTCACCCCAATGTCATCCAAGATATCCATGTCATTCTTTTTTCAGTCGAAAAGAAATTAATGTTTTTGATAAACATTCCAGGATTTTTCTCCATACAATGGACTTCAATGGGAACCAAACGGTTCAAGGTCCAAAAGACAGTTTCAGTGCAAACTGCAAACTGTTCAAAGGGCTTTAAATGATTCATGACGGCCTTATCAAACGAAACGATCGCTGTTTTTTTAAAAAAAATGTTGATTCAATGAACTAAATGAACGAATTGACTCATTTTGATGAACGAGTTTGAACAGGAGAGTCACGAACGCGCATCACAGAACAGACCAAGGTGACCATTTGAGCTTATAAAACTTAAACTTTTGTTATTTATTTATTTTTTTTTTTTTTAAATGAGCGATCGCTTCTCTTGATAAGATCCTTATTCATCGTCTGGAATCATTTAAAGCCATTTTAACAGTTTGCAGTTTGCACTGAAACTGTCTTTTGGATCTTGGACTGTTTGGTTCCCATTGAAGTCCATTATATGGAAAAAAAAATCCTGGAATGTTTTCATCAAAAACCTTAATTTCTTTTTGGCTGAAGAAAGAAAGACATGGACATCTTGGATGACATGGGGTGAGTAAATTATCAGCATTTTTGTTTGTTTGTTTTTTTTTTTAAAGTGAACTACTCCTTTAAGATCAGACTGATTGCTATAAAATTAGGGAAGAAGTGCTTCCAATCATTGTGTTCTTTTGTTGGCAATGGTTAACTCCGAAGAAATAAGAGCAGCCATCATTGTTTTTGCATCAAAATGGCCTCACGTGCAAGGAAATTGTTGCAAAGAATGAGAGCACCATGACCATCTCCTCTTGAAGAGTCAGCTATGGCTCATGAATAAAGAATGGTATCGAAATGTCCTGCAAGAGCAGCTTCTCAATGACCAAGGAGCAGTTTGGTGATGATCTGTGCATTTTCCAGCATGATGGAACGCCATGTCACATAACAAGAGTGATAATGAAGTGGTTCAGAGATCATAACATTAAAATATTGGATCCATCGCCAGGCAAGTTTAATCCCATAAAGAACCTGTAGTCAATCCTCAAAAGGCGAGTAGACAAGCACTAGCCCACAATTTTTGATCAATTCAAAGCACTAATAAGTCAAGAATGGGGCACCATCAGTCACGATTTGGCTCAGAAGCTGATATTCAGCATGCCAGAGTGCAGAGGTTATGAGGAAGGGTCAACAAAGTACATATTGAATCTTTGCATTTTGAATGTGTTTGCCAGTAAAAGCTTTTAAACATGCTTATCATTGTTTTCCAATATACCTTAGAAACATTATCTACAAATACTAAAGCAACAAACTTTGCGAAACACAAAATGTATGTCATTGCCAACTGAACAGTAAATCTTAATATACAGTAATGGATATATAATATATGCTACCTCACGACCAATTCGTACGAATTCGTACGAGTGATTAAAAAGTGGCTAATTCGTACTAATTCATACGACCTCACTCGTACGAATTCGTACGGTTTGTCCAAACCCATGTGATGGGTAGGTTTAGGGTCGGGGTCAGGGGTAGGTCATTCGTACGAATTCATACGAATTGGCCAATTCGTAAAATATGTACGATTTAGCAAAAATGTACTAATTTGCCTATCATTGTTTTCCAGTATACCTTAAAATCATTATCTACAAATACTAAAGCAACAAACTTTGCGAAACACAAAATGTATGTCATTGCCAACTGAACAGTAAATCTTAATATACAGTAATGGATATACGTATAATATATGCTACCTCACGACCAATTCGTACGAGTGATTAAAAAGTGGCTAATTCGTACTAATTCATACGACCTCACTCGTACGAATTCGTACGATTTGTCCAAACCCACATGATGGGTAGGTTTAGGGGCGGGGTCAGGAGTAGGTCATTCGTACGAATTCATACAAATTGGCCAATTCGTAAAATATGTACGATTTAGCAAAAATGTACTAATTTGCCTGTCATTGTTTTCCAGTATACCTTAAAATCATTATCTACAAATACTAAAGCAACAAACTTTGCGAAACACAAAACGTATGTCATCGCCAACTGAACAGTAAATCTTAATATACAGTAATGAACATATACTATATGCTATCTCACGACCAATTCAAACGAATTCGTATGAGTGATTAAAAAGTGGCTAATTCGTACTAATTCATACAACCTCACTCGTACGAATTCATACGATTTGTCCAAACCCATGTGATGGGTAGGTTTAGGGGCGGAGTCAGGGTTAGGTCATTCGTACGAATTCATACGAATTGGCCAATTCGTAAAATATGTACGATTTAGCAAAAGTGTACTAATTTGCTTATCATTGTTTTCCAGTATACCTTAAAATCATTATCTACAAATACTAAAGCAACAAACTTTGCGAAACACAAAATGTATGTCATTGCCAACTGAACAGCACAGTAAATCTTAATATACAGTAATTGATATAATATATGCTATCTCACGACCAATTCGTACGAATTCGTACGAGTGATTAAAAAGTGGCTAATTCGTAATAATTCATACGACCTCACTCATACGAATTCGTACGGTTTGCCCAAACCCATGTGATGGGTAGGTTTAGGGTCGGGGTCAGGGATAGGTCATTCGTACGAATTCATACGAATTGGCCAATTCGTAAAATATGTACGATTTAGCAAAAACGAGTGAGGCAGTACGAATTGTTACGAATTAGCCACCTCGTAAAATTCGTACGAATTCTCGTGAGATCAGGTTTATATATCCAAGATCCAATAATCTGAGTTGCTATCTACATTAATTGTATAGTAGTGTAGACTTATTTTTGGTCAACACTTGTCTGTTTTATATTGTGTTTCTCCCCAGGGATTTCAGGAGAAACATCTGAGATGACGTTATACTTCAGTGAAACCACTGAGAACTCCATTAAATATCCTGAGCTATGAAATCCACTGGGATTTTGAACATTACTTATAACAATGGCGAGCAGGCATTCTGAGCCATGCAATTCTTGCAAATTGACTCTAATGTTAGAGATTACTTTCTAACTAGTAATTGAAGTAATTATCACCTTTGGTATACTGGAAATAGACTGCATTCGAGACACGGACCACCACACAAAGTAACGACCACTAGACCCAGAAAAGTTTGTGTGTCATGGGAAGAATGATTGAGTTTTTTTTTTTTTTTACAGTTTTGTATTTGTACTCATAGAACCGTGGCTTTGGGGATAATCGATGCTGCATCACTGCAGTTGCTCCTGTGTGAAAAGAAAGATAGCAGATATTGCCATGCTAACTTCCAGTAGACCAACAGGAGCACTCGATAAGTGACCCTAAAGAGATACTGGTGACTAAACATGAATCTAATTAACACATCCCTGCTTTTTTAGTAATTGCAATGACATTTCAATTAGTTTTAGGAATTCCCTTAAAGAGATTAACAACAAAATAAATATCAATAACAACACATCACAGCTGGAGTGAAATTTAAATACATTAAACCATCCATTGTTCATTTAGCAGTGTGACATTTTGCATTGAACTCTATGTTGTAACTCCTCATGTGTCGTCTCCTGCCTTCTCTTGGCCTCTAATCTTCCGTTCAGTTGACGGGTCAGAACTGCCTCTGTCTCTGCGTGCTCTCGCGCTCTGCAAGCTCCTTGATAAAAGGTTGTTTGAACTACAAAGCGAAAGGTTGAGATCACATTCATGTCTATGCATGGATAGCTTTGTAGGGCACCCTTACTGTCATCCGTTGAAAGCAGTTGTTAGAAAAAATGGCTGTGATCTATTAGAAAAAACAGCATTGCAGACAACTAGCAATTTGTGATGTCAGCAGTGGGCTGAGTGCCCTCCCATGATCCTCCCCTTTGAGTCACGAAGGAAACACTGTGTGGTCTATGTGAGGAGATGCGCATTGAATTGAGAGCAAAGAATGGCACTTCCTTCATCGTTTTCAAAGCAACTTTTTGACAGAAAACGTTCTAAATAAAATTAAGGATTCTCAGGTGGAGGTCCTCGACTTTTGGGTAATTTTGGGTAATTTACTACTTTGGTGTTTTTGTCCTGTCCAATCCAAGTTAGTATTGCGTAGCCAGGATTTTAACTTGTGGTATAAAAGTCCAACACTATCTCACGCTCAATTCGTACGAATAAGTAAAAAATGTTTAATTCGTACTAATTCGTACAACCTCACTCGTACGAATTTGTACGATTTGTCTAAACCCACGTGACGGTTAGGTTTAGGGGCGGGGTAAGGGGTAGGTCATTCGTACGAATTCATACGAATTGGCCAATTCGTGAAATATGTACGATTTAGCAAAATCGTACTAATTCGTACGAGTGAGGTCGTATGAATTGTTACGAGTTAGCCACTTTTTAATCATTCGTCGAATTCGTACGACTTGGTCGTGGTTCACATTGAATTTTATACTGGCCAAGAAGAAATATCATGTATTGAGATTTGTTTCCACAACAGAATAAAAAATAAAATTGGTAATTGTGACTTTTTATCTCACATTTGTGACTTTTTTACGAGTCAGAATTGCGTGAAATAAACTCACAATTGTGTATTGAAATTCAATCGTGAGATATAAACTCGCAATTCTGACTTTTTTCTTAGAAATGCATGTTTCGCATTTCTGACTTTAAAACACGCAATTGGGTGACATAAAGTCAGAATTGCATGATATAAACACAATTACGAGAGAAAAAAAGTATACACGTGGTGATAACCTAAATGATGAACAGCTATGATGATTAGTGTCCATGGTTACTAATGAGTGGCGGGATATGACACCTTGGGATGAGAACGGGCTCGACATAGAGACAACACTGTCTTCTCTAATGCACCTCAACCAGGATTCGTCCCTTTTTTGAGTATTCTGTGGGTGGGGGTTATTTAAATGAGGAACATTATGACTTAATAGTTTCCTGTTCATACCATACCAATATAATTTGGTGAGGGATAAAACGATAATGATAAAAAAATGCTTAAAGGGATACTCCACCTTTTTTTGGAAATAGGCTCATTTTACAACTCCCCCAGAGTTAAACAGTTGAGTTTTACCATTTTCGAATCCATTCAGCCGATTTTCTGATATTTAGAAGAATATCAGTAACCAGACAGTTTCTGGTCTCATTGACTTCCATAGTATATATATTTTTTTCCTACCATGGAAGTCAATGAGAACAGAGACTGTCTGGTTACTGATATTCTTCTAAACATCAGAAAATTGGCTGAATGGATTGGAAAATGGTAAAACCCAACTGTTTAACTCTGGGGGAGTTGTAAAATGAGCCTTTTTCCAAAAAAGTGGAGTATCCCTAAATCTAAAACTCACAGAATGGACTTGAGGCATATCTAGGAGACTATCACAGAGACTTTGACTTGGGGAAATAAGCAACCAAGCATAACACCTGTGAGATGGTCAGTGAATGGACTGTGGGGAGACTGCTCTGTGGTGTTTTGTCTTTGCTTCGTAAGTCACGCCATTGTGTTTGGAATATTGGACTATTTTACTTTGCCATTGTTCATATTAAATTGCACAAGGGCTTATCGTCACAATTCATTTGGGTACAAAAGCGGACAGTTCTAGATGTTGTTAAAGTCTTAATGACCTGCAGAATGTGGCTGTCATTTCATAGTCCATTTGTGTGAAATCTTCGCTGATCTTTCTTCAGTACAAAGCCTCTTATGACTATATTGACTGAGTCTGAAATGGAAAGTTGTCCAGAGCGGAAAATCCATTGGTGACAATCAAAAACTTTGATGAATGATTTAACCATCAATATATAAGACACTCCGACCCTGATTTTCTTCAACCACAGCTTGCCATCTTATGAAACAAGCCTTACAAACAAAGAAAAGCAAGTTTGAAACACCAATACTGATGAACTAAACTGGATTTGTGGCTGTTTGTGTTATGCAACGGGATCCATTATCTGGTAGATCAAGCAGCAACCTCGCCAAGGTAGTTCAGTAAAAACTTCTGTTTTAAACTATTGTGCTGTGTTAGCATTCATGTGCATCAGTCAAGCATTTCAAATGCATTTCATGGGTCATGGATGTTCAATGTGTGTATATAATTATGGCAGCTGGCAAGCCGTTAATGGCGCTTTAACAAAGCATGCATCGGAACAATAAAAACACTCATGTATACTATAGAGTTCCAGGTATAGCTCTAATCTAATATAAGTGCTAACACATCTAAACACTTTAGCAATCCACAGCTAAGTGGCTGTAAATGTCGAGATAATTCGTAGCAGATAGTGTGTATCAAGGCACATGCTGAGGAGGCTGCAAAACTTAAGGATTTGAATAGAGAGAGAAACCTGTTGTTAGGAAAGCCTGTCAGGAATCAATTAGCTCTCCATCTCAGACGCAATGAATGGCAAGGTGCGAGGGAATTTGGGAAATCGCTGTCTAATTCCCAGAGGTGCTCTGTCAGTTGATGGCCTATCAATTGCGCATCCACTCTTGTCCTTCAGTAAATGAGGTGTATAGATGACTCAAACAGTGCTGGAAAAAAAACTCATTTAGCAAAACATCTGCTTGTCAGGTAAGAAATCATTTGACAGACAGTAAGTGGAACTCATCAATTAAAGGAACGAGTAGACATGAGCAGATAAAATGTCCGGCATGCTGATTATTTATTAATGCATGTATGCATGAATGTGTCTGTTTAGCTTCATAGGCGCATTGAAAAAATAGGCCTCTATTTTGCAAAGCTCAAAACTGCAGTTTTACTCTAGTGACAGTAAAACACCAACAACTTTAATTCCTTTTCACACATATTATGTTTACAGGGGTTATTTATGAATAAAGGATACTTTTTTCCAGTTCCTTGCTAATGCCACAAATGCAGCAGCCAATATAAGATTACATTTTTCAAAAGAGCTTTTGTTGTGCTTGCTAATATAAAAATGTATTTGTTTGTTGTGCTTGCACTTATTTTACAACGTTTAGAATACTTAATTATACAGTTAAATATTATACTAGTTTAATATATATATTTTGATAATTGTTTTAATGATGCAAAGTAATGTTTTAATGTTTTTAAAGCAATTATGGTAGCATTTTACAATACAGGTGCACTAATATACATTAATTCATGCTTAACTAATGCACAGATAATCATGAGTTAACGTATAACTCATGAAGAACTAAACCATTAATTTAATGAAAACTGCATCAGCAACTAATAAAGAGTCTATATGATTAATAGATTAAGTAATACATGGATTGCTATTAAGTCAATGTGTCATATATTAATTCCCTAATAACATATTTTATTAACTAATACTATAAATTAATGTGTTAATTACCATAATTAGTCAAAGCTATGCACTTCAACTTCCAGTTGTCAGATTTAATTAATCATTAGCTAATTATTTGCAAAGGTATCATTACGTTAAATGACTTTACTTGTTGGGGCACATCATTATTAACTAGTCATTTAGTAATTTACACATAAATTTGCACTAACAATGAAGTAATTAATCATGTATTAATGCATTTTAGTGTACCTGTCATATGATCTGGAAGTTGAAATACAAAGCTTTGGATCATTCTGGTAATTAACATATTAATTAACACTATTAGTTAAACAAATTAGTTATTATGGAATTAATCCACAATTACATATGTAATTGATAACAATTCATGTATGAACTAATACATTAACCTTACAGACTCTTAATTTGTTCCTAATGTGGTAATCATTAACGAATAGCTTAAATAATCTTAAGTATTGTAAAGTGTTACCGCAATTATTTTATTTTATTATTTTATTCTAATAATATAATATTTAGTTTTACTTAATTATAACACCATGAATCCATGCATGCAAATCTACCTACTAATGAAATCACAAACTATGAACCTACATTTGATTACATGAAACATACCACTGTGCTAAAGTGAATTTAAATATGACACAGCCAGTGACAACTTGACCATAACAACAATATAATGGCCAAATCAACAATATTAAACCAATTAAACATCAGCCGGTTCCAGTCATTCTGGCCTTTAACTTTGCAATTTGGTTTAATGGGTGAGGCTTGACTCACTGAGACCACAGCTGTCCTTGACTATTAATGTGTCACGTCGAGTGGGATGAAAAATAATAGCTGTGATTTCCAAATGTTTCCAGCCAGCGGGGTTAAAAGGAACACAACACTATTTGAATGTCTGTCAGCTCTTTAATTAAATATTTTGTTTTGCACCATCCATAATTATTCTCTTATGGCGTTTTAAAGGGGAATATTAGACAGTCACAAGCTGGCACAATTCAAGTAAAGCTATTATGGCTTACAAAACAATGCAATTGTTTATGACGTCAGAAACTGAACAGAGAACTGATAATTTAATGAATGTCTCACTAAAGCACTATTTTCTAATTTTAATGAAGTATGTGCTTCTCACAAAATGGCAAAATAACATGAATGCTCATCTGCTATTCATAGTACTGCCATTGCCTCACTGATGCTCAACAGAATGGTAGAGATGCCTTCAGGAAAAAAAAAAAGTTATTATTATCCAAAACATTGTGACTATGAATATCCAAAGACATTTGATTGTTCTTTTGAAATGAATCTACTGGCATATTAATCATCTCCCTGTCAAAACACAGATGTTTCAAGGGGCAACAAATTCATCTATTAATGTGGCCCAAAAAGTATTTTGACTCAGGCTTAAAATGTATGAAGAAAATATCATCATAAAGGGATTGGCATTTATTTTTAAGTAATATGGCACACTTTTAGGCAAAATATTTCACCAAATGATAAACTCATGGTTTAGATCATATTACGTTTTTTTTATTTTGACTCATGGATTGGATAATTTTTTCGGACTTTGTTTTCCATTTATTACTTAAAGCACACTTTGATACCACAGCAAAAACTAGCTTAGCCAAAAAAACATTATTAAAGACAAATGAAGAGTCAGTAATAAAATAAGAACAAATACATACTTATTACAAGCATAGATGAATACAATATAACAAAGTTACAAATAAAGTAAGATCTAATAGTAGTATTCTGGTACAGAAATGTAAAGTAAAGTGTAAAATAACACTGTTCTCTGTATACATTAAATATAGATGAATCTTTGTTAAAGCTTTTGTTGTTTGATTAACATCGCCACAGACAGCGACAGGTATTTATAGGCTGCTGTCACTTTAAGAACTAATGCACGGATCCAATATTATATATATATATATATATATGTGTGTGTGTGTGTGTGTGTGTGCACATCCGATTTCTTTCTTAACTATTTACATTCACTTAAGACAAAACTGACTGCGTTTTTTAGAATACTTGCCGAAATCAGTATTTTGACTATTTGAATTATCTGGTCAAGCAAGGAGACTCAAAAGGATGATCAATTAGTTGTTCATGTTTCGTTGTTCACAATTCTGAAACACGTCTCTCTTTGTATGCGCACTTATTGTGGCTGAGCATACAGAAAACTCTTCTTGTGCTTGAATGTTTAAATTGGCCAATCAAAAAAGTCATGCAAATGATAAACTTCAACTCTGTAACGGTTAAACTTTGTGATTATTCAACTTTTTCTCATCCTAGGGCATCATGTAGTGACACTTTTGAAATTTCGTCCAAATCCAACGCACATGGCACCCTTTAACGTTAATGTAACACGCTTTATTTGGTTATGGTAGGTTTAGTTCTGGGGTAGGGTTAGGGTTAGACCACTAGGAGGCGCCTTCTGGCCCATATATACCTGCGTCTCATATTGACGCTAAAGGGTGCCATGTGCGTTGGATGTAGACGAAATGTCAAAAGCGTCAGTATATGACGCCTTGGGATGAGAACGGGCTGGATTATTCCACGAATCACATGTGTACCGTCCATACGGATCACTGATCAACTACAATCCGTTGTGCCCCTACTCTTTATTCAGTTACTGTGGCAGGCAGATGTCTCTCTGTGTTCCCATTGGTTGTTTGCGAATTGCACCTTTGCTTATTTGCATAAAGTTGAACTCTGGTTCACATTTTCAACATCATCTACTATATATTTGTTGCTGTAATGATCCCAGCCTGTTTTTCCTTGTCTTGTGTGTTCCTGGACTCTTAGGTCACTATGTCCTGCATCATGTTTTGTAGTTCATTGTAGTTTTTCAAGTTGATGTTCTTGTTAATGATTTATGTTCATGTTGATTAGTCTCCCCATGTGCGTCTTATTGACTATGCCCCCTTGTTATCGTGATAGCCCTTGTGTTTCACTTGTTCTCGATCAGTCGTTGAATGCACGTTCTCTGGTTTATCGTGTTTCTTCCTGTTCCGTGGTTTCATTTGTTTACGCCAGTTACCAGTGTTGGGGAAGCTACTCTGAAACTGTAGTTTGACAAGCTACTCGTAAGTTATAGTAAGTAAACTACAGTCAAGCTACCCTTTTGGAAATGTAGTTAGCAACACTACAAGTCACTATCAAAAAGTAGTTAGCTACATTGAAATTACTTTTGCTTTTAATATTAAACGTATATTAAAAATAACTGAATAAGTGTCTGAGGAATGTTTTAAGTAAAATATTTAGTGTTTAAAACAATACAATAAAATTGTGATTTCAAAGACTATTGTTTTATTACACACAGCACTCAGATATCTCAGGACTGGTTGCCAAAAGTGCAAAATTGCAACAAATAGCCTACAACATTGCAAGAACAAAATATACATCCAACGTAAATTGCATGTAGAACATTTTCTCAAAAATACCGATTGAACTTGGACAAATAAAGCCATGAGTAATTAACGTTAGTTGTTTCTCCATCCTCCAAATCTGCCGTCACGTCTTGCAATATAATCAATCTTAGGCCAACCGGAGTTTTTCCCTCCTGCATTTAAAAAAAAAAAAACTCTGTCCACATGAAAACGCAAAACAAGACATCAAGCGCTGTCAAGAGCATGCAACACCAGCAGGCGGCAAAATATAAACCTAACCGTAGCCACGTTAGCCAATCAGAAGCCGTCAGCGGTGCAAAAACTCCGGTTTCGCTCTCTACATGACAACACTGCAACCGGCGTTTCAGAAAATACTCCCCCTGGCAGGGATTTTCAAAAATGTTCAGTTTCAGTGTCCTGATACTGCGTTTCCGTGTGGACGAATGGCCGAACCGTGTAAAAAAAGTCACGGTTATAAAAATACCCGTGTCCGTGTGGACATAGCCTTAATATGGGTGTGTCAACCCACTTCTGTATGTCAGTGAACCGTTAGCCGCAAGATGCGTGTTTAAACAACAGGTGGCGGTAATGGCAAAAAATTAGTTTGTAATCTACACTCTAAAAAATAAATCCGTAAAATAACAGAAAAAAACACTGGCAGCTCATTACCCGGACTTTGTCCCGTTAAAAAACGGACATTTTCTGTTAACACAATGCTAACACAATGCAACGCGTAATTCAAAATACGGGTAAATGACCTGTAAAAGACAAAAACGGAAAAATCCTTCAAATTTCTATGGTACATTGTACCGTAGTTTTATGGATTTTTTTTACAGTGTAAGTTATCTAACAAGAAGAAGAATATCCGTGCGACAAACACAATGTAGCTTTTGTTCGCGCTACATTGCTAATTGCTGCAACAAGTAGTTAGCTAATGGAAAAGCTACACTGTTTAAAAAGCAACTGAGCTACTGAAAAATGTAGTTAAGTTAGTAGCGTCGCTACTTGTAGTTAACTACTCCTCAACACTGCCAGTTACCTTGTGTTCTATAACCTAAATCTTCATGTGTATCTGCCTCCCAGCCTGAATGTCTCACCACGTTACCGTTGCTTTGTTGCTGCAAATTACTGTCATTGGGAACACCTTTAGGGTGATGTTTGGGTTAGTATGCGTGATACATGTGTATATTACGCAATGCTGTTAGCTACTTGTACAGCCCACCTAATAAACTAGCAGCTGCATATCCATCCTACGAAATCCATGCAAATAACGTTTCCCAACCCTGAATGACAAATGAGAACGAGCCATAAAACAGACTGTCATTCAGAACTTAGAATTGCAACCTTTAAATGTAGCAATGAGAAGGTTTTGCATCAGCTCACTTGTAGACTGAATTTAAGTGGTCTTGTTAAGAGCAAGAAGGCTGCTCTGTATTTCTGCATTAGTCAATATAATGTGATTGAAAAAAAAAAAAAAACGTCTGTACCATAAAAAAACAGCTATAAGAAGTCACTGAACCCCTAACACCATGTTTATAGTCATTTGAATTGAAATCACAAATTGCTGGACATAAATTGTGTAAAAAGAGCATTACCCTGATACAACACAGTAATAAATACAGACAATTGACACTTATAGTGTGATCAGAACATGATCTAAAGCTCATTGTACACACTTTCAGCAGTTTAATGTACCTTGAGTTTGGATCAATAAAAAAAGCTATAGACAATTCCTCTTTAAGCTATTTTCCCCACCACAGTAAAACTTGTGTTGATGTTGCTTAAAGACATTAGAGTTGAGGTTTTAGCTGGGAGAATGCCGTCAATCTATATCGAACATATTTCTGTTATGTCTTTGATTGCTTGCACATCTTACAAACCCATCTGTGGAAATCCCTGTAATTAATTTTTCATTGGATCAATTAGACTTTATAGTGACCTATCTCTTTTTATGTTAACATCTGCCTAATAAACCCAGAGGGCCTGTGATACTTGAATGCAGTGATTCGTGTAAGTTGCTTCCACTTAGATGAATTTAGTCTTAGGCAAAGAATTAAGGAGACCGGGGCAAGTGTTCAACCTTAATAGTAAGGGTTGGAAATACATTTCTGTACAGACACAGAGAGAGGTTTTAAAGATTTACACCGAGGCGATGCATTTATTTAATCAAGTATGTGGAGCAAGTTAAATGGAACTTTTAAGTAAAATGTTCTGTGAAGTGGTTGGAAAATTACTAATATTACATACATACACAGTATTTTTTAAAGATTATACACCTTTTGGGGAAAGAAAAAAAACCTACAGTACTATCATAGTATAGTCTAGTGGTTCTCAATTGATTTTAGTTTGGATTCCTAAAGTTTTTTAGATTATCTTAAGCCTTATAGTTGTTGAGTTATAGCCCATGTGGCAATGTTTGTTTCTAGTCGTCTCTTTAACCAGCAGAACAGGAGCAATGTTGCATTTTGAGCTTTAGAGTGAATGAATCCAGAATCCACTGGAAATAGATTCATACTGAATCAAGACACCAAGACACGTGCCACTACCAGTCAACTGTGTAATTAAATGGAAGCTCTTCTGCATATGGATAGAGAAACAGAGAACGGCCCAATATTGAAATAGTGCACTAATGCATATGGAATCAGTGAAAAGGATGAACTGAATTTGTGCAAAATGTAATACATTTAGAATGAATGTTGAGAAAATAGAGTAGATAAAAAGAAAAGAAAAAATATTCACAGTATCGATTCTCTGCCTTTCTGAGCTGAGATAAGGAAAATGAGCTTTACTTTTTCCTTTAAGCGGATTAAGAAAAATCACCATCCTCTTTCCTTTTCTCCCAAATGTAAGTCTGATAATCGGACCAGTGTTTCGGAGCTTCCGTTTGCAGTCTTTGCTCCGTGTGCATGTTAGGCTGATTAGAGGTCTGGTTCTGAGGTTAAGCCGGTTTTATGCAGCTAGAGTCTTGTAGTACCACACATGTTGCTCTGCCGCTGGTAAGAATGTGCACGTTCAAACTTGATTGACACATCAAGGCCTAAAAAAAGTTATTAAAGGAATCATATCACAAGAAATAAACGTCCATTTATCTTCAGAAATTAGAACGCAAAACGTCCAACAAACCTGAAAATACCAGAGAGTCATGAAATTAAAGAAAGTGTTCACCGAAAAATTAGATTTTTGTTGTTGTTTTGATTATGTACTGACTCTAGGTATTTTACTTTCTTGCAGCTTAGGAAACATTAAGGTTTTGGAAAGAAACATTCCAGGATGTTTCCTCCAAAACCTTAATGCAAGTGAACGTTGCTCAACATAGCCCATTTTTAACGGTCCAAAATTCATGTTAGGCAGCTTCAAAGGGGCCTTGCTAACTAAATGATCAAGCATTTTTAACTAAAAATGCTGTTCACCATGGTCCAGCTCTGAGAAGCACATTCACGAGATGTCGGAGTTTACGTTGGAAAGGTCCAACGTAGACACCAAGAACTGTTAAAAAGAATGTGGAGAAAGAGCATTGTCCAAAACAAATGGTCATTGTTGTATTGTTTCAGTTTAACCTTTCAAACCTAAGTTGAAGCAGCCAAAATATGGATTTTGGACCATGAAAAATGGTCTTCATTCAAATTTTCTTGCATACGATTTTGAGCTGTCCCAGCCTAAGATGTCCAATTGTGGTGATATCTGTGGTCGTGGCTCTTAAACGGTGGTCCTACCCACAGTTTTTAATATTTTATCAGAAGATAACTACTCAAAACGTTGCTTTAATATAATTTTTGGGAAAATTATGGCCAGATTCGGGACAACAGCTTAAATTTCGGGATGTCTGGTCACCCTATGTGGCGGCACGCGCGCAGTCTCCACTCGGATGCGCTCTTCAATCTATCGCTTTTGCGGACTCTCTCTATTCATTCCGGTGAAATCACAAAATAAAACGCACACAAACTTAGAAAAATTTACTTACTAGTCCATCAACAAGATCGCCAGGTCAGCATCACTGTTGCATCCAGTGCTGCTTTTTAGCTCGCACCAACGAGTGAAAAGCCCCATCAATGGAAAAGCCTGACCAAGTGGGGTTCTTGTCTGGTTTCTCACACGGTTAGATTATCCTTTCCTTTTCCTAGTCTCTTCCGACCGCGTTTTCTTTGCTTTTTCCATCGTAGAGTATCATCGTATAGTATGTGTGTCACGCTGATACTTGTATGTTATTAGAAGTGTTTGGTTTGGGTCAGGGCCGGATTAACCATTAGGGCAACTGGTCACTTTTCCAGGGGCATAGGACATCTAAGGGGCCCTGGGCACCGTCAAATATTATGTTGGATCATGTTATAAACCCCGTCCTCGCTTTCCCTATTATATGCAGATTTTATAGCCTCTTGAGTCTTGTTGCCCAGGGCACAGGAAATTGTTAATCCGGCCCTGGTTTGGGTTTTGCATTTTCTGTTCTTTTTGTGTCGTCGTCAAGAAGTAGGGGAATGACCCATTATCACATGCTATTGTGCTGATCACCGTACACGAGCATCAGCAGGTTAGCTGGTGTCACTATTGAGAGAAAGACTGGCCTTTTGGCTGTGCGTGATTTATACGCTTCATTGACAAAGTTTCAGTTGGACAGATTGTTGTCCATCTGATAGACCAGAAAATTTTTTTTTCCAGGTTTTGAAGTGGTAGGTGTGTGTGTGTATATATAAGTGTGTGTGATGTTTGACCTATAAGATTTTAGGATTTATTATTAAAGGGGTGGTTTACTGCTTTTTTTCTGAATGATTGTGTTTTGGGGGTGCTATATAACATGTATTCGTGTTTTTTCTTTTTTAAAAAGTCTTATTTTTCATAAATTTCACCTTTATTGTAAACCACTTTCTCCTCTGTCATTTGAACGACCAGTTTACATCCTGATTCTATGAAGTGGTCATGAGAATGTTCACGTCCTGTCTGCCCAGCCAGAGACTGTTCACGTTCCGTCTGCCTAGCCAGAGACTGTTCACGTCACGTCTGCCAAGCCAGAGACTGTTCACTTCCCATCTGCCCAGCCAGAGACTGTTCACTTCCCGTCTGCCTAGCCAGAGACTGTTCACATCACGTCTGCCCAGCCAGAGACTGTTCATGTCCCGTCTGCCCAGCCAGAGACTGTTCACGTCCCGTCTGCCAAGCCAGAGACTGTTCACGTCACGTCTGCCTGCCAGAGACTGTTCATGTCCCATCTTTCCAGCCAGAGACTGTTCACGTCCCATCTGCCCAGTCAGAGACGGATCAGGAGATACCCATTCTCGTAGCCCGGGGTATACTGAGCGACTATTTGGAGCATTTGGCTCAGATCCTGGACATGCATGTGCTCGCTATTCCAGAGCCGGAGTCAGTGTCTGTTCCAGAGCCTGCTGTTCTAGAGCCGGACCCAGTATCGTCTGTTCCAGAGCCTGAGCCAGTGCCGGGGCCAGAGCCAGTGCCTGTTCCAGAGCCGGAGCCAGTGTCTGTTCCTGAGTCGGAGCCAGTGCCTGTTCCAGAGACAGTGCCTGTTCCAGAGCCGGAGCCAGTGTCTGTTCCTGAGTCAGAGTTAGTGCCTGTTTCTGTGTTTGTGCCTGTCCTTGTGGCCGTTACTGTTTTAGTGGCTCTTCCTGAGCCAGTGTCTGCTGTTCCTGAGCCGGTGTCTGCTGTTCCCGTGCTGGTGTCTGCTGTTCCTGAGCCGGTGTCTGCTGTTCCTGAGCCGGTGTTTGCTGTTCCTGAGCCGGTGTTTGCTGTTCCTAAGCCGGTGTCTGCTGCTCCTGAGCCAGTGCCTGCTGTTCCAGAGCCAGAGCCAGTGCCTGCTGTTCCAGAGCCGGGGCCAGTGCCTGCTGTTCCAGAGTCGGAGCCAGTGCCTGCTGTTCCAGAGCTTTAGCCAGTGCCTACTGTTCCAGAGCTGGAGCCAGTGCCTGCTGTTCCAGAGCCGGAGCCAGTGCTTGCTGTTCCAGAGCCGGAGCCAGTGCCTGCTGTTCCAGAGCCAGAGCCAGTGCTTGCTGTCCCAAAGCTGAAGCCAGTCCCTTCTGTTCCAGAGCCGGAGCCAGTGCCGTCTGTTCCAGAGCCGGTGTCTGCTGTTCCAGAGCCAGAGCCAGTGTCTGTTCCAGAGCCTCTGCCATGGCCGCCCAAGGTGACGTCACTGCCCTGGCCACCCGAAGGTTTTTCACCGCCCTGGCCGTCCAAAGGGTCTTCACCGCCCTGGCTACATGAAGGACTGTTGTCTGCTTCGCCCTGGCCGCCCGATGGACTCTCTGTTTCGCCCTGGTCCCTGGCTAAACCATCACCCCCTCTTCCTGTTTCCCTTCATGGACCTGGCCCACCATCCCTCCCCCTGATCCTCCACCATTCCACCTCCCTCCTCCCTCCACTTGTTTTGGACTGCTTTGATTATTTGGATTAGACCCCTGCCTGGCTGACTACGTTTTGGATTGCCCCATTTAACTTACCAGCAATTGGATTTTCTGTCATCCTGTATGTCATCGTGACAGTTGTAGCCGGCATTAGATGAAGAAAAGCCCAGAAATGTCTTTTCCCCCAAATCTTGATTTCTCATCAGCTGAGGTAATTTATACATCTTTGATGGGCTTGCGAGTTAATAATCAGGACATTTTGGGGTTAACTATTTTAAGATGTAAAATTGTAAATAGGGGGGGGGGGGTAAATACATGTAGAAATATTTTCAAAATGAATGCATATACAGACAAACGTAAAACTTGCATAAACAGTTGAGGCCTTCCGCAATCACAAGTGCAATCTATTTCCATCACATTCGTCCGTATTGACAGTGTTCATCTGGCGAGTGTTTGGCTATGATTAACTCTTCACCCATGCCAGCAAGCACCTGCCAGTGTTTATTGAGCCCTGCTCTACAAAAATGACAATGTTCTCGCCTGGAATAGCTTTTGAAAGCTTGTTTGATAGAGCCAAGATTTCCATTTTCTTGTTTCTGTCTCACTCTCGCTCTTTCTCTTTTGAAGACAAGAGCATCAAAATGTCATCTCTTCTGTCAGCCTGTGAGGACTATATGTGCTGCCCTGACCCTGAGAACAGTGGATACCGTCCCGCTGCCATGCCAGCTCCCCAAGATCGGCGGGGAACCAAAGTTAAAACGGGTTGAGGGTTTTTTCCTTTAAACCTATGGTGAAAAAGCATTGCCTAAAATATCAGGGAAAACTGAGCAGATTTCATTCTCCTTTGGCACAAAAAAGTAACTGAGTTAACCTCGGTCACAGCACAACTATTCTTTTTGCCATGTCCTCTGGCTTGAGCAAAGATGACTCTGTCGGTCTGGTACAGTTACCGTTTAGCTGTATTTTCAGGGACTGTCTCTGAAATTGGCCAATTAATCCTTCCAAAACAAATCTGTTTCGATTTGTTTTCCTCCATTTTAATCAACTGCTTAGCATGTCTGCAGAACTATAATTGGCAAAATGAAGGAATCATTAATCAATTTATTAATTAACCGTTTGTTCTGTATACAGTATCTGTATTTAATATTTATGTTAGCTATAGATATCAATAAAATTATACTTTAAAAAACTACATACAAATAGCTAACTATTTCTTCATTGATTTGCTAGTCGAGAAAAACTAATGTCATTGGTCAGTACATTTGTGAGAGGACTGAATGAACTTATGAACCCGTTAAATTAAACAACCTAAAGGCTTCACTGATCGTATAAAACAGATTTTCATGTTTTTCTTTTTCTTCAGTGGTGTTAATGTTTGTGCATGTGTAAGATCTGCAAAGTTACACTCTTCATTGGGGTTCTATTTATACGAAACATATCCCAAGACGTCATATAACTGACGTCTTGGGATGTCTTTTGACCATACGTCAACATACGCCTTTTTAGGGTATCCTTAAACGTCGGTTAGATGACATTATCGGATCCTAACCGACGTTAAAGGTAAAGCGTCAGTTGTACGACGGCCCGGGCTCGTGATGTAATCAACGTTTAGGGTACCCTAAAAAGGCGGATGTTGACGTATGGTCAAAAGACGTCCTAAGACGTCACTTATATGACTTCTTGGGATGAGACTGTGTTATAGGGGGCTAGAACCTTTTATGCTAAAAAAGGTTCAATAATGACAAAAGATCACGTTTGGCAGGCTGTTATTCATTCATATATTAGAACCTTTTTCCTGGTTACAAAGAACCTTAAAGGGTTCTTATTATTGAACTCTTAAAAAGGTTCTGTATAGAACCTTTTAGGGGATCCAAATACTTAGCACTGATAGAACTTTTTAAGGTTCTATATAGAACCTTTTCTTCTAAGAATGTACAAAGCTAAAAGTCTCCCTCAAAAAGATTGATTCTTTCTAAAAGAGAAGGCAGATCCAGACCTATAAATTTCTCAATCGGAAGTATTTGCATAATGCCACACAAACTGCATTAGTCGACCAACCACAAAACGCTATTGGTTCTGCTGGCCAATCAGAACACACTGCACTTTTCGGTGGGAGGGACTCTGTACATTAAAGCATTTTAACATAGTACACCCAATACACACAAAAAGTAATGATCTTTGGAAATAGTATTATATGACCTCTTTAAGCACCACTGTCAATATTCTGAGATGCATTTGTCAGATTTTATTTTTAAGTAGCTTTTCTGGTCCTTTTTCAAGATATGGAAACCCCTATAAATTAATTTTGTGTCTGAATTACTTTCTTATACCTCAATACAGCCATCATAAATTATTATGCCAGTCTTCTGCATCTTTCTCTCTTTGAGAATAACACTCGTTCAGTGTAGGGCATATTCTTAGAATGATTTGTTCATAAACACCAATTCGTTCATGACCAACGCGCCATGACTTTGCACCCAAACATCAAGCGTTATGTTTAGACTGGATAACTTGGGCTTTACAATCTCCAGATACAGAGAGTTGGATAGTTCAGTTTAATTCATCTTGGGTAAGAGGATAACACATAAACATACCAGAAGATATCATGGAATTTCCTCATCTGTAGTGGTTAAATCAGCAAATCCGTAATGCTGAAGAGAGGCAGACCTTAATCAATATCATGGAATGGCTGGCTTATCTGCAAAACCAGATGTCTCTCCTGTTATTTATAGATTAGCTTCCTTCTTGTCACATTAGTGTTCAAATTCAGCTGTTGTGGGCAAGGAAGAAATATCTTATTGCTAAATAACTACACAAGGCGGGTTTTAAAGCCAGGGTCGAGAACTGATAACCTCCCACTGTGTCTAGAAGCCATTGTTCAAAGCTACATCAAGTGGCATGGTAAGAAACTAGAAGCAACTTGCTTACTCTGCATGTATAAGGATGATGATCTACAAAATCAGCGAAATTGTGGACTGGGATTTTCCAACAAGTGTCATAGTTCATCTTCTCGTGTAATCTGATGTCTGAAATGCTGTTATCAGTGGAAACAGACATTGTTGGGGAAATCTAGGATACTGAGGTGGATGGACTGCTTATTAACGTTTAAATGCATGAATGTTATATCAATCATTATTACATAGTCTTTAGCAACCCGGGTCTATATCTAACACAGATGGATCTCTTCCTTTCGCGATAATATAAAACTATTCTGATATTAGAATAACAATTACAGAAGAGTACAATAAAGCATATGTTGTTACCTTTTGGAGCTTGGAAGGGTTCAGTTTGAGCAGATATTTTTTATTATTATTATTATTATACTATTATCACTGTCATCGTCAGAGCTCATTTCCCACTACATTCAGAATATGAATTATATTGCTAAGCTATCTCACGACCAATTCGTATGAATTCGTACGAGTGATTAAAAAGTGGCTAATTCATACTAATTCATACGACCTCACTTGTACGAATTTGTACGATTTGTTCAAACCCACGTGATGGGTAGATTTAGGGGCGGGGTCAGGGGTAGGTCATTCGTACGAATTGGCCAATTCGTAAAATATGTACGATTTAGCAAAAATGTACTAATTCGTACGAGTGAGGTCGTACGAATTGTTACGAGTTAGCCACCTCGTAAAATTCGTGCGAATTCTCGTGAGATGGGGTTGTATATTCACGATCTCACACATATTCTCAAAACTATCATCTTCATTATCTTCAATATGATCGTTAACAGATTTTCACCATATCCACCATCAAGTGACAGTGACAAAAGACAGTAATATTTGATTGCGTTCAGTACTTGCTCTGCTGTAAATCGCTAAACCATTTCAAGGTTTGCTGATGATACTTCCTATTCTTTTGTTTTCTGCCTGCAGTAACTATGAGTGAAGTGTCACTTCATCATTGTGTATCAGACATTGTCACTTTGTGGAAAAAATGTGATAAAGGTTTAATCAATGATTAAATTAATCAAAGTAGGCACTTGCTAATGATTGTTGTAATATATATATATATATATATATATATATATATATATATATATACATTGTTACACACCTCAGTTGGTTAGCAACGCTATACATTTTTTTTGTTTGTTTGTTTTTTTTAACCCAAAAAATATTATAATTTTTGTATAATTATAATTTTTGGTAATTTGGTTCTTACAAAAAATAATAATAATAATAACCAAATATTTTATAATTGTATTATTTTTTCTTGTTATATTGTCTATGCATTGATTGAAGAATATGAAGAAGGTTGAAATCTAACTTTAAAAAATGACACAAAAGGAGGATAGTGAATGACATCTCAGGTCACTAAAAACCTGAGGTATGCGTTTAAGGGTTAATATGGAGTAAAGTATCAGCGACGCTGCTGCTCTGAGACAGACCCCTGCTGTAAGATATGTAGAAGAGCTCATTGAAATTCAGATACCTGCCTTACATTCGCATTCAATGATAAATCATTTCACTTTTGGGACATCGGGCAAAATGTCCTACAACTTTACCTGCCATTAGTTATAAAATAGCTACATTTCCACGTTGTTATTCATCAGAGATGATCACAAGAATGTTCCTAACATAGATGTACCATTTCAGTTTTGAGTTTATTTAAAATCTAATCAAATTAATAATTTATTTTGTTCACATCATCATTCACCACCCCTAAAACCTATGGACTGTTTTTTGCTCGTAAAAAAAAGTAATTTTGACAATATATCTTGCAATTATCACATGTGCACTCTAGACTACATTTCCCAGCACCCCCTGGTTCTCACATGTACTCATTCATCACCCACACCTGATACAAATCACTACCTGCCAATAACACACTTTTCATTCAGTAATTGTCTGGTCTATGATAAGGACTACTCACCTTAATACTTACCCTCAATGTCTCCAACATTTCTCCTATGATTCTCCAGCGATCTCTTACCTGCGTCTTGTGTCTCCTGTTCCCCAATGATCCTCTTCTCTACCAGTAAGTGGCTACCCATACGTATGTAATATGTAACATATGCAATATCTAAATCAAAACACAATGTGTCTAAAATGTCAGTTATTCATAAAAGTACAATATTTCCCTCTGAAAGTTTTATAAAAATCTAATACAATTAGACTTAAATAGGGAGTTAATGTTTAAATGTGAAAATATATGTTCAAAGATATGTTTAACATAAGAAATAAACTAGGAGAACTAATAGTTGTTAATGATATAAAAGTGACATTAAAGTTTTGCAGTCTCCCGTCATCACTGTTGAAGCATATCAAAATCCAATAAAAACTCATTAAAAGCAAATAAAAAATGAAATATAATTTTTGTGCATCCATATCTCTTTTTAAAATCCCATCACACCGCTGTCATGTGTATAAAATATACTTGGTTCAGTGTTGCTATGTCTGGAATTGAGCTACTTTTACACTGTTGCTGTGGGTTGTTGTCTTTACTTTAGAATTTTGTATCTACCAATGTTACTTTATGTCTCACAAACAATCCTAACTTTATATCTTGCATTTGCAAAACTTTTCATTATTGTGACTTTATATCTCCTGCCTTCGTATCTTGCAGTGTGACTTTGTTTCTTGGAATTGTGGTTATTTCTCATTATTGCAACTTTATATTACGCAATGCAACTGTGACTTTGTTTCTCAAATGGGGACTGGTTTTTAGAATGGGACTACTTTATATATCACAATTCTAACTACTTATCTTGTATTTATGACTTTTATATTTCATACTATCCCTTGTTTCCAACCCGATCTCACGACCAAGTCGTACGAATTCGACGAATGATTAAAAAGGGGCTAATTCAGCGCAGTGTCATCCCAAGACGTCATATACGCCTTATTCACGGCAGCGCCATCTTTGATTTTTAATGAGAATGAAAGCGAGTCTGTGAGGGATAGACTTGCATATCTTCAATGGGCTGTACTGTTATTTAATGTGTTTTCGGATTGTTCTGCTCATGAAACACTAGAAAAATATATTTCCAAGAAATGTCAGTTGACAAGAAACTCCCGACAATGTAAGCTGTGGAAAATTATAAGTAATCTAGCCGCTTTATTCAGCTTTTTACAGCGGATGCCATTGGAAACACGGTAAGTCTATCCCTCACAGCCTCACTTTCAAACCTGTCATGGCGCTGCTCTGAATAAGGTCGATAACTGACATTTTGGGACGTCTTTTGACCATACGTCAATATTCACCATTTTAGGCCCCCCTTAAACGTCAGTAGAAGAGGTTATGGGATTCTAACTCTACCCCAGACCTAAACCTACCCCTAAACCTAACCCGTCACCTAACTGACGTTAAAGGTAAAGCGTCAGTTGTATGACGGCCCGGGATCGCCATCTACTGACGTTTAAGGGGGCCCTAAAAAGGCGGATATTGACGTATGGTCAAAAGACGTCCCAAGACGTCAGTTATATGACTTTTTGGGATGAGACTGTGTTAGCTAATTCGTACGAATTCATACGACCTCACTCGTACGAATTAGTACGATTTTGCAAAATCGTACATATTTTACAAATTGGCCAATTCGTATGAATTCGTACGAATGACCTACCCCTTACCCCGCCCCTAAACCTACCCATCACGTGGGTTTAGACAAATCGCACAAATTAGTACGAATTAGACACTTTTTAATCATTCGTCGAATCCGTACGCGTTGGTTGTGAGATAGGGTAGCTTGTTTCTTGTATTTGTGGTTGTTTCTCATAATTGCGCCTTTATGTCATTCTATTCAACTTTATAACTTGTATTTGCCATGGTGGTCACTGTGATTTTGCCAACTAAGACATGTTCCTAGTTCAACATATTTTGATCCTGGAACAACATTCCTGTCTGAAAATTAAGTCCTAACCCTACCCTAAACTTTTGGAACTAATAACAAATAACTTTTCCCTAAGATCAGAGGGAAATGATCAGTTAATAACACTATTTTAGAAGCACCTAACCCTGGTTGTGACATAAACTGTAAACTTGTCCCTGAAATCCATCCCGATCTCGCGACCAAGTCATATGAATTTGACGAATGATTAAAAAGTGGCTAAATTGTATCAATTCATACGACCTCACTCGTACGATTCAGTACGATTTTGCTAAATCGTACATATTTTACAAATTGGCCAATTCGTATGAATTCGTACGAATGACCTACCACTTACCCCGCCCCTAAAACTAACCATCACGTGGGTTTAGGCAAATCGTACAAATTCGTACCAATGAGGTCGTACGAATTATTACGAATTAGACACTTTTTAATCATTCGTCAAATTCGTACGAATTTGGCGTGAGATAGTGTTGTGAAATCTGATTGGTTGATAGAAATGTTGCATTTTGTTTTGTTGCATGTTGCGTTTTGAAATAACATTCACCTTGCAGTGACTTTGCTTCACATACATATCAAACTATATGACTGACTTCATCTCTCAATTTCAACATTATTTATCGTAATAACTTCTTATTTTCTTGCAATTGTGTCCTTATATTGAATGTATTTTGTGAAAACGGTTAAAGACCATTCTTTTTGTCGACCGTTTAACTTTAAAGAGTACGGCTATGTCTTTGTTCACACATTTTCGTGTATATAAGTGTGACTGAAACATGAGAACGGGCTGGCAGAGGGCATGCATCAATATTAATTACAAACCTCAGTCATGATCATGGCAATCAGTTCGCCGTTAATTCTTCAGTGCAGGATATCAGTCATTTACCTTACAAAGGCTCTAAAGATCAATGATGGGTGTCCAGGAGAGAATGGTGACAGTGACGTGACATGCCCACAGTATTCTAACAGATACTCTTTCCCTGCTGGAGGCTCTTGCCTAATAGAGGAACAAAAGCAGAAAGATAAGAGCGCCACATAAATCATGTCAACTCTCTCAAACCACTGCAGTGTCCTCAGGAACGGGGCTGGAACTGAAACAGATTACCACTATCAAAACCTGTGATGAAAACAATTAACACCTCAGGCTTCTGACAGACTCAGCTCTGTGATCGAGACAGTGTTGGTGCAGTTAGGTAATGAATTTACTTCATTGCCATCAAAGCTCTCGATTTCTCACTTAGCTGCTGTACAAAGTATTGCCTGCTGGCAATTTCAAACTGTGTTACTAAATAGTTTCTCGATTGGCCCGCTGGATTGCGAAAAGAAAAAGAAACAAGCACTCAGTTATCAATTATTTTGTACCAGCGTCCACTGATTTACAAAAGAAATGATTAAAAATTTCTATTTGCGAACTGCTTTGACGGACTACTGGCTGGAAGCACATAAAGAGTGATTAACATCTGTGCGACTCAATTTGCCTGTTTGTGAACGGAGCGCATGGGCTCATCATAGAGCCCAGACTGTCCACTCGGCACGGCTAGGAAACATATGACACCCTCGTGGTCACGTTCTCTCTCTCCATTTGCACCAGGTCTGTTGAACTGTCATTGAACTGAGAGTCTATCTATTTGCTCACTGCAGAAGCAATTTTGCCCCACGCACTTTCATGCCAAGAACACAAACTCTGTGACATCTAATATCCTTCTCATGATGTTTGAAACAGCAGAGAGACAAACTTCAAAGATAACTCTGAATCTCAGCTAGCTGGCTGTATATAAATGCTAGATTATTGGTTTTAATTCAAAAGGCAAAAACTTGCTTCAGTTGCAACTTAAAGTACCGGTAATAAACAATCATTTAAGAAAGGCTTCCTTTGTTTATGATAGAATACAAGATGATATTTTTTTATTATTTGTAACAGTGATCACGCTTTAGATTAGGGTCCAATTCTCACCATTAACGAATTATTATCTACGACGTTTGCCCTCAGCAAACTCATAATTACTGCTTAATAATAGTTAGTAAGTTAGTTAGTTAGTCAGAGGTATTCACGGGTCCACTTGGAAACCCGAGGTCCGACCCGAGACCCGAGCGGGTTCGGGTCCAAAACTCCGACGAGTGTCTCGCACACGCGTTGGGTTTGATTTTTGTGACCTCGGGCCAGTAATAAATATGCCTTTTCCAAATGGACCCGAGAAGACCCAAATTAGTTTAAACTATGTTGGGCATTCAACAAAATTGCAGTATTTACTGTAAAACAACTCTCTGACTTTTTTTTAGGTGAGAGAACGAATCTGCGCTTTTATGTGCAAATGGTCTATAAGCATAAGCATGTTATAAGCAAGCTCCACATAAACCAACCCCTCCGTTTGCCAAGAAGAACTAGTGCGCCATCATGTGGATAGATGTTTGACTACATGCAAGTATTTGAATTGTCGTTAAGCCAGATCTGTCAATCAATTTTAAAAATACGCCAACTTGTGACTTTGTCGCTATATTTAGCGAGTATTCAGACCCCTCTAGCGACATATTTTCAAAAAAGAGACTAGCGACAAATCTAACGACTTTTTCTGGTGTTATTAGAGACTTTTTGGAGACTCTGGCGTGAAAGCACATAGTTTTTACTCTTCTCAACAAGCAGCGGGTGCTGCCGTGGGTCCCACTCCTTCCCGAAATCATTTACAGGTGGCCCAGTCCTCGCAGAGCAGCTCCAAGGGAAATCATTGCGCAAGTAGGACGCGATGATGTCACGAATATGCCAATTACCGTATGACGTCATCTGGCGACATTTAGCGACTTTTAGGGAACACGTTAGCTACTTTCATTTGAAAATAGTTGGCAACACTGAAATACGCAACACTGTCAGACAAGCATGGAGATGATAACAGACATTGCGAAAAAGGTGAGGGAGAATTTGATTGGAAATCTGTTATAGGCTACATTTGAAAAACAGCCATCGGTAAATTTTACCCTGTGGTGGTTCTAATCATCGTATGGTCCGGTAAATAACATTATGCCAAATTGTATAGGACGTAATGGGTTATAGGGATGTGCGATTGACATTTTAGCACTCAGCGCGCTTACACTTGTGCGTCGTTAAGAGCATATTTGAGAATAGCCGTTTACGTTCGGGTCTAGTCGGGTTCTAAAGGAAATGATGTCAGGTCGGGTCGGACACAGGTCTAATTTTATCGGGTCTGTCCCGGGTCGGGTTTTTCTTTAAAAAAAAAATTAAATATTTATGCACGTCGGGTTCGGGTTAGTGATTCGGGTACAGTTTTTGGGGTTAGAAAAATCCGGGATATGAGTATATTCGGGTTTTTGCCGGTGTTTACATGGCCGTTCGCGACCGGATTATTGCTAATGTTCTGGTTTTGAACGGGTTATTGGCTGCATGTAAGCCTAGTCATAGATTCAATAAAAAAAACATATTTAAACATAAATATTAAACTAAATACATTTCTTTAATGGATATAACATGTATGTTTAACCTACAGAGAAATGTAATGTGGGAGTGGAACAATACAGGGCGTGCGTTTTTTGAATAGCCAAAATAATCAAATAATTCCCATCGATCGTCAAATATTATTTTGGCTTTAAATCCCCATCCCTGCAAAATACAAAATGTCAGACATCAGACTTTATCAGACAACAGACCAGCACCATACCATACGAAAGAAAGTGCAGGCCTAAAAAATAAAAATAAAAAAAACATTCAAGTAAATAAGAAATAAAGGAACACGAGGCTCATTAGTTTCTGCCGAATTATATTATATTATATTATTATACAAGCAGTTCGGCAGTTGTTGTTGCTGTTGTTGTTACGTGATTGTCTGACTAGTCGACATGTAGGTTGATGACATCATCGTTTCACAAAATATACGGATTGGCTGTACACACGAAAACGCAAGGGTGTCGTTTTCAGATATATCCACCCTGGGACCCGGTTTCAAAAAATAGCGGTTTCACTCTCCCAAAACGCCGAATCCGTGTGGACGAAACGCCAATACGATAAAAAACAACTACATATCTTTAGCTCTAGACGGAAAGTGGAACAAATTTATGTTCTATTGTACGCAATTGACATGTAGCATTATCTCACATTATTCATTGTGAGCAAATTCTCATTTGAGTATGTTTCCGACACTTGAGCTTTGTGTAGGGTAGGTGTTCCATTTCACAGCAGGACCCTCTCCTAAAATCACGATGACCGACACATGGTCTGTAAGAAAGGTGTGGACAATGTGCACTGATGCATAGTTCAACTCCATGGAGCTCTTTTGGTAATTTTCGGTTTCTTTTCCTCCCCTCGCTCTCAGAAAGCTTTTACTTGGAGAGGTCTGTGAAGTTGAAGGACTGTTATGGGCTGAAGAGAGTGGCCAGGGAACAACGGGGCGTGTGGCGTATCTGTAAATCTTTAATTTAAGGCTCAAACTTCAAAGGACTCACTGCGAGGAATGTGTAAAGTGCCTAACCGGGTGGCCAGCGACACATAGCTTGTCCTATCTTCTCTATATGTGAAAAGAATGGAAGATGACAGGAGTGATGGTCTGCTTGGACTGAATGATGCACTCTGAATTATACAGTCACTCACAGCGAGAAAGAGAGGATGAGGTGATCTGGGGAGATGTGTTTGGCTGTCCGCACACTGTATGAGCTGATGTTTCTGTTGAACTTTTGGTTGTATGTACTGTAGGTTAGTATTATTGACTTTCATGGTGTCCAGGCCATCCAACCCGATCTCACGACCAAATCGTACGAATTCGACGCATGATTAAAAAGTATCTAATTCGTACGACCTTACTCGTACGAATTAGTATGATTTTGCTAAAACGTACATATTTTATGAATTGGCCAATTCGTATGAATTCGTAGGAATGACCTACCCCTTACCCCGCCCCTAAACCTAACCATCACGTGGGTTTAGACAAATCGTACAAATTCGTATGAGTGAGGTGGTACGAATTAGACACTTTTTAATCATGCGTCGAATTCGTACGAATTGGTCGTGAGATAGCGAAGGCTATCCTAAAGAGCAATCTCTCATTTTTCTAAAAAAATTTTTCACAACTATTGTTTACTTTAATCATGGCTTCAAATCAGTTCAACTGGCTACACTGAAAAAAAAACCCGATCACACTAAGTGCATCTCTATAGCATGCAGTGTGTTTATCGTGCAATCCATATTCGGAAATTAGTTTTACGTGCATATGCACGCATGGGTTGGTTAGAGTATGTTTAGTGTGGGGTGTGTGTGTATTATACGTTTGGGTAGAATTAGTTGTGTGGGGTAGATATGCAAATGAACTGTGCATCAAATGCACGCGAAAACTACGTATCATATGCACTTAAAAACTAATTTCCGCATAGAAATTTCATGGTAAAACACAATTCGTGCTATTAGAGACGCTTTTACGTGCACAGGCTGGAAATAAAAAAAAAAAAACAGTGTCGAATTTCCTTAAATCTTTGTTTAACAAAACAAATTGCTATAAATTTCACATTTAATTGCAAAGAAATGGCGAACAACCAAAAAGAAAATATTTTCTTTCTTAGTATTTTGTCCTTTTCTTTACAGAACAAATATCTAAACATTACATTTAAATATTTTATATTTTATATAAACTAAATATTTTAAGTTTTGTTTTGTAAAAGAAAGGCTTGTTTTGCATCGAAATTAAGTTTAATGCTTAAAATAATAATAAGAAAACAATCTGCCAATAGGGTAAGAAAAATAAACTTCATTTAAAGGAAAATACTTTTTTTCCTGACTGCATTTGGTCATTTGTTTTTCTTGATTTAATTAGAAAGTGATTTCTTTCTTTTTTATATATATTTTCTTTTCATTAAAAAATTATATATCAGTAATTATGCTTGTCAAGTAAACATTAATTCAAGAAAATGTACATATTTGTACTGAACAAGACGAAAAATACTAGGAAAGTGTAAGTTCTTTAAAAAGCTACAACAAATATATATATATATATATATATATATATATATATATATATATTTTTTTTTTTTTTTACATAATCATCTATTCATAATGTAAATGCCAGCAGAAAATGTAAGGTAGGCCTACAGGATGAAGGATTTGCAAGGCTGTGGGAGTTTTCAGTTCCTTATTTTCTCATTGCTGTTTGCTCTAATGTTGAAATGATAAACTATAATGTCAAATCTACAGCTGACACTGTATCATATATGTACATTTTCATGCTGACATCATGAGTTATCCCTGTTAAACATATACACACCAACAACTGTGATTAGTGTTAACACAACACGGGTCTCCAGGGACTTTTCGAGCATTAAAACACCAGCCTTCCTTAATCTAAATGACTGAATCCCGTGTAATGCATGGTTATCAGCACTTCTGTAATGTGCTCCTGGTAGAGCTCTCTCCTCTGCAGTCGTATTCATCAGATTATCTGTGTATTCATCTTTGATAGTGCTGCTTTAATGGACCAGCAAGGTCAGGAGGAAGTAATACATTTTCAAGCAATAAATCTAAAAACTGTAATGCTGTTTGTCTACAGATTTAGCATAGCTATTCAATGTTGAGTGGGATAAAATGATATATTTTTCAGAAATGTGATTTTATGGGAGATGGTGTCATTAGAAGACATACTGAAAATTAGTGGAGCTGTGGGTTATGGGTTAAATCTTCACTGTGATTGGTTGCTCAGGGACCAATCAGTGTGACCAGGCATTATTCATGTAATAAAAGCTTAAGATTGTATAAATACCAGCGAGAGCACACTGGAAAAGCCAATCTCTCCTGATCATTGAGCATTGGTATCTATATGGAAAGCCATTACATCCTCATAGGAAAAAAATATAAAGGTTTTTTTGAGATAACATTGTGCGATTTAACATTTCAATACAAAGCAAATCATTTGCGATTAGGACAGTTACAATTACCCTTTTATTTATTTTACTCTAAGTAGAAACAGGCTTCCAGGGATGTTATCTGGCCTGCCATCCTCTCATTCTCAGGTGCAGAATTTGTCCCAATCTCTAAAATAGCATAATTGTTATAGATCACACTGCTGATGAATAAATTATGAAATATAAGTAGAAGCCAAATGAATGGCAATAGAACATGCAAAGAATTTTTAACGCTGCATCCTTTTGAAATAAGGAAATGAAAGTTCAGCCTAAGGGAAAGTCAGGGTTGGATTTTAAATTGGTCATTCTGGGGTTTGACCATTCTAGTCTAATAAAGATGTCTAAGCAATCAGGTTTCATGCAAAACCGCTGACCTTGTACAAGGGCGTTTGGTTCTCAATCAGGGATTCCAGGTTTTTTTTTTAGCATTTTCATTAATATTCATGTGTATAACAGGAAGTTAGTGTATCTGTAAGCTGCAGAGACAGATTGGGCTTCACAACAAAGCAAAAATTAATTAATCATGGGCACTAATTTTGAACTGAACAAAATATAAAACCCAGACCAAACAGAAAACATGTACCATGCTTTGTTTTCAAATACAGTATTTAAATTTTAAGAGTTTGATCGAAGCTTTGACGAGGTCTACTGCCATGCAGAGGGCTGGTCCTATTGAATGCCTTCATGGTGAGCATTCAAAGACCGTAAAGAACCATGATCTCTGGACTAAAGGCCCAGATATACTAAAGTTTGGGGTAAAAAAAAGTTGGAAATACTTGAGCAATGGTATACTGTTAGTAAACATCCCGAAAATGGTTGCATCCCACAACCCAACAAGTCAAGTCAAAACACGTTTATTTCAATGCATTCTCATCCTTTAGCGTCATATGTGACGCTTTATGACAAAACGGCCAAATACTACGCACATGGCACCCGTTATCGTTAATATAATGCGCTGTGAAGGGTAGGTTTAGGTGTGGGGTGGGGTAGGGTAGTCTCATTAACCTGACTCCGCCAGATGGATTTGCTCCGCATATCCATCTGGAAACCTTCCGTTGAAGTAGTTTTGGTAAGGGGCGAAAATACTGGTTAGCTGATTGGCCTACGTTGGTGATAGACGGGCCAAATCAACCAATCAGATCAACGAAGCATATGACGTACCGTAACTCTTGCCGAAACCAGTCGGGAGAAGAGCAAAAGCATCTTTTCCTCTGAGAAAAGCCTCCAGAGCAGTGTTTTGCTCTTCTTTCAGTGAAGAAATACTCTGTAATATCGTTAAAACTTGCTCGTTAGCCATGCTGATGCTAGTTTCATCCGCTGACTGAACTGTCGCGCTTCTTGTTGCGTCACGCCTCAACCCGCCTCAAAGCCAACGCTGATTGGACGTTCGTTTGGTGAACTGCTCCCAAATTTTCTTTAACGGAAAGTATCCAGACTGATCTGCGAGTGAAACCTTGAAAGCTCGCGAGATCAGGATGGTCTCACGAGGCTATAGTCTCATATTACGCTAAAGGATTTATGACGCCTTGGGTTTGCGTGTTATATTAATGATAAAGGGTGCCATGTTAACACAGTCTCATCCCAAAAAGTCATATAACTGACGTCTTGGGACGTCTTTTGACCATACGTCAATATCCGCCTTTTTAGGGCCCCCTTAAACGTCGGTAGATGGCGATCCCGGGCCGTCATACAACTGACGCTTTACCTTTAATGTCAGTTAGGTGACGGGTTAGGTTTAGGGGTAGGTGTAGGTCAGGGGTAGAGTTAGGATCCCATAACCTCATCTACCGACGTTTAAGGGGGCCCTAAAAAGGCGAATATTCACGTATGGTCAAAAGACGTCCCAAAACGTCAGTTATATGACGTCTTGGGGTGAGACTGCGCTGGCCATGTGCGTAGTATTTCGCCGTTTTGTCATATAGCGTCACATGACGCTAAAGGATGAGAACGGGCTGTTTATTTATATAGCACTAAATTACATTAAAGCAAGCATTTTTAGTGTTAAACATGAAAACTACTACTTTAAATTAGTACTCCAGTGTTCATGTTTTTACATGCGTCTGACTTCGACGGATTGAACAAAATAAATGAACCGGAGAAAATTTTCACGTGAAAGAAGGTGGAGCCTCAGAGTCACATGTAATCGCAACAGACCAATTGTAGTTCAAAGGTGTTAATCGGTCAACTTATGCGGAAAGTTTGCTTTGTCGAGCAGTTTTGAACTCCAGAAACAAACTCCTAACGAATTTCATTTATGCCTGGTTATGTTCGAAATGACAATTTTTAGCCTGTTCTTGAATTTTGTTTTAAAGGTTCAATAAGCGATTTCTGAGAATCATTGTTGAACACTGTTGATACTTAAAGGGATAGTTCACTTTGAAATTTAATTTTTGATATGTTTTAGCTTACCTCAAGGGCATCCAAGATGTAGGTGTCTTTGTTTCCACAGTATTTTCAATTTTGACATTTTCCGGTCCAACCGGTGTTGTCTGTCAGTCATATAACGCAGGTTTAGGGGGTCCACCTCGAAGAGCATCCACAGAGAAATCAAAATTAAATCGCAAAATTTCGATATATCTAAATATGTTTAGTGAAAGGGAAAACTTCCGAAATCTCAGTGTAAACAATGTGTGACATAGACGCGCGAGAGATCACTTCCGGCGTACGTTGGACAGGGTCCAGTTCAGTTCGGTTCAGTTGGATCTGATTCAGATCAGTTCGACATCGCTGTTAACAAGAGGTAAAAACAATATAAATACTGTTCGTTTTCTCACACAAATCGCTCGTTTCGTGTCTTAGGCCATCAATGTGTACTTACATTCACGACTCATTAAATCGTGTTTAATTTTGACTTCTCTGTGCATGCTCTTTGACATGGACCCTCATACCTGCATTATATGACTGACAGACAACAACGGTTTGACCGAAAAATGTCAGAATTGAAAATACTGTGGAAACAAAGACACCTACATCTTGGATGCCCTTGAGGTAAGCAAAAACATATCAAAAAGTAATTTTAAAGTGAACTATCCCTTTAAAACCAACCCAAACAAACACACCCCTCCCTTCATTTTTCCACATCCAAAATGCTTGAAAATGCAGTGCAAGAGTGGATCTCTCTTTATCATAGCAGTAGCAGAGCTATTTAAAGTTTAATTAAAAACAAACTCCAAACGAAGTTCGTTTTGACCTGATTTTGTTCGGAATGATGTGACATTAGATTTTGCTCTTTTGCTCACCTTTTACACTCAGGGCCTCATTTTAAGGGCACGATCTGTAAAGTATGTGCTGCTGGGTCAGGATGCCCTAAGCCAGCATGTGCTAGAGGGCTCTATTGCTTTATGCACTATATGACTCAAGGTGTCATGGTGCTCTGCTTTCTTTGACTGTCTCCAAAGCTCAGAGCACTGGCCAAGTTCGTAATAAGGAAAAGCAGAGAAATTTGTTTCTCTATCCACATGGCCATATCATTTCCCAGGTCTGTTATTAGTGTAAAATGGTCAAGATGTTGAAAGGAACAGCATATGTAGCTACTAAAAAAATATCATAATGTTCATTATTTGTGAAATGTCCAAATCTGAAACTATTTTGCTAACAATACCCCAAATCATTTATATTTTCTGCATGTATACTATGAATTCTGATCTGATGGTTAGATTGCATATTCTGGGCCCGGTTGTTCAAAAGTAATCTGAGCGGATTTCAGCTATTGGATTGGATCAAATCTTGAAAATGTGTGGTTCAAAAGAAAAAAAGGAATCTGAAATTGGGTTAGATACAAAAGATGGATCAAATAAGGGTCTTATCTAGCAAAAGGGTCGGTCATTTCAAAAAGAAATAAAAAAGTTTAAGTTTTATAAGCACAAATGCTCGCCTTGCTCTGTTCTGTGATGAGCGTTCGTGACTCCTGTTTATAAGGTAACTTGTTTATTAAAATGAACAAAACTTCTTTCAAGTCATGACTCGAAGGGTCCTAGATAAGACCCTTTTTCATCGTCTGGTGTCGTTTAAAGCACATGGAAGCTGACTGAAAATCTCATTTGGACCTTGAACCATTTGGTTCCCAATGAAGTGCATTATATGGAGAAATCCTGGAATATTTTCATCAAAAACCTTAATTTCTTTTCAACTTAAGAAAGAAAGACATGGACATATTTGATGACATGGGGGTGAGTAAATTATCAGCAAAAGGTTTTTTTTTATTTACTATTTTTTACTAAGAAACTATTCCTTTTAAATACTTATTTATCTCATCTCAGAAGAAAATAAGGGAATAAGCAATGACCATTCAAAATATGACTGGGTTTCTAAAGACATAAAGCTTAATGCAAATGGGTGAAGTGTTCCTTTAATCTTGCAGCCCTACCTTTAATACAATATTTAATATACACAGGTTTCATTTTTTTTTTTACTGTGCTCTTGATTAATTTAACTGCTTCGTATCAAGCCTTTCACAAAAGTAAGAGATTTTTGTGATGTTAAAAATTAAACAAAAATAATTAATATGAGATATTTTGCACGTTTAATATAAAAAGTACAACCTGCAATGCCACTGAAAAAAAACCCTACAGTTTCAGAGAAAGAAAAAAATAAATAAATAACTGCATAACTTGGTTGTAGAACCCTTTGCTTTTATTACAGCACTGTTTTAACTGGGTTGTGTATTGCTCTGATAGATAAGATTACCCTATGGTTTTGCTGGTATTTGTATTTCTTGGATGCATAGCACAAACCTTGAAATCACAATGCCCACTTTAATTTCCACAACAACAGAAAAACAAAAGATATAAGGCCAAATACAAGAACATTGATGATCTAACAGTCTCAGCACCTCCTGGCCTTTGTTGAAAGGATATTTATTTATTTGGAATGTAGTTACTTGTCAAATATCATTATAATTTTAACTGAGCGCTCAAAGTTGCAGTAAGTGGATCTGTCTTAGCTGACAAACCAGGTCTGATTTGCTGTCTATTGTCTCACCTGCAATCACAGGAGATTGTCAAAGCGTTGACCCAACAGTCACACGAGTTTCCCCCCCAACCGAAAACCAACGGTGGGAAGCTTCCGCACTGATAAACACTCAATAAAGTGATATCAGGGACGCTGAGGTAAATACATCCCAGATGGTTGGTGGTTGAGCGGGCAGATGGCGCTGACTTTGCCTTACAGACATGGCTAAATAGTCAGACCAACATGGAATATGGTTTCTGTGTACTTGTAGACACATTCAAGTTTAATTAATAAGCAGTTGGCATGTTTCCTTAACACTGTTGTCTTAATGTGGGTAAGCTACAATGCGATCCAGTGAGAATTGGTCAATGGACAGCATGTGTTTACATCTTCAATGTGATGTCTCTATTCAGAAGCCTGTCTTTACTTAAAAAAAATAGAGTAAGTCTAAGAGAAAAAACTAGTAATCGTTGAAGAAAATTACAGTGATCGTCAGACGCATAACAACTGAATATGTCATCTACATGCATGTCTTGCCTGCCTTTTTTAAAACATAAAATAATGCTGTTCCACAGAGGGAAGGAATCAAAAATGCATAATGCATAATGTTAGATTTGATTATTCTGACAGCAGAAAAACAAAGAGAATGCCAATTCTACCCATAGAGATTTTTAATTTAGACTAACCAAAAGCTTTTTGGTTAAATGGGGGTGGGGGTGGGGGGTATTCTATTTTAGATAACATTTTTCCTATCATATTATTACATTGGGTAGGCATACTTATCAGTTTCGTCGCATCAATAATAGGCTATTCGTAATTGAAAATAAGTGAAGGATCAATCAGACTGATTTAAACTGGTAAGATGTCATGTAATGTCTTTTTGAACAATCAATAAAAGATCACATAGGGCTTTGGTATTGGAATAGGACTGTGAAGCATAGCTTGCGCTTTGCAAATGCAAGTTGTATCCACCAATAATCTTGTTCATTGAATTTAAGAACTTATATTTTTAGAATTTAAAGGGATAGTTCACCCAAAAATGACAATTCTGTCATTAATTACTCACCCTCATGTTGTTCCAAACCCGTAAGACTATCACAAATAAATATCTTTGGCAGAACAATTAATGAAAGAATTTCATTTTTGGGTAAACTAACCCTTTAAACGTGATCTAATTCTGCTCTCTTGCACAAAGCCTTTGCAAAGTACAAAAGCACATTGAGGTTTTTGTGGTACCATTAAACATGTAGAGGTATGCAAATGAGTGAAAAATACAAAATCAGCTCATTCTGCAGCTTTCTAACATGAGAAAAAATAATACATGAGATTCCACATGTACATATCTGTTACATCTGTGTCGTATTTTGGTTGCATTTTCTGCCCATAGGAGGTTGGCCTGGACTGTTTCATTGAAATAATAAAGTATGTTAGATACATTATTATTCCTAAACACCGTAAGTAGCAGAGAAATATATTATTGACAGTTTGTGCAGCACATGTCAGCACTTGTGAACAGTGTTGTGCAAGTTACTTCCAAACTGTAATACATTAGGTATTACTTGTTACTGTTATTTAAAAGTAATTCATTACCTTACAATATTACTGTCTCAGAATTGTAATGCGTTACATTACTCATGTATTACTTTTGAGTTACTTTCACCAAAATAACTAAGTAGAACTTAATGCAATAAGAAACCGAAATCGCGATTCGCCACACGACTCAGATTCACGAACCTACAGAATCGCGACACACCTCTTCCAACTCCAGCGTTATTCTCCTTACCGTCCAGATCCAATTAGATTAGGCTATTAGTATTATTTGAAGTTATCCTTAAATACGTAGACCTACACCACAAAACTAGTTGAGGATAAATTATTTAAAATTGGGGAAGTCCAGCATTATGGACATGACATTTGCAGTCAAAATTTGAAATAAAAATTCTCAGAAAATACATGTATTGAAACGTATATAGGCTACTTCCTTAAAGGACTCCAGACATTAGACAAATATCAGTCTTTGTTTTATTTTTAATATTAGGGAAAAGACACACATTCATGCATGACAAAAAAAAATAGGAGGCAAAATATATTTTTTGTAATTGTGTTAATTACTCTGCGCAAATCGGATGAGGAAGGGTTGGCTCTCCAGTCTCAATAGAACTTAAAATATTCATTTTATTTTAGTTTTCGTGTTCACATTCATGAGGAAAAACAATGTTACAGACGTGACCGCTCTGAACTGGCACTAAAAGACTGCTTTAAAACTTTCACATAGTCTGTTGCCTTTAAGAAGTAAAAGCAGACAATACACTGTAATGCAACTGTAATACAAGCCTCACTGAACATGTAACGAGTAAAATATTACTGAAAATTGATTAGTAATGCCTTACACTACTGCGTTACAGCAAAAAGTAATATGTTACTGTAATGTATTACTTTTGTAATGCGTTACTCCCAACACTGCTTGTGAACCTGTTATGTTGTGATGCAGATGCAAAGTCTGTTGTGTGCTTACATGGTCTTAAAAGCCTTAAAGGGGAAACAATTTGTTTAATTTCGTAGGTCAAAATTTATTTAAATGGATACTTCAGGATTTAGCATTAAGCTTTGTATTAGTAGAAAACCTGTAGTATTTTCGAATGACCGTGCTTTCCACCCTCATATCCCCCTGAGACAAGAGATTTATGTATTTTTTTGTCTGGAAAAAAAACCTCTGATGATGCAAAAAATCGTTATTTTGCATAATCGGAGGATTTTTTTGGCCAGAGCCTAAAGACTACAGTCAGTAGTAGGGGCTGAGTGGGTGTGATCTCACTCACAGAATGAACACATAGTGTCAGCCATCTTTTTTTGGAAGCTAAGCTAGCAGGCTCTTGTTCTGTGGAGAAAGCGGAGTAGTAGGGGTTACCATCCTCTTTTTCCTGGACATGTCCGGCCGCCGATGTCCGGGATTCAGTTTTTGCTTTCTGCAGTCGCCATTCATTGTTTACATACAGCTTTTGTTTCAACCTAACTGAATTCATTCTTTATTGGTGAATCTGAATGTGGTGTTTACATGAACGCTAAACAAATTATCGGTTGATGTGCGTTTTAACATTGCTAAGAAAATTTGTGATCCTCCGTGAGAGATACGAGACCGGTGCGTCTCAGGTGTCGCTCATCGGTAATCACGCCACCGGCCTCGCGCCGTTCTCCCGTGGCCCTCACTCGCCCCGCTCACCACAGTAAACATGATGAATGCCGACTGTAGAACGCAAAAGCCGAATCCCGGACATTTTGGGCGATCTTGAAACACATTTTCAGGCAGACTCATCGCGAGACTCACTAGTAGTCTAGACTGGTTTTTTAACTACTGCGCTCTGTTACCGGTAGGCATGGCCTCCTTGGGCAGCGAAGCAAGTGCATTCTGGGAGTTGTTGTCTCTCATCCACATAAGCCAAAAATACATTTTCTGGCTCTTCTTAGTTTCTAGCTTGTGTGAGATGTTTTCCAGTGCAGGAAAACATTTTAATGTATTTTAATGTTGCACGCCTTACTTTCCCTAGATTTAAACAAAGGTTTTTAACATTCGCATTCATCTTTCTAGAGGTGAACTATCCCTTTATTTAATAGTACATATATTATTGTGTTGTCTAATTTGAATTATGAGAGATGTAGAAACAAGAATGTAACATAGCTCTACTCAATGACAGGCATGTTTTGTCTGTTTGGACCTCTTATCCTGAGTATCATATTGCATATATTGGATGTCAATTACAAATTCAGCCGTATGGATTGAGTTTCAAATGCTGACCGAGCCACAGGTCTACAACACAGTATTGTTGGTCATGATAAACACATCCTAACTCTGTTGCTATGTCCCAGAGAAATCAATTTAACAATGACATCCGAAGTGGAAACACATTCTTTTATTCTCAAACTTCCTGGAAATCGCTCAGATCCTGACACAGTCCAGATACACCATACATCATTCTGCTCTTGGGACACCAAAATGATTCAAAGCGCTGCGTGCGAAGTCTGCAACATTATGCTCGCAGTGCTTATAGGTTCCTTGTTGGATGAAACATTATCTTTGCATTCTAAATATAAATGTGTCTTGAATTGTTAATCGCTCATTGTTTTAGCCCTCCGCCCTTCTTCGAAATCAAAATTGCATAATTTGAGAAGGTATTCCTTTTGAACCTCGTCCTTGACCGTTTTAAAAGTTCTGTATAACATGAATGTGTAGTATATGAATGCAATCTGGACATACTATATTAGCCACGTTGGTATTGTCATGTGACCTACTGTGTCAGTTCATAGAGAGCCTAAGTCCCTCCCCTTCCGGTCGACCACCATGGGACCATTGTGCCCTGAATTACACATATGATGTTTGTCAATTTTAAAGATACGTTTTAAAGTAAACAAAGTCGCCGTTTGATGTGAAACCGTTGAGGTATAAGACTGTGGTATTCCCAAGACGTCATATTACTGACGTTTTGGGACGTCTTTTGACCATACGTCAATATTCGCCTTTTTAGGGCCCCCTTAAACGTCGGTAGATGAGGTTATGGGATCCTAACTCTACCCCAGACCTAAACCTAACCGTAAACCTAACCCGTCACCTAACTGAAGTTAAAGGTAAAGCGTCAGTTGTATGACGGCCCGGGATCGCTATCTACCGACATTTAAGGCCCTAAAAAGGCGGATATTGACGTATGGTCAAAAGACGTCCTAAGACGTCAGTTGTCTGACTTTTTGGGATGAGACTGTGTTAAAAATACATAATTACAAAGACTACAAACCCCAAAGGCGCACATATTCTCTCAATGAATGAAGCTAACTTTACTGAGGCTAACGTCTGTCATTGTTTCTTTAGTCTTACGTTATAATCGCAACGGTACGCCGTCATGCATGAGTGTGTTGTACCAGACTGCACACACACGAGCAGCGGATCTCACTCGTTGTTTCGCTTCCCGGGAGATGTAGTTCATTGAGTGATTTTCACATAAAACTGAAAGTTACTCTTCTGTTTTATGACAAACTGCGACGTTTTTGACTTTCAGAATGATCTTTTAAATTGACAAGCATGTGTAATTCAGGGCACAGTTCAGACGGAATAAAAAGATAAGTTGTCTCTCACCATTGACAGCGCAGTCTCATCCCAAGACGTCACTTGACTGACGTTTTGGGACGTCTTTTGACCATACGTCAATATTCGCCTTTTTAGGGCCCCCTTAAAAGTCGGTAGATGAGGTTATGGGATCCTAACTCTACCCCAGACATAAACCTAATCCTAAACCTAACCCGTCACCTAACTGACGTTAAAGGTAAAGCATCAGTTGTATGACGGCCCGGGATCGCCATCTACCGACGTTTAAGGGGGCCCTAAAAAGGCGAATATTGACGTATGGTCAAAAGACGTCCCAAGACGTCAATTATGACTTTTTGGGATGAGACAGTTACCATTGACTACCACACATATTTTTTTTCCAAAATAAGGTCCCATTAAGCCAAGTTCACACTACAGGATTTTAAGCCCGATTTATACCGGATTTGCAAATCATTGAGTCGCCGACAAGTCAGGGTGTTATCGCGTGCAAATCGCAGGGGATAAGCGGACGATGAACGCTTGCCAATCTGTTAGTATGAAAGAGCCAACAACGCAGCGAAAATGCTCGCAGACGCCTCACAGACGCGTCGCCGAGCCCAGAAAAATATCTAGCCTGCTAGATATCCAGAGCCGTCACGCGACTCAAACTCAATGATATCATGAGTACAGCCAATCATAGCAACGCATGGGTTGACGACACCAGGTAAATCTTAGTTTTTCTCTCTTTTTGCATTTTTTTCCTCAGAGCAGATCGTCGCGCAAACAGTGTGCAGCACTAGTTTCTGTCTGACGTCCATATTCACGTGTTGTGTTCTCTTCTTCGCTGGGTATTGGCGCAATATTTATTTATTTATTTATTGCGTGTTTTTTTTCGTGACAAAACGTGGTTTGTAGACAAGATAGAATCGTTGGGTGACAGAGTTGTTGTCAACTTGTTATTTATTTGATTATTTTCAGGATTTAGACCGTAACATAGTACTGAAACAGCTCTCACTGAGTCACAAATGATTTGTTCTTATCATCCGATCGTGGTTGTATCTCTATGTAGCGCGTTGTCAGCTCGTGTAGTGAGTTACCTCCTGTTGTGGATCAATCACGTTGTGTTATGTGGTGTGAACAGCTAAACAACTTGAACACTCCGGATTTCACTGAGAGCAAGTCATGTAGTGTGAACCACACAGTTCAGCCCGACGTTTTAAAATCATGTAGTGTGAACAAGGCTTTAGCCGGAAGCAGAGGGGCGGGACTTAGGCTCTCTATTGGCGGCCTCATGGGATGAAGTGTTCATTGGATGCACACTTCAGAATGTCGCCAGAAGTAATTCAGACTTAGGCCGTGTGTCCACCAAAGCATTTTTAGAAAGCCGAAAACAGCAGGTGTTCTTCTGAAAAATGCATAGGTCTGCATATAAAAATGTTGACACAATGTAAGGTTCTTTTTCTAGTCCTTGTTTTGGATGAAGAGACCCGTCATCCACCTACAGTATGTGGGTTCATGAGATTTTGATGAGTGATAGTTGGTTATTGTGATATTTGTCCCACACCTACTCTACTGTGATTGGACTACTAGGTAAAAAAGTGAGTCAGCACCTACATTTTACCTTAAACTCTGCAACCAAAAAAAAAAAAAGGCATGCACTCAGCGCTCAGCATGAAATGGACGCTCAGCTCCTCATGCTGCTGCCGATTTTATATTTGGTGCTCCCATTAAAAACAATTAGGGGGAAAAAAAGCTGGCCTTAGGGGAAAAACAATTTGGTGAACACACTGTCTTATTGCCCACTGTTTAATGAATAATGTGATTTCAGATACACTTTTCTCGCCAACTGTATAGTATGAAAGTATGCATATTTGGTCTCCATAATCGTTAAATCACTCTAGAGTTAAGTAAGATCCAATAGCTTGGTCCTTAGTGTTGATTCTTATAAATGAGGTTCATCGGAGTGTTAAGCTTCTGTAATTCTGTGATGCAAAATATTGACGAGGTGGCCCGTTCAGTAACCATTACATCATTTAAGAGACTCAAATATGCATATGATCCCATTCTGCTGCTGAAAATCTATTGATGCTCAGCTGTGTTGATATTGGGGTGGAACAAACCGTAATAAATATTGTGTATTTGTGATTGTTTTTGTCTCCATTGGGCATGATATTTATAGATGTGTGTACATACAACTTCATGAAGGCTCACAATGGATGGCCAAACTGCGTGTTTGAGTGTATAAACTATCACATTTGTGTTCGTGGCAGAGAAAATGGGAGGAGAAAGGAGTGTTTGTTTATTGTAGAAACTAACAGTAAAGGGTTGAACTCATGCGTTGAGTAAACTCTTAGGTCATGTGTGGGTTTCATAGGTCATTTGTAAATGTGAAAGAATGGTGCAATGGAAGGAATGTATGTGATGGTTCATATTCAATGCAGATGAACATTTTTCCTGTGTCTCTGGTCATTTATATAGAGAACAGAGCATGAAGATCAAGCTTTCTGTGTTTTGGAGGCTCCACATGTTCCTCTATGAGTCAAAACACCTCTATGCATCAAACACCAGATCTTACAAACTAAACAGTGTTGTTCCATCAACACTTCAGACTGAATGTTTTGATGAATAAAATCAGTCATCCCAATTTGTAAATTGTTGAGAGAAACTCCCACCCATGGCGCATGGGAAACTGTATCTTGTGCGTGCATTTAAATTAATCAAGGGTTTCAATATTGCCACCATATTTTATGCATTTTTTAAAAAGAATTTGCTTCCATTCATCACATGAAAACTGTTACTAGCACTTTTTCATTTCAAGATTATTGTGACAATGTGGCAGTAGGGCTGGGTGGTGCATTGATGTATACGTACTGTGCGATGGTAGAATTGTGTCAGCCGGTATATATTTTGCTACATCACTTATACTGCTGTAGATATATTTTTTCAGCTATTAGTGTGCAAGACTGCTGATAGTAACAATGAATAATGCAAAAATACAGAGCTTGATGTGTCTCAAACAGGCTAAGATGACAGATAACTTATTATTGAAAGGTGTCAGACACAAGGACAAAATAAAGTTTGTAGTTTATGCTGTCACCACTTGCCGTATATTCATTAATAATTCAATGCATGCGCAGCCACACGCGTATATTGGCGACAGCTTCAAATGTGAAGGGAATTTTTATAATTTCAAATATCTTGATCATTTCTGACTAAGAAATAATGGATGCATACTATTTTTGCATGATCCAATAAATTAAATATTTTACAATCGAAATTCACCTGTTTCACTTGATTACTTACTCTTTTTATTTGGAACTTGGAGGCAACCACAGTTTTGGTCATTTGCCAGCCCCTATGTGGTTTTAGATGGATTTTGGATGATCCATTAAATTAAATGTTTCACAAATAATAAATTGAAACAGATGGATTTTGTTTTCTCTTGGAACTTGATGGAGGCAGCCACAATTTTAGTCATGTATTTGCCAGCCGTGTGGTTTGGCTAGATTGTAGATGTTCCAATATATTAAATATTTTACAAATAAAATGCACCTGTGTTTCATTTGATTATTTTCTCTTTTTATTTGGAACTTGTAGGCAACCAAGATTTTGGTCATTTCTTTGCCAGTCCCTTTGGGGTTTGGATAGATTTCAGTGTTCAGTGTCTGCTTTTTATAAGCGACTTTGGGTGCTTTCAGAGTAAAGTCCTCTTTTGTTGGGGGGGATCTTGGCCACCATACCACTATATATCTTTGTGTCAAATTTCCTCACTTGCAGTGCAAACCACACATATTTTGTTATTATTAATCTGTTAAGTCTGTTTCTCTTGTCCTCACATATTTCTGCCTTGCATCTCACTATTTAAATGCCCCAGTTTAGTGTTTTATGAATGTTTATGCTACAATACATCAGATCAGAAATAATAAAGACTTTGATGATTTTTGTAGGGGGGGAGATACAGAAAGGGTTAGTGAGTGAGTGGGTAAAATGAAAAATAAAAAATCAAGGAAAATATTTGAAGAGAGGATTCATGCAAATATTATTGATATAAACACTCTGCAAGACATTGACTAAATAGCTTGGCTATGAGAAGGCCCACTGACCTTGAGGTATATGTTAATATATTTTAAATAAAGATGAATGAAATAGTTATGTAGTAATGCTGGGAAATTATTAAATAAAGTACTGAGATAAGTATGGCTCTTTAAAGGTTAAGCTATTCTCTTACCTCCATTATCAATAAACAGCTGAATGCAACAGGCCTTTGTGGATGTTGTGTTGTTTTTTGGTTAGGAAAGGCATTTGTATGGGTCTTTTTCATACCAGGATGCTTGTTGTCTTGTTTCTGATACATTTCAGTCATTCGCCCTCAAGTGAAGTAAATTGATGCAGAGTGTCTGTAAATACATGATTTCAGTCAGGGTAAACTCCACACTGATGTCTAATTCCCCATGGTTAACCCGGTGGAACTCACCGAGTCATAAGAAGGTGACCAGCAGAGGGAAGTATTCTACTGCTTCCACTCAATCACCTCACATTCTGACACACACAGACTGTCCTACCTGGAATCAATTTATGAAATGGCAACAGGTAGCCGACAACTGTTAATAAATCATGATAAAGTCATATTAATCGCTGGATCAAATGAAGCAAAGCACTGACTGCAAACCTCTGCGTTTCGACCGCAAATTCCCTCAAAGTCTTGAGTGTTGGCTTGTTAAGGAAAGCTGATCGTAGTAGACAGAAAATAGTTATTTGGTGGTCAAATAAGTTGTTCCCGACAACCTTTTATCTCACATATGATAATATCACGTCGATATCTTCCGGTTTAACATGTAGAATATCTCTTTAAGTATATATTTTATTATCGTTTCTGTGAATTTAATCCTCCCCTCAGAGTTAACTTTGCGCAATGGCGACTAAAGCAGTGTTGCCAGATCTCACTCGGGAAAACGGGCAATTTGGTCTGATAAAACACATTGGCCTACCTGCTTATTTACATAAAGTTGTGCTCTACTTGTTGCATCGCTTGTTGGATCATATTCACGGACTACGATGGCGCATTTCCATGGTTAACATCTGTTAATATAGGGCTTGACATTAACTTTTTTTCTCATATTTAACTTTTTTTTATGTTTTTAATATTATCGCATTATTTGGCAGCAGGTATAGCCTATCAGGCTGCTGACACTTTCAGACCTGGCAGATTAATTATACTCTTACATTTCATTTAACTTTATTTACATGAATAGGCTCTATGCACAACTGCACTACTTCCTGAACTTCAGCCAGCTCCTTGTTTCCTGTATACCATTATTGGACAATTTGATTAATTCAGGTGTGCTTGACCTCAGTAGTCACGGCAACAATAATCAAACACACCTGAATTAATCAATGTATCCAATAATGCCAGACAGGAAACAAGGAGCTGGCTGAAGTTCAGGAAGCAGTGGAGCTGTGCATAGAGCCTATATGCATCAAACTGGCATTTTGACAGTATTTTGTGTGTATTTGACTGTTTAAATGCAATAACCAGCTTTATGCACACACACTTTGGGTGTGAGCACAAAATCTGTGAAAAGGAGTTTAAATAAAATTACGAGCAATCACGTCAAAATTCAAGTCCCAACCAACCACATACATCTGGAGCAAATGAAATGAACGAGTGAGGGGAGAAGAGTTCTTAACTTGCTGTCGGAGAGATGAGAGAGCAAGAAAGCGCAGATGATATGTATCGTGTTTCTTGCGGAAAATTAGTAGGAAAAAAAAAAAAACGTTTCAACATACTCCAGTCTCTATCAAAAAAAAAATCTATATTTTTGACAGTTTTATATTTTTGAGTAGTGGCAAATCTTTCTCTCTTCTGACCACTGCGATCAAGCTTTCATTATTTATTTTTCCCCTCTTTTGGAAACTCATAGAAAGGCTATTGTGGATTTTATCTTCTGTTATTGGATGAAGAATGCAAAAAATATTTAACTATGATGACTTCCGCTTCTGAGAATCCCAGAAATGCAAGTGGAACCTGGTCCCTTCGCTCGTGCCACTGGAAATCTCCAAGTGAAAATAAACTGAAAATAACTGATATCCAGTAAATTGCTTTGTCTCTGCAATTCGCTGTCAGTTTGTCGCCCCTAAATATGGAACAACATGGAAAACAATCTAACTGAGGTAACACTTTACTTGAAGGGGTGTGCATAAGACTAACATGACACCTTTATAATCATGACACGACATATGTTATAATTATGAAGGAAGTTTTATGCATGTTTGTGACAAATGTCTATAAGTGTTATTCGCTCAGTTATGACATTTTTAATGCAAATATATGACATTGTTTGAGATAAACCAATACATCATAACCTGTCAGTGACATATCATAACAACTTGACATTATTAAGACAACACAACCTGTCATAAACATGACATAGCATATTAATTATCAAACTTAAGAAACCTCCTAGCTTTATTGGTTAACATTGCATTAAACTATCAGGTTGTTGGTTTTGACATTGCCTGTCATGAAGCCATAATAACTTTTAATGACAAATTCAATTAGTACCACTGTAGTTGAGGTCACGGAAAATATTCATGACAATGGCCTCATGACAGCCAATGTCAAAGCCAACCACACGACAGTTTAACTTAATTTTATGTCAAGTTGTCATGACAAAGACACTGACAGGTTATGATGTACTGGTTTATGTCAAGATGTTATAACAAAGACATCTTAAACAATGTCATATTTGCATTCAAAATGCCAATTGAGCGAAAGACACTTAATGACAGTTGTCATAAACATGCATAAACTCTATTTCATATTCAAGACAGCCTATATGAAGTCATGGTTATGACATGTCATTCCCTTCAAGTACAGTGCTACCCTAACTGATTAATAAATATGTTAAACATTTTATCATGTTCCCCAAAATGTAATTGTAATCTGGAAATAAGACCCTAAAAAAACTGTAAACCACGCTTATTATAAGAGGACATGGCAACAATAAACCAAATCCCCCTACTATAGTGTAAACCACGCCCTTTTCTGACGTCACCCTGATTCGGATCGCTCCTCGCGCTTGTATCAGCTACACTAGAACAGTTCAGGTTGTGGCAGCAGTGCCTGAAGTGCGCCAAACCACGGAATTGTTACAATAATCTGGAGAATCAGTCCGTTTTCTCGGGGGGAAAAAAATTGTTCGGAACGGATTTCTGGTCCGTTGAAACATCTTCAGCACCCAACAAAAATAATCTGATAATCCTCACACTCCCAAACTGAGGGAACAGACCGGGACCGTTGGGACTTATAGGACATATTCTGTTTACCACGGCGCAAAACAAAGTACATAATCTTGTTATACATACTTGTATTGTGGAGCAAAGGGAACGGATGCATTAAACGCCCCGTTATTCAGGGTTCACTGTTATTGCGCTTCTGTTTTGAGGGGGGTTGAGCAGCCGCACTGGATTCAACGCTTGGGATGCGGGATCCCTGAACTTGTCTGCTTCTTATCCGCCTCGTCGTGCGGACTTTTCATCTGCAGAATCCGACTCGATCAGCATCTTCCACGGGCGTTTGGATGCGATCTAGATTCCTAGCTGTGCTAAACTCTTCATTGAATGCAGTTTTACTAACACTAACAGCTGACTTTCTGTCGTATAGTGAAGGGGTGGACAGAAGTGGATTGTGTTGAAGTTGCATGAATCAACGGATCGCTCTTTGCAGATCGCAAAATCAGATCGGATATTTGGCGTGAGGCGCGATGGCAATGTTGGCGACTTTTTGGATTGTCCTGTTGGTCGCGTTAAACGCTCCAGGTAAGTCCACTGAAGGATGTTTGTCAGTCAAATGTGCGCTATTGCCATTTAGTGAGAGCGCCGTCCGGAATCTTTCAAATACTATGCGGTTTATAACTGTTTAAAGTTAGACTGTGATACAGTGTTGCCATAATTAAGATAAATGGACTCAAACGCATGAAAACATGAGATACAGGCAGATGGCGATATTGATGCTGCGCTGGAATATGTGTTCTGCTTGTTAATTGTGAGTTTTTAAAGAGCTGCAGACATAGAAGGGAACACAAAAATGTTAGTTTGCAAATTATTTTAAGAGATAAAGGAGATAAATGATATTCATGTTTACATATTAAGCGATAATTTATTTAGTAGCCTAGTCTTTGTTCAAATATCGTTTGACGCCATGTCAAATGAGTGGCATGGATGGAGATGGATCAAGTAACCCATTGCGATGAATCATTCACACTCACAGTACAATTTAATGATGAATATACGCACTTCTTGGTGAATCATTCTTCAGACAGTAAAAATAAGCGGTTTTATTATTATTTTTTGTTTTAAAAACATTTGTTTTTTAAATATTTCCCTGAGGGTAAAACATAATTTGTATCAACCAATTTTGACTTATTCCCATTCATTCTTATTTTACACAATTGATCCATAATGTAGCCTACACTTAAAAAAAAAAAAAAAAAGCATCAATCTCAAGTGAACTTTTAAAATTGAGTAGTCATGACAATGATTTTCGCAGTTAGTTCTGGCAATTAAAATGTTCTAAGGTGCAACGGCTTCTATTCTTGTCAATTATGAGTTGGAATAGTTAACTTTCCTTTGGCTGTCGGACTAAAGCACTTGCTTTGTCTGTGAGTGATATATGGGTGTGACCCCTCTGTGAAGATCAGTCCTCCTTCATCCTCTGTACCTGAACTTCCTTCCTGTAAAATCAATAGATCACATGAAATGACATAATAACGTTTAATTCAAACACACAGCTTCCCTTTAAAAGCATCCCTTTCCCTTATCAACAAGAGTATTCAATTCATTTGCATTCCCCAGACACTCTGACACTACTATTGGCCCAGCATTAGGTGTCTTTTAATAAACTGCTCTTGAGAGTATATTTTCAAATCAATACTGCACTGCTGACCTCTAATGTTGTAAACAAACTGTCTGATATATTGGTTGGTCTCAAAGCGCTTTTCCGGTCTGCCCCTAGTGGCTCTGTAGAAGAAGCCTAGCCAGTCAAAACAGCTGTTCAGGGTCAACTGAGTGAAAGGCTTATGTGATAATAACCCTTTCACCACCTTTCATTGAGCGATTCTTCCCTTTATCATCTCGCTTTTCCACTCTTAAGTGATGAAGACAACCATGCATCCTTGATCGAAACTTATTTGAAGAAGATTCTGCTGCTCTTTGTAGTGATATAATGCTTCACTAATAGTTTTGCAAGACTCAAAGAATGCCTAGGTCTTACCATAAGGAGTTGATTTTATCGCTAAGCTTCATGTAATATATGGCACCTTGTACAGTTGCAAATAGCTTGAACATGTTGATTTTGGCGGGACTCCAGAAACGGAACCGTCTTGTTTGAATCACACGGTGACCAAATGTTTGTGTGCCTGTTAGGCTGCTTTCAGATTCAATTCCTGTAGACTTTTTTTTGTCGTGTGATGTAATAAAACCAACTGACACTTGTGGCAAGATGATGCAGGAACTAGAAGTACAATTGTTGATGGTAGCGTGGCGCACTGTAATAAGAGTCAGCATTTTGAGCATTTGTTCCTGTGGGTAAGGGATGACTAAAGAATTAATTAGCTTGCGTTTCTCACCATTAGCAAGGACTGGTAACTTAATGGAGCAAAATATTTAACGTTCTTGACAGTAATGATATGCATAGAACTATTACACTTTTTTTCCAGGGTATAATTTAAGACTTCAAAGTCACACGTTACAAATGGTGGGAGAGGTTAGGAGAGCATAGAAAAGTCGCAAAGATCCGTTCAGACAAGAAAACAAACCCAAGCATGCTCTGTTGACAAGACACCTTGGAAATCTAATGATATACACAACACGGGAGTAGTGAACACATCCCTCTTTGTTCACCTCTGTTCTGTGTTTACTAGACACTTGCCGTGCAATTAACAGCTGGAATGGGGGGTCTTAGAAGACATCTGGTTATTGTTTCTCTTTCTGAAGCAAAGCAATCAATCAGCATAAATCATATCTACGTGAACATGTTCATGTCAGAGCCGGTTACTTCACGTGCAGCTACACGTACTTAGCGGTGCCGTGAAGCCAAGCAATATGATGAACCTTAATGAATTATGTGGATGCGGTTCTGCTTGCTGTTATTTGACGCCCAAGGCTCTTCCATTGAAAAGCATGGGCTGAAGTGTCGTAATTTACAATGTTATCTGCTTTGAGATTCACGCCCCCTTTTTTTTGCCAAGTTGGAACCCGCTGGGGTAATCTATTAATAGGGCAATTTTCAGCCTGTTGGTTGTAATGCGGCCTGAGGAATCTCTCGGGTGTTCTGATCTATTGGTAATGTCTGAAATGTCTCGACGCTAGGCTAGATGAATCGACAGATTGATGCTTTCTTTTCTAGGTTTTTATGAATTTCTTTCTTTTTGGGAGATTGTCAGTGTCAGGCGTGTTTGGGCACCGACATTCTTCAAAAATATGTTTCTTTTGGAGGGATGTCGCACGATTAATCGCAATTAAACGATGTCAAACGATTAATCGCGAGTAATCGCATCCAAAATAAAAGTCTGTGTTAAAAAGTCTACATAATATGTGGATATATGTGCACAGTGTATAATTATTTTGTATATACATACATATATATATATATATATATATATATATATATATAAATACACACACATTCATGTATATTTAAGAAAAATATATTTATATATAAAATATTTATATTTATAATTAAAATAAATTATATATAAATCTATATACAGTATGAAAATATTTCTTAAATATTTACAAGCATGTATGTGTTTATATATATATATATATATATATATATATATATATATAAATAATAATTATACACAGTGCACCCACATATATTACGTAAACACAAACTTTTATTTTGGATGCGATTAATCGCGATTAATCTTTTTACAGCCCTAATATATATATATATATATATATATATATATACACACACATGTTTACATATATACAGTATATTTAAGAAACATTTTCATCATCATACACAAACTTTGGATGTGATTAATCGCGATTAATCGTTTGACAGCCCTATTCTTTTGTGTTCCGCAGAATGATCAGAATGAAAAAAGTACAAATCTACTAACTTATGTCGTTCCAAACCTGTATGATTTTATACAGGTTTGAATTGACATAAGGGTGAGTAAATGATTAGAATGATCATTTTCGAATGAACTATCCCTTTCAGTTCATTCATTCGACTCTTCCTATTTACCGGGATGGTTTTCCTTAAAGGGATACTCCACTTTTTTTTAGAAATAGGCTCATTTGACAACTTCCTCAGAGTTAAACAGTTTTGTTTTACAGTTTTCAAATCCATTCAGCCAATTTTCTGATATTTAGAAGAATATCTGTAACCAGACCGTTTCTGGTCTCATTGACTCCCATAGTATATTTTTTTCTTACTATGGAAGTCAATGAGACCAGTTACTGATCAGTCTGGTTACTGATATTCTTCTAAATATCAGAAAATCGGCTGAATTTATTCGAAAACGGTAAAACTCAACTGTTTAACTTTGGGGGAGTTGTAAAACAAGCCTATTTCCAAAAAAAAAAAAAAAGTGGAGTATCCCTTTAAGGAACACATACAATGCCTGAATTTCAACAACACGTTGGGGTATGATGCAACATATCTGTGCTGTTAATTCTCCTTGTTCATATAAAAACACAACGGATGGATAACTCTTCTTTGTGGCTACAATTCATCCAGGATGAAAGAAGAGTAAAGGAATGGGCTGTGCTGTTTGATAGTGATTACATGACTTATAGCTCTCCCTATAGAGTAAAACAGATGCTAGATGGATAATTTCTCCTAACCTCCAGTGTTTGGCAAACCATCACTGACCCGTAAATCGGCATTTCCTCCTTTGATAACTTTTTTTTTAGTGATACTTTTTTTTCCCCATTAACGGAATGGAAAACTTTTAAAAGCATTCATCATAGTTTTGCTCGATTTAAGGAGTATTTCATGGAGGAGCTCTAATCCATACCTTAATTATCTGAGCCCACCACAAACATCAATTTTACTAAGAGGGCTGTTTCAAGGTGAACTACCTAGGAAAGTGGTTTGCGTGTACGTGTCGGAGTCAGTCGAGTTAATCTGGGGGAGAAAATGGCTGAATGCCCAAAATGCTTTTTCAACTGTTTCTTAAGCACTTTCAGCTACTGCATGTAGAATATGAAAGGTGCTCTATCAGTGGAATTTGGGTTTCATGTTATATTACAGTGTGTGTACATACACTGTAAAAAAATATTTTCATGATTTGTAATCACAACATTATTTCTTTTGTCAAATCAACTTCATTTATGTAGTTCAGATAACATAATATTTTGAGTTTCTGATGATTAAAACAATCTCCGTCATTATATTAACTCAATTTTTTCCATTTCAATGAACTTCAACTTACATTTTTAAGGCCACCAGGTTACTTCATTTTTTTATGTTAAACCAACAATATTTTTTACAGTGTGTTACTACCCAGTTATTGTAATTAGTGTACATTTTATGTACTTGGGGAACAAGACTGTAAAATAAAGTGCTGCGTTATGTAAAATATGTCAAATATTTGTATTTTAGATCAGTTGGAGTGCTTAAATGTTGATTTAACTCAATTTTTCCATTTCAATGAACTTAAAATTTGAAGGCAACCAGGTTACTTAATTTTTTAAGTTAAACGAACTATATATATATATATATATATATATATATATATATATATATATATATATATATATATATATATATATATATATATATACTGTATGTACATGCATATACATACATACAGTGTACTTGCCTAAAAAAAGAACTGGGAAACTACAGGGGTTAATTTTGGGTTTAGGAGTAGGTTCAAGGTTAGTACCTAATTATTACCCAGTTATTGTAATTAGTGTACATCTTGGGGAACAAGACTGTAAAATAAAGTGCTACTTTACATAAAATATGTCAAATATTTATATTTTAGATCAGTTGGAGATCAGTTGGAGTGCTTAAATATTGATTAACTGTGATTTGTAATCACAACATTATTTCTTTAGTCAAATCAACTTAAATAATTTATGTAGTTCGGATAACAAAATATTTTGAGTTTCTGATGATTAAATCAATCACCTTCATTGTGTTAACTCAATTTTTCCATTTCAATGAACTTACATTTTTAAGGCAACCAGGTTACTTCATTTTTTTAAGTTCAACCAACAATAAAAGAACTGGGTGAGTACAGGGGTTAATTTTGGGTCTAGGTTCAAGGTTAGTACGTAGTTATTACCCAGTTATTGTAATTAGTGTACAACTTACTTGGGGAACAAGACTGTAAAATAAAGTGCTACTTTACATAAAATATGTCAAATATTTATATTTTAGATCAGTTGGAGATCAGTTGGAGTGCTGAAATGTTGATTAACTGATCCAATCATCATTTTCTTTTCTAGTGTGTTAGCTTGTTTTTCTTCAAAAATAAGAATGGTTTAGTCAATGAAGTCATTTATTTATTGCTTTTTCTTTTCTTTGAAATAATGTGTGCAGAGTAAATGTTCACAGTTAGACAAACCATGAATAGGGTCAATTCAGATTTTTAGGTCGGCTTAATATTTTACTAACCAGAATGTCACAGAATGGAACAAATACCCAGTTGGCCTTGTTACCCATGAGTCCTCTTTTCACAGAGAGAACGACAGCTGATTCTGTGCGTTCTGCTCTTTGATCACAAAGTCTTGCCTGATTTGTGTAGAGATGATCCTGTGGTTCATGTAAAAGATCGGGATTATTTTCCTGGCTGGAAGGAATCGTGTTTGAAGTGGTTCAATCAAGAGAGAGAAGAAGAACATCTTGTGATATCCCCCCCCCCCCTCCCCCCTTGCGGTTTTTGATTATCCCATTGACTGTAAAAGCCATGTTTGAGTGGCGTTTTTAATTTGTGAGTTTTGCCAACACTCTCTAAATTGCTATGATGAGCAATACCAGATCGCCCAGGGTCTTTCACGGATGTGCGCTGGAAAGATTACGCTCTAGTTCAGCGAGGTGGAAATATACGTTGTTTGCAGGGCTCCCTTTCACTTCAAATGGCTTTACTCTTTTCTTTATGTGCACTGACAGGAATTTTGGTCATTCACTTTGAGGTCAAAGGGTGAGCCTATTAATGTCAGCCCTCTTTCAAGGTCTAAGTGATATACAAGCTGTTGTGACCCCCACTATAGATGGTTTAGCTTGCAAACAAGTGTGTGTGGGTGTAAAACCATCACTTGTTCCACTCCACCCCATGAGAAACTGGGGTAAAGTCAGACAGATGGTTAACACTCCTCAATTGTGTTTCCAAATGTGTTGGAAATCTGTTTTATTCCCAAATAAAGTGTTCATTACTTTTGCATTAGGTTACTCGCCTTGACATGAATCCCATAGTACCATTTGAAACCATTTTCAATTCACATCAGAATATATTACTGAAACCGCTTTGGTGAAGAGACCCGATTTTAGCAGTTGCAGTCACGCTTTGATGCCGTTTCACACTTTTAACTGCTTTACTTTGACGCCGTTTAACCATGCGTTGCATTAAAAAGCCCGTTTCCGTTTATTGATTTCATCTGTCAGTGTGCACAGTCATTGAACTGGAGTTTAGTCATGCATTTTAAATGAGTTAAGATGTTAAGTTTGTGTTCTGTTTTATTTATTTATTTTTCCAAAGAAGGATTGTGCTGTTTCTCCCACTGAACTTAATTTTATATGCAAAGTGTTTTTGTATTTAATTCATTATGGCCTTGTTCCGAATTAAACATTCTCTTTCGCAATCTTGTACTGAAATCTAGTTATCAAATGCACCAGTTTGCTCTATTCAAATGCTGCAGACTTGGCAAAGACACTGGCTCTGTTCCAAAAGCTTTATGGGCACGATTTTAAGGTATCATAGGTGAGCTCCTAACATGAAGCCTGTTCCAAAATGTAATTATGTTGCTGTTTTTTTATAGTTAAAATGCAGCAATCCCATAATGCATTTTGACCAGCTCAATAAAAATAAAAATGCAATATGGTACTTTAAAAAACATTGAAACATCTCTTTAAAAATGTGGTTACCTCTTTACACAAAGCAGTGCCACACTTATAAACGGGCATTATACTGATAGATATGGAAGCTTGTTTCCGCCATAGAATGAAAAACATAAAAGGTAATTGTGACTTTTTATCTCACAATTCGGACTTTTTTTCTCACAATTGCGAGTTATAAAGTCAGAATTTGTGAGTTATAAAGTCAGAATTGCGAGATATAAAGTCAGAATTGCGAGTTATAACGTCAGAATTGCGAGATATAAAGACGCAATTGTGTTATAAAGTCAGAAATGCATGATATAAAGTCAGAATTGTGAGATTTAAACTTTTCTGAGGGGGAAAACGTCTTTTTTCCCCTTAGAATTGGCCTGATTAGTCGCAATTGCGAGTTTATATCTCACAATTCTGAGAAAAGATGTCAGAATTCCGACATATAAACTCGCAATTATGTGTTATAAAGTCAGAATTGCGAGATGTAAACTCGCAATTGTGAGAAAAAAAGTCAGAATAGTGAGATAAAAAGTCGCGCTTCTGTCTTTTTTTCTCAGAATTGCGACTTTATATCACGCAATTCTGACTTTATATCTCGCAATTCTGACTTTATAACTCGCAATTGCGACTTTATATCACGCAATTCGGACTTTTATCTCGCAATTCTGAGAAATAGCTCGCAATTAAACTCGAGATATAAACTCGCAATTGTGAGAAAAAAAGTCAGAAGTGTGAGATAAAAAGTCACAATTATTTATTTTATTTTTACATTCAGTGGCGGAAACAAGCTTCCATAGATAGAACACAAATGTGTTAAAAAACACAAAAACCTTCAAGTCCAGAATAGAGATTGACAAAAAATAAAATGTAAAACTGCCTGATTTTTGCTCTAAACACATAATCGGCAACCGACCAGTGTGTCTCTTGATAGCAATTAATTAACGCCAAACTCTGTTGAAATCGATTGTAAATTGAGTCTCCTGTGCAAATTGCTACATTTTATGACGAAAAGAAGTTGACTGTTTAGAGCGGTCTTAAGGATGCCACTTGAGAAAGCAAGGCCGCTCACTAGGTTTTGGAACCGAGACATTTTTATTGTTATCTTTGTAATATCGCTTTTAATTACTGTAGTGTAAAACAAAGTAAGGTTAGATTTACAGGTAAGAGAGCGGGAGAGGTTACCGTTTACCCCTAATCATCAAGCAGAGGTGATCGATGGGGTCTGCCCAGTCATTCTTGAAATTAACAGCGTAGAAAGCTATTAACATGAACCATCCACAGCGGTGCTTAAGATGTAATGGACTGTGCCAAAACAGCAGCAGCATACTCAATCCGCTCTATGCACAATGCATTTCACTCAAAATACGTCACATTAGTTGGCTGTGTTATAGTTGCGTCGGTGAGTACGCAAAGTTGAGATCTTATGGGAGTATTCATGAAAAGTATTGGTGGTGACACTTTCAGGTTCTTCAGGTGCACTGAAAAAGAGCTGTTTTAAATTATAGCTTCATTCAAATTGAGCTGGAAATTATCAATAATTGCTGTGCGCGAGAGCTGTCAAACGATTAATCACGATTAATCGCATCCAAAATAAGTTTGTGTTTGCATAATATATGTGGGTGCACTGTGTATAATTATTTTATATATAAATACACTCTCATGCATGTATATTTAAGAAAAAATATTGTTTATATATAAAATGTTTATATTTATATTAGGGCTGAGCAACGATTAATCGCGATTAATCGCATCCAAAATAAAAGTTTGTGTTTACATAATATATGTGTGTGTGCTGTGTATAATTATTTTGTATATATAAATACACACACATGGATGTGTATATTTAAGAAATATTTGCATGTATATGCTTTATATATATTTATACATAATTAATATTATACATAAATAAAAATATTTGATATATTAATAACACATTTTTCTTAAATATATACATGCATGTGTATGTATTTATATATACAAATTAATTATACACATATATTATGTAAATACAAACTTTTATTTTGGATGCGATTAATCGTTGCCCAGCCCTATAAATTATATAGAAATCTATACTCAGTATATACATTAAAATATTTCTTAAAATATACAAGCATGTGTATTTATATATGTAAAATAATTATACGCAGTGCACCCACATATATTACCTAAACACAAACTTTTATTTTGAATGCGATTAATCGTGATTAATCGTTTGACAGATAGATCCAGGCCAGGATTTGGCAAAATTTTGACTTTGTTCATGGACCCTGGTCATCATTATCACATTTAGGGCCTTTGCAAAGGATATGAAAATTAAAAAAAATAATAATAATAATAAATATATTTTTAATGTTTAAAGTTAGCATTTCTTAAGTCTAATTAAGTTCTTATGTTGATCACTATAAACGCTGCTTGTCTGATTAACCCTGAAGCAGAGTTGCCTTTTGTGGCATCATGATAATTTAATTTAATCTATAAGCCGGCCCACCCTCGCCTCACTTATCTCTTTTCTCATTGCTCTTTAATTGTCTTCGGTGTATTGTGCGTTCTGGGGATGCGGGGAGGCTGGGGCAGGTCTGTGTAGTATGTTCACTCATATAGATCATTGCCTTTCAGGCTGGTTAAAGCGATTTTCTCAACTCCAAATCCCCATCTTAGTTGGATTAACCATTTTGGGGGAATGAACACTTCCAATGATGGATGAGCATCAACCACAGAAATGCAATTATTCTCAATGTGAATTTGTCTATTGCTCTGAAATGTAATCCAAGTAATAACTTGGCACCATGCAAACTTGATTCTGCGAAATTTGAATAATTTTGCTTTCAGACACGTTCGGTTCTCTTTACCCAGGAGGCTTGTTGCTTATTGGTGCTTACTGTGTGAAAGACTTGCTGTGGACATTGTGGTATCCACTACAGGAAGGATTTACTTCCGAGTAGTTGCTTTTCGGTTTTGCAATATTTATTGAATAAAAATGTAAACTACTTTTCTTGATTGTTAGCTATATTCAGTTGTTTACAATTGGCTTGTTCACGGTGAAATCGACCTGAAGTAATGTATTTGTGCTGTTTGCCTTTTTGCATGTGCCATAATTGAAGACAGGGTTGTGTTCTCATTTGAAGTGGATCTTTTGAAACCCAAAAGCCAGATGATGCATGCAGGGTCATAAAAGTGGACATTGATCAGAAGCAGGTGTTTCCCAAAGGATAATGGAGGTTGTATGGGTGAAAAACCTGTAGAACTCATCAGCCAAACCTCAATAAGTGTTGCTTAACCCCAAGAGGTCACATGCAGGCCATGAGAAGTTTTTTTATTGCATGTCTTTCAGTCTGTTTGTCTGTCCTCCTTAGAGAGAAATAGTCGTAACTGTCTGACAGTGACACATGGCACAGCGTTTGGCGGGGGATGCTCACCGGATGGAGTTCTGCTGTGAAAGTGATTATACAGACATTTGGGTTGGATGGTTAAACATTAGCATGCAGATGAGAGCTCCATCCAATTCCCTTGGAGGTCTATTTTGTACTGGGGTGAAGCGTGGAAAGCTGCCCCGAGCTAAGAAAGAACAGTGAGAATGACAGCCACATTATATTACTATGGTGAATTTACCTCATGGACACTGTTAGCAACCCCTGCAGACTGCTAAAGCAGCATTGAGAAGCTGCTTGGAACTCCAGTGTTGTGCGCAATGGGAATTTTTGATGCAAGCGCTTTTAATTTGTGTACTAGAGCCCGACCGATAAAGGATTTTGAAGTCCGATACCGATACAAATATTTATTGGTTTTAAAATTCGATATTCTGATATATCGGCCGATATATATATATATATATATATATATATATATATTTTTTTAATTATTATTTCAGAAACTCGCAACAAATTGTAAAACATACAAATTCATTACAACAGGCCAAGGAGAGATGATACGTCTCATTGCTATAACTGTCATGCGCTATTAAAGAAATACTTCAGTCACATTGTCAAAAGTTAAAAGGACTACACTGTAACAACATAACGTAACTATTACTTGCTAATTCTGCTTCACTCTCTTATTTAACAGCAGCAAAATTGGACGTGATAGTCACAACTTTTGTTTGAATTGTTATTCAAGCAATGTATGTCTCGTGACCAACTCAACGAGTGTTGCCAACAGGGACGGTGTCGAGTGCCCTCTGGTGGACAAACTATACAACTCCAACACTCATGACATGGTTCAAGCGTGTTTCCTCGGATTTTTATTTTATTTTTTGAAATATTCATTTATTGGCCATTGTAACTGCTGATACCGATAGTTTGGAAAATGCCTAATATCGGCCGATAATATCGGCCTGCCGATATGTCGGTCTGGCTCTATTGTGTACCTTATTAATATGGGTTTGTCATATTCAAGAGTTTGTTTTTTTTTTTCTTCACAAAAACCTGCATCTTATTCCCTAACCTTTTTAAAATGAATATATAAATATACACAGAGCAGCAGATATATTAGGCTATTGTCACTTTAAGACCAAATGCATGGATTCATTATACTGATACACATCTGGTTTACACCCTACTTTTTACCTTTGAGACTGTGGTGGCAAACAAGATTCTATCACTTGATAAGAGACAACGATTTCCAATTGTCTTTGAGGTTTGTTTTCTTGCGAGGAAAGGCCAGCAGTCGTACAGTCACATAGAGTGCTTGCAGAGTGTGACAGTGAAGGAGGGCATCCTTCCTCTTTATAGTCTTGACTCCCAGAATGTTATCTTTCTAGGCCAATGATGGTATTTTCAACCATACATGGAACATTCTTAGACTTGTTCGTAATATTTTATCCTTGAGTGGAGTTCCTCCAGTCACGTGCCGACTCTTACCATTCCAATACAATTCCATATTATAATAAGTCTTTTACTGTCATATGATGGTCACACACATCTTAAGGATACAATTTCTTCCGCAAGACATAACTGGCTATGTTTACATGAATACTCCACGGAATGGGCATTTTGGCATAATTGAATGTGTATTCGACCATTCCAGCGCAATAAGACGTGAAAGAGATATGAATTCGTGATCACATGCTGAGAGATGTGGCTTTCTGTGCACTACAACATTGAGTTTTTTTCACTGCTTATTGTGCTTAAAGGGATACTTCACCTCTGGAAAGATGAATGTGTATTTAAAATGGGTCATTTATGATGAAATTATGTTTGAATTTGGAGCTTTCTAGACTGAGAAAAGCAGGAAATGTCTTTTTGGCTTATGTGGATGAAAGACAACAACTCCCAGAATGCACTTGCTTCGCTGCCCTAGGAGGCCACGCCTACCGGTAACAGAGAGCAGTTTAAGCTACTAGTGAGTCTCGCGATGAGTCTGCCTGAAAATGTATTTCGAGATCGCCCAAAATGTCCGGGATTCGGCTTTTGCGTTCTACAGTCGTCATTCATTATGTTTACTGTGGCGAGCAGGACGAGTGAGGGCCGCGGGAGAACAGCGCGAGGCGTGATTACCGATGAGAGACATCTGTGAGACCGGTCTCGTATCTCTCACAGACGACCGCAAATTTTCTTAGCAATGTTGAAACGCACATCAACCGCTCACTTGTTTAGCGTTCATGTAAACACTACATTCAGATTCACCAATTGGATTGAATTCAGTTAGGTTGAAACAAAATCTGTGCATGTAAACAATAAATGGCGACTGCAGAAAGCAAAAACTGAATCCCGGACATCAACGGCCGGACATGTCCGGGAGAACGAGGATGGTAACCCCTACTACTCTGCTTTCGCCACAGAACAAGAGCTAGCTTAGCTTCCAAAAAAAGATGGCTGACGCTATGTGTTCATTCTGTGAGTGAGATCACACCCTCTATGGGCGGGTTGAGAGAATGCGGGACAGACCCGACTACTGACTTTAGTCTTTAGCCTCTGGCCAAAAAATCCTCAGATGATGCAAAATGGCGATTTTTGCGTCATCTGAGGATTTTTTCCAGACAAAAAATACATAAATCTCTCGTCTCAGGGGGAAATGAGAATGGAAAGCATGGTAATTTGAAAACACTACGTTTTCTACTAATACAAAGCTTAATGCTAAATCCTTAGTATCCCTTTCTAACATTGAGCACGTCCAAAATTCACAATCGCATTCTGAGAGAGGCAGCTTTCTGTGCGCACACTTTAACAATGTGGCAGTTTTTTTTTTTTTTTGCAGTTTCCTTTTCAGGAGATTGCAATTATAACTCTTTAACATGAAACACGCCCTGCTCTTTATATTTTCATTCATGCATTTCAGCCCTCTGAAGTGTCAATAGTGCCATATATTTACATACCATGACATTTACTTAACGCAATACCGTGCTAATGATATATATCGTCTAACCGCCCAGCTCACAACCGGCCTGCGAGATGGGGACGTGCACATGCATTAGTATGTGATTTGCATACAAGATACACCACTGACTTTTTTTCGTCTACCCAGAATTCTCCCTAAGTTGCTTGGTGATGCATAAAGGGTTTTACTTAAACTGTTTTCCCTTTGTAATGCAGATCCTTAATATGTCACATTCGCGGGACTTCCACCTCTGTGTTTTTTGGCAGAGTCTGTAGCGCACATTTATGTGGTGCTGTGCGGCTCTGTCTGGATGCGGCGTAGCCTCTCGCTGGTGAATTAAACATGAGTGAGAGCTCCTGATCTAAATAATGGAGTGGATGTGACAAGCGCGGAGTGTTTCTCCACTGCACAGCTGACTGCACAAATAACACTAAAAACAGACTAAGTGCTAAATTAACACACACATGCGCACACGCACGCACGCTCTCCATCCTCCTCTTTCTTTTTGTTTGTGGAGGGTCTTTAGGTAGGCCTGTGCGAAGTGTGTTAATGGGAGTGGGGTTTTAGCATCAGGTTGACCTGAAAGTGACTCCGCGCTGGGAACTTTTAGCCTCGGCATCCTTCGGATGAGGGTAGATGATGTCTCGGCGCAGATTGCTGAACGTATTTGTCTGGGTGCACCTGCGACCGTCTCTGTGCGTATGCATGCGGCGCAGGTACACACACTTGTTTTCCAGGTCCCTGATCACAGGAACCTCTCCCTCCCATCCATCCAAATGGAGTTCTTGTTTTATCTGTAAAGCGCAGGTGCAATTTTCTGCTTCAAACCCCTGAAAATCCTGTTCCGTTTCGAGTCGAAATGCCCGAATCAGCCGACTAAGGAAAAAGGAAATCAATAAACGGGAGCCGATCTTGCTCGTGCCGTTCTGATTTGGTATTAATCTGATTTAGCGATTCTCATCTCGATTTAGAGATTAAATAGTTAAGCCCACCCATCCTCCCACCCTCGGTTTTCCACTCACTGAACGGATACTTCAGCTGTATTACTGCAGTGTTTTCCCCTCCTCCCTCGCTTGGCTTCTTTTGTTTTCCCTGCTTTTTCTTGCAGGATTTCAAGAATTGGCTCCCGTTCAAATTGTGTGGAGGAATTTGAATTGAATAGGGCACAGGATGATGAATTAGAATTACTGAAAAAAATGTCTTACAATTTTAACAGTCACACAATGGATGAATTTCATTAGTCCGGTATTCATTCCGGAGTTAATTCGGACTAATTAGTCCTATTTATTCCCTGGTATGTATAGTAGACCACTCGTGAAATTAAATATCTTTTACAAATCATATTACCATCACAAAATGGAGAATCGTAAATATTTTATTTAAAAAAAAATTGAAACTTTTTGATTACTTCCAGGTTTTAATCAGATTTTCAGTTCAGTTCAAATCATTTCAAAGGAATTCAACTTGAATTATCAATAGATTCTCAATTCAGTTCACAATCCTGGTGTGTCATCCATGGATCAGCTCGTTAGGATTCGTCATTTAAATGAAATCCTCTCAGAGGTCAGTTGTAATGATTCACGATGCACAGAGGAATCCATTTGCAGCTTTATTAAACAAAGTCGTACAGGCAGGGTCAAGACGAGGCAGACAGGGCAATGCAGATCAGACAACAGGATAAACAGTAGACAGGCAAAGATCAGGGCAGGCAGCAATAATCGTGGTCAGTAAACAGTCCAAGTTCAGGCCAGGCAGATATCAGTCGTAGAAGAATCAAACAGTCCAAAGTCCAAAACCAGAAAACCAGAATCAGGATACAAACGCTCAGAAATGATCACCGGGGCAAATCAAGACTTCGCACTGGTGTGGTGTGTGGACGTGGCTTTTATGTGTGTGTGTTAATGGCGTGCAGGTGTGTGACGCAATCAGTCCCAGGAAAGCGGCATGATGGGAATTTGAGTTTGTAGCCAATGATCAGTACTCTGGTGAAGGCTCCCTCTGGTGGCGGAGAGGAGACAGAGCGGGAGCCTCCATTGTAACAGAGCCCCCCCCCTGCGAGCGGCTCCTGACGCGAGGAGGCGGTTGTCGTCGGGGTCTCCCACGGGGTCGAGGGGCCGGTTTCTCCGGGTATGTCCTATGGAACTCTTCAGTGAGAGTGGGGTCCAGGATATCCCTTGAATTGACCCAGGACTGTTCCTCCGGACCGTACCCCTCCCAATCGACCAGATATTGGAGCATGTTACCCCGACGTCTGGAATCCAGCAACTTGTGCACTCTGTAGGCCTCCTCGCCGTCAACCAGAAAGGCAGGAGGGCCCTGAGAGGCGGCCCCCTCCTCCGTCTCTCCCCTCGGACCACCAGCGGGTTTTAACAGAGAAACATGAAAAGTGGGAGAGATACGATAGTTAGCGGGCAGGTCTAAACGGAATGAAACAGGTGATATTTGTCTTATAATTTGGAACGGACCAACATACCTGGGACTGAGTTTGCGACATGGAAGTTTGAGGCGTAAGTCTCTGGTTGATAGCCATACCCATTGACCACTCTGGTATTCTGGAGCTGGGCGACGACGACGGTTGGCCTGGTGTTCCTGACGCCTGACAGCATGCCTCAGATGAGTGTGTGCTTGGTCCCAAACCTCTTCACTTTTGTGTAGCCATTCTGTGACTGATGGGAGTTCAGTGGGTTCACCGGACCATGGGAAGAGAGGAGGCTGAAAACCCAGTATACATTTGAAGGGAGTGATACCAGTAGCAGGTTTGACCAACGAATTCTGAGCATACTCAGCCCAGAATAAATATCTGCTCCAATCCTGTTGGTGTTGCTGGCAGTATGTTCTTAGAAAGCGGATGATGTCTTGATTTAGACGTTCGGTCTGACCATTGGACTGAGGGTGATAACCGGAAGTGAGGCTGATGTTTACGTTTAAATGTTTGAAGAATGCGGACCAGACTCTGGAAGTAAACTGAGGTCCTCTGTCAGATACTATATCTTCAGGTAGTCCGTAAAATCTGAAAACTTGGTTGCAGAGGAGTTCAGCTGTTTCGAAGGCAGTGGGAAGTTTAGTGAGGGGAATGAGACGGCAGGCTTTGGAGAATCTATCCACTATTGTGAGAATTGTCGTGTGTCCTTGAGAATTGGGGAGATCTGTGATGAAGTCTACGGCAATGTGTGACCAGGGTCGTTGAGGTGTTGGAAGGGGACATAGAAGGCCTGCTGGTAGTTTACGGGTGGATTTGGAAGTTTGACAATTGATACAGTTCTGGACATGTTTGATGGTGTCGGATGAGAGAGTGGGCCACCAAAATCGATTCTGTAGTAATTGAATTGTGGCAGAGATACCAGGATGACCGGAGCTAGGAGTGGAGTGGACCTGATCGATGATGCGAGAGCGTAGTGTTTCAGGGACAAAGAGGAGATTGGCTGGACAGTTGCTGGGGGTTGGAGTCTGAAGGTTGGCCTGTTGGATTTCGGTTATGATGTCCCACTGGACTGGAGCTACTAAGAGGTTCTCGTGGATGATATTCTCGGGATTATCTTTGTGGACTGTTTCTTCTGTTTGGCGAGAAAGGGCATCGGCTTTGACGTTCTTGGTGCCTGGACGGTAAGTGACAGTGAAGTTGAAACGTGTAAAAAACAGTGCCCATCTTGCTTGACGAGGATTGAGGCGTTTGGCAGATCGGAGATATTCAAGGTTTTTATGGTCTGTGAGAATGATGAATGGTTCTGAAGCTCCCTCCAGCCAGTGTCGCCATTCCTCTAGAGCCAGTTTCATAGCTAGCAGTTCGCGATTCCCCACATCATAATTCCGCTCGGCTGGAGAAAGCTTGCGGGAGAAGAAAGCACACGGGTACATTTTGGCTGGGTTTCCCTGTCGTTGAGATAATATGGCCCCCACTCCTGTGTTCGAAGCATCTACCTCCACAATGAACTGACGCTCTGGATCGGGATGACGTAGGATGGGTGCAGTAGTGAATCGGGTCTTCAACTCCTGAAAAGCCTGCTGTGCTTCGGGGTTCCAGGCAATTCGAGAGCCATGACGTTTGGTTAAAGCTGTTAATGGAGCGGCAATGAGACTGAAGTTTCTAATAAATCTTCGATAAAAGTTAGCAAATCCCAGGAATCTCTGTAATTCTTTGACTGTCTGAGGTAATGGCCAATCCAGCACTCCTTTCACCTTCTTGTCGTCCATGGCCACTCCTTCCTGACTGATGATGTAACCCAGAAATGAAACGTTAGTTTGATGAAACTCACATTTCTCGATCTTGGCATACAACTGGAACTGAATTAAGCGTTGAAGTACGGATCTGACGTGTTGGATGTGTTCCTCCAGTGAGTTTGAGTAAATCAGGATGTCATCGATGTACACGATTACCCATTTGTCCAGCATGTCACGAAACACATCGTTCATAAAGGCCTGAAAGACGGAAGGACTGTTAGATAAGCCGAAAGGCATGACCAGATATTCATAGTGCCCACTAGTGGTGGAGAAGGCTGTTTTCCATTCATCCCCCTCTCGAATGCGGATCAGGTTATATGCATTGCGTAGATCGAGCTTGGTGTAATATTGCGCCTGTCTCAGCTGTTCCAGTGCGGCTGGCACCAGAGGTAAGGGATAACGATACTTGATGGTGATATCGTTTAACCCGCGATAGTCAATGCAAGGCCTGAGTCCCCCATCCTTTTTCTTGACGAAGAAAAACCCCGCAGCGGCAGGTGAGGTGGAAGGTCGAATGAACCCTTTGGCTGTCTCCTCTTCAATGTATTTTTTCATGGCTTCAGACTCAGGCTTTGATAGGGGAAAGATTCTGCCTTTAGGGGGTGTGGCGCCGGGCATTAAATCAATGGCACAGTCTGTTGAACGATGTTCTGGAAGTTGAGAAGCTTTTTCCTTACTGAAGGCTTCTGTGAGGTCGGAATAAACTGCCGGTAGCTCTCCTAGCTCATGGTTTTGGGTGTCTGGTTCTGGTTTGGAACAGGTTACTCTTTTGACTTTAGACAAACAATGGTTGTTACAGGCTTCACTCCAACGAATGATTTGTCCCTCCTTCCAGGAAATGTGTGGATTGTGAATGTGCAACCAAGGGTGGCCGAGGATGATGGAGTGATGTGGAGCGTGAATGACATAAAATTTGATTTGCTCAGAATGAAGAGATCCGATCTGCATTTGAACCTTCTCTGTTTCGAACTGGATTTTGCCGTCTCCAATGGGATGACCATCTAGCGCCTCCACTGACAAGAAAGAGTGACAAGGATTAAGTTTAAGTTTGATCTGATTGGCGAATGTTTGAGAAATGAAATTTCCAGCGGCTCCAGAGTCTATGAGGGCTGTGGCTTCAATACATTGGTTTTGTATAGTGAAACGAATGGGGAGAGTGAAACTGGATGGAGATCTTTGATATTGATTTACAGAACTCACCGCAAGAGTGCGAGTTGGAGGTCGGACTGGACAGGAGAGTTTCATATGGCCGGATTGACCACAGTACATACAGAGACGGTGTTGCAGTCTGCGTTCCCGTTCTTCTGGAGTGATGTGCGTGAACCCGATCTGCATAGGTTCGTGAGCAGGAGCTGCCTCGAGTGATTGACGGATAGGTGCCCTGGTGATGCGTCTGGAACGCACGAGATTATCGACTTGAATGGCCAGACTTACATACTCGTTCAAGCTCTTTCCTTCATCTCGACAGGCTAATTCAGATTGAAGTTCAATAGAGAGTCCTTTCCTGAACAGCGTCTTTAATGTGTCTTCGACCCAGTTCGTCTGTGCAGCGAGGGTGCGAAACGTGAGTGCATACTCGGCGGCGGTACTCTTTCCCTGGGTGAGATCTAGAAGCTGCTCTCCAGCGCTCCCTTTCTCAGAAGAGTGTTCGAAGACTTGACGAAACTGTTGAAGGAATTCTTGAAATGTGGTGACTGAAGACCCCTCTGGTTTCCAGACTGCCGTAGCCCACTCCAGTGCTTTGCCCGTGAGCAGGGAACAAACAAATGCAATGCGACTGGCTTGAGTGGAGTACAATGTCGGTTGCTGGTCGACAAAGAGTGTGCATTGCAAAAGAAATCCCTTGCATTTAGTCGGATTACCGTCGAATTTGTCAGGAAATGCGAGTCGGGGATTTACTGCTGTACTCACGGCTTCGGTGGGAACACTCGGTGGTGGTGTGGGTGTAGCAGGTGCGTTATGCACAATACCCACAGCAGTGCGAAGCTCCTGCATACCCTGTACGAGCTGTTCAGTGAGCGTGGTCAGGTGACTGAGCTGATGGTGATGTAAATCCAAACGGGAAGCTTGGGAGGTAAGTTCAGACGTGAGTTCCATGACGGCTGCTGGATTGTTTAGTGGCGAAGTCTTCTGTAATGATTCACGATGCACAGAGGAATCCATTTGCAGCTTTATTAAACAAAGTCGTACAGGCAGGGTCAAGACGAGGCAGACAGGGCAATGCAGATCAGACAACAGGATAAACAGTAGACAGGCAAAGATCAGGGCAGGCAGCAATAATCGTGGTCAGTAAACAGTCCAAGTTCAGGCCAGGCAGATATCAGTCGTAGAAGAATCAAACAGTCCAAAGTCCAAAACCAGAAAACCAGAATCAGGATACAAACGCTCAGAAATGATCACCGGGGCAAATCAAGACTTCGCACTGGTGTGGTGTGTGGACGTGGCTTTTATGTGTGTGTGTTAATGGCGTGCAGGTGTGTGACGCAATCAGTCCCAGGAAAGCGGCATGATGGGAATTTGAGTTTGTAGCCAATGATCAGTACTCTGGTGAAGGCTCCCTCTGGTGGCGGAGAGGAGACAGAGCGGGAGCCTCCATTGTAACATCAGTGTTAATAATCCCTCCATTTCTCTCTGTAATGTCTGTCGCTGTCATATCTCTTTCTGCATGAATGTCTGAACTTTGCTCAAATTCATGGACTTCCCAAGTTTTGACAGTATGGGGTGCCATGGCTAATAAATGACAATTAAATCTAAAATTAAATCTTCTTCTAAAAAATCATATTCTCAGAATTTTTTTTTTTCATGTTTTAAATTATTTAGTCAGGCTGCAATCTTGAAGAGCCAACAATTGGTCATGTATTATTGAAAGTTTATGTTAACTTAAACCACACCAGGTTTTACATTTGTTTTTGTTAAATGCCTATAGCACATACTGAAACATATGTCGTTTTTAAATATCACCTGTCTGATCGGGCCACAATTGGAAGCACTTTCAAACATTAAACACTTTCAATGCCAGGTTTCAAAAGGACTAAACATTAATCCATTTTATAACGTAGCTTATAATGTTTTAATTTTACTGAACTCTTTAGAATACTGTTTTACATAATGATAAAGATGTATTTGACATTTCATGAAATACATAAATCGTAATATACTCCAAATGATTAAGTATTATAATACAGTATATTATTCATACTTATAACATAGTATTGTATCAGTGCTTTCCTATAGTCAATATATTTCTACTAGGGCTGGGTATTGTTGGGCATTTCACAATTCGATTTCGATTCTTGAGGCTTCGATTCGATTCGATTTCGATTCGATTCAATATTGATTTATTAGCTTCGATATCGATTCAATAGTAAGTAAATTCACAAGTAATTAAGTGCCTGAGTATATTTTTAAATAATGTGCGCAGTACCAATGTTAAAGAACAAATTGACCCCAGCATGTTTGTTTCCTGTCATGGTTTATTCATCAGAATAAACTGTACAATATTGTATGTGTTGAATACAAACACAACTGTGACAAGCACTGAACAGTGCTTTAACAACACCTCTAAAGTGCATGTAACTAAGTAGTAGAAAGTATATTTCTTTCTTCCTACACATTCAAGTTATAAAAGAAATGTAAACAGAAGCACAAAATGTGCATACTCCAAAAAAGTCTAATATTATAATTATAATTTTGTAAACAATAACACTTAACAGCTGATCACTCTTAACAGCAATTGCGAGTTATCAGGGAAAAAAAAGACTAACTTAACCTTATTCCCTCTCAGAATAGTTTATATCTCACAATTCTGAGTTTATATCATGCAATTCTGACTTTATGTCTCGCAATTCTGACTTTATATTCCGCAATTGTGACTTTATATCGTGCAATTCTGACTTTATAACTCGCAATTCTGAGAAATAAAGTCAGAATTGCGAGATGTAAACTCCCAATTGTGAGGAAAAAAGTCAGAATTGTGAGATAAAAAGTCGCAATTACCTTTTTTTATTTTACATTCTGTGGCGGAAACAAGCTTTCATAGTTCCCGGCTTACAGTGGAATCCAAAATGAGCCCAAACGTCGGCTTTTAATGTTAGTGGGGCAGGCTTGAACGGAGTGCAGCTGCTGCCCGTCATCGCGCTGTTTTGCTAAAGCGCGTCTTGTACAACGCTGAACGCTCTCACTAGAGTGTAGCCCACAGCGCCGCCACTGGCCTGGATGGCTGAATCGATTCATAGGATTTGATGAATCGATATTGAATTGAGAAGCAAAGAATTGCAATGCATTGATGAATCGATATTTTTACCCAGCCCTAATTTCTACTGTAGGAAAGCTTTATAGCTGTCATTTAAAAGCCTATATAATGGTTTATGTTGAGTCTTTATCAAGTCTTCCACTTCACAGGCTCTATTTGAGATAAACCAGTGAGGGCTCATGCCGAGAGGCATCCAGCAGGGGTAATGGTGTCACGCTAGAGAAGTGGGGCGGTTAGTCAGAGCACTGATCTGGGATTGAGCGATTGGATAATTCCAGGCCTTCCGTAAAAATCCTGTGTATGCCTCTGAAATAAAATATATCAGATTCTCACACATGTACGCACACACACACACACCGGCCCCTCAAACTGAACAAGTCAATTTACTACAGGCAGCTGGGCTGATGTGCCTCCATTAAAAGAGACATGCGCTGGCGATTACTGGCCTCTGCAAAAGCACTAGTCAGGGGAATAGAGAGAAGGAATTCTATGAATATGGCTGCCTTTTTTGTCTCTAAGGGGGACAACAAATCTACAGATTCTGTATTGGAAGAATATGTGAGTGTGTATGTTTGTATGTGGGTGGGTTATCTGGAAATATAAGTTTGGGTAAACAAAAGGCAAGGACTGCGTTTGCTATGCAGATCTAAAGTTGTATATTTAAGTCGCAATTGCATCTACTGAAACGAACTAATTTCATGTTATGAATTGCACTGATTGGCAGACATCCATTGGAAAAAAAAATACTTGTTTCTACTTATATGTAGTTGTTTTTTTTTATTTCAGACTGTGGTCTACGGCTGCAATAAACAATTATTTTGATAACCGATTAATCTAACGGTTATTAGAACGATTAATCGAATTATTCTGCTGATTAATCAGTGGGCTTTGATCGTTATCCAAATTTTGCAATTGGGTAAAACATTGAGTTTTATACCCATTTTAACTAATAAATTAAACAAGGAAATCACTTCAGCTTTTGAAAATGTATTTTTAATACATTTCGAGCCATTTGAATAGACCAATCTCCTCCAGGTTCGTTCCACCTCAGAAGTCATCATTAGCCCAACTGTTACAATGAGGGGTACTGGTAGTGTGCATTTATTAAGTTTGGGAATTGTACAACCCGATCTCACAAGAATTCGTACGAATTTTACGAGGTGGCTAATTCGTAACAATTCGTACGACCTCACTCGTACGAATTAGTACGTTTTTGCTAAATCGTACATATTTTACGAATTGGCCAATTCGTAAGAATGACCTACCCCTGACCCCACCCCTAAACCTACCCATCACGTGGGTTTGGACAAATCCTACAAATTCGTACGAGTGAGGTCGTATGAATTAGTACGAATTAGCCACTTTTTTTCGTATGAATCGGTCGTGAGATAGCATAGGAAATGTAACAACATATATTTTTTTAATAAGAGTATAACTATGAATTGGTATTATTGTGCATGGTTTTTTTTGTTTTTTGTTTTTTGCAAAATGCCTCTTTCAAGAGTTCTATTTTTATCTAACTACGAAGTTTATGGTCATTGAATGAATTTCCTGAGGTAAAAGTAAGGTTTTGTGACATTGTTTTCAAGCTGATTTATTGACGTTTTTCTGATGTTGAAACTCTGATTAAGTGATTACATTAGATGTGATTTATTTCTGTAAGTTGTACTGTATCTTTCAAGATGCATTTTTGATGCTTGTTGAATGAAATTCATTCATGTTGTAATAGTAGAAAAGAAGAAAAGAGATGATCGGTCACATGCCGCTTGACCTGAGGCACTACAGCGATCTGTCATGCCACATTAAAGAGCACTAAAACCACATGTATTGTATGAATTCTGTAGTAAAATTGACAGAATTTAAAAGCTGAGGCTTAATATCAAAATTAACCTGCTTTGCTTTATCTGTCAGTGCTTTGTCTGTGTCCTCTTTGCTCTGCGTTGTATCTTTTACTGCATGAGAAAATAGACGTGTGGCTTGAGAACAGTGTCAATTGCGTGAGTTTGAATAAGTGGGAGTTGGTGGCCCTGCATATGTCATGTTAAACTTTTCCAAATTTAACGGGTTCTCATTCATTTGCTCTCCGAAACGGCGTGCTGTGTCTTCTTCTATTGGATTGGTTCCGGGACGGCTGCATTGCATTATTGGATACAGCACCCCACTGGTCAAACCATATTAGTGCAGGCCCTTCACATAGGTCATATGAGATTAAAGGAATATTCGACAACAAAAATATTTGTCTACAATTTTTTTGTTGTCGATAATGACGACTATCGTTTCAGCCCTACTGTGGACTTGTTAGGAGTGCAGGCCATGCTTCAAATCAACACTATATTTGTAGTAGGTAAGGGATGGGAAATGGGTCTGCTTTAGAAAAAAAAAACAAAAAACAAAACACCACCCCCGTCTTCTGATGTCATCGTCCATCACAATGATTCACTGTAGACATCTTCTGATGCCAAATTTGTAGACATCGCCCAACCCTATGACATACCTAAAATCAATACCTTCTTAGCTATCTACAGTGGCTCTGAAATCCCAAACTAGCTGCTGATTGAGGTGTAAAATTTGAAGGCGAGAGCATTTTCTTTTCTATATTCACTATGACCAAAGATCCAGATCCGTGTTTATTGAAAGGCTGTCTTTTTGCATTACTTTCTCCGAGATGAAGTAAACTTTCCATTCATGCTTAAATTGTTCTCATTGGCTGGACAGGTAGAGGTATAGACAGAGTTGCAGATTGAAAGATAAATCAAGAGATGGCTTGCTGTTTTGGCATTGATCCTGTGCTGGCCTGGCAGGCTCTGATGCCAGAGTAACTAATGTAGTCTGATATTGATTCGCCAGTTTCAGGCATGGCTGCACAGCTCCATGTCACTTCTTCATTTAAAGAGGGAAAAATTCGGCCCAAATGCACCCACACATCCGTCACCATTCTAGCACTTTGTGTTTCACGTGTCTGTGGGTAGTGGGTTCACCTTACTGTGTTCAGTACAGGTACAATTGTGGCTCTGTAAAACAATAAAAGTGTATTGCCTTGCTTCCTTCTAAGGTAACTTCCCATTGGAAGTGAAAGGTGATGAGGTATTTGTTTGGTACTTTACTTCTTATGTCATATTGCTCTTTAAGTAAGGGAGATCAGATTCACACAGTTGATTTGGATAGAATTTGCCATTAGCACGCTGCAAAGCTAAAAGGTCTAATGTGAATTCAAATAAATAACATACATTATTGGCTAAAATAACCTGTATTTACACAGAACTGTCAATACTTTTTAGTATTATTATACGTTTGATGGCTCAAAATGCTGCCTACACAGGTAGCTAATCAGATTTAGAAACAGAACTTTAACAGAGCTTGTAAATATCACCCTTACCTGTGAGGGTAAGAATGAAGAGTGGGAGAAAAAAGGGAAGGGAATAATATTCTGTTCAGGCATTATGATAGCCACACTCTTGGAATAGACTGAAGACATGTTCCGCAACACAAATCTTTACCCCAAAACAGTAATTTAACCCTGACCTGCCCTAGGCAGTTCTTAGTCCTGGCCCAGGGGGGATCTTTGTCCCCGAGTGCATTATAAAACCTGCCAACTCACCTGTGATTAAATCACCTGAGTGCCACCTGCGACAGGGTGTGGTTCCTTTCTCTCACAATAATAGTGCATGTCCCCTGGTGTCTCAGACTGCAGTGTGCATCGACATTAAAAGCCTTGGAATCTGATCTTTTTATTGCAAGATGAGAATGTGTAGGTAAATGCCCGAAATAAAGTAAGGTGCAGTCATCTTAATGCTAACATGAACTCACGTTCATTTCGAAAATTTGTAATCGACATCATGAATGCGTGTTGGGTGGCAGTGGATAGGTGGTTCATGTAGGTTGTTTACAAAACTGAAAGGTTGGTGGTTCAATCCCCGGTTCCACCTGACCAAGTGTTGAGGTGTCCATGAGCAAGACACCTAACCCCAACTGCTCCCGACGATCTGGATGGCACCTTGTACGGCTGATACTGCCGTCGGTTTGTGAATGAGTGTATGAATGGGTGAATGTGAGGAAAATTGTACCATTTACCGTTAAATGTGCAGTGTAATATGCTGGCACGTTTACATGCATCAGTGGTGGGCTATGTCTGGTAAATCTGGTTGTATGTAGTTAAAAAGGCTGTAGTAGCCATAGCTGGTAACCCAGCAAGTTGCGGGATAAGTCTCCTCACAAGAAAGACCATGCACAATCAACCTTGTACCCATGAACAAGGCACTTAACTCCTTTGCTGTGTGAAGATTGTTCATTGACTGAGTCCAGGTGCAAGCATCACTGTGAAACAAACTCAGAATCTGCGATGACAGGAACTCCACATTCAAGCTTGTATCTCAACAGGTGGAGGATTGACTCTCCTAGAGCTGGCAGGTATGGTACATTTCCCTGAGGATAAGCCAAAGACACAATACCCTCCTCCCTCCTCCAGAACCCTTTCACCTCATTCTCACAGTGGATCCACCCTTACCCCTCCCTTTGCACCTTCTGAGAGCCTCTGTGCCAGGAGAGCTGAATGGTAGGATAATCTCTGGCTCGTTTTTTTTAGGCGTAGTGCGGTTGGTTTAGCTGTGGCATCAGCCAGTAAGGGAGCCACACAAATCTGTGGAGCCAGTTAACGTGGGGAGCCAAGTCCTTGTTGTGCTTCAGTCAGTGCCAAGAGTTATATCTGACTAGGGAGAAGGAGGGGCATTTACTCATACAAGCTAAATAATCCACCTCCCAACAACATGCACATAGCCAGAGACAATGTAGCACCCTGTGATGCCTTCTGAAGTGTGGCTTCTGTTCTCCCATCAGGCTCTGTGGAGGTTATGAGGAATTAGATGCAAAGTTTCTCCTGCCATGAAAAGCAGTGGTGCTGACACTGTTCACCACTCTCCAGATGCAAACAATTAATTTGCTCTCTCACTGATTCTGTTTGTCTACCCACCGTTGATGGACCGAACTGTTATTTGTTCTCTGTTTTTCTGCTAAGAGCCTAGCACTCAGGAAGGGGGAATTCAAATCTCACGATGGAAATAAAACAAAAATGGAACTCCTTACAGTGCCCTGTACTGTTCCTATTACTGCAAGAAACACACCAAGGTCTTGGATGTTACCCATACATGCTGGCAAGTTCTGAGGTGTACTGCAAAATGGCTTAAAGCTAAACGTTTCTTTTGTTAATTCATGGAAAATGGATTGGGGGGATGGATGGGTGATTTACATGCCAGATCTGTTGAGGATGTACTAGGGGATCTAGGGGAGTGTTATACCTCTTAATGACTCCCCTGTCCAGAGTTGACTGCAGTTCACTCTTGGATGTCTTCCTGGCCGAAGCCATGCTCCTGACCAGCAATGGACTTTTGGCTAGATGAACTGTTATGAAAATATAACCTTTTCCTTGTTAAAGAAAATATATGTCTGTTCCTTTTTTCCACTGTCATTAATCTTTTTTTTTTCTCTTTCACTTCATTTTTATGTCTTTCCCCTTGTTCTCTGGGTTGTATGGACACCAAAACCCCTTAAAGGTCCCTCAACAAACACTTGACTATGACTATGAATTTATGGATTAATACAATAACATTACCATTAAACTGTTGTATTATTGTTATATAATCCTGAGTTGAGCCTGATTTTGAATGTAGATATGAGAAGGTTCTGGTGGAACCCAACTGGGAAACTTGGGACATGGTATAGGTATACCATTTGATTTAGGTATTCAAGGTATTCTTTAAGGTATTCTTGATATAGGCCCCATGGTGTCAAGGAAGAGCTTATGTCCCCACTGTTTGTGAAGTAATGACCACTGGAAGAAGGGGGAAAAAAGGATGCCAGGATGCTGCTCTTGGGGAAGTAATCAAGTGGAGTTAAGATGTAGGAGATGGGAAGGAAGTGGAAAGGGTTATGCCAATTGGCTGGGATTTGGTAGCATATTCTATTGACTAGGGCTCATGACTTTGGACGTTATCGATAAATCCTCTCTATTTTTGGGGGGAATGATTTCTCAGTGCTTTTATCCAGTAGGATCCAAAGGTTTTAAGCCCTGTGCAGTGGGATGTGCCTCTGTGAAGTGAGGCGGTTGGATCGGGCATTTGTTTTTGTTAAGGGAAGGGAGGGCTCTGGGAATGAGGGATGTAGTGATGCATGAGTATATGTGTGCACAGACATTACACGTCAGTCTGTTTATGAGTACGTAAGAGTGCATGTGTATGTGTTTATACTGCGAACGTGTAGCAGAGTAGAGTCGGACACACTCCCCTTGATCCTGACCCACTTTCTCCATCTCTCTCTCTCTCTCTCTCTCTCTCTCTCTCTCTCTACTCTGCACTCTCCCCCTCTTTAATTGCTGCTCAGCACACTGAGGCCATCTGTTCAGCCAGGGCCAGTCACCATGGAGATGCTGGGAGGCTTTTCGGATTTGTGACGGCACTGACCAACAGGGAAATAGGGGTCAGGGGTGTGGAGTATGCGGAAGTCATCGGGGCAATAGAACTGTGCCATGACAGTGCCATGCCTGTTTTTCCAGCATGGGATTGGCCAACAGACGTGCATACCCATTCTCTCCTGCTGTTAGCCATTAGCACATTAGTATCCGCATTAATAAACACAGCCTCGGTCGCTGCAATATAGTAATGCAGTTAAGCTAGTAGCCACACATTTAGTTGCTACATTCCAAGAGACTATATTTTTTTAGGTTTTCCAGTTGAGCTTTTTGTGGTGAAAGAATGAGAAATCTCAAGATAAGGTGTGATGAGGCCAAACCTGGTTACAAGAATTATTAGACGTTTGTTTTAAACAGATGCTGCCATGTCTTATTGTTCCACTATTGTAATTGCAGAACTAAACATGTTTATCATTTTTGCCCAAGACTTTTTACCACAGGGTTCAAACACCAGGGTCTACTTTTCTTAACCACAGTCATTGCAAAAGATGTAATTCCTATATAATGGAAGACATGAGGCTGACCGACCACACAGAGAATATATATTTGTCAGCCTCACCGAGGCAGGTTATACTTTTACCAACCACAGCATGAATAATTCTTCATTTCATGGACAATCCCGATTGAAAAGGAGTGATTTCTCAACCATGTGATGAGTTTATTAAGGGTCACAGGTATTGTTTGTTTGTTGTTTTGGGTGAGGTTTAATGAGATCTGGCATGATACTGGTGCGTGTGGATTAAGTCGGTTCCTTGTACGAAGAGGCCTGTGACTTTTTGTATTCCTTTTTTTTCTTTTTCTTTAATTGCCTCTCAATGACACGCATCACTGGAGAAAGGTGTTAAATACAACACTCTCAGTTAATGGTCTCCTGCAGTTTAGTTTTCCCTGCAAGTCACCACACCTGCACGGTGATGTGCCAAGCAGCAGGAAAGTATTAGCCCCTTGCTCCCTGCTGCCGTGAAATATTCAACCATTCTGAACATTCTCCAGTGACTATCCCGTTGCTTGCTTTTCTCGCTTTCAGCTGCGTTTTGATCTATGCCATTTGCAGGCTCAACAATTGCGTGTGCTCGGTTGTGCGCATGGCTCGTGTTCATGCGAATCCCCTGCAATTAATGATGGCTGTCTTCCTGGAAGCACGTCTTCCTTGCGAAATCTTGGATGCATGAAATGAAATACTGAGCTTCAGATGATGGATTTGAGTTGCGAAGGAATCAGTATGTGTATGTGCGTGTGTTCTATTTTTATGGCATTTAGTTACTCCATGTCTCCTTTCTTCCTTTAGCTATATCATTGACAATATATCTCGTTATTGATTGTTCACTTTGTATGTAGACCTATCGTACAAGCTTCTAGAGGATTTCTACCTTTTTTATGACAGATCTGTCGTCGTATGTTCACAATTGCTATGTATATATACTCTTGGGTTATACAACCTTTCTAATTCTTCCTTCCTACTACCTACAGGGCCTGTCAAAGCCCCCTGTTTTTAACGTCAGTCAACGTATATCAGCCAAAGGTTGTTTGGCACCATATAACCCTCCGCTCTAGTTGTTCACTTAGAGAGCAGATACGAACAGAGTCTGTCAGAGGAAACAAGACAGTTTTGTCAGTTTCAGTAAGGTACAAGTATTAGATCCTGGTGATGAGGACTGTCTCTATGGCACTTTTTTAATGTTTATATCCATATAAATTAAGCGAATATGCAGGAATATGCCCCTGTGTTTATTCCATGTCCACTCTCAGAAAAAAAGGTACAAAAGTTGTCACTGGGGCTGTACCTTTTCAAAAGGTAAACTTTTGTCCATTTCATGAGCTAATAAGTACATTTTAGGTGTTAATATGTACATTTTGGGTGCTAATATGTACATTTAAGTGTTAATATGTACATTTTAGGTGCTAATATGTACATTTTAGGTGGTAATATGTCCATTTCAGGAGCTAATATGTAAATTTCATGAGCTAATATGTCCATTTTAGGTGGTAATATGTACATTTGAGGTACTAATATGTACATTTTAAGTGTTAATATGTATATTTTAGGTGCTAATATGTACATTTTAGGTGCTAATATGTCAATTTCATGAGCTAATATGTCAATTTTAGGTGGTAATATGTACATTTGAGGTACTAATATGTACATTTTAGTTGTTTAAATGTACATTTTAGGTGCTAATATGTACATTTTAGGTGCTAATATGTCAATTTCATAAGCTAATATGTCATTTTTAGGTGGTAATATGTCCATTTTAGGTGCTAATATGTACCACTAAGGTACCAATATGCAGCCTCTGGGTACAAAAGTGTACCTTTTGAAAAGGTACAGCCCCAGTGACAGCTTTTGTACCTTTTTTTTCTGAGAGTGTGATAGTTTTTAATTGAGTCCTTTTCAGAACCAGTTGTGTTTTTATTCCACCTGCGTAACACGGCAAATCCAGATGTTTTCACCACAGGGTATCGGTGTGGGGGGAGGCTCTGGTGGGCCATACGTGCAGGGATCAGGATTAAAGTTCTCTCTCTGGGATTAATCAAGCCAGTGTCTAGACACAGCGGAGAGAGAGAAGTGCACGTAGCCCTTCCAAGCTGGTGTCACCACGGTTACTGTGGATCATAATTAACACTGCACCTCTCCACAGCTTCGAGTTTGTCCTTTTTGTCTTTGTCAGTTAAAGTGTTAGGGTATGTGTGTGCACATTTTTGTTTGGACTCATTGGAATTAAACTTCTTGTTGTACAGTGTATCGCTGAGCCGACTATGTGTAATCATTTCAGAGATGAAGCAGAGATTGAGAGAATTGCGATCGCCGGCCCGTTGCCCAGGACTTGATTGCGTGTTGATTTGGGGCCATGTTGAAACATTGCTGTAATTTATGTGATACTCTGGAGTATTTGCTGACTTTGCGGTTGTGTGATGCTGATTTGATACGTGTTTTTGTATGTGTCTGTGTGACTAGATGAGTAAGAAAGTGTGGGTGTACACATGCTGTGATTTGTTTAATTCATTCTCCTTAACCGCCAAAGAGGAAAATCTCAGGAAAAAAAAAAAATTGCTCAATGTTTACTTAGTCATAGTTCAAGATACTTTATGCAGTTCTCAGTTAAGTGTTCATTTAGATATCAATTTTGTTTCAGAGGTGTATACTTAAATTTCTTAGGAAAGTTATATAGCATTTTGAAACTACCACCTCAGCTCATTTGATCTTTGGATAATGTGATTAGAAATATTAGTTCCTAGTTCATATTCACTGCCTTAAATTTAAGTGCAATCAACTTGGCTAGTTCTAGGTGGGGATTGCTTAACTTATTAGAAATGTTTTCCCATAGGAGAGAAAATTACAAATGCAATTTCTTTAATATCTAAATTGTTTATTAAAGTAGATAAATGTTCCTCCAGGGCAAAATACTTTTGTTTTTACAATATCAACAATGTCTCAAACTGCTTCGATTTGCCAAGGTGCCTAATGGCTAGTTCAGATTACATATTTTTTTTTTTTGTCTGTTACGATAGTCACTGTGTCAGATTACGCGATTTTGGCTCCTAAAATCTTGTCGTGTCGTGGACAAAACATGTCAGACTACACGTTACTTCCTGACCAGTCATCGCATGCCGTATTTAACGGCACGTGTGATGTCATCGAGAAGGCGAAACTCGTAGCGAGTGACTTCCTGAATTGCTTGGCATTGCCTTTTCAGCGTGAGAAATACACAGTGTGGCGTGTAAGTGTGTAAACTGGTTGAATTGCGTGTGTCTCACGGCCATTGCGTGAGATTTGAGAACCCTGCTCGAAGAGGCTGTCAATCCTCCAAAGAGAACTTGAGGTAAAAATTGTTTTCTTTTTACTTCTAGTTTTAACGTTAGCACCATCGTCTCTCTTTCGTTTTGTCTTATTTGAAAGTTGTATATGGAAAAGCTTGTGCTCCTATTGGTCAACCTCATACATGTGACGGAATCGTCGTGGACAACCGTTAAAAAAAAATAAACATGCTAGTCTTTTTGTCGTGATGTCATGAAGCATCGCAGCATCGATGTAGGTTGTCGCCCACTGTGACACACTATACGAGATGATACGATCGAATCTTGCGTCCCGACGCCCGTTGTCGTTTACGAATCCCCACGACACCCTAGGTCAAACGGATTGTGCCAAAATCGGGCTAAAATCGTGTAATCTGAACCAGGCTTAAGTGTGCAAGTCAGGGATCTCAATGTGACCTCTCCAGATTAACATATATATACATATATATATATATATATATATATATATATATATATATATATATATAGCCATGAAACTGCATTTTCTGAGCAATAAATGGGTCTTTGTTTAATTGTAGATTTGAAACTCCAATAAGATGACATTTATGATTTTGGTTCCTTTTTAAACTTAAATATCTTATATATATATATATATATATATATATATATATATATATACACACACACATGCTGAGGAGATACGGGATACGGTAATTGTCCGATGCCATTACTCTCACAATGGCCAAATATTGGCCGAATAATAATTCTGGCTGATATGATTATCTGTCACTTCCATCCATGGTTGTGTCCTCTCATAAAATGTGGGAAGCCTGTAGATATCCCTCATAAAAATAAATCCAGTGTACCTGTCCACCGTGAGATTTTTTTCAGATTTTGTTATGTATGAGAACTGCCTCTTTCTCTCACTTTCTCTGGCCTGTGAGGTCCTTTGGGAACAGAATGGAGATGCATTAAGCCACTCACTGTATTTACTCGTGCTGGATTGATGCTGATGGGCGGGGGCAGGCCCAGGGCGGCAGAATGGGAGATTGATCAGCACTGAATGTGTGTCAGGGGAGTCTTGACATCCACAACTGCTTTTCACGCATCCAGGCTGGAAAATCCATCATTCAAGAAGCCCCACGCCAGCCCTGACAGCCCACACTTACCACACAGATTAATCAGATATCAGCGGTGGATACCAGGTTACATGGTCAGCTCTTTATGATAGAGTGTTTTCTTGACAAAAACACTGTGTTTGCCAGATAAACGACAGATCATCGCCCGTACGTATCATAAACTGGAGATGTACTGGAGAATAACACAGCATTATCTGCTGCCACAGGTGCTGTTCTTTGCATATGCAAAGGTGCAAACTAACGGAAGCACTAGAGGTGTTAAAAATCATGAGGAATTGCTGAGCTGCAATTACACTACACATCACAGGAGTTTAAACTGTCCCTTGGGGGCTTTTATGTTACCTAAATGAAGAGCCTTATTGGGTTTGCTTTCAGTGCAGCGTCAATATAATACAACTTTTGGCATTTGTCTTTGTGAGTGTCTGTTACAACTTCTGTATTCATCAGGATGGCTGCAGACATACTATTTCAAATTTGATGTTGGAAGCTTATTAAATAGTGAATTGAAAAGCTGATAAATGCAATTTTAAACTCTTTCCGTGAAGGACAACTCACTGCGTGACCTTACAGCTGGTGGAATAAAATGTAATGAGTGGATTTTCATTTCCACATTCAGTCACATGGCAGTGAGGATGTTTTTACAATTATTATAGTCTATCACTTGAATTGCATTGCTATATACCTTTAGCACAATGTAATTTCTTATGTACGATAATGCCATGATGTAAGATTCACCACCCACCCCTTTTCTTAGCCGAGTTTATCGACTAATGCCGCATAAAAAAAATTGCCTGGAAAGAGAGAGTGAGAAAAGCCACATCGAGTATATTCCGGCTGCACTGTTTATCTACCATTACAAAGAGGGTTTTGCCATCCTTTTCCAGAGTTGGAGTCGGCTTTCTCCAACAGATAGCAATTCCCTTTCGCAATGAAAAGCCGGCCCAGCTGTGAGGAAAACAGATAAACTGTCATTAAATGCTACTTTATATTTGAATTAAAGGCATTTCGAGCTCTGTTTGGGCTATGATACTGCTCTCAGATGCTTTTGTTACCTCTTATTTTCTTTGTGTTTGCAAATTGGAGACAATGACTACAGAAAGGCCTATTCAGATAGCCTGGATGCCAGCCCGAACTCCGCCCACAACATTTTTTGGACGGGAAGTTCGGTCTGGACTCAATCCTTTGAGGAGAAATTATGATCGGTTCAGATATCATCGGGCCAATCAAATTGCCAGGGCGGGCTTTATACGATGATTGACAGGTGGTCTTCAGTAACGTAATCCTCACGTCGTCAAAGAGCGCTTGTCAAAGATGAGTGCAGCTGGAGAATTGAGATGTATAGATTCCGCTGTCGCGTCTTTTGTAAAATAAATCGACAGCGCATTCATTTTAATAGACAAACAGAGAACTGCAATCAAGGCATTTGTTGATCGGAAATATATTTTTGGCGTCCTTCCTACATGATTCGGGAAAAGTGTAACTTATCAGCTGACTCTGACGGTCGCTAAGAAGATGGGACGTAATGAAAAGCCTGTGGTCGTTGTGGTTTCTCCTTTGGTGGCACTCATGGAGAAGTAAGTAAAAGAAGTAACACTCGTTATTTAACTTCTATAATAAATAAAGTAGGCTACGTTCTGTATTTGAAAACTGCGCTATGCAAAGGAGTTGACTTATGCCTTGCTCTGATTGGTTGGTAGGTCTACCGACTATCCAATTGAGTGCAGAGTTTTTTTTTTGTCCTGGTTCGGTTACGACACGCCTCATAATTAAAGCTCAATTGAGTGGTTTCAGACTCATATTCTTTCTTGAATATGAGTATGACGAAGTCAGGCTACTATTTAGATACTGGATTTGAGAATCGTAACTCTGCATAAACTGCTGTAACCCTCTATGACGCTTTAGACATATATTTTCTCTTGTTGATATTCTCATTGAGACATAATCTTGGTCCTCTTTTGGGTTCGCTTTGACAAAAGTCTGGCCGTTCCACTTGTCTGCTGAGATGCTGTGCTTCCAGCGCTGGCTGCCATCTCTTGACTTATTGCTTTATTTAGGAGACGTATTTATTATAGGTGTCTGCGATTGCCATTTTGTCTTCCGCACCTGACATGAAAAAGCGGATTTACGGTTTATATTTATAGGGAAATGGTGCATCGAGAGTCCCCTGGCCGTTTATCAGTGCCACTGCAACTTGCAAAGCCTGATTACATGCAACTGATTCGAGGATCCTGGGAAAGAGGGCCTCTGATTAAACCGTGTGTGGGTGAAAGGTGGCGTAGGACACAGGGAAATGCTTCCGCTCGAGGTGAAGTTGAAAGATCGCTCTTGCTGCTCTTTCTTTCCCCTTGCCAACCGCTTAGTAATGATTTCACAGCTATGTCATTTTATGCCCTAATCATTGCAGAGGACATTGGTCCTGAATTCTAACAAGTTACCGTACCCACGCTCCTGCGTTTCACACGAACGAGCCCTCTGCAATGCAATGCCAGCCGATCCGGTTTACCCTGCCTTGGTTTGTTTCTGCTCAGATCTCCAGAGTATGACAGCACATGATGTATATTTAGCTACTCGGGCTGAGCTTTGTCCTCGGTTGCAGCTCGGTGCGTCGGAATACTGAATGGCGTAGAGCAAACTCAGATGGTGCTGTGTGCCCGGCCCCCAAGCGTCGCAGAAGGGATGCTCTTCGTGCTGAAGGGGGTCACGTGTTGACCCCATTGTGCGCACGAGTAAGTGCTCGAGAGAAGCACGCTCGCTGCACATCACCCAACCCCTCGCTGCCTCGGATTCAGGCCACTCCCCCCAGCTGCCATGCTCAGACTGAACTCAGCACATACAGCTAATTGATTGATTTGCTTGAATATCCTATACGGAGATGTACCCATCCCTGCTCTGAGCCATCGGGGGAGAGGAGAGGATGGGAGAAAAATGGAGGGTGAGATTGAGAGCGAGAGACTGCATTAAAAAAAGGAAGAGTTTAATATTTTCATCCCTGGGAAGGGACTGTCACAATTCATTACTATACTTCATTGCCCAAACCCCCGCTTTTTCTCCCCCCCTGCACCTAACGCTGCACTCAGGGTGCTTCAATATGGCAAGATGAGCAGTGGTAATGACAAAAACACATTGCTCCTAAGTCAACACGACGTTTAATGGGTTTTGCACCCCACTGCAAGCTGCTGTCCATGTGTTTAGACAAGCCAGTGATGACCCCTTCGTTTGAGTAGGATCCCCTACCATTTGGTCAAAGGTGGTTCTAGTCGTCCTCAAATGTCTTGACCATACGGTGAATGCACTTTCTTGACTTCACCGCCTCTACAGCCCCTGAGTGTTGCATTAACTGAACCAGCCCTTGTCGGTCGACTTGATCAAGTAAAAGCCAGCCACTGGGTCAAAAATGTCTTCCACTCAAGGGTCCTTTCTCAGCACTGGGAGGTGTGAGGAAGACCACTTGGCAAGAAGGGGGCATTTGACACTTTCTCACTTAGTTCTAGACATAGGAGCTTTCAAATCTTGACTTATTTTTTTTGTCGGAATTGTATTTGAATTGTTGTTTGTTCTCCACAACATCGTATGAAAGCTTTTTTTTTGCGGTCATAGTTATTAAATGAGAGCCTTTCACAGATTCAACCTCCTCGATGCTTGTCAAAGAGCTCTCAATATATATATATACGTATATATATATATATATATATATATATATATATATATATATATATATATATATATATTTATTTATGTGATTCTTCCCTAAATTGAGTTTTCCTTCTTTTTGCGAAGCTGTGAGTCAGTGGGAACGGATTAAAATGATGCGGCATCTCTGGAGATAGTGTTTTCATTTCATCGCCGCTGCTTCCTGCGTCAGGGAAAGGAATGGACTGTATTTGGTGGCAAATATGTGATAAGATACTACATGATGCATTTTGCCAAGGTCAAAGTTGCACTTGAGATGCAACTTTGCTCAAACCCCATCAGAGAGTTTTTGAGTGTGGTCCTTTTAGTTCATTTAACGAAAGCCAAAATTGCTTTTACAATGATGAATGTGCAAAGTAAATGCGTTAAAAACAAATAAATACATCAATCAGTCTTGTGTGCTGCAATGCAGCATTTTATATATATATAATTATACATATAAAATGGAATGTGTTTCACACTGTGCTGGCATAACGGCAATACCCAGAAAATGATTCTCATCGTACCTCTAATCCGACAGCTCAGCCGAGCGGAGCAGTCATAGTTCATTACTTTCATCTATTGCTGTAATCTTCCACCTCATGTGGGTGAACCCTGCTGTCTATAATGCACTGGAAGGCCATTGCGATCCATGGTAGGGGCCTTTTTGAGAAGGATGTTGTTTTTGAAGTGACAATGATGGTGATGGTGATGAGGATAGTGATGCTGAGCTGCTTCAGGCTCTGTTTCGTTCAGAATGGCGTGATGCCATTCGTTTTTAGAAACCTTGAGGCTGACATGTCACCCTCCGCTGTACCTCACACATGCCCCATGGGTGCAAAAACTCAACATGAAGTTCCACAAGATGAGATGCAAGGCTCAAAGGGAACTTTCTTTCTTTCCTATTTTTTTAAACCAATATTAACGTTCAGAATCTGTATTACACAAGGCAATGGCAATCCCATGATAGTATGTCAAAGCCTTTTTTTCCCCATAAATAATAATAAAAACGACTTGTTTGTGATACATTTCCAAGAATTAAACTATCCAACACTAAAAAGGCGGGCTATTTATTTTGCATTTCTGGTTCCATTAAGAAACTTTAACATCAATTGAACATTACCATTGCACAAAAGGTATAGTTTATAGTAAACAAAAGGTTCTTTTTAATTAATTGTTTAATATAATTGTTTTAAGGCAACCCAAAAATGTTCTTTTTGAAAATGTAACTCTTAAAGGGATACTCCACTTTTTTTTTTTAAAGGCTTATTTTACAACTCCCCCAGTTTCAAACAGTTGAGTTTTACCATTATCGAATCCATTCAGCCAACTTTCTGATATTTAGAAGAATATCAGTAACCAAACAGTTTCTGGTCTCATTGACTTCCATAATATATATTTTTTTCCTACTATGGAAGTCAATGAGACCAGAAACTGTCTGGTTACTGATATTCTGCTAAATATCACAAAATCGGCTGAATGGATTTGAAAACGGTAAAACTCAACTGTTTAACTCTGGGGTAGTTGTAAAATGAGCCTATTTCCAAAAAAGTGGAGTATCCCTTTAAGATTGCAGCATAATTTCTAATTTGTGTGCATCTTTTACCTGCTTCACTAAGTTAATTACCCCCCCCCCCCCCCAAAAAAAAAAAAAAAAAGATTTCTGTTGCTTTAAATTGGATGTTTCCGTATATTGTTTTTCTCCTTGATTTTAATGATGCCATGATCTCCATGAAATGTCTTTTCAACAAAATTACCTTTATAGTGAAAAGTAAATGAATTGAATGTGAATTGCACCTTCAAAATATCACTATTTTTTGTGAATAAAGCATAGTCTATAATTAACTAAATTTACACTGGAAATAATGGCAGTTCTGAATTTAACTAGATTCAGATGTTATGTTTGCACTGAAATACTGTTCAGAAAAGTGGCACAACCATTTATATAGTGATATATCTTTTACCAAACATGTTTAGAATAAGTAGACAGGAAACATGTGTAAAGAAGTGTACTTAATGTCAAGCCTGATCAGTGTTCATATGGTCCGTAATGTACACTTACGTAATTTATACGTGTCATTACATGATTTAATTTCCATAATCAAGATTATTTGGTGTATTTGCGTATGACTAATTCCATAACTACACTACGTGGCCTACATATGAAGCTGCGATTACACAGAACGTTACGGTTTCTTAATAAGTCAGTAAGCTATAGCTCTCAGTGCACCACCCACAATTCCTTCGCTCTGCAACGTTTTTATTCTGCATGCATGAATGGTACATATATAGAATCCGATCAATCACAGCGTTTTCATTTGCGCGAGCCAACTCAGCCTCGCGTGCATTGCGCAATCTATCTTATAGGACGTCTTCGTATGGGAGCTGCGTGTGCTGTGGCACGTTCAAGAGAGATATTCAGCCCGATAGGGAGCCGCAGATGTTAAGTGAGTGTGACGCAGCAGGGCTGGAAGACTCACAGGGCCTGACAGTGTTTCCAACCACTGAACACAAGCAGCCTCCACTACGGATAGGGTGAGAGGAAGTGGGGGTGGACATTTTGTATTAGCACTCGCTGACTCATGCCGCTGGATATGACAGTAAGCCAGTGGTTAAGGTTAGGACATGAAAAAGGGAGTAACACAACAAAGGATCTTCTGTGTTCATCAAACATACAGGCAGGTGTGCTTTAAAGTTAACACCACAGTGGTAATGCCAGGATTTTAAATGTTTGCTCTTTAAATGAGCATTGTGACAGACACCATCCGAAATAGCTAACGTCTTGTAAAAGGTCACTTGGTTCATTTGTCTTTCTTTGTTTCTTCTGGCGTCTGTTTTGGTTTGGTAATATGAAAGTGTGTGCCAAAATGACTGCTCTGGTGTTTGTCTTTTTACTAGCTTATATTAGAGGGCAAAGGCTTAGATTCGGGATTTTAAGAGCATATTTCTCATTTTGTACTTTCCGTTTTGTCCTTCTATTATTACGCCTAGAAAAACGTTCCTCTTAGACTGCATGAAACAATAGGATTTACACATACGAGTCTGGTTTACTTTGCTCCATGGAAATTTTAGGCTTTTTTCAGGTTGCAGTCCTCATTTTCCAGAACAAAACAATTTAATGCTCCAATAAAACTGTCATTTTTAGCTCTGGGACTTGTGGTCTTCCACATGCATGCCTTCAGCTTCACAGGTGCTGCTTACACAATTTTATGCTTTTTAGTGTCCCCATGAAATGTCTTGACTAGTGCAGTTTTCATTCCAGCATTCAAGTATTTTCCTACTGAAACATGAAGTTGAAGAAGGACATATTGAAGGGATGTTAAAAAAAACTGGGGTTTTGTTATGGTAAGCCTTAAAGGGATACTCCACTTTTTTGTATCCCTATTTTTTGGAAATAGGCTCATTTTACCACTCCCCAGAGTTAAACAGTTGAGTTTTACCATTTTCGAATGTATCCAGACGATTTTTTGATATTTAAAAGAATATCAGTAACCAGACAGTTTCTGGTCTCATTGACTTCCATAGTATATATTTTTTTCCTACTATGGAATTCAATGAGACCAGAAACTGTCTGGTTACTCATATTCTTCTAAATATCAGAAAATCGGCTGAATGGGTTTAAAAACGGTAAAACTCAACTGTTTAACTCTGGGGAAGTGGTAAAATGAGCCTATTTCCAAAAAAAAAGTGGAGTATCCCTTTAAACTTGATTAGGAACTTGCGTGCCGAAGCCAAGTGGTACATTCTCATTCTAGAGAGCATTTGATTGGACGACTTTAAATTGTAAACATTAAATATACGTCTACTGGATGTTAACTATATCTGCATTAAGAAGTACACGCTAACATGCAGAAACATAGGCCACACTCTATAAATTCGATTATTTAACTGCCTAAATGAACTAGCCTCCATATTTAACATATTGGAAAACAAGTTACACAATATTTAACAATAAAACAAGACCTTAGCTGTTTAATATTTACAAAAAAGGGAACGTTTCACACTACGTAAATTGTCTTTTGTACCATCCCAGTTAGCAAACTGACATTGAATCAACGTGAAAACATGACATCGAAACAACGTTGATCTGGCAATGTTTTGGTCATCGAATTAACGTTGAACCAACGTCAGACGCGTCATTCTTCAAAACTAACGGAAAATCAACTTGAAATCAACGTTGTTTCAACGTTAGGAAAGCAAACCAATTGCGTCGATTTTCATTTAGCTTTGAAGAATGCCGCGTCTGACGTTGGTTCGACGTTAATTCGATGAGCAAAACCATGCCAGATCAACGTTGTTTCGATGTCATGAGAGACGTCGTTTCCACGTTGATTCAATGTCAGTTTGCTGTCTTGGGTTAGCACAGTCAACCAAACGGCAGAGTATTTTTAAGCAAGACAGGAAAGTTTTCTACATCTACAATAAAGTGATAATCACAGTACTTAGGTTTTCAGGAATGTACAGGTACTATGGTTACCATATCTGTTCAGAAGTGTTTATTTAGTGGCAGGTAAAATACACTGAGTACCTTATAATCCATCTTTGAACTTGTTACTGAAATACTATTTTAAACCGTCCATATGAATTACATAGATATAAAACGTTGAACGTTTTTTTCAAGACCCCTGAAACTTTTTGTTTTGACTTCCTTTTTGGGGTTCAAGCCTTAATTAGGGGTGTCTATCCAATTATTGTGTCTATGTTGACTAGCAACGAAAAATGCTAGCTAGTTAGCCATTCTCAGTTTATTTTTTCACATTCTTGTCAGTCTGTTTAATTTCACCAATTTGTTATCTAATTTGTCACAACGTGGGAATAGAAAGCTTAGTCTTGTCAAAAAGCCTGTATCAATAAGGGTGTATCTTTTATTTTCAAGGTTTCTAAGTTTAGCCTTGTGTCGCTATGGAGCTAATGCTAATGTGTTTGGGGAATTAGGGTTTTAAAGCTGGGGTTTAATAAACACCTCTCTGGGGCATTGTCAACTCATTTACATGAAAAAACCTTTTTAACCTTAATTCCAGAGCACATGACTCTATTCAGCGTGAAAGCTAATGACTTTTGCTGCTCCCTGTGAACGTTTGGTTTGCATTAGCACTTTAAAGGAGTGGTGCTGAGTGTTTGAACAAAGACAAGCTACCACACAATGTAAAAGCACCATGGGAAAGGAAGGCCGGCGTGGCGCGTGGGTGAGACAGTCACTAGGGAACCTGGACTTCTGTGATTCAAGACACCAAGGACAGCAAACAAAGGAGCATGACTTGATGTCGCTCAGCTCATTTCTTTAATATACGCCAGTAAGGAGTTCAAGTAAGGAAAGAGTTCAAGTAAGAACGGTGGTGGAAGGTGGTGAGAATTCTGCGCGTTTGTTTTGAGTTTTGTATGAAGGAGATTCAAGCTTTGCTGCTTTTTTGTGTGCGATTGGTTTACTAACGAGGTAATTAACAAACGGCAGAAAAGAGACGAGCACCCAAAGCGTATTCAGAAAGCTCGTAATGCTAGATATAAAAGTAGACGTTTGTAATCAGCGGACATTGACCGTGAGATGAATGGGACGAACGCGCGCCATCGGGGAGAAAGAATAGCGCGGTAAGAACCAATCAGAATTGTTCAGTGAACAAGTCCCACTCCGAAAGTTCCTGAACTCTGAAAAAGTACTACCTCGCCAGCAGGTACTTTCTGGGGGGGGGGATTTTTACCCGGAACTTCATTTAGACCCTGGTTCCTGCGGTGTAAACACACCAAGTACCACCCCAAAGTTCCTAGTTCCTGGGGAAAGTTCCTGCGGTGGAAACGCGGCTAGTGTTATCTTTATTTCTTAAACTCTCGCTCTCATATTTGCTTTCATAGATCAATGTATTTTGCTCTCAGGATGTTGTGGGCACTCAAACAACGTGGATAATAATAAGACCTATCGATAGAATTTCCACTGTAAATGAAAGAGCAAACCACTTATGTTTCATGCAATGTAATTCTCTTTTTATTGTTGTGCCGTAAAGTGCATTAGCTCTGGCTAGTGGATGTATCTTAAGTCCTGTTTACAAGCCATTTTCCAGAATTCATAAAAGTAGGAAGGCTCTATTTTTCTATCTCAGGTACTCAACTAGAGGGCCGACTTCAAAGAGCCCTCTTCCTGGCTCTATAGAGCGAGGTTGACTGCTCTGCGTCACGTCTTATCCATGTAGCCATTCTTTTTAATGCAATGCACTATCATGAAAGGACATCGAACTTGCATTGAGGTCGGCATTTCTTAATGGAGTGGGACTGTTAAGAAGTTGCTCAAGGTCTAAGCAGGAACACAGCGTTGTTCTACTACTGCAGATATGATTTTCCTCCCTGACTACAGAGAACACACACACACACACACACACCACAAGAGCACAGTTGTCTTATACTTCCTGGCAGTTTTTTTTTTTGTTTTTTATCACCTCAGCGTACACCATCTCGGTCCATCACAGTCAGACTCCCTCTTGAGTTCACCTGGGATGACTGGGACACATAAACACCTTCCAGCACTTACCTGTGGCTTTAAGATGACTTATGTTCTGCTCTCAGTTCTTTTGTCAACAACAAAGTATATTTTTCAAAGTATCTATCCATCTGTTCAGCCATCCGACCGTCCATCCAAAATACTTTTGTATAAATAATGCAATAAACATTAACTAAATAACAGAACGTGTCACACAAAACACCCTAAAGTACATTACTGATAATAAAAAAAAGAAAGTCATGTGATGGCATGCACGGATTTCTAGGGATTTAAATTATACAATATTTATACTGTATTAAAATTAGGGCTGGGCAATGATTAATCGCGATTAATCGCAATTCGCAATCGCGATTAATCGCATCCAAAATACATAATATATGTGTGTGTAGTGTGTATAATTATTTTGTATATATAAATACACACACATGCATGTATATATTTAAGAAATATTTGCATTTGTATACTTTATATATATATATATATATAAGTAATATTATATATAAATATAAATATTTGATATTAATACATTTTTCTTAAATATATACATGCATGTGTGTGTGTGTGTGTATTTATATATACAAAATAATAATACACACTACACACATATATTCTGTAAACACAAACTTTAATTTTGGATGTGATTAATCGCAATTAATCGCGATTAATCATTGCCCAGCCCTAAATTACCTCCTATAAATGATATAGTAATTCATAGATATTACTTGGTTAGTTAACTTACAATTTGTTCTGTTAACATTTGCATACTGTAAAACACATACTCTAATACATGTGTGTGATTTTACTTTTTTAATGCCATGTTTCATGGTTTTGATTCAATGTAACACTGGTATTCTTTGAAGTCGTATGTAAACACTATTGTATGTGAATACGCCAATCATTTAGTACGGTTGCATATCGTATTATTTTGTTGTCATTGTAAAATATTCCATTGATTTGCAATTTAACAATCTCTGTTCCTATACAGAATACTAATACATAATCATAGGCACATAGAAAGGAATGGAAATGAATTGATGAAAAGTTGTGAGAACCATGAGAAGCAAAGCAGGAATTCAAGACAGCGAGAGAGATTGAGAGAGAGAGAGAAAAATACGAGGTAAAAGCAGTAACATGGATAATACCTCTCTAACATCTTCATATCCCACTCCATATTTCACCTACAGCATGTTAAGTTAGTGGACGGTTGAGAAGCTCGGTAATGTATGTGCACTTTAATAGGGTGCTAGAGTATAGAGGTGGCATTATGGAGGACAGATAGCGGCGGGAAAGACTCTTGCATAAGCGCTTCCTATCTGATATCTATTAGGTCTCTCGCTCTTTCTTTCCATGAGTTGCCCTGGGATCAGAAAGAGCGTTTAAGATTACATGTTTGCTAGCAGAGGCCAAGCAAAGAGGTAAAAATAATTGGCTCTGTAGGCTAACCTCCATCTCATCTCATCCTTGTCCCCTTCACCTGCTGCTGGCTGTCCTCTTGTGAATAACAATAAACAAACCCTACGGTCCGTCCGCCTATCCCATGTTTCCGTCTCTCCTCCATGGTGTCTGATTCCCAGTCGAGAGCCGCGTCCATCCTCCCCCGGGCATGCAATCTGCGCTGCTGGATGTGCCTGCTGATTGGGTGCAAGGCTTGTTGGGAAATCCAGCTCAGGGCAATTAGTTGAAGAATGCCAGGCTGTAATGCCACACGGTCCAGCCCACCAAAGCAGGGTGAGCCCAGTGTGTGAATAAGGCCAAGACCAATCGCAAAGGCTTCTGGGGCACGGAGGTCCAAGCCGAGAAACAATGCGATATCAGTGGAGGTGGGGGGGGGGGATATGCGAGAATGGGGGCAATCACGAGGGGTTGCATAAGCGAGAGAGGGTGATTATGGGAAAATGGGCTGTTTAGAGAAGGATGATAAACATTATGAAGGTGCTACAGATGGTTGCGGGTAGGGGATGGCTCTGTGGGGGGAAACAATAGTGAATGGGCAACACTGTGGTCATTAAACTCTAATTTGGGTTGACGGCAGAGAGATGCCGTTGATGTGTTTTCCCAGAGAGTGGGTTACAATGCTGATGAGAACCTCATTGGAACAAACGGAAGGTGTGACCTCACCCCGGCCCCACTTTTCTTTTCATAATTGCGCGTTATGAATGGATGGGTTTCTGCTTGTATTCCTTTGTGGATCCAAAGGGTTGTGTTAGTCCATCAGTACTGTTTACCCTCACAATATATTTACAATACCCTCACAATATGTATTATATTATTATATCCCATTACTAATGTATTATTATTAGGGCTGTCAGTTAAACGGCGTTAAAGCAAACCCATTTTAACGGCGTCAATTTTTTTTATCGCGCGATTATGGGTCTTTTTGTCCTAGCAAACTTTGTAGTTTTTTAGGATCTAGCTAGACCGGAAACACGCCGCACACACTCGTTTGGGCTTGCGAGCCGCCAAATAGTTGGTTGACGTTACGTTTTGAGTGGATGGCGAGCTTGAGACGCCGAAATGGATGCCGATAAGATTCTGAATGGAAATTTTAATTTTAAAAGTCGCCAAATTCCATCGACAAGACCAAAGTGATTTGTGTGTTTTGTCGTTGTGAATTGAGCTAGTCCAGTCTGAAATACCACTTGATGATGGCCAAGCACACACACACACAGCTGATGCGAATTGTCCGCCCTTTCGTCAATATCAGAACCTCGTCAGTATTTCTTTCACCCTTTTATTGATGGACAGTGTTACATTGTGTGAGAGATTATTTGCTCCAAGTGAGAATGTTAGTATGAAATTGAACACAGTGTATATGCCCGAAAAAAATTGCACAAAGCAAGCCAATCCACTTTTCCATGTTGATAAGAGCATTAAATTAAGAAAAACAAATAACGGGACAAAAAGAAATCAAGAGACGTTTAGAACAGATTAAAATGTGCGAGTTAACTATGACATTAATGCGATTAATCGCAAATAAATATTGTAATCGTTTGACAGCACTAATTATTGCGTATAACAAACGTTATTACGAGTTATTACAACTTGATGAGGTCACAGTGTGGCACAATAACGTTTGATGGTGGTTACTAGAATTAGATAAATGATAATCGGTTTGACTGGTAATATTTACATTTCTAATTTGTATCTTAACAGTTAGGCCTAGCTCAAAATTTGCATCTGTTCAGATCACAATACACTGCGTAAAAGCTTGCAAAGTTGTTGTTAACGCAAAGTAGCAGACATGAGAGAGCAAACAATGACATATTATTATGATGGGGAAAAAAAGTAATATGGATGATGCTTTGTAAATGTCTTTTTGTGCATGCTTGTAGTTCCGCTTTAGATGTGGACTCCTCCGTGCTTGATGAAACACAATGACTTTGAGCATTCATTTGTCCTCAAAGACACCACACAAAGGGTCTAATACGAACGTTGTCGCAGGGTTTAAGGCACAAAAGAGGCCCCTTTTTAAAATAATGGAGGTTACTGAACTGCAGTGAAATTAACCATGAAGGCTATTGCAACTAATGGCAGAAAAAAGGATCTTACGCAATTGCTTTTATATAACCCAAGCTTGGCTCGATATAAAGGGCTGCGTTTTAAAAAATCACCATCCCACCTTTGCTGTTTGGATCCAGCAAATTGTCAAGGGCGGTAATTTTGGAGTGATTTACAGAGTGGCTGATAATAAGAAAATGGTTCATTTGCATTTATGCGTGGCCTCACTGTAAAACTGCCTAATTGGGAATGATGGATCCATGTAGTTCTTAAAACTCCGCTTCTGAGGGAGAACAATCAACGATAAGTGTCATTGCTCTGTCTTTTCACACAGGGATTCCGATGAGTGATTACGGTTAACGCAAGAACCCATCAGCACACCCTGTTGTCCCATTTTTCCATATTTATTGTCAATACAACTCCCTGATGATTATTTTTATGAAGGAATGGCTGAATCAAGAGAAAATTATATTAAAATAGCTACACAATGTCCTGTTTGCTCATGAACATGGTGGTTGTCGGAATATAAAGCAATTTGGAGGATATTGGTGTGCGCTCAGACAGCATGTTCTGCCTTACCCTCTCAAGTTCTGTTTTGAGTAAATGTCATTGGAGAGATTAAATGATCACAACAGGCATTTATTGTGTGATCACTCTTTGCTTCTTTTGAGAAAAAGAAATATATTGTGACAGGAGGAACAAGTCTGTTCTTGCAGCTTCAGCCTAATTGAAACACCCCTACGGCTATAGTTCCAAAACGAACCAAAAACACCCATATTTCCAGTTGTACAGCCTAAATCAAGTTATTGTTCGCTGACAGTCACATACTCATCGTGCAGTCTTTAGAGGCTGTGATTCATGCGTGATTGTTTGTATTCTGTGGGAATCGTAGAGACCTCAGCACCGTTTCCTGATCAGCGGAGTGCAAACCTGGTTCAGAGATAGAGAGGCATTTTGACAGAGGCACCCTGCATTTAACTGGCCTGCGGCCAACTGCTACAACACTGGTGTGTGCAAAGGATAATAACAAGCATGGAAATAAAATGAGGGAACAGGAAATGAACCATGTTTTCTTGAAGCATTATTTGTAAGCTCATTGCTCACTCAAAAGTAAGCTCACCCCACTTATAAAAAGTACTATAGTAATGCCAGGTTTTGGAAATGTTATCACCAAGGTACATCCGAAAAAACACAGTATCATCATTGTACATGGTCAATTTTACAGACAATTTTACAGATAAACATTTCTGAAAAAAACATGGTTTTACCATAAAAACAGTATCATTATGGAACATGTTCAAAAAAACTGTTGAACATCCCGAAAAATGGTATCATCATTGTACTGTATGTACAAGTGCCATCTTGCAACATGTTGAAATTTGTATTACCAAAGTTCTTTTTTGTATCATAGAAGTACCTTGAATATCATTTAAAGATCATTGGGCAACGCTTCCTTTTACAGTCCAGTTACCCATGTAAATATTGTTTACTTATTTTAGTAACTACAATTAATTGATAATAACTAGTACTAACCCTGAACCTACCCCTAATCCTACCCCTGTCCCATGTTCTTACCTTATATTAGCAGTGCTTTCTAGGTAAGTACACTGTAAGTACTGTACTGTAAAAGGAAGCGTTACCGATCATTGTATATGAACAGTAAATATTGTCAATGTCCAGCCCATGCCTTAGTAAATATCACAGTACCTTTCTGATACCACTTTGTAACATATTGCCACAGTATTATTTGTATAAAGATCTGTATCAAACACACCCAGAACTTCACACTTGCCTCCTTCCTCAGTTGTGAATGCCCTTGATGCAGTGATTTGTCCCCTTAGGTTAGCTGCATTCTCTTGCCCAAAATACACAACATCTTAATATAGAGGACAGCTATCGGCCACAGAGCATGAGTGACACACTTAGTGTGAATCAGAGAGGTCTTTTTTTTTCTGGCCTCGGTTTCGCTGGGTTTGCAACCTTCTCATATTGGCAATGTTGCGGGCTCGCCAATGTGTAGACAATTACAGGGAGGACAACTACAAGACCAACTCTGTGGCAAAACAGCCACTCCCATCTTCCTAAGAGTGGGTGAGTGTGGGAAAAAAGAGAGATCTTTCAACACTCAGTACCCGTTAGGTTGCGTCGTTACGGTTGTCTCCTGCTGAGGACGTTAAAGTCGAGGAAGCGGTTTAACTGGTCCGCAGGTGAGATTTTGCTGGCGTGGGCGAATTTTGCAAGACTGGATTTGTGTCTTGTATATGCGTCTGCTCCTTGCAAAGGAAGCACATTTCGAAACTTGTTGACTGTATTGTCATCTTACTCTCCGGTTAACCTCACCCCTGAGGGCAGTCGAGTGCGGTTTCCTCTTGCACTCTTCCTACTCTTCATCATTTTCCCTCGTTGTTTCCTTGTCCTCGGGTCTGAGAGTAGCTGGCAATGCATTCAATTGTATCCCCCACCTGCCTGTTTTCCGTCCAGACCTTCCCCTTGCCAAACTCCTACAAAACTTTGACAAGGTCCCCGAATCCAACGATTGAAAAAACACGCCTGTCTTTTCAGTGTAGGCCCATTAATATTACTGCATCCTGTGTCTACAAGTCCTCAGCGAATCGTTCCATTTACTTCCAGCGATGGGAAGTGCATTCATTATGAAGCAAATGCATTGGGCAGTCAAATCCCTGTTCGATTCCTCTAAGCGCTCCCGTCTATATCCTCGGCTCTTAAGGGACATCTTAGCAGGTTTTCTCATTGTGTCTGCAGTGCTGTTTTTTTTATAATCATGTTGTTATTCTCCCAGCTATTTGCACCTCCTTTTTAACCATCTCTTTTTCCCAGCAAGCTGGCTCAGCTTGGGGTACATCTGGTGCTTGCATCTGGGTGACTGGAACGCAGAGTCTGGATGCAGGTGTCTCTGGTAACGGGTTGCATATATTAGCACGACAGTCTTGGGAAGTATATTTGTTCCCAATATAGATGGACACTCGACACCCTGGTTTTTTTTCACGTTAATAGGCATGGGAGAGAAATAACAAGTTGTTTCAGAGCACAACATGCGTTGGACATTGTCCATTCCAAGCCTAAAACGACCTTTCCCTGGTGGTTGTGCAGAGGTACGTTGTTGATTCCCATGGCTCTCCTCTTGAGAAGCTGACCCTTGCTTGTGCAATTGCATTTTGGGTTATATTTCCCTTCTGCTGGGAAGGTGGTCGACACTTTTATTTCTTTTTCCTGTCCCAGCTTGTTTCTTGAATGCCAGGTAGGCCCATTGAATGTGAACAGTGGGATTATGGATGCCTGGATTTGTCCTCATGACCTGGAAAGGAAGGACTAAGGGTTATTGAATTGCACCAATGAATGAGGCTCCGTTTTCAGCCTTTATTTTATGGAAAACATAAATATTGCACTCGAGTCGAGCCGGTGGTGCCGTGAATGTCTCAAATGAATGGCTAATTTAACTTTAAACGTGAGGGAGGAAGGAGCGATTTCGGAGTCAAACCTGAGAACAAATAGTGAAAAAAACCCATTGGCACGGTCACGCACCGCAGTTCCTAATTAAACTAATTAAATTATTCTAGACAGTGCCCATCATGATCTAAAAATAGTGCCTTTCCTTGAGGATATTTTTCTGCTGTTTTGCATCCATAAAGCTCTTCTAAACTGCACGCTGCTGCTCGGATGAAAATTTGATGCTCTGCACGCTCCAGTCTCTCCCATTACACCATTTGGCATAACAAGCTCAGCACATCCTCTTCTCTTTTTGACGGGGTTGCGCAGTTGCTTTCTCTCTCTCTTTCGTCTTATTCCTCTACTGTCAAGTCAATATTGCGCACGCAAAGGCAGCATGTCATGTGACACGCACATAAGGAATCGTGCACATGGGGCCACACACATGTAAGTGCACATGTTAGCGCACTGTGCTTTTAATTGTTTCATGCATACTTGAAATGGGTGAGGATAGCCCAGATCTGGCTTTGTTTTTTCATGGATCAATTTTCAGAGAGCCACATTTGCACAATATGATACTTCAGTCTACCAAACCCCAGTGGACGCTGGAGTGTGGTTTAGTTTTTGAAGCCGTTTTGTTTTTGCACAGACAGAGTCTCTGTAATGGTGTTATATTACTGCAGCTTATTTATACTAGTGCAGTCAAATGCAACTGAATGCGAGTGATCCTCTTTTTTTCCCCCTCTAGTGATTATTATCCAATGGTATTTGCACACCATTCAGTTTTTTTGTGATATGAAAGCGAGGTTTTTATTTTATTTTATTTATTTTTTTTCTAATTTCACGCGTTCCTTTGTTTAAATGTCTACTTTACTCTTTGGTCATTTGTCATTCTGTTAGATGTTAGGGCTGAGCTATATATCTTCTTTTTTTCTCGGAAAAGTACTTTTAACACTCTAAGACACTTTTAAGTATTTGTTGAAATGTTTTAAATCACACACTGGTTGGTTTAAACCAAACAGGCACTATTATCAAGAAGATTCAAAATGTTTAATGCAAGATGTATAAATCTAGTCGAAAATAATCAAGGACCCATGTTGTTTTTAAGTAAATTAGCATATTTAAGAACAATGTTGAGTCGTTGTCATTTATATGCAACGAATTACCATATAGCAATACATGACAGTATAGCTACATATTTTTTTAACCCTTTCAGCATATGAAAATTGCCATTTAGGGATGTGTGGGGTTTTTTTTTTTTTTTTTTTTGAGCAATGTATTTTGAACTAATTTATTGAAATGAACAGTGTGAAATTAATCACTGAAATGAACTTGCCAAATATAAAACTAGTATTGCTACTAATGCTTAATTCAGAAGTCTAAATTAAACCTAATGATTAAAATGAAAGCATATATATATATATATATATATATATATATATATATATATACCCTCAACAAGGCTACAAACAGGACAGGTGAGAGATCTCAGTGCAGCATGTTGAGCTCCTTCCTCTTTTTTTCTCCCTATTTCTTTTCTCCTCAGCAAGAGGGAACGCAACTTGAAGGTCATCGAGTGAGAGTGTTGTCAGACAGTGAGGGAGTGTAAAAACCGTCCTCAAATACAGGCTTTCAGGCCTTATGTTCATATTAATGCAGATGTTCGCTGGCCTTTGGTGAGTCAACTGGCATTAAAACATCTCGGAAAGAGATCGGAAGGCTATTCTCCTTGAACAAAATAGAGCAAAACCGCTCAACCTCGCATTTGTGTGCACTGTTTTATTGAAAGGTCATTCTGATATCAGAATAACTCACAACGTCATAATCGCAGGTTGTTTTGTCTCCAAATCTATCTATAAAACATGCAATTTCAGACGATGAGTATTATCAATAGTGTTGTCAACTATTATTACATTTTTTTTGTTGTTTTTCTGAGGAAAATAGGAATCAGCAAGACAAAAAATGTAGAGTGGGGACATGATTGTATCCATTGCATTGTGAACAAAGGAAGTTTAATTCCTGAGTAGAGCAAATCTCTAATCTGTAATTAAAAGGGTTTGTTTTGATTCCATGTTGACTTTAAAAAGCGAATGGTGGAGAACAATTTCAATTGCAAATGACCCTACAATCTCTGATCCTGTTAGCCTTCTGGTGGTTTGGTTTGTAGACACCACATTTTTACATTATTCACCAGTTATTTCCCAACTCTTATGTAGTGGTAAGAAACTGTTGCTGAATCATTGTTCATATTGAACGGAACGTCTTATGTAGGCGTTTTTCCTTTTGTCTTGACTGATGTAGACCCCAGCGCAGTGGTCACCATGCACTCCTCTGAGGATTCCCAATGCCTGTAAAAAAATGTACAATGAGTTCATCGATCCACCGTTTTCAGTGGGTATTGAGTGACCCTGTTGAGGAGCAAGACCTTTGTGGGTCTCATTTCCCTCGATGGCTTAGAGATTGTGGGATTGGGTCTTTGAGTCATACGCTGATAAATGATTGCTCAAACTGACATTCATCAGCACTATTCCACAGATGAGTGTGTCTTGACTCACTCAGGCATTGTGGGTTAAAGCCATGTCACCGCTACCTCATGAGATTTTGCAGTGGGCAGCCTCCCTGCGGTTTAACTGCTGCGCCCACTTCTTGAGAAACGTATGCATCATTTGTAAGACAATTAACGAATAGTGTGCGATCAGAGGGGGCCGCCATTTGCGAGCCTTTGGGCGTCATAGAAAATTCATGTTCCTGCTTGTCGTGAGGCTTCACTTTGACTTTACTCACACTGACTTCCTGGCACACCTGCATTGCGTTACAGCTGAATGCTAAACAGGTTTTTCTTTCTCAGGTGCGTATGCCAGGTGTCATCTATAGACACCTTTGTTGATTAAAGAAACAGCTGCCATCTGGTCGGGCTGGATGGCTGTTTTAAGTGTCACCTTTGCCTTGTTGATTTGGCTGGGCTGTGGCACAAATAACCTTGGAGCCCCGGACTTGTCACAGTCCACCGGCCAAGCGGAGTGCTGCAAGCCGCATGGTGGGAAGCAGAAGAGGTGGACCTTTCAAGTCTCACGCTGTACGGGTGGGACACACCATTAACAACAGAAGCGGTGGCAGCGGTACAGTCCAGCGTGGGAGGGTCCAGTCTGCCCTTCACAGGGCTAATCAACCAAACCCTGTGCTGCCCGAGGACTGCCCACACTGCGTTGATAAGGAGGCCTGTTTAAAATACGGTGCGGCGTGGGGCTTTCTGCCTCACTAGACTGCGAGATGAAAAAGCATGAGATGGCCTTGTCATCTGGCATTCTTTTAAGTAGGTCACTATAAGGTTCACTTGATTTCGTCTGAGCGAATCGGGTGCACGGCTCGGAAGCGCTCATACATATTCATCAGTGCTGTTTTTGTTGTGTTGCCTGCATATTTAATCTTTAAAGCCGTAGTATTACAATAACAAATCAAGTCATTTGTGTGGACGCTTTCGCTAAATAGGAAAATTAATAATTTCATTGTTGATCACTGAAAGAGTTTCTGCTTCTTTGGGATTACAACCATGGTGTTAACTGGAACTCGATACAAGTTTCCCCACAGCGGCGCACGTCGTTACCTTTGATCATTGTGGAACTAAATGCATGAATTATGGAAACATAAGAAAACAAGTCTTAATTATCATTGTAGACCTTGGTCTGTGCAGTATGTGTACATTTGGAAGAATTCTGGGTAGAATTTGTTGTTGAATGAATAGAGCAGTGGTGCCAAACTTTGCTCCTGGAGGGCCACAGTCCTGCAGAGTTTAGTTCCAAACCAAGTAATCCTGAAGGGCTTGATGAGCTGGATCAGGTGTGTTTTATTCAACACATTCTCATCCTTTGGCGTCATATAGGTGACGCCATATGACATTTCGTTGAAATACTAGGCACATGGCACCCTTTAGCGTCAATATAACACACACTGTTATGGGTAGGTTTAGGTCTAGGGTAGGCTCTGCGTCTCAAAGATGCCACTCACCTATATGACACCTTAGGTTATAAGTGTTATATTGACGCTAAATGGTGCCATGTGCGTAGCATTTCGACGAAATGTCATATGGCGTCACCTAGATGACGCCAAAGGATGAGAACGGGCTCGTTTTATTAGGGTTGAAGCTAAGGCCATGTCAACACGAATACGTTTTCTTTTGGAAACGTATATTTTTCTCTCCGGTTTGGCCTTCCTTCTACGCTGAGATGGCGTTTTAAGTCAACGAAAATGTAGCTTTTGGAAAACAATCTCCAAAGCAAATAAATTTGGAAACACCATTTTAACGTTGCAGTGTGGACAGTGAAGTCGGAGGTATTGAAAACGATGACATAAGTTTAGTCATGTGATCCATGTTGTACCAATAGATATCTATTTACTCTTTGAATATCTCACCATCACTGATAAGTGTCGCACTCAGTCACAACATATGGTGACTGAGTGCGACGCTTATCAGTGATGGTGAGATATTTTGCCAAATAAAATTATCATGTTTGAAGAACTGCGCGATAACATTATTATTTATTTTTCCATCTGAATCATCTCGGTGAGCTTTTGTGAGGTTTCACGCATGCGCAGTGAGGCGAATTTAGAGGTTTGTAATCCACACTGAAACGTCGGAAATCTCTGGAATCTCGTGTGGACGGAGAGCGTTTTTAAACGAGGTTTTTGACGTTTTCAAGTGTATCTGCATTAATGTGGACGTAGCCTAAACTCTGCAGGGTTATGGCCCTCCTATGTTTGGAAGTAGAGAGTGGTGTTAGTAATGACAAGGTCATGGGTTTGATTCCACGGCCATGCGTTTATAAAAGGCGTACCTTAAATTCAAGTCGGTTTGGATAAAAAAAAATCTGCCAACTTCTTAAATGTTATTTTCTTGAAGCTACATTGAGGGTGTATACCTTCTAAAAGGTTTGATAAAATAAACACAAAGAGCCTCTCACCCGTCAAGTTCCTGTGAACATTTATGCCATATCACGCTAGAATAAACATGACTAAACAAAGGTGACAGTTTTAGGGAACAGATTGTGCACCATCACTCGTCTCATACCCAAGAGTTGAATCCTTTCAAAACTAAAACAAACATTCTTACATTTACACTCCGCCAAGTACAAACACATACCTTTGCGGCTGTAGATAATATGATGTACAGAAAACCAAAGGTCAGATTTGTTGAATATGAAACTTTCTAATGACCACTATTGAAAGGCAGGGATTGTATGAGGATGGGTTTGCCCTTTCCCTTTTTTTATGTTTTTGGCTTGCAAAACTAGGATGATGTTTGCCTCCATTAACAGCTGCAGTGGCGCTAGAAGCAGTTCATTACATTCATAAACTTGTTTCCCATGCAAATGCGTTCAGAAGAGGGTCCATAGACGTGTCATCTTAATCTGATATACACAGTGTCATAGCAACATGGTGCTAAAGGAGCCAAGTGAACAGCTTTTGCCTGACTTAATTATAACAACAACAGCCGTATCAGAAAAAACATGTTTTTTGTGGGTGTTCCATTAAAGTGAAAAATTACAAAAATGAAAACAAAAAATCCTAAATTACCCATATGTATTTCTGTGTTGGGGTACAAAAAGAGATGTTTTGAAAAGTGTTTGAGCTGCTCTTTTCCATAAAATGAAAGTGGACAGCAATGTAAACAATCTTGTATAATGAACATGTTGTGGTGCAAAATCATTAGAACCCCTTGCTGTGTGGACCTGTACGTGTTAGAGAATAAACAGACACCAAGAAGAACGGGTCTCACCTTCTTGAGAATGATTTCCCACAAAGGTGTCAAACGGGTCAATAAATAAATTTTAAAGCAAAACATCTGGTAGGGTAAAATTGAAACATGCACCCTGCTGTCTGGTTGCAGACAGTAGTTCATAACTGTGGATTTATAGAATACATAAATAAATACATAAAATGTTCTTTCTTTCAAGTTTTACTTTCTTCAAGGTTTACTTTCTATAATTTTATTTGATTCTATTCTATTTTTTTAAGGCGAGACATGGCAGGCGAAAACATTGGTCGATTTTGGGCTATTTGTATACAATAACATGTCGTCTTTCAGACTTGTGCTGAAAAAAAGTCCAAAATACACATTTAGGTCTTTATTTTACTACACTTTGTCTGTTTGCGTGTGTAGATTTCGCCTAAATTCCTCAAAAGTTGGATTCTAAATCATCCCGCTGCTCCATGATCGCGATCCACTGTTAGAAAGCTGTTTTCTCAAAATGAGTTTTTTCTCACACTTCTAGTGACAATTTTCCACTTCTGTAGCGCTACACACACCAAACTTTACAGTCATATTCCTGACTATATTGTGAAGGTTTGTTGATATATCATTCTTGGCCTGATTTATATGACATTTTATATCTAAAAATAGGGCGGAAATCTATTTTTTAAGGCTATTGGCAGTATTTTCTGATTTATAATCCCCTCTGAAAATGTCTTTTCATTGAATTTATCAACAAAACATCATTTTGAACCTTGTTTTTTTTTTTTCAATGGTCAGATTCATCACTTCAAAATATATGCAAATTAGTGCATATTTAATTAGATGTAGCCTGATTAGCATATTTAAACATAAAATTACGGAAAAAAATTGCAATACATTTTTTTTCCTCCAATTTATTCAAGTAATCAACTGGTAAAGTTTTATGGTGACATTGGTGACATCTGTAAGTTAAAATTTGGAAAAAATTGAATATTTTTTATTTGTTTGTTTGTTTGTTTGTTCATTTAAGGTCATATTCTAGTGCACTCAACTAATATATATATATATATATATATATATATATATATATATATATATATATATATATATATATATATATATATATATTTATATATATATATATATTGACTTTTAATTGGTTAACATTGGAATGCCAATGAGAAAATTGTGAATGTCATAATTAATAAATGCTTCTTAAATGAAAAAGTTTTGCCCTAAATAAGCCTGTCTTTTGATCTTAATATAAATATATATAGTGCACTTGCTCTTTATTTTTCAATCTTTTGTAATCTGACATTTATTGTGACCCACATTTCTGTACACCGTTTTTGCAAATGAACATTGAGTGCCTTTTTATCTTTCAAATGCTTGCTTTTATCATTGTGGGAAACTAAAGCAAGGTCAAGCAATCAACGGTTCTCTGTGCTTTTTCATGAGTCGTATCAGGCTAGACGGGTTAAGCCACTGCGCTGGATGAGAGACGATTTCCGAACTTGCAAAACAGGAGATACTCCTGCACCTGGCAGTAAAGCGAAGTACGCCAAGCCTGATAGAGGATCCGCAAACTGTATATCAGTTCTGAGAATATCGTTGAGGTCACGCTACACCATTTTCATTGTGCAGAGGAGTATTACGTTTTCAAAGTAAGATGAAGGCACATAATGGCTTTGAAGGAAGAAAATGAGTTTGCAGGAAGGTTCCGGGGAGGTTAAAGTAGGATTCTCTATGCTTGGGAGTTTCTTTCTGAAATATATTGCTAAGGCAAACATCACTATCACAATTGCTCCTACTTAAGGCTAGGAAATTGAAAATAACCGTAACACCAAGCATTGAACTTCAGCATGTTTTTGCTGTGTGGATGAAACTTGAAACTTGTGCATTGTTGAAGAAATATGCACTATTGCTTTTTGAGTGATCAGACTTACTTTTTTGACAAGTGGAAAGGGTGGGGGGGGGAAATCCCAAACTTACAGTGATCTCGAGACCACAATATTATAGAAACTCTGGGGTTCCACACAGAAGGCAATTTTGCTAGGGCAAACACAACTCGCATTTTCTTCAGGAAATGTAAAAGTATTGTGTTAGATATTATGAAAGAACATTTGTGCCGAGTAAACTAATGCCTGCAACATATTGGAAAGAAAGCCTCAAAATAATGTTCAGTCATTATTTGGCATAACCTTAGAAAGCAGGAAACAGTCAGTGCTTATAGACATAAAAATCCCACCAACACATTTGCAATTGCAAACCTAATGCACTTGGGCTAAAGTGCAGTCATCTAAAATAAATATTGAGGACCATGGGTTCAGTCAACACTTGATTATAACATTTGCTGCTGTGTTAAAGGGATACTCCACTTTTTTTTTTTGGAAATAGGCTCATTTTACAACTCCCCCAGAGTTAAAGAGTTGAGTTTTACCGTTTTCGAATCCATTCAGCCGATTTTCTGATATTTAGAAGAATATCAGTAACCAGACAGTTTCTGGTCTCATAGACTTCCATAGTAGGAAAAAAAAATATACGATGGAAGTCAATGAGACCAGAAACTGTCTGGTGACTGATATTCTTCTAAATATCAAAAAATCGGCTGAATAAATTCGAAAACAGTCAACCCCAACAGTTTAACTCTGGGGGAGTGGTAAAATGAGCCTATTTCCAAAAAAAGTAGAGTATCCCTTTAATAGTAATCAGACTGTCGCATTGATAGAACTTGTGGCGCATACACTTACAATACATTGCTTATCCTCAAGATCCTCTTCACTTTCTCAAAACAGGAAAGTTTTTTTAATAAGTTGGATTTAAAATGCATGCAAAATGTATAATTTGCCACCATTTTCCATTGGATTTTAGCAGTTTGAACCACATTTATAAATATGAGTATGAATTTGAAACGGGAAAACTTTCATCCAATGCAACTTACATTGCATTTAACATTCCGTGCGGGATCTCAACCCCATTTGTACTGTTTGAACTACAGAATTGCATGTAAAGTTCAGGACACTGCTGTCACCGCTTGCGATGTCATGTCGCACATCCATATGCATTATATGTGTCTGCTCAAATGATAGCTACTGATGTCAGAAATGGCTTCAAGGCTAAACAAGTTTTGCTCAACTTCTATGAACAAAAACAGAACAGACAAGCTGTATCTTGTTCAATTCAGGTATCGGGGTTTGTTTTGAACGGCTGAGAAACTGCATTCGTAGAGATAGCACATCCAGAAAAATAGAAAATTCAAACTCGTCTCAAACTGTCATAGTCTTAGAGTTGATTTAAAAGTGCATTTCAGGACAGCTTACATTTTGGCTGACTGCAGAGGAATCTTATGCCAGGAAGTGGATGTTCTTTAACTGTCAAATGCTTTCTCAAACTGAGCATGCTCATCCTTTATTTCCATTGTTTTTATAGAAAACCTCTCTCTCTCTCTCTTTTACCACACTGAGGTATTTTTAAAAGCATTGATTAATATTAATACCAAACAAGAGTCACAATCTGAAAGATTCTCCATCTGGGAATAATTCTCCACTTTTGGGGTTGCTGCCATTGGGTTTTCTGACATGTCAGTTGAGGCTTGGGTTTTAGAAAAAAGATGCTTTAGCGCTTCCAGAACCTTTAAAAACTTGTTTGCCATTTAATGATGGTGTTTTGGCCAAGACAGGTAGGGCAGTCACCCATGTGTGTGTGTGTGTGCAGTGTAAAGGGGGCGGCAGGGCTGTTTTATTTGGAGTCTTTGATCATGCTGTGATGAAGATCACACATAGCAATGCATTGGCTTGGCAGTGTGTGTATGGGCAGACAGGTGTTCACTCAATAGCTGTCCCACTTCTCTGACCTTAAAGCTTTTAATCAGCTCTGTCTGAGAGCCCGTCAATCCTTTCAAAGCATGACAGTGGTGGAGGGATCGAGCGAGGTGAAAGGAGTAGCTATGCAAAGGGTTGGTCTGTTTCCAAGAATGAATCTTTGTAAGGGTAAAAGCTATACATTAATGATACAAAACTATGTATTCAAAACTTACTCGGTGGACTCTCTTAACAGCTACCCGGATAGTGGGTCTTGTAGTAGTAACCGTGTATAATTATGCTAATTTTTGGGGGGGTTATGTCTTCCAGATGTGTTTCTGAAGGGATGATCCCTTAGAGCTCGCTCATTAAAGGGGTGATGAACTGAGAAATCAAATTTTCCTTGAACTTTTGACATCTAAGAGGTCATCATATTATAAGAATATGAAACTGAAAACGTCATTGTTAGTCCAATAAAAGCTTTTATTGACACCAGGCTCAGCAAACGACTCGTTTTTCTAAGTGGGTAACTATGACGTCAAAGAGGATAAAACACCACGGCCGGTTTAGCCCCGCCCACCTATTCGCGCATTACATGCATAGCTAAATAACACAGATGACTACCTCGTGATGACAAACCGGATCGAGAGTGGAACTCATTATAATATGCAAAACTGTTATCCACTCACAGCAGTGGGTGTTTACTTCCAAGTCTTCAATGCGAGACGCCCATAAAACCGAGCGTTTTTGAGCTAGGCTCAAAACTAGGGTAGAAAATAGCCTTTTACTTATTAATTTTGATGTTTTTTTCATGTAAAAACCAAGTGGATGTCATAAGTTGACCTCAGACAATATAAAAAAAATGTAAAAAGCCAGTTCATGACCTCTTTAAAAAACACATATACAGAATGGGGAAATCATCTACACTTAATTTTAACTTGACATGTTTTCCCGCCAAAAACTGGCAATGCAAATATGGTATGTGTTGTATGTTACAGATGAGGATTTTTAGTATTAAATAATTTATTTACTCGGATAAAGTTCAAATACTGTATGACTTTTATTTCTTTTATGGAACACAAAAGATGATATTTTGTGTATTTGTTCATACTATGAAAGTAAAATGTCGTTCTGGAACCGACATTGTTCAAAACATACAGGTTTGGAACAATGAGAGTAAATTTTAGGGTGAACTCTTGATTAAATGTAAGCTGGCCACACTGTTCCAAATTTTACTTCACAGCTCAATCAAAAACTGATACAAAATAATACGTTTTCCATTTTCTCCGCTCTGAATTGCAAATATGTGTTGATTGCACTGGCATAAACAGGCATAAAAATGCTACAAAACTATGTATTGCCACACAAATACATATTTTTGTAGCATTTTCCAGGTGGGTGCCGAGTGTTGGCTGTGGTTAAAAATGAATTACTATTATATGCAAAACGTTCGATGTTTAAAAAAGAGCTATCTGTGGAAGCATCTGGGGCATGCGAGTCCTTTTCCACAATATGGTTTGTTTTATGAGAGGAAATGATGATGAGTGTAATCCTTTGCTGCTAGCGAATTTGTGTTGCTTCCTTAAGCTGCAGATTTGCCAAGACCTTCCCCGATTTTGAGTTCTTTCGAGCGGTGCTCCTCCACTTTTAAGGTTCAGTGAGTGACAGTAATTTCAATCCAAGCTAATTGAGTTGTTGAATCTCCCTTTGAGTCTCTTTTCTTGCTCGCTTCAGGGTCTCTGATCAATAGAAATACAGTATTGTGATATGTCAGCTAGGCCTATTTATATATTTACCCAATTCTTTCTTTATCAAAGGGTATCAGGCGAAAAGCAGACGCTTTTCACAGGGGAATGTCTCACCCTGGGATGTTTGAATGTGTCGTGCGGACTGGCACGTTATGGATTTAGCTTCTTTGAAAAAGCAGGTAATTATACTGTACCTTTCATGGCCATTAAAAGTGCATTTACATTGAAAGAGTCTCGAACTCCACAATTATCCGTAGCCTTTGTTCAATCTTTTTAATCATCTTACACCCCTTATCTTACCCCACTGACATCCATGCATCCTAAAGCCGAACTTCATAAAAAGCACGCCGTCTGATTCATCTTAATGTCGTCCTGGTTGTAAACTACTTGATTTGTGGAAAAGAAAAGAATCTACTTCTCAAAATGCTTTGATTTTCAGACTCACCGCGCAATCCACAAGTCCATTTCTTATTTTTTTCTCCATCCGAGACCCTCCTTTGTGAGCCCACCCACCCTGTTGATTTCAGACAAACCAGGGCAATTACCTCAGGCCTGCATTTACAGTGAAGTAAGGAGCTAGCCTCGCTTTTTCCCCCTTTCCTCAACCACAATGACTTGTGCTATATGCTAACACACATATGCTAACCTTCATTGTAGAAGACTCCACTGGCGAGTTCCTCCATCTCATGGTCTTAATGTCAATATACAGCATTGGACTTCTGAGGTCTTGTGGGGAACTCTGTAACTCATTCCACCCCTCGACTTTTTCATACGTTCCCCCTCTCCTCAACCTGTGGTTTTGTGGTTCTCGTCTTCATCTCGTAGCCAGATACTTTTCATTTAATTGAAAGCCAAGAGCGCCTCAATGTTTAACTCTTCAAATGCGCAATCAGCGCCCCGGTTCTGCACTTCACTTCTGAGAAATCTCTTGGTCTGTTTGATGAATGTTCTTTCGTGTATCAGAATGCTACAATAGCTCCACGCTGCTGTACAGTCACTCGCCTTGATGACCGTAAATCTATTCGGTGAGTTTTAAAATGAAGAAAAATGTCATCGGAATATCACTTTCCATCTATCGCGCCACAGACTGCTGGGTTTTTTTGGCAGAGAAGGTTATTGACGGAAGGACATGCATTATGATAGATGATGTGTCATTTGGATTGGGTTTCCTCTGCTCTTTGAAGTGAGACCTGGAATAACAACCTCCAGACTCGCTGAGATAATCGGACAGATTTCTGGAAAGTTTCCGTGATTAGAACAAAAGTCACATTGAACGTTTATGGAACTATTGTAGAGAAAGTGAAAACTGGATCTTGGACCTAGACATGGTGTGTGTGGATATGGGAAAAGCTCTGAATTGTGGTGTGTGGTGAAGCGTTGGAGGAGGGGGACTTGACGTCCCTCTACCCAGCTGGGCAGCACATGCGCTGGAGACTAGAGATGTGGTGAGCATTCCATGGGCTGTGTGTGGAGAATGGAACGCTCCCAAAGAGCCATTGGAAAGATCCATTGCGGTCTTGGTCACGGAAATAGTACAGCCCCGTACTCTTGGAGCTATCCCCAAAAACACTGAACAGTTTATACATCACCCTCTTTACTTTTCTACCCTTCTTTGCTCCCAAAATGCCCCTTTTATTAATGTATCTAGGGCTAACTTAGTAGAGGAGATAGTAGCTGAATGCCACCTTAAAATATAACATTTGCATCATGCCAAACATTCATGTAAATTTTGAGTGCCTGCAAAAGTGTTAATGATTGCTAACGACTCTGCTAGCGTTATGTTGTCTTGACTGAAAGAAACAAGTGATAAACCCTTATGTAATGAGTCCAAGCAAGAAGAATATTGGAAATCCAATGTGAAACCATCATGGTTTTGCCATTTTTTATTTTCCAAGTCATCTTTAACTCATAGTTGTAGCTTTGGCTAAATCATTCCTAATGTTCTTCAAGTTCTAAATCTCTGTGATCTTATATCTAGCGCCAGATAACAGATGATGGCACTGCCCGGTCGCATACTAAATGTATGTGTTAATTGTGAGTGATCCAGACTCTTTCACTACCCCCTCCAGTGGGAGCGTGAATTCCCAACTGGACATGTTAATGGATCAATCTGCTCTGTCGACTGAGGGGTAGAGACCAAATCTGCCCATCGGCCCAGCTGTAGTGTTTCCACAATGCTGGCCTGTTTAAACCCTGGTAATCAACCATGCTCTTTTATGTCAGATGGACATCTCCTATTTTTTTTTCTCTACAAATCGTTAAAAATGGATGAATCTCTCAACATGACTTCCCTCTAAAAAATCTTCATAAAACTCTTTCATCAGAGAGACACAGGAGGGGGCCTGAGGATTTCAGAAGCACCTCACATCAAATATTGATTTTCTGTTCTCTTTTTGTTTTTATATTTGCCCTCCCATTAGGGGGCTTTGCTACTGTTAGTCACAGAAACCTTTGGAGTTTGGAAAGCTTATCACAGATTAAGTCATCATGTAGCCTTAATGACAAGTGCCCAATGTCAATACCAGTATCTACAGATTATAACCCATGTCATCCAAGATGTCCATGTCTTTCTTTCTTCAGTTGAAAAGAAATTAAGGTTTTTGATGAAAACATTCCAAGATTTTTCTCCATATAATGCACTTTACTGGTAACCAAACGGTTCAAGGTCCAAAAAACAGTTTCAGACGATAAATAAGGGTCTTATCAAGCGAAACAAACGCTCATTTAAAAAAAAAATAATAAGTTCATCAAAGTGAACAAATCTTTTTCCGAGTCAATTCGTTCATTTCGTTCGTTGAATGATTGAACGAACCAAATGACACGCTAAAAGATTTTTTCATTTTGATGAACGAGTTCGAACAGGAGAGTCAGGAACGCGCATCACAGAACAGAGCAAGATGATCATTTGATCTTATAAAACTTAAACTTTATTTTTTTAAATGAGTGACCGTTTCGCTTGATAAGACCCTTATTCATCGTCTGGAATCGTTTAAAGCCATTTGAACAGTTTGCACTGAAACTGTCTTTTGGACCTTGAACCGTTTGGTTACCAGTAAAGTGTATTATATGGAGAAAACATTGGAATGTTTACATCAAAAACCTTAATTTCTTTTCGACCGAAGAAAGAATGACATGGATATCTTGGATGACATGGGGTGAGTAAATTATCAGCAAACAATTTTTTTTTTAAAAGTGAACTACTCCTTTAACTGTCATTAAATCCATGTTTGATGATATTTACAAGGTACTTCAAGTCATTTTTTTGTGATATATACCCAGAAAACATATTATTACCATGGTGCCATGTCAAAAAATAAATAAATAAATAACATGATTTGTGCACTGGAAAAAAAGGTGTTCTAAAGGCAGTCGTGGTTAGCAAGTCTAACTGGTAACCCACAGTTGGCTGGTTTGATTCCAGTACCGGAAGGAAATGATTGAGGTGCCCTTGAGCAAGGCACCGAACCCCTAATCGTTCCCCAGGCGCCACAGCATAATGCCTGCCCATTGCTCCGGGTGAGGACAAATTCTGAGTATGGGTTACATGTCTCTTTCTTTTTCATTTACTTAATGAAATATTTGTTACAAGGTGTAAAATATACATGCACTAATATGTCACATGTAATACCTGAGACATTGTCACTCGTTATTATTATCATCATTTTATTGTGTGGTTAGTAACACAAATTAATCAATGAATATAGACGATATTTTCAAGTATTTTTTTTATTATTTTTTACATACATACCCAAGCTAGAATCTTGTGTCATGCTAGTGCATGCATAGCACTTGAATCGCTCATCCATCTAATCCATTTCATAATTATACTTACCTCCAATCCGATTTTCCTCGCGAATACTTTGGATTTGAAGTTTTCCAGACTGAAATTCGCCCATTGATGATGATGGACAGGTAGAGGATTTGCCATGCATGGCCGTCTTAGCATATTCCCCAGTGCCGCTTTTGGCTGAACTTGAAATACTTTTTTTTTTTCTGCCGGATGTGCAGAGTAGACAATATAGCCCAAGGTGCACTGGGGCCATCTGCTCAGCAGTGGACACAAAACACACCCAAAACCCACACTCAATATACACATCAGAGACGGACATGAAGTTGCATCAGACATGATTTTATTGAGTCTGTGTGTTTGTGTCGCATTGCATGCTGTTGCATGACGCTTTACTCTGACATATGCTTCAGTAATGGGTTTTAGTCATGTTGAGTGGGTTTGGTGAAATTGATTTTGGATGCATGCGCACCAACTAAGACACTAAAGATGCGCCTCTTGACCCCAAGGGAGTGAGGTTTAAACACATACAAATTTGGTTATTCTTCGACATGAGAGTGACTAAATGGTGGACATTTTCATTTTTGGCGAACGAACCCTTTTGAGTTAGCTAAATTGTATTCAATGCTTATTTTCCCTTTGTCTTTCTCTCTATCCTTGGATTCACTTTAATTTGACTCCAACCCTTTTTTACAATCACCCACCAACAGTAACCCCCAGACAAAGGCTGTCTCAGGTGTTATACATTACTTATGGCCCACCAGTAATGGCCATGGCCACATTATTTATTGATTAGCTATTTTTTCACATGAAGACATCTAACAGCTGTTATTGATTTTATGCTGGAGGATATCACTGCATTATTGAAAAATTGCCATCACTGATCATTTAACGCTCATGGGCGTATTTATCTGGCAATCTGTGCAATAAAAGATTAATTATGTTTAGTTCATTATTTCTAAACTACTTTGCATTTGAAATGACTCACGGCCTTGTGCGTATAGTGGTCATGTTGTTTGCTTACGTTGGTTGTAAATCACCTGCTGGGAAACGCTGGTCACTTTAATGTTGATATCCACAGGAGACTGTGGTTCGTTAAAATATCTCACTTTGTCGAAGTCATTTTATAGATGTTTACATAGTTAGAAGGTAGCCCGCTGTCGTCCTTTTGTCCACGAACCTGTCCTTGCGTAAACATCGGCATATTAAACACATTCAAATCCACTGGCAAAAAAAACATATACATACTCCAAACACAGCGTAAGTAAATGAAGCTGTCACTCTTTCCTGTGTACCACAGAAAAAGCTTTTTACTGAATGGGGACATCAATAATTTAGCCGAATATCGTTCTGTGTAAAACTCCTTTATGCATTTATGCATGCATTTATGTAATGGTGCCAGCTGAGCCTTTTTTCCCTTATCTTTGTGTGTAGTTTCTGTCTCTCTTTTCCAAATAAGCAGGACCGGTTCTGTGTAGTCATTTTGTTGGCCTTTGTAATTATTAACCACGTAAGTTTTGTCGACCCTAACAGCCCCGCGCTTCCTCTGACTCTGACAGGTGGCCTGGTATCTCGTATCAGGATGATGTCATCAGCTGTTAGGGCAAGTACGGACAGATATTGTGTTTGTTCTTTTTTTTTTCCCTCAGCCCAACCGAAACCATGACAGTGTCCTTGTTTACGTTGCAAGAGGGACAGAGACAAAACGTTACTGAGCACGACCTTGTCTCCAAGACTTGTATCGGCCTGTTTACTTTTTAGTTTCTGTTGACCTCTTTTGAGCCTCGAGCGAGACAAAACAAAATATATTATTTACGCTAATGGTCAAAAGTTTGGAATCATCAAAGTGTTTTTGAAAGATGTCTCTTATGCTGTTCAAGGTTGCATTTATTTGAAAAATATATATATATATATATATATATATATATATTGAGAGCAGTTATATTGTGATTTTTTTCCATTTAAAATAACTTTTTTCTATTGAAGTATATTTAAGAAATATATATATATATATATATATATATGTAGTACACCTTAAACTATTTAAAATGTATAAAGTTAGAAAAGATTTCTAGTTAAAATCCTGAAAAAAATAAATAATGGTTTCCACGAAAAATGTTAAGCAACAATATATATATATATATATATATATATATATATATACAATATATTTTTTTTACAATGTTAAAGGTGCATTGTGCAACATTTCGTGTTAAAAATGCCTGTTTTTCTAACCCATTAATCCACCCTTCTCTGATCACTGCGATTGTCTCTATAATCCTGTACAGTAAAATAAATAAGAGGGATTCGGAACGGACTTTGAGACTGGGCGTGACGTCTGGCAGGTTTGTGTATTCGACGCCATTCTCAAGACAATTCGGGCGACAAAAGTAGAAGATGGATTCAAAGAGACCTGCTTGTAGTAAATTCCAAACCCCAACGCAAACGCCACGTAAGACAAAGAAAATACAACTTTTGTCTAGTGCCATTAAAAGGGCCAAATTGGTGTCAGACAGTCGTCGGAAAAAGACGAGAGTCAACATCGGGAAGGCTTTCAACAAATGGAGAGATCTCCGGTCTGCTCTAGGGCTCAAACAGAATTCTAAGTTGGCTTTTTTCTTGATAACCAATTATAATTTCTGTATAGTTACCCTTTTTTGTCTACTTAATGTATGAACTATTGTGACCTTGCCCAGGAACAGCAATTTAAACGTATTGACACATTTCACCTAAATGTTCGTTAGTGTGTATTGTCCCTGTCAGCACTACATGTAGTTTAGTGATTCGGTATTCGAGTAAAACAGTTCAAGATTCTTGAGTGTGATATAAAATGCTGATGTATAAGTTAGATAATTAGACACTTATTAGGATGTATTGCTATTGGAATATGCTACTTAGCAGATCAATAATACAGGCTAAACCCCCGCAAATCTTCGGCGGATTAGCCAGTTTTTGGCTTTTACGATAACGTCATAGTGCCATTTGATTGTTTATTACCTTGAGACATTTGAGTTGACATGTTGTTGACCAACTGTGTACGGTATAATTTTTATTTTGAGCTTTTACAAAGAACTTATATTGTCCATGAACGTTTTTTCCGTAATATTACAAATAAAATAATTCAACATGGAGATAGATGGAAGTTTTTTACTACCCCCGTTTTCCCCTTACACTTAAGTGTGTAATTTACTCAAATGCCTTTCCTTTTATATATTTAAAATGACTTGCAGATTACCTCTGAAGACATGTAACAAAAGATTTGTGTGGCTGATGCTCTTTTTGGTTATGAACAGCTCGTGCAAGCGTGCACACCTCTGGTTGCAGTTCCACTTGTTGCCAGAGGGGGCATAGTTCTGTAAAAACTCAGACTCGCACAATGCACCTTTAATGTTAATAATAATAACTATTTCTTGAACAGCAAATCAGCGTATTAGAACGCTTTCTGAGGGGTCACTGAAGACTGAAGTAATGATGCCGAAAATTATATTAAAATATAACAGTATTCTAATTGTAATATTATGAATATAATAATGCATGATTTTTTTTCTATTTGTGGTGGGCTCTATTATTATTTTGCTAGAAATTTCTTTTTCAGGGTCTAATCTCTTTACATTATTTAAAAAAATCCAACATTCTAATCCCGTGATAACTGGGAATGTCTTGAAAATAATTTGTCTGAAACGAACCATTGTAGCCATAGATACAAACCTAGTATTGCAAGATGCAACAAACATTTAAAGTTTGTGCTTTATCCGTTGACCTTTATAAAGAGTGCAATATGCCTGCCAAATTCAAAGATTCAAAGCCTGTATGCGTGTGTATTACATCATCTATCCTTGCTCCTGAATTGTGGATATAAAAATGTAGTGGAAGAGCTAGCAAGCCGAGCTAGGAAAGATGAATCAGTGTGTAAAAAAGAGTGATGGAGAAGAAAGAGAGCAGAACACAGGTATGCTGATACATCCCCTTGACATTTTCACAACGCCTTCAAACCACTCTCAGGGGGGAAGCAGCGTGGGCCTGTACGCTCCTTCCTACATCACATTGGACTTGTGCCATGTGGGGTTGGATCCATATTCAAACACGGAAGAAAGCAACTTATGGTTGTATAATCAGTGCCTTTCTTTAGATGAGGGCAATGTCCTTTTAAAGAAAGACATTCGACTTGGCGGCCATCTTGATAGTGCCCTCGGCCAGTTATTTTCAAGTTATGCAAGCACAGCTCCTATTAGCTTGAATGAGGAAAGGCCAACATCTCAAAAGGCTGTTTGCTGAGCCTACGCTTAGAAAGAAACATATGGCACATCAAAACTAAAATTTGACCAAAATGTTATATTCTTTGGCTCAAATTAAGCTACAAAACCTGGCATCTTGTGATTACATAAATTAACATGGATCTGCATTTAATCCGTTATTGGCCGTAACATGACAATAATTGGTTTCTTTGCATGCCTAAACGTTCTTTATATTTAAATATTGAATATTGAGTGTTTCAATATTCCCATCCATTTTTTTTTAAACGAATGTCATGTTTCCTCTTTAAACTGCTTGTGTTGAGGGTCCTGGATAGGGTTGGGTATCGAGAATCGAGTATCGATTGGAACCGGGGCTAACTTTTCGTTTTTCCCGGAATCGTTGAAAAGTTCAAATTTCGATTCCTAGTTTCGATATTCACAGTCCGCCGACCAGAAGAAGAAACCGCTGAATAACACCAATGAAGAAGCGTCAACCGGAAGTGTTGGCATAACCGCGCGATTCGAACATGAGTAGCTTACATCGGCGGTCCAAAGTGTGGCTTCACTTTTCTAAAAATATCAAAATCTTAAGAAAAAAGGAGTATTTCCTTCAGAAAGACCATTGGTTAGCAAGGTTAGCTAAACTCTTTTGACCCTGCCTCTTAAAAGAATCGGAATCAAGAATTGTTGGGAACCGGAATCGAAACAAGGAATAGGAATCGGAATCAGAATTGTTCAAATTCAAACGATACACATCCCTAGTCCTGGACCTGGTGGTGTTGGGATCGGTACCCTTAGGCCCCGATATACTTCACTGGTGTGATGTCATTTCAGTTTGTTTGGAGCTTTTTTACGGGAGTTTGAAAGAGATTTCCAAAGCGAACTTTCCAGAAAAGCTCCAACTGGATTTTTCAAATTACGATTGGTCCACCTCAAAGGTATTTCGAACTTCATTTTTCACCCTAAACGAAATACTGTGGGTATTTCGGGGGTTTAGGGTGTTGACAATGTGCACCAAACTGCTTGACAAAGATAAAATGCAGAATCACTTCCTGTGTAGTGCTCTGGTTCAGGTGAATACACAGCCTCAGTCAAGCAGATGGTAGATGGTCTATCAGGAAAAGGGATATTCAAGGGAATTGTGTGTAAAGTTGTGTGCGTTAACGGAGAAAGGTGCGAGAGCATGAGCGAATGTCGAAAGGCTGACCATCTGTTGCAGCAGGTTTCTGCTGAAGGTAAATATTAGCTAAGGTTGACACAGTGGATGAAGGAAGCTGGAAAAACAGGAATCAAAAAGCATTTCAGCATGTCTCCAGAAACAAACACGCTAGAACTAATTGTACACGCACAGCCGGCTGTGGGATTCATTACATTCTCCTCATTGACTTACGAGTTACTCTTGAACTCCACCACCATCACAGTCTCTTCTCTGTTTTTAGCTGCTAACTTGATACAGCGTTGTAATGCGCCCACAGCGTGAGCGGGATGTGCTGGCAGGCACCGTATCATCACTCTCTAGCACATAAACATATTAGTCTCCTCACCGAAGCTGAGCTTTTCTTTTTTTCCCCACTGAAGGACCTAGATTGCTATTAGATTAGCCACACACAATGGGGCGTATTTTGTAGACTCTCTAAACAAGCCTTTCTGCGGTTTTCTTAATGAGATGGGCTGAATGCCATCGTTTTTTTTAGAGTCCTGAAGCAGGTCCAGTGTTGTGCCTCGTGCCCGGGGAGAGATGCAGATCCGGTCAGGCTGCCATCCCGGAGAATGGTAGCTCTGTTCGGAGTTTGCCTCTGCACTGATGCAGGAGGTGTCCTAGTTGCAGTCCTACTTACACCCCCACCCCAGTCGCATGGTCCACCGTGTGTTGTTGAATAAGGAAGATTCTGTGATTCCATCGTGAGAGGTAGAGCTGGAAAAAAAATATTAAAACAGTTTTAACGTGAAGGTGTCCCGTTGTTCAACGCAATATTGAAAGGCCCCCCTTTACGCACATAGGCTATAATATTTCTATTTTAATTGACCGTTCGCAAAGACCCGCCCCCTTTAGTTACTGTTGCTGTGTCCGACAAGCTACGCCTATTGATCAGATCGCCTGTCAATCAAACTCCCTGTGAAGGGTCATTTAAGATTTTAGTTATTATTAGGGCTGTCAAATGATTAATCGCGATTAATCGCATCCAAAATAAAAGTTTGTGTTTACACAATATATGTGGGTGCACTGTGTATAATTATATATATATATATATATATATATATATATATAAATACACACGTATGCATATATATGTATATATTTAAGAAACAGTTTCATGTATATACTGTATATAGATGTATATTTAATTTATATTATATATAAATAATATTTTTTTCTTAAATATACATGCATGTGTGTGTTTTATACACAGTGCACCCACATATATTATGTAAACACAAACTTTTATTTTGGATGCGATTAATCGCGATTAATCGTTTGACAGCCCTAGTTATTATTCAATTGTTTTAATAAAAGAATAATAATTTATCAATTTGTAATACTTTTAAGTCATACTGCGGCAACTCTCTAAGTTTGGTGAAACTTCAAACTTTGGTGGGCAACAATCCTCGTTTATTGGAAGATTAATAATGTTATTAAAATATTGGCTATTTTTACTGTTTGAGATATATATATATATATATATATATATATATATGAAGTGTTCAGATGCAAAAGCCTCTAAGTGCCATTAGAAATTTTCTTCTAAAATGACCATTTTTATCAAGCTTGTATATTTAAGTTCAGTATTTTCACTTAAATTGCAATGAAGATTACCTATTAATTGTCATTTAAGTGAAATTACTGAACTTAAATATATAAGCTTGATTAAAATGGTCATTTTAGAAGAAAATTTCAAATGGCATTTAGAGGCAAAATGGCATTTATATATATATATATATATATATATATATATATGATTGAATTAATATTTAATGATGTATATGTAGAAAAAAATAATGTCAATGACAAAACTAGCAGTGATATATTTTTTTGACCTAGGTAGGTACATTTAATGTTCAGCTAGCTACCTATTGCTACTTTTTCCAGCAGTGAATATGAAGTGTGTGCGTCGCCCAGGGTGGTTTGCACTATTGCTAATTCGCAAACAAAACTTTATGGATTTCCTCAGGACGTATTATGCTTCAGTGTGCACTACATTTGTTTTATGTATTTCATTTTCCTCGAGGTCCCTGGTCAGTGGTTAGACTAGCAAAACAAATGCAGCCTAGGAGTGGACCCTCCAGTAGGAAAACCACATCCATCCTTGACTTCCACCTACATCCTCACAGTCTCACCAGATTCTGTACTTGAAGTAGAGTTCTCCACTTTTTTTGGAAATAGGCTCATTTTACAATTCCCTCAGAGTTAAACAGTTGAGTTCTACCGTTTTCGAATCCATTCAGCTGATTTTCCGATATATAGACGAATATCAGTAACCAGACAGTTTCTGGTCTCATTGACTTCCATAGTATATATTTTTTCCTACTATGGAAGTCAGTGAGACCAGAAACTGTCTGGTCACTGAAATTCTTCTAAAAATCATAAAATCAGCTGAATGGATTCGAAAACGGTAAAACTCAACTGTTTAACTCTGGGGGAGTTGTAAAATGAGCCTATTTCCAAAAAAAAGTGGAGTATCCCTTTAACACACCTTGAGCAATGGGGAAGGCTTTTGCCTCTTTTGATTTCATCTGTCTTAGTTATTTCTATGAGATTACTCCCTCCACATCATGAGTTTCTGCATGTAGTCCAGCTAAGAGACCTAGAAATGGAAGTAGAGTCAATGTTGTCTGAAACACCGCCCTCGGTGGTGTACTTTAAGACCTAAGGATTTGCTCTGCGGTGTGTTAATTCACTTTCATCGTTACTCGGATGTCTGCAAGTGATCGTCTTACTCAACTTTTTTTGTTGTGCTTTCGAAGGCATCATTGTGCCAACTCCAACTTTCTCTTGCAGTCTGTTTGCCCTTGCTTCCGTTTCGTAGCAACGTCTTTTTTTTTGTTTACAGAACTGCTTATATTCTCAAGTTTTCTCTCTGATTGCCCTCCATTGTTCAAATCCAGTGTGCAGGCTATAATTATTCTTTATCTCCTACTTTCTTTGGAAGACCCCTTCAGACCTGAGGTGGAGGAAGAGGAGGTGGAAATGGGGTCAGGGGGCCCAAAGGCTTTCAATTCTCATTGTGAGGATTTAGGTTCTGGAGCCGTAAAATTACCCCTCTCTCACAACTCCCCCAAAGGGAAGGATGGTATTTATTTTTGGTGGTCTAAGTGGATGACTCAGTGGCAGGATGTAGTCTCCCTGCTGCGTCTACTATTCCTCAATAGCAATGTCTTTATGTAGCTAAAGTTAACTAGGCCTATATTTCAGACGCTCTCCATCTAGACCTGCCTCGGCTTTTGTTGGCAAGCTGTAAGTCATATTGGTACTTCACAAGGCATTTCCTCGTTATTGTTTCAACCCTGTCACGGTAGCAAATGCAGGCGGAAACGGGGTCAAACCAAGGGGTACAAGGACACAGGTGTTCCCCAAGGTAGCTGTGCAGAGGTTGCCAGCCGTCTTTCTGTCAAACTCGATTAGTCAATCAATCTGTCGTTTCGCAGTGCCTGCTGATGGGTCTATACACTGTGGTCAAAAATATCTCATCCGTACAGGCCTGAGTAAATGAGAAATGAAGGGTTTGGTGTGCATCGGTTAAAAACTGACACATCACCAGCTGGATCCCCCTTTTTTTATAAGTGGTGTTAGATAAGGCTAGGATCGCAATGATGGTAATACTTAGGGTACATAACATGGCCTATACCATGGCCGTAAATATCCTAAATATAAATATCTAGTTTAATCCATCTTCAGATGCTGGGTGTCTACAGTCATGGCCAAACAAATAAATACAAATACTTTCATGTTCTTGTTCAACTCAAACCTGTAACTCTACAAAGTATAACACTTCATGAGAAAGAGAAGCCTACATCAGCAATAAGAGTTGTTTTTTCTCTTTCTATTTGAGGTCAGTTCTATTGCATTCTCAAAAACTATATCTTTCTTTGAAGCGTGTGTGCTGTGGCGACCTTGAAATATCTTTTCATTTCCAATTCTCAGCTTACAGACGTACACAAGAAAAGGCATAGTTCTGTACACTGTGGGAAGAGTGCACATTCTGCATACTTCTCTCTCTCTTTCTCTTTAAATGTGTGGCTAGTTTTAACCCCGCTGGGCACGAGATCCGTTTTAGATTTGTACTAGAAGTTTCGTCTCAAGTTTAACTTTTCCCAGATTAGCTTTCAAAGTCTTGAACTTAGCATTTAAACACTTGCCCATACTTGTTTAACATTCATGACTGATGTTACCAACAGGCCTGTGCTCAAACCAGTTTTTCAACTTTTATTAAAATGGCTAACAAATACCCTTATCATTATGAAACTGATCCCTGATCAGTAATTTACCTTAAACTGACTCCTTTTTATGCATTTTATATGATTTAATGAAAAATTTTATCAAACAAACAATGTGTTTAAGTGTAAATGGTAACATCCTTGTACTTACAAAAGTACTAGCTAATATAAGGTAAGTACATGGAACAGGGGTAGGTTTAGGGGTAGGTTCAGGGTTAGTACTATTTATAACCTAGTAATTGTAGTTACTAAAATAAGTACATGCTATTTACATGGGTAACTGGACTGTAAAAGGAAGCGTTATCATGTAAATCAATCTAAATTGATACTTTGTAAGTACTAATCTCAATGTAGGAATAGTCAGAAAGGTCACCGGGTTGATCATTTTTCATTTTAATTTGACGTGTTCAAGGTCATGACGCTACAACGTTCTTCTTAGATGATTTGATACTGATATTACTGCAAACATGCACTTTTTAATTATCACTTGTTTACTACACAAACTTGTGGTAACAGGGTTGACATTTTAAGCTGACAAACGACAAAACGTAAGATGAAACACTAAAATTGTCCTTGAAAGTTAAATTCTTGAAATGAAATTGTTGATTTTGTACATACATATTTTATAGAAAGGACTAAAGCCAGACCGATTTATCGGCGGGCCGATATTATCGGCCGATATTAAGCATTTTCCTAACTATCGGTATCGGCAGTTATAATGGCCGATAAATGAATATTTAAAAAAAAATAAAATAAAAATGGACGAAACACGCTTCAACCATGTCATGACTGTTGGAGTTGTATAGTTTGTCCACCAGAGGGCACTCTACACCATCCCTGTTGGCAACACTCGTGTATAACGCGCCACACATCCTGCAACCTGCTGATCCAGGTTGCAAGTAGCTTATAAGGCAATGTAGGGACTAATTATTATTTTATTTATCAGAACTTTAATATATTTTGATGCTCCACTGTTCTGTTGTGACAATAAAAGAAACAAGTTTCTTTTTTAAAATGCATTATATTATTTTAGTAAAAACTCATAAATAACAAAAAATAACTAATGCTAGGGAAATCTGTTAATGTTTTGTTGCGCGTTTCCTGAAAATAAAATAAAATAAAATAAAAATATCGGCTGATATATCGGAATGTTGGATTTTAAAACCAATAAATATTTGTATCGGTATCGGCCTTCAAAATCTTTATTCGGTCGGGCTCTAGAAGGGACACAATCACACCCATTTGATCAAATAACCTGTACTTTTTCCCCTCCTGCATAATTCCCAACTTTTATGGTGGCGTGATTAAGCACAGTAGTTCAGAGTTACTTCCTCTTTGCTAAGGTCTCTCTGTAGGAGGTAATTACCTCTTTTGCCAGTCATAAATAAGAGAGGGAGAAGGGAAAGAGGGAGGTGAAGCTATGTGTTTGTGCAGGAAGCGAGGCCAACAGGACAAAACAGCACCTGACGGCGAGGAGAAATATATCTACTCTTGGTCTTTTACGACAGGTTTGTTAAAGACAACAGAAGTCACGGACCCTCCAGAGACACATTTACCTCAGAGTTATTAACGGGTCAGGAACGCTTCTGTTATGAATGGCCTCTGTAGAGCTAAACAGGAATTGAAAGTGCTCATGGATGCATGGCCCTTCTGAGGAAGCATAGCAGGCTGGAAACGTAAGAAAAGCCGGTTATCTGGTCAGGTGTTAAGGAAGTGAAGACAAAGAAAATATGAATGAAAAGCAGAGAGTGAGGTAGAGGGGGAAGTTAAACAAAAGTGTGAGTAATGCCACGTGCAAGAAAGCGAGACGTAGAGAAAAGGAAGGGCAAGAAGGAGGGGTCTGAGTGTTGACACATCATTCTCAGCTGGAGGGGGTAAGAGAAGGTCACCAGGGAGACAAAAGACAAGGGGCCGGCCAAAACAAGACATTTGACCGTGAGACATGGGTTATCTAGAGAGACAAAACCACTATTGTTTTAAGTAGGGGCATTGGTTGCATCCTCTACAGATACCTTCAAACTCCCGAAAGCCATTGCTGGGAAAAAATAGAAAACCCATTCGTTTACTACTAATTGCCTGCCTGGTTTATTGTAGCTTAATTCAAGTGCCATCATTGTGGGCTCACTCAGACTGGATCCCACATTGTTTCCATTAATAGGTGCTTGAGGCTGTCACCGAGATGTTTACCAATGAGAAATAATTAGGATGGAGTGGTGTGGGAGGGTTGGCAGTCAGGATCAGTGTCGGGGAGGGTGGGGGGTTCTACTATCATTACAAATGCAGGGTCTACATCCGGAGCTTGTGAAGACCTAATGCTGCCTGTAAACTCCACTGCTATGCTTGTAATTAGTTCTGTTTGTCGACGAAGGCAGTGTTTGAAGTACTCCTGCTCAATGGGCATGCTAGCTATTTGGGCGCACTCACGTAGCGTGAAAGCCAGAGTCGAGTCAATGAGGAGTTGTTACTTCAGCTCGGGTTGTCAATTTTCACATTGGTGTTCAAGTTAAAGGAGCTTTATGTAAGAAATGTGTTTTAAATAATCATAAAATGGCCCTGATATGTCAGTAGACGTTAAGAAATCATGTTCATTTAAAATACGTATATCACAGTAACACAGTCTCATCCCATGACGTCATATAACTGAAGTCTTGGGACGTCTTTTGACCCAGCATTGGGTCAAACATGGACAAACCGAGCATTAACTGATGGGTAACCAAATTAACCCAAGTTGGGTTGTTTTCAACCCAGTCTTTTTTTAAATGGTACAATCTTTCTAACACAGTCTCATCCCAAGACGTCATATAACTGACGTCTCGGGACGTCTTTTGACCATACGTCAACATCCGCCGTTTTAGTGTACCCTTTAACGTCAGTTACATGACGATCCTGGGACGTCATACAACTGACGCTTTACCTTTAACGTCAGTTAGGTGACGGGGTAGGTTTAGGTCTGGGGTAGGGTCAGGATCCGAACGTCATCTAACCGACGTTAAAGGGTACCCTAAAACGGCGGATGTTGACGTATGGTCAAAAGACGTCAGTTATATGGCGTCTTGGGATGAGACTGCGCTCATCACAGATAACAGTATTCCAGCCAGGATATTGTCATTTAAAAAGTGAAGTTGCAGCCCTCAACAGATGTTGATGTTGGCATGTTAAGTTTTGGTCTGATGCTCCACCCTCAACCCATCCACCAATCACAGAGTCAGTAGTGTTGCAGGATCCGAGTTGCCAGCTTTACTCTAGATACCACAGCTGCAGATACAAACGTGTTGGGAAAAAAATGCTGGATCCTGCAGCCTATCTGGCAACCTCGAGTCAGGGGGAGGGGGAGGGGATATACCACTCTACGGTAATTTGAAGGTGATTGCAGTACCAGTTTTGGCCACAATCTTACATACGGCTCTTTTAATGGTCAATTTCTCAATTAATCGTGAATACAAAAACACATTTGGAAGACTAGATAGCATGTGAGTATAGTCCCTGTTTTTACTATATTTTAATTAAATAATACATTATTAGTCTGCTGTGTTTTCATTTATTAAGTATACATTTAATTTTAAGATAGTTTATAAAAAATGTTTTTAAAAAATGAAGAAGATTGCAACATTCAGGTCTTCATCAGGCATTCAATCTGTCTGAGTCTAAGTTCAAGTTCACTGTACGAACTTCCTTGCTTTTTTTTTTTCTCCCTGCTACCTAAGGCCGATTCTGGGTTTTGTAATGAATTTAATTTACCATCATAATGTTCATAGAGAAAATATGACTCTATCCCCAATACAACTTACTTGATCATAAAACATTTCAGTGACTTTAAACTCAAATGATGCCACTTAGTGAGTATAGTGAATGAATCAATCATCGTTCTCAGCTCTGATTGGTTGACTTGTTTGTAACGTCCTTCTTCCTGTCTTTCTGCAGCGGGGAACGGGCAGTCGGTGCAGACGGACCCCAGCAAGTCTGGATTTGTGGGTGACACGGTCGAGCTGCGATGTCTCTTCATCAACGGCAAGCCACCAGTGAAGATCTCTCAGGTCACCTGGCAAAAGCTGATAAATGGCAGCAAACAAAACGTGGCCACCGCCAACCCAGCCTTGGGAGTATCTGTTCTGCCTCCTTTCAAAGACCGTGTGAGCTTCAAGCACCCTGCTGTGCGCCAGAGGACCCCTTCTTCTCTTGAGGATACCACCATTGTGTTCACCAACCTACGGCTGTCTGATGAAGCGGCCTACATCTGCGAGTACACCACATTCCCAGCAGGCAACAGGGAGAATATGGTCAACCTCTCCGTCTTTGGTAAGACCACCACACTGGCAGTTGAGACCACACACACACACACACATATATATATAGTTCTGTTCTAAAAGAGCTCATTCACAAACAGACGATCAATGGGCCTCATTCTTCCAACATGAGCAGAACAAATTTCTGTCGTTCATAAAATCATTTTGTAAATTGTCACATTCATGTGACAATGGGCCTCATTCACAAATGGCATGCGTGTAATTTGTTATTTATTGAAACATTTCTATTCAACGCAAAGATTTGTGTAAGAATGGTTATACATGTTTACACACTGAATGGGACAATTTATGTAAGAATTTGTTTTCAAAAATGATTTTCACAAAAATTTGCAATGAATGAAATTAATGGTTTTATGAATTTACACACACACAAAAATAATCTCATTGAATGTGACTGAAATTTATCTGAAACGTTTTGCGAACAGTTTACAACTGTAAATTGTGCATAACCATTTATTTTAAATACAATGCTGCAATTTGTATGCAAATAACGGTACATACGATTTACACAGAAATCCGTCTTTTTTTACACAGAAAAAACATTTTTTTTTTTACTCAAAAATGATTTTATGAATGGTTCCAAAACATGAGCAAATTCGCATTAAATATGACAGTTTACACTATAATTGTTTTGTGAACAATTCAAATTTAATGCAGATAAATAAATAAATAAATAAACATCGTAAGTATGTAAGTTGTTTTTAAGCCCCTTTGGTATTGAATGCTACAAGTTGTATAAGATTAGTCGGTAACGCTTCCTTTTACAGTCCAGTTACCAATGTAAATACTAGGGCTGTCAAAACGATTAATTGCGATTAATCGCATCCAAAATAAAAGTTTGTGTTTACATAATATATGTGGGTGCACTGTGTATAATTAAATATTTTATATATAAATTTTTTTTTTTTCTTAAATATACATGCATGTGTGTTTTTATATATATATATATATATATATATATATATATATACAAAATAATTATACACAGTGCCCCCACATATATTATGTAAACACAAACTTTTATTTTGGATGCGATTAATCGCGATTAATCGTTTTGACAGCCCTAGTAAATACTATATACTTATTTTAGTAACTACAATTACTGGGTAATAACTAGTACTAACCCTGAACCTACCCCAAAACCTACCCCTGTTCCATGTACTTACCTTATATTAGCCAGTACTTTCAAGGTTAGTACACTGTAAGTACACTGTAAGTACTGTACTGTAAAAGGAAGTGTTACCGATTAGTCATACATAAACTGCAGAATTCAGTGTGGATTCTGTGGAAATTGTACGTAAGTATTTTTGTTTGATTTTTTTTTCTTTTTTTTGTCAGATCAAAAGTGACATTTTACACAAAAATATTACAAACGGTTTATACAAAGTCATTCGGCTCATGTTTCATGAATGAGTTTCATGTAAGAACTTATAATTCACTAAATTTTCCATCCAATTGAATGAATTCTCATAGTAAATCAACTGTAAGTAACAACAAGCTTTTGCACTGAGCAGCAAGTTCTTTACACACATATAACACCATGGATGGACAGGCAAGAAATAGGTGTCATTTTCTTGAATATTTTTAGCACTCAGTCTCAGCCCAGATTAAGGTGTTGGTTAGCAGGTAGTAAGCTGTGAATAGATGTTGTTTCAGCAATATTTTATTCATAACCCTATAAGTCCTTGAGAAAAATATGCCTTTGTCCTTGACTGCTTCAGGTCTTGTGTGTAATGTGCTTGAACCTTCCATACACTTGAAATGTATTGATCAGTGTTCACCACAACCGAAAGAGCTGCTGTTTTAGTCGACCTGCAGATATAATGTATTCATACATGGTTTCACACACACAGGTAAAGATAGGCTATCATTTCAGGCTATCAGTCTGAGATGAAAGACCGAAAGCACCATCAAAATAGTTCATACGGCGGTTTGCAAACCTCTGGGGTTTGTGAGTTGATGAAAAGCTAATGGTCTGGTTTCACAGACAGGGTTTAGATTAAGCCAGGATTAAGCCTTAGTTCAATTAGAGCATTTAAGTAGCTTTTTAGGGGCAGTCGTGGGCTAATGGTTAGCGAGTCCGACTGGTAACCCAAAGGTTGCTGGGTTGAAATGTCAGTGCCAGTTGCTTTCAGATAATATGTCTCAAATGTTGTATTTTAGTCTGGAACCAGGTTTAAAGCTATACTGTGGGATTTTTTACCCGCATCTAGTGGTGAAAAGGTATATGACCATCCAGAGAATATTAGTTTCCGTTCCTCTCAATTCCGATTTCGTTTTAACTCCTACGGTGGCCAATGTAGTCCAAGATTAACATGGCTTCCAGTTCGACCTCGTCCATGAGTGTTAACTCAAACGTAAACGCGAAAGGCGAAGCTTGAATTAACGGGTATGTCCCTCTTTGGCTAATGTACTTTCAAGATGGAGGGGCAACATGGCGACCGACATTAGAACCCCTTACCCGTATGTATTTTCAATGGCATATTATACACTCACGAGAATACTTTATTACTTGAACGAAGTAAATATACATTAATGAGCACATATATTTTTGAAAGAACTAAGTGTTTTTAGCTAACAATAAACTAAAAGAGTTACACAGTGTAGCTTTAAACCTTGTCTGTGAAACCAGGGAAGTAAGTATGCAAATCATATAAATCATCAACATCTGAGAACCTTGAACATGCAAATCTGTTGTTAAATTATTAAAATGTTAACTTGAAATCTCAGGAAGTTCTTCAAGTAAATAATTTGGGTCAAAGGGGTTTGGCTGACAATAAAATAAAATAAAATATTGGAATCCCAGCAATCATATCGATCCATACATCATATGACTCCTGAGGATTTTGAATATACATACAATCGGCAACTAGTAATATTTGGGGGGCGTGGTGAGGGCGGAGTCGGCGTGGGGGAAAACACAGCGAACATCGTGTGTATTTGAATGCCAAAGATGTCTTATTGCGAGGCATTGACGCCTGCCGACCGGCAATGATACGTTGCAAAATTAACTGCAATAGGGTACGATTGCCCTTATTTAATTAAAAACTGGTTCAATGATCAACCAAATGGCCGGAGGTGTCATTTCCAGATATATTCTGTTATCTAGTTGAATCTCCAGGTAAGACATTGCGGTAGCTACCGGTAACATTAGCCTATAACTCAATCATATGTTGCATGCTATAACTCCATAAAACCTTGTTACTTACCAATTGTACGTATGCTTCACTCCAAAACCATTAATGCTTTCGCAAAAACGATGATCAGTAGTACGAAGTTACCGAAGGACTGTGCTGACAGGTCGTCATTGGCGTCTTTACGTAGCGATTGGCCTTTCAAGCCAATCTTCAGCTGAGAACGCTAATGTGAATGAGACATCCCTTACGAAAAACAACTATTGGAATCTCTTAGTATTTTAGGATAAACGATTATAGTAATCCTATAGGAATACTTTTGTATTTTGGGATAAATGATAGAAATACTATAGAGGTATTACAGAACATCACAGAAGTATTGTAATACAAATTTTAGGATTACTATAGTTCTTTTTCATAATGGAAGTTGACAAATCTGGCCCATTGCCTAATACTAGTTTAACACCCACTACTAAATCACGAGCCCATTCTCATCCTTTAGCGTCATATGTGACGCTATATGCAAAAATGGCGCTATACTACGCACATGGCACCCTTTATCGTTAATATAACACGCGAACCCAAGGCGTCGTAAATCCTTAAGCGTAATATAAGACTACCCTACTCTACCCCACACCTAAACCTAACCATCACGCACGTGTTATATTAACGATAACGGGTGCCATGTGCGTAGTATAGTGCCGTTTTTGCATATAGCGTCACATATGACGCTAAAGGATGAGAATGCGTTGAAATCACACATTGATCTACTCACACAGTAATCTCAGAAATTACAAGTCCCGGGAGGCTCACACAGTTCTGTGTGTTTATTAGGAAGGATGTGGAATTTAAATTTATTTAAAAGTTGAACTTATTTTAAATTGAGTGCCGCGTTTTAGAATGTCACGCGCGAGACGTTGCAAAAGATTCAGGTAGAGGATGAGAGCTTATTAATCACGAAAGCGAAAGTTTATTTTATTAGTTAGTCGTTAGTTAGGTTTCCGTTTTAGTTTTTCATTTCTGTCGAATTTTCGATTTTATTTCAGTTTACGGAAATTACGTTTGTTTTTTTTTACCAATAGTTTCAGTCTAGTTTTAGTTTCCGTTTACGACCTTCGTCTTCTGACTAGCCAATAAAAAATACAACGTCAAATTGCGCACTGATCAATGCTACAGTACATGACACTAAAACTTAAAACGAATCGCCTCAAGCTCCATTCGCAAAATTGACATGCCAACTTCGTTAACCGCTTTTCCCTAGCCATTTTTCTCTTTTGCTTTTTGCTTCTGTGTAACAGACATAGGCAAGTAAGTGCTGTGCGTGTAAACCTCACTCCCCTGGCGTCGAGTGGCATGCTAGCAAATGTCGCTAGCGGCTGTGGTCTTTAGCGTTACAAGTTCTATAACATTAGTCAAACATACAATTTCCATTGAGACCACTTTTGCTTCCTCCTCTTTTTTCGGCAAACATAACAAACACAATTGCCAAAAATCGATTCATCTTGCTCTTTGTTTATCAGTCGCGCATGCAGATGATGTTTATACTGACTTGCGTCGTAGCCTAGGATTCAATAGGTGTCATCTCCACACATGCCGTTCCCAGGTTTGTAGATCCTTTTAAATCCGATAGGATTGCAGAAATATCACAGTCTGTAGGAGGCATTAGGAAGCTGCACAGGTTAGGAAAAAAAAGAAGAAAAAAAAAACATGTGTGTGTGTGTGTGTTGGAGTGCAAGATAGGAGTATCTCGTTAGAGAGGTGGGTTATGCTCCCACTGATTGCAGATCTAATTAGAAATGAAGTGTTGATATGTTTTCCATTAAACCAGCAAAGGGAGCTGCTTGGCTCAAGTACAGGGTGTTTTTTTTTTTTTTTTTTTTTCTTCACTGATGTGGCTTGTTAACTCCCAAGCCCATTTTGTATATCACGTTCACATGCGTCCTCTGAGAATGCTGGCATTGCAGTAAGAGCGAGCAACCTGAATGGAGATAACCAGCTCAGTGCTTTTCAAAGAGCCTCTTCATGTCATATCAACCCTCGCCACAAACCTCAGCGCTCTTTGACACGCGCTCCCATAAACACACATCTTCCCATTTGATGCAGGCCTCTTTAATTGCTAATTGGCAGCTCATAAAGGATCGAGATTGGATGACTTTGGGCACCGTGAGAAAGGAGTGGTTTCTACATCTGTTTGAGTGCTTGACTGATGCTTTAGCTTTGAACACGGGGTACGGGGGGGAAAAGAAATTAGTGAACTGCTTGATTCGTACTGACGGGAAGAAAACGACTTTTCTGAACATCAAGATTAGTGGTAAAGGGACTGGAACTCTCAAGGGCACCTTTGTTGCTCTTGTTCACACAGTATTTTAGAATCTTCTACAATGTTTCTTTCCCTGTTTTATTTACCGTTTGCTTCTTCTTTTTTTGTCCAGCACGGCCAGTGACCAAGATGACGTTGACTTCGCCCACCATCGTGGCGAGGACTCCGAAACGCAAGATGCCCGTGGCCACCTGCATGTCGGCTAACGGCAAGCCTCCCAGCGTCATCAAATGGGACACCACTCTGAAGGGAGAGGCCACGTTTCAGGAAACGCGCAATCCGAATGGCACCGTGACCGTGCGCAGCAACTACATCGTGTTGCCCAGCCGCGAGACCCACCGACAAAAGCTGACCTGCATCGTCACTTACCGCGCGGAACGCTTCACCGACAGCGTCATACTCAACGTTCAGTGTAAGAACAATGTTTTTCTTCATATCTTTCAAAATCCTGGAGAAATGATGCATCATTGATAGATTTACAGTGATACACACATACTGTAGTTTGGAATAATTTATATTTTTTCAAGTCGATTTTGCTGACCAAAGATGCATTTATTTATTTATTTATTTATTTATTTATTTATTTATAATCAAGTAATATTGTTACAATTTGAAGAACTTTTTTTTTTATTTTAATATATTTTAAAATTAATTTTATTCCTGTGATCAAAGCTGAATTTTCCGCATCATCACTCCAGTCTTCAGTGTCACGTTATCCTTCAGAAATCATTCTAATATGCTAATTTGTCACTCTACAAATATTTATTATCAACGTTGAAAATGTTTCTACTGCTTAATATTTTTGTGGAAACAGCGATACATGAAAATAATTCAAAGGATTTGGGGAAAACAATTATTTTAAACTTTTATTTAGCAAAGCCACAATTATTTGATCAAATATGACAGTAAAGAGAGTTAAGTCAACTAAAGATTTGTATTTGAATTAAATGCTGATCTTTTGAACTGTAACTATCAAAGACTAATTATAAAATTTTACTTTAATTATGTAATGTTTTATATATATATATATATATATATATATATATATATATATATATATATATATATATATATAAATTAATGTAATATTTTATAATTAAATATACTATATTAATTATTTATGTGCACATTTTTTAATGAATTAATGCATTTATGTAATATTTAATATTATTATGCATTACTAGGAAACGATTTATGCATTAGGGCTGGGAAACGATTAATCGCGATTAATCGCATCCAAAATAAAAGTTTGTGTTTACATAATATATGTGTGTGTAGTGTGTATAAATTATTTTGTATGTATAAATACACACACATGCATGTAAACATTTAAGAAATATTTGCATGTATATACTTTATATATATTTATACAAAATTAATATTATACATAAATATAAATATTTGATATATTAATAACACATTTGTCTTAAATATATACATGCATATGTGTGTATTTATATATACAAAATAATTATACACACTACACAAACATATATTATGTAAACACAAACTTTTATTTTGGATGCGATTAATCGCGATTAATCGTTTCCCAGCCCTATATATTTGTTTTTTGTTTGTTTGTTTTTTTATTGTTTGAACCAATATGCACTATTAGTAACTGAGCACCAAATCAGCATATTTAAATGATTTCTGATCATGTGACACTGGAGACTGGAGTAATAATGTGGAAAATTCAGCTTTGATCACATTGATTTCAGCACTGCTGAAAATGCATTGCTGAAATAAACTACAATAAATTCAAATTCAGCATACGAGACTTCTTTCAAAATATGACACAAAAGTCTTAATTATTACAACCTTGGACTGCTACATACATTATACATCAAATATCACAAATTTACATAAAAGTATTTTTTAGCAATCAAATAGGATGTCTAATTAATTTAAATCATGCATTATGAATCATTAAACTTATAATTTCACATTAAAAAAAAAATATGAACAAAATTTCACACTAATTCTGTGTTGTGTTTTTTCTGGTAATAAAATGAAGGCATAAAACACTAATTTTATCATTTATCATACATTTTAATCATATGAAATTAAATAAACTTTTTGTCAAACAACATACTGCACAATGAGCTTTACTGTTAAAATTAAAACATGGATTATTCCTTAAATTCAGTTTTGTTTAAAAAAAAAAATATTTGGTTTAGTGTTAGTATATTATTACATTGGGACATTTCTAAGTTATACAGTAGAACAGTAATATATTTCTGTCAAGTTAAACCGAACTTTTATTTTGACGGGTTGCCGTCAAGACCTTTTGAGTTTCTGTGTTTGTCATGATGATAGTTTTTCTCAAATTAAGCGGTTAAATGATCACAAAGTGACTTTCAGAGTAGATCTAGACCCTTGAGAGGAAGTTCATGCATTTGTCTTCATATATACACTCTCAGAAAAAAAGGTACAAAAGCTGTCACTGGGGCTGTACCTTTTCAAAAGGTAAACTTTTGTCCATTTTAGGTGCTAATATGTACATTTGAGGTGCTAATATGTACGTTTTATGTGATAATATGTATATTTTAGGTGCTAATATGTACATTTTAGGTGCTAATATGTACATTTTAGGTGGTAATATGTCAATTTTAGGTGTTAATATGTACATTTTAGGTGCTAATATGTCCATTTCATGAGCTAATATGTCCATTTTAGGTGGTAATATGTCAATTTTAGGTGGTAATATGTCAATTTTAGGTGTTAATATGTACATTTTAGGTAATAATATGTACATTTTAGGTGTTAATATGTCCATTTCATTAGCTAATATGTACATTTCAGGTGCTAATATGTACCACTAAGGTACCAATATGTAGCCTTTGGATACAAAAGTGTACCTTTTGAAAAGGTAGAGCCCCAGTGACAGCTTTTGTACCTTTTTTTCTGTAGTGTTGGCCAAAAAAAAAAAAAAAAAAAACTTCACACGTGCTTCAGTACATCGCAGCTTCACGTACATCGAAATTTGATTTCAAGTACTGAACTACTTTCTATTTATCCCTCAAAAAATGTACAATTTCCGTGTTATACAGTAAATTCCTTTTTTATGACTAGATTCCGTCAACATTTTAGGGGGCCGCCCCCCTAAAACAATGGGGAAACAATGCACACTTATATAAAACCCCACTGGAATGTCTAAAAATGTAAGGTTAAGTTAGTGTTAGTGTTGATGCTGCACTGTTGCGCAAGTTTTGCGGAGGAGGTTCGGAGCAGGAAGAGATGTGTCACTGGCCTGTCTCAGCCGCTGTTGTTATCAGCTATTGTTTAGGGCCGTTTAGAACAGTGTTTCAGCCCCCATAAAGCCCACTGATAAAGGAAATCCACCCATTCTCCCACACTACGCTACAGAATACATTGTTCTCGTGGTGCGCCCGTGTGAAAGGCCATGTTTAGAGTGACGGTAAGTTCACAGAGAATCACTCGTCCTGATTCTTGATTTACTTTTGAGTGTTTTGTTAATCTAGTTACCCTTTGGTATAACATCCCCAAATTGAATTTCCTCAGCCTTATACATGCTCATAAAAGCAATTAAGAATAAATCTGAAGAGACATAGAAAATCACTGACCGGCACCATCAAATATGCAGTGCATTTGAATACCGTCATTAATAGGAAAAGAAAGAAAAAAAAGTGCTGTAATGAATTGAAATTTGGCATTTAGCTGAGGTTCTTATCCAATTAGGACAATTTCTGGAATAGTTGCCCTGGAGTAGCTTGCGGCTAAGTGGGTAGCTAAAGGGCACAGTGGTGGTTGTAGTCTCAGTAACCCTTCATGTGTTTGGCTCTCCTCCCAATCGCTTAAGAAATAAACTCTTGACCTTTCAGCTATGAGCCCAGATCCTTAATCAGTATTATGACATGCACCCATCATCAAGTCATGTGACCCTGAACAACCTGAGCCTGAAGACGCTCTTTTGCTTTTTTTGTTGCAGATGAGCCGGAGGTTAAAATCGAGGGCTTTGACGGGAACTGGTACCTGAATCGCCAAAACGTGCAGCTCACCTGCAACGCAGACGCCAACCCACCCGTCACCGTCTACCAGTGGAAACTGTGAGTTATACTCGTCTGACCTACTAATCCACATTGCACACAATCACCTTGTAGTCTCAGCTTATTAATGTAATTGGGATGGATGAGTAATGTTTATTGAGTGAAAAGCATAGTGAGGTTTGAATCCTTTCTTTTTATGTATTTAATCTTTTCAAATACACATTACAGTCATTTATGTTAAGTTTGCACACTCCTACTCATCTTTCATGACTGGTTTTCTCCAGAGTTTGACTGTAAATGAATTGTTCAATTATTAATTAACACAAACGGATAAAAGGGAAACGAATACAGACGTTTTAACTGTGATAAAAGTCTACATGTGTGCTAAAGGAGTGGTTCACTTTTAAAAAAAATATTATTTTGCTGATTATTTACTCACTCCCATGCTATCCAAGATATCATTCTTTCTTATATAGTGATATATAATGTCATTTTTTCTTCAGTCGAAAAGGTTTTTGATGACAACATTCCAGGATTGTTCTCCATATAATGTTCTTCAATGGGAACCAAATGGTTCAAGGTCCAAAAGACTAGGGTTGGGTATCGAGAATGGAGTATCGATTGGAACCGGGACTAACTTTTTCGTTTTTCCCGGAATCGTTCGAAAGTTAAAATTTCGATTCCTAGTTTCGATATTCACAGTCCACCGACCGGAAGAGGAAACCGCCGAACAACAGTCGAACATGAGTAGCTTATGTCGGCGGTCCAACTTCACTTTTCTAAAATTAACGAAATCTCGGCAAAATGCAAAATTTGTGACAAGGAGTATTTGTGACAGAAGGAGTATTTGCTTCAGAAAGACCGTTGGTTAGCAAGGTTAGCTAAACTTTTTTGACCCTGCCTCTTAAAAGAATCGGAATCGAGAATCTTTAGGAACCGGAATCGAAACAAGGAATCGGAATCAGAATCGTTCATATTCAAACGATACCAAACCCTACAAAAGACAGTTTCAGTGCAAATTGCAAACTGTTGAAAGGGCTTTAAACGATTCCAGGCGATGAATAAGGGAAACGATCGCTCATTTAAAAAAAAAAAAAAAAAAAAAGTTTAAGTTTTATAAGCTCAAATGGTCGCCTTGCTCTGTTCTGTGATGCGCGTTCGTGACTTTCCTGTTCTAAATCGTTTATCAAAATTTATGAATCTTTTTTCGTGTCATTTGGTTCATTCAATGAACGAAATGAATGAGTTGACTATGGAAAAGATTCAAACGAGTTTGAACAGGAGAGTCACGAACGCGCATCACATAACAGAGCAAGGCTCTGAGTTTATAAAACCTAAAATTTGTTGTTATTATTATTATTATTATTTTATGAGCAATAGTTTTGCTTGATAAGACCCTTGTTCATCGTCTAAAATTGTTTAAAGCCCTTTGAACAGTTTGCAGTTTGCACTGAAACTGTCTTTTGGACCTTGAACCGTTTGGTTCCCATTGAATTCAATTATATGGAGAACAATCCTAGAATGTTTTCATCAAAAACCTTAATTTCTTTTCGACTGAAGAAAGAATGACATGGACATCTTGGATGACATGGGGGTGAGTATATTATAGTTTTTTGTTTTTTTTGTTTGTTTTTTTTTTTAATGAAGTGAACTACTCCTTTAAACCTGTTTTGCCTGATTTTCCTTCACTTCTAATCCATCCCTTTAAAAAATAAGTTGAAGCGCATCATTTATATTGGCCGTACAACACCAAAAGTTTTCATGACGATCAGTGTGTCCAAACATTTGACTTCTTGTGTATGTCGGCATCATTAAACTAAATGGATGATGAGTGATGTTTGAAGAGCACTCCTCTGAAATATTCAGTTTACTGTAATGCTACATGACAGCTTAGATGTGTTACGAGTGATAACAGAGTCATTTCCTTCAGTAAACTACGACTTCATTCATTGGTGGTTAGCACTCAATCAAGATAAATAAAGACGTTTACAATGGCTCTATTCAGAATTCACGTAGCCATTGATAACCCCTCAAACAAGATCAAACATGAGAAAATAAGCTACCCTTTGTACTTCTGCATGTTTACCTTACTTATATACTGGTTTGAAAGAACAGGGAAAGAGATATACAGCGAGATTGAGTCTTGTTTGTCATTATGAGTCTTGTGATGGTGATTGTTGTCGAGTTTCTGGTGCTACGGGTTTGGATGCAAACTATGACATTGCTTTGCCTACCAAATGAATATGATGACTGCACAGTCTCGGCTATGTTTTGATAACCTTTCTGTGGACAATGCTGGTGTTTATGTGAGGTCAAAGCTGTAGAAACCATTGATCAATCATTTCATCTTCTATTAATCATTATACATTAATATAAGGTATAGTTTAGTAGTTGCTCCAACACACACACCTGTACTTTTGAAATAAGCCTGAAGGACTTATTGAGCTGGATCAGGTGTAGGGGTGGGCGGGGCACAACCTAACTAGTTGTAACACACTTGTTTTAAATACTTCAACAGATGCCAGCATGATGATACTTAGTGTATTTTTTAATTACCATGTCAAAAATGTGTCAAAATTAAGAAATCTTTGAAGGATATCAGCAAACATGCATTTAACCATTGCAAAAGTAAATTTCTTACCATGTTCATTTTTCATCTCTGTTATTGTGTTTATTTAAAAAGAGACAAATCTGATTTTGTCTTTTTGTATTTTACTCTTATATCTATTATTTAACTGAGATAGTTACTAGTGCACTGCACGTTGTAATACTTCGTTACGACGTGCCCCTTAGAACTATGCTAGACTTAAAGCTACACTGTGTGATTTTTACCCCCATCTAGCGGTGAAAAGGTATATGGCCACCCAGTGAATACTAGTTTCTGTTCCTCTCCATTCCGATTTCGTTTTAACTCCTACGGTGGCCAATGTAGTCCAAGATTAACATGGCTTCCAGTTCGACCTCGTCCATGAGTGTTAACTCAAACGTAAACGCGAAAGGCGAAGCTTGAATTAACGGGTATGTCCCTCTTTGGCTAATGTACTTTCAAGATGGAGGGGCAACATGGCGACCGACATTAGAACCCCTTACCCGTATGTATTTTCAATGGCATATTATACACTCACGAGAATACTTTATTACTTGAACGAAGTAAATATACATTAATGAGCACATATATTTTTGAAAGAACTAAGTGTTTTTCGCTAAGAATAAACTAAAAGAGTTACACAGTGTAGCTTTAAGTGAACAAGAACGTTCAAACTCATTGTTAACAGACAAGTGTATTCTGTGACAACGATTGTTTCAGTAACTCGGAATGCATTTTTAATAATGCAAAAATTGTGTAATATTCATGAATTTGATTATTTACGTCATCCATTTCGTTGCGAGTGTGCGGGCGCTTGCCGAGAGAGCCCGCCCACGCTCTTTTCTGATTGGTGATTTGTATCGCGTCCCATAGTCGCGTCGCTTCGAGTCTGGTGTGGACAGACAAATTATTTGTCGCTGGAATCGTATCGTATCGCGTCTAGTTAGGCAACACAGTCTCATGAAAGTGCGTATCTCTACCACGATTGTCATTTCTCGTGGCATTTATACGCCAAAAATGGTTTTTGCCTGCATATGCTACGCACTGAAAACCCCCTAGGTAGGTTTAGGGGGAAGGGGGGTGGGGAGTTCGTACTTATTGTTCGCCAAAAAGTGCGTACCATGCATGCGAAAAACGCGTACCATATACACGCAAAAACTAATTTTGGCGTATAAATGGCGTGAGAAATGACATTCGTGCTATAGAGAGCCTAAGTCCCGCCCCTTCGCTTCCGGCTCATGGGACCTTATTTCGGAAAAAATATGAATGGTAGTCAATGGCGAGAGACAACTTATCTTTTTATTCCGTCTGAACGGTGTCCTCAATTACACATATGATGTTTGTCAATTTAAAAGATAATCCTGAAAGTCAAAAACGTCGAAGTTTGTCATACAACAGAAGAGTAACATTTAGTTTTATGTGAAAATCGCTCTATGAACTACATCTCCCGGGAAGCGAAACGAGATCCGCTGCTCGTGTGTGCGCAGTCTGGTACAAAACACTCAGGTATGACGGCGTAACGTTACGATTATAACGTAAGACTGTAGAAACGATAACAGACAGCCTCAGTAAAGTTAGCTTCATTCATTGAGAGAAAATGTGCGCCTTTGGGGTTTGTAGTCTTTGTAATTACGTATTTTCACAGTCTTATACCTCAACGATTTTACATCAAACTGCGACTTTCTTTACTTTAAAATGTATCTTTTAAATTGACAGACATCATATGTGTAATTCAGGGCACAATTCAAACCAGATCAAAATATTTGTTGTCTCTTGCCATTGACTACCATTCAATATTTTTCCGAAGTAAGGTCCCATGGTGGTCAACCGGAAGGGGAGGGACTTAGGCTCTCTATAGATACGAACTTTCATGAGAAAGGTTAGGCTCGGTTAGGACACGGTGTGAGACTCGAGACCAGTGTGGCTGGGAGGTTACACTCATTAGCCACCCAGTTGTTTTAATGGCCAAATTTGAATTCAGCACATCAAAATACTTAAGAAACAGCACACTTTTATCTCTGAAGCAGACGACTTTTATAAAATTAGAGAGCGGCGCAATTGTTACAGTAGTTAAAATGCCGTTGGCAGATTTTAGAACTTACACACTTTTTGGCAAATGGACTCGGCAAGCTGATGGCGATTAATTGGCCTGACCTATCAGCCTATCACTAGTTACATCTTGTTATTAATATTCATGAGACAAGCTGATAAGGCTTCTAATGTGTTGTTCCTGCGCCCCTGGGTCAGGTCAACTTTGTAATATGACCAATATAACCTTCTGGTTGGTCATTTTCATTCAGTGCCACGCCATATGCGCCACACTTATATGCCAATTAGCACGGCAAAAGGCCCCGTCATTCATCACCCGGCTGATTCCCTTGAACGCGAACAATACCGAACACCACCAACAACGTTGGAAAACATTGGACGAGCTAGTCATGCGTTACGATTAAAAATGGAGGAATTATGCAGCAAAAACTGAGAGATAAATGTGGCAATTTGTTCTGTAATTAGGCAGTGAAAGCTGGGAAAGGAAAACATGTCACCGGACTTCAGCTGTGGTGGATTAATAGCTGGCAATGCCCAGGGTACACTGCCTGTGTGGACCGGGGTGAGTTTTAATGAGAGAGGACAAGAGAGAGAGAGGAAAGCGCTGAGCATTCTGGGCTATTCAGGGTATCAAAGGACACATATACAACAGCCAACTCTGTGAAGAGGGACTCACGGATGGTGCTAAGGTCTTCTCGAGGCATTTTTTAGTAGTAATTGGTATGCTGAGACTGGAAGTATCGTAAAAGAGAAGAAAAGGAAGGGATGAGATGAGAGGAAAAAACGGGGACAATGGGAATGGGAAGGAAGTTCAACATTTGGGGGGGGAGTTAGTTCCTTGTCAGTGCAGAAGTTGTGGGGTTTCGTTTTCGGTTGCTATGCCATTGATAAAATTCTCTGAATGAAATTCTGATGTGGTTTGCTTATTGCCGGTCCAAATCAAAGTAGTGTCATTGTGTGAATCAATATGTTGTGAACACAAACATGCACACGAACACTCGATGACTCACTAAAAGCAGATAAAAGCGTCTGCGTAATTATCAAACGGCTCTAAAAAGAGCAAGAATACTTGTCTCATTCAAACTGTGGGTGTTGATATAAAAGCGGGAAGATAAACAAAGGGAGAAAAAGGTAAGATAGAAGAGAATGGTGTGATTACAGAGCGAGGCGGAGGAGAAGACAGTGATGGGTTGAGACGCGGGCTCCGGCGTGACAGATAAGAGGGGACGGCCTCAGCAGCAGCGCGGAGCGGACACCAAATGTGTTCTGAAGGGTCCCCTGGGCGCTACACTGGAGGTCATCACCGCGCTGTTGCAGAACATTTCAATCCAGAACAACGGAGGAACACACACGAGCACTAGAAGTTCAATTACGAAAATCTGTTTCGTCGTGTAAACGCTGGATATTTTACGTTATGCATAAACCGTTCTGAAAGGGAGCAGAGAAATAATTGGGAGTGTGAAGTGTGTAATTTCAGCACCACCAGATGGAATTTAAAAAATCACTTGCTTGAACAATGGTTGATGAACACGCTATTGGTTGAGCTGCTGTTGCTATGTGAGGCTGGTCGGATTCTTAAATAAATGTTTTGAAAGTGCCACTGTTTACTCTTTTCAGTCAACCCACAAGTAGTCTCTGCGTACAAGGTTACAAGAAAGTATTTGAACACAGAAAAAAAAGAAAAAAAAGACACTTGAGCATTAAAGTCTGAATTAAATAAATTGAAACCTATTTGCTCTTCGAGCGCACATTGCGAATCTTGTTTTGAACAATCAATCCGCTCGAGGCAATCGCATAATCTTTAGTCAAATGGATTTCTATCTCCGATTGGGTTAAACGTCCTTAACCACTTCTATTTAACCGTCCGTCAGTGTGCTGTGAGCTAGAGATGATGAGGTACGCTAAAATCTATCCTCTCCGCCATTTTATCCCGTTCAATGTTCAGTTTCATCTGGAAATACGTTACAGTATCACTCTCAGAAAAAAAGGTACAAAAGTTGTCACTGGGGCTGTACCTTTTCAAAAGGTAAACTTTTGTCCATTTCATGAGCTAATAAGTACATTTTAGGTGTTAATATGTACATTTTGGGTGCTAATATTTACATTTTAAGTGTTAATATGTACATTTTAGGTGCTAATATGTCCATTTCACGATATGTCAATTTCATGAGCTAAAATGTCCATTTTAGGTGTTAATATGTACATTTTAGGTACTAATATGTTCATTTTAAGTATTAATATGTACATTTTAGTTGCTAATATGTACATTTTAGATACTAATATGTCAATTTCATGAGCTAATATGTCCTTTTTAGGTGCTAATATGTACATTTTAGGTGGTAATATGTCCGTTTCAGGATATGTCAATTTCATAAGCTAATATGTCCTTTTTAGGTGGTAATATGTACATTTTAGGTACTAATATGTACATTTTAAGTGTTAATATGTACATTTTAGTTGCTAATATGTACATTTTAGATGCTAATATGTCAATTTCATGAGCTAATATGTCCTTTTTAGGTGGTAGTATGTCCATTTTAGGTGTTAATATGTACATTTTAGGTGGTAATATGTCCATTTCAGAATATGTCAATTTCATGAGCGAATATGTCCATTTTAGGTGGTAATATGTACATTTTAGGTACTAATATGTACATTTTAAGTGTTAATATGTACATTTTAGTTGCTAATATGTACATTTTAGATGCTAATATGTCAATTTCATGAGCTAATATGCCCTTTTTAGGTGGTAGTATGTCCATTTTAGGTGCTAATATGTACATTTTAGGTGGTAATATATCCATTTTAGGTGCTAATATGTACATTTTAGGTGGTAGTATGTCCATTTTAGGTGCTAATATGTACCACTAAGGTACCAATATGCAGCATTTGGGTACAAAAGTGTACCTTTTGAAAAGGTACAGCCCCAGCGACAGCTTTTGTAACTTTTTTTCTGAGAGTACTCACACAGACTTTAAGAAATATAGTCTCAGCCTTAAAGGAGTCACAATCTGTTTGGCAACCACTTGATGAATTTTGTACAAAAATGTAATGTGCTTTCTTGGTCTGGCAAGCTCTAATCTAATAACCTGGCTTGACACAACTAATATAGAACAATTTCAGATAAACTTGCCTTAAAACTGTGATTGGTCGCTTTACATTTTAGTTTTTTCCTGTCCAAGTAAATGATTCTTGGCTAAAATAAGCAAGCACTTGGGCCAGACTTTATGCCGATATTCAAAAGTCTGGCTAAGCACGACTATACGAAATATACCTTAACTTAATTTCAGATTTCACATTGAATTACGATACAAGTACTCTCCATCTCGCACACACTTTCACTTTCAGACTTGCGTTAATTTCCCAGCTATCAAAACACGCCCGAGAGATTCTTACCATAAATATATCATAAAGTGAGCAGAACAGTCATAAACACTCACGCTCTGAGTTTATCTTCAGACAGCTCATTGTGACAAATTTCCTTATCTATCTCCCCTCCCGTCTTCCGTCTGGAGGATCTTATCAGATTGCTTTGCAGCAGTCAGCATTTAGAGCAACACATTATACCTTCTGCATTTTTGGGGGCTGAAAGCTGTCTCACAGGCCCTGTCCTGAACCAGGTTATGAATATTATAACAACAGTTTAGAAAGGAGGCAGACAACCTCTGCTCCAAGAATAAACGCATTTGAAAAACAATACAACCCAAGCTCAAGTTAGGTTTTGCGTGAAATTGTCTAAGGATCGAGCCAGTGGTGTGTGTGTGTGTGTGTGTGTGTGTGTGTGTGTGTGTTGTTTAGGGTTGTATGTTTTGTAATTAAACTTTAGTCATTGCTCTGCTTTGCGTCATGCCTGACAACACAGCTTAACCATGGTAAAATCGCTGTTATGAAACCAACAACAGCAATACGATAAAGGACACAAATGTTCTAGTTTGTGTTAATACAAATGAGCACCATTAACGATGTATCCCACAAGTATACTACAATTACACTAAATTAATATTCAGGGTTCTCAAATTTTAACAAAAGTTTGGAGTGAGCAGCGCAGTCTCATCCCGAGACGTCATATAACTGACGTCTTGGGACGTCTTTTGATAATACCTCAACATCCGCCGTTTTAGGGTACCCTTTAACGTCGGTAAGATGATGTTATCGGATCCTAACCCTACCCCAGACCTAAACCTACTCCTAAATCTACCCGTCACCTAACCGACGTTAAAGGTAAAGCGTCAGTTGAATGACGGCCCGGGATCGTCATGTAACTAACATTAAAGGGTACCCTAAAACGGCGGATGTTGACGTATGGTCAAAAGACGTCCCAAGACATGAGATCACGGTTGGTTAGGGGAGGAGCCCCAATGAAGTCCCACCCCCCAATTTTACCCAATGTTCATAATGTATGAATAATGTATACGATGGGCTATATATCAAATGTTCTAGCCTAAAAATGTCAGACGAGCTTTCTTCCCTTCTCCATCACGACGTTTGTTCGTGCGATGGTCGTGTTGGTTACCTAGTAACGACGACAATGTTCCGTCAACTTTGTGTGTTCGCGCGTCTATGTTGCCTAACGAACGCAATCTGGCCGAGAGATACGTGCTGGCGGCAGGAAACTTCACTGTGTAGGACAACTTGGTTGACGTTGACGTTGCCTTTTCAGCGTGAGAAATACACGATGTGGCGTGTGAGCGTGTGAACCGGTTGAATTGCGTGTCTCACGGCCAATGCGTGAGACTTGAGAACCCTGCTATTACTGCTTTTTCGTTCGATTTTTGGTGAGGAACGTTTGAATTTCTCTATTGTAATTTTCTTTTCAGAACTTGTACTTTTGGTAATGTCAACGTCTTTGACGTTATCTGTTCTGTGGTTCCCATTTTTTCCGATTTATGCCATCCTACCATGACTATTTTTGACCTGGGACGCTACGTTGACACCACCAGTTGTCCAGACCCTGAAAGACATGGTTGATTGGGTGTCATTTAGATGGAAGGAAGGAACTTGTTAAGTGGGAACAAGATGATCTGAAGGTGTCTGGTGCCTGGGGAGGCATCGTTATACTGATCTCTGATAAGAAGCATCTACCAGCACGCCAAAGATTGTGACCTCTGTCTAGCTTTAGAGGAAGAACGAGACATGTTTAGACCCGCAGGGCAGCTGGACCTTGAAGAATTCGCAATTAGGCCACAATCAGGTAGGACACTACAGTTAAAGTCTCAGGGTAGCCACCGAGAGTCAGACTCCACATTTTTTTTCATCCGTTTGCCTTACTCTCATGGGATCCAACTTCAGGTGCAGCAGCCTAGAACTGAAAGAGTGGCAGCAAAATAACACTTTTTTTCCACATATGACATCTCTGCTTTTTGTCTTTGTTTGTTTTTCTCCATTTCAAATCACACCCCTGTCCTGGGGCAGCATTCAGGCCTGTAAGGGCCCGTTCAGTCGTTTTTTAGTACCACCCTTCACGTCTGCCGGGTTAAGATGTGTATTTCTTGAAGTATGCCTGGTATGTTTGGTTTGTTACAACAAAGCAGATTGAATCTGTCCTCGTAATGACGGCTGATCTACAGATATCGTCAAAATTCCCAATCGTACCCAACGTGAGTTGATATTGTCTCCCATCAAACTAGTTTTTCCATACAGGTGAACTAAAAATGTCTGTTTGTTTTGTTTTTTCTCAGGTTGAATGGATCACTTCCCAATAATATTGAAATCAAGAACAACACGCTGTTCTTCAAAGGCCCGGTGACCTACGAGCTCGGAGGAACGTATGTCTGTGACGCCACCAATAGCATCGGCACACGCTCTGGATTGGTAGAGGTCAACGTGACGGGTAAGTTGCTTGCTTTTTCCGAGATTCTGCGTGTGTGCGTGAGTGTGTTGCGGCTGGGAGTGCTTTAACCATGGGCCCAGGCGATTGTAGCTCCAGAAATGTGAGTTTTGTTGGAGGTGAACATTACATACAGCTTGGCAACATGAGCCAATGAAAATAGGATCCTTTGGTCACAAAATTGTAATTTTAAGGTAATCCAGATTTTTTTTTTTTTTGTCTGTTTTTGTTAACTTTAATTTTTGTATATATGTGTTGAAACTATAAAAAATAAAGTATTAAAAAAAAAGAAAATAGAATCCTTTATTACACAAACTCATTGAACACTCATCAAACACACAGAGACGGTGACCACAAAAAGTATTTGAACACTACAGTTGAGGGATTTTCGGAGCCCTCATCTTGAAAGGGATCCCATTCCTAAAATATAAAGCCAGCAATGTATAAAGACCTACATGTTTATTATAATGTAAATTTATATATTTGTATTTTTATGTATAATTTGGTTCTCTAATTAAAACCAACTTTCAAAAGTGATCCTAACACACTTAAATATCAGACATTTGAAGTGTTTCTTAGGGTCAAAATACTTTTCGATTAAAAAAAAAATAATTATTTATTTATTTATTTGCGTTGCTCCTGTGGCCTCCTACATTGGTCTATTGGTACAACCTGACAGCGAAGAGGAAGACAATGCTGTCATTTCCTTTTCTTTAATTTCTCAGAGTCACATCATACATCAAGCTGCTAGCACCCACAATATTCCCTCACACACAGAGACAGATGCCGAGATAAAGAATAAAGCGCCCTGTCATTTTCACCCCAAAATAACATCACAGTTTTGTTGCCTCTTTAGTATCGATCACAGGCACTTTGCAACAAACTCACATTTCTCCAAGCCTCTTTCGTCTCCCACATATTCTCCGTCTTCTCCGCCTTTTTCTTGGGTGAAAACAAGAACTACAAATGAAAACAGAGCAAAACTGGAGCCGTTCCTCTGCCTTCAGTCTAATTGTCATATCAAACACCTGTAGTTCACTCTGCAAGCTTTGCAATACATTAAGAACAAAAGACGATAATGAAAGGAGGTGACGGTGCTCCGGATTGCCGAGCAGAACCTCAAAATTGGTCCAATATTTGAAGAGAGCGTAGGCATCTGCAGTTTTGTTCTGATAATAGCTTGCACGCCTCTCTCTTTGCTTCATTTGAGAGCTTCTAACGTGCATCGCTTCGCATGCTGGAGTCGACGGCTCGGCTTTTCTCTGTCGTTGCGTTTATTTGTGTGCGTGGGTGTGTTTGTGTGTAAACTTTCAGACCTTCCTCGTCCCGCGGCGTCTCTGGTGATGTGTTGGGGATGCGGTGATGTCATCTCGTTCCGTGACAGGTTTTGATGATACGCTCCGCAGGCACGGGCGAAACGTTAATGGAAGTCTGAATGGCTGATATTGAATGAGGAGTGGTGAAGGGAAATATTCTGCAGGCAGGAAATGTCTGCCGCTGATATGTATAGAGCATCTCTGCTTTGGAAGAGATTCTGTTGATCGTTTTCAAAATTGCAATGCAGCGACTGGTGAGGGTTCAGCAGAAGGTCAAGATGCGAGTTGACGGAACTTTGGTGCTTTGCAGTGAAACATTTGATTGCACTTTTTATTGCTTATCTGTTATATTCCACTTAAAGGAGTAGTTCACTTTTGCTGATAATTTACTCACCCCCATGTCATCCAAGATATCCACATCTTTCTTTCTTCAGTTGAAAAGAAATTAAGGTTTTTGATGAAAACATTCCAGGATTTTCATTGGGAACCAAACGGTTCAAGGTCCAAATGAGAGATTCAGCGCAGCTTCAATGTGCTTTAAACGACACCAGGCGACGAAGAAGGGTCTTATCTAGGACCTGTCGAGTCATGACTTGAAAAAAGATTTGTTCATTTCGATGAACGAGTTCGAACAGGAGAGTCACGAACGCTCATCACAGAACAGAGCAAGGCGAGCATTTGTGCTTATAAAACTTAAACTTTTTTATTTCTTTTTGAAATGGCCGATCGTTTCGCTAGATAAGACTCTTATTGATCGTCTGGTGTCGTTTAAAGCCCTGAAGCTGCACTGAAACTCTCATTTGGACCTTGAACTGTTTGGTTCCCAATGAAGTCCATTATATGGAGAAAATCCTGGAATGTTTTAATCAAAAGACATGGACATTTAATCAAAAGAAAGACATGGACATCTTGGATGACATGGGGGTGAGTAAATTATCAGCAAAAGTTTTTTTGTTTTGTTTTGTTTTTTTTTTAAAGTGAACTACTCATTTAAGTCTCAACTTTGTCTCAAATGAATTGAGACAATTGCTGACACCAACCCTAAAAGCCTACCGTCATTGATCATGTTTGATATGCAAAAGTCTAAGGGCCAAAAAATCTTCAAAACGTTTCCTGAAAAACCTGAAATCCACTACATGCCTTCTAGCGAGTAAAATCCCCCGTGCCCTGCTGAGATCATAAAACTCAGCATTTAAATATCATCCTAATAAGATTGTTATATAAAGAGCGACATATTTATGATAGTTATATGCATTTTATGGAAGTAGTCTGCTAGACTGTTATAAAGATAGCTTTGATTTACAAAATTTCATCTTACTTTTTGACCATATAAATATCAGCATATTTTTGCTCCGTTTGGACCTCTAAGTAAAACTGAGGTGTTCCATATTCTCCTATATATCATACTATATGAGCCATAACATACCGATTTTTTTTAGTCTTTGATTCAGGATGAATAAAATAGAGTTATGAAATGAAAGTTGATAGTAAATCTAAGACAATGTGGTCTTTTCTTTGGTGATTGAATTTATATCGACAACTTGATTGCTATTTTGTAGCATGGGAAATCTGAGAATAGTTTTTGAGACATCGCTGAGATCTCTTCTGAAACTGGAAAGACACATGCATGCGAGTCATTTTCTTAGGAAACAAATATTAGAAGCAGGAAACTTGAGCAAAAGTTAAAAAAAAGCGATTAAATACATCTCATTTGTGAAACATCTTTTCCTATGGGTTCAGAAAACGCAATTCTCATAAAGTTGCACGTCTCCTCTTCTCTCCTTCTCGCTCGCCAAAGGTCACTAGCAGAACATGCACTGAAAGCCTAATTTGTTCTTTCCGACCTCTGTTAGGCGATGCCTGGGGATTGTTTCCGCATTGCATGTGCCCATTTGATGATAGATCCCTCCTCTACGGCAAAGTCTATCCTTTGATGGATCATTCCATCCAGAGGTCGTTGAACCTCTGTCTGTTTGTAGAAGACCTCACAGATATTGACGGATCAAAACGATAGGTTTTTTTGGGGGGAAATTCAACAATGAGACCGATTTCTGGGAAGTTTTGCAGTTTTTGTCCAGTGCCAACAGTGGTGCAGAAATGACGCACTGCAGCTTTAAATGTTCTATACGCCATGCTTGTCTGCAGTGCTTAATCTTTCAATTCCATCATGCCTTTTTTATGAGTTCATTATACTTTTATTTGTAGTCACAACTTCCATGGCAGCAGCTGTTCTCCCTTTATGACTCCATATTAATCTCATTCACATTCCTGTGAGTATTTCATTAATAACCATGACTGAGATATTCGGCCTACGCACAGCGGATGGAGAACTGTGGTCGCTGTGAGCTTGCAGCAGAATCATTTGTTTTTTAAGTCAACATGAAATCAAAATGGACCTATTTACTTCCGCAATGCACATTTCTGGTCTTATTGTGATGATCATCTCTCCAAAAATGTTTGTAACCATTTTTTTTAAGTGTATTAATTTGCTCTGCCTCGGAAATGACTTTAAGTTTTGGCTGACATTTCAAATCGCTCTTACTTTTTAACCCTACAACCATCTGGTTCAGTTCTGGAACACAACGGCTACTCCAATCAATGCCCGTTGGATAAAATCAGGTCCAACTTATTTTTATGGATGAGTATCTTGACTCAAAAATGCACCAGGTTGCAGAAGTAAAATGGGTTGCAAATGGCTCATGGTAACTTTAAGGGAAGTTTTCATGCACTGGTCTTGACTTTACACAACTTGTTTTTTTCAGACTACACTGTAAAACATTTCTATGGAAGCTTGTTTCCGCCATATATGAAAAATATAAAAGGTAACTGCGACTTTTTATCTCACAATTCGGACTTTTTTCTCACAATTGCGAGTTTACTTCTCACAATTCTGACATTATTTCTCAGAATTGCGAGATGGAAAGTCCTAATTGTGAGATATAAAGTCAGAATTGCGTGATATAAAGTCAGAATTGCGAGTTATAAAGTCAGAATTGCGAGATATAAAGTCAGAATTGCGAGATATAAAGTCGCAATTGCGTGTTATAAAGTCAGAATTGTGAGTTTTATTCTATTCTGAGGGGGAAAAAGTTAATATTTTTTCCCCTTACAATTGGCCTGATACATGTAAGTTGCAATTGCGAGTTTATATCTCAAAATTCTGAGAAAAGATATCAGAATTTCGACATATAAACTCGCAATTATGTTATAAAGTCAGAATTGTGAGATGTAAACTCGCAATTGTGAGAAAAAAGTCAGAATTGTGAGATAAAATATCACTTTTAAGAGAATGTCTTTTTTTCTCTCAGAATTGCGACTTTATATCACCCAATTCTGACTTTATATCTCGCAATTCTGACTTTATATCACACAATTCTGACTTTATATCTCACAATTATGACTTTATAACACACAATTGCGACTTTATATCACACAATTCTGACTTTTTATCTCGCAATTCTGAGAAATAAAGTCAGAATTGCGAGATATAAACTCGCAATTGTGAGAAAAAAAGTAAGAATTGTGAGATAAAAAGTCACAATTATTTATTTTATTTTTATATTCTGTGGTGGAAACGAGCATTACATACATTTCTAACCTCCTAACTCAAAATTTTGAGCAATTGTGATTTTATCAATTTGCAGAATTTCACATACGCCAATTGAAAAATTTAGATGTGACCGGTCAATTGAAAACTTTAAGTTGGGAGGTTAGAATTTTTAACACTGTAGTTAAAAGAAAACATTTTAAATACACTTTCAAGTGTTTATTTATTTGTGTATATAGATTTCAAATGCATATTTTTAGATTCAACAATATCTGCTTAACAATATACACCAGCCTTTACAGTTTTATTCACATAATATTATACATATAATACAGTTTTATTCATATAATATAATATATAATAATATTTTTACAGAGTGCTGTGTTTAATTAGCATTTGCCGGAACAAACAAAACCTAAATATGGTGATTTATATATATATATATATATATATATATATATATATATATATATATATTCCCATCTGTACTGTAAAAACCTTTGACTCTCGACCAAAATGAAAAATAATAATAATAACCTGGCTTTTTATAATGTCTCATTTGCATATTTAACATAACATTTCAGAGTTTATTTTTCTTCATGTAATCAATCAACTGGGATATACTGGGATCACCTGCAATCAATATGGTGATATCTATTAGTTACCGTTTTACCTTATTCACCTGGGGTGTCTTACCGTAAAGTGCAATTGCATCTAATCACATTCGGTCCAGAATCCATGCAGAATCTTATTGATTTTCTGTAAATATTCACCTACACAGCTTTGCGGTCCCTGTAGTCTTGTACTGCCGCCTGCAAGGCCAAAAAACGAGATGCTAATAAGGGTTTCCCATCTGTCCTTATCATGGCTAGAGGGATACCTCTCCACGGAAGAGCACATATGGGCTATTACAGCCTCATTCTCATGGCAGGAGTAGAAATGATACCTCTGGCAAAAGCAGCGCACTCGAACACTGTAAAACCAGTGTTCTGTGCTCATTCTGCTCCACACACATCGCCCCTTAAAAGGTCCGCGTGAGAACCGAGGCCTCCACGTGATGGCAACTGTGGCGTCTGTGCCAGAGGGACGCAGCTTACGCCGAGCAACACGTCTCTACCCTGGCTTCTCGTGAACCGCATAAGCGGCTGTCCATTGTTCGCCCGCCTGCACCTGGGAGAGGGAGGGTTTTTGTGTTTTGAGAACGTGGCAAGGCTGGCACGCGTTTGCAGGAACTTGAAACAGCTGCATGACTGTGGAAGTGATGATAACATTGTGAAGAAGAAGAAGCTGTGGAGATCTCTAAAAGAGAGATTCTCAACTCCTCAACAGCTGCGCTCTCTTTCTCATTCTCTCTGTCTGCTTCTCTCGCTTGTGACCAACACGTTTTTTTTATTCTTTCTACCAGTGTTAATCCCGTCAGCAAAATTGCTGTCAAAAAAGTTTTGTCGTCTTTTCTGTTTCTGCAAAATTAAGATGCATCATGATGACAATAACACGATTTTAAACAAAGAAACATGTAGATAGAAATAATTCAAATGATTCATTAATATTTCATATCAATAAGCAATAAACAATATCTACACTTTGAGCCAAACCTTTGGAATAATCAAGATTGTTTGATATTGTTAAAAGTCTCTTCTGCTCACTAAAACGGCATTTATTTGATGGAAAATACAGTAAAAACAGTAATATTGTGAAATATGATTACATACGAAAATTATTCTTGTGATGGCGAAGCTAAATTATTAGCATCCATTACTATAGACTTCAAAATCATTATAATATGATGATTTGGTCCGGTGATTTTAATAATGGATCTTATTATTTTCGTTTATCAATGTTTAAATCTCTTTTTGCTGTTTAATATGTGTGGGAATCGTTTTTTTGTTTTTTTTGATGGATAGGATGTTAAAAAGACGGTTTCAACATTAATAATAATCAGAAATAATCTTTGAGCACTGAATCAGCATAATTTAATAAAATCAGCATAATTTAATAAAAAGATAATTTCTGATTTATCACTGAAAACTGGAGTGAAGTTGCTGAAAATTCAGTTATCATCAAGGAATAAATAACGTTTTGAAATATATTAAAATACAAAAGTGTCACAATTATATTTCACAATATTATTGTTTATACTGTATTTTTGGTCAAATCGGCGCAAAAATATTAAAACCACAGAAATTTTGACCTGTAGTTTCAATACTATTTGCCAAACAAAACAAAAAAAAATCGTATCTGTGCGAATTTGAACAGCGCAGTCTCATCCCAAGACGTCATATAACTGACGTTTTGGGACGTCTTTTGACCATACGTCAATATTCGCCTTTTTAGGGCCCCCTTAAACGTCGGTAGATGAGGTTATGGGATCCTAACTCTACGCCAGACCTAAACCTAACCTTAAACCTAACCCGTCACCTAACTGACGTTAAAGGTAAAGTGTCAGTTGTATGACGGCCCGGGATCGCCATCTACCGACGTTTAAGGGGGCCCTAAAAAGTCGGATATTGACGTATGGTCAAAAGACGTCCCAAGACGTCAGTTATATGACTTTTTGGGATGAGACTGTGTTAATTTGAACGAAAAAGTATCCACTGGGGAAGCCACAGTGGCTTACACATTTCAACCATTTTTGCACATTAATTTCAACTAAAAATTGTGGGTTGTTGACTGTAATGATATACCATGTCAGTGAAATGAACTGAAATGTATGAAATCAAAATGACAAAATATTGACTACACTCAAGATTTCTTTTCAACAAAAGGCAAAATTGAAGTCTTAAACTGTGTTAAAATGAAGAGTGCTTTCTAATACTCCCCTTCTCTCTACCTCTCTGCCCATTTTCCGAGATGGTCCTCACTGCAGGGCACGAAATCCAGGGGGAGGAGTTGGATTCAGATCCAACTCCTCCCACCTTACATAAACTTAGCCATATCTGCCCCCTTATCCCTAACCCCGCCCCTAAACCTACCAATCGCCACCCCCTGATCCATAACCCCACCCCTAAACCTACCCATTTCCGCCCCCTGATCCCTAACCCCACCCATCTCCGCCCCTAACCCTAATCCTACCCATCTCCACCCCTGATCCCTAACCCCATCCCTAATCCTACCCGTATCCGCCCCCTGATTCCTAACCCCACCCCTAATCCTACCCGTATCCGCCTCCTGATCCCTAACCCCACCCCTAATCCTACCCATCTCCGCCCCTAATCCCTAACTCCACCCCTAATCCTACCCATCTCCACCCCCTGATCCCTAACCCCACCTCTAACCCTACCCATCTCCACCCCCTGATCCCTAACCCCACCCCTAATCCTACCCATCCCCACCCCCTGATCCCTAACCCCATCCCTAACTCTACCCATCTCCACCCCCTGATCCCTAACCCCACCCCTAATCCTACTTATCTCCACCCCCTGATCCCTAACCCCACCCCTAATCCTACCCATCCCCACCCCCAATCCCTAACCCCATCCCTAACTCTACCCATCTCCACCCCCTGATCCTTAACCCCACCCCTAATCCTACCCATCTCCGCCCCCTGATCCCTAACCCCACCCCTAATCCTACCCATCTCCACCCCCTGATCCCTAACTCCACCCCTAATCCTACCCATCTTAGACCCATAGATCTGGATCCAACTCCGCCCCCTGGATCTCATGTACTGCAATGAGGTGCTACTGCATTTTCCTTTCTCCCTCTCTCTCTCTCTCTCTCTCTCTCTCTCTCTCTCTCTCTCTCTGCTGGATTGCATTGGCATTAGCAGTGGAAGGCTCAGTTAAAGCATGTGCTGATGCTTCATAAAGTTCAAACGCAATCTCTCTTCTCCCGAACAGCTATGGACAGGCCTTGCTGAGGTCGGGCAGATTTTTTTTGCTCTGCTTCTGACTGGATTATACTTAACATTCAGCAGGAAAGAATGTGAAATGAAGTGTCCTCCAAATAAAAACTAAAAAGCAAGCGACTATGCAGTAGCTGTCTTTCATACTGGTGGAAATTTACCCAAACCCTGTGGCCACTAATGCATTCCATATGACCCGTGCTCTGCATGCATGGAACCACCGCATTCGGTGCCCAGACATGGAGTAATAAACATCTGGCTCCATTGAAATTCACCTCGTCAAACATGGTTCTTCGGCACACAATTCGAATGGAAAATCTGCAAACCGGCGTAGGATACAGGT